>OV816025.1:219060316-220493074 GCA_929113105.1 Agrypnus murinus
GAACACCATTACAATAGAAGAAAAACTCAAATTAAGATCCATTCTTACGTTTTGATAGACCCAACGATGCTTATACAAGATCCATCTTCAAAATCAACTTAAATGAAGTCAAATTATAGTCAACTTGTCCAGCATTCAGTCCTCCAAGTGTTTGAGTTAAAACAGTGGTGAAAAATGTTATATAAGAATCAATATTTGGAAAAATCGAAGCATATCAGCAAGCCGAAACCTTCATTAAAATAAATGCTCTTTATTAGTATACAAGAAATTGTAAGTTTATTGTGCTAGAGTAGTCATTACAAAATTGACCTAATTTACATATTTTTAGTTAAATATTAGCCCGAAACTGAGTCAATCTCATGGAAAACAGGAAAATCTTCCTACGTTATCAATCGTAGAACTTAAATTTAATCTGGAAAATTAAATCTTTCAGACAAATGGAAAAACCATCCTAATATGTGACTTGGGTATCATAAAACATGTATTATCATGAAACAATCTAAATGATTGATATCCTTTTTATAAATAAGACTTTTTATATATAAAAATTTAGGTTATGTTTGCATGAAATTTTATCCTTCTTGATTTCCGTTTTAGAAATTGTTAAATCTATCTGTGACTTAACATGTAGCCTTTAGATTAAATAAACGTATCATCCTAGCATTGATATCCTTTATTTTATTTTATTGCATGAAATAAATATTTTTATATTTACGATAAAATCGTTCAATAAATTTTCAATGAGATGAATTCACGACATCTCAGTAGTTTCCATATTTACCATTAATGTAGTACAATATGGATTTTCAACGTAATTAACTTATATTAATAAGATCGTGCTTACTTGCTTTATGTGTAATATTTTTTTTAAATAATTATTTTAATAAATAAATAGAAATTTCTGCTAATTTTAATATATCGTAGTATCGTGTATTAATATTTAATTTTTAATATTAGCTGAACACTCAAATTATATCTCTGGTTGTTTTATGATAACGTTGAATAAAGTAATGTACAATTCGTTGAAGAAATAAGTTACAAACTCTAATCGTATGATTAGACACCTGTCAATATTTGTATATCTCTTCCAAAACTGAATGCAAACTTTACTCAAAATATTACAGTTGAAAAATGCAATACATATTTGAATTTCCATATGGGTAGTTATGAATAAGTGCTGTATATAACTGCTAACCATATTTACAATTACAATATATACATACATACAACGGGGAATTCATTTTCTAGATCAAAAATAGTAAACGTGAGATGTCAATTAGCATTACAAAACTTTCCAATATTTGAAAAATCTCTGAACTCATTATTTTTAAGTGAGACGTAATGTTACTTACAACTAATAAATAAGGTGCTAATAAATTTAACAGCTTATAAAGCACGTACATTGATTAAATCATTTTTTTAGTTTTTTTCAATATATTTTTCTTATAGGTACAGGTTTTCTGCAGAAATAATTTACTGTAAGTCCGTAAAACGTCTCTTTCGTTTTAATTCCAATAACAAAATTTTGTTGGCCAATGAAATCGTTATCCATATTAAAGGAGAAAAGATTTACGTTACTTAATTTTAAAAAAGTAGAAAAAAAAAGTTCTCATCAACTTCAGTATCTTTTAAAATTGCAAAGATTCAACCATTATAACTACTCGAAGTCAAATACACCAGAACTGATTGTCGCCATTGTTAAGTTTGATAGTGTCGTTATTGCGCACGCGTTTCTCTTGTCAAACACACTGTCAATGTATTGGCGCCAATTCGTTTTATTTACTCTAACTAGAGTAACATGAACACTAACAAACATTTTTTTACCAATTTAGATCATATATTAACGGCTTTTCTACTCTTAAAAAACTAAAATTAGAGTGGATTTTGTTATACTTTTAAAGTAGAATTTTATTAGATTGAATATTCAATTTATATAGAGTTGATTAAGAATATAGAGAGAAAATAGACTTCATTAGTGAAGAATTATTTTCTTTACAAGAATATAGTGAACTACTCTAAAATCTTTACCCAGTACTCTAAACAATTGTTCACGGGGCTGATTTCTTACTGTGGAGTTTGTGATTTAGCGAATAACAGTATCCTGAGTAAGTTGAGATACATGTTTACGAAGTTTAAATTATATGTAGTTTCTATACAAAACTTACAAACTAGTTAAGGATTGGAAATATCAGAACTAATATAATTATTAGTGAATAAGGGATCTACTGCAAATTACATCTACATGCGAAGGTATGATTTCAAATGTCTTTGTCGTCCATAATTATAATACCAACCTGCAGTAGACCGGGGCTAAGATTCAAATTATATTTATTTGTATAGAAAATAATGCAAAATAGTACTTTACATTTCAAGTTATGTGACGGAATTGATATTGTATTAAAACTAAAAGCATCCTATATGAATTGTAAAAAAATCTTCTAAGTATGTTTAGTGAAAATTTAATTGGAAAACGAGTGTGTATTTAATAGAAAAGGACGATGATTTATAGGAAAGGAATTTTATGATGTCAATGACTGTAAGATATACCTATCCGATTGGATGTTTTTAAGTTTCGCGGGCATTATTAGAAGATTCAAAATTGCTGCATATTCATTAAGTTGTTTACTTTTAAGAATGCTGTAACATCATGGAATTTCTAGAGAAACCCATAATAACTCATATAAATGAAATACAGAAAATCCATTAAAAATAATCCCCGCAAGGTATATAGTATTAAAAAGCATATATAATTAAAAAGTTCCCCGCAGGCTAGCATTGCGATACTGATAGCTCCTGCTACTACCGGCATATTGGAACTTAACATCAAAAACAGTCAGAATTCCATTTTACATGCTTGGTCCTTTTAATTTGACACCCTATTTATCCTACTCTTGTAAGTAATTATAATTATAATTAGTAAGTAGTAATTATAATTATAATAAAATTATAATTCGATCTGGTGGGATCCACGCATATAGATGTGCTTTTCTATGATTTCTTTCTTGTCGAATTTAATTTATTTATTATTAGTAGTATTTAGTAAAATTATATTTAATTAAAAAATGTGAATAAAGACAATGGACGACATGGTGCCTTTATTGGCATCCGGGGGTCACATGGAAACTTGAATTAAACTTGTTTCCAATGTTCTAAGCTATGAACACAAATATGACAAAGCTGCGTCAAAAATCTTTAAGGGCTCTTTCCAAATTGCGGTATCTTTTAAAATACATGTCACCAATATATATAAAAGCTCTATAATCTTTTTTTACAATTGGTATTGTAATGAATGGGGAAATTCTTTATACGCCGCGAATAACATACTAGAACGCTCGAGATATATATGACACATCGGCTGGAGGCTAGACGAGCTACAATACTAGAAGATTTCCGGCCCATGTACGATGTTCGAGATATATGATACATCGATATGATACACGAACATACGAGTATGCTCCTACGTTTTCTAGAACGTTTATAAGAGGGATATAAATCGACCGTCGCGCATAGAAGAGAATCAATTAGTGTTCAACCGGTGAATTAAAATGTGGTTTGTGCAATTAGTAATATTACCGAATAAATAAATGTTTTATAAATGTTGTAATAATCAATAAATAGTCCTTATATAATCTACTTTAAGTTTGTAAATATTGCGATGAAATCCAACAATAATGAAAAATTAAAAATCACACAGTAAATTTTGTTTACCCTTTCAAGCTGACTCAGGTTTATATTAATGGAGCATGAGATAAAAGTATTTAATTCAACTTAAATAATTCCTGCACCTGGAACGAGACTTACTACTTTGGACTTCTGCAGCTAAACAACAGGAACATAAACTCTGTATGAAGATAAGAACAATTGATACTTGTATAAACGTCAAATAAAACATGAATAAATTCAAACACAGATTTTTATTTTTATTGTGGTTAAAACATAAATCAAAATTCAAAATAAACACACAACACAAGTGTTTAACCAAAAGAAATTCAAAATTAGGAAAATCTTCCTAGCGTTTGCTCAAGTGTTTAGGTCTTAGTTACAACCTGACAATGGGGGTTGAAACTGGTATCCACTTCAACAAACTAACATAAAATAAATTTTCCAGTCAATAAAATAGACATTTACAAATACTAAATTAATTTATTAAACTAAATTGAATTATTTTTGATAATAAACAAATTCAATTTTTATTTAATCGTTATATCTTTGTTACTTAAAAACAATCCAAAATGATCAAAATCAAATTCTAGATTTAATAAAAATTGTCTTTATAACTTTATAGTTCTTTATGTGAACAAAATCTTTCACTTTCGAATTACCTTGTATATAATAGACCGGATCCTTTGCATTGTTGGTAATACAGACTGCTTCCAATAGTCAGCTGATCGATCTTCCAAATAAATCGTTTTTTCAAACCAATAAATAAATCTTCTTTATATTGTTTATAATAATATTTACAATCCCAAATAATTGTTCTAAATGTGGAAATATTTCTTTATTTTATAAACAGGTAACTGTTCCATAAATACTTTGTTTACATTCGACGTATGTTTATCAAAACATTTGGTTATAACTTAACCTTACTTTATTTTTCTAAAAAATCTTATACGAGTGGACGTGGACTTTTCAAATACGTTTTGTCGACTGAATTTGTTAATTTTTCCTGGCCTTTTTATATGTTTTAGCAAAACAATTGACGACTATGACAAAATTCCACAAACAAATTCTACTCGCTACATTCGTGACGTCACAGGACAAAAACATATGGTTAGAATTAGCATTAATCTTAAATCTAGAAAAACAAAAATATAGCTGACACAAAGACGAACAAGTTAATGCAATACACTTATAGTCTAACATCAATCATAACTGAGAAAATCAACAAAAACGATTAACGATGAAAACTTCATTAAAACTCAAATTACAATGGAAACACATTATCTCCAGCTATATCTTAACAAGAAATGAACACATAGCTACACTAGGTAACTCATACATATAAATTTTACATAGGAAGATATTTACAATAAAAGAAAAATCTGTTTACACGTTTTAGGAGTTCAACGATGCTATACAAGATCCTACACAAATATCAACATAAATGAAATCAAATTATACTCAAACTTGTCTAGCACACAGTCTTCCAAGTGATTGTATTCAAACAACGGTGAAAAATGTTCTATTAAAATCAAAATTTGAAAAACCTCCAACATATCCAAAACAGCTGATTTTCCTTAATAATTAATACAAATCCTTTAATTACAGGAATTAGTAAGTTAAATGTACTATTATAGACAGCATAATAATGACCTATTTTACATATTTCCAGTGAAATATAAGCCTGGTTCAGCTTACTAGAATAATGAAAATACTATCTGCGGTCTCATCATCGGCACATCAAATTTAATCTTCTAAATCTTCTAAAGAAATGGAAAGCTATCCTAAACATGTAACATGGGTTATATACATCATGTTTTAATACAAAACAATCAAATTAAAGGATATTCCTTTTTATAAAATATCCTTTTTAATATAATTAGGTTAAATATTATCGACACCTATCATTGTTCTATTCTTACTATTTTTACTTGATAAAACTATCTATAATCAAGCATGTAGTCTTTAGCATCAATAAAACTGTCCTAGCATGTACATCCTTTCATTTGTTGCATGAATAATTATATAAATGCTATCTGGCTAAACCCGATACCTATCGTAGCCTATTGATTATTTTTAATATGTCGTAAATTATCGTTAAACAGTTTATAATTATAGTGTTAAATAATTACTTAAGATTGAATTAGTGTATGTAAATAATATTTCTCTTGTTAATAGACGATTAAACAGCATTTTTGTTATTATTTTAAAAAGAACGTTACAGTATTAACAGTTCTTAAGTTTTATAAAATTATAATTTTCTGAGATGATAACAAGCGTTCAAAAAGAGATTATTATAATAAAATGATAATTAGTGATATAAAATTAAATAATCTTATATAAAAGAACACTCCACAAAAGTCTCAGATCACATGATTCTCATCTTTTTTATACGATCATAAAATACACTGAAATAAACGGAAGGCGTGTACCTTTTTTTAAATAATAAACACTTTTGTGAATCAATGTAAATTGGTATACCTACTATACGTTATTATTGAATAAACATCGACTCCATTCCAGTCAAAATGAACACTTTGTTATTGGTAATCAATTCCAACATGTTAAGCACGCGTCTAAAACAATAGCATATGTGCATATAGGGAGCATTGTTCCGTAATTGAATTAATTTCATATTATTTATTATATTGTTACTACTTTAATTAAAACAATATTACATAATTTAAACGCAGTATTAGATGAGAAAGTAATTATTTTCAAGTAACATTTAAAAAAATATATCTGTGTTTTTATGTACTCCATCAGCAAACAAAATTACTTGAAATACATGAACGTGATTTTCTAAGCAATTTTCGTTTAAAGGTAACGTCGATCACCTTCTGGATCATTTTATGAAAACCGTAAACAGCCCCCGCAATGAGTTTTTGACGTTAAAACCGCTTTATTAAATCTTTCGATAACAAGTTATATTGCCTTCGATTGCGTTTCTCCGAAACGTAAGACACGAAAGATTCACGTAGCAAACAGCGCACGATAAAATCTCTACAATAATAAAAACAATTTTATGTGTAGTAACTGTGAATAAAAAAAGGTATTGGATCGTTTGTCAAAAAAAACCTATAATGCTTTATAGGTAAGGCGGTATCTCGGCCGCTGTCCAGAAAATTGGATTCTATACCTACCTAGTGAGTTCTTGTTATCTTTCTTGAGAAAGCAATTTCAGGATTTCATTGTTAACGTTTCAGCACTCTTTCATTATAGTAGGTACATGTAATTTATCTTGGCGAGAACAGCATTATGCTACATTATCCTTGTAGTACTGAAATTCGGGCCTTTTAAAATATTCATCTACATTTGAATATGTTATAGTTGGTTGATTTTACGTCTGACATAAACTGCGTAGTTATAAATTGGTTACATGTCTATTTATTCTTGATGCTTTATTATTTGACGTGGTATTCTATGTAGTATACTCGTACAGAACAATATCAACAACTTACTGGTGGCAATATGCTTATGTAACTATTAGCTCTTCACGTGTTTACATGTCTTACCGCATGTTATGTACAATTATTCGTATTATGTATTATACTTGGGTCTAATGTTATATCTTAATTAATATATTGCAGTGATTGAATCTTTAAGACTTTCTGAAATAAAATAAATTATAAAGTATTATTATAATTAAGTAATTGTAAAGTAAATATGTACGTATTTTTTTAAATCGTTATCTCCCCAGTATTTATACTGTAACGTTCTTTTTAAAATAATAATAAAAGTGCTGTTTAAATCGTCTATTAATAATTAATATTTATTTACAAACACTAATGACTACACTATAAATTAACGCTATGATTATAAACCACTAAAACTATTATGAATTTCTAATACAACATTTATCTTTACATTTACTATCTATTTCGTGATACCCATTTAACTACTCGCTGTTGACTGATCTCTTTTATCCGCGAAGTCGATTTTATACCCTCATATAATCTTCTAGAAGTCGCTGGAACATACCGGTATATTGCTAGAATAACCGCGTCTCTTTCACAGGCCTCGTGCGATGAGTAATGCTCTGGTGCGATGCGTCATTCTCTCGAATGCTGTAGAATATTCCATTTGTTGAAAGAAGAAGAGGTTCTTTCTTTTTCTCTCTTGTTACAATACTATGGTATTTATTAAATATATTCGACGAACAAAAAGTTCGTCTCTGAATTCGTGAAGTCTGTCTGTCTATCGGTCTGTCGCCTTTTTCCCTGTTGACTTTTTTGAATTTTTATATGAATATCAATATTTTGAATATCAAATTCTAAGAAACTTTTGGTTGAAACATTTTTTTGTATCTCTTCGGGAAAATGGTCAAAATGACCACCGAAAATTTCGGTAAATTTTTGAAAAATGAAAAATTTTGTATTTTTTAAAAATTTACGAAAAAATAGACATTTTTAGCAACAATTTTTTTTAACGAAAAATTTTAGGACTTAGAATTTTAGTTTTTATGACAACTAATGTGTTACGTCAACGTTAGTTTTCAAAAATAAATTAGTTTATTAAGTATATAGTTGTTTTTGTTCGTCATGGCAATGCTAGCTCTGCGCATTCTCACTAGCTTAAATATGCAATGCTTTCTTAATATAAAGAATAGTTAAATCTTTATTTTACATCAAATAATTTATATTTGAATTTTTAAATTCTATACATATACGAGTATATTAAGTATAATATTTAAACGTATACATTGGAGCATTTAATATATAAATAAAACCTACAATTAATTTTAGTATCGAAATGTTATTTAAATAAAAAAATTAAATAAATTAATAGCGTTAAAATTACTTTGGCTAGTTTTAATAAAGAAATTTTAAATAACCCAAATTTTCTTTTATCCAAATAGCCTGACTCAAGTTTAATTCGCTAGAGCATGAGATTAAAATTTACATTGATCTTATTAATTCCTGTACCTGGAAAAAGAAACTTACTACCAATGCACTTGGACTTCTGCAACTGGACAAACAGCAAACTTAAACTCTGTATGTGAAGAAAATAAATTGATGCTTGCATAAACAACAAATGAATAAACACATAGATAAAGTGAAACACAGATCTTTATTTTTGTTATGACAAATAGAAATCTATTTCAAAAAATATTTTTAACAGCAAAAGTTAAAAAAAATAAAAATCTTCCTTGAGCTTGCTCAAATGTGTTAAATATTAGTTACCAACCTGACATGGGAGTTAACTTGTCTCCATTTGAACAAACTGACATCAAATAAGTTTATCAGATAAGAAAAATATTTACAATTGCTAAATAAATTTATCTAACGAAAAATTAATTATTTTTGTGAATAAAGAAATTGAAATTGTTTAAATGTTACAACTTTGTTAATGAAAACACTCTCAAATAAGAAAAATGAATTCTGAATTTATTAAAAAAATTGTTTTTATGATTTTGTTGTTCCTAATGTGAACCAAATCCTTTTATTTTCGATTTACGTTGTATGTAAACGTCAACGAAATGTATCAAATGTATTTTCTATTGTATTATGAATACAATCGTTCACAATTCCATATAATTGTTGAAGAACGAAAATAAATCTTCTTTGATTTAAATATTCAGGTAACTATTCAATTCCATAAACACTTTGTTAAAAACTGTCATTTGTTTACAAAAAAACATGTGGTTATCACTTAACCTTACTTTATTTTGCAGATTTTTGGTCTGGAGTCGATCATGGACACTCCCAATGCGTTTTATCGACTGAAATTGTTCTTTTTCCCCGGAGCTTATATAGGTTTCACCAAAACAATCGAAAAACAACACAAATTTTCAAAACAATAGCACATCAAAATTTTATCATGACGTCACTAACGAAAAACATGTGTTCATACTTAGCACTAATCTTAAATCTAAAAAGACAGAAATGTAGCTGGAGAAAATACAATTAAAACACTATAACACACTTATGGTCTAAAATAAACGATAACTGAGCTAACCAAGGTAACTCATTCATGTGCAGTTTCTATAGAAAAATATTTACAATAAAAGAAAACAAATAAAAAATCTGTTTACGCGTTTTTAAGGTCAAACGATGCTTTGCAAATTCCCATACAAATGACAACATAAATTAAATTAAACTATACTCACTCTTGTCCAGAATACAGTACTCCAAGTGCCTGCATTCATACAACGGTGTAAGATATTATAATAAATCAATATTTGGAAAAATTGAAGCATATCAGCAAAGCCGATACTTTCACAAATATTAACACAAATTTTTCAAATACAGAAATTTGTAAGTTAAATGTACTGCTATAGACATTACAATAATGACCCGTTTTACATATTTACAGTGAAATATTTTCTCGAAACTGGTTCAGCTTAGTAGGATCAAGAAAGTTCTCTTCTACGTTAATTATCGTTAAACCCCATATAAAGAATGATAAAATCCTCTAAAAAAATTGGATAAACTATCCTGAACATGTAGCATGGGTTACATAAACCATGTTCTACTACAAAAACAATCTAACTAATTGATATGCCTTTTTATATTTATAAACCTTTTATAAAGTGAGGTTAAATGTGTATTAAGACAATCGTACTCCAATTTTCCTACTTTAAGTTGATAAAATTATCTGTAACCAAGCATTCATCCTTAACCATGAATAAAACTAATATCCTAGCGTGAGTATCTATTTTTTTATTGCATGAATATAACGTATAAGTGCTATTTGATTATTTGAAAGCTTCCGGAGCCTATCGTAGCCTATTAAATGTTCTTAATGTGTTACAAACTAAACAAATCTTCAATTAAATGATATGATATCATCTCAATATAGAAAAAAATTAAATAAAATTCTTAATTAAATTAAAGTAAATTAATTAAAATAAAAAGTAAATTAAAGTCTTAAAAACAATTAGTGTTCAATAACAATTGTCTACAGGCATAAAAATTTAATTGTTGACTAACCAAGTCAGATCCAAACTTTTATTAAAATTAAATTTAATTTTGTTTGACTCTTTGATCCAAGTTACAAGAACTAAATTTATTGAAATTAATCTACATATTATTAGTTTCAGATACTGAACAGTTTTACTTACATTTTATGTAGTTCTTCTTGAAGTTTATTACTTACTAAAAAACTGAGGAAAAGACAGAAATATATTAAATAAATATAATCAACTTTATTTTTTCGTTATATTTTTATATATTTTTTCATAATAGTAAACCAAAGAAAAGTTTATTTCTTTAAATAGAGATTTCAGTCCGATAAATATTCACTCAATATTTATGGATATATTTATATTATATCATATTAAAAATATATACAATAAAATATATTTCAACAACATTTTTAAGTTCAATATATAATATTAAATTTCAAATATTAAAATAAAAAATAATAAATAAAAAATTGTCGTTTTCTGTGTTTGGTATTAACATTGAAAATTAAATATTTCGTTTATATAGATGCTACAAGAGATTTAGATTTTAAGTTTCAGACTCCTACGTTTACTAATTTAGATCCAAGAGTATAAATAAAAATTCAAACATACCATAGTTCGAAAAATATTCAGAATTTGAATGATTATAGCATCAAAAGTGCAACTTATCAATACTGAACTCAAGTCATGCCACGGCCAGCATGGAACTTGAGCAAAGTAATTAATCCTATACAAATTGTGAAAGGGAATAAGCTTCATAGCGTTACAAAAATTGAAGTAAGATGGAAATGTTTGTTGGGCGCCACTGAGTTTAAGATAATTATAACTGACGTTAATATTAAATCTGTTACAAATAATTTAATTGTAAATGCAGACTCCTTTCAACCCAGACCAAATAATTGTAATTATAACTATGATTAACAATAATAAAATACTTTAAAAAACTTTATTTAACTGATTGCACAAAATCAAATTAGATTTGAAAGGCGCATTGTTATAAAGTTTCTTAAATTGCAAGAAAATGCGAAACATCTTTTTTTATGTTTGCTTATATTGTATTTGATTGGAATTAAATCGATATCTGGTTTAATTAAACTTTAAGACATTCAAAACTGGTTAAAGGTAGCTTTATGTCTGAGATAATCCCGCCTCATGGTGCGCAGTAGACAGGAGCACTGTAGTAAGTGCAAAGAGTACGTACTGTGATCATAGCATGCCTTCGATAGGCAGTTGGTATCCAAAGCAATAACAAGTATACAAGAACCAATAATTTGATAATTTGAGAATCACACATTCACTCTCTCGCTTCACAAATCTGAATGAATAAAGCTCTCATAAATCTACAAAATGTAATCTACTTTGAATAAAATAGTTATTTATTGTAAAAGTGTTTTAGACAGCGTTTTATCCACGCAAGAATGTTTAAACGCGAGAGCGAAGCTCGAGCGTTTAATTTTCTTGAGTGGATAAAACGAGTCTAAAACACGAATGCAATACAACGTTTTATCCACAATCACAGTCATTTAGAATCAGATTTCATCAAAAAATAATTTGACATTTCGCTCTGACAGCGGCTGTAACGTCAAAAATTATTGAAATTAATTTAAAAAATCGTGGGACGTGTTGAATGGTTGCTATCATGTTGCTATTTAGTTGCGATTGTTTATGGACTCCATTTGTAAAAATTCATCTTACTATTTGAAAAGTGGAAAAGATGGAAGAGATTTGTGAGAACGACTTTATTCCTGAACAAATACTTGAAGAAGCTCAGAAAGCAACTTTAGATTTATTGCCGTGGAAGTCAAAGGACGCCTACGAAAAAGTATTTGCCGAGTTCAATAATTGGAAAGAAAAAAGTGGTGTAAAAGGAGCAATAAACGAAGAGGTACTCCTAGCATATTTCTACAATGTTAATAAAAAGTTTGCGGCATCAACATTATGGACGAAATATTCTATGTTGAAGACGACATTAAACGTGCACAGAAATATAGATATCTCAAAATACAGCAAGTTGATCGCCTTTTTGAAAAGCAAGTCTCGCACCTACAGACCTAAGAAGGCCAAAATTCTTGAAAACAAACACATCAAGCAATTTTTGCAGGAGGCTCCAGATGAAAAATATTTGATGATGAAGGTACCTAATAGTTGTGATTTGTGTTTGTTTGCATTCAAATTTACAGTTTCTTCTTTAGGTGGGACTTAGAATGGGTGTAGCTGGCGCTTGCAGATGTAATGAGTTGACGTACTTGAAAATTGAAAATGTCCAAGATAAAGGAAAATATTTGTTTATTACGATTGCTGACACAAAAACCTATGTTTCACGAAGTTTCACAGTAATGGAAGAGGGTTTTTCTGTTGACGCTCTGGATATGTGTAGGAGGTATATGCAACTACGCCCAGCTTCTATGGCTTCCCAGGGCAGATTTTTTTTACGATATACAAATGGAAAATGTACATACCAATCTGTGGGTATCAACACCATGTCAAGAATACCTGCTACAGTGGCCTGTTTTTTGCAATTACCGGATGCTAGTTCCTATAGTGGTCATAGCATGAGACGCTCCTCAGCTACATTACTGGCTAATGCTGGTGGCGATCTTATGGCCATCAAACGTCACGGTGGATGGAAGTCGTCAAATGTCGCAGAAAGCTACGTTGAGAATTCTTTATCAAATAAATTAAAAACAGCGGAAATGATTCAGAAAGAGACTGCCAAACAAGTTGCAATGAACAATACCGGTGAAACTTCTTGTGAAAGTTCAATTCCAGCCACGGTTGAAGTTAATCTGTCTTCGCCAATAAAACAAAAAAATAATAATGTTTTGTCTATTAACGTGAATATTAATGTAAATCTTAACAAATAAATAAATTCATTGTGTGTTTTATGGCGTGTTTTATAGCGTGTTTTATGGCGTGTTTTATGACTTATAAAACACTAAGGTTTTATAGACCACATTAAAGGTCGCCAAGCAGTTCAATTATGACCTTATAATATAGTGATTGTGGATAAACATGTTTATTTCCGCGACTTTGTTGATTAGTCAAAATAAGAAAACAGCTACCTGCAGGTACTCCAATATTTAGTAAAAGGTACACTCAACTATCTAGAAAAGGAAACAACTATCTAGGACAGTAACTAAAAGCTTAAGAAGCTTTCTATTAAACTAGATATCTACCAGGTCATCACAACCAACTCTAACCAGTTGAAAACCAATTCAAGACGTCACTTAACAAAAAATTTTCGTTTCCCGACTACATCACAAGAACGGATACTGATATTTACTGGTACAATGGAAAATAACCAATAACATCGTACAAAACCTACAATTATAATTTTAATTTAACTTATTTAAAATAATTAAATTAAAAGATTTTCTCGATAACTGAAAAATAAGCGGCCGTAAGCAAAATTGTAAATAACAAAATTTAATATAGACTTGGCAATCGTTTATCATTCAAATTTCAGATTTATATGCTGTGACTTCTCTATCTCGTAGCAATTAAAAGCTGATGTTTTGACCTAATTATAGCTTTTAAATTAATTAATATCTTGGAACTAAAATCAGAGTTTAACTTCGGAATTTCTCTAAATTTACAATTAATATCCAGTTATTGTCTGCGTGCCTTAATACAATTAATTTCGCTAATAATAATCTTTAAGTAATTTAATATTTATGTTATTAATGAAATCTAGAAAGAAATATTTAAAAAAAGTCAAATGATAGTCAATTATATTTGTTAATATTTAAAACTATTTTATGCTGATAATAATATAATAAGTAACAAACGGGCAATTCCTATAATTATATGATATCATATAAGTAGAAGTCAGGCGATAGTTTGTTGTAATGAAAATTTTCCGAGTACGTATCCCAGTAGGAGTGAAGTTTTCTGGTTTTCAAAGTTTTAATATCGGAATCGTATTCAAAGAACAGTGTGCTTTACTTCTGTTAACCTCCTCCACTCTTCTAGTCTGTATTTGTTTTCTCGAAAGCTATCTTCTTAAATCTTTTTCATTTTTATGACTTTAATTTTTATTTGTTGTTAATTTACCACATCTTTTTTAGCCAAAAATTGTACATTCTGAAACTTTCAGATTTTGCAATATTTTGACCGGACATGTGCTTGTGAAAGTTATTTAATTTGTTTTGAGTTTTCTTAGCGAGTAGTTAAGTGTTACCCATTTATTCTGTTATAATGGGTATCTACCCATTATAGGTAGATACCCAAGATAGGGCATATGATTTTCAGAGCATATAAAATTTTAGCCCCACGTTGGAACGTCAAAGTGTAACACTTTCTAATAGTTCAAAAAGAAATAAGCCACAATAAAATGGAAATGCCATGATCTGATGTAATATATTACGGGTGCAACATTGTAACTTTTCGTACATTAGTGAAATTATCAATCTTAGGAGGGCAATTTGCATACCTGTTAATTTATAACAGGTAAAATACCGATTTTTACCAGTAAATCTGCCTGTTTAGTTTACCGATAAATGTACCTGTCAAGTATACATACAAACTTTACAGGAAGTTAGTAGTGACATAACATAATAATACACTCTTTTTACTTTCTGGTAACACCTTGTTATATAAAAAGTATATAAAAGTATTGAAAATATTATATAAGGTTCCACATGGTTATTTAGTTGTTACAAGACTACTATACGCAGTAGGTATACAGTAAAAAGATATAAATATTCCTATTGCCATTTTGCAAACAGCCACTTATGTATCTAGCAGTAATACAAGCGTGCTGTCTCTACCAGACGTGGAAATACGTCGTATCCAAGAACTCAGGATATTGCAAACTGTTACACACATGGATTTGTTTATTTTTTTATACAAAAATTAGAAAATAAACACAATGGATTTTCACATTTGCATCTGCGTGCCTTTACGATTACGAGTAGGCGAGCGCTGCTAACACAGGAAATCGTAATCAATTTGCAAAAAATACGATTTCTGATTTTGATTTCATTGAAATTATTCTAAATAAATTTGCTTGAATCTAAAAATGGGTCTAATTCTTCATATTCATATTAGCACTTGTCTAAATTGGCAATTATTTTGACATTTAAATTGACAACAAAAAGTATCTATAATAAATCACATTATAGTGATACAAAATTACAAAAAACTTATTATAGTAACCGTTACCATAGTATATTGGGTGTTTCAGACACCACCCGTACCCCCCGAATATCTTGCGAAATACGAAACGGATTGAGAAAAAAAAATACGTGAGAAATATTTTTTGAAGCTCTATTGAATGGTAGCAAATATAAGTCCCCTCCATCCCCCTGAGCAACTCCTTCATCTTCAATAGCACTTTTTATGCAGATTTGGATTCTGCGCTAAAAAATATGAATTTTTTGTCTGAAACTTTTTTTAAGTTTGTGACAGATGGCGCTGTAATCGCGAAAAAAGATTTAATTCTCTAATGTTGACGAATTTTAATTTCAGAATGAACTAAGCTAATGTCAGGCATGTTAACAATTTGTAAAGCTGTTGAGAGTTTAAATTATGCGTCACCCCCTCCCCTTTACAAAACTGCAAGAACAAGTGTTTAATTTTGAGATATTTTGGCAGTAAAAGACAGAAAAAGTGTCGTAATATATAACGTTGTTACCAAGGTGAAACACCGCAGATGTTTTGTTGTCTGAAAATGAGACACTTGTTTTTCTAACGAACTTTGGTGCTCGATATCTGGGATGAAGGTAAGTCAACTTTTTTTTCTACAATTCCAATCAAATTTAACTTGTAATTGATAATTGATTTATAAATAGTGAAAACGTTAGTAAAAGTTATTATAAGTTAGTTTAAAATAAAAATAAAGATACTTATAAATGTAAAATTTAGTTTAATAATTCTAACTGATTGACTAGTTCCACGATTGAAGGAGTGAGGCTGCGGTGGATTTTTTCGTTGTCTTCGATGGAGAATCGAACAAAGAATTTAAAATGTTTTGTAAGAAAAAATTGAAGATACGTTTTAATCTAAAATCGTTTCGTTCTCCCACCCTCGGTTAAGGGTCGTGGGCGTGAGAAGGTTTTACATAAACCTCCCCACCCTCCCCTTCTTACAAAACGTTAACATTCCTGACCTCATTTATCCAAACTAACCTTAAATTTTTCGTCATTGGAGAATTAAATATTTTTCTCGCGATTACAGCGCCATCTGTCACAAACTTAAAAAAAGTTTCAGACAAAAGATTCATATTTTTTAGCGCAGAATCCAAATCTGCATAAAAAACTGGGGCATAAATCGGCATAAAAAACTTGCTATTAAAGATGACAGAGTTGCCCCCCTCTCCACTGCCAGGGAGACTTAGTGGGGGGACTTACATTTGCTACCATTCAATAGAGCTTCAAAGATATTTCGCACGTATTTTTTTTTCTAAATCCATTTCGTATTTCGCGAGATATTCGGGGGGTACGGGTGGTCTGAAACACCCGGTATATTAATACATTTAAATATGGTTTGCTATTACCTTATTGGTTGTGTTTAACACAATAAAGCGTTTTATAGCGCTGGAAGCGTTAAATTCAGAGGAATATGTTAGATGCAATACATGCGTGGGCTAGATTTATTGAAAACTTCTAGATCCAACGTAGCCACGTAAACGACAAGCAGGAGATTACTCACTGTGAAACTAATATTTGCGAAGTTATATAGTAGTATTGTGGTATAGTAGTGTTTCCATATAGTATATGTATTGTGATGATATTTTAGGGTAAAAATGATTGTTCAAAGGGTTAAAGATTTTAATCAAAATTCAAGGGGATACATTCCAGATTTTAAATAAAAAAAGGGTGATGGTATTTAATAATACAAGAGTATTGTAGGGATATAGTATGGATGAGTCAGCTATAATCATTGTTGATGAGGTATCTTGTAAATTGACTTTCCTTTATGAATATAACGTCATATGAATCATCCTTGGTTTTGCCACGAACTAAAAAAAAAAGGAAATTGTATTAGATTAACAAATAAAATAATAATCATAAGATGTTTTGACAAAAGAGATAAAACTTAGACACCATAGAAGCAAACGATTATTGATAACAGCACCAACTTGATAAAAGATAAAGGATGAGTAAAAAATATTAATAATCGTTTCCTTGAGAAGAATATAAACAAGAAAAATTGAAATATAAAAATTTTTGAAAGACAAATTTTGATAAAGAAATTTTAATGATAAAAGTTATGTATTAAATGTAAAATTAATGTTTATTGAAAGAAAAATGTGTAAAATATAAATACTATTGTGGTTGTACAAGATTAACAACAAAAGGTTTGGAAATAAAATAATACTACGTACCTGTAAAGCATATCTTGTGTATTATTTATCAATATCATTAAGAAAATCGAGGAATAGGTATCTTAAAAAGAAATCATATCTGGATCCAAAACTCACATGAAGGTTAATGTGAGTTTTGGAGACGACATATCTAAAAGAAACATAAGGTAAAATTGGAATAAGTGGTAAGAAGAGCGGAGCAAAAAAGATAATCAAGTGATAATATATGTGTGTTATAAAAGCAGAGTAAAAGTGTACATAGTTGGTTAAAAGAAAAAGCATCAGCAAAGAACCATATAAGCAAATCAAGAAGATAAAGTTTCCTTACTCAAAATAAAACTTTTAGAAGAGTAGATCGTTTATAGTATATTATTAAGTATCAAGAACAGTAAGGACAGTTTACCGATCGACGACAATGTTTGGCGACTGAGCGAAGCGAAGTCGCCAATATTGGAGGAGATCGGTAAACTCGATCCTTACTGTTTGAGATACTTATACTATTTTTTGTACGATCACTATGAATATAAAGGTATTAGTCGCGTCAAATTAGCATGAAAAAAGAGAAAATTCCTAACTTTTTGCGAAAAAGTCCGATTGAGATGCGGTTTTCTGCAAAATGTTCAGGGAGTTGCCTATAACAAAAGGTACATCTAACCTCTGTACGCTCGCAACTTTTTAATTGTTTATTTAACAAATAACCCTTTTTTCTTAAATTTCCGGCAAATCTCGCACACGATTCAATGAACATGACTTGAAAATGTTTTCTTGGGGGCTTCCTTTAGCCCTGAAGTCAGAAGAAGGGTCACTTTATTATTTATTGCTAAATTGTTGTATCTTTGAGATATTTTATATGAAGCCACCAAAAGGTAAAACACCCGGCGCAACTTACTCCTCTAAAAGCTTAGATCATTTACCTACAGTTAAGGACAATATTTTATTGTTACACGCTATATCAGGATGTGACACAACATCAGCGTTTTATGGTAAAGGAAAGACCAAACTAGCGGGAATATTGAATAAATCTTCAGAATTAAAAGATGCTGCAAAAATTTTCAAACGACCTGACGCTCAACTACCTGAACTCTCTATAAATGGGATAAAATTTATTTTGGCTTTGTACGGTGCAAAAAAATACGACATGGGACTGAATGACTTTAGGTTTGAGTGTTTTTGCAAAAATGTGGCGTCCAAAAAGACAAAAGTACTCTTGTGTTCTTTACCACCAACCGAAGATGCTGCTCTACAACATATAAAGAAAGTATATCTACAAATTCAATGCTGGATGGGGAACATTTTGGACCCCAGTGACTGGGGGTGGGAAGTAGATACTAAGAAGAATTTCTTCAAACCTATATCAATGACTAACGAAGCCGCTCCATCTTCTTTACTGGAAGTGATATTTTGTTCATGCACAACCACAGGTTGTTCAACAGTGTGTGGGTGCAGAAAGGCTGGGTTGTATTGTACTGTAGCATGTGTGAATTGTGCCGTTAATGATTGTACAAACCGCAAAGCTGTGGTTATAGAAGATGCAGACAATGATGATCCCGCTGCGGTTGATTTCGTACTTTCACCTACTATTGACTTTATCCCGCCCAACAATGTTCCTACAGTTGACTATTCAGAAACAGATCAAATGGGTGAAAGTCTTTGTGAAGACATGCAGTAAAAGTGGTCATTCCGAGTGAAATTTGTTACCATGTCTATGGTATTTTTCCAATAAATTATTGAATTATATAAATAAAACATCAATAATATGTCAGTGTATTATTACAGTAACCTTCCATTACATCCGGTGTTTCAATATCCTGAATAGCCCCCATTGTATTGCGGAAAAACCACCAGTTTCCTGACCTTCGCCGGGTGACAGTTATTAATTGTTAAAAAGTTGCGAGCGTACAGAGGTTAAGGTACGTTTAGATCTGACACTTATTGCTTGATATATATGTCAGACACTAATTGTAGTTAATGTAAACGGTGGAGAATTTCTGTCGGACATATATGTTTCATGTGTCGGCAATTTATATCGACACATGTATATGGTTAGATGTAAACGCTAATTATTTTTGAGTTCCAACTTGCATGAAATAAATTGCATTAGTTGAGTATTCGTCTACTTTTATAAAAGTGTCTGGAAGATATTTCGTTTTATTAACCCATTTAAAACCACTATTATAAAGAAAAACTACAAATTAATTTTTTTGTGTTTTGATATTTTTATTAACATTAACTGAAACTGTTAAATAATACAAAAAAAATATTATATAATATATCAGAACATAAAAAAATTTAACGTTGCGTAAACGCAACGCTCTAATTTATAATCACGTTTTTTCGAAACTATAAGTTTTTGACTTTTTATATCAACAGTAAAATTTTTTGATCTTTCCAGACACATTCCAGATAAAAATTAAAATTTTTATTTGTAAGAGTAATTTTTTTAACGACGTTTCTGTTACCCATGTAATAGTATTCAAAATTCAATAAATTCAGGCCGTAATTTTGATAAAATAAGGATTAAATTTAAATAGAAAAAAATATGCTACATTTAGTTTCACACTATAAAATCACACAGAAGTTATAAAAACAGACATGAATTAGACACAACATACTTAAAAAAATTTCATTTGGAGTGTTGCGTTAACATTACAAACGTTCATATACGAAACATTAGAAAGAAATAGACGGAGTTTATTGTATTTTTATAAAATTGCAAATGTAGCAAAAAGAAAACGCTTATTATTATTTAGAAAAAAAAAATTAAATCAATTGGATAGTAAAAGAGTTGTAGAAAGAAATGTATACGACATAAGTATAATAAATTTAGTATATACAGATGTAAACGGTTCATATATTTATTGCAAACTTTCAGAACATCGAGCATTTCATACACATATTGGTGATATAAATCTCAAGTAATTTCTATCTGAATGTAAACGATCAGAGCGATTTATGTCCCGACACTTGACACATATGTCGGACAAAAGTGTCAGATGTAAACGTACCTTTAGATGTACCTTTTGTTATAGGCAATTCCCTGAACATTTTGCAGAAAACCGCATCTCAATCGGACTTCTTCGCAAAAAGTTGGAAGTGAAATGCTAATTTGACGCGACTATATTAACTAACGAAATATCCCGAAGATGGTAAAAAATAGATTTAAGATAATTTATTTTTGCCGTATAAGTATATCCACCAAACATTAAGTAGGTTTTGTCGTTACCATGGATACGTTTGTAATTTTATTTTTGAATGTCACGATATTTTTATCGTTACCATGGATACGTTTATAATTACTATTATTTTTGAATGTTAGATATTTGTCAAATTTGTGAGAAGGAGTGAATCTGAAAACGAATATAATTCGGATATTGAAGAGGCCTGAGCAAATTTAAATAAAAAAACATACATTTTTTTTAATAGTCCAATTATTTAGAAAATAATGATTTTTCCGCGATCGCGAAAGAAACATCGAAAGATCATGCATTTATTTTATAAATTACATATAATTTACTTACCGTTCTGTTTTTGACAGAACTGAACGGTAAGTAATTACTTACCGACGCGTTTCTGCTTAGCAACCAGTAAATATAACCTACTGTTCTAAAACCAAGTATGGTAAACAATCCGAAATAGCATGGTCGTACAAAAATTAATAGTAACAACAATGTGTTTGGTAAGTCGCAAACCATGATTCTAGAATTTGCCTAAAAGGGATAAAGGAAAGTTAGATAAAACTCATAAAGGAAAGTAATACTTCACCTGCCACACTAATAATAAAAAAATATTTTAAGGTTAAAAGTAAATTTTGAATACTTACGTTGAAAAGGGATCTAAGTGTGTGGAAGTTGTCACTTGTAACTAATGAAATTGACACTGTTCATGAAGAGAATGAACCCTGCTATTCATGATACAAACATTGTGTCAAATAATTATTAAAAGCAATTAGGATTTGGATGTAATAAAAAATAAATAAAAATTATTTTATTTAAACATTTATTACAGTATAGTATATACGAGTATATATCTCATAAAACTTTTTCAGGGCGATTTGGCGACTAATATTTCCTTTATAAACCTATATTACTTTCAGTGCTTTTAAATTACCCTTACAAACTATCATAAGTAAAGCCTTTTCTTAGTGTAAAAGATGGGTATAATATTCCAGTTTTTTATCCATAAGCTTATTCTTTGTTGAATATGGTAACCTAAATATGGAAGCGACTTATTAAAAAATTACATCAGTACATTTCAACCGAAGCTTTTGAAACAATTGCAATTGGTAAAGTGTTCTTTCGTTTATACAATTTTAAATGACATTATCAACAAAGATTAATACTGAAATATGTTTTAAATACTCCTGGAGGCTTTCAAATTTTATAACAACACTTTCAATAACGTTATATCACTTAAGGATATATAGTGAACCAATACATCTCTAATATCACCATATAGTGTTACTTACATTTATATAAAATCACTATGGGTGATATTACAGTTTTCAATGTTTATAAGAGTATTTATTACACGTTAATATTAGTTTAACGTAGTCTTATTGGGCAGCACTTGTACCGAACTCTTTTAAATAAACGCTTAAAAAATATATATACACAATTTTTATAATCGGTTAATTTATTATTACTTTAGGGACCTATTAGTTTTTGAAGGTAATTGGAGATGAAAAAGATTTCGTGTAAAACTTGTATTGTTGTGCCAAAATTTTGTAAAACGTCAACAAAAAGCATTTGATATGTTTTCTTTGCATTGTCAAAGACAAATTTGTCAAAAAGTATTAATGTCAGACTTATATAAGTATATATTTAGAATCCGGGAAAAAGGAGCTACTCGAAAGTGCAGTAGTATACACATACAAGCTGTTCTATTATAAACAAATTTAATACACCTATTATGTAGAGTACTTTGCATCAGGTGATCGAAACATGCAACTGTTGACATTTAAAAAAATACATACAGGCACAGCAATATGCAATCTTTATAGGAAGTATTTGTTATGGTCAATAAAAACAAAGGGGTAGTCAAAATATAATGAATAATTCTGTATATATTATCCGCCCGTTATTTGTATTAAACGAGCAAGATAAAATGTCAACTAATAAGTGTGTGAATTTCCCAGTAAAAATCAAGAAGTGAAACAGTATAATAGTACAAATATGTGTCCAAGAGAGCAAAACGCGCTATTGCAAATATGGAACGAGTCATGAAAATTTGGCAACCGATATATTACTAACACCATTATATGCAGGTTTTGTAAAATACAATTTATCATTGAAGATTTCTAATTTTTATTAAACTGCGGTTATACACGATATAGGTTATATGTAAGTTATATAGTAGTAACAAAAACGTTTCTGTCACTATTGTATATAAAATCTGAGCGTACATATTCTTACTAAACAAAGGTGCTCGAAACCTGCTACTCATAAACTGCTCCTGTTAAGTTCTTAAAACGTGCTATGAAAATAGTCCAATGAGCGGTAATTATATATAGTAAAATTTTACGCGCAAATTTAGATTTTAGGTAGCCCAATTCTAAGCTAAACCAGCCCAACTTGTGTTTACATTATGTGTTGCAGTTGCACCGCTGTATACAGATTACATTCGTTACATCACGGTGTAACGGATTAATGTTAGATTTCGGCATGCTTTTTCTGTAATTCTCGGTGGTTATACCGAGTTACATTGTGCTTGTATCATTTTTATTCTTTGTTGACATCAATTTTAATTTGTTGTTGCCTAATGATACCTAGATCGAACGAGGGGCGATTCAGATTTTGTCAAAAAGACTTAGGGCCAATCTATTCACCTCCTTTTAAATTTATCTGGAAGTTAGTTGCTATAGTTACAATTGTTCCCACAATTGTATCCATGACAATTAGCTAGCAGATAAAGTTACAAGGAGGTGAATAGATCGGCCCTTAAACTATTAAACAACTAGCACACGTAAATCATTATAATCCAAACATGATTGACGCTTTAATTAAACAAAAAGACTATAGGATAGCTATAATTGGCACTCAAACAAAGGACAATTTGAAAAATATATAATTATGATACAAAAAATCGACAATGACAAAATACCCTTTATTTATTTAAAGTTTTAAAATATTTTGAAAAGTCAAAATGCTTTGCGTCTTCCACTTTCAGATTTCGCAGGTTTCCAGTTTCAATATTTTGGAGTTTTTAAACATGTTTATATATTTTTTTTAAATGAGAGTATTTTCATCTCCACCTTCACTGAGGGTATTTATTTCAATTTTCGCTCTTTGAATTTTTCAAATCCTACGAATATCATCACCAAAGTCTACGCATTACACAGATTTGAAACTGTGTAATTACAATACGAAGTTTCGGACACTGGAAGATCCAAATTCAGAATTCAGAAGTTTTTGAAGTATTGCGTCTCTGATTTCATAAATAATAATTCATTCGCTTAATAAATTTTTCTGTAGATAAAACATATTTTATTATTCTCTCTCAACTCTCAGTTTTCTTTTGCTATTTACTAAATTTATTTTAATTGTCCAAATCCGTTCTCTTGGCTAAACTTCAAAGATAATTTCTAGGTTCTTCTTTCTCATATCCATTGCTTGGAAAAGCCTGGCATTTATAAAAAACAACTTTTTTTGTAGTTTTCGACGTTTTAAGTGTCAAATAACAAAAAAAAGCATATTTTGAACTTCATCATCATCGATTATTTCCGGTAAAAAAATAATTATTATCTCAGTACAATAGCACTAATTTATATGCACCCCGTTTAATTTCCTATTTTGTTTAATTTCGATGAACAACAACATTCCCCAAATTACAATTTATAAAAGAGACCGTGATTAACCTTTTGCATTGCCGTTTCCATCATTTTATATAAATTACATCCTTTCGGTGGTATTGTTCCTTGTGCAGAACTTTCTCAACAATCTCCGACTCACCCTTTTGTATCATTTTCGTGTCGTAGTGTAATTTCAGGGACAAGTTAAATTTAAACACGTATCGACTCTTAACTTTCTGTGCTTCTTTCTCTCTCAAACTCGTCTACCTTCTTGCTTCTTTTCATATCCGTGGGTAAATATTTGTAAATGTTTCCAGTTTTCCTAACAGAATAGATTATGTTCAAAATGTAAAAAGACAAATAAAACTCTTCCCATTTAAAAATATGTTTAAATAACCCTTCAGAACACCGATTAAGGATTGGCATTAAGTAAACAAAAAAGCGTGAATATGATGGATGATCGACTCCCGATATACTAACCAATCAATCAATCAAATTCTGAACACAATCCTGGATAAATAAAATCAATCTGAACTTGTATGTATATTGGTTGCCCTAGTTTATCATGTACAATACTTTGGTTGCTTTTGTTGGGCCATCCATCTCCAAAAAGGTCAACCAAAAAGGTGTTGCTTGTGGATTGCGGTTCACCAGGTTTCGCTAATACGGTCTGATTAACAAGGGTGGCATTTGTGATGTAAATTAGAAAACATATATTCCGCTAGATTGAAATGTAGTGGCAATTCATGATGTTACGTTTTCAAGAATGCATTTTTCGTGTAAACAGTAAGTAACTTAAAAATAGTAAACACTGATGTCAACTCTCTTTGGAGTTATAGTAATTAGAGCTCCAAAATTCCATTTCCTTCGTAAATGTAGTCGAATACCAATAAATACACCTCGATTTATCTTCGCTATAATAATCAGATTATGTAAATTAGATAGTTCAGATTCAGCACCTCTTAAGTTATTATATTACGTAGTTTCGACCTGTTGATTGTAAAGGTAGGAGTGCTTTCAAATATAATTAATGGTTGCCTTACATGGCATCACAAAGACGCTGTATACATAGAAGCTGTATATTGGTAGACATCTTCTGTTGGTGAAATATTTACTACACTTTATTATTTGTTGGTATTTCCTATACCGAATTTTCTAAACCTAAAAGTTTTCATTCTATTTAACGTCACTCTTGCGTTGTGAAATGGGTCGATGAGAAGATTGTTAAGTGTGTCATTACATTGAAAACATGTCACTGTTTTCACAGTTTAGTGAAATTTATTACTTTGAGCCTTACTTCGTGAAACTTAACAATAATGCAATAAAATTATTCATACACCTGCCATTTTAATATTTTTTAAATTTCATTACGGGCGCCAATATCTAAGATCATATGGACCTATGAGGTATTTCGGAGCCGAAAACTCTTTCCTAATCTAAAATCGATCTCGTGTCAATTTGGATTGCTTTGTTCAGTAAGCATCATTATACTCTATAGTGAAGAGAAGAGCGACAGGTATCTATCTTCACCGCTTGGCTAGACGGACCGATAATTTTTAAGTTAATTTGTGTTAGGTCTTCAATGACAAAAAGGTCAAATGACTTGTTTATTACGTTTACACGAAGTTACTCATTATTTTTCGTTTCCTAAAAACTTGTTTATGTCTAGCTTTTATGTTGGTTAGGTCCCTTTTAATTATAGCGCTGACGATCTTCTTTATATAATGCCCATTGATTTTAAACCTATCACAGTTGAAAAGTTTTCTGCGCAGTTTTTGTAAGAAACTAGAACTGACTTTTGGGTACCTTTTTTAAAGACGAAATATCAAGATTGTCGAGGTAGATCAAAGTTAAAAATAACAATCATATATAATTGTTGATTATTGAAAGTATTTTAATTTAGAAAAATGCCAATTTGCCAAAGTCAAGTTGCCAAATAGATCTTTACAGTTGACAACGTGTTTTGATTGGGTTTCTGTATTATTTTATAGATTCTGGGGTGTCATTTGAGTAGTTTGACTTCGGGTCCTATCTTGGACTAAAGATTAGTTTAGACCCAAAGTGCTTAAAATATTTGAAAAATTTGATATGGTGTAAACAAATTAACTAAGTATTTAACAATCTTTTCTTTTCCGAGAAACGTAATAATAGAACCATAAAGTAAATGAGGTTATCCTTCCGTAGGCTTGCCAGATGGCTGAGACCGAGCCTGATTGTCCAGAAATTTTGAATGTCCAGTGTTCCTTATGTGAAGGTTATTGTCCTGTTATGGTGCATAATTACAAGTTTAAAAACGACTGCCAGGAGCGTATTGCAATTGCTAAATCTCTTTACTCTTCTAATAATATCGAGTGACAACCGCTATATGACACTATGTACCTATTAATTCTTTATTTATCAACCGATTTAAATCAAATTTTGATATTTTACTTGTAGTCCAGTCAATTGTTGAGGTAAATCCGTGAATTCTTGCATAGGGCTTCCTTGTGAATTGTTGTACAACTACCTAAAAGTCAGCACCTGTAGGTGGTGAGCTGGACGAAATAATGAGGGTGAACCACGCTCACTAACGGTTTTTGTCGTTTTTCTCGGAAACTAATAGGTTTATCGAGATGGAAGAGGTTAGGTAAAATCAAGCTTATATAAATCTCTACCAAAAATGTCCAAATGTGTTTTCGTATCTCTCCTTCTTTTTGTGTCATCGAAGAAAGAAGATGTACCAATAAATTGCTCAAGGAACTTTCGGGCGCAACTTTTTGTAGTCTCATATTCGTATATGTTGGAATTTTGGTTTTGGCGGTCGCCCATTTGATTTAAAAATAAAAACTGGAACTTTTAAGACCAATCCGAACTTCCTATCTCTATTCTAATCATTCGCTGCAACTAGGAAAAGTTTTCCCATTTAAAATACACGCTTTTTTAAATTCATATGCATATTTTTGACCACTGGGAAAAATTGTTGAGAAAAAATTGATTTTATGGAATTAATGGGCATCGATGCTACTTTTAGGTAGAAAAATTTATATGGGACATTCTACATCACTTCAACACTAATTGACATACGTTTTTTTGAATATTTTTTTGTAAATCGTTGGAAAAAATCAAACGCCCGATATATTTTTTTTACCTAAATTACTGCATCAAACACTGTTAATTACAAAAAAAAAATAATTTTTTCTTAACAGTTTGTCCCAGTGGTCAAATATATACATAGGAATTGAAAAAAGCGTGTATTTTAAATGGAAACTTCCCCTCGTTACAGCAAATGTGTAGAATAGAGATAGGAAGTCTTAAAATCTTCAGTTTTTTTAAATCAAATGGGCACCCGGCATAACCGAAATTCCAACATGACCCAAATAAGAACCACCCTAATATACATTCTAACGGTATGGTAAATCTCAACGAAATCCTCACCTAATTCGAATTATTTAAACTCGACAAATGCACTTCAGACCGATTTTAACAGCACCCGCAGTATTAATCATCTTAACACTTTCAATGTGGTATAACCGCAGCGTATCAAATTCTTACAGTTTTTGCAGTATCCTTCTCCTGTTAAAAACTGCTGTTCTCCAGACGAGATATCACGAAAAAGGAAGTCTCCCCATAACATATGGGATAAATCAAAAAAGAACTGTTTCAGAATTTATCATAAGGACATCATTAACGAATGGTAAATAAGTAAAAACTACCTCAGAATCCAATATTTTTCGAATCCAACCTGTAACTTTAAATGGGTTCCTAGAATAAAATATGTTTATTGTTACCTAGATAGCGTAGATTTGTATTAATTTTACTACAAAGCGCGAGAAATAAATTTGAAACATTGTAATACAGTGTCGTATTAGATTTTAAATCATATTATAAATGCAAATCCGTATAAAAAAATTGGGGCGAGCACAGATCTCCGATTTTCAGGGTCGGAGACCTGGGTTGACCTCGCCTGCCAGGGCGACAGTTTTTATATATGAATTTGCATTTATAATATGATTTCATGTAAAACATTAATTAATAATTAAGATTTACCTTGTATTAGATTTTATTTTAATTTGAGATATTATAATACAGGGTCGGAATGAATTTTTACTTTAATAACGAAAAAAGGATTCGAAATATTATTTATAATACGGGGTTTATTTAATAAATCTCAAACAGTTGAATTCGTAACTCCAGTAACACCGTATCAGGCATTTGGATTGTCTACATCTCTTATAGACCTTGTCATTACTTAAGGATCGTTGTATACTTGGCCACGTCCGGCGTACCACAGGGGCCAATACTCGGTCCATCATTTTTCAATATTTTTATAAATAATATTGATCAAAGTATTGATGTTGAATATCTTTTACCAGCATGTAACTTAAAACTGTATAAAATAATTAGGTTTCAGAAGTATGCTAAAGAGTTACAAAGTAAACTGAATGGGCTTTATATATGAATAGCATTTAAATAACAATTTCCATCCAAATATAAATATGCTTAGATTTTATCACGAAGCAGGAGAAGATTGAGCTTGATTATCGCATAAACGACTAAATAAACTTAACACATTTATTTTAAATTTCAAGGATAGTTTTATAGAATACAATTGCAGAATCAGCCAAGTCGTATAGTTTTATTGTATGTACGTTGCACAAAGGATTTCCAGGAACTGGATGTTATAACATCATTAATTTCTGCTTTTGTGAGATACAAGTTAGAATATCCTTCAATTGTTTGTGTACCCAGCTCGTTATTAGTTAGACGGTCATAATTGTTTCAGACGGATTCGAACGTTGGCGTTCACACAATAATTCAATACGCATCTGTACGTTTTCCCTGAACATCCCTTTTTTTAGATACTGTTTGTCTTTTATACAATTTCGTAATTCTAAGCACGAACGAACAAAATTGTCCCAATCTCACACTACTTGTTAGTTTCCGAAATTTATAAATCGATAGGCGTGGTCACTTCTTGTCTAACACATCTATAAAAAAAGGTCATTTTGTTTTTACCTAATAACTTACCTCTGTAATTAGAGATTTAGATACAAACAGTATTTTTTGTAATAAGCTAAAAAGAATATTAAAAACATCGTATGCATATATAAATTTTTTCCCGCAAAAAGATTTTCCTCTGGCATATGTAATACAAAATAAAATCTAAATATCCCTTCTCGTACCTGTTGTACTCAAAAATGTTGAACAAGCAGCACACACTCGCACAACATAGCACACGATCTGAATTACAATGACGCTAAAAGATGGGGTTTCTGGATTTTTAAACAGCATCTCAATTATTTTTTCTGCTTTACGTGATAATTATCTGGGATTGTAATTTTTATATATATGAAACGTTCTCATTGTGGTCACGTCCATTTTTCTTCGTTCTTCCCATTTCAAACACAAAAAACGTTTTTCATTTCGGTTACGTGTTTAATACAATCGAATTAGGATGCTTCGACGATTTGAGTTGAAAGTAAACATTCCATTCAATTCTCTGCTAAAACCAATAAAGTTCGCATCTTATTTTCGTACACTTCTATATTTCGGATTCAGAAAAATCTAACAATGGGAAAATTCAGAAATTGGCTTTCGCCTCATTTCATCTTTGCCTCCCTCTCTGTCTTTTGAAGTAATTAAATTTTCGTATCGTGATTAATGAAGTTTGCGTGGAAGCCCAAATTGCGCCAACATGTTTAATCTAAGGGGGATATAACATTTTAGTTACAAATTGAGCAACGCCCTGTAAAAGCTAAGAGGTTCGGTATACATTAAATATATTGCTGCAGGTGGTTGGGTCAGAGATTTACTAAATGGATTGTTGTTCATAGCAAACTGTTATAATCAGTTAGTTATATAAAGTTCAGTAATTCAAGTTTAGTTGGAAGTTCTAGCTAACTAAAACTAGTATGTGCTTATATTACATCTTGAACGCGTTAAAGTCTGAGCATTACTAATAAGACCGCCCTCTATAGGTTAAAGTTCAATTTAGAATGTACAGCGATTATGTTTTTAACATTTTTTAATAATAGTTTTATTTTCAGATAATAATGGAGTAAGAACGGACTAATAAAAGCACCGACCGCATATATGAAGAAAAACTTCAAGTTTAAAACGACGTGCCATTTCCATCCTCGCGGAAAATGACCTCTACGACGACAGTTACAACAACAACTACTACTACAGTAGCCCAGGCACATGCAGAAGTTCTTCTTTCAACTTTACCTCTAACTACAGTTCCTCCAGAAAATTATCGATTCATACCGGGTTCCACTATTTTAGTGAATAGCACTAGTACTCCTTCTAATATCACAAATAGCACTATTCCAAATTTAAATAGTCCACCATTTAATGGAACAGGATATTTTATTGAAGATGAAGTCGAACCAGGTAATTGTACTTGCTCTTATGCCGTTTTTTAATGCTGATAAATAATTTAAGAATTAAAAAAGTTTTTAGTGCTGAGCAGATTGAGTAAAGAGTTGATTGATTTATCAAGTACCTAATAGACAAATTATATTTGCAAAGCTATGGTACAGATTTTTCGACTTTTTTCTTTGCTGAAAGGACTGAAGTCGACAGTTTAATTAAATCTTATACTATTATAAAATACTTCATCTTAATCTTTATATAACATTGGTAATTTCATATTTGATGAAGTATTGCTATATAAAGAGCCACTCTTATGTTTTCGTTCTAGAATATTATAAATCTTTTTATAAAATTTTTCGCTAACTATTGTCTAATTAATTAGCTTTAACAAAAACCAAATTTTTTTTCGGGGTTATGTTAATCAACACAGAAAAGATGTACCGCTCAAATTCGAATGATAATAACTGAATTCGTTAATTGACATCTAGTAGAAGCTACCTAAGAGTTCCTAAATATGAACTGAGCTCTGTGTTATCTAAAACTTAGTCACGCATGTCAAATTTTCCTAGTGACATTTCATAATTTGAAACTATTTTTTAGAAGGTTGGGAATCACGAAAAACAGTTTAACAAATTAAACTGTCAATATGACAATTATATAAATCTGAAATTGGGTAGAGTAGTTTCAGTAAATAAATGGCAACAGTATAACATGGCATAAAACATAACCTAAAACTTATATTTTATCACTAAAGTAAAAAGAGACCAAAAAATATCTCTGTTTCAGGCAGCTTAGTTTTGGTCTAGAAAGAGATAGATTTTGACATACGTGTCCTAATTCTAAAATAACACAGTTAAAGTTTTCATTCAGAAACTGCAGTAGAAGCCACTTCCGCAAATAGCTGCGGATTATCCATAAACTTTTAAAATATTTTCGTTTAAAGTTGCATTTTTTTTCAAGATTATGTTGATTGATACGGAAAATGTACCACTCAACAAAATGCTGTCGCCAGGTACAGTAGACGACTGCTGCGCCAAAAAATGTATATAAGTCCGTTAAATTATTATTATAGGTAAATACTCATGAATTAGAATTGACTTTGTCAAAATATATTTAAGGAATACGTATGGTATACATTGCACCATAGTTATGAAAATGAAATTGAACCCACTATTTTCAGGTCAAGGTCTAACCTTATCTTACTTCTCTCGTAACAGAAACTAAAATAACCTAACCAACCTAGCGGACCTTCTACGCAATTCTATTCTATGTACCACCCAATTTAAATTAATCGATTCTCTCACATAAACTCTAACTTTACCTAACCAAACCAAATATTTAACGTAATCCAACCTAAACTGACCTCTAACATATCGTAACTACTAAGCTCACTTAATTATTATTCTACTCTAAAACGTAATCTATAACGAAACCTGTAACCTAACGCATAACCTAATCTGTAATCTAATTTATTTATTTAAATCTACAACATAACCAGTAACCTAACCAATAACAACCTATAACCTAATCTGTAAGCTAACCTGTAACCTAACCGATAACATAACCGACAAGATAACCCATAATCAATCCCATAAGCCTTCAGTTTTGTAGGTCTATCCTCATAAGCCATCACCTAATCTATAACCTAACCCTTAACCTAATCTGTAACGTACCCTGTAACCGGAGTTGTAACTTAACCTATGCCTAACCTTATGACAGATTTATCCTAACCTCTAACCTAGCTTGGCCTCCAGCCTAACATCTAACCTATCATAATCTTTAACATAAACTGATCGAAGCTTACCTAGTCTAACTGAAGGTATCCTGTAACTTATATTTAACTTAATCTATTAAGCTCGTTAAGCTTAAGCTCCTGAGGTATACTGTTTCTTAAAGTTAAAGTAACCTATTTACATCTCCAGTTTTTATACACTTGCTGAACTTAGCTTCTTCTAAGCTTCTGACCTATAACCTAACAAGTAACCCATAAACTACTTTATAACGTAATCAATAATATAAGCTATAACCTGTAACTTAAGTTCCCCTCTAAGCTCTAACCGAACTTCTAACCTAATCCTTAACCTAACCCATGATTTTACCTATAACCTAACTGACAGGCTAGCCTTAGCTGAACCCATAACCTAATTCATACTGATACCTATAATCCAATTTATAACCTAACTTATAACCTAACCTATAACCTAACTCATAGCCTACTGTGTAAGCTGATCTATATGAAAACGTATAATAATCTTATCTACAACTTACTCTTAAACCTACCCTAACCTGACCTAATTTAATTTAACCTAACCTATCCACTAACATAGTTGAACATTCATTCAGATTCTCCCGCTATGTGCTTCTCCCTGTGTACGACATTTTGGCACTTGTGCAATATTTGTGCGAACGAGTCAATATTTTTGTTTCTACCGGCCGTTGTTTTTAAACCACTACTTGGTAAGACATAAAAGTTCTAATTACGACTTTGGAACTATAGAGTGATTATAAACTGTCGACATCTCGGTTGCCGTGAAAAATAGAACGTAGGAACTTTATATAGTATGCTAGCACGCTATACTGACATTATTGACAATTAATATAATTTATTTGACGTTCAAGAAAATATTGTCGTGGAATAATAAAACACATACGTTATGAAATGTCACAGCAAATAACATGTCGAGGATTTATAATCACCCGTTAGTTATCAGTGAGGTATGTATAGAGTCCCTGTATAATAATCTTAAATAATAAGAAGAGTTGGGACATGTAAGAAGCTGGGCTTTAATTGGCTGGATCCAATATCAAGGAGTTCATGATCTTAATAGACTGACACTTTGTTTTTTATATTGTATAACAACATTTACATTACTTTACATCGTAATACACATGTTTCTTTATGGAATTAAATTTTCTTAATATTAATATGTATTTTTTTATTAGTAAATATATGTTAACAGTTTTATAATAATGTTGAATCAAATAATTTATTGACATCTATGTACACTGCCGCCCATTTGAAAGTGCACGATAGACCAGAGTTCCCTCGGTTATATTTTCTATAACTTACTCTAAGCTGATAAATAAATTATTTTAAACAAGTATTTGAAAATAATAATAAACCTTTCATTCCGCTGCTGCCGTTATAAACACATAGCCCATGGAATCCTGACTTAAACGATGTCATTTTGGAATATTACATATAAAGAGTCGTGCACTTTCAAATGGGCGGCACTGTACATATTTTGTCCAGAAACAATTTGTCAAACCAAACAACTGAAAATTGGTAGCTGAAAATACCTTATGAGAAATCAAGTCGTTCTTGACATTGGATCCTTTATAATTATTATACAGGAACTCTAGGTATGTATCATAAGTAGCGACACACATTTCGAAACTATGTAACAAAGAGGAAGTTTAAGAAAATTAAACTCTTTCTATTTTAAGTTTAAAAGTACATTGTAACATAATAAAATTATAGGAGTTAAACTTAAAGTCCGCCATTTTCTCTACTTTTCTTAATTTTTCTTAATTTCTTCCGTAATAGTATGTTAGAACTTCGTCAAATCAGTATTTTTGGTATAATAAAAAAATTCCTATTTTAATTCTCAATTTAAATTTACATTTTTATAGTAATTTTTGATGATATACTTATCATATGATAAATAGTACCGGTTGCTAGTTTCAGAGTGGTTCAAAATCTGAAGTATTTTTTAAATTTAACCATTTTGATAAGCTTACTGTCCTTAAAAATGTTTTGTTGCTATAATCTTCACTTGCTTGATATTCCAAACAACTTTCGATCTCTATCTTTGGTTTGTGTATTTTACTTATGTCTATTAAAACTAATTTTCCCTGTAAATTTTTTACATGCTACCTTTAGAACATATATTTTTTAACAAGATTATTTACGTATGCTTCAATCTCGTTGTCTGTAGTGTAATGAGCGCGGTCAGCCCTCTGAACTCCGCCGTCGAATGTTCGAGAATGCGTGACTCATCAACATCTGCCGGTGTGGTTCGCCGGCGCCTGTATGTGTGATTTATCAGCGTGAGTCATAGACGGCGCGAAAAATCAATATACCTTCTAGAAGAATCTAGTGCATGTTCTAGAAGATTATGCGGTATATAAACGCCGGCTTGCACGGAATTAGTGAACCGCGAGCAATTAGACGTGTTAGTAGTTGCAAGTGGTAATAGATAAATATCTGAGTAGAATATAAATGTTTGTGAAATAAATATTGTGATTAAATATAAATAATAGTTAATAGTTAGTTTATAATTGTGTTTTGTAAATTAGTTAAGATTGAATTAATGTGTGTTAAGTGTGAATGTTTTCTTTTTATTAATAGATGATTTAAACAGCATTTTGTTATTATTTTAAAAAGAACGTTTCAGTAGTGTTTCTCAATAACTTAATTAATTTGGATTACTTACTTTCCTTACTTATTTTAATAACTTGGAAAATCGCAGTGAACGAGAATCATTGTCTGATCATTTGAGCAATCCAAACTTAACCATTTTAATTACACACGATCTTAAGTTCACAAACATGGCAGAAAGGCAACCTTTCAGTTCTTGTAAAATTGGATCTCTCCAAAGCTTTCGACACAGTTAATCATCTAGTGGTTTTTGTCAACTTAAAATGTTTTGGATTTGACTAACTGTCTGTGTCGTCGTTTTCTGAGCTGTCTGATAAAACATTCGACGTTACCCAAGGATCTATGTTAGGTCCACTGTCAAAGTTCTCCGTTTTTTCGTATCTCCTATGCAGCTTGACTATAAGTTAAGAACCAGGGAAATAGCTTCTTTATTGTGAGAGATAGACTACAAATACTTTAGGAGCACTAAATAAAGTATCCGATTTCCGGTTTAAGCCGGTTTAAGGTATTTCCGTCTGTATCTTTTTATGAACATTCTGTATTTTTTTAATTATTTCGATAGTTTGATCAATTATCTTTAAAACAAACAGGTATAGGCCTAAAGTTAATAATTCAGGAGATATTAGTGTTTAAAGTATGTTATATGGAATAATACTAATTACGGTGAAGCTGATCACATATAGCCATGAAAAAGATGGCATTATTGTATGATAACAAGATTATAGGAGCAATTTTTTATAAATGTATGTTTGGGAATCTTGAGACCATATTTTTATCGAGCAACAGTAAATGCAGATAGATTTTTAGGATTTTTACAAACTGACTTTATGGAAATGTTAACGACCTATCATTAAGTATTAGATCGAATCTTTGGTATTAGCAAGATCTCCTGCTCACAATGGTAACATACAGGGTGGCTCCCTTCAGATTTGTATCCTCTGGCCAGGTGATAGTACTCGTCGAAAAACATTTTCTAAAAAGGTGGAACAGGAGGTAAACTGCTGGAAATAACAGTCAGAACAAACTGTGACATCACCTAGCATCAGCACAACCTGCTCCAATAGCCATTCTTAAACCAGTGACCGACCACCAACCCCCTCTTAAAAATTAATTTTCTTTCGGTTATTATGAAAGGTAGTAGATACTAATGAAATTAAGTTTTTTTTATTGCATTTTATGTGTACTATCACCTGTTCAGATGATACGAATCTTCAGTGAAACACCTCGTATAATAAATAATATTCAAGCATAGATTGTTAACCGTTACCCTGCTAAGGCCCTAGTTTAAATAGATGGTCTCCTAGTACGCCAGATCAGTACCTTTCCGCTCTGTTAATAATTTACCTTTGATGAATAACAGAGATGATCTATTCTCAAGCGTATGCCCCCAACCTATAATTTCTAGAGTATTTTCGTGTGTTCTAACGCAAACTTTACAGTCCATTTTTCATTCCAAAAATACCTGGCTCCTACGTAGCCACCATGATTGCTTTTCGTACCATCTATACTCATTAAAACAAATTGAGTTTCATTTTAGCTTGACTGCATTCTAAGTTACGAGCCTTGTATCATACAATAAGTGGCAGCACAAAAAAACAGTAACCATGCCACCTCATTGCCAGCAGATTTTGATCAACGTCCTAGAGGTTACACACTTTGTTGCTGTAACAAAGGCACCACGAACTTATTGAATATTTTCATTTTGGATTCGTAGAGCGAGAAATTTCAGATCGTTTGTCATCTTTTTTAATAGTTCTAAGATGAAAAACTTTTCTACCGTGTATAAGTCTGATCATTAAACCATCTTGTTCCATCCAAACCATTAAACCATCTCCATGTTGTTATAACCGTGGGACGCTAAATCAACGCGGAGCACGCTCTATTATTCTTTTCCACATATTTGTTAGGCGTAAAATTGATACTGAAACTGCGAACACACAGGGTTATCCGTTATATTCTGACCACCTACTTGTTATTAATTATTGGATACTACATTACATATATTTTTTAGAACATCATAAAGAAATAATTACTTGTATAGGTCACGTGATACAGAATATGCATTATACATATATTTTCTTAAATGAAATACCCTGTATATTGTTGCATTTTCAAATAGCCCTTCTTTTCTCCATGATTCTACATATACGAGCCCTGTCTCACTGAAGTTGGCACACTTCTATTTTTGTTATTTAAAGGACGCCCCAAAACATTCTTTTTGGTATATACATTGACTGTTTCTTGTTGTTAGAGTGAGGTACTGTCTTTGCGCTTATTCCATGCTGAGTTTTATGAAATTTTATTAAGTGAATCCCCCACATTACTCCTTCAGCTCTGATCAATCTGCGGACGCAAACAGGTGGTAAGAGAGATACCTGCCCCAGTAAAATTGTATGAAACTTAATATGAGGTAAGTGTATGGGCAATACTTTACTCTAGCAACAAAAAATCCACCTTGTAGACCAAAAACAAATTTTGGGAAAAAATGTGTAGTTGTTACTTTGTTTTAAAATATAAAAAATAAATACACGACAAATTTTTCTGCAAAACGATAAAACTTATAATTATGGGTACTTTAAGCTAGCAACTAAAGGTAAGTACTCACAGCAGCGGATGTCATACGATTGGTCGGTTTGAGTCAAATCGACTCAAACCGACCAATCGTGTGACATCCGCTGCTGTGAGTACTTACCTTAATACTTTAAGCTAGCAACTAGTATTTTAATTAACAAGAAATAACTACTTCGTAAACAAAAAAAATCTCGGAGCGCCTTTTAATAGTGCCTTAATGCTCTAAGCATTAATACTTTTTGACATTAAGCCTGGAAAAGAAAAAAAATCTGAAACATATTGACAAAATACTTCTGAGTTGCCTAGAATGGAAACAGAAAAAAAATTGTGTTCTCCAATTTGCTTCAAATTTGCATGGATGATTTTTTAGCCCATAAAGGCCATACTGACCAAAGAAGGCATCACTTACATTGATAAGCTGGGCGGAACAGGGCGGTAAAGGTCAAAATGCTAACTTTGGGTAGAAGTATCGTATACTCACATGCTATAGCTCATTTTGACGGGCTCGACGAGTAGAAGGTTAGTGCATCCTACTTTGCGCAAAGTTATGTCGAGAAAACTACTAGAAAGTGGAACCTCCTGGTGGTTTTAAGAATTTCTTTATGGATTCAGAATGTTTGCTACCATAAGCCAGTTGCCCTCCAAACCAGGCAGTATTATATGTCATTCGAAGTGCTACACCATGATATATGTGGTTTTATTAATTATTCGATATACCGACCCTTCTTAACCCAGGTAAACCAATTATACTGAGTTGTAGAGGATAACTTAGAGAACAATAATCCGAAAGAAATCGCGTCGGTCGCCGGTAATTAATAAGAGAAACAATGTTAAAATGGCTATTTTGAGGTTAGAATGTTATGATGTTATGTTACAGTTAGTAAAAAAGTTGGCTGTATTTACGTGAAAATGGCTTACAAATGGTGTTTGTGTCATCTGACAAGAAGATTTTGTAATGTTTACCTGTTTTTATGACGTTTTCTCGAACGAAAACCCGTAGCGCTTGGTATTTCCGTATGTATGCATGTACGATATGGGTCGGTATATCGAATAATTACCGTGGTTTTTAGTATTTGACATAATAATTATGACTAGTGGTGAAAAATGTGTTTTTTGGTAAATGACCGGTAACTACCTTAATCCTAAGGATAAGCATTGCATATCATACATTTTCATAACCTACTAGTCTAGGAGAATAACTTTCTTTTTTGCGTCACCTTAATCCAAGCACTACCTGAAAAGTTAGGTTAAGTGATCTTCCTTTAGTAGCAACTTGAGGTTAAAATTGGATTTAGGTTAGATTTGTTAGAAGATTATAAAGTACCTGCTATATGATATAGATTATAGAATTGTGGCCTTAGTATTTACTGGTACATAACCTCCCCTCCCCCACTTCAGTATCCACTCGGAGGAAATAAAGTTGTCTTAATATAAGACAATCAAGTAATTTCAACCCAATTGTATCGATTTACACACTCTCAGCCGTACTTATAGAGAAATTACACGCGTGTAACCATACTATTTATTATGTTACACGCGTGTAATTTCTCTATAAGTACGGCTGTCTGTCTGTACAAATTCCAATGAGACGAATGCAAAATTAATGCTCTTCGGAGAATATTTTTTTGCCGCCTTTTTTAAGTTTCAAGATTCGTCGCATTCTTCTTTGTCAAATTTGAACTTCGTTCAGAGTTTTGCCATTCCAGGAAATGCCGCTTTTCTTAACCTTATTCAGGTGATGACCACCAGAGCAGATATTGATTGTGCACATTCTTTAATAAGCGCATTAGCTTGACCACTTTACCAGCATCAACTTTTCTCGAAGGATTGTCCATTCCTTGCATGAACTGATCTAGCAAAATCTCGTTTGTCGATTGCCAAACCTCTCAACCGATCTTCTAGTTCAAAAAATCCAACTTAAACCAATGTAGAAACGGATGATCTGTCGACGCCTTTTTTTCATATCTTCACCAATAATGTCGGAGATTTTTTGTCGAAAAAAGGGAAAGAAATGAAGGGAATCGGCGATATTGAAGAATGAGCACAGTGAATATGTGCTTTTTCGGGACGAATACCTGATGATTACGACTCTAATAAAAGCGGTATGAATTTACTCGAATGAAAGCTAAAAACAAGAACAACCAGAACGAATTCGAATTTGACAAAGAGAACTACGTCAGTCTTGAAAATCCGTATTAAATCCGAAAGGATATTGCAAAGATATTTAGAAAAGCGGTAGAAACTGATCTCCGAAGAGCATTAACTGTTCAGCTATTCGTCTCATCATGATTTGTACCTAGGTACTACATAAATAGATGTTATAGACTTCTTTTCTTTTGAATTGGTTTAAAACTACGTGGTTGTCTAGATTATCTTCAGAGCGGCCACCTTCACGTGGGTGGGGGGAGGTTTAGGCACCGGTAGGTATGAACTGACTAAGGCCACAATTCTATTCAAATACTTTATAATCTTCTAACAAATTTCACCTAAATACAATTTTAACCTAAAGTTGCTATTGTAAAGGAAGATCACTTAACCGAACTTTTTAGGGACTGCTTGGATTAAGGTGGCGCATAAAAGAAAGTTATTCTCCTAGGCTAGTACATTCTGAAAGTGTATAATATGTTATGCTTATCCTTAGGATTAAGGTAGTTACAGGTCATTTACCAAAAAACACATTTCTTACCACTAGTCATAAGTGTTACGTCAAAGACTAAAAACCACATATACCATGGCGTACCTCTCGTTGGGGCGCTTCGAATGACATATAACACTGTCTAGGAGAAATATTCGTCGAAATAGACAAGAAAGAAGATTTTGTTGTAGTTTTGCTATACATTTTGGACTAGATCTCTTAGGCGACCCGGACCCAATGCATAAGGTAAGTGTATCTCAAGTGCAACTTATCGTAGATTCTGAAAGTATACAGCTTATGGTGGCACATTCTGAATCCATAAAAAATTCTTAAAACCACTAGGAGGTTCCATTTTCTAGTAGTTTTCTCGAGCTAGTAGCTTTGCGCATAGTAGGAATTTTCGGATGTACCAAATTACGAAGTTGTTCTACTAGTCGAGCCCGTCAAAATGAGCGATAGCATGTGAGTAAACGATGCTTCTACGCAAAGTTGGCACTTTTACCGCACTGTTCCGCCCAGCTTATCAATGTAAGTGATGCATTCTTCGGTCAGTACGGCCATTATTCGCCCCCTCCCTCCCGCACAATCTTATAGCTTCTGGGGCCTGGTTTCCAGGCTATGGGTTGTAGCAATTATTATTATGGGCTAAAGAATCATATCTGAAAGTTTGAAGCAAATTGGGAAACATAATTTTTTTTTCTGTATCCGAATTTGTGCAGTTTATCGGAGACAGCCTCTTAAAGCTTACTAAAGATCTAGTCAAAAGAATTAGAAGTGTGAAAAAAATATGAAACTTTATTAAGAAAGCCAAGTTTGTTACAAAGTGAAATAGCAAGAAACATATTACCTTTATATTACCTGGACAAGGATATTATGTTGCAAAATGTATAGGAGTTGCTGCTGATAACTACAAGAAGAAAAAGCTATCAAAATTTCCTAGACGATATTTGGTTTGGCAAGCTATTTGTTCTTGCGCAATAGGAGTAAGATTTTTATTGCCACTGGGACAATAATTAGAGAGATTTACATAAAACAATGCCTACAAAAGCGACTACAACCATTAATTAGACAGCATCAAGGTTCTGTACTTTTTGGTCTGATTTTGCAACAAGTTACTACAGCTTGATGGCGAAAAAGTGGTATGAAGACAACGATCTTATTGTTGTGCCAAAAGAAGAAGTTCGCCGAACTGTTCAGAACTGCGGCAAATAGGACAATATTGGGCTCTGGTTAAAAGGAACTTGAAAAAGCGTATGTCCAATTCTACAGACATTAGAAATTTAAAGCTTAAGTGGGAAAAAGCAAGCAAAGAAGCATCAAATGACGGAATATGATGGGTAGTGTGAAATCAAAAGTACGAAAAGTTATGAATACTAATGAAATTAAATAAAAATTAGTTATCCAGTTATAGTTCATTTTGTAAGCTTTAAGATAAAACACTGGAATAAAAAAATACTACTGCATAAAACATTTACATCAAAATGTGTACTATCAGATTTTTCGTGTCAATACTTTGACTTTAAAAATGCAGAATAACCTCTATTGAAAAGAGATGATTATAGTTGAATTCCAACAATAAAAATCGAACTTCACTGTATTCTGTTTTCAAACTAACAAAGTTGAATACCGATAAATCAAAATGCTACCTGTTCGGCTATTTAGAATCCAACCACATTTACTATAATAACCATGAAATATTGTTCTTTTGCTGTTTTGAAACTCCAGCAACAAGTACATACAAACACCATACAATATTGCTGAAAATTATTACTCTCCCATAGAGAGAGAATTGGTGGTAGTATTTTATCATTTCGTTTGCAACTAACTTATGTGACAGTGATGCATTGGGAGTTTTCAAATCAGTTACAAAACGTTAAATATCTTTCGGTCCCATTGTGCGCACTAATCTCATTAAACTTTCTGAGTTGTCATATCGATTTTAATTTTATATATTTTATGTTCAATCGAGAACAAATTCATCAAAAAGGGTTTAAATGAAAATAAATCTAAATTATCTTCTGTTGTATATCAAGTGGTGCTTGTCTAATTAATGCTTTTTTTCTGTTGCAGGTCTTTCAGAGCTACAGACTTTATTTTTAGCATGCATTGCAACGTTTATACCGTTGATAATATCACTGTTTGCTGGATTTGGAATAAGGTGAGAAAAACTTCTTTTTATTGTGAATTTAGAAACTTCAGATGGTTGGATGTTACTATTTGACAGAATTTGTGAAATAAACAAACTGAATACTATGAAATAGCCTTTTCAAGTAACTACATAGCAAGCGTCATGATTAGCAAATTTATGATACTTTATTATTACTTATTTATTGGTTGAGTTAATAGAAATAATTGTAGATATAAAAGATGATTAACAGAAAATCACATCGAAGTCGGCCGGGAAAAAGAAAGACTGGCATATTAGGTGATATCCCAATAAACACTTCTATTTATATAATAGTAACCACAGCCTTACAATCAGTAACTTTATATAACTTTAATTTATATAACTTAGTAACGGCATCATTTCCGTTTCCTTCATAAACCCTTTAAAGAGCTTAAACGCAACAGTTTATAAAGGTTGCAACCACCTTTGTTTAATAGTAACGGTGTGTACTTCAGAGTCTACAAGCAATAGTAACAGAAACGTTTTTGTTACCACTATATAACATCATATATAACCATATTTTTAGTGTTAAAATGTAGTTTGGTATCTGTTGCAGTGTTGGTAATATTTCGATTACCAAATGTCTCGCAATCTCTTTCTCTCGTGAACACTTATTTGTAATATTATATTGTCCCACTGTTTGACTTTCTCTCTAATATTCTTGGTTGGCATTTTATTTTACTCGTTTAATAAAATAATGTTAATGAGCATGCAATACATCTGTGCATAATTACCTCTACTTGTGAAATTTGTGAAACAAGTATTGTTTAAGACGAATTTTTAAGAATTTCTTTACTGCAAACATAAACAAGTAACTTCCTAAAACTATCTAAAACTAAACCTAGTACAGTTGTAATATAAAATCTAGTACCATCTAGTACTAAAACTTAAAATATTCAGTAATAATACGTTTTAATTTACCGATATGAAAATTGCATTGTATTTTCTTAAACGTTCATTAAGAAAAGTTTGTTAAAAGTCTTGCCCTATAACACTACGTTGTAGAAATGCTAATTTTGAGCTCAGCTTTGTTATAATAAGTTAAATATTCAATTTTATATAATGCCCATTAAAGCATCAATTTCATGTTTTCATACGAAGGTCACTGCTAAAATTCGCGGAAAATGTAAAACAAAACCCACATTACGTAAATCGCTTTATTGTATCTCAAAAAAATTCGTCTTTCACGTCTATACACTTTTGCATTCGATGAAACCAATTCAAAACACTTTTTCCACTCTGAACGACGTACCTCCAAAACAAGCGAATTAAATGCTTTAACAGGCGATGAAAAGCTGGCCATGCATTTTCTTTTTGATGTATCGGAATAAGAAGAAGTCATTGGGCGATAAATCCGGGGAATATTGGCAATGATTCATTACCTCGATGTTGTTACTGGCCAAAAATTCGACAGTTTTCGTTGTGCAGTATGCACGCTTGCATTGTCATGATGAAGAATGATTCGTAGGTTTAAGTTGTTTCTTCCGATTTCAGCGATAACTTTCGGCAAACAAATTGAAGTATACCACTCCGCATTAACTGTCCTTCGATCTTCTAATGCAACAGTTGCAACATGATCCGTTTTTCCGAAGAAACAAGCAATAATTTTTTTCGAAATGCTTCGTGAACGCACCACTTTTGTTGGTTTAGGTTCACTTTGAAACACCCATACAAGAATTTGTCATTATTTTACGTGGGGCTCCTATATAAACATACCCCCACGCTCCCTTCCAGAAGGAAGTGATTGGGATACGCCCAATCAGCGCGCAAGTTGCATAACCGGCAGTACAGCAATTGCTACCATATCAGCTCACTGGTCGGAGCGAGGTTGCCTATCCACCCTCTACTAGCTATCGCAGGCATAGTGCCGGAGCAATTGACTTAACACGTTGCTCACCCTCCGGCACCCTCCCGTCCCGAAACCGTATCGAAAATCATCACTCGTAAATCACGATTCTAAATTTCTATTTTTTCACACAATTATTACTTTATTAAATTTTGTTGAAACTAAACTGCTAGGTTTGAAATCGAATTGTCAACTGAATTATGTTATAATTTTAGCAGTGATCCTTTTAGCATGGCGCAGTGGCGGTGGGTACATACGTCAAACTCGGGACACACGACAAACTGCTATATCGCTATCGTGCTCGTACGCACACATTAAAGTAGTATATCATCATGTGTTGCACTGCGAGTACCCCGGGTTTGACGTATGCACCCACCGCTACTGCCATGGCGTAAGGCAATACATACCCTCATAACACTGTAAACTGTAATATCACCCAGGGTAACCTTATATAAATTTAAGTAACGGTATATATCTTTAAGTGATATAACAAATGATTTCAGTTTTTAAATTTCCCGCGTTAACCAGTTGTGTTTCAGTCTTAAACTATAATTTCTGTCAGTTATCAGTTTAATGGGTCTTGTCAGCAAAATCAATAAAAAGAGAAAAATGATTATATTATATGGAAAGGACGAAGAGAAAGATGGTAACGTTATGTAAAGTAACGTTAAGTAAAATGTTAAATAAAAGTCTATAAATAAAAGTTAGGTTATTTATTAGAATATAATAAAGGTATTGCAACGATCCGGTAGTGCGGAGCAATATACCAAGAGGTGTTGCAATATTTTGTTATCTTAAACTGTTACTAAAAGAAATGAAATACAAGACTTGACAAGACATGTTTATTTTTCTTGTATTTATTTAGAACTTCTTTTGTTTTGATCGTTGCCCGGAGTGTAGTGATCGCCCAATAAGATCACTACATTATATATACATATATTGAGATGTTATTATTTATATAAATTAATGATGTTAAAATTTTAAAAGTAATTACTTTGGCTAGCTTTAATAAAGAAATTTTTAATAACACCCAAATTTTCTTTTACCATAATAGGCTAACTCAGGTTTAATTCGATAGAGCATGAGATAGAAATTTACATTGATCTTATTAATTCCTGTTTCTGGAAAAAGAAACTTGCTACCAATGCACTTGGACTTCTGCAACTGGACAAACAGCAAACTTAAACTCTGTATGTGAAGAAAATAAATGTATGCTTGCATAAACAGATTTTTATTTTTATTATGATAAATAGAAAATTGATTTCAAACGAGAAATAAAAAAATATTTGAACAGAAAAAATGGAAAATCTTCCTTGAGCTTGCTCAAATGTGTTAAATATTAGTTACCAACCTGACATGGGAGTTGTAACTGGTCTCCATTTGAATAAACATCATCACAGACATCAAATAAGTTTATCAGATAAGAAAAATATTTACAATTGCTAAATAAATTTATCTAACAAAAAAATTAATTATTTTTGTGAATAAACAAATTGAAATTGTTAAATGTTATAAATTTGTCATTGAAAACACTCCCAAATAAGAAAAATAAATTCTGAATTTATTAAAAAAAATGGTCTTTGTGGTTCTGTTGTTCCTAATGTAAACCAAATCCTTTTATTTTCGATTTACCTTGTATATAAACGTCAACGAATCCACTCAAATGTATTTTTTATTGTATTATCGGTAATACAGACAGCTTCAATTCAACAGCTGATCTTTATAATAGCGATAATCCAAATCAATAATTAAATAAATATAAGTCTTCTTGATTTAATTTAAATAAGTAGTTCACAATTCCATATAATTGTTGAAGAACAAAAATAAATCTTCCTTGATTTAAATATTCAGGTAACTATTCAATTCCATAAACACTAAAAAACATGTGGTTATCACTTAACCTTACTTTATTTTGCAGATTTTTGGTCTGGAGTCGAGCATGGACACTCCCAATGCGTTTTATCAACTGAGATTATTTTTTCTCTGGAGTTTATATAGGATTCCCCAAAACAATCGAAAAACAACACAACTTTTCAAAATAATCGCACATCAAAATTTTATCATGACGTCACTAACGAAAAACATGTATTCATAATTAGCACTAATCCTAAATCTAAAAAGACAGAAATGTAGCTGGCGAAAAGACAATTAAAACAGTATAACACACTTATGGTCTAAAATAAACGATAACTGAGAAAATCAACGAAAACGACCAACGGTCAAAAATCTCATTAAAACTTAATTACAATGAAAACTCATTAACTCCAGCTATGCCTCTACAAGGAATGACTACATAGCTACCCAAGGTAACTCATACATATGCAGTTTACATAGAAAAATATTTACAATAAAAGAAAAACTTAAATAAAAAATCTGTTCACAAATTTTTAAGGTCAAACGATGCTTTGCAAGTTTCCATACAAATGAAAACATAAATGAAATCAAACTATACTTACTCTTGTCCAGAATGCAGTACTCCAAGTGCCTGCATTCATACAACGGTGTAAAACATTATAATAAATACAATATTTGGAAAGATTGAAGCATATCAGCAAAGCCAATACCTCCACAAAGATTAACACAAAATTTTCAAATACAGGGAATTGTAAGTTAAATGCACTGTTATAGACATTACAATAATGACCCGTTTTACATATTTCCAGTGAAATAGTTTCCCGAAACTGCTTAAGCTTAGTAGGATCAAGAAAATTCTCTTCTACGTTAATTAATCGTCAAACCCCATATAAAGAAAGAAACATTAAATCCTCTAAAAAATGGATAAACTATCCTGAACATGTAACATGGGTTACATAAACCATGTTTTACTACAAAAACAATCTAAATGATTGATATGCCTTTTTATATTTATAAACCTTTTATAAAGTGAGGTTAAATGTGTGTTAAGACAATCGTACACCTATTTTCCTACTTTAACTTGATAAAATTATCTGTAACCAAGCATGTATCCTTAAGCATGAATAAAACTAATACCCTAGCATGAGTATCTATTTTTTTTTCATTGCATGAATATTACGTATAAGTGCTATTTGACTATTTGAAAGCTGTTCTTAATGAGTTACAAACTAAACAATTTTTCAATTAGATGATATGATATCATCTCAATATAAATAACAGAAAAAAGCAAAAAGCTTATCCACGCGGAAATTATGAAATTGATTAAATCCTTAAAACGTAAAAGGTGTTATTATAAAAAATATAATTAGAAGAAAACGTTCCGGTATTTTAGGATAAATATGTTTACAATTAATTAGAGATGCGGCAACCCTTTACTCAGAAGAACTTTATAAAACATAAAATATAGTTCTCGAGGTTTTAAGTTAACAGCCCCCATTTTTTTAGTTATTCACGTGTGTAATTTGAGAATTTGCTCTTTTGCATTATTTTTCCCTTTCGGATTATTTTGGCTTAATTTGGTTTTAATTAAAAGCAAATAACATCAACTTTGGGAATATGTGATTAGCATTAAAAATGGATATGTAAACCTTTACGACTGGAATTATTAGGTATGTAATTTGAACTGTTCAAAATTTACGACTTTTTCGTACACGTGCAATTTAACGTATACTTTGACTGTAGAAGCAAAGGGGGGCGGCACATTTTGATTGGTACTTCAAATTTACGTAAGAAGCTACAGATGCTTACATAAAGTTACTAAATTTACTAAGGTTACATAATATTTTTATTTAAATTAATTATTAAATTTTTTAAGAAACGAGCTGCCCCAATTATTAAACATAAATCCTGATATGTGGTCTCAGCAGGATGGGGCATCATCTCATTATGCAAGATCTCAATTATTTAAATTAAGTGTTTGATAATAGGTGGATCGGTCGAGCTGACACAATACATTGACCTTCCAAATCCCTCCATACATCTCCCGATTTGACCCATTGGAATTTTTCCGATGAGGATTTATAAAAGAAAAAGTTATGGCGACTGTACTCACTACAGAAGAAACTATGAAAAATTGTGTCCGGCATGCTTGCCAACTAGTGACCTAAAATGTTAACACAGAGTACAAAATTAATTTAGGAAAGTGGTAGAAAAGTGTGAAGAAGTTGAAGAGGGGCATGTCGAACGAGTTACACAATATTAAATGAAATGGTAAATTAATATTTTTTCTTTCTAAACTAATAATTATATAACTAGTGGAGCAAATTTAGTAATTTTCGAATTTTAAAAAGAAAGATGTATCATCCAGTTTTAAAATTTCAAGTACCTCCCCCTTCCCCCCGCCACCCAGTCCAAGTCGTTTTTGTGACATCGTCGTGTTAAACTTTAAAATCCTCACCCTGTATAAAATCCAAAGTATTGCACGAAGAACTAGAGCTTACAATCTCATACTTTTGGAGAAGTCGATGTGACAGTCTTTCCTAGTTCTGAAAGATTATAGCCGTTTCTGGGTCGTTGTTTAGGTGAGTGGTATTTTGCGCTCTAAACAAAAAGGGCTTACAGTTAATTGTGGAATTCAAACTACTGGGACCTTCTACGCAAAGTAGAATTATTTATAAAAATAAATTTGGAAATGATTACTGATTACTGATTACGAAAATATAATACTTACTGATTATGAAAATATTGAACTGCAATTTATTTAAATTCATATTTTTCAAAGGTTCTACAGTTCCCAAATCTTACACTAACAAGTAATTCTACAAGATTTATTTAAAAAAGCTGATAAGTGAATAACTGAATATCTCCTACTTGATTGAACTTTAGCTGAGTGCACACTAAAATTACCTAACTCTCTGCCATTTACATAATATTAATATGTTTATATAGTAAATTTTTTTGTTATCCGATTTAATTCCGAATAGTAAAGTAGAATGACCTATCAAGCCCAAATTATACAAAAAACATAGGTACACATTAAACAAACATTACTGCAGGATTTTAAATTAGTCTCAAAATTGATACACTTGGAATTTTCTACACCTACGTGTATGTATGTACAATTTATGAATGCAATAGTACCAGCCCCAAATATCTGTTGGCATGTGTATTACAAGCCCCAAGAACTAATATAAGGCAACCGATGGAATTTTGATAACACACCTTTCCTTATAGAATACTAATCCAACTTTCTCTGTGGGTCTAAAACTTTCGGAGCTCCGCAAAGCGTAGCAGCGGTTAAACCGCAAATCCTGTCCATAATGGAAAGCCTGCCTTTTCAAAAGAATTTCTCACAAAAGTAAAATTCGTATTTTTTCCAGTTAATTTTATCACGACACGCAAAAACTTAAATTTTTGCTAAACTCTTAAATGTAAATCAATTCATACAAAAGCATTTGAATAAAACGTGTTTTTGAAAACATCTTTGCTGTTTTTCGTTGTAAAGGTTATACCATGTTTATATCTGGGATTTCTCATTTATTTGTAAAGGTAGGTACAGAAAAATGTGAGGTCGCAAAAAATATAAGAAGAATTTTCCATTTAATAAACGGAGTAATAAGCTTTTTCCCCCTATTTGATGCGTAGCAATTTTTCCAAAAGCTAGTGTTTTTCATACAATCCAGGTTTCATAAATGCGAACATTTAATTTTTGTTCCCTATTAGTAGCTGCACTGACCATCGTAAATTTACAAAATGCCATAAAATGTAAATTATGATTTATATATATTCTAATATTTGATACTATGAAATAATTTTAAAGCAAATAGATATTTATAAAGATGTTTTATGAGTCATTCTGATCTAGAAATACAAATTTTGTCTTGAATTAATAACCGCAAAAATATTTACTACGCAATATATGTAAATCGTATAAAAAAGAGTGCTGTATAATTGGTTGCTTATATGGGTGTATCATGCTTTTACTTGATTATTTTCAAATGCAATATAGATTATATTGCACATATTGCATTTTAATTTATTAACACTGTATGTAGTCTATTATAAACTTAAAAGATGAAGATTAATTGATTAATTAATTGTAAAATTTTTTATATGCCAGTCAGTTTAATGAGTATCTTAATAAAATGATTATCAATTTGAATAACTCATAGGCATACGGAAAAAAAACCAACAAAAACACGTAATTGTAAAGTGGCATCATAAATAAAGTAAGTACACAGTAGGTGCATTCAGTGCAAATTTCATATCTCTGAACATGCAGATTTTCTGCATTTATGTTGAATTATTAAAGTAACACGTCAAACGCACTGACACCTATCACAATCATGCAACCAACCTTACATGACTGCTGTCAGTCTCAGTGAGATTAGAAGTTCTATTTGTTTAGCGAAGTTTTACTTTAGCTTAATTTGCTGTGAATTGTTAAATGCACGTGAGTTAAGTTACTATGTGTTACACAACGATAAACGGTTATATATTATTAAGAAATTTAAAGTGCTTTAACAATGATAATAAAATAATTATTTTTTACAGCCTTATAGGCAAAAATATGACCCTACAAACTCAACACAGTGCTAATGAATATGAATAGCAACCGTGAGCGTAGACAAAACAATTTACAAGAGGTATTCAAAATGCCCTCCCCTTTATTTTAAAGAACTCTTAAGTACACAAACGGGAAATAATATATAAGTATCTACATCTACATACTATCTAACTGAACAATAGTCTAAACGGAACATTGTAGGATAGAGCAAGAAACGATGGATCTTACACTGATATTATTAAAAAGTGTTCAGATGATGTATGAATATAAATTTAAAAAAATCCCAACAAAACTTTAGTGTGATCTGAGGCCGGAGTTTTACAAATACATATTGTTCGGTTCAAGATGAAGGACTGGGCGCCAACAACTCCAATTTTAGTTCTTGCAAATATTAGAAAATGTTGCTGAAACTTCTTTAATCAATATAGCTGTTTTTGTCAGCTCTTCGTAAACAGTCAGCTGAGACTTGATACGCGTAACTTATTTAGGCAAACATAAAAAGACAATTACAACATTTTACACATTTTACAATTACAACGTGGTTTTTGGCCGATTGGAACCTTCGGAAGTGAAGATGTTCAGCGCACTCTTACGATCGTGGACACCTGAAACAAACGCTTGCAACATCGGGCCCTCTCTAGAGGAATGCTGAACAACCGAGTTTACGTTCACCTTCCCCAAGACCACCGTCGTCGCCATACAGGAAATTATCGTCACTCAGGTTGAGGTTGACCGACAGGTCACGCCGGACTTTCAGTCCTCAAGCAGACAGTGTTCTGTGCGGTTAATTAATTTGAACCATAACGAGCTCATCAATTATTGCTAAAGCAATAACAATAATATCAGGCGACGGATCTTCTCGATATTCTTTCATATTTTAAAATACATTTGAGGTTATATTAAAGCAAATAAAGATCCCACACTGTTATCAAATAAGCTATAGTATGTACAACATCATTGTTAGTGTGTACTTTAACATTTGACATTTTCCTACTATGATGTATAAAGTTTCTAAATTTCAATCACTGCGTAACGACGCAATAATTCTGTGACAAAAGCACGAAAGTTAATAATGGACAAACTACTCTGGAAAAAATCCTTTTAAACTAAACATGAATTTAATTAAGTCGTCGGCCGTTTAAAAAGATGGCCGCTATGGGTGACATTCCGGTGGGCATCATAAAAACACTATAATTGATTTGATGCGATTTGAATTTGTTGTCACTGTATTGATTATGTTAAAAATTGTTAAAAATCAAGAAATTTCGAGCAGTTCTATTCCAACTAGGAATTATCTACGTGAACACAAAAAAGAGCACCTTTACTAAGAACAAATTCATTATATTACTTAACGGGACTTTTTTCTCTAATTTAGAAAATTATTTTCTACTTGTTATAATAAAGTCTGCACTACCAGAGAAGATAAGAATTTAGGTTACATAAAATAAATAAGACGCTGAATCAACTAAATCTTACCAGCGCACGTTTAGAATTTGTGACGTCACGATAGTCGTTGTATTGTACGTATCATTAAATTATTATTTTTTATTTAATTCCCAAATAATGTTTGTTCAAAAACGATGTTCTATAAATTTTCTCTGTTAACAAAAGTATTTTCATTAATTAACTTTTTATTAATTAAGTCACTTTAGTTAAACCCTTTTATTCTAATTAATCTTTAAACTATGATTCTTGACATAATACAAATCAAACTTTGTTTACAAATTTTGACGTTTTAAACTAACCTCACATTAAATGTTCTATTTAACCTGAGATTTAAAATTCAGAAGCAGCCGGCAAATACGTGTTGTTCTTTGCAGGGAGTAGTTTATTTTTTAAAAACTCCCTTGCAAAGTTCTCTTTATCAATAAATACCTTATTTGAACATTTCTTAATTGCATCTACGAGTCAACAAAATCTGCAACCCATTTTACATTAAGCTTTATGACAATGTCCAGACGCAGCTCTTGAAAAGTGTTTTCATCAAAAAGCTCAACTTATCACGAGAATCTATAGACATCCTGTGATCAAAATAGCATTACATGAAATTGCAGTAATACAATTAATTACGTTATACAATTAACAAAAATACTTGAAACCCATCTTACATTAATTCATTACCTTCATTAATAACTTTTCAGTTAAATCAATTTATTTGTGGATGCACCTTAAGACGTGCTTTTAATATTCTAGAAAAATTCGACTAGTACTTACACGTACAAGACGATATCTTTCTACATTGGAAATTGGAAATTTATTCTTTTTCTATTTTGCTGTAGTTAAATATTTAATAAAATAATTGACATAACACCAATAGCGGTTTTATGATAAGTTAAATAAAACTCCTAGTTGTCACCAAATACCTTAAATATTCATTGGTAGCAAAAGTTATTAACTATTTTTTTATATTATTTCAAAAACAATTACAATCATATTTTACATAGTTCCCTTTTTTAATAGCCAAATATTTATTAATATTAATTTCAATAATTTCAGACCGGATGCTATTTTAAAAATTAATTTTTTATTTTGTGTATTATATTTCCACTGATCTAGATTTTCAACATTAATCAATTTGATTTATTTATAAACCTAAAAATCATTAATGGCAAAACATTTTAGTAAATATATAATAAGTAAATAGTAACAATCTTCGTTTACTCGTAGATTTTAAATTAAGAATAGATAAGAATTTAATTTGTGGTCCATTTTAAATAAAATTATTTGTATTCTTTGGTGAATTTTGTTAATTATTATTGTTTTTTGATTTTCGCTATTAGTTTCAATATTTTAGGTTGTTTCTTTTGTTTTTCAAGTTCTTTTAAAACATATAATACGTAATCGTAGTAACGTCTCATTAAAAATCAACAAAGATGGCTAGCTACTTTTATTAAGCAAGTTGTGAAAAATAACAGTTTTGTACTTTTTAATTGTTTCTGTAAAAACCGATCTCACAACTTGTTCTATCTGTCGGGGAGAATATAATTTTAAACAATTATGTTGAATAGATTATTGACTAAGTATCAGTAACAAAAACGCTTATAAATAACAGAACATTAAGCCCCTTTCCAATAAATATACAAGAGGCTATGGTGAACCCTCGGCTACTATCGTGACGTCACAGCCAAACTCCGCGCGTTAAGCGTAGGATCGTAAGCTTTAGTTGGCTTTGGTTGTACACATGTATATGTACAATCGGAAAATCAATATAGTTTACATATTTATAAATCTAGTTACCGATGTTTTCAATTTTTGCATATTTATATATGAAGTATCATACAAATGGGTTAGTTATTACTAAGCTAATTAATGTTTATGAATTTAAACTTACACGGTGTAAACTGTATTGATTCCCCGACTGTACAAAGTAGAATATTATAACACTGCCGACATCAGTCTTAAATCCAGCATATTATCTAAATGAAGTGTTCCAAAACTTGCCGCGATCGCGTAAGCCGTTCAAGAGATACTTAAAGCTTTCCATACTTTTGTGCCGTATTATATAATTTGTGTATTAAGTTGTGGAATAATTAACGGCAACCAGAAAAATAACTATTAACTATAATAATATGAAAGGTCTAGTTTCGACAATTCAAATAAACATACATATAAAAACACCTATTACATTTTAATGTTCGCGTATTGTAGAGAAGCTATAAGAACTTAAAGTAATAGGTAAGATAAAGAAACGCGCAGTATTTGTACTCCCAGTTATCACTACAGTTGTTTATGAAGTATTGAAGTAAAAAAATAACATTTAAATCTTTTTTAATGCGATTTCTATACGGACAATTGTTTCGATACTAGTTATGTATTATTATCAAAGAGAAATAATACAAAAATAAATAAACACGTTGCCTAGGTTATACATAATAAATGGATAACTAGATACAATAATCAAGAATTACTAAGCTGAATTTCTTCATTCATTAATGTTACAGAGTGCCAGTTATACATAAAATAATTAAAGATTCGTAGACCAAAATTTTGAAAGTACCTTTATTTACGATAAAGTACAAATCTGTCAAACTATTCTATTAAAGTTAAATACATATATAGTCATTTATATTATTTATTTTATATATTTTTTATATTTAGCTGTTGTTATTGTGCTGTTGGTAATTATTGTGAGAAAGTTGAATGAAAGGGATCACTGTAGTACCTATATTACCTATATGTAAAGGTTATAGCAAATTTTATGCTAAATAAAGATTATTATTATTAAAGTCTGACAAACTGGGTTTTTACAATCGGCAAGAATCTGAACTCGATGTCTTCTTGTTGAAGCATTAAACAACGCTTACAATTAAATAAGGCCTACTATGTTTCTTCGATTATTTGTATTTATCTTCGATCCTAGTAGGCTGGTGGTTTAACATAAATGGAGTTTGTCACTGCCTACAAATTTATTTATTTACAAATTTTAGGGGTTTTTCATACTTAATAAAAAATTTTAAATTGGTTCGATTACAAATAACAAAAATACAGGGTGTCAAGGTGTGAAGTGACACACACTATATAATTTGCATTTATGATTATATATTTTATTTATATATATAAAAATTCAAAAGCTTCTTAAATGTCTAATTTGTGTTTGTTGTGGCAATTAGTTAATTAATTGTTACAGCTAACTAGATTATGTCCATATATAGATGATAAATCAGTTTTGGTAGTTTTTGGTGCATGAAGGATTACATTATACGTTGGGATTATTATTATTTGAAAATGATTGGAATAGAAAGCAGGAAAATGGATTAATTGTATATTGCGATGGTTAGATATTAAATTTTATTTAATATTGTTGTGAGACTCTTAAAATGCATCTATAAATATAATTTTCAATGATAAATACAATGTCTTTATTGGGTTTAGGAATATTCTTGTATGAAAATATTTTATTTCCCGCTTATTTATATTTGAACTTTTATATTACTGCTAAACCGTCTACTGGCTTATCACTTCAAGCCCCTTTTTTATTTAATAACCCATGATGGTGACAGATGCCATATTATTTTGAATAAATTTTCATTTACTGGTCAGATTCTCTGTCTGAGTATTCTTATTTTATGTTGAATGTAAGTAGGAATGACTAATTGCATTAGATAATATTTTATGGTAGCAACTAAAGACAATCTGCATTTACCAAATCGCATGTGCTTTACAATAACTATTTTGTATTTAGGTTTATTATACCACACCTTCACTGACCTGTTATATGGGATATTTGTTTTGCAGTGAGAAATAAGCACACAATCACAATTAACAATTCACCTCGCTCCTTTATTTGTTGCAGACAAACCAAAACCTTAGCATGACATATCGGCTCTCTCAATAGGTAGGCATCACAATCTAAATCGTATCATGAAGACGTAGCTCCACCTGCACACTATCCTTTCACTCCTGGCTAATTAAATTTACTTCCTTCTTATTTTTATTTCTTTTATCTATATAATGAAACACTGGAGGCTAATTAACGCATGAGATTTTATATTTTATATTGTAACCATTTAATTTTACAGTTTTACAAAGAGAAAGATTTATAACGTAATTTCTAACAGTTTTTATCCAAATTTAACAAGTTTTATACAATTTTTAACATGTTTTACATTTTAAGAAATTTTTATCGTTTCTAATAGATATAATAGATCATTAGGTAATAAGTTATTATTTTAATTGTCTATGCTTACAAACCTTTATTTTTAATGTTCACTAGTAAACCTTGTATTATGATATTTTCCCTTATTCAAGGTGGTGGTATGTAATGAAGTAATGTTGCTTTTATCTAACTAAGATTATGTCTGTTATAGCATGTGTAATTTGGATGTTTTGGATGGATATTTGAACAATAAAATCAAATTAATAAAATTCTCAATAAGTTAAAGGATCCTTTTAGGTATATGAATATTATATGCATATCAAGATACTAAAGCAATATATTGTTATTTGGTAGATGACTTTATTTGACTGTATTATTGTTCTTTTGATATGCTTTGATTCAAATCAGAAATTCATAAATAAGGTATAGGACGTCCAAATTCCGTTTAGTTTTTCATTAACACGGAAAGAGAAGTGCAACTGATGGTTTTAAGCAAAACTTTCTCTAGGTCCATACAGGTTGTAATGAATATTTCTAAAAATTAAATTGTTTGATATAGGACGTCAAACGCAGAACGGATTACTAAGATTTCATGAATATAAATATCCTGTAACAGATGTTGATTTGGTTTCAAGAGTTTCAATATTTGTTTTATAGATATAAATGGTGTTATTTACAATTTGAAATTGTTCTTGTAGAATGGTCTTTGGAGTATAGGTAGATTTAGTGAGATTTTGTATAAAGTCTTGATATTGACTACCATCTTTAGCATCAAGGTTACCCGTAAGGAATTTAATGGCATCACCTACGCTATCGAATAATGATTTTTTTTAATGTCATGCACATAATTACAATTCGGGAAATAATTGATTAACTAATAGTTGATCGACCTGTACCTAATGACCTGTCAAAATAATGTTGTATGAGCAGCAATTGGTTGTTAACTATGCAGTTATAACCAATGGCAATATCCTTTGGAGTTTTCAAAGATCGATGAAGAAGTAAATGTTCTTTATTGCTAATTAAGGATATAGTGTTAAAGCTAATTGGTTCTAATGATTTGATAATTATTTAATAAAGGAGTTTTACAGTTTTTATTAGGGCTCATGTGCTTTATTTAATTAGTGCTTTTCCTTTTACTAAAAGATGTACTAGTAGTCTGAGATTATCGGTTAGTTGATATCTTTTGGAAGTGTTTGTTAAATTCTGTTCAATTTTGGTACCTAAAATATAATTTGATTCTTGAGAAATGAAATCTCGGGCATATCTGAGAAGGGTGCATCCTCCTGCACCTTCCCGCACAAGCGGAGCGTTCCCCTGAGAAAATGCGACTGTGATGGCAAATCAAAATGCCACAAAAATGCCCATAGAAATGGTAGCCTAGAACGAAACGCAACGGTGCTAACTTTTTTTCTATCGCACTTACAGCAAAATCTCGGGCATATCTGAGAAGGGTGCATCCTCTTGCACTTTCCAGCACAAGCGGAGCGTTCCTCCTGAAAAAATGCGACTGCGGGGGCAAATCAAAATGCCCCTCGAAATGGTAGCCTAGAACGAAACGCAGCGGTGCTAACTTTTTTTTCTATCGCACTTACAGCGAAATCTTGGGCATATCTGAGAAGGGTGCATCCTCCTGCACCTTCCCGCACAAGCGGAGCGTTTGCCCTGAGAAAATCCGACTGCGGGGGCAAATCAAAATGCCACAAAAATGCTCCTCGAAATGGTAGCCTAGAACGAAACGCAGCGGTGCTAACTTTTTTTCTATCGCACTTACAGCGAAATCTCGGGCATATCTGAGAAGTGTGCATCCTCCTGCAGCTTTCCGCACAAGCGGAGCGTCCCCCCTGAGGAAATGCGACTGCGCTGGCAAATCAAAATGCCACAAAAATTCCCTTCGAAATGATAGCCTAGAACTTGTTGGCGTTTTTAAAGGCTTGCTCGCTCGCATTGATCCTGGACTATTTTGTAGTTATAAATTCCTTTTGGTGGCGGGGGGAAACATTGGTTGCTTGTAGCCTACCTAGGCAAGAATAATTTCTTAATTGTAATGAATTTGGATTTGGTTAAAGTCATGACTGGAATTAAAATTTGGTTTAAATTGGCAGAACTGTTATTATACATTATAGTACTCTTGCAATTTAAATTGGAATTGTTGTTGTCGGCTATAGTAGGATTGTGGGATTGGCTGATGGGATTTGTTGAAAGTTTTCATTGAAGTTGGTTGTGGCATAGATTTCGGTTGTGAGTGGTTTTTTGTGCGTTTTGAAAATATCGTATGTCTACTTCCTCTTTAATATAAGCTAAAGTTATTTTGCGTAATTATGGCGCTCTAATACGTAGGAAACTGCTAAAAGATCAAAATATTAAGAGCTAGTTCTCTAGCATTTATAACTTTGCAATCTTTAATTTTCTGTATTTTGTTACTTAGATCAAATGTGACTGTAAAATTGAAAGTCAAGAAACTCGATGGCATTTTTAATTTTTGAAAAACGTGTTTTTAGCCTTTTCCCAAATTCTACCGACTGCGCCAGTTATATTGTGTTTGGTGAACTTTAAAACAATTTATTGACGTTTATATTGCAATGATAAATATTCCCATTCCATATTAATTGTAATTCTTGATTAGTTTCGGAATATAATAATATATAACGTTTCCTTCCTTCTTGATTATAGATACATCTAGGAAAGGTAGTTGATTGTCTTTTTCCACCTCCATTGTGAATTTGATCTTCTGGTGTATGTTGTTTAGATGCTGTAAGAAGGTCTGCAGTTTTTCTTCTCCATGGGTCCATATAATAAAAGTATCGTCTACGTATCTTAGCCATAGTTTAGGTTTGTCACTTGCCGTTTCTATTGCTCGGACTTCTAATTCTTCCATGAATAGGTTTTGCACGATTGAACATTTTAATCTTAACCACGCCTGTGACGCAGTGACGTATAGAGAGGAAAAAAGTTTGAGACAATTTGTTTAAATGCAATTTGGAATAACGTGGAACCTACGTAATAAATTTATTCATTATAACCCTTTAATTAATTAATAAGATTGATTCTAAGAATTACAATTAACACCAAAATTAAATTATTATCATTTTACAAGATTTTTAAAATTGACGAGATTGATTGATGAGAAAGATTGATTTCGTATTTGTTGCAGAACATGATGCAATGTCTTTGTTACATTGTTACACAATGTTGAGATGAAACTTACTCAGGGATCATTTTCAATAATACGGAGTATTCATATGTTTGTATTCACGATAGGTAGAACTAGCATATTTGCAGTTTCTAGACATATGTTTACTGCCTTACAATTAACGCACCATTTATTTTCTTTTACTAAATTATATCGCTATTGAGTAACTAAGAAATGCAGGGCATTTATAGATTAAATTTGTAAAAATTATTTTTGTACTTGGTGGAAACGATTCTGTTTAATTACTGAAAAGCTAGATACTTTTAGAGGCAATTTATTTTTGTTAGTATCTAACCTTTGACTATTCCGAGTAGAATTAAAATAAACAGTCTCTACGGAGGCAGTACACTGCTTGAGCAAAAACTCTTTTAAAGATTCAAATAAAGGTAATCTATCAGTATTCGAAACGTATCACAGTCGCAGAACTAGACCTTTTATGAGCATATTAAACAAAATAAAATCCCAAGGTGCTACCAGAAATACATTCTCAAGCGGAGCTAAGTTTTCAGTGAGAATGCTTAACAAATTTTGAAGTTTTTGTAGAATTGTTGAAGTGCTTGAAAATCTAAAAGGTTCGGTGCCTTTCTCATTCTCTTGCCAATGAACAGTTGCAAGTTGACGTTTATTTTCATAGCGCTTTACTAAAGCAGTCTATGCAATCAAATAATTATCGCCAGTAATTGGTGTATGATGAACCAATGAAAGAGGTGCTTTGTGTAACGAGGAAATAAAAAAAATTGCTCTATATCAGAGGACGCCTTGTTTTCATGGAATCATTACCTGAAAATGATTGTACTACAATTATTGGGGGGTAATTTAACGCGGTTAGTTTCATTTCTTTCTTTGACTCAATAGTGTTTAGTAAATTTTTACAAGTTTATAATAATACACAGTAAAAAACCAGCCCAGTGAACAATTTTTAGAGTTAATATTTAGAGTAGAAGAACTTTTTTTTCTCTACTTTTAATAACAAGAATAATTCTTCACTACTCCAACAAACGAAAAATGAATCTCCACGATCAGGCGTCAATCGTAACAAACTCTAGAAATTACTAAAAATTCACTGAAAGCAAAGAACGATACTTAGTCCTTAGTACTTAGTCACGTTGACGTTAAAACAGGTTAATGTGAATAAATAACTTCCACAAATGATTGAGCCAGAATTATCACAATAAGGTATAGTTTAAATTCTCATTTATTCGCTGATAAAAAAATATCATTTGTCTAAAAAGACAATATTAAAAACAAATCTTGATAATGTTCTAAAAAGGATCCTGAGCTAGAATAGCATGCTTGCATTACTAGCAAAAAGTTTTCATAGACATGGTACAAATAAATTTTATTTACAAATTTACTATAGTATACAATCTATCAGCTAATCCTTTATAAAATGGTAGGTTTTATAGTCCAATAAACCACAAATAACACCATACAATAATGCCTGTTTTATTCACTTAACTTTAGGTGCAAAGTACCTCACACCTATAAATGTAGAACTTCAGATCACCGATATCGATGATAAGTTTATAACCGTTGATAATTAACTAAAATTTACGGTAATTATGTCTCACATAAATTGGCAATATCCTTTTACTAGGAAAGATTTGAACCAATATAATTCCACTACAAACATTCATCGTTTAAAGATTTTCCACGCTGACTGTCACACATTTAATTATCAGAAGGTTGCAGTATCCAGTTTTAAAATTCAAATTATTATTGAATTCCCTTTGCAAATTGTCAACTAACTACCCACTGTATTATTCTTATCTTAGTATTTTCATTGCTAAAAAACAGGTTTATATACGTGAGAACGCCTAGACAGCCTTTTCTGTTAACGAAAAACATTATTAGGTTCGGAATAATGTCTGCAATTTTAAACTAACAAAAATATTTTTATATATACAGGGCCGCACTAAGATTATTTGCAATAAATACATTTTCAAATGTATTAAAATGGATCTCGAATTTTTAACACGTTACATAGTATTCTACTTTAAAATTAAAACATAATCCACTCTAATTTTAACTTTTTAAAGGAAGAGTGAATCTAAATTGGTAAAAAATGTTTGTTAATGTTCATGTTACTCTTATTAGAGTAAATAAAACGAATTGCAACCAATATACACTTTACAGTGTATTTGAGAAGAGAAGCTGACAATCAGCTGCTGCTGTATTCGACTTCTACTAGTTATAACTGCTGAAATTCTGCAATTTTAAAAGTTATTAAAATTAGTGGGAATTTCAAAATTATCTAAACCATTAAATAACTTAATGTAGTTGTACAATTTAAAACGTAATAAACAACTAAGCAAAATTTAGAGATCAAAATTATATTGATTAGACCAAAGACACGTCAGTAGGACATCTGTACATAAATAATAGTACCTACATTAACTTTAGATTCGTAAGATTTTGAAATTCCCGCTAGTTTTATTAACTTTTCAAATTGTAAAGTTTAAACAGTTATAGCTATACACCTGTTAGTACAAATATGTTCACGTCTTTTTACTGCGTGTGAATGGGAAACTTCGCTGTTTGTTTTAATAATTAATATAAGGTAACTTAAAACAATTTTACATTTTAAACATTTTATTAACACCTGTATTATTTTATAATTTTATTAATTAGTGTTACTTATGATGAGTAAGACGGGAGTACAGGCCCGGATTGTAGCGAGATTTCGGTCCGAGGTTTTCATCTGACCGGCCCACGTGACATACGATAATAATACTACACATAAGTTTTCAATTTTCTTTAATGTAAATGTTAAATAATAAATACAAATGGGCCGGCGGTGGACGAGTGGTGTCAGTGCATCACTCGTGTTCCAAGGGTCGTGGGTTCGAATCCCACTTGGGGCGGTGGGATTTTTCTAATTGGAAAATTCCGCCACCTCCACTATGGATGTATGTATTCGTGTTACATGTTAGATGGGGGACAGATGACCTTAGATGTTGGTTCCCCCGTAGTGTAGGCGTGAAATAAAAAAAAAATAAATACAAAATCTTAACAAAAAAATATGTTATAATAAATATTATCTATAATTTATAGATAGATTTTTTATAATGAAAATATTTTAAGTAATATTTTAAACCAATTTTTCAAGACTAGAACTTCCCAAGTTGCACATGACATTGGCTAGACATTTTGTTCATATTGGGCACATATTTATTTAGTTTTATTGTTATTACAATGTCCTGCCAATATTGACGCAATATTGTTTTGGAATAGTAAGCCAATATTACCTCAGCATTGATTTACTATCGTCAGTCGCTTGGGTTTATGAATGTTGGCCCTATATGTGATTTACAATGTTGTTGCATGCAATATTGCTTCAACCTAGTATATCAATATAGGGCCAACATTTAAAACGTCGTTTATGCCAAGAATCCAATATTGATGCAGAAACATAAAAATAGTTACTTCAACAATGACATTGCGTATAATTATGACGTAATTTACCTCAAAAGTTGTTTTGACTGGCAATGTTATGGTGTTAATTGCTGTAATGTCATAATTTCATGGTGGTTTAATGAAACTGTTGTTCGTAAACAACAAAGCTTGTTTTTTCTTGAAGTTGCTGTTGTTAATTATTAAGTTGTTTATTATTATTATTATTAAGAATTTTGGTATTAAACTTTATTAATGACGTTAGGTGTTACTTACATTACAAATATAAAATATTGTGATGTACTCTAGTAATATGCATGTGTTAAGTTCTAAAATTTAAAATTTGCTCTTCGTTAAAACTAAACATTTTTACCAGAAAATACAGTAACAGCATAGTGGATAAATAGAATTTGTATAATGTAGGGTCAATTATACAAGTACTTCACTAATTTATTTTGGACGACAGTATTGATATAAGTTGTTGGGTTCACATTACCATTGGCGTATGTCGTTGAGCAAATATTGGCGTATGTTGTTGGGCCAATATTGCAAATGTCCAAATTTTCCATTGGCCCAATATATCTTCGGCATTGGCCTAATATTGGAACAATATGATTGTGCTACTTGGGTTGCTTTACTGACACGGTTAATTATTTCTTCATTTTCTAAATTATTTAAAATACTCTTTTCGACATACATTAATAAAAAGCTTTCGAGATGTTCTTGGGACAAACAGTTTCTTAATCTGTTTAATATTAATATAAATTTTGAGAATGTGGTTTCACATTAAGTTTGGGTATAGGATAGGGTTAAAACGTATTTATAAACTACTAATAAAATCCAAAGTCGCTTATTGAAATCAAAATAAACTAATGAATGAGCTTATAATAGTTATTTGTTTACCAAGACCGCGAAATGTCTTGTTAACGTACAGAGAGAGTAATTGTCGCCGAGGCCGAGGCAGGACAATCTTGAGGACGCTAACGAATTTCGTAGACAAGGTATACACAACATTTTATGTGCAGCCGTAAAAATAGGTAATTACAAATTCCATTGCTTTTAAAACCCGACAGTTTAATTCATTTTACGATATTTGTTGAATTTATTTATTACAAATCGTCAAATTGTCATGTTTTAGAAACGTCATTGTCATTCCCATATTATTATCCGTCATGTCAACTTTCAAATTTCAAATAATAAAATGACTTTTAGTTTAAAGTACGTTATTGAGCGTAACGTCGATTAAAGCCTTTAAAGGTCGTTACCCTTAGTAACGGCTGCTACATTGGAGTTTTTTTAATTTAAAGGACTTATTACTAAGGATAACATCCATTAAAGTCTTTAAAGGCCGTTACCTTTAGTAACGGCCGCGACATTAGAGCTCGCGTCCTGTATGGGGTACGCGAAGAGCCTACTTCGCGTTCGGTTGCACATACAATATTTTTTATTTGAATCAGGTGTTTTTTTAATCTTTAAAACGTGCTTAAATCGGTGTGAACATATATTTATATGGTATCCCGCCACTATGAGTATAACAAGACAACGAGAATAACGTCATGATTAGAGAAGAGCAAAATAGTTGGCCTTGCTTTTGAAACTCTTTGATAATGTCATTCTCATTGGCGTTACCCTAATACTTCTTGTGGATTTCGATAAGATAAAATTTAGTATTGATATTTGAATTAAATTTATTAAAATCCTAGCCACACGCCACTGAATATTTATTTCTTTCAACGCAGGTTATCCTAAAAAACTAATTAAAAGCATTAAAAAAATATTGAATTACATTTAATCTAATCGAGGCTTCACATTTTAAAGCGGTTTCAATTCGAATTTCATATTATTAAAAAGTAGTAATGAATAAAACTTTACGCTCCCTAAGAAATGTGGTTTTGTGCTTTACTATTTTGCTCTTCTCTAGTGATGATATTAGGATATATTTAAAACACACATACATTTTATTTCTTTTTTGTGTTATTTTCTTTATTAAAAAATTATTTAAAAAATGTAACCAGCATTGACTGAGGCGGCCCCTAACCCACCGGCCCATCCAGGCCTGCAGGAGCACTTGGAAACTTATAAGACATGTTCAACAGTAAACTATTTAATCCTGATATCCAACAGACCTGTACTTTCTTCGATAATTCATATTCACCGTTTTATTTCCAAATAATAAGCAAAAATATTAAGACATTAAGTAAGTAAAAGCAATAATTACAATTTTATCTAATTCGCAGAATAAAAGAGTAATTAAGTACATCATAATTGTAGTAATTTTTAACTTTGGCGGGAGTGTACGGAGTACTGCAAGGGAAATTCTCCTAATAGAAATTACATAAGAGTTGGCATAGAGTACGGTCAGTAGTTCACTCTAGCAACAATTAAGAACAATGTCATGATCTACGAAAAACAATTTCGAAGTAAACGGTCCGAGGCGTCCTTTAACCAAAATAAAAGTGTCTTAACTGGGTTCGTATATATGTTTTGCATTGCAATAAATAAATAAATAAATCACTTATTTTATTATTGACCTTGACCTTGAGAAACTACACTATTTTCACTCTAGTTTCAATTTAAATAGAAAACAAATTATATAAAAGTTTTATAACGATCCAATTCTCTAGATAGGCAATATTTTCATGTAGAGTAAAAGATTCAAAGGTCAAGAGTAAAATATTACTCGAAAACGATTAGAAATTTCACTGTTTTTAAAGTAAAAAAGTTACCATAAGTGATTAAAGCTATATAATGCTTTTCGAGTGTGATAAATTTACACTAACATTATATTGAAGTTAAATCTATGGTGTACACGAATAAGGTACAAATTAGAAATTTTACTCGAAATGCATTGGAACTTAAACACACACTTTTTAGAGTGGTCTACTGTTCGAGTTTTACAGTAAATTTTTTACTGTGTAGCAGCATAGAACTTTGTAGATTTGGTCTTGTTTTTCCAGATTAAAACTATTAGTTGTGACAAAAAGAGTAATTAGGGACGTATATTGTTATAACAAACCTTATATTAGCAAAGTTATTTAATTTTTCCATTTACAGTATGACAAGATTGACTAAAAGCGGTGATCTGCTTAATTCTATTAGCTTTAGCCATGTTACCAGTATCAAGTACTAATAAAAGCAAGCAAAACAATTAAAATACTAATAAGTAAACGTAAATACTAGTAACTAAGTAGACTAATCTAAAGGTGAAGATTTTCAGAATTAAAAGGTACCGCTCAACAAAATAGCAAAATAGGAGCAACATTGACCAGCTTGATAATAAGGGACTTGGCACAAAACAGATTATTTTAGAAAGTTAAAGTTTTATTATTGTACTTATATGTAATATACAAAATAAGAATGTTTATTTACCTCAAGCAGCAAATCAAAATATCCGGCCAAGAAGGACCAAAACGTTATATTATTTTGCGGATTAATGGACTGTAAAGTGAGAGAGAGAGGGTATTTCTGGTAGAAATTGAAAAGCGTACTTGCGTAAAAGGAAATGGAGATGTATGGGAACAAAAATATTTATTTTCTTTTATAATTTCTTAAACCTCCATAAGTATCAGCTGCATCGTATCTTTTAATTCCTCTGTTTGAGCCCCTTGAATAGCTGATTTCGATACTTTTGTTCTGACTAACTTTTCACTATTCTAATGTTCCATTAAAACGATTACCTATTATATAAAAGATAGTATATGAGAATTTTGAAACTCAAATTTTAAAGCGACCAAAAATCTTAATTTCTATGTACTTTACATTTTGAAACCTTCGAAATCTAAAACTTTAAACTCATATCTGAAACTTTAAAAATATATAAATTGTGAGGTGCATGCAGTGTTTTTATAATTATTTTTCAGTAACCATCCGAATCATCCATTAAGACTATTTAATAGCAGTCATCAATGAATTAGAGTTTGGATCAATCGGTTATCGAAATTGGGGTTCACTACCGTCTAAACTCAACGTCAAATGGTACAAACATTTAAACAAAAATAACTTTGTGGATGGACAAAATACATGTATATTGCCTTATAGAGAAAGAATGACCTAGTCCATTCCTACCATTTTGAATATGAATTTTATATTCAGCATATTATATGTTTGCTTACAAAAGAGTATACAATAAGTAAACTAAAAGCTATTCCTGTATAGATATTGTAACATGCAGTACAAAGAATTTTAAATTAGGTCAGCGATTGCATTTAATGTAATTGTGTAAACACTGCAAGTGAAGTGGTGCTTTATTTTATCCTAGTGGAAGCAGCATTGTAGTAAAGTTGCTCCAACCCTTCCTATTCTGTGTTCCTAGCCGTTAAGAAAATGTTCATAGATTTAATATACAGGAAAATTCAATTTTAATTTATAATTTTTTCCAGGATTCTATGGCGCAAATATCGAAGATACAGAGAATGCAACAATTACGACGGTGACGTTTTACATCGTGAGGAAAGCTCCGAACCAATGACAAAACCATTATGTTCTCATTTACTAACCAGTGATCAGGTATTTTGAACAACCTTATATAATTTCTTACTGTCTCTACTAGGAGTGCTTTTTTCATTACAAAATATATACATTTGCCCTTTTACAACAATATTTCCTTTTGCTAAAATAAATTTTGATGGAAAGTAGAAACGTGCTCGGGATTTTCAAGATTGTTAAAAAACGTTATGTTTGCCCCGTAACATCGGGGCGACAGGCAACCAATTTAACGGACGCGTTTAAATATTGACAACGGATCACCGTTATGGGTTTATCTTTGGGGTTTCTAAAACCAAGCGTTTACTCGATTGTTTTTAATTATTTTTAAATTGCAATAAAGCTCTAAATAGTATTTCTAAGTCGAGTTTGATGATATTTAAATAGGGAAAATTTCTAGATTAGAATCGAATCAAAACGAAGATTATACAAAAATTATATTTTTTACTAAAAAATAGCAGCGAAAAAATGGAAGCACCTAGGAAATTAATTTTAAATTCAATTTGTAGCTCTTTTTAGTTAAAATGTTAAAGAGCCCTCTCTTTACTGGGGCAAATAATAATTATTGAGGCGTTATTAGACGTGCTTGTTAAATTAAATGACGATAAAACTTGAGTTATCTAATAATTATGAATTATTAACTTGAAATGTTAAGAGGTTGTATAATAATATTGTTTACTATATATTCCTTTTTAGTTATAGTTATAAAATAAACGTGTTTGAATAAACACGTAGCTTAAGCGTGGAATATTTTAACGACTCTTACCGGCTGAAAATTTTATGTCGACAGTATTCCATTCGTCTAATGAATTTAATCTCAATAAAACACTTGAGAGATTCTGAAAAGTTACAATTTTTGCTCAGAAAAAAGACAATAAACAAAGAAATAGATGAAATAAATAAAGATTATTAAAAGTTTCACAGTTTTATTAAAATATACCTGACAATATTGTTTCGACAGCTATGCTGTCATTATCAAAGGTAATATAATTATAAACAAACACGTCGCTAAGGTAGATACAAAATAGGTAACTAGATAAAATAATAATAATAATAATAAAAATTAATAATAAAAATCATAATTAAACATCTAATACTTCCAGTAACGGAGAATTACTGAGCTCAAGTTGTTCATTCATTAAAGGTACCCTGAGTTTGTGTTTGTATATCTCAAAGGCTTCTAAAATGTCTAATTTGCGTTTGTTATTACAAAAATGTAGGAATTTAATATTATTTTGAGGAGTCATTGTGTGATTTTGTTCTAAAAGGTGTTTGGCGTAATTCGATTTTTCAGGATGTTTATTTTTGTAATGACGTACGTGTTCTTTATATCTTATGTCAAAATTTCGAAGTGTTTGTACAATATATACCGAACTACAAAAAGAACAATTTAAACGGTAAATGCCCGATTTCATGATATCATGTGTTCTGTCTTTAGCATTAAATAAAAATGAAAAAGTGTTAGTGTTGGTTTTAAATGTTATTTTATAATTGTTGGTTTTTCTTAGTATATGTGCAATTTTTTCTGATATTTTGCCAAAATATGGTATAGATATGTAATTTGTGTCTTCTGTTTGATTGTCAATGGGATATATTCTTTTGATAGCTAACCTATAATCTTTTTGTTTAATTAAAGTGTCAATCATGTTCGGATTATAATGATTTGCATGTGCTAGTTGTTTAATGGTTGATATCTCTTTGCTAAAATCTGATTTTGTTAGTGGAATAGTTAAAGCTCTGTGTACTAATGATCTGTATGCTGCTATTTTATGTGTATTGTGGTGACAAGATTCATTTGGTATTGTTATGTCTGTTTGTGTTGGTTTTCTGTATATGGAAAATTCAAAAAGATTGTCTGCGTTAATCTTGATATTTAAGTCTAGAAAGTTTATAGCCCTGTTTTGTTCTGTTTCTAGTGTAAATTTTATATTAGGATGGATATTGTTTATAAGAATTAAAAATTCATTGATAACCTCAAAAGAACTGTCAAAACAAGCTAAAATGTCATCAACATAACATATTTGAATTAAACCTCTCTAAACACATTATCTTCTGGTTTCGTTATGTTGATGACATTTTAGCTTGTTTTGACAGTTCTTTTGAGGTTATCAATGAATTTTTAATTCTTATAAACAATATCCATCCTAATATAAAATTTACACTAGAAACAGAACAAAACAGGGCTATAAACTTTCTAGACTTAAATATCAAGATTAACGCAGACAATCTTTTTGAATTTTCCATATACAGAAAACCAACACAAACAGACATAACAATACCAAATGAATCTTGTCACCACAATACACATAAAATAGCAGCATACAGATCATTAGTACACAGAGCTTTAACTATTCCACTAACAAAATCAGATTTTAGCAAAGAGATATCAACCATTAAACAACTAGCACATGCAAATCATTATAATCCGAACATGATTGACACTTTAATTAAACAAAAAGATTATAGGTTAGCTATCAAAAGAATATATCCCATTGACAATCAAACAGAAGACACAAATTACATATCTATACCATATTTTGGCAAAATATCAGAAAAAATTGCACATATACTAAGAAAAACCAACAATTATAAAATAACATTTAAAACCAACACTAACACTTTTTCATTTTTATTTAATGCTAAAGACAGAACACATGATATCATGAAATCGGGCATTTACCGTTTAAATTGTTCTTTTTGTAGTTCGGTATATATTGTACAAACACTTCGAAATTTTGACATAAGATATAAAGAACACGTACGTCATTACAAAAATAAACATCCTGAAAAATCGAATTACGCCAAACACCTTTTAGAACAAAATCACACAATGACTCCTCAAAATAATATTAAATTCCTACATTTTTGTAATAACAAACGCAAATTAGACATTTTAGAAGCCTTTGAGATATACAAACACAAACTCAGGGTACCTTTAATGAATGAACAACTTGAGCTCAGTAATTCTCCGTTACTGGAAGTATTAGATGTTTAATTATGATTTTTATTATTAATTTTTATTATTATTATTATTATTTTATCTAGTTACCTATTTTGTATCTACCTTAGCGACGTGTTTGTTTATAATTATATTACCTTTGATAATGACAGCATAGCTGTCGAAACAATATTGTCAGGTATATTTTAATAAAACTGTGAAACTTTTAATAATCTTTATTTATTTCATGATTATGGAGTTCCACAAAATAAGGCTGGAAACAATAAAAAAGAAATAGATACTAAAATAAGTTAGCCTTAACAATTGAATTGAATAATGTTAGAGAACATTAAACGTTTTGTTTTCTGAACAATAGAAGCTTTTCATAATAGGCAAATAGAGCCAGCAAACCAATGGACACATTTAGGTCAGTCAAACAAAAATTCTTCTCTTAATTAATTATTTTATATATAGATTGATTAAGGGACGCTAGAGTCAAATATTATTAACGTCTTATTTAGATATATTTATTGCTTTAAAGGCCCTCCATGGTCGAGTGGTAGAGATCCTACCTCTCGTTCAGAGGGACAGGGGTTCAAACCTCGGTTGTGACTGAATTTTAAAAATTTAGTTCAATCGTGTTTGAGCTCCTTAGGATAAGGTATGAAAGTTGTATGAATGATAAAGTATGGAGGGGCGTAATGTACTTGCTACAATGGCTCCATTACCTCCGTTGCACTCCCATTAGAGTTTGTGTGGAACCCCCGACACTGCAAAATTCAGTAAAAGGGGAATGGATTATGTATGTATGTTTATTGCTTTAAAATCTTTTTAATATAATATTGCTTTTTTAGCCTATATACATATTTCGACGAATTAAATCTTCATCAAAGTGCGGAACAAAACAGGGAACATCTATAATAATATAAAACCACTTAACCACTAGAAATATATATTACAAATTAGTATATCAAATTCCTTGCAATAACTGTAATTTAATGTATATCGGCCAAACGTCGCAAGAATTATCAACCCGACTAAACCGACACAAAAATGACATTAGAAATAAAGATTCTACAGCTATGGTAGCACACATCAAAAATGCATTTTAAAAAATTGACTTTGATAGTAAAGCATCCTGGCAATGGAAGACAATGATAAAAAAGACTATTTTAAAAAATGTGTTATATTAATCGTTTTTTTTTAGTTTAACTACTTTTATACTGTGTTTAAGAGACAGTTGTTAAATGTATTTGAAATATTAAGGGCCGGTTGCATAATGCATTGTTAACTATACGATTATTTATATGCGTTGTTAACACATGTGATTGGTTAATTCAAAGCAAGTGTTGTAGTGTGATTGGTTCTTTTAAACTCGTTGTTAAGTTTTATCCAATCGGGTTGCTTAACAGCGTGATCAATTTAACGACGTGGTTAACTATGCTTTATGCAACCGGTCTAAAGTGTTTTTTAATATAAATAATAATTATTAAATCTTTATTTTACAACATAATTTATACTCACATTTTGAAAAACAGCCTACTGCTCTTTTGACAAGAGGTTTATTGTAGTTGGAAATTCAAATATGTCGAAAAGTATTAATTACATAAATTACTTACTTAATTAGTACTTAAAATTTGAAATGCGATTTTCTCGAAAACTAACTGGAAGCGACCACATGTTGATAAGGGAATTATACTCTAAATCATTGCAGCTACTCCTTCATTAAGAGATTATTACTTATATTAGTTACACCCTGTATATGACACTACCGGGAATGAATCATAAATAAGATGTACAAGAACTTACAAGAGAAGTATCCGTGATGTCCCCTCGGGGCTCTTCTAGAAACCTTATAAACTTGTTACTTACAACAGATAAAATATATTTTTAATGTTTTTAGTCCCATGCGTTCCGATTTCAACTTTATTTTCACTTTTAAAGTTACCGGAGTCCAATTTCGTTATACGTAGCAAGTGGTCCAATAAAATAAAGTCACTACAGGTGGTATACTATCGTATTAGACTCTCCATGATCTAAGGAGTTAAAACACCACCTAAGACACCCCTCCACCCTTCCACTTCTGTTACACTCCAAAATCCCTTAAAAGACAAATTCTTAAAGTCCATCGTATTTCCGGAATACGGAACCGGTGCTGGATCTGGGACCATCACCATTGAATTGAAGGCCTAGGTTATATTGGAATGGTAATTGGAGCAGATAGGCGTATAGTCGCTGAAAGGCAGGCATTCTAAGGAAAACAAAATAAAAAACTATACATTTAAAACTGTTAAATCTACGAACAGCATAGTCGGAAATAGTGTCATTTCTTTAATGAGCTACCAGATTGTCATCATTTCAAAGTTGGCCGAAGTTTAGACTTTAAAGACATTTTTCTAATAACGTAGTTTTCCATTTTACGCAGATTAAAATACAAATGTTATTGTTAATTTTGTAGTTATTTAAAAGTTTACGATCACCACCATACATCCGGGTGTCAGAATCACAGTTTCAGAAATGTACAGTTTGAAAACGTCGAGAACCTGGAGCTCTTCCGTTTAAATTTTAACTAATGGTTTGAAATTTTCAGGTTTTTAGGTTTTCTTTAAATTTCATAACAAAATTTGTTATGTAAGATGGATCAAAAATAACAGGGCGAATTTTGAGTACCAAAAATGATATTATTATAACATCTAATGGATAGTTAGGACAGTTGGTATACATCACGTCGTCTGTGTCTTTGCAGATCTCAAAACTAAACCAGATTCTTTTTCTACTTATATTATCCTAATCAAATTTAAAGCTGCTAGGATAGAAAACAGATTAGAAAACGTCCAGTTCTCTCTCAAAGATGCTTGCATTGTATTTACAAAAGTCTTCATCCAAAAACAAAAAATAAGATACCCATTCTGATTGGTTTGAACCATGTAATCTATGGATTATATGATTTAACTAAAAACAAACAAAATAGTTTTGGTTTTAACTTAAATTTTATAGGTGTCACTAATTTGAAGCTGTTATTCAGAAATAACAGCTTGTTCAACATTTATGTACAGTGGCGGCCAAAAAAATGGAAACACCGGCATTTGATTAATGTCGGTGTTTCCATTTTTTATAATTTTAACGCTTTTTTATAATTTTACACACTGTAAATGGGGTTTAGTTCTATAAATTATTTAAATGTTATTAAACAACCAGTAACAACTGACAAATATCTTAAAAAATAATATGACATCAGCAATCTTGATTTAACTCAATATCAATTTAAAATAGCTAAAAATTGATGTTTCCATTTTTTTGGCCGCCACTGTAAATCTTAAAATAAATTTGAATAAGAGTTTTCATTATACACAGATTTTCTTAAAATACTTAAAGGGGAATTTTCATAATACTGATTTATGCGAGTGTCACATCCAAGGTCTTGTAACCCGGCATTTCGATTTCATTTCTTAAATTATAAGATATCCCAAATGATTACTAAAAGTTAGTACAATAAAATTTATTTACTAAATTAGTATTCTTTATTAATGCAAGATAAGTTTACAAAAGAACAGAAAACATCTATTTAACATTTGGGATTTAAGAAATGTCATCCCTTTTTCTTATCCTTATCCACAACCAGGTCCAAAACTTGCGATACATTCATAACGGTAATTACCTAGAGTTCCTAAATATGAACTGAGCTATGTGTTATTTAGAGTTAAGTCACGCATGTCAAGTTTTCCTAGTAACATTTTATATTTTGAAACTATTTATTAGATGGTTGGTAATCATGAAAATTGGTTTAATAAATTAAACTGTCAGTATGACAATTATATAAATCTGAACTTCGGTACAATTAATACTTTATTAAAAGCTGTGGTAAAATTGATATATGTATTATAGTAGTTTTAAAAATTCTCTACAAACAGTAAATAAATGATAATGTGCACATTAAAAATTTTTACATGCATAAAAATAAACATGACAGCAATATTTATAACTGACAGTTGCTGAATGTTGTCACAAAAGTAAAAAGAGAGAAAAAAGTATCTCTGTTTCTGGCAGCTTAGTTTTGGCCTAGAACGAGATAGATTTTGACATCCGTGTCCTAACTCTAAAATAACACAGTTGGGAACTCTAGTAATTACCTATTGGCATATTGCTAATTTAGTGGAATACAGTTTTGATTAATTTCTGCTTTTAACATTTGAGTAATTACTAAACTTTGAATTGAATTATAACATAATACCAAGATAACACTGTCAAAGTAATAATCATAATGATTTAACAAGTCAGTCAGGCTTTGGTTTCTGGTTAATCTTATCTTACCTCTTATCTTAATTATTATAGTGGATCTCTAGGGAGGAATAGAAACACTACACCTAGTCAGCTAGCCGCGCTGGTTTATCAGAATACCGCGAGACGCCTCCATATTCAGGCAAAAGAAGCACAAAAATTGTTCATTATTTGTATCTGATTGCATTTAATCAAATCCGCGTTTACTTTAAAAGGTTTTTCTTATTCTGAAAGATCAAAGCTCTAATATGTCAAATACGTAAAACGTGGTTTTAATTTGTCCGCTATTAAAAATCACCCTTCTCTGTCATATGGCGGTGTTTTGTGGAACTCTGATCGAGCAGCGCGGCCTAGGTGACTAGATGTCGTGACTCTAGGGAGGAACACCATACAGCGCCTTTTTCGATAGTACATAATACAAGCAATTAATAAGTCCAGGCATCTAGACTTGAATGACGGGAATCTTGCTTTCAGTTTTTTCCGTAGCGATTCGGTGGTTAGTCGAACATAGAAATCAAGAAATATTTCAAAATAAACGAATTTAAAATTAAAAAAGCATTTTTGCATATAGTGTGTCCTACTTAAGAGTGTGATAGGCTTCTATCTTCTTAAATTTTTATCCTATTTGGACCAAATCTTCCTTAACGATAAAATACAGTATGGCCTACTTACGACCTATAAACCATTCGCATTCTTCAAATGCAAAGCGACCTGCCACCAAGAAAAAGATAAAAAATCATATTAGCATATAAATATTAGACATTCTTTACTAATAAGATTTGTTTGAATTGCCCAGAAAACTTAAATCTCAACTTTGATCAAAAACTAAAACAAATATTGAAATTCTATCAGCAGTCAAGTGCTATTTGTCAAGTATTTTGTAAGGTTTTTAAAATGACGTTTTCAGACGGATTTTTAAAAATTTAATTACGGCTAAATCAGAATAGGTATAGATTTTTTTTGTAGGTACAAATTAGTCTTTAATTAGTACTTAATTATAGGCTAGAAATTTTTTAATTTAACTAAAGTGGTTAAATTTAATTCAAGTGGATTTTCCAGCAGTCATTCTTTTAAAGCGTAAAGACTAAACGGAAATAGGCACAATTTTTTGTACAAATTAGTCTGCAATTGGTACTTAATTATAGGTCAAACATTTTTGAATTAATTGAAGTGAGGGTGCTAGCGGTACGGACCGAACCTCAATAACAGTTTTTTGTATGATCAATCGTTTATGCGTAAAATCGGATTCTTTGTACAATTACATATTTTAAAAAATTGACTTTTTAAATGTAAAAAGAATCCGGTTTTATGCGTAAACTATTCATCATACGAAAGAATTTTATTAAGGTTTTTTATTTTGCAGGATAATTAAATTATTATTATTAACGCGATAAAATGATGGTAAAGTTTACAAATCTATTTTTTTCTAAAAACGTGGTACATTCTAGAACAAAGTTTTATAAGATTTTTTGTTCCTTTTAGTGCCTTCTATTAACTCTTAAAATTAACGCATAGTAACTCATTCCACCATGTATACATATTCGTAAAAAATTAGTTAAACTATTTGCTGAAGTTTTACAGGAATATACAGATAAGTACTAAGAAGTCTTTTAATTATGATAAGTATTATGTTGATATTGCTACGAATATAATTAATTCATTAAAATTTTAATTAGTTTCACATACTTTACTATTATTATTATTGGAAAATATTGGCAACGTATCAATAAACTTTGTGTAATAAGAAAAAACTACAATAAAATTATAAATAAACACAATAGATTTTAACAGTGGCGTTATAATAATACAATTATACTACAAAATATGTCATGAAAACAAAATCACGTATTGAGGACGGGCACGTATGACTCATAACTAATATGACTTACTTTTGTTTTTTTTGTAGTAATATTAAAGTTATGAAAAACGCTAAAGTTGAATGTCGTGAATAAAACTGTACTCTATTTGAACACATTCTACGTCGCTCACTCGAGGTGTCGGGAGCACTAGGATCCGAGACTACCTTGTGGGCAGACTACACGGCGTTCACCCTTGGAACTGGTTGTTGTCTACCCAATCCCAGGCCTGTCTAGGTAACGGATGACGCAATCAGAAGGACATGTGTGGTAGAGTTACACGCAAGTTTCTCGACGATGACTCTAAAACGTTGCAAAGGAGCTCGTCGAGTTCCAAGCTAACAAGAGGGTCCGGTGTAGGTGGCTAGATTCTTACTTGACGTCAGGGTCTTTTATGGAGCTAAGTATCCCGCTGTCTGACCTTTTTCGGTACCGTTTCGGAGATGACAGTACGGAGGTCCGGCTTTGGCTGTGCTATTCCAGTCGTCGGATTCCCAGAAATCGTCTAGAGACCTACGCTTACACGCTGTCCTGCGTGAGCGACTGCTTGCGGGCAAAGCGAGCGGAGCGAGCAGAACGGCCGGCGCGGATTTATCAAAACCAAGCAAACAATGCAAGTGTCCTACGTGAAGTCGCGTCTACCGGAACTTCGCTAGATGCGGATTGACGCGACCAAATTATTTGATATTTCCGCCTTTACCGCGTTAGCTGCATCTGAATAGTCGGCATAGCAGGTAATGTTTTGTTTGGTTAAATTTAATTTTAAAAGGGAAAACCAATAATAAAATTATTACTTTTGAGATAATTGTGAAATAAATTTGAAAAATCCCGCAGAGTCCTTATGAAAAATGAGTTTCACCAAATTGCTCTGAAACGTTGATAGTTTTCGATGTGTAGATCAAAAGTATCAATGGACAAAAGTTCAAAAAATTTATAGTTTTTGAATTAAAGCAGTTTAAAGTTGGCAATTTTTAAATTGCACCTCGCTGGATCCTTATGGGAAATGGCTCTGGGCCAAAATTCTTGAAACTTTGGTAAACACCAAAAAATTATAGATTCTGAATTACAACCATTTGAAGTAGACAATTCTTGCTATATTCAACTTCAAATGGCTGTAATTCACAAACTACAATTTTCTGGACTGTGTGTCCATTGACACTTTTTATCTACACCTCAAAAACTCGAAAAATGCACAGTTTCAGAACAATCTGGTGAAATACATGTTTCATAAGGATTATGCGGGGTCCTTTTATCCTCTCCAAATAAACAATATTTGTTCCACCAACCTATTATTACCAGACTAGGGACCATAGTTATGTTTTTCTAACTTTTTCGCGCGATTCGCGATTACTAGAATGTGCTACTACATAGGACACTCTCAATTCGCTTCGTCCGCACCGCCATTCGTTAGCTTCGCCCGTATCGTCCTCTTCGGCACGTTGGTTGCCAACGCAGGACAACGTGTTAAGGAGCGTTGATGCGAAGATCATAGCCTCTCACGTCCAAAACAACATCACCCTAACAGGTACACACCGGAATGCTACTTTGATGGGCCCTATGAAGGAGCCTCAAACAAAGCTCTGTCAAGGGCACAGCAGGCCTATAACTGGGAGATCGGGGTAGTAAAATCGCTTAAAAACCAAGTACCGCCACATCTGAAGTTGGATTCGATCGGGAAGTGGCCCCAACTAAGGCTTGGTGAAAGAACCCTCTAGAGGATTCCGATGTACCTAGCCTAGGTTAGGGAATAATCCTAATGCTTGACGAAGCACTTGACCCCGTATGAAAGAGGACGGAAGAATGCCGGAGGTTGAGCACGTATTAAGTTAATCGCTCCGGCTCTAACCTAGTGAGCTAGTAGAGGGTAGATAGGCAACCTCGCTCCGACCAGTGAGTAACTGGGAGCATATGCTAAACATATTGCGCGCTGATTGAGGGTATCTCAATTACTTCCTCTTGAAAGGAACGTGGAGATTAAGTCTAACGACAGGTGCTCCACTCTTGGAAAACACTCTTGGAATCTATGTCGATAAAGCCAAAATAGCCAACATCTAAAACGCAAGTTAGTATCTAACATCAACTTCGTAATTATCTAGATACTCAAATCTTTTTAGGTCTTTTGTGTTTTCTGTTGGTTTTCTCCTTACTTTTTCTTTATTAGCACTTATGTATATTTATTTCCTATTAAGATTACTACAACAGAACTATTGCGAAAACACACATTTACTATCACCTTGTTAATGCAGAAAACAAGGGTATAATACTTATTGATACATAAAGATAATAAAATTTCAAAACTTTTCGGAAATGTTTTTCTCTTAAAACTTCACCTGTAGAAATAAAAGTATACACATAGAAGACAGAATATGTTTAAACTCGAACTACTATAAAATCTTGAAAACTCGTTATAATTCTCAAAGTTTCGGCAACATCTTTACAGTCTTGGAGTTGGTGGAAATTGGTAAACTTAAGTTAGAGTTTTGATTTATAAACAGAATAATCAGACATTGTTATTACTCTTCTTATTACTGAACTTAGATAATATAAAATTTATTATATATTTCTAACACACCATAAACCTTACTTTAATATTCGAACATCTACAGAAAGGGGTCAAACGCAAAAGATTTCGAAACACTTGATTGACTTTTTATACCCTTCATTTTAAATCAACCACTTGAATTGAGTGTTTACTTTAAATCCCTTGTTCATTCAAATTTCAAATACTGTCAAGTAGGAAATTTTTAAATCCCTCGCGGTTATCGACAGGCATTATGAACACATAAACGGTTTTTCCTATCTTTTATTGAAAAGCGTGTCGAGAATGTGGCATCGAAAAAAAAGAGAAGAACTTGGAGTAAAATTCTTCCACCTCACTTATCATCCGTCAAGTTCGATGTTCATGATAAATCGAGACTTATATCCATTTTATATATATAGGGATACTAATGGGGTGGTGGGGGGTGTTTTTAAAATTCATGCGAAAATTGCGAATATAGGGCAGAACTTCGTATCTTGCACTTCCTTTTGCCGTTAGTTTTATATTATTTCCAGTTTTCTTGCTGGGAACCAGGAAAATTGCAAATTTTAATCATATCCAACATCTCTTCTCATATGCATATAAATTAAGTTGTGAAATAATAATTCCTGACGCCATACGACTGGTCTCTACTACAAAACTATGAGAAAATGAAGACATAAAACTAATAAATCTAAAAGTCTTTTTCACCGTACGTGATTTTCAAACCTAATTTACTTTTTGCTTCACTACTACTAAGTTAAAGTTCACTTCTTAAAATGCAGACTTGAATGGAATTTTAAATTGAATGCTATAGATAAACTTTTTAAGATTTAACGGACTCAGCTGTTTATAAAGCTACATATTTTTTCTTCCTCTTCATCCTCATTTTTTCATTTAGTTGAATGAATATATTATTTGTTTTAAAAGTTGCCAAGCGGTAAGTGTGAAAAACGAAAATGGTATCGTTCCAGGGTTTCCTTTTGTAAATTCACTTATTGTATGCCCCAGGGTGTGATTTCTTTGGAAAAAATATTGTTCTTCAGTTGTTCGCCTAAACACACTTATATTTCTATTTTAGACGTTTTTTGTCTCATCTTGGGATTGGTTAGAATCTTTTTTTCAACAGAAGTAGTTTGTTTCAATTTATAAAAGCTTTTTTGTATGTTTTAGATTAAAAAAGACCAATTTTAAAAAATAAATTTTACCCTATAAATATATTTTTTATATGCTACTTTCTAAACAGGATACTATATGAATGTTTCAAATTTTTATTTTTAATTATTTTCGAATTTCGCAAAAATCTAAATTTACCCGATTTAGATTCACTACATTAAAAAATTAAATTTAAATCCAAGCAGTGTCTTCTATACATTCGATTTACAATTTCGAAAAGTCTAAATTGGCCATAATTCTAATTTATTAAATTTGTTAAGCCTAAACAGAATTTCTAAATATGCAATGCAGAGGACACATTCTTACCTCCAAGCTGTGTGTTCAAGGGCAATAATGAAATAGCCGAATGCAAACATGACATGCCATCTGGTTCGACCGTTTAAATTCTCCCAAGTAGGCATGCTTAAGTTTTTTGTTTTGTTTATTGCTTTTTATTTTCTACTGCTGGATGAAAAGTAATTTTTTATCTAATAGACAGCATCGTACTGCTCGTTTTACATGATCGCAGTTCGCACTGTATTTCGGTGGAAAACTTTAAATTTGCCAAGCAGCACGTGTTTACTAAGCCACACTATAGTCCCTATAACCTAACCTATAACCTAATCTATAACCTAACATAACCCAATCTATAACCCAACCTATAACCCAACCTATATCCCAACCTATAACCCAATCTATAATCCAACCTATAACCTAACCTTAAACCTAACCTATAATCCAACCTATAGCCCAACCTATAACCTAATCTATAACCTAACCTATAACTAGTGATGGGTGACAGGAATATTCCCAGTGAGGAGTATTTCCAGCCGGGAATTTATTTTAGGAATTCCAAGAAAATGGGAATTTATTTTTTATATTCCAATGAGTTAAACACAAGCGAGTTCATGGAATTTGGAAGCTAAGACCTCTAACCTAAGTATATCTCAGGTGCAGTGATTACAGCTATTATCACTTTTTTTGACTGTAACGGGCAGAAAACAAGATAAGCTGATGCGTAGCTACTAGCCACTTTACAATACTGTCACTTTAAACATAGTTGATCCAACAATATGTTTTTGCCAATACTACCAAGCAGCACCAACGTGTAATAAAATGCAAGATTTCGTGTATTTCAAAATCAACTTTCTTTCAAACAATCTTCTTATGGTAGAATTCCTTTTAAAGGAAAAATATTAATTCCTGATAAAATAGGAACTTTGGGAAACTTCCGGAAATATTCCCAGAAATATTCCTCAAAAAGTAAATTTCAGGAATGTACCCATCACCACCTATAACCCAACTTATAGCCCAACCTATAACCCAACTTATAATCTAACCTATAAGCCAACCTATAACCCAACCTATAACCTAACATATAACCTAACCTATGACCCAACTTATAATCCGACCTATTCATCAATAAATTCATAATTAGGTCGCATGCGTATCATAACACGCATTTTTAGATATGGTGGGAGAAGTCTACGGATCCCCTTTAAAAAAAGTTTTTGGCGATTACCTCGAAACTACTGCTCTCTTCATTCTGGACACTACTGTTCAACTCGATGAGACGCATCAAATGGTATATAGCATGTGCGGCTGCGAGTGGCGGACCTAAACTGAAGAACAGCCAATTGTGGCCCGTTTGCCACCCCAAAATCCCGCCACTGCGTGATAAACGCAAACTCTCCGGGCAATCCTAAAGGCAAGATAACTGGAAAAATGTTAACTGAAATATTTCCAGATTCTGTAGTAACATGAGCAGAAACTGCCAGAAAAATCGTGAGGATCAGATTTATTAAATCCAAAGATAACATAGAAATATTGAAAAAAAAGGAACTATGCGTCAATAATGCACCACACTGACTTTAAGGCTGTATTGTGGGACTTCATGAAACAAATGAAGGTAGACTTTTGATTATTACCGGAAGTTTTGCTTGTTAACAAATCCGGTTAAGTGCAACTTTGCCAACTACGCCGATTAAGCAGCAGGTTGTGATTGTCAGTAGCGATTGCCCCAAATTTCGCACAGAATGTCATTCTCATCTGACTGTCATTATGACGTAGCTTCTGTACCGCTTGCAAGATGCAAGGATGGAATCTCAGTTCTTTCAATATGCGATAAAGGGATCTCCAGCTGATTTGCAATGGTTGGACACTCGAACACATCTCCAGCATTCGAACAGCTCTTGGTTTACTTGAAGAATTCTAATTATTCACTCCTCCATATCTCTTTTAAGAATGAACTGCCACTGCCACATTGTCTTTCTGTTAGCCATAGGCAGATGTCGAGGGCATCATCAGCTTAATACACGTTGTACAGCAGTAACACTTATGTCACGAACAAAGGCCTCCACAACATGAACACGAACTTGTACTGGCCAGCGATTCTTTGCAACAGAAATATAATAACAATGTCACGACAAAAAATACAATGACAAGCAGCAACTTATAACAAATAAAAAGGTATTTAAAAACAAAAAGTGACCCACATTCTATTCTGTAATAATAATAATTACTACTGTCCATTACCTGGCAAACCAGGCCTTAGAAGCTATGGAGCTTCTGCGGGGGGCAGGGGGCGATTATTATTATTACGCAGGCACATCGTGCGGCTTCAACCGACTTGCAGATGGTATATCACAAATACCACATAAGTTTTAACGTTCTCGGCGTTATATCTCGGCGATCTATTCAAATACACGAAGAACTTTTCGCAGTCATTTGGGTAAATATTTTAAGAAATGTTTTATATTGAACTGGTAAATACTTTTGACAATATCGCGGTTTATCTGGACAATTGTGAGTGCAAAACGATTGTACAGCTGATTTCAAATAAATCTAGGCCAGCCAGTATTCTTTATTGTAAGTGTTGCTTTTTCTTTTCCTTGATGTTTAATAAATTTTATGTAGTTACTCACTAAAAATATAATTTAAAGCCTAGTCCACACGTTGTTAAAAATTACTTTCAAGGCTTGTCCTAGATTTATTTGAAATCAGCAGTACGTGGTATCGTTTTAAAGCTGTCGACGATGACGGGTTAACATTTTCGACAACGCCGCGGAATTCGCAGAACAGAAGCGAAGGTGGACAAAATCAGAACGAGTGGTAAGAACAAATTATGACGAAGGTAAGAATTCTAAGCCACCGAGCCATCTTTCTCTAGGGGATGCCGTTGGGGGTCATCTCTTGGCCAAATTAAGTTGTATGATTTGGAGGAAATCATGCGACAAAAAGGGGGATTTGTTATTTTGCAAGGGTTTGAACAAGATGGCTGAGGGCTGCATGCACATGTCTTAATTAAATCTTGTGAAGTTGGCCCTAACAAATAGCGACCAAAAGACGCCATCAATTTATTCGTCACTAATAATGATTGCGCTGAACATAATGCCAAAGTACATGGAAATGACATTTGGAGGTTATTCGAGATTAGGTTCGGTCGCGGATGGCATTTGAATATTATTCGAGATTAGGTTGACATTTTGAGATTATTCGAGATCATTGAGTCTAAATATTTTGCATCGGCCACTATCTCGCAGTCACCCAACTTACCTAAGGGGCAACTTTAAATTTGAGTTACACGTCGCACCTTTACCTATTTAATCTAAATTCTAAAATCAAAGCAAGCATGTTCGTTTATCACACCTAATTTTAGAATGCAAAATTCTATACTCCTAGATTCTGTTTGCAGGTTTGCAATAATATACCATGTATCTTCACACTTCTGAATGATATGGTAGGTTCCACATTATTTGCAAAAAATAGAGAAAATATTATTGAAAAAATGGTATAAAAGGATGTTACAAAAATTCTTTTAAACAGAAAAACCTATTGGAAAAATTCAATTAAGTTATACGGATTTCAATAAAAGAGAAATATTAAGTCGGGGTCATTCCACATGAAATCGTTCAGACCTGGAAATGTTAGTCACTATTTCCATTTTGGAGAAGTTTAGTGTACTTCTAGAACTTTTGATGTTGATTACAGAAATGTCATGTTGAGATTGTTTAAGTGGTTCAGAAGGTGCGGGCTTATGAAACTTTGTCACTTTTATTGACACGTATTAGGATACAAATAACTAGAACTTTCTTCGGATTTGTTCTAGCACCTTCAATTTTCTTTGTTTAGTTCAGAATGGTGCAAGCGTTCACTTTAACGAAGATTTGACATCAGCGAAGCAATAACAATGCTTCATGAACAAGGATTTTTGTTTTTCGTTTTCAAATTCAAATCAGTAACTTTAAATTAATCTGTCAATTACAGGCATTGCAAGAACTACAATTTTCATCAAACTTAATGCCTGATTGGCATTAACGCACTATTGGCATACGTTTTCTATTAGCTTTTTTGTATTATTTTATAACCCATATTTTTAAACGCATTAGTTCAATGAAAAGTGGTTTAACCCCATCAAATTCTAATTATATTTCTTTAAATTATACAAATCATTCCAAGTAAAGTGTTCTTTTTTCATAACGCAATTTTTTATGGCTATATAGGTTAATTTTTATTTTAAATAAAAAGCTTTTTACATATAACATTTAACATATAAACTATTTAATAGATAAAAAACTATTTGTTTTCTTTCCACTTTGTTAATTGCCACACTATGTTCAACTTACTAAATCGTTGTCGGTTGCTATGACAACAGCAGAACCGTTACGATTCATAAGATATCTAGGTGCTTTTATGAAAAAAACTAAATATAGAAGGGAGATACTTTTTGGTATTTTTATTATTCGGGCAAAATAATTATCAAACAAATTAACTCTAGAAATATTAGTTTTATTAGAACACATTAAAATACAATTTTACGAAAAAAATATATGATCATAAAATTCGTCTTGGAGCACATGAGATTTATTTAAAGAAAAACAGTGTTGAAATGCTAGCGCTGTTTATTGGTTTCGATCGACATTTCACTCATTTCAGTTTGAGGTTAAGTTTGAAACAAACACATCTTCCAGCTTTTCCCATTCCGGAATCAGCTTTCAATAGTTCCCCTGGAAACGACAGGTTAGGTTGTTGTTGTTTCCAAAAAAACATAACCTCAAACTGTCAGGGATAAAGTATCGAAAAAATAAGAAGATGTTAGTACCATCAATATAACTTATCATGACTTTTTATATGTATAAATACAATTTTATTTTTAAATAAATAGTGTCGTTACCGCAAGAAACTTATCGTTAAGTCCTTACAACAAATTTCAAAAACCTAACCCTTCAGTTGCGGATCCCCTAAAATTGTTGTAAATGTAGAAAAAATAAATTTGCATAATTATGGGGTATCATTGGAGAGTCCATTTAAAGGGCAATTAAGAAGCAAATGTTGACATGACTTATCCTTACGACATGAATCATGTGGGGTATCGGAAGTTACATACCCAACCCGCATACCCAATCTGCAAAATCCTAAAACTACACGTGATCACTTACCATAACTTTGTCAAATCACATTTCTTCTGATTTAATGTCACTCCTTAGAAAGTGGAACAACTGGCCAAACTGAAACAAAAAACAACAAAATAGTAATGACTTGTAGCAAGCAAATACCACCATAAATATCTAAGAAATACTGCATCTCCATCTACACTATGAGTAGGTATTGCGACACCTGGCCCAGACATTTTTGCGGGGATGCAGTCGTCGTTAAGTACGGAATCTGCATTACCGACATTCTGTATTACCGGCATTTGGTTCGTCACTCGGCTAAATGGCAACGCTGTTGCTAGGGGAAAGCAGATGACGCCAGTGTCGTTTTTGTACCGACATTCTGTATTATCGGCATTTGGTTCGTCACTCGGCTAAATGGTAGCGTCGTTGCTAGGGGAAAGCAGATGGCGCCGGTGTCGTTTTACGTGATTTTTGTACCGACATTCTGTATTATCGGCATTTGGTTCGTCACATGGCTAAATGGAGTTAGTGTTACTAGGGGAAAACAAAGGGCGCCAGTGTCGTTTTACGTGATTTTTGTACCGACATTCTGTATTATCGGCATTTGGTTCGTCATCATGAAGAAAGCTGTATTACCGATTACGGGCGTTCTACTGATTGTTAATAGGGGGAGCCAAGGTTTATCATTTTATATTAATAAATTTTACCGATTTCTTAAAATAACTATCGGCGTCATTAATACTTTAATTACATATAATAATTTAAGATAATTAATTCAGCATTAAAATTTTAAACGAAAATCACGGAACAATTTACGGATAATAATAATAATAACAATAATAATAATGTCTTTATTTCCCTTACAGGCTTACACCCAAATAGGGAAAAATATGAATTTACAAATGTTTTCATCGTTTATGCTATTCTCCTGTAATATCTCATGGGTAATGTGTAAAGAGCGGAAAATATGCAATGTGCATTTTATGATGTTGATGAAATAAGAATTATTTGTAGATTCAATTAAAATGCCTAAAACCTAAAATTTAAGGCTTTAATATTATTGTTTATTGTATATTTTATATCAATAAATGCGAAACTCCGTGTAATGCCATGTAATAATAATGCAACAATGTAACATAACTGTATACATCGGTGTATACATAAAATAAACTTGATGTTGATGAAATAAATAATAGAAACAAAATTTAATTTATGATTTGATTTATTGAAATTTCCTTATTCTTATAACAAATAAGTTTTTACTAATAATATTTAGTTATTGCTAGTTAGTTAATAGTATATTATATACATATTTGTTGCATTTTTCTTTTGTCGAAACCCATGCATTTTTTGTCAAATTTCGTTGCATTTAAATGTGCATATGTTTTCTTTTTGCCGTGCATTTTTCCGCTCTTTAGTAATGTGTATTGTGGTGACAAAATTCACTTGGTATTGTTATGTCTGTTTGTGTTGGTGAATATTTCACCATTTACAACATAATCATGAATAAAGTGGTTGGTGTATTTTTGCATACGAAACAATGGAACATTTATTTACGTTTAAATTTAGGCGATTAGCTTTACACCAATCACATAGAAAGTTAATGTTAGACTGCAAATATAAGCAATCATTGATATCTCGTACTTGATGATATATTTTTAAATCGTCAGCAAATAATAGTTTCTCGCAGTGTATAGATTGATGATGATGATGAATACCACGTAGACACGTCCATTCGTGACGGGTATCTTGGAATACGTTCTGCTTGGTTCGGACATCTTGTATCCCAACCCTCTGGCGTTTAATGTCATGCTTACCTTGCTATCTCTCTCTCTCTCTCTCTCTCTCTCTCTCTCTCTCGCTCTCTCCTTCTCACTCTCTCCTTATCATCTATTAGAGAGGACGCATTAAAGAGCCTTCTCTCTCTCTCAATGTCTCCTCTCTCACTCTCTTGCTCTTTCGCTCTCTCCTTATCACCTATTAGAGGACGCATTAAAGAACCTTCTCTCCCTCTCTCACTCTCTCGCTCTCACGCTCTCTCACTCTCACGCTCTCTCACTCTCTCTCTCTCTCCCTTCATCCTAATGCTAGTAAATGAAACAGTATTGGATAGAGGTAACCGTTAGGTCTACTGTTCTGGGATTGGTTCGGACGATAATTATTCAAAAAAAAAAGCGTAAAAGCATACGATGTTTACTAAATTAAATGCGGGCTGATTACGAGAAGTCTCAGTACCGTCTACGATTATGTCTGAGAACATCCGACGAACTGTATAAATCTCATGACGTATTGAAATATGTACATCATTGCGCTATGAAGATCTCAGCTATAAATACTGTGTATTCTGTTCATGCGTGACAGTTATTTGTCATACGTCATCATGAACACAATAGATCTCTTCGGTAGAGCTATGATGAGTATGACAGATGAAGCAATGGCTGCAACAAAACGTGGACCGAGAGGTTATGGTTTCAAATTAACACCAGAGGGTAATTTCGATGTTGAGAACCGTCGTATAACTAATGTAGGCGCTCCTATCAACGATAACGATCTTGTCACGAAGCGTTCTGTACTAATGTTATCAGATAACGATGAAGGTGTAATTGATGTTAAGAAAAGAAGGTTAGTACACGTTAAAGAACCGCTTGACAACCACGATGTTTGTACGAAAAAGTATACCGACGAGCTGGTGGACGATGTTGAAAGAAAATTACTCTCTAATTGTTTGAGACGACGACGAGAGGATAAAGGACAGGGGTCGTACTATGATGCTAAAGATGGAAGAATTTGTAATATAGGGGAGCCTCTAGAGGATAAAGATGTAATCTCTAGGCAGTATTTTAACAATCGGGCTATGCATACAAACGATCAAATGCAGTTTAATGCAGATGGTAAACGTATTGTTTCAGTAAGTTACCCTATAGATGGCACGGATGTCACTTCTAAAGCTTATGTAGATGCTCAATTCGACTCTGCTGTACAAACCTTCATTACAATGACTACCGACACTCAGAACACTATTAAAGATCTAAAGCAAAAGGTAACAAAGGTTGACATTGAAACTAGTAAACTTAACAGTTTGCTAACAACGTTGGAAAAAGAAACAAAGAGAAATCACCTAATAGCGAATGATGAGATGGAAACTAATCATTCGAGTGTGTTGACAAAGATAGAAGAAACGAATAATACCCTAGATAGTAATTATAAAAAATTATTAGATAAAGTACAAGTGCTCGAGGATACTCAAAAAGTTATGCGATCATCGTTTGATGCCCTAATAGCCGAATCTGCAACACGTACGAACTCTTACAACATAAAGAGAGTGTACAATACCGACTAATAACGGAATTTACTACTACTATCGGTAGACCTAATCATATTTACACCATTTTTTTTTATTCTAGTTTTAAGTGTATTATATCAAATGCCTGATTAGCGCAGATAGGAAATGTGGTGAGCCTTACGGGAATGCTGCGCAAATGCTTAGTTTGCTTATATCTACGCTAATCAGTTATTTTTTTCTATCTTAGTCTAAATGTATCGTTGAAGAAATAAAAATGTATTTAAACAAAGTTTTTAGTTTTACTAATGTCAATAACTCTCCAAACATAGCGATTTGTAGCAACAGCAGCAGCAACACATCGATATGGTAAAGAAAGTAAGTTTCGCCGACGCAAGCATGAATAATATACATCATATGATAGTATGGGAGTATGCATACAGACAGGCGAGAAAGGGAGACTGGCAAACATTAGCTCTGGACAGATACCGTTTTCAAACAAGAATACATAATGTTGAAAAGCATCTGTGTGAAATTCTACAAGCTGATCATAGAGACTTTATCTATACGCAGAGATTTCAGAACACAGATTAGTCCGGCTGCAGTGGTGACCGAGTATAAATACAGGTACAAGCAGTCTCTTCTCTCAGTACCAGATGTTAGTTCACGAAGGTAACGGCTTTGTTAACAAGCTCATAGACAAGCTGCCTATTGAACTACATCTTCCTTCCTATCAGTACTGTGGACCTGGTACTAAATTATCTAAAAGATTACAACGTGGCGATAAAGGTATAAATCCTTTGGATCAGGCGTGTATGCAGCACGACATCTCGTACGCTCAAAGCTCCGATTTGAACAGTAGACACCAGGCAGATCGTGTATTAGAAGAAGCCGCTTGGAAGCGTGTTAAGGCTAAAGACTCTAAATTAGGGGAAAAAGCATCAGCTCTGTTTGTAACCGGTATAATGAAGGCTAAAAGAAAGTTGGGAATGGGCGTAAAGACAAACAAACCGTCGGCGAAACAGGGTCTCGCTAAAAAGATGATGAAGAGGAAAACTGTCACTTTCAAAGGTGGCGTTTTAAAGAAGCTTGTTGGTGTAGTGAATCGTGCAAGCAAGAGACTCACGGGTAAAGATTTAATACATCATGCCCTGAGCGCTGCCAGAAGAATCATTCAAAACGTAGGCGGTCGAAAAAACGTTAAAGTACCCCGAATAATTCCTGTGCCTACAGCTACAGGGGGTATTTTACCACTCATACCAATTTTTGCTGGCCTCTCGGCTCTCGGTGCAATTATAGGAGGCGCCTCAGGGGTAGCAAAAGCTGTTAACTCTGCTAATAGTAATAAGAGACAGCTAGAAGAAACTACACGGCATAATAAAAGTATGGAAGCTATCGCTTTAGGCGGTAAGAACGGGAACGCCCTTTACCTGAAGCCGTATAGAGCTGGCGGAGCTGCATTGTACTTAAAACCATATGTCAGGCGGTCAAAAAACTGAATAACTTGCCTCGGAGACCACTTACAGACCTAGATATAATAAAACATGCTAAAGACATTCCCTATTTTAGAGGTGTCTATATGAGAACAAGTCTACCTGCAACGAAACCTTTGCAATTCGAAAGAGCTATTGTTAATCTTGACGACGCTGGAGGACCGGGTACTCATTGGGTTGCCTATAGAAAGGATCGAAACGTGGTTTTGTACTATGACCCCTTCGGAGACCTGAGACCACCATCTGAACTTGTGAAATATTTAGGGCCTCGCTGCTCCGTATACTACAACGTAGCCCAAGAACAAAAGTTCAATACATACAACTGCGGACATCTGTGTCTACGATTTTTGTATAAAAGAGAGGTGAAAGTGTAAATCGGTTAAGTATGGCTAGGACCATCACGGTGTACGGTACAGGAAACAGGCTTTCTACGGATCGTATTTATCCACCTATAACACTAGATCACGTGCGTTACGAATACTCACTAGGTTTAGTCGGCTTATATACAAGTCACACGATACGGAATATATACCCAGGCAAAAATAAATTTTATTACGGAGAAAAGGCGATAACTATTGAACCGGGTAGCTACGAGTTGTCTGAAATCGTTAACTATATAAACAATCAAATTAGTGGCGACCCCGAAGAGGAAGATCTACTACTACTACAAATCAAAGCTAACACTAATACGGGAAAGTGTGAGATTGAATCAGCTACCGAGTTGATTGATTTTACCAAACCCGATAACATAGGATCACTACTAGGATTTAAGAAGCGCGTGCTAGAACCCGGTAGTAGACACGTATCAGATCGAGTTGTCGATATACTTTCAACTCCAAACATCTTTGTAGACACGAATATTACAGGCGGCTCATATAGAAACAATCAAGCAGGTCATACAATCTTCGAATTTGGTGTTTGCGTACCACCCGGTTATCTGATTGAAAAGGAGCCATCGCATGTGATTTACTTTCCCATCACTGTCACCGAGATCGACAACATTACCATTAGACTGGTAGACGCGAGAGGAGAGTTGATAAATTTGTCTGAAGACACTTTCACGAGCATCAGGCTAGAACTTAAACGTGAAAAATGGGAATAAACTTTAGCTATAAAAACATCAGCATATGTCCATCAAAGGTCATTCACCGTCGAACGTCGGCACGTGCAGACCTTCGATTAAAACTAACTAAAGCTCGTCGCCTTTTTCTTGAATCTTTAGGCTTTAAAGTACGATAACAGCAGCAGCAGCAGCAGCATGTCAAAACGAAGTAAAATGCATATTAACACCGACACCTTTACCATTGATAAATTAAACATATTTGGGAAGCCTCGCGTCGATACAGATATAATAAAAGAGGATTTTTATACCTATCTGCCGTTTACGCTAAATGCCAATCATTCCGACACCATTAGAATCAGCATACAAAATTCCGATAACGTTTTAGCTTTGTATGACAGCTATGTACTTGTTAAAGGTAGCATAACGCGTGCAGAAAACAAGCAATTCCTTCTGGTAAACAATTTTGCCCACTTTCTGTTTGATGAAATTCAACTAATATTAGGCACAAACCAGCTCATAGATGTCTGTAAACAGCCCGGCATTACAAGCACTATAAAAGGTCTCGTTTCACATGGCGCCGAGGATAGAGCTTTAACCAGCACAGCATGGAACTTAGGGATTACTAGCGATAATGATTTGTTACATAACCAAGGGAATAACGTCTTTCACTTCACGTGTAGAATACCATTAAAAGATATCTTTGGATTTGCAGACGATTATAAAAAAGTAATACCTCATATGAGTTGTCAGCTAGTTTTAATTCGCGCCAAGAACGATTTTAATTGCTATAAAAGCGAAGCAGGTGATGCAGGTACCGACGTAGATATCAAGATTGATAAGCTCTCGTGGGAAGTTCCGCATATACTGTTATCAGATGAAAGCAAAGTGAACCAGGTGGAGAGTTTAAGAGATAATTCTTCTATTATCGCTCCGTTTAGACGTTGGGAATTACACGAGTTACCCTCGTTGGGAACTACTAAAAACCAGGTTTGGCGCGTAAAGAACTCCAATGATCTAGAGAAACCGCGCTGGGTATTTGTAGTTTTACAAGACGAGCGTCAGCTGGGTATAAGAACGGGTAACCCGACTACATTTACTCATTCGAACTTGGTCGACGTTAAGTTGTATTTAAATTCGCAAGTGTTCCCGCATCAGCGTTTAAATCTCGATTTCGACCGTAAGGACTACATTCCTGCGTATCTGAATTATACTCGTTTTCGCGAGAACTACTATGACGGTATAGGTAGAGGTGCGGCTGAGAGCTGTTTACTCAGCTACAAATCGTTTGAAACGTACCCCATTTTTGTTATTGACTGTTCAAGACAGGTAGAGAGTTTTAAGGATTCCACTGTCGATATTAGACTAGAGCTCGAGTCTTCAGCCGCATTTACGAACACAACTAAGGCGTATTGTTTGATCCTTCACGACGCATTAATCGAGTATAATCCGTTTAACGAGACCGTGACTAGACACGTACGCATACCGTAATGAAGGTCGTTAAACAAAATAAGTCACTAAACATATGTAACCTAGACGACTGCGATGATACATCTTTACAACGACGATCAGGCGAGGATGTTAGGAAACATGGCGATCTGTTACCTGTATCATGTAGAGCAATATTGAGCGGTCCATCTTCCTGCGGTAAAACTAATGCTATGTTAGGTTTACTTATTAGCGAAAACGGATTAAAATTTGAAAATATCTACCTATACGCCAAGTCTTTATTTCAACCTAAATATGAATTCTTAAGACGTGTTATGAAACCACTTACGGGTATGGGATATTATGAATTTAGCGAAAACGATGACGTAATCAGCCCCGGTGATGTTAAACCTAATTCAGTGTTCATTTTTGATGATATAATTTGCAGCAAGCAGGAAAAGATTAGAGAATATTTTAGCATGGGTAGGCATAAGGGTGTCGACTGTTTTTATCTAGGCCAAACGTACGCCAAGATACCGAAACATCTGATTAGGGACAATGCAAACCTAATTATTCTCTTTAGACAAGACGAGTTGAACTTAAAACACGTGTTTAGCGATCATGTTGTAGGAGACGGTATTAGCTATGATCAGTTCAAAAACATTTGCTCTCTGTGTTGGAAGGAGCCGCATGATTTCCTGGTAATTAATAAAGACAGCTCTCTAGACCGTGGCAGATATCGGAAGGGTTTTGATTCATATATAAGTTTATAATTAGAGTCGATTCGTTTAGTAGTCTCTGCATAGCCGACATGTCCAACACGTATGATCTGAGTTTAAAGCGTAAAATAATACACGCTCGTAATGCTATACGTAAGAAGTTTGCATACTTTCGTCGTGATAGAGCAGAAGCAGAACGTATGTATCGCGTCACGCACAATCCAGTTATATCGCCACTGGAAACCATTGCTAAATCAGTTAACACCTCTAACGTACCCCTATTGAAAGTTAAAACACAACCAGCTGCTGCTACTACTATTACTACTACTGCTAGTTACATTCCCCAGTTGAAAGTTAAAAAACAACCTGCTACATCATCATCATCGGAAGCAGACGAAGAAGAAGAAGAAGAATCTAATAAAACTCTTGATCTCCCTACTCATTACGGTATGCTGATAGCTAACGCTGTCGGAAACAAAAATATAGATAGAACTAGATTCGGTATTAGATATAAAATTGATCGAGACGCGTGGACATTTGCATCTTCCCCTGTGACTATGCGTGATACAAACATCATAATTAAAAACAACGTTTTCAAAGCAACACCCGGTCTGTTTGACTTACTCACGTTTAGTGAATTAGAGTCTATACCAACGCAAGCTGATATCAATAATTATATGCAGATAATAGCCCTTACTAATGCGCATAAGAAATCATATAGACCACAGGGTAAACTAACAGCTGTTAAACATTGGAAGTATGATTATATAATTAAACCGAACTTACCCAGAATCAAAGGTTTAGGCATTAGACTATCATCATCATCATCGTCAAATTTTAAAAAATTAAGCGATTGCAAAGTCGAATACGTCTACTGGAATAAGGCTAACGAGCTAGTCGACCGGCTTCGTTTGTTATATGCTGTAAAGAGTGCCGGCAACACTAGTCCACAGAATGAAAACGAAATAATATCAATTATAAGCGAACTTAAGGAGGAAGGCATCATAGAATAGAATATTTCGGGGGTATATAATGATATATTGCTTTAACATTGTTCAGTATTCATCAAACACGGCTGCTGCCAATATAATTATTTGAGACGTTGCTCTCTCGGTGTCGTTGAGATTAATTGTATGATAATGACTAGTGCTAAACAAACCGTTGTTGATGAAATACACAGGGCTGCTAGAAAAAACTTTCAAAGACGTCGCACTATAATAAAAGATTTCCAGGACTTGTTCCAGGCTGACTTAGCCGAGTTTATACCCTATGCTAAAGTAAATAAGGGGTATCGTTACATACTGCTGATGATAAACTGTTATTCGAAATATCTGTATGCACGACCATTGAAAACTAAATCCGGAGAAGAGGTGACAAAGCAGGTCCGCAGCATCTTTAAGAGTTCAGTCATACCCAAGAATCTTCAGACGGATCTCGGGAAAGAGTTTTACAATAAACATTTTAAACGATTAATGAAAGAGCACACTATAAATCATTACTCTACATATTCCGTAATTAAGGCTTCGATAGTTGAACGCGTTATCCGTACAATTAAGCAAAAGTTGTATAAAGAGTTTAGCTATCGAGGATCATTTAAATGGATAGATATATTACAGAGGGTAGTTGATAGCTATAACAACACCAGACATAGAACGATAGGTCGAGCTCCTGCTACTGTTACACCTACCACCAAACTAACCGTTTATGACACTAATGTAAAAGCAGATGTCGCTGCAGGAAGTAAACGTAAACTAGACTTGAATGACCTCGTACGTATTAGTAAGTTCAAGGGGGTCTTTTCTAAGGGATACACGCCCAGCTGGTCAACTGAATTATTCAAAATAGTTAAAGTTCAATTTACAAAACCTGTCACATATCTGCTGGAAGATCTTCATGGGGTTGCTGTTCGAGGAGCTTTCTACGAGTTCGAGCTGCAGAAAACCAATCAGCCAGACGTTTACTTAGTTGAAAAAGTACTTAAACGCCGCAGCAATGGTGACATGTACGTCAAATGGCTCGGCTTGAATGAAAAGTCCTGGATAAAGGCGGAAGATGTTGTTAAATGACAGTTCTTACCTATATAAAGTTTATATTACTAGATTAAATAAAGTATGTTGTTGTTGAGGTTTAAGTATAATATATAGTTAATATTCTATTAAGTAAATGTTAAGTGTTAGAATATATATATATATTTATAAGCCGATCTAAGTTATTTTGTTAGAAAATTAATTTGTAACATTCTGATATAACATATCTAGTTTATATTGAGTAATAAAGTAATATACTATATAAAACTATAATCACCTAGTTTAAGCTGATTTACAATAGAATATTAGTAATATTGTGTAACTATAAGAAAAATAATAAAAACAGTAAAACATTTATCGATTTTTTTTATTTTTACGTATAAAATAACAAAACCGTCCGAACCAATCCCAGAACAGTAGACCTAACGGTTACCTCTATCCAATACTGTTTCATTTACTAGCATTAGGATGAAGGGAGAGAGAGAGTGAGAGTGAGAGAGCGTGAGAGCGAGAGAGTGAGAGAGGGAGAGAAGGTTCTTTAATGCGTCCTCTAATAGGTGATAAGGAGAGAGCGAAAGAGCAAGAGAGTGAGAGAGGAGACATTGAGAGAGAGAGAAGGCTCTTTAATGCGTCCTCTCTAATAGATGATAAGGAGAGAGTGAGAAGGAGAGAGCGAGCGAGAGAGAGAGAGATAGAGAGAGAGAGACAGAGAGAGAGAGAGAGAGATAGCAAGGTACGCATGACATTAAACGCCAGAGGGTAGGGATACAAGATGTCCGAACCAAGCAGAACGTATTCCAAGATACCCGTCACGAATGGACGTGTCTACGTGGTATTCATCATCATCATCAATCTATACACTGCGAGAAACTATTATTTGCTGACGATTTAAAAATATATCATCAAGTACGAGATATCAATGATTGCTTATATTTGCAGTCTAACATTAACTTTCTATGTGATTGGTGTAAAGCTAATCGCCTAAATTTAAACGTAAATAAATGTTCCATTGTTTCGTATGCAAAAATACACCAACCACTTTATTCATGATTATGTTGTAAATGGTGAAATATTCACCAACACAAACAGACATAACAATACCAAGTGAATTTTGTCACCACAATACACATTACTAAAGAGCGGAAAAATGCAAGGCAAAAAAAAATGCAACAAATATGTATATAATATACTATTAACTAACTAGTAATAACTAAATATTATTAGTAAAAACTTATTTGTTATAAGAATAAGGAAATTTCAATAAATCAAATCATAAATTAAATTTTGTTTCTATTATTTATTTCATCAACATCAAGTTTATTTTATGTATACACCGATGTATACAGTTATGTTACATTGTTGCATTATTATTACATGGCATTACACGGAGTTTCGCATTTATTGATATAAAATATACAATAAACAATAATATTAAAGCCTTAAATTTTAGGTTTTAGGCATTTTAATTGAATCTACAAATAATTCTTATTTCATCAACATCATAAAATGCACATTGCATATTTTCCGCTCTTTACACATTACCCATGAGATATTACAGGAGAATAGCATAAACGATGAAAACATTTGTAAATTCATATTTTTCCCTATTTGGGTGTAAGCCTGTAAGGGAAATAAAGACATTATAATTATTGTTATTATTATTATTATCCGTAAATTGTTCCGTGATTTTCGTTTAAAATTTTAATGCCGAATTAATTATCTTAAATTATTATATGTAATTCAAGTATTAATGACGACGATAATTATTTTAAGAAATCGGTAAAATTTATTAATATAAAATGATAAACCTTGGCTCCCCCTATTAACAATCAGTAGAACGCCCGTAATCGGTAATACAGCTTTCTTCATGATGACGAACCAAATGCCGATAATACAGAATGTCGGTACAAAAACACGTAAAACGACACTGGCGCCCTTTGTTTTCCCCTAGTAACACTAACTCCATTTAGCCATGTGACGAACCAAATGCCGATAATACAGAATGTCGGTACAAAAATCACGTAAAACGACAGCGGCGCCGTCTGCTTTCCCCTAGCAACGACGCTACCATTTAGCCGAGTGACGAACCAAATGCCGATAATACAGAATGTCGGTACAAAAACGACACTGGCGCCATCTGCTTTCCCCTAGCAACAGCGTTGCCATTTAGCCGAGTGACGAACCAAATGCCGGTAATACAGAATGTCGGTAATGCAGATTCCGTACTTAACGACGACTGCATCCCCGCAAAAATGTCTGGGCCAGGTGTCGCAATACCTACTACTATGCGACGTTTCATAAAATTCTATCAGGGGGTTACAAGGTTTTTGGGTACTTTTGTCAATCTCGAGACGGTGTGGCGAAACTCCCCTAGAGAATTTCATGAAATTTGGCATAAAGTAAGATGCAGGAGTAATACAAAAGAAGAATCTCGGGGAAGAAATGGCGGGGCGTTCATTGATTTAAAATATAAAAAATAAATACATAACAAAATATATAAACAAATGAATGTATTTTGCAATATAGGATAGTTCTTAACCTAACATCACATTTTAGTATACATATACTATCATTTAATGTATAAACCACCCTAGATTATAAGATACCTTTTTTCAGTATACTATAAATTTTTTTCTATATTTTAAATTAAAAGCCCCCAGAAATTGTTATGCAGTGTTTTTGTTTTGCTCTTTGTGGCGGATGTTTCCTATTGCTAGAGTGAACTATTACTCCTGCACCTACACTATACCAAGTTTCATAGAATTCTGTAGGGACGTTTCCTCACACAGTTTCTTCGCGTCTCCAGATTACCAAAAGTACTCAAAAACTTTGCAGGAAGCGGTGTAAGGGAACCCCCTGATAGAACTTTATAAAACGTCGCATAGTGTAGATGCAGATGCAGTACATCACTTCTGGCAACAAGAAAGAGTCACTTTCTACACCAGAAGAGAATTTCGGAGTAAAGATTTACCAAAAATGAAAGTAGACGAATGCGTCGGGGCTGGTATTGTGAAAGTCTTGTCTGAAAGTCTGTGAATCCTATTAAACGATCAGTGTTGAAGATGCACTTTACGCAGTAGTATGTGGGAAGTTAGACTTTGCATGGCTAATTGGCTAACATTCAAGGATTTTCAACCAAATAATAATTTTTGCTATGCCTCGATTATCATAAGTTTGTTTTTTATTTGTTTTTGGATGAGGCATTGTGATGAGAAAACATGCCTCAAGCGTACTGGAATTTAACCGAATTTCACCCCCTATGGCTTTACATCCTTGTCCGAGAAGAACAAATATTTAATTTTTTAAACCTGCGACCTTGTTTTTAATTGAAGATAATCTCATTATTCAATTTTAAAAAATTCTGTAATTAGATGGAGATGTTCTTCGGGCGCCACCGAATTCAGATTTAAATAACTCAAATATAAATTAATAATAAATGCAATAATTCCATAGAAGATATATGAGAACCTGACCTCGAATTCGGAAATATCCACTCGTCCTTGTTATATCTTACATTAACTACACAACACAAAATAAATTAGCACAAATTGTTATTTAACACTATTTCAAAGTAATAAATAAAAAATTTAAAGTTGGCAAAATTGAGATAAAGAGTAAAGTTGAAAATGGGAAAATAAGTAATTGCCTATAGCCCTCCCACTCATATTAATAGGGCCTGCAAAGATAATATTCGTCAAACTTAGTTCATTCTTTCGATATGAATATTTTAATAGAAATAATTGTAATGGTGTTATTGTAATTACAGCATCATTTACCTAGTTACAGTTTACTAAATTTTACTTTAGTTGGCGAATACACCCAAATTTATGGTTAAGTGACGTAATGGCGTCCTACATGAAAAAGACTTCTTCATTATAATGCTTTAGAAGACAACCAAGAAGGAGAGTATTTACCAAAGGGGTCGTTAGGAGCGTAACTACATAAGACTTAACTGAAACTGTACGTGGTGCAGAAGCGTACTTTAGAACAACTGGAACAGTAAGATAACAGAGGTCGCTGCAAGATATGCTCTCTTAAAAAATACGATTCGGTTCGTAGTTTCTGAGGTTAAAGTTTATTAACAAATTATTTTATAATAGTTTTGCATGGTCAACTAAAACGTCAACGTTTTAGTTTTATTTCTATTTTTTTTAAATAGTCAGAAGAACCTTTCGTTTCTTGAAAAATCCCACTCATTGTAATTGTCCAACTTGACAAAGCAGGGATGAAAAACTTTTACGAGTAGTGAAGAAACACATTTTGCACTTATTGTATAAATAACTACTGTGTTACTGAAATACTATTTATGAGTATAATCGCTTGTACTTGTTGCTATATAGTTGCTATCACTAGCAACAGATCGTTACAATTGCAGTGGTCATCAATTTTGGGAAAATGTGAACAACGAACCAAGAAAAAGGGCAATGTCTGAAGAGTAAGTATAACCTGGGTTTTTAAATGAGGTAGGACTCTCTGGGTTAAGAGCAAAGAACCAGAAAGCTACACTAAGGTTAACTCTGATCAATGTAGGTTGTATGGGAATCATCGCAAGTCGCCAGTTTATATCAAGGCTTTACCAATCTCCTGTTCCATAAAGTCTACCTGCGTCCAAAGAAGTCAGTAATTGATACAAAAATATATCTTCAGTAAATTCTTCTGCACTGGTAGTACTTACGCATAGATACAAATTTTAGTAGTACCGATCACAGAATGTTATGGCCGCCATATATTGCAAATATGTCGTCACGATATTCATTACGTTACCGAAATATACTTTAGCGTACATATCAATTCATAATGCAATTTACAATCACGTTCACATCTTTTTATACGAAAGTCTAGACTTCTATGTCTATGTTTAACTTAATTACTGTTGGTCAGAACGTGACCTATAGTTCGATTCAATTTATTAGTCTACGTTATACATCTATTTCTAATTTCTAATGGCATTTACTGTGTATAATTTCAATCTAATATATTCTGTATAGAAAGCTTTTCTAGTAATTAATTATGTTGTATTATCTTTCGTCGGAAACAGAAAAGGGAAATATTTGATTGACTTAGTATTATAGTCAAATAGTCCCTTTTATGAAACCTGCGCACCAACACATGCGATTGGTTTTTTAATAAATAAGACCAATTCCCTTGTGTTAATTTTATTAATTGCTTTTCTTTTCATGTCTTCTTATTCCTGATAATGCACCAAAAACGGCAAAATTGTTTCGGATTTCCTGTCTAGCATTTGTCTTCATATGAGTAGTGAGACTCTCAAGATTGGTCAGCACTCGCGTTACTCACCTATCAATTTTTTTACTAACTCATCGGTAAATGCTCAAGAAATATTTGGTATAGGTCCATGTTGAAGAAAATGTATTATGATATTCGTCAAACACAAAACTCTTAAGTAGATACGACAAAGAGATGGTAAAATGATATTGCAGCTTTGCCCTTCTATAGGAACATAAGCAATATAATAGTAATTACAAACTAATTTGCGAAATAGATGGCTTAATAACAAACAATAAGTACTTTTAATGGCGAGTTTTCATTTATTGAAAGCAATAATTCTAATTTGTTTCACATTCCCAACATGCGTAGAAATAGATTCATTTTCAAAAGGAAGGCGATTCTATTCATGACTAATAGCTATTAGAGTTGTGGTTGCGCTTCACTAAATTTATATTTAACACTAACACGCACATTGCTAAAATTACATATACACATCAAGTTTTCTTAAAAAAGAACGCATTCATCAAAAAACAGAAGACAAAAAGTGAGTGACAAACTAAAGTGACTTATTAAGTTAATATTAAAAACTTACGCTGAGAAAGCATTTATTGCGAAGAATTAAGAAAAAAGCCGCATCACTAATAGAAGAACTAATACAGTACCAGCAAACAGCTTCATCTACAAAAGAATTGAACAAACCTCAGTCTCGACCCAATAAAAAGAGCAAGTAAGTCCATCGTACGCAACATTAGATGGTCCAGCGTCGCCGGATTTGGAAGAAGCAGTGAGATATACATTAAATACTACTCTTACATCACGCATACTTACATAAGTATTCAGTTCCATTTATTATACGCAATCATATTTATTCTATTTTACGCCATACTTTTTAAAATTCAAAAAGGGATACATAAAGTAGCGCTGTTTATTGTTTTTTTTTTGTTAAGCTGTTTGAGTTTATTTATTATTATTCCACGCTATTTAATTTAACTTTCATTAAACACTATTTAATTGATTAATACCGCTTTAAATAAAAATATTATTGCATATCTTTCATTTTACTTTCATCTGTCATATTTCAGAATTGTCATTAATTAATTTGACAGTGTACGTCTTCATCGGGGTTGAAGGTTTAAAATTGACATTTCAATTCCATTGTGTTAAATATTCTTTCTCATATCGAATTAAAAATGCCAAACCAAGATACTGAGGTAGTTAATCCGAAAGTTAACATGCTTTTACTAAAACAACAAAGCTTATTTAACATTTTGCAAAACGCATACGATTTAAGTACCAAGATCGACTCAGCAGTTGTTAAGGGTCAATTTCTGATTCGTACTCAATCTTTAGACAATGTACGTAAGGAATACATGGATGTTTTGGAACAACTATGTATTCTGCAACAAGAGGCAGGGAAACCTTTCAATTTCATTCAACATGTAGAGTGTTTTGACGAATTATATTGCAACATTAAACATATTGAACAAACTATTGTTTCCACAAATAAAAATTATAATTTTGAGAAGAAACCCGAACTACCTAAACTTAAGTTGCCTGCTCTTGAATTAAACGCATTTAATGGTGATGCTATGCAGTGGAATGTATTTTACGAACAATTTAAATCCATGATCCATGATAATAAATTATTATCAGACGCGCAAAAAGTTAATTACCTTGTTTCTAAGTTATCAGGAAAGGCTTTAGCTACCGTTGCTGGTATTCTACCCGTGGCCTCCAACTACACTATTATTTGGGAAACGCTTATTGACAAATATGAAGATAAGCGATTTTTAGCATCTCTGTATTTCGATCAAATGATTAATTTTAAACCTATAACTAACGCTACTTCTGCTGCTTTAGATATATTTGTTGAGAAGTATTGCGCAGCCGTTGCTGCACTTAAACGCATTCAATTACCAGATCTTGCTGATTTCTTTATAACGCATCTCGCGCTCAAACGTCTTGATAAAGAGACTGTATGCACATTTGAGTTGCATAATCGCAATAAAAGCTTACCAACTTTCACTACGCTTGAAACATTTATTAAACAACAATCCAAGATATTGTCTCGTTCACGCATTCAAACATTAAACGCTAATACGCCTAAACCTCCGTTATTGCCTTATTATAAAACACCGAGTTTAAACACTGCGAGGCCAGCATTGCCTGCGCTTCCATATAAACCGAATACACATGCTCTTGTTGTTCAAAAGAACCCTAATAACAATCCTGCAAAAGTTTGCATCCTTTGCAAACATGAGTGGCACCCGCTTTATCGGTGCAGGGATTTCTTGAATTTAAACATCTCTGATAAAAACAACCTAGTTCGCAAAAGTGGTTACTGCGTTAATTGTTTAGGTTTCCATAAAATACAATTTTGCAAGTCTGAAAGTCTTTGCAATAAATGCAACAAGAGTCATCATACATTGTTGCACAATGATTATTGGAATAGATTCGCTTCTGCAACTTATACTCCTGTCACTATCAACGCTACAACTGAAGTTAACTCTAAACAACCTAACGCAACTGAAGGTAATTCCAGTTCGATTGTAAACGAGAATGTCAGTTTAATTGCTTCTTCTCAGCAGAATACTGTTGTTTTACCTACTGCTTCAGTTGTCACATACAATAACATAGGTAGACGCATGATGATACGCTTGCTAATAGATACCTGTTCTATGTGCAATTTCATTACCGAAGAATGTTGTCGACGTTTAGGTCTAACCATACATCGAACTTTTTCATCAGTTAATGGTATAGGACTATCCACGCGTCCAATTAAGGGACGTGTTACATTGACATTTGAATCTCAGTATTACCCATCATGTAAATATGAAGTAAACGCGCTCGTCATTGATCAAATTACAGATCCTTTACCTAATCTTAATGTAAACATAAACAATGTATCATATCTAAATAATTTGCAACTGGCAGATAAATTCTTCCATGTTTCTTCTAATATTGATGCACTCTTAGGAGCTGAAGTTTTCACGCATATTTTAGGACAGCAGAAAATCTGTTCTGATTCTTCTTCATTAGTCGCTATTGAGACCACTTTAGGATTTATTATTATGGGTAATGGCCAATGCGAAACACAATTAATTGACCCTCAATATTCATTTTGTACTACTCTAGATTCCTCTCTAGAGACTCTATTACATAAATTCTGGGAAGTAGAAAACGTCCCAGACAAAACGCATTTTAGTCCAGATGAGATCGAATGTGAACAATTTTTTATAGAAACATGTACGCGAGACGACACTGGTCGTTATACTGTGGCTTTACCGTTTAAACATAGCACTGATGAGCTAGGTGACTCTTCTCAGATAGCTATGCGTCGCTTTCTTTCTTTGGAAAGAAAACTCGATTCAAATGCTGAATTGAAAGCCGGTTATAACGCTACGATCCAAGAATATATTGATAAAGGATTTTTATACAAGCTTGACAACTGTTCCAAAAATGATAGATGTTATTACATTCCACATCACGCAATATATCGCGAAGATAAGCTTACTACTAAGACACGCATTGTACTAGATGCTAGTTGTAAAACAACTTCAGGAAAATCGCTTAATGACATTCTTCACGCAGGTCCTAATCTTCAAACAAATATTTTCGATTTATTAATAAATTTACGCCTATTTCCCATTGCATTATGTGCAGACATCGAAAAGATGTATTTTCAATTGACGCTGCACGTAGATGATCGCGCATTTCAACGTATATTCTTTCGTTTTAATTCTTCAGAGCCTATTTGCACTTACGAGTTCAGTCGTGTTTCATTCGGGGTGAAGTCATCGCCATATCTTGCGATGCGGGTAGTTAGGCAATTGTCTCAAGACGAAAAGAATAATTTTGAGTTGGCTAGTGATATCATTCCAAGGGACATGTACATGGATGACTATGTAGGGAGTGTAAAGGACATCTCAGAGGCTAAGTTGGTTTACAAACAAATTGTTGATATGTTTTCTACAGGAGGGTTTAATATAGTGAAATGGCTGTCAAATTCTCCAGAAATTATGCAATATATCCCGGAAGCTAAACGAACGCCAACTGTTGTAGATTTCGATAAAGATTCTACTACAACTAAAATTGTAGGTTTAAAATGGAAACCTTTCGAAGACTACTTTTATTTTTCCATTCAAGTTCCTGACGCAAAATTTACAAAACGCAATATTTTGTCTGTCGTAGCAAGGCTATATGATCCTCTAGGTCTGATGTCCCCGTGTGTAGCTTATCTTAAATTATTAGTTCAAGAATGTTGGAAATTAAACTTATCATGGGACGAAGAAGTACCCGAAAATATACGCAGTTTATATGCTCAATTTTTATATGAGCTTCCATTGATTGAGAAATTGCATATTCCGCGACATATTGGTGTTACAGATAGCTGCCATATTTCATTATTAGGTTTCTCTGACGCAAGTGAACGTTGCTATGGCGCCTCAGTTTACATTCGAGTCGCTAATTCTCAAACTGAATCTGGACACATGCAGTTACTCTGTTCGAAGTCTAAAATTGCTCCTTTGAAAAAGGTAACATTAGCACGGTTAGAGTTATGCGCCGCTGTTTTATTAGCTACGCTAATTAAGTCTGTTTCAGATACAATTAGCAAACGTTGTACTATTGCTGAATTGCTAGCTTTTTCTGATTCTACGGTTACGCTTTCCTGGGTGCATTCATCGGCATTCAGATTTCAAACTTGGGTTGCAAATCGTATTGCCGCTATCCAAGAATTACTGCCTTCGCGGCATTGGTTTCATATTGCAGGAACAGATAATCCTAGCGATGTTATATCGAGGCCTATTACACCTATTAAACTATTAGATAATTCAATATTTTTCGTTGGCCCACAGTGGGCCACGCTTCCACGCTCAGAATGGCCCGTTCAGTCATTTAATCCGAATTCAATTAATTTACCAGAACAGAAAACTTCTGCTCTAGTCATTGTTAGGAATAATAAAGTCCATTTCCTAAATAATCTGATTGAACGTGTTTCTAATTTTTCCCGACTTCTACGCATTTGTATTTATGTTCTACGCTTTCTTAGAATTCTTCGCCCACGCAATATTACAGTCCACGAACTCGATTACGCTGAAACATTTATTGTTAAGTTTATCCAAAATAAACACTTTGGTCTTGAAATTGATTTACTGACCAATACAAATAATTGTTCTCCTCAATTACGCAAACTACGACCATTTTTGAGTAATGGAGTACTCCGTGTAGGTGGACGTCTTTCTAATGCTGATTTAGACTTCGATCAAATGCATCCTATATTATTACCCGCAAAAGACAAATTCACCGAATTACTTATTCAATATTACCATATTAATAACCTTCATACTGGCCCGCATTTATTACTTTCGCTACTTCGCCAAAAGTATTGGATACTAGGCGCTCGAAATTTAGTTAGGAAAATTACACAAGCGTGTAACGTCTGTTTCAGAACACGACCAATTTCAACATTTCCGTTGATGGCTGATCTACCTAAGTTTAGGGTTCAGGAGGTAAAGCCTTTCTGTCATTCGGGTGTAGATTACGCAGGTCCAATTAATATAACGTTAGCTAAACGCAAAGGCGTTAAAAGTCAAAAGGCTTACATATGTTTGTTTATATGTCTTGTCACAAAGGCTATACACATTGAATTGTGTTCTGATTTAAGTACAGATACATTTCTTTGTGCTTTTAAGCGTTTTATTTCGCGCCGCGGACCTTGTTCTGTTATTTACAGTGACAGAGGCACCTGTTTTATAGGAGCCAAACGCAAATTAGATGAAATGTACCATTTATTAAATTCAAATAATCATAATACTGCTATAACTAGAGAGCTATCAAATTTAAAAATTGAATTTCGAACTAATCCACCATTGTCTCCTCATTTTGGTGGAATTTGGGAGAGCAATATTAAAGCTGTCAAAACACACTTGTATAAAGTTCTTGGCAACCATATTTTAACGTACGAAGAAATGAGTACCTTATTAACACAAATAGAAGCCTTGCTCAATAGTCGACCTTTGTGCTCCCTTAGTACAGATCCTGCCGAGCCAATAGCTCTTACGCCTGCTCATTTTATTAATTTAACGCCACTTAAATCCTTGCCAGCCATTGATCTCAACGACATTCCTGATAATCGGTTAAATCGATTCGAACTGGTAGATAAGTTGATTCAAAATTATTGGAATCGATGGCGGAAAGAATATTTACATACGCTACAACCACGAGGAAAATGGGATTCTGCTTCTCCTCCTATAGTAAAGGGTACAGTGGTTTGTGTAAGAGAAGACCATGTTGCTCCCTTGCACTGGCCACTTGGTGTTATCCAGGAGGTATATCCTGGTAAGGATAATATTACTCGAGTTGTTCGAGTAAAAACCAAAACGGGTGTATATACTCGTCCAGTTGTTCGGATATGTCCGTTACCTACACAATAATATTTTGTTTATTACGGTTTACTGTTATTATTGTTATTGAATTATTCGAACTTTTATTTTTGCTAATAAATAGCGCTTAATTTGTTTTCACTGATTAATTTATTGTAATTTTTGTTCATTTGTTTATTAATTTATTCATTGATTTCATTTCTATTTAATTTATTGTCTTGTCATGAGGACAAGCCTCATACGGGGGGAATATGGTTGCGCTTCACTAAATTTATATTTAACACTAACACGCACATTGCTAAAATTACATATACACATCAAGTTTTCTTAAAAAAGAACGCATTCATCAAAAAACAGAAGACAAAAAGTGAGTGACAAACTAAAGTGACTTATTAAGTTAATATTAAAAACTTACGCTGAGAAAGCATTTATTGCGAAGAATTAAGAAAAAAGCCGCATCACTAATAGAAGAACTAATACAGTACCAGCAAACAGCTTCATCTACAAAAGAATTGAACAAACCTCAGTCTCGACCCAATAAAAAGAGCAAGTAAGTCCATCGTACGCAACAAGTTGTTTGATTGTTGGTAATCTAATCAATAACCATGTCGGGTTCATGCATTTACGCACCCTAGTACAGAATTTTAATTTTGTTTATAACTATTCAGTCGACCATATTTTATATTTAGTAAGATTGTTTATGCTTAGAATTAATTGGGTATTTGATAATGTTGCATTTACTAAATTGTAACTGTTGCAGAAAAAGAAAGTTGATAAAAAATCAGATAAAGACAAAGTTGTTTATGTTTCAAAGTGCAACTATATTAGTCAAAATATTTGTGTTCAGAAAGCATTTTTTTTTATTTTTGAATATTTCGATCAAACGGATGTCAAATGTCGTGATTCTAAATAAATCACAATAGAGGATCACTCTAAGGTTAATGATGTATGATTAACAGATAAAATGGCGGAATATATATATTTTTAAAACACCTAAGGTTTTTTAGAATTCCAAAGTTAAATAGTTTAGTTGTTTACAGTTTCAGGATTGCAGACATTTAGACTGACAAAGTTTCAAAAATTTAAAATATATTCAGTGCCAGTATTTCGGATTATAAAGATTTGAAATTTCAAATTGTTTTAAGTTTCTAAGTTAAACACCAGGTGGCCAAACATTGTGAACCGTTTCCGACAATTTCAGGTTTCAGATTGTCTTTTAACTGTCTTTTGGGGTGAGCAGAGCAGACCACACGGCGCTTGCCCATAGAACTGGTCCGAGCTCTCTTATCCCAGGTTTAGGTTCCCCGCCTAAGCTTTCCAGGATCAAATGTGTGGGAGAGATACACGTAAGTGTTCTTGACGATTTTTCATTAACGTTGCGGAGGAAGCTCTGCTAACATGAGAATCGGTGTGGGTGGATTCGATTTGGACCTCGAATCAAGTCAAATATGGTCACCGTAAGGAACCCGCAGTTTGACTGAATTTCAAGGAGGAAAATGAAAGTGAAGTTTATCCCGGCTCGGGGGAGTTTACCAGGGCCAAATGGGAAACTGCATTCCACCAGGTACTGTGTTTCCGGAAGCTATTCGGTTCACCCTATGACTCGCTAGCCGAGTACTATGATCTGAAGAAGCTCTACAACCTTTACCTTAAGAGGGTTGATGCGAAAAGGGGTACCATAGCATCTCACTCTCAAGACAACATCACCCGAATAGGGTACATACCGGGGGTCTATAACCTGTAGACTTGCAAACGAAGCTCTGTCGAGGGCACACCAAGCCTATAATCTGGAAGATAAGAGTGGGAAACCACAATGATCAAACAATGATCCCCAACTAGCATTGGGGGACTAAATACTCACAAACACCAGGGTGGGTGGAGCAGACCACACGGCACCTGCCCAATGAACTGGTCCGAGCTCTCGTATCCCAGGCTTGTCTGGGTAACGGTTATTTAGTACGATAGGCTTAGGTTGCCCGCCTAAACCTCCCAGGATTAAATGTGTAGGAGAGATACAAGCAAGTGTTCTCGACGATTACTCATAAACGTTGCAGAGGAAGCTCTGCTAACATGAGAACCGGTGTGGGTGGATTCGATTCTTGCCTAGGACGAGGTCTTGCAAGGAACAATGAGACTCCCGCTGCTCGACTGAATCCGATGGAGGAGAATCGAAGTGAGGTTTATCCCGGCTGAGAGGGTTAAATCTGGACTAATGGAAAACTGCATGCCACCAGGTACTGTGCTGTGGTAGCCATTGGGTTACCATATTACCTGATACTAGTATTGGGTACTGTGACCCGAAGGAGCTCCAGAACCTTTACGGTTAAAGGGAGTTGATGCGAAAAGGGGTATCATAGCCTCTTACTCTCAAGACAACTTCATCTGAAGAGGGTATATACCTGGGGTCTATGACGAATCGACCTGCAAACGAAGTTCTGTCGATGGCCCACCAAGCCTATAATCTGGTAGATCGGGGTGACAAAACCATTAAAACACCAAGTCCTGCCACAATTGAGGTTGGATTCGATCGAGTAGTGGTGCCCAAATTAGAAAAGTTGGGGAAAAATCCCAAGCTGGACAAGGTACCATCTCCTAGGAGTGGCGCCGACGGGTGAGCACGTTTATAGCTCCGGTACTAGCCTGGAGAGCTAGTAGAGGATGGATAGTAACCTCGCTCTAACCAGTGAGTTACTGGTAGCATTGTGAAGGCAATGCGCGCTAATTGAGCGTATCCAATTCGAGTCCTCCTCGGACTCGTATTATAGTAGTAGTGGGTACTCGGTCCTGTTTGATCGGATACCCAACAAATTAAAAATAGTATCAATGACTCAACATGTTAATACTACGGCCTAGTTTAGTAACCCAGGTACTAGGTTGTAAGAAAGGGGAATGCTACGACGAAGATTCTCGAGTTGACATGTCTTTTAACTGATTGCCTGACAAACTTCCAACTGTCTAAGTATTAATATCATTGCCATTGATTTACCAACTCTAGTAGCATACTCTGTTTAATAGATATTTGTTAAAGGTATTTTAAATATTGAATGGTTTTTGAAATACTTATTAAATCTTTATTTTACACCAAATAATTTATATTTGGATCTTCATATAGTTTGTCCTGAGTGGAAATACTAAATGTTTTATTTTAAGCAAGAAATTTACATTTAAATATTCGTATTTTATAAATATTTAAAATACATTTTGAAAGCTATTTTCAATTTAGGATATATTATATACAGATTATTAAAATATTACATAGGTCATCATATTTAACTTTATAATGTAAGATATTGTATGTAAAAGTGTGAAAATATCTAAAAATATAACATTTTTAGATTTGATGCTCTCAAGTAGATAATGTTCGGTTGAAAAATGGCTGCAGCAAACGGTGTTGGCAGTCATACATAACCTTTATTAAAAAAAGTTGGCTAAAACCGATTACAGGTGGCTGTTTGTTTTGCAGAACATATTTGTTTGCTGTTAATAATTTTGGGTGGTGCAAAATCATATAAGATAGTGTATTTAGTGAATTCGACGATTTCTTAATTTTTATTGTGTTTTATGTGACCATATTGATATTCTATTTTTCATAATACGAATTTTATTTTATTTTATTTTGCACCACCAAAAATTATTACAGCAAACACGTTCACAGAATCAAACAGACAAATCTAATCACTTTACATGCGTGATGTAAGTCAATTATGCTGTCAGCCCGATTATCGAAACCAGTCGAAATTATTATAAAAGAACAGACATTGCCGTCTGACATCCTCCATTTTAAAAATATTATATTTTCACAATAAAACGTTTAAAATATTTGAAAAATTAAATGGCAGTTTTTAGAGATTTCCACATTTAAAGCTAAAAACTGGTGGTCTATGTAATATTTATTGATGTAATATTAACTTGAAAATATTTTTCAAGAAGGAAGTTAAATATTTATAAAATACGAAGATTTAAATGTAATTTTTTTGCCCAAAATGAAATATTTACTAAATATTTCTGATTATGCAAAATTTTATGTTGTTTTTTGTATACAAAATGTTTATCAAATATAATTATGTGAGTCATCTTACCGTTAGTAAACAAATACAATTTAATAAATCTCGTAAGTTTGAGAAAGATAGGACTAAAAGAAAAACTGATTGTCGTTTGTAGTGTTTGATGGTAGTTCTTAATGGATATGGACTGGTAAAATTGTCCAATTAAGCCTTTGCTATATTTCAAAACCATCGAACATTTTAAGCTTGTAGTCTCAATACACGTATTTACAAGAGTATTTTGTGTCTCAAGGACAAAAGGGTTTGGAGCTCGAGCGAAGCGAGGGCTGCATATGCTTTGGTGTCCGAGTGATATGCAAAAGTTTTTCGCCTACCTGCTATTACACTTTAAACTGGAACTTCAAATTTTAAACAATAACGCAATTTTCCTTAATTCTCATTTATCATCTTCTATTTCTATATTCTGTCGATCTGTTTTTTAAGAAGTTGAGTATTGATAAAGCAATCAAAGGTATAGTCTCTTAAAATACTAGGAATTTGAAGATTTACGCACGGAAGCAGTTTCGGAATCTGAAGTGAAACGCTCCGTGCTAGGAGGTACCAGTTTGGTGTAGTGACGTCAATTTGACGTCCAGTTAAGAATGTACAAACTGCACTGTCAGAACCAACTTAAAAGTTAAACCCTCTTTCTAGATAGTTGAGTATATTATCTCATTCTTTCAGTTTGGCCGCCATTTTAAAAGTTCTTCTTAAGAGATAGTAGATTGGTGTCCCTGCATTTCATTCCAGATCTTTGAAGGACTTCAATTATGGACTTCATTAACGAACTTTTGAGTTAACTGTAGATAATAGCGACATTAAAATACTGGACGTTTAACATGAAGAAGATAGATAGAAGTGATTACAAGGGGACGATAGTTTATATATCAGAATATGAATGTAGGCGGGGAGGAGTGGGATCGACTACACTTCAGAAGAGAAATTAACAACCCGGGCAGACAACTTTGAATACAATCCTTTTTTACATAAAGCAAGGAGCTAGAGAGAGAAAGCGAGAAAGAGAGAGAGCTAAGAAACTTATGTATCTGACATCAAATATCCAGACACTTATCCTTCACAGAAAAAGGTGATCTTTAAAAATGTCTTTTTTAAGTATCTGTCTTGCTTTACGTTGTTAAAGAAATTGATAACTCAAACATCACCACATAACTATCAATACAGATATACTGTTCCGGACACCCAACTTTGGATGGGGCACTGCTACTTCAATAGGATGGTACAAAACTTGTAAAGTAGGTCAAAAAGATAAATGAATTAATAGGTCTACAAATTGAAAATACTTCGAAGTGAAAATAAAGGTGAGTAGATTGCAAACAGTAGACAAGATGGTGATGAGACGTTATTGTATCAGGTCCAGCAGTCCAAAATCCTGTCTTTCACTTTAATTCCTTTAATAGTTTTTAAGTAATCTTCTAAGATTTTGATATTACATTATTCGGAAGTGATTTCAAAAATCATGCTCATGCTCACGACTAGAAAGACACAATTTGACACATTGATTGTTATTCTTGATATATGGTGGTAAAAATCAATAAACCATTTGTATTGCAACTATGAAATTCCATTCCTCTACTATTCATCTACGTCTGCTTTGCCTGTATCTAGAGTGGCAATGGAAAACCAGGTTTTATCTGGTTTAATTAATTAGTCGTGGGTATTTTATCATTAAGGCCTTTGATCATCGAAATGTGCAACGCGATTTATATATTTATTAATTAAAAAAGGCATTTTTAAAAGTATTTTATTTAAAAAATACAATTTGCCAGTTTGACAAATAATATACCTACACTTTGCAAGGCTGTTGCTACTCTTTAAAGTGTCTTGCAGCGTTGGTTTTGCTTCGGCTGCTTGTATTGGAGATTTTCGTAACGTGGTTCTTCTTTGTTCTATCACGACTTTGCCCAATGTCAGGTCATGTGCAATTTGGCCAGTACTTAGAATGTTACTTTTAGTACATTAAAGACTGTAGCGTCAGTACGAATGGCCACGTCGAGCGGGTGCAGTGAAGGTCCTAGTCTGAATATAGTTTGTGTTATCTGCACTAAGCAGTATACAGCACTATTAAATTAAATTGCAACATGTTCAATTTCCCTATGTTGCATTTAAAAATAAATGAGTCAATTATACAAGCACGCTCTTGTATACGCTTTACATATATTGCATGGTAAATAATAAATAGCACTGTATATTATTTAATATTATAACACAAAATAAGTAAATATAATTATTGCAAATGAATATAAATCACTTGAAAAAATAAAATTATCTTCATATATATCCTAAAGTGTTGATTACATAACTTGCATAACAATTGGTTATTTTAGATTTATTTAAAGGTAAAAGCTTTTTATTTGTTAAAAAGAACTTTTTAAATTTGTTTTGGTTATTATTTTATTTATTTCATTTTATTGCTTGTATTTTATATATTTCATACTGAAAATTGCCTTTTAAAGTCCAATAAAAAATCAATACTTTTTTTATAGGTAGTGATCTAAGATCTGTTGATACGACAATTACAAATTATATATCGTCGTGTCATAAGGTTTCATAATTTATTTTTTAAATTATTTTACATTGTAAATGTTTTAAGTCAACTAGGGAAAGAAATCAGGAGTGCAAAATCTAAAAGACAAAATTTTAATTTTATTAGCACGTTAGCAAAATAGCGTTGATTGAAAGAGGCGCCGAATAATTTTATTGCACCAGGGACAAAATCATGTTGCCGCGACTCTGATAGATGTCATACTATTGAAAAACGAATTCAATTGTAGCAAGTGGTGCTTGCATTAACCCCTTCAAAAAGTTTTTAGAAAATAAATCATCTCAAAAGAATATAATTGCACAAAATGGAAAATTACAGGTGTGTATGTAAGTATATATAATAATCAAAAACGTTTACAGTTTAACAAGTTTTAAAATTTTAGTCCTATAAATGGTGGATATAATTAATCTAATTTATTGACGTACAAAAAATAATTTCTTACCTTTAGGTTATAATTTACGTAAAATAAAAGCAGGTGACATTTTTGCATATTGAAATCGTACGTAAGCCCAAGCCAGATGCTGAAAAAATATTTCCAACTATTTTTTCATGTACATTTATCGACAGTTAATTAGAAAATAGTTTTTTTAGTTTAATTTCGATTTAACAATTTTAATCTGCACAAAAACCCAGCTGACGAAACACCCCTGAAATAATGCAAGTGAATTGCATTCTTTGATGCATTTGGCCCGGGCAGGTCTTTGCCCGGACATTCACTCCCGAACTAGTCTCTCCCTAAATCGTTATCACCCCACGTCATATTTTCTCTTCTTTATCGCACATTATTTAATTTGGGAAATGTCGAAAAGAGACAAACAAACAAACCGGCAACCCTTTCTTCTTAATCTCTTATTATATTGCAATAGCGGAAACATGCATGAACAAAAACATAACTCCATTTAATAATTCTTTTTGTTTTTTATTTTTGAAAATAAAAGTAATATTGATATAAATATAATTTAACTTCTTGATTAAATTTCTTTTTTAACAAAGATGTGTTGTTCTAATTAAAACGTCAATTTTCATTCATGACCTCAAAATGAATGTGAACTTAATTGAATGAACAAAAGCTGAGTTTTTCGTTTTGCCTTCGTTTTATGTTGTAATTCAAGGTAAAAACTAACTGTAAAGCTCGAATTAATTACGTTACAAGAAGAAATTTCATGTTTCCAGTTTTACTTTATTATAATGAGGAAAGGCCGGTAGAGGTGTATGTAGGGATGGCGAAGAGATAGATCGTGTAGGTGGAAGAATAGAATAATTTATCATTAAGGCAAATAGCAGCGTTTGTTAATAAAAGGAAATATGGATGCGGTTTTAATTTGAATGGAATAAATAATTAGTAAAAAGGAAAGAAGAAAACAATTAATTTTTTTGACGTTTAACTAATTTGAGATCCTGAAAATAAAGAAAAATTAACAACCGCTTAATAAAATAGGTTTTATTTTGAAATAATGGCAATTAATGCAATTTCAGTTCTAGAAAGCCGGAGATAGTAAGCTAATTTATAAAATTAATTAGTTACATTCTAAGAAAAAAATCATTTGATCATGTTTTGGTTTCTTACAAACCTTCGAACTCGATTTAAATTATAATTATATATTATTAAATTAGGGATCAAGAGTCTGACAAAAAATACCCAAGCAGTAGCGTACCTTCAGAGTGTCACACTAAAAAATTTAGTGTAAAATCTGAACACTAAATATATTTAGAGTAAAATATTGCCTCTTTAGAGTGAATTATTATAAAATTTTTGTATAATTTGTTTTCTATTTAGATTGGAATTTTAGAAAGTACTAAAACTTAGAGTAAAAGTAGTATAGTTTTTTATTCTGTGTGATTTATTTATTTATATATTTTATTTATTTGACGGTTTTAGTGTGATAAAGTGTCACAAATGATTAAAGATATAATTGTTTTAGAGTGTGATAAATTTACACTAACATTGTATTGAAGTGAACTCTTTGATCTACACGAAGATACAGATTAGATATTTTACTCTAAATGTATTGGACTTTTAGAGAGGTCTAGTGCTCTCATTTAGATTTGAGATCGGCTCACATTTGGTAGTCTGTTATTATTTTCTCAGAAGTCATCACGTACATTCAAGATTCTAAGTTTCTACGATTCAAAGATCTAGTGTTCAAAGAGATTTCCAGTTTTCAAAGTTTTAGAACAATTGTTATAGTTCGGATAAAAGAAAGTTTTTAATCTTTTTTGTTTTAATCTTTCAAACAAACAACTTCGTAACATACTTAATTGTTTTGAAACTTGCTTAACGAAAATTCAATAATAAAGTTAATTAAGCACTGAATTACATCAAATTTAGTTGGGATTTCAACTTATATGTAAATCTTTTATTTATTGTAAAAAGTTTGAACAAAAACTTTTGTTTGCTAAACTAAAATGCTTTTGGCTAATTATTTAAAACCCGTTGGGATAACCAAATCCGCAAGCCTCTGGCCCACTGAAATTTACTTACATTACTCGTTATTAGAAGAACTTTTGGTTTGTTATTACCCCAAACAGTATAAAAATAGGATCAACCACTTTTCTTGAATGTTCGCACAAAATGGAATTTATTTGCAGGAATTTATTTAATTCGAATAATTGTTTAAATCAAACCACTGTTTAAACTTTAAAAATACTTCAAACGATAACAACTGAATGTGATTAATAGCCTTAAGAGGATACGACAGGAATTTGTTTAACAATTATTCTAAACTTCAAACAGATTTTAAACAATGACTGCAGAAGAAACTTAAAAATTTCAATGCACACAATATTTACAAGACTTCGCGTGTTCGTTACGTTGCCAATTACTTGATCTCCTCAGGTTCTATTCACATTCCAGAAGAGAATAATAGGCATGCTAAGAATATCCTTAGCATGGATTGAACAAACAAGGAGATATTTATCGAAGATTTTGGAACATATTGCTGCATTTAATATTTTTATCTAGATTTAAATGAATTCTTAGTAAAACAGGTTTATTCTCAACTTAAATAGATTTATTTTTTCAGGCTATTAATTTTGTGTCGCAAAGATAATTGAGACGAAACGCATTCACTATTTGTCAAATGGGATCAAAAATAAATCCAAAAATCAGCTTAATTTCAATAAAAGGAATACATTCAAAATATTGTAATACAAAGTATGTATTGGATTTATTGTAAATATATTGGGTTTATATTGGGTTTATATGTAAAAACAGGTTTATTCTCAACTTAAATAGATGTACTTTGTCAGGCTATTAATTTTGTATCGCAAAGGTAATTGAGAACAAACACATTCTCTATTTGTCAAATGGGGTCAAAAATAAATCCAAAAATCAGCTTAATTTCAATAGTAGGACATACATTTAAAATATTGTAATACAAAGTTTGTATTGGGTTTATTGTAAATCACGATCCGGAACATTTTGCTGATGTCACGGTCCACGTATAATAAATAAACACTCGCATTTAAATTTTTTATCTCGACTTAAATGGATTTTTACAGTAAAACAGGTTTATTCTCAACATTAATAGATTTATTTTCTCGGTCTTTTAATTTTTTATCGCAAGGAAATTGAGACGAAACATATTTGTCAAATGGGGTAAAAAATAAATCCAAGAATCAGTTTAATTTCAATAGCAGGAAACAAATATAAAATATTGTAATATGAAGTTTGTATGGTTTATTGTAAATCGAGATATTATAATGCAGTCGCATTCAATTTATTTTAGCTGACGGAAAATGAATTCGAAATATTATAATGACAGGTACAATCATTAAATAAATCCCAAACAATTTAAATTCGTCAACCAGGTAACATCGTTACAAACTTCCCAGCCTAAATTATAGTTTCGAGCACTCCAGTTGAGTCTCTAAAAGAGACTTGACTTAAGTTCTAAAAGATTAAAAAGGTTTTCTAAGGTACTAAGTATCTGTGTGAAGCATAATAGTCTAAAATTGTACAGCAGAGTTTTTAAATCTAAAAATGTCTAAATCATTTTAAAATTTCACTTTATGATTTTACTAGGATCAGTTTTTTAAACCTATTAGAGATTAATTACCATGAATGTATTTGTTGAAAAAATTCTATCCGATTAGTAATTAAACCTTACATATCGATAACTGCAAGTAGTGCAAATGGTCTCAGGAGTTATAAACCAGAAACTAAAAAAACTATCTTAACAACTTCTAATATTCTTCAAGCGTCTTTTTTAATCTTAGTGTTCTTTCTGAACATAGGTGTACAAAAAATCTGCTGTAGAATTGTCAAGCACGTAGACCTCCATTTTTATAACTTGGGTGCGTCTATAGATGGCATCGATATTATATCTTAAAGTAGTGTAAGTCTGTATAGTATTAAATAAAATCAGTTTGGAATTATCACAGGCATACATGTCAAGATTTTGATTGACGTTGCAGAACGTTTTCATAATTGCCAAGTAGCAATACAAAAGTCCTTCGTATATTTTCCATTCGTTCGTTATATCCGTAAAATCATTTAACTAAAAATATTTTCTTGTTTTTTTACAATGCAGTAAATTTTTAAGATGAACTTGACGCTGGATATCATGTTAGTTAAATAATTGTTCTATTTGGTGTTTAGAAATTACAAGTGATCATAAGCTTCTGGATGTAAAGCAGTTTTTTAATTGCCTAATATGGTTTTGTGCAATTCCCATTTGAGTTATTTTAAGTTATTATTATTGGAGAATCAGATATACCACTTAAGCATTAGTACTACACATATGTACGAGCGGTTATTCTGTGCAGACAGAGAAAGATGATACCACAACAGCAATTCAGAATTAGACGAACGACGTGGCACTGGATACCTCTCCGAATCCAGTTGTTATCCTTCACTACGCCGACCGGAGAATGTGCTACGCGACGGTCAGACATACATGCTTGCTGATTTTGTTTTGGTTACAACTGTTTTTATCTATTTTATTAAATAAAAATGTTTCAAAGCAAATGCAATTTTTATCCTACGCTTGAATATAGCGTAAAGATTTTATATAAATTTTTCATATCAAGTAAAAAAAGTAATTTGCATAATAAAAAAATACAGAAGTACAACTCCATCATCGCTGATTTGCTTGTAACTCTCTTAACCCTTCTTTATCAATGCGTAGAATAATCACCAGTGCAGGTTTGTAATGCTAATAGGTAAGCAGCAGGTTCTTATATAAATATCATTTTATAAAGTATTCAATAAAAATAGTTTTATATAAATATTTAAATATTAGTTTTTACAGTTTTGTTTAAAAATGCTTTATTGTTATCTGCTGGAACGTTTTGAGAGTTATTAGTTTTTTATTATCAAGTTATGAAGTTTCCCCTTCATACAAAATATAAAAAAAAACAATTACATTTCCTTTTCATTTGAAAACACGAATATTAATATTGTATCGTATTTTAATTAATTTTGTTTATAACGCTCATTACTAAGATTTTCATGTTTTCAAAATGTTTTTGATATTTTGGATATCTGGAAAATTCATTATATTTTATTATTCATTATATAAACTCTTTCTTGACTGCATTGTAGATTCTGTAGTCTAAATATCTAGTTTTGTATATTTGAGGAGCTTTTCTAAATTCAACAATCCAAGTGACAATTTTGATGGTTCAAGGGGTGTTATTGGTACAACTGAATACACAATACACAATTATTACTTTTAAATTCATATTACATATATTAAGATGTATATTTCAAGTTGAATATATTCAGTCCTCTGTTTATATTGTATTATATTATAACAAATATAGTTATATATTGTAAATTTCATGATTAATTTATGAATATGGCATTGTAAAGTGTGAATTTCAAGTAAATTTTATATTATAAATGCTTTTAACATTTAAATTTTAAATATTAAATATTTTAATTTCATCTATTTTTATTGCTTCATCAATTCTAAGTAGTATTTTATATTTTAAATTATAATTTAAATTATTAGTTTAATATATCACAGAAATAAGACTAACGTTTCGGATATATGCAGATTTAGTCTTCTTCAGAAAAAGATAATTAAAATAGCTTTTATAATTGGAAATCTATGATAAATAGTTATTTACTGTAACCAAATTACTAAATATTACTTATATATGTACTTATTTTAAGATATTACTGTAGTTTATCACATTTTTTGTAATTTCCTTTTTAATAAAATTACATAGCTTATAAAATATTCTTTTATTTACAGTTTGATGTTTTTCACCTTATTCTATAATTATTTCACTTTTTCAATTAATTAATTGTTCTATACAAAATTTTGATATTTTATTGATTTACATTGTTGCTTTTTGTTGTAATTACTATGGCATGCTTTCTTTGTTTTTTATTTTCTAATTGTTGCTTCTTAACATATAAAATTTAAAATTTTAGTCTCAAATTTAATTCGCAAATTGCATATCACAAATAAAAATCTTAGATTACATTAAATTGTATATTTCTCAACAATCTACAATCTACAACAATATTTTAAATTTTTATTGCGCTTTTCAAGTTCGGATTTGCATTTTAATATCTAAATTCTGAAATATAAATTATAAATACAAAATTCAAAATCTTTTACTAGAAATCCTATTTTAAATAAAAAAATCAATACATTTTGTATTATATAGATATTCGAAATTATGCGTTTATAAACTGTTAATTTAAAATAACCTAAATTTAAATTTTTGAATACACAATTATAAATTCTGTATCTCAAAATTCTCAGACCTGAATTCTCAAAATATTGAAAGTACTAAATTAAGATTTTAGTTTCTAGATTTTTGAAACTCGAAATTCCGTTTGTTATCAAGAAACAGCATATTATTAAGTGTTTATATTATTTATGTCTGTTGTGTATGATTTGATTTGCTTTATTTAATATTTACTAACTGCTTTTGGTTGAAGAAGATTTTCACTTTTGCTCAAAAATGTGGGTGGAATATTTAAATTGGGAAATGGATCCTAAATCCTTATTTGATACAGATTAATTGCTGTATAATATTTTCGGATAGTTCAGCTAAATATAAGCAATAATTTTATTATTGTGATTTAGGGTGACCGTTAAAAAATTTTTTTTTCGCTACTTAAAACGTTAGAAAATAGTGAAAAAATAAATGGAAACAATTTTTCTTTTGATTATAACCCTGCCTATGCGTGCCTAAAACTGATTGAAGTTTTTGAGAATGGGTATTTTTATTTAATTTTATTGTTTGAGTTTTTTCGGCACAACTTTTTTGTTGTTCAATGTTTTTGCTTAAGAGTGCGCTTGATAACGCGAAACTACAAATTCCATTGCACCTTAGAAAATTAATTAGATAACCCATCTTACACGGGTTCTTTCCTTTCAGACAGAAGATATGACTAATTCAACATTGGAATTCCCAAATATTCCGACCAGGCCGCTCGTAAATTACTGTGTTATAAACAACATTAAACATATTAGGTTTCATTTTCATTTTTATAAGCGTCAGTTATAATTGTTCATTTTTCTGTTTATCAAAATTAAAGACATTATTAAATGTCGACTGAAATCTCTTTGCTTAAATTAAAAGGATTTATTAATATATTATTAAGAATTACGAAATAAATTAATAATGTTAATTTAGTTTCATATTATTAAAGTTTACGTTTAATTCCACCTATGTATGTCAAGGTTATTGCTATTATGCTTATCAACTATTAAGTTATAATAGCATAAGCTATTTAAAATACATACTTCTAGCTATTTATAAAATAAAAGATTTCTAGTGGAAATCAATTTTTCAGTATGTGGAAGTTTCAATTAAAAGAAGCATAGAATGCAAGAGTTACATTTTGTTAAAAGACACAGTTAGAGGTTACTATACAGGGTGGTCTAATGAATACATACGTATTTATTTTTCTAAACAAGAAAATCAAACAATTAAGAGAAAATATTTATTAAACATATATGTATGTCGTAGGCTTTTGGTGTAATGCGTTATTCCGCGGAAAACATGGTAATATTATCTATGTGACACCACAAGAAGACTTATTTGAAATATTGTATTCGGCACATATTTCACTGGGCCATGGTGCTAGAGATAAAATGATTTTTGCTGTAAAATCAGATCAGATCAGTGTAAAATTTGTCTTAAGAAAAGAAATGGTAAAATCGAAACAAACAAATTTGGTTACTAAACCTATAGTTTTAAAAGAATTTTGTTCTAGGGGGCAAGTTGATTTGATCGATTAGCAATCATGCCAAGATGAAGAATACAAATTGTTACTAAATTATTAGGACCATCCCACAAAATTTATTTGCCTACGTCCTTTGAAATCAAAGAAAGCTGTTGAAGTAGCTTAGAAGCTTTTGAAAATCTTCCTTGAATTTGTATCTCCTGCCATATTACAAAAGCGACAATAACCGCGAATTTTCAAACTATATAATTGTCGAATTAGTAAAACTATGGCCTGAGTTGGAAATTATTCATGGCCAACCGCGACATGCTTAATCACAAGGCAGTATTATAGCAAGAAGCAATCAGGATGTCAAAAATATGTTGCCAAATTAGACTATCCTCTACAAATCATTTCAATGAAATGATTAAATCTCTAGGAACTGAAGATGATCTTCATGAGTTACTCTAAAAATTACAAAGTCATTCAGTAAACGTAAATGTCAGTATTAGCCCATCATGTAAATATGTACAAGAAGGCGAACAGCGGGAAATAACAAGTGGTGAAAAAGAAACAACATAAATGTGTATAACTTGGTGGAAGAAACAAATGTAATAATATATGTAGAAAATGTAAGAACTTAGAATTGAATAACGTTGCTACGATGCCTTGTAACGAACAGGAAAATGACAAAAACCTATAAGGAACAGATCAACAAATTATTTGCCTTAATTGAGAAATCATAATATCATATGTTTTTTCAATGGAAGAGGGGTTTCTTACTTGCAAATCTCTATCTCCTAATGACTAATCACTAAAACAATGGATTTGTACTTTTCATGATTTCCAACGCATCGTTTGTAGTGTTCTATTTGGCATTTTTCGGAAAAATCTATTTGAAAAGCGGCAACTTTGGCAAATTCGAAAATTGATACAAAGTTGATACACTTTGAAATTTTGAAAACATATTTTTGCTGTGGGGAGTTTATGTAGACGCATTTGCCGCTAAACGCAACTGGGGACCTCAAGTGACTCAATTTGTGAGTGAAGTTCTCTGGTGGACTTGAATGACTCAAGTCCACCAGAGAACTTAACTCACAAACTTTAGTTACATAAAAGTCTTTCATTGCAAGATAAATAACTTAATAAAATAAGCAGATGTTATAAAACGTATGTACAGCCTCTTCCACCTGATAAAATCAAGAGACAAATCTCAAGGAAGAAATTATACACGGTACACCAGATTACAAAACACCGCATGATCTCACAATAGAATACACATTTTATTCAGAATTATTTATTTACCTCAGAATTTGTATATCGACTAACCAAGTTTCAAAGAATCGAAATTTCATTATCTCTAAAATTCTAAAGATCAGTATTTTAGTTTCAATCATTTAAAGATTACATATCAAGAACTGAGACATTCAAAGTTTAATTTCCAAGTTTCTAATCTAAATCGATAATCTAAATTTTCAAAGTTTTAGTTTCCAAGTTTTCATTTTAAAATGTTTGGATGTTTCCAATATAATGACGCCCAGAACATATCAATGTAAACTACGGATATGAGTTGAATAGAGTCACTACATCTAGTTACCTAAGCCAGCTTGTCGGCCAGAGTACCGCAAACCGCCGCCATACTGGGGCAAACGAAGCACGAAGTTGTTTATTATTTGTTCTGTATTGAGTTTAATCAAATCCACGTTTACTTTAAAAGGTTTTTCTTATTCTGAAAGATCAAACCTCTAATATGTCAAACACGTAAACAGTGGTTTTAATTTGCCCATTATTAAAAATCACCCTTCTCTGCTCCAATATGGCGGCGGTTTGCGTTACTCTGATCGACCAGCTGGCCTAGGTGGCTAGATGCAGTGACTCTAGAGTTGAAAGCTAAAACGTGACATCTGTGACTTGAATTTTAAATTTCTGAAATTTCGAATTTTAGAAACTTAAGATTGAGACTTTACAATTTAAACTTCTTAAACTACATTTTAAAACTATGTCGGTTTTAGATTTAATCTTCATTTTTGGACTTTAAAACACCCGAATGTAGCATTCTAGGAATACCTTTCACTACGTGACAGATGACGTTTCGTTTCAAGAATCTTCAGCCAACGGAATTGTTATTTACTGTAACATTCTGTAATTTTTAAAGTTTTCGAATATTATATCTCTGAAATTTATAATTTTTGAGATTTTAAAACATAGACGAAGTTCTATAATCAATGCTTTAAAAACTGTTGTAATTCTGAACTTGTACTTGTGAACCTCTGAAAGATTTCTGTTTGAGACTTCGCATCTCTGGGCTGTAAAGCTCTTTATCTTTGAAATTACACAGTATTGGAATTATAAATTTCGAATTTTTGATACCTTAAAACGTTGGGAGTGGGGTTTCAAACTTCTAAAACAGTACCTATGTATTTTAAATGTATACGATTACGCAGCATCCCTTGGCATATATGGATGCATAATATGTTATATAAAATATCTAATAAAAGAATGGACAATGGACATGTTGGTATTAACTTTACGTAAATCCTGTTATGCTATAAAATTATGTTTTCCGGTACTAATAGGATAATAAAGTGAATCAAAAAACGAAAATGTTAAGAAACGATAAGGCTAGTGTACGATATGATTTCTAACTTGCTGGTGTAAATGTTAAACGTTACAGGGTGTTATAAATTTTATAAAAAAAACACGTCGCAATTGGTACACACTGTATACATAAAAAAATAATTTCTTTGACAAAACAATTGTACATTGATGTTTTTGAATAAAAAACGTATCATACAAAAAAAGAATCATTGAAATCGAACACATGGTCTAGACACAAATTAACTTCAAACTTTTGGTTATTTTTTGGTGGTTCGTTAATTTCTTGGAGAAGTGTATAACATAAAATACCTTGGTACTTTAAACTTTTAGGTGGCGACTCATGTTCAGGAGCAAGAAAAGATTATTTTAAACCTTGGCGACATGCAAAAAAGGTAACATAATATCAATTGCATTGATTCGGCCTGTACTTTATGAAGATTCATATTAAACACAATAACACCATAAAATACTATTAATCTTCACTAAAATATTTATTTAAAAATTATAACTGTCCTTTCGATACTTTGCAGATAACTTTTGCAGATAAAGACTGGTTTTAGCGCCGGTGTCCACATGCGGGAATTTCCGTTGCGAGCTCGCTCGCGAGAAATTAGCGAGCATCTTGCGAGCTCGCAGCGAGCATCTTGCGGGCGTTTCTTGATGCAGATCCCTACAGCCCCGCAAGGTTGACGCAGCCGCAAGTACGGGCTCAAGATACCTTGTTGTATATTGTGCGGTTCACACATGCGGGCGTTTGACGCAAGAATGGTAATAGAATTAACAATGGTGAGTTCTATAATTTTGAAGAATTATTGGATATTCAGCTGTTTATTGGTGTTATTTGTCAAAATTTAATAAAAAGGATGACAAGTATTGTTAAGTGAAGGGAGATAGAAAGCATTAAGCATGTAGTTAAAATTTAAGTCATATGTTTTTAAACCTTTTTCAAAACCAGTCAAGATTCATAGCTACATAAATCATAAACAAGCTATGGATTAAAAAACAATTATGAGTAAATTCTGTTATGGTTATATATTTATGCATTAAGTACATTAAAAGACATTAAATTATTTATAAAAGCAAATACATATTATGAAACAGAAATTTAAAAGAAAATAAACAAATTGTATAAATAACTTGTAATTCTATCCATTGGATTTATTATAAAAACTATTTGAAAATGTAACTTCGCTGACGACGTTGGTCTTTAGTCGAGAAAGTTTTTTTGTTAAGATTGAAGTTGATACTTTTATTTTGGGTATTCAGCAAAATAAATTGAATTAATTAAAATTAATGATGATTGTATTTATTTACACGTAAGTCTTTTTTCAAAATACATTATAAGGTACCTATAAATATAAAAAGCTGAAATAGTAATTAGGTACATGAGGAACTTATTCAACTTCAATTATTGATTTTAATTTATTTTGTCGAAAACCCAAGATAAAATTATCACCGTCATATTATACTAATACAAAAGAAAAAATCCACAACATAATGTTTTTATATGTGTACGTCTCATTCAATGATTCTTGCCCAGTTCAACAAATCTGCCTTTAATTTCTTTGTAAGAATGATCAAGCAACTTAGAATTACACTCTAAAGCGCGATACTGTTCGACTCTAAGTGTCGTGACACTTTAAGTGTCACGACCACGAATAGTATCACGACACTTGACATCCAAATTCCCATTACTACCTGACAATATTATTTCGACATTAAATATTGTCAGGTTAAGATACTAATAAAACTTGTGAAACTTTAACTAATCTTTATATTTATATTATATTTCATGATTATGGAGTTCCACAAAGTAAGGCTGGAGACAGTAAACGCTAAAGTTACTTTTTGCTCAAATTATAGAATCTGGACAGTGGAGAGCTATCAATTGCATGGACAAGAAACAGATTCAAGAAAAATATATTAGTATAAGGATTTTTCAGGTAGCCGAGTTAAAATCTGAGTTTTAACGAAAGTGTCACAATCAGAGCCAGCGGAAGCGGGCATGCAGGCGCCACGCACCTCCGCTACGAAGGGGCTGCCGCCGCCGGGACGCGGTTCATAAGTACATTTTTAAGAAACAGATTTTTATCACAAAAACAACAAAATCTTATATAAACACCTAATAATTTAAAAAAATTGTATGTTGCCTCCTCTTTGATCAGGCGGCTGTTTACAATTTTGCAGCGAGAGCAGGCTAAATGCTTGTATCTACTGCAGTCTATCTAAAGTGAAACGATGAACGGTTCTTATGTGCAGAAACGAATTGTCGTACAAAACGTTTGTTGCTATATAACCAGCAGTGGCGGCCCGTGCTAAGCATTTCTGAATGTGCTACATCCCCAAAAAAGACTTTAGACAGTTGACTTCAAACTATGAGCATTTTCGACAACAATCAGCATTTTCGAGAAAATTGATAGCATTATACCGTTTTTCAGGTCGCTTAGTTTAAATTTGATGTCAAAATAGAATCTGGACAGTTGACAGCTGCCAATATAGCTGTCATCGCTGTCGGTGCCCGACCCTTTGACAGCTGTCAAGTGTCAGAATCCCATTAACACGTCAGATTTTATCTCAGCGACTTGAAAAATCCTTATAATAGCATCTAAAATTCAGATTCGTATTCAGCAACCCCAAAAACATAAATATACACATTTTTCAGGAAAAAACATTGAGAAACACAAAAGTTCAAAACTTCAATCACTTTTAAGCACGCAAAGGCACGGTTTAAATTAAAAAAAATATTTTTCCACTTATTTGTTTATCATTTTCGAACGTTTTGAAGGGTGTGCGAAAAAAGATTTTTTTAACGGTCACCCTAATTCTACACAGATCTGGACCGGAAGAACCTTTTTCTTTTTACTGTAAATTGCATTAAATACATTAGGCATAATTTTCATTTATGTAGAAAAATATTGGTATTTTTTAACTGATTCTCTTACAGTACATCACAAGCTACAATTTGGGGCCTAGACTGAGTATACATTCCAGTTGATTTAGAGGCGCCTTCTAAGTTGATCTAGTATGGAATATTGCCTACAGTGGGTGTAGAATAATTACTGGACCTATTAAAAACAAACAAAAACAATAGTAATTATGATAACAGAATGTGTTTTGTTTTGATTGTTTAAAACTATTTAAACGCAAACCTTCTTTTGAAAAAAGACGAGAGAAGCTTAAACAACACCCACAATTCCAAAACAACGAAAATATGTCCTCAATTTTCAGAAAACAAATACAGGCATTTCACAATTATGATAGTGTAGATGACGCTTTGTATTATTAATTATTATTACTAATATTTATGTGTCTGGGTTTATAGTAGATAATTATTTTTAGGCATTTGTTTTCAATCCATTAGAACTTGTCATAACATAATCGTATTTGATAATAGCGTAAATGTGGGTGTAGCTTTTAATTATTAATTAGGAGACACGACTACTAGACAGCGATAAAGTTTATATGCGTATTAGAAAAGAGGCCTGTTTGTTCTTTAGCAGCCCACGATGCACACGCAATAATGCAACATATTTTTTAATCGATAACGTGTATCGATAAAATTCTTCATATAATATAGTGGCACTGTACGTTCGTACAGTTGCTAATTAAATATTTTAAATCATCCTCAACTATATCCTACTGCATCAACGCACATGCAATTTTTGAGGGCATCGACTCCGGCAGCGTTAGGGTCGTTAAGTTTTGGACAACTTTTTAACCAAAAAGAAACTACAAGGAATAACAACGAAGAAGCACACACTTCTTCAGGCGTTTTTCAATGTTTTATTTTCAGAAAGAGAGTGGCATAACTGACTACGTGGTTATTTTATTATTATTATTTTTTCTTCATAATACTCTCTTCGTATACTACTTAACGTGGCGAGCAATTTTGTGGTTTTCACTGATTTCGTAATTATTTTAAGAATGTTTATGTTAAGAACATCCTTTTTGTATAAATCGCTGTAAAGCCTTATTAATTTACAGGGATTTGAACGATGAACGAGGAAAAAAGAGAAGCTGCAATCTAAAATTTGCATGTAAATTCCGGGATTACTGTCGCCATTTTTGAGCTTTTTGTAAAATCTGAATTGTATAGGTACTAGAGTGCACAATCGATAACCAGTATTTCCGCAGAAAAAAATGTTTTGTCACTGAAATGCTGAAAAGCACCCACGTCGTGACGAATCTAACCTTTTATCATTTAGTTGGATTAGATGGGGGATTCGAAACATATATATTTTTGCGATTATGTTTTAAAAATGAAAGCAAAGTATAAAAGTGTAAAGCTACAGGGATGTATGTAATATTCATGTAATCAAATATAGATTTGAATGTTTTGATAATTGTTGCAGAAATGTTATATGAAATATTAAAAAAATGGTTTTTAATTCGACCTGACATCGTGAAACACTTCACGATTATTACAGGAAGCTGGAGAGCGTATAACAAGTAATTTTTATAAAGGATGTTTGTAAAATATGGTATAAAATTTATAGGGAACGTACATAGGGAGAGATAAAAATGAATATAATCTGGGATGTGCTCAAGAAACTGTAATCCAAAAGCTCTACACGTTCACGTTCAAAATATTAAGTTTAGAAAAAAATCTGAAATAAATTTCTTCAGTTTATAAATTAGAGGTTATCTTGTTAATCTCGAGTGTAAAACTGCGTAGTTCACTTTTGTAATAGCCAGTACTTCTCTTGGATAATTTAACTTTTAGAAATATCTTAATATCGATTTTTTGACGAAATTATCGGATGGGTTCTGGTTTTCGTATTAAATCTTTGGAATAATTTTACCGATTCCTGAAATACAAATGTGTTGACATTTACATCCTCATTTAAAATTTATTATTTTATTTATTTATTTAGATTTGAAACACTAAAGTTTCTAGCATACAATAAGCATAACAATTAAAAAGGCACAATCTGCATTGACAGTTGAACTGAAAGCAGAACATTCTTTTTCTATTGTTGCGTAGTTTATCTCGCATTCTCACTTTGACCGCCATTTTAAGGGTGTTTTTAAGAGAAAGTTGATTTTGATGCTCTCTAAATATTTGATGCGCTATCCGACTCTGAAATTAAAATTTTGAAACTAAAAAAAATCGTACGGACAAATTACAATTTATCAGTCCCTTCTCCTTCCATTCTCCTTTACTACCACATTTAACATGATACCCTAGTAATTTAATAATTGATAATTAGTTTATGTAGTATTGAACCTGATGGTATTTGCAATAAAGAGGTTTAGATGCACCTAGGTACATATTTGGGAACATTTTTCGCGTTACATGATGAAAAGATGCAATTGCAGAATCAGAGGTTCGAACATCATTCAGATAGTAGCTTCGATTATTGGTTAAATAATATTTTTGGGATTTTCAGCAGTATGAAAGAGAGCAAATAATACAAAATTCATTTTTTGATCCTTTTTCTGTTTAACCAAGATTGTGTACAGCCTAAACAGTTATAATGCCATGTAGACTCTTATGTTTATCCCGCATGATTTTTGTAACGAATTTTGTTGCTTTAGCTTGTTTTTAGAAATAGTTCTTTAATAATATAATTAATTTTTGAATAACTGTTTAAGCACTTGTAACTAACCAACATTAATTAATACAAAAAGAATTATTTGTTGAAAAGAACATGTTGTGTAACAACCTCTGTTGTCATTACTCGTTAACTTGTTTTTAAAGCTATTTTAGTGATGCTATTTCATCAACCAATAATAAATTTTGTTACCTTCACCAATGAAGTGTGTAAAAGGTGATAATTTAGAAAAAAGCTGTTCTAGCTGATCATAGTAAGTGTGTTATTTAGATTGTAGCAGGTAATCTACACTTTACCAAATTTACTTCATTCAATATTTACCACATGACATTCGGTCGAGGTCATAGGTTTCTTTTGCTTGAATTGTAATCTTGTTTAATTAAATTTATTTGAAGACTATCTTCTATATATATAAAAGGGAAAGATTGTCTGTATGTATGTATATATGCGATTTTCTCCGCAACCACTGGACCGATTTGGATGAAATTGGTATCATTGGAAAGGTCTTGGCCCAGATTGGCCTCTGATCGGCCATCGTGGTCCGAAATAACAGCGAAAAACCCATATATGGAAGTTAAAAATGGGTACTGAGATTGATGTGAATAGATATGTTGTCAATTGTCAAATTTGGTAATTTGACAATTACAAAAAGTAAAAACATGTAATTTCAATAAAGCGTAGCAAAGCCCGCCGGGTATTTGCTAGTAATACATAATTATAACGTAATAAACTAATATACCTGTGAATTTATAGAAGCTTTATACAGAAATTATTAGTTATGAAACTTATAGATGTTGATTGTTTTCTTTCACTTGTTAGTGGTTAAGAATTTTACATGTCATAATTAAATTCTTTTTAATTGCTAAAATTTACATTCAGTTTTGACCAAGAACTACAAATTAATAGACTATTGGACAATAAACATCTATTATCATGATATATTATGCTGTAATTAGGATTAAAATTGCTAAATTTTAAAAATTTAGTTTTATTTTATTTATAAATATAAAATGTTGTCCAAACCATATAGTTATTCAATTAAAACCATTCGGAAGTTTTCCAAGACATACAATCCCACTCTTATCAACGGCTAAAACTGCTGTCATCATCAGTATATTGATAGATATTCCGTAATAAACTATTAATTTTAGATAAATGTTAACTAATGTTGGACATAAAATACAACCTTGCGGAACCCCAAATAATGTTTTCTTTAGACCACTATAAATGTTGTTGTAAAAACTGTTAAATAATTTTCGAATGTACCATTTTAAAATTGCTGCCCTTCCGAAAACCATATTGCGGGTTCGGTATCAGTGGGTAATGTTTTCGAGATATAATCATTTCTAATGATCAAATTAAAGATACATAGATGAATAACAATTTTGTTATAACAATAGTTTTAACAAAATACAGTTTACAATTAAAAATGAAGTATATAGATTTTCTCGATATGATACTATATAAAGACACATATTACTACCAACTGGCATGTAAAAGGAAATTTTACTAAACGATATATAAATTTCCAACCAAATATACCATTCAATTTCTATTAGAATGACATCTTTCCAATTTTAAGATTATTAAATTGAATGTGTAATTTTCCAATTTGCTGAAAAGAATTTTTACTAAGGGTGAAATTATATTTTACAAAACAAAACACTTTTTAACATAGTAAATAATTAATTATATTTGAAAATTATTTTAACATTGTTTACTGTGTCTATTCTTATATGGTGAAACTCCATAATCATGAAATATATTAAGTAGATTATAATAAACTTGTGAAACTTTTACTAATCTGTTTTATTCATTTCATAATTATTCTAACATCGCAAATATAAAAAGCATATTGAGGTTTTAATATAAGAAATTTGGTATAACAAAACTAATATTATAAAAATAAAGTGATTATAACTAGTATTAAGAAGTTAATAAACATTAATAGGTTGATAAATAAAAAATAAACAAATATTATGTTTAAATATTGATTTTGTTGCATGACGTGAAACAAAGCTTTTTTTATTACTCTAAATAAACAATACAAGGCTCCGCGATTGAGCGACAGTGAAACAAAGGTTTTTTTTCTGCACGAAAACACAACAATAAAACTTTAAAATATCAAGATATTTATACTTACGTTACAAAAATGCTCAAAATTGCCTTAGCTTGAGATCTTATTCTTATTACAAATTTAACAACAGGTCGTAGGTATTGGTCCTACAGTTGTCTAATTATTAAAAGGATAGATAAAGGTTTCAAAACACAATAAAATACATTAACTGGGCGCCATCTGATTATAAAATATAGGAATAATTAAACTAGTCTGAATTCATTAATCAGAAAATGAAGTCAGATCCAATAAATCTTGTTCAAATAATTAACTATACTCAATAGTATCAAAATTAGGCTGGAGAGAAAAAATATAAATAAAAACTTTCATAATTATATGGGTCAATATTATTCGTATTAGTTAAATTTAAAATATGTTTATTCATTATCCAAAAAGAAATATATAAAAAATATAACAGCTTGTCAAAAATTTATAGAAATAATTTTCAATACCCTAAGTAAGAGCTCTTAACTGAAAAAACATTTACATACGATAAAAAATATTCAATCAACATATGAATAAAAAACATACATAACTTTACAAAGTTCAACAAAAAAGGAATTCATATTTTTACGATACCTTGTTTTAATTTGGTAATTCACAAACAAAATCGGCACAAAATTGCGCAATAATGACTTTTGCACACACACAAAAAAACATAAATGCTGCTGGACGATAGAAACTGGAATAAATTTGAAAGTATTCTGCAATCCTAATATCTTGAACTTACGATAAATTTAAAATCCACAATACAGTATTAAAAATGAAGTATTTATTATTAAGATTCACCCATTAAGGTGACTAATATAACCATGTAACTTCGATAAAGTTAAATTTTTGGTTATTATTTATATCCGAACTGAATCTAGAAAAGCACTAGAGTGTTATTAAAGGTTTTAGCTAAATTTCGATAATTGTTCGTAGGTTAATCTTTACTTCTATCGGAGTTTCTTTATTAATCGAAAATTCGATCACTTAAAACAAAATCTGTACTTATTGATTATTGTGTTCGGTATGTGGTACGAGAATTATTTTTATCGGTAAACTATACGGAAATTAAACGATACTTTTCGGTAAGGAAATGGATTTCCCACAACTATAAAACACAGGAATGCGGAAAACTGTATCTGGCAATACTTTGCACTAACCACAAATTCTTAATTAACGGCGCGGGATCCGAGCCCGGCCTCTTTCTACTATTACTGAAAACTGAAAGTTAACTCTACTGTAATGAACGGTAACGAAGTATGTCTTTAACTTGCCTTCTACTCTGTAGCTCGACTTACTTGAGACTGAACGTCGACTGAACTTATTTGAGACTGAACGTCAACTGCACTAACTTTCGTCTTTCGACGTTAGACGGGATGTTTTTTAGAGAGGTGGTCTTCTACATGGGCCAATAAAAGAATCGCATGATTTCGTTTAGGCGAATCAGAATTAATATTTTTCACACAAAGGAATCCAGAACGCAGTATCCTTCACAGCGACAATTGCAGACGCGATATATTTTAGAACGCAAATGTGTTTATTTGAAATCTATCATTTAACACATACAAGCAATCGTTCAACAAAACAAAATAGGTTTTTATTATATTTACGTGGAATAAAAACTGAAACGTATATGAGAAAATCTAAAAACATGATTTCATACTGACCAAAATTGGCAGCCTTTTAAATTTTAGCAACGGAATCATTTGACAATGCAAACACGTGTGCAAGCTATACCCTTTATTTACGACAGAAACTATATTTGATTGTTGATTTATTGTACAAGACGGCTCCACTAGTCTGGGAGGGTTTTGAAAGATGACCTTTAATGTATTTTTATGAGGTTTATTTATACCGTATTCCGATATAGTTTTAAATTACAAGAACGCAGATTTAAAGGACCTCATGTAAGATTTTTAATAACTTTACACACAAAATTTCATTATTTCGAAACTAATAAAAACCTATCGTTACAGACGTGCAACTTATATAATAAAAACTGGATAACTCTGCAGCACAATATAGACATTTTAATTTAGACAACAAAAAAAAAAAATTAGTGTAAAAATAGAAATTATTTTAATTTGAGACATTATTTTAATATATTCTTGAATGTAAGAATTAAAAAAAACTTTTTGAAATACGAGGTTTTTATATAAAAAATCGTAGTAAAAAATATTAGAAAATAATTTTTGCTTAGACAACATAATGAGTGCATATTAAAAGTTAATAAACATTGATAAATAAAAAAATAAACAAATATTATTTGTAAATGTTAATTTCAAATTTTATAATTCAGATTTCAGTCTTCCATCTGACAAGGATAAAGCAAATCAAACATTTTGTCATTTACGATAGTCCATCTGGAAATGCAATTACCACTAGGTTGAGGGAATTGTATATTTCCCACAAACGATCTTATCAGATTAGAAGAAAAGCATAAATCTCGATAACCTAAATTAGATTTCTCACTACTCTTCACACTTGTAACTAAATAAAGAAAAATCTAAGAGTAATTTTCTCGCATGGATTCTCATCGATGTTTAGATTTCCACCAACCAATTATGATATACTTTTACTTAATTTTCTCATATTTTTTTAATGTAACAATTATGAAACACGAAATCATGAAAATATAATTATTAATCTGAAATTCATTTTGTAGAGTGTTGGCTTTAATAGCAAAGCAAACTAGAAACAAATAATAATAATTATTATTTGCTGCTCATAGCATTAAATTTGTTATAAAATCCTAACTTCAAACATATAATTTAATGTCATAATTAAATTTCGCCGTTAATAATCGTTGAAAAGTTGCCAACTACTTAAAATTCAAGTTTCAATTTTATAGGAATTACGAAACATTAATTAAAGTATAATTAAGTTATTTTTGAATAAAGTCTATCGCCAGACATACTTTTATTAACAAAATTTGAAAATAAGGGTTGTTTCATGAAAATTTAATTTTGTGCTAGTTTAATAAATTTATCAGTAAATTAAAAAGCCTATGTGTTTTAATTAAAGCATAGTTTAAATATTTATTACATTATTAAACCCTTTAGTAAATAAATAGTTTCAGTTAAAGAATTGTAAATATATTTTTCTATCAAAAAATCTTCAAGTATTTTTTGTTAGAAAGTTATTCAGCTGTGGCGTCTATAAGCTTCTAGTCCAAAGAAAATCGCATGATAATAATTACAGGGATTTTTCAGCTCAACATATCCACAATCTTGTACAACTTATCCCATTATGCGGGCTTTATGAATTTTTATGTCAATCGAACGAATGTGGACGATTTTTTTTATGATGTACTTTTGAGTTTTTTTCTCCTTTAATTACGGCGACTTTTAGGTTACATCCCCTGTGGAACACAGGGGATGTTTTTCCAATAATTTATAGATGAAAAAGTACAAGCCTTCTTATTCCTTGGCAATAAAAAATAAAGGTCCATGAATCGATTGTATCAATTTTGTTTTTATTCCCAGGGTATAATTGATTTATTATTGTTATTCCTTTTGGCAACTGTACGCATATGTGATATTATTTTCAAACTCCAAATCAATATTATTTATTTTATGTAGTTAGAACTTAAATAATTTATCCTAAAATTGTTGCCAAATGTTGTTTTAGTTTTATAAAGTTTTGGCAAAAGAAGTCTATTATACACATTTCTCTTTCGATAAAATACTACAGTTAAAGCCGATAAATATGAAAAAGAAAAGCAATATTACGGTAAAAACCGGTAAAAAAAAGTTGCTGAATGCAACTTGCAAAATCTGAAAACAGTGAAAACCTGAAACTTTCAAGATTTGAATTTTTGAATCTTAAGGTTTCATAATCTACATAAAGTGAAAATAAAACAGGGATTTTTAGTTTCTGATGATTCTCTACATTCTTTGGTTTTTAAACTTGTTTTAGAAATCTTAGAGCATGTGATATTCTGGATAAGTTTGAAACTTTGAAAATCTAAGCTGTGCAACATTTCGAAAGAGATAAATCTTTGAAGATATGTTTTTTAAATCTTTTATTGTTTATCTGTCTGAAACACGAGAAAACATTGAATGACTTTTAAACAAATCCGAAAATTTGTCCGAGATTTCTTACAAATGGGTTGGAGGGACTCTTTCAAACCTATAAATTAAAACCCTAAAGTTCTGAAACTCTTCTGGTCTCTGAGGTTTTTGGAAATTTAGAACTGATCCAAATACATTTCTAAACTAAAAACTTTGCAATCTTACTTGCTCAAGCATTCAGTTCTGGGAGCACTTGAACTCTGACAGTACGAAATGTTGAATACCTTAATTATGTTGAATAGAAATTTTGAAACAGTTTTCAATTCACAAGAACTTTTAGCAATAAGCGCTGTCTTAGATTACGTGATTAAGACTGATCTACTGCTTTTTGATCTGAATTTAAGACGTTGCGGTTTATCAAGAATTACCTAATAAACTGAAAATCGGAGCTTTATATGCGCAATATTTATATCATAGCTATTATATAATTTATAGAAATATACAAAGAATTATGTACAAAGTTGACGAACGATTATACAGTATAGATTACTAATTCTTATCTAATAATTATATCCTATAAATGAATCATAAACACAATATACTAAAAAATTGCACTTTTACTTATTTTCGATGTGACGCTACATTTTTCCTTGTGTAATTTAAGCTTTGTCGCCTGTGCATTTTCGTTGGTGCATTTTTAAGGCGAACCTGTATAATTGTGTTCGTTGCAGACTGTTCGTTGCTCGCTTCAGAAAGGTAGTTGGACATCTTGTGATACGCTAAAAGTTAGATGTAGTTTTCTAGTGTAGAAACACCCTAGTTGAGGGAATGAAATCCGCTTTCTTAATTTAGCAGAATGCAGTGCTATTGTATTAGTCTTTAGCTGCCTGTTGTTACGGAGAAGTTATTTTCGGGATTTGGGGTTTCATTATTTTATAGGGACCTCTTGGTCTACTATCTCTCCTAGACCTGCTGTTGATACTTTTGTGGGAGCCGCCTGCGATTCTTTCGCCCAACCTATTCATCTTAGGAATCTCCGAAATCAGATTTTTTTCTTTACCGCACGACCACCCCCGACTGCGGCTGGCCGAGTGTTTCAACTTACCACTCCTTACTGCGAAGATAAAGGCGTTACAATTTATCAGAAATTGTTGTTTAATATTATTATTTATAATTTTATGTAATTGCTTCAATACTTATATAGTAATGCTTATTTACACATAAAATAATCAAAACATTTAAAACGGTTTTATTAAAAATAACTACTCGTACATAAGATCATATCTCAGAAACTAAAACCATACGTAATGATGTAACAAAGGAACTTTACATCACCAAGTTGATCCTAATTTGTCAATTACAATTTATCTTGCAAACGTTTTAAATACATCAAATGTAGCTTTAATCTTAAATGAACTATTACGCATTCTGAAGGCTTTTTGACTAAATAAATACTTTACCCAACGGACAATAAAAGTATACTAAAAATATAAGCAAAAATTGACCGAAAAAAGCAGGAAAGTTAGGAAATTAATAAAGCGCTTGCATTTTAAAGCTTACCTCTAATTTAACACTTTAGTACTAAACAATTAATAGATGATGAAGTCCTTAAATCACTATAGAATAAAGCACAAAGCACTTGTCAAAACATGATTTTCTCCCAAGCTTGGCACAGACAGTGGCGCTGATTGCAAGAATATGCCCATTAGGGTGGTCCTTATTTTTTACATTACATGAAAGGAAGTTACCCTAAAAATTTCAAGTTGATCAGATCATGCTAACCCGGCCCGCATTAAGGTCAAAGTTCAGCTATTTTAGGCTGTTTTTCACATAGTGCGTATTTTCAGTAAAACGGTTGCAGCTACTGGTTTTAAGTTATGAAAGATAAATCAGATGCAGTAGTTTACGGACCGTGCAGTGACATATTGAAAAATTCTATGTTGCTCATTTGTGGTGCTTTTCTTCAATACTTCTGACTACTAGAATACTTCTAATGCTTTTCTAATACTTCTTACTGGAAATTATTGTTAATATATAATAATAATAATTGCTACTACCCATTACTTGGCCAACCAGGCTCTAGAAGCTATGAAGCTTGTGCTGGGGGAAGAGGTGATTATTACTATTACTCTGGACCAACGTGCGGCTGCAGCCGACTTAATAGATGGTATGGAAACTTAGACACCGCAAGAACTCCTTGCAGAACGCCTCAAAAATATGGTGGCGATAAGCTAAAAATAAGATTTTTCTATCTATCTTTTGCTCTAGAATACAAGCAACATTTAGTCTTCCTGTGTCTAAAAACTTCAACTTTGTCTGTTAATTCCCAATCGCAGAGAGTATCATAGACTGCTGGAGATACTTCTTGCCCTGTTGTTGACAGTTCTGGAACCGCAATTAATTAATCAGTACAAATTAAGCCAATCTATACTTCAGATTTTCCAATTAAAGCTGGAAGTAGTTTTGAGCCTCAGTGAATGACTGCTAATTGTAAATATATTTCTAAAAATGACATTTTATTTTGTTAGCTGTCTGTACGCTAAAATATTGTCTGTATTTCCCTGATGGAAGATCTGTTTATGACATAGTCATTTGGGTCTATTGAAACGGCTTCTACATTTGCTGACAATATGTGACAGGTATCCTTGTCACTTATTTTACATCTATTTAGCGCTGATAAAATTCGTGCAGTCAAAATTTGTTTCTTGATCTTTTTTTGCTCTTAGTAGTAGAGTCCATTGTAGCACCTGAAGTCCCAATTTGTATAGCTTGAAATCGATCAATTTCTTTCACTCTCTACATTATCTGACGCTTCTAAAGTTAAAGGAGCCAAAACCTCGTCTAAAAAGATTTACTTGCCTATTGAAAACATTACGCGAATTTCACTTTTTAATCTTACCTACATCAGTAGATCCAGTTTCTTCTCTTCTCGAAGGTTCTAGTACGTCTGAATGCATCTGCCTGTCTACTCGTTTAGTTTCATTCTTTTTCATTTTATTTCCTTCTTTCTGTATCCTAAATTCTTTTCACGGGCAGTAGGATCGTATCATTGTCTTTTAAGATCTTCATCATTTCTAGTGCATTGGCACCTGTGATGTCAAATAAAGCATCTAGTTCTTCAAAAAAATTTTCTCTTTGCCTGCAGAAATTACTTTTTTTGTTCTAGTTCTTATCCAATTGATGCCAGGGTGCAAACAATTTTTTCAACTTTTTGTCTCAGTTTAAATAATCGTGTTGGAGAATTCGAGCCTTTTTCAAATCGCTGATCTACCACAAGCGCAGCACTTGCATTCAAACAAACTAAACAGGCAGTTACAGAAATATTCTTATGATCCAAAATAAGTATTACTCAAAAAGAAACTAGAATGTATTTCTTCTTCTTACCCATACAAATAAGGACCACCCTAATGCCCATGGTAAACTAAAATTAATTGTAGGCAAAGTCTTACTTACTACATTGATTCTAGTTCGCCATGATTATGCTTACATTTCTTTTAAGATATCTTGGAAAATTTGAAGCACGCTGTTATTTTGTTTTAGAGAAAAGGAAGTTAAAAGTTTACATTTATTAATAGTGCAGAATTATTTGTCTAAATAATTATTTGTTTCAATTTTATATTCTTATATTTGATAATATTTTATATTCTATCACATCTTATCTGATTTACTGAAAGGTCAGATATAAAGTGTAATATAAGTTTGGTTTTATTAATGCAGTTAACTACGTTCTGAAATATATTTTTTTTTATTATATTCTTTATATTATCTTCTGATGTATAATTGTCTATTTATTGCTATCTTTAATTTATTGTGATTGATTTATTTGAAAATTCTCCTAATTAAGTAATAAACGGTTATAATCTGCACATTTTTTGTCTATGACTATGTATTGCTTGCTGTTGGTTCATTAAATTTTTGTGGGCCGATAGTAGTTTAAATTGATTTGAATAACGGAATTTTATTGAAATATTCACTTGTTGTCTCTAGTTGTTATATTTGCTACACGGTGGCGTCTAACATACAATTATATTACTTTTTAAACCGAACAACTTCGTAAAGCTGTATATTTCTCACGCCCAAACATATTTCGATTGTGTTCACTAACTCTATTCCCAAGTTATAGTTAGTCATTCACAAATTGATTACGTTTTTAAGAAATTAGGGCCTTTATTTTTTTTGGTTTCTTATATTCATGGCGCATGAATGTAAAGTTGCTTTTGTTTTTATTATGAGAAAATAAAAAGTGTTAAAGTAACGTTCTTATTTTTAATTTGTTCATCGTAATTTCTACAATACGTCTCAAAAGCTCAAGGATAAAGATATAATTTTAATGTGTCCGGAATTTATAAATACACATCAATCTGTTTAGAATTTTTGATTTTTAAAATTTCACATTTTTTAACCATTAAACATTGAAAATCCACATGGCTACTGAGCGTACGGGATTTGCTAATCGATCAAGTTCTAATATTTCAATTTACAAGGGTTTAAGTAGTATAATTTTTCTTTCTGTTCTAAACAAAATGAATTACAATTTAAAAGTTTCAAAAATTCATGAGTGAGCGGAAAATTTCAAATGCTTGAAGTAAAAAATTTAAGTTTGTAATTTTAGAGCTACACAACTTCAAAATTTCAGGTTTTCAATAGTAACATACTAAAAGTTAGTTAGAGATGCACAAAATTTCAAATTTTCGAAAATCAAAGCATTTAAACTGCAAAACGATGACGTCGCAAAGTTCCAGAAATCAGAACTGAACACATTAAAGAGAAGTTCCGACATTTTACTCTCAAGTTGAAAAAGTGTAAGTTTAAATTAAGGTTTTTCAATGTATGGTTTTAGACGTCATGTTACCAGGTACATTTCCTGTCACTAAAGTACATGTTCGATTATGCTTCTCTCTTTCCACTCATTCAACATACGAGTGGAGCAAACATTGGTAATAGGGCAAGTTTGGAAGGGCACTGTAAAAAAATAACCTGCCTACGTGAAGAGTTGTGGAGGGCAACGGTAATTGTTGATTAAATAACAATAATAAATAAATGACATTAAATTAATAAAGTAATTATTAATTACTAGTATTCCGTCAGATCCCTATGGATTAATCTATTAAAAAACTCTACATCGAAAATAGAGAATCCAATACAAACAAACTCCTTTTATAAGACAAAGAACACTTTCCTTGGAAAGCCTACATCTACGAAAACATATTTCCTTAAATAGTCAGTCTTCTCAAAAGTTCTTTCCTAGATTGCTTCTTTTGCAAAAACTGCTTTGTATAAGGCGCATTTTCAAACTTGTAAAAAAGAAAGATCATTACTAAAAGGGTCATTTCTTCAATCCTTGCCCAAAGCAGCATTATTAGTCATCGCTACGTACCAGCAACTACCAGTGGAACTATCAAGTTCCTGTCAATAGTCAGAAGCACGTAATTGGTACAGTTTCGTAACGCCTAGAACCGCAATCGGGAACAATTTTTAGGTAACAGATACGTGGCGGCGTAGTAATTGCTACTTTCGAGAAACTTCTTTTCTCTTTGACACATCGTGTCGTGCGGTATCATTTTCTATACTAATGCTGCGATCGTGTCACAAAATGTATTACTATCATTTGTAATGCGTACAAATAATACAAAGAGCGATGGATTGTTTGATTATTTTGTCATTCCAGTAAACCAAAATTATAAACCATTGCAACTTTTCTGTTAAATGTGATGATGATAGGTCGAAAAATAACAACTTAATTCTTTAAATATATTTTTAAATAAAAAATGTTTTTAATAAAATGACAAAAATACTTATAAGTTGATACACATGATAGAAACCATTTTTATATTATTCCTGTTATGTTCTTTCATGTATTTTAATAAAAGATACTCAATTATTGTCATTAATTAATTTTATTAATATTGAGTGAGCAGAGAGCAATACATACACAATGCATACACTGTACAAGATGTGTGTCCTCCAAGCCGACTCAAGTGGTACTGACGGACGGGCCAGGATTGGTTAGTTACATCACTACAAATAAATGTTGCCAACTTTAATTTACATACTTAACAATTCCTAAGACACAATTTAGCACCAAGTTGTTATTATTATTTAAAGTTATGTAATAAAAAATTTAATAGCAATCGTAACAAAATGCAAATTGATTAATGACCTCCAACATTTTACAAGTAAATATGGAGATGGAATAGTTTACGAAAAATTACTTTAAAGTGATTCTCCTGGGTAGCAAAAGGATAAGTCTTACTTTCAATACTACTGTAAGGTGCCATTACTTTAAAGGGTTAAGCAATGGTTCCAGGCAGGTGGCAGGAACATTCAGTACTACTTTAAAGTTTTAAAAACCTTAAAGTAGCTTCGGGCAAGTTACTGCTACAATCATAATACCGCTTTGAAGTTGCAATGACTTAAAGTAATTATACTAAGTGGCAATACCGTTCCACATACTTTAAAAGTTACTTAGAAGTAATGGAACTACATAGTTACAATAAATAGTATAACAACTACACACGTACTAAGATATTCCGAATTGAAGTAATTAAACCTATAAAGTCATAAATTTAGTTGTAGTTACGTAACAACGTCGAGTTACTCAAAGTTCCGATCTCAGTTACTGCTACTTAGATGCTGCTTGTGTGACACAAATGTGGGATTTGCGCTGTTCCATCTGTAAGTCGGCTGCAGCCGCACGTAGGGCCTACGTAATAATAATAATCGCCCCCTCCCTCCCGCACAAGCTTATAGCTTCTGGGGCCTGGTTTCCAGGTTATGGGTTGTAGCAATTATTATTATTATTATATTATTATTATTATTTCTGGTCTTGAAAGCCTCCTTGTAGTGCATTCCTAAGAAAAGTGAACAATTCTAGATAATTTCTGCTACATGAAACATAATTTTATAGACAGTTAGTGATAGGATACCAGTTATATTGCTCAAGCTTCGTAAATTGTTTCTACTTTCTCTAGTGAGAAGTAATAACATGAAAGAGCAATAAGATTTATATTAAAATGTCCCACTATATTCACATTTAAACCAAGCAAGATGACAAAATCATCATCATCATGAATGATTAAACGCTCTTTGATCTGTGTGTCCATCATTGACTGTATCACTATCGTCAGGCTTAGGTTGATCATCTTTTAATTATTTGCATTTGCTACAAGATGATATGTTTTATATAATTCTTGTCTTCTGAATAATATAATCATTTATCTAAACTATCGAGTCCAATGTGTAAAGGACTCATACTAAATCTTAGTGTATTGAAAAGGAAAATGTATACCGAGTGTTTAACGGAAAGTACATACGTACAGCGAGCCTGTTCTGTAGATTGTATTAAGCATACAAAAGTAGTTGCAAATGCTCAACGCTTTGAACTAAACATTCATATCAAATCAGCGCTGCACTCGTTTCTGTTAATTAATGTCTTCATAGAGAGTAAATATATGGTAAAACATGGTGGATAGAACGCCAAGTATATTAAACCCTTAACACAGTAATATATAAATTTTATTAATTTGCTGCGGAATTTTTCAAAGTTGCGTATTTAAAAAGGTGCAAACTAATTGAAATTTATATTTGCATTTAAAATATTTAAAGGTATTATTAGTATAAAATATAAAATTTAGAATAGATGCAATCTTAAATCAATCGTAAAATGTAATTTATGTTACGTCAATTCTGCATTAAAAAACGTAAAAACACACTTAACGTATTAGAATATAGAATTCATTGGGTATTTAAAATTGAGAATCAAGTTTCGAGTGTAGTAATATATTTTTTTACAAGTTTTTAGTAAAGTGACGGTAACATCTATATTAATTGAATAACTAGAACAAAATAGAAAAAAAAACATCCAAAAAGATGTTTTAGTTTAATGTTTCATTTAAGGGTCATATATTTATAAGTCCAAAATTTTGAGTTAGTAGAAAGTTAATAAGTAATGCCCTTATTTGAAATTGAGTGAATGAAATCTTTATTTTGGACAAATTTTGCTGTTATTTCATATCCCACTACTGTTAGCAATTTTGCAAAAAATTAGCACTGGTAAATACATACAAGAATAATTTTGCGTAAAAATTGGATACTGCTCTTAGACTCCATGGGTTCTCAGTTCATTTACAACGATTATAGTGACGTCGGAAATCCTGTAAGCTTTAGTTGTCTCTGAATAAGCTTATTACTATCTAAATTATAAAAAAATCAAAAACATGTTTAATGAACCATGGAAAAATTTAAATTTATTGTCTTTAGAAGTTCCTTTTTGTGATACAGTTTCAACATTTTGTATCAGAGTTTCCTATAATATACGTAATTAAAAACTTCCAAACTTTGTTGTTGGGAATAAAAGATGCTTAAATGTCTTTTTCTTGGCGACATTAATTAATGAAAAGAAGGTCTTTGTATTGCTAAGTCTTAAGAAATTCAGTTAATTAATAACCATGTTCAATGATTTTATAAGATCATTACGCTTACTTTTTAGTTAAATAACGCTCCAATTGTACACTGTCTCGATTCATTTATATTTTTCAAAATTAATTTTCAATTTGAATATTGCAACTGATTAGTTCACAAATTTTCTTTCAATACTAAGTAGGTATTAAACGGAACTATAGACTAATATCGACTGCAAAAGTTCTGAGTCTTGAGTTTGAATGCGCATAGCAGAAACACTAACGGCTCAGATTAATTAAAACAAAAACAGTTAGATTTAAACAATTTATTTTTGTATAAAAAAGTAAATTTATAAAATTGTCTAATTTTAGGTTTTTGAATTTTTGCGAATTATGTTACAAAAAGTCTGAGTGAGTTTTGACGTAAAGCGTGTCTTTAATAATTAATATTTCAATAACTACGTGACAGAATTGAATGTAATTTTATATGCAAGTAGATAATAGTGTTGTATGTAAGTGGAAATTTGTAATTCGATATCTGTGTTATTTCTCAAGTTATTCTATGAAATACAAGGTAATGCATTCTGGTCTTCTAGTGCCTTAATCAAGATGTTCTTTTTTTACAAAAGATAGTATTTTTTTAATAAAACAACAAATGCTTTAAGAAATTTTAAAAATATTCACGAATTAATCAATAAATAATTATTTAGAAAATTAGTTATTAATTAATTCGTGAATAATTTCAAGATCTTTTGTCGTGTTTGTTGTTTTATTAACAAAATACTGTCTTTTGTAAAAAAAGATTTTGAATAAGGCACCAGAACACCAGAATGCATTACCCTCAATTTCAAAGAATAACTTGAGAAATAATACAGATTTCAAATTACAAAAATTTATAACAGTATTACAAAATTACAAATAATACTAGCTACTTACATATAAAATTACATTCAATTCTGTCGCGTAGTTATTAAAATATTAATTATTATTAAAAACGTCAAAACTCCCAAACAACGAACTTTTTGTAACATAATTTGCGGAAATTCAAAAACCAAAACTCAGATAATTCTACAAATTTACTATATTATATAAAAATAAATTGTCTATCTAATCGTTTTTGTTTGAATTAATTTCAGCGATTATTTTTCTTGCTATGCACATTTAAACCCAGGGCTCAAAACTTTTGCATTCGATGGTAGAAAATTTTGTTCACAGTGCCATGAATAACTACTTGCAATTCAGAATATAGCCTTGCCAAGATCTAGAGAATTTCGACAATATTTACCAGCAATGATGCCTGGACATTCTTTAACGTGTTATTTTTCAGTTGTAATGTAATCTCAAATTTCCCAAATGAGGGTCTATATAGTACGGTTTTGAGATTTACAATATTACGTCATTGATGACGAAATATTTACGAGATCCTATATATTTTACATGCCTTTTATACGAATTCCGACACGTCTCTTTATAAGCGCATTCGTAAAATGTATTTCCACGTAATGTTAATTTTCCCAAACCCCAATAGCATATGGCTCTAAAAAGAATGTGACTCGCTAACAAGTTACACAAGCTTTTTGTACTGTTGGAATATCATAGACAATTTTGAATCTAAGCGGTATGCCATTTTATAGATTATGGAAATGGCTATTGTTTGGTATATATTTTAGTTTTACATATTTTAATTCCAAGCAAAATATTTAAAGCTTTTGCCGTGACACACGGTACAAAATTTTGAAATTGATTTTTGCAATTTGATTTTTGTGTCACTTTTCCTGTGAATATAATTACCACAGTATTTCATCGGGTATTTCAAAACTTTCTACAACTATTAACCTCTCAGAAAAACAACAGTTATGCGCACTTTTGACCGTAACTGACGCTGGTGACTGACGACCAATTTAAACAAATTATATTATGTATAAATGTTAACTGTAATTAACATTGTCAAACCACTGAAGTATGAATATATACTTGTACGTGATATAGGGCGGTGTTATTCTTAACGACAACCACAAGTAGGTGTCTGTGTGGTTGTCGGGACCGACTGCTTAACGTGTCCATCCGTCAGCAAGGCGAATGTACTGAGGCTTTGTATATCGGTGAATTATCAATGTTTAGTTTCCCAATAATACTTTTGATGAAGTCTGGCATTATTTCAACAACATTAATTAATGCAAACGCAGCATCATTACAGAACTCATGAGCATGGGAACCGGTATTATCTTAATATCGTTTTTTTGTCTCATAAATATGAAACTAATTTAATTAGCTTCAGAAAAAGCGGTATCGTTTAAGAAAATTTTTATTTTTTGTCAAAAATTTTAATTATGGACAAATTTGTAAAAAAGTAACATGGTAAATATTTTTATATTAGCAAATTAATATTTAAAAGTAGTATATACCTATTTGATAAACATTCACAAAATGTTTCATTTTGAGCAAACAATTTACATTTAACTCTATGTATTTTATAAATATTTGACACACGTTTTGAAAAATATTCCAGTTAGGTTAGATGATTGTTAATAACAGATTATATAAATGTTACATGGCTCATCAATGTGTGACTTTACAATTAAAACATCTAAAACCTGTGCTGAGGTATAAAAGCCTCTGAACATTTTCATTTTATAAAACACTATAAAACAGCTTTCTGTGAAAATATAATATTTTCAAACTTGAGGTTTGAAAATGGCAATGTCGGATCCTTTTGTAGAAATAGTTTGGGCTGATTTGGGCAATCGGAGTTAATTCGTTGGAGTTACATCACGCATATTAAAATGTATGGTTATTTGCTGGCAAGTCTTTACGTGGTGCTAAATCGAATAAAATGGAGTGTATTTGGTGAATTGATAGTAGTGTAATTGATAATATTTTAAGTTCAATATTTATATAATATTAAAATTCAAATATTTTTAAATAGAGAAATTTGTCGTTTTCTATGTTTGGCAAATATTGAGAATTAAATTTCATTTATTTATATATGATGTTACCGAGGTACCCCGATCAAGATTTCGTAGCAGGTATCTTTTGAGAAATATTACCAAATAGAACAAATAAAAATCATTTATATTGAAATGTAATGTATTGGACAGATACCTTATACGTATAGTATAATAACATTATTTTTAAGAAATTGTTATATTGAAATACATATACAGAAAAAAATGCAACACCAACTTCTATATGAACAACTACATGAAAACTATTTACAAGAACAACAATTATTATGCATGCAGGTTATTTTTTTTTAAATAAGATTAACTAATACTTTCAACACCAAAAAGCAAACGAAAACCGAAAGTAAAATCCAATTCTAAACCACACAATAATACCCAATTTATAAATGCTTGCCTCAAATTAGTGTGCTTTTTCGTATTTTTTTATAAATTAAAAAGAGCTTTTAAGTTATTTCATATTTTTAATGTAATGTGAGTACAATAGGCATACTTAAAATCTAAAATGCGATTTTCTCTAAATCTATCAAGAAGCGACTACATGTTGATAAAAATATGTTCTAAATCATTACAACTCCCCCCCCCCCCATTACAAAATATCTAGTTATTTTAGTCACACCCTGTATACTTATTGTCGATCTGAGACAACGACACGAACTAAAATAAAAAACACATTTTTATACCACCAAAATGTTAACCAAAACTAACAGCATCATCTGCCTTAATTAAGGGATAGTTGCTACATACATTATACAATAAGAATTATTTTTAAATCTTCCTTTAGAGATAAATCTTAAATTTATTCGAAAAAAACTTAACTTTTCATTTTTGTTTTTCCAACTTTCCAAACTAAATAAAAAAATTGAACGGCATTTTTATTATTACAGCAATTAAAATAAAAATCACTACAAATGTAATAAATTTATATACATGAACCACAAACGTTTATTTTTTGGTCTTATTCTAATAATAGCTAGTTTGCCTCATAAAATAATCTTAATAATATACCGACTGGAAGCACTGCACTTGATATTAAGCTTTAAATCCGTCCACAAAAACCAACTTGCGGCTCTAAGTTCACGCGTATTTTACACTCAACCAACGTCTACTATAAATCTTGACGCGCTGTCCTACGTGAGCGACCAAAGTGGCGAAGCGGACGACCCGGGCGAGCGAGCGAATGGTGGTGCGAACGAAGCGAATTGAGAGTGTCCTACGTAGCACATTTTTGTAATTGCGAATCGCGCGAAAAAAAACAGGACTATAATTATACCTTAGTATGATAAAAATGGGATGGTGGCACAGATGCAAAATTCGAATGTCCGAGAATACTTTTTTAAATTATGCTACTGTAGAAATAAAAAAAATGCATTGTTGAAAAGGTCTTCAACAAATATTGTTTATTTGGAGAGGATCCCGAAGAATCCTTATTATGGAAAATGGCTTTTACTAGATTGTTCTGGAACAGTGTTGAAATATGAAGTATTGAAAAAGATAGTTTTTGATGTGTAGATCAAAAGTGTCGCTAGGCACAATGTCCAGAAAATTATAGTTTGTAAATTACAGCCTTTTGAAGTTGATTAATGCAAAAATTATCAACTTCAAATGGCTAATGTATAATTTGTTGGTGTTTACCAAAGTTTCAAGAATTTCGGCCCAGGGCCATTTCTCAAAAGAATTCTTCCGGGTGCAAAGATTGTCAACTTCAAACTGCTCTAATTTGAAAACTATAATTTTTTTCGTATTTTGCCCATTGACACTTTTGATCTACACATCAAAAGTATCTTGCACCAGCGTTTCAGAGTAATCTGGTAAAAACCATTTTCCATAAGGATTTTGCTGGGTCCTTTGAAAACCATTTATCTAGATATTAACAAATTGTCCAAATTTATTTCTGAATTATTAATTTTATTATTAGTTAAAATTAAATTCAATCAAAACATTACCCGCTATGCCGACTATTCAGATGCGACGAATGCGGTTAAGGCAGGCATATTAAATAATTTCATCGCGTCTACCGCCTGAAATCCGCATCTAGCGAAGTTACGGATGACGCGACTCTACGTAGGACACCTGCATTGTTTGCTTGATTTTGATAAATCCCCACCGGCCGCTCCGCTCACTTCGCCCGCAAGTAGTCGCCCACGCAGGACAGCGTGTGACGGTAGGGAGAGGGAATAGTACAGGAAAATAATATTCGTTCTCTTTATAATCTCGTTCTCTTTTTGTGAATGCTTTTATATCCACATATCAAAATTATGGAGCTATTTAAAAAAGAATGAAGTTTTCAAAGAAGACCTACAAGATGAGGTTTTTATTAAAATAGAAAGAAAATAAGAGGTGATTAATACAATTAATAACGAAAAAATTGACGAAGTTTATTAAGATCTTAAACATAGAATAGAAAGATGTGTTAAAGTGGGGTGGGATAATTTCGAATTTCTATTTGATTTTAGTTACAGCAATATTTCGCCCACCAAGAACGAGTTCTGAATCATACAATATTAACTATGTTTTAGTCGAAGTTTTAACGCATTAATTTTTTTTTATTGTTCATTGAGGGTTTGTAATTATTATTTCTGTTTATTTCTAGTTCTTGCAATTAGTATTACATGTACATAAGAATTGTTCTTGAATGTTGATTAAATTGAATAAAAAGGTGATCAAAAGTATTGTGTATTGTCCTTAAATCAAAATAATCATTCATTTTAATAAATTGCGTTACCAAACTTCATTAATATCTAACACCTTGATCATAAAATTAATCCAATCAAGGTAACGCGATTTTGGAAGCAATGTGGGATAGTCTTTTCTGACAAAAATTACGTTATTTAAAGATGATTTGCTTTATTATCAGTAATACCGACATTTTGCTACACTTTTTACTAAGTTTTAAATAAGTAAAAAATTTATAAAGGTTGGCTTTTTTGTGGCAAAATTACTACGTAATAAAAAAAGAAAAAACTCTTGTGAACCGCATCTGAGGACGCACTGTATAAGTATATAAAAATTAAAAGTTTTCTTAAAAAAATTCTGAAGGACTCACTTCGGCTTCTACATTAATAATAAATGACAGAATAAATAAAACAATATCCTCAGCATCTTCTGTTTCTGTTTTCTCAAACTTTAATTATTTCTTTTTCGCAATGGTCAACGTTAACGGTTTTTGAATGTTCCACTTACAATATAGACTTTAAAACGTGGTCCCACGTTTTTAATACAGTTTCAACACACGATGATGATATCGAAGAGTTCATCATATTGTCATAATTTTTTTTTATATTCCGATCAAACTATTTCTATTGGATTAAAAGAGAATGGTAAGAAAGGAGGCTTAATATTTTACCCATCCGTCAAAATGACAACTTTTGTTCATATCTCTATTCTCTTCAACAATTTCCCAGATGAGATATTTGATAGCATATTATCGGAAATCAATGTTCTTCTCTCGCTACCAGCATATTAATTTTCTTTTAATAATTAATTAGCGATGTTGTTTCTAAATTTGTCTTTAAATCATTTTTAAAAATTTTGAAGATTTGTAATCTTATAATAATCGCTCTTTTCCGATCCAGTTTTAAAAACTATGTTTGAATTTTTTACAGAACCTGCTTATACCTGAACCGACTATTATAACATTTCCAATCCGTTTATGGATGAATTCTGTATTTCTCGCTGCTTAAACTTGCATACATACTAATACGATCTAAATTGAGGGGGGGCGTAATGTAATTTATTAATAACGCCCCACGTTAATGTTATGCTATAACGATGATAATATATTTAATTTATTTGAATACTATACACACTTACACAGTCATAGATGCGATTGTAACAAAGATGAAACACACAACTTACTACCGCTTACCATTAATTGAAATAATGCTCCGGCTGAATATAAAGTTGTAAAAACCTAACTCTCCACAAATTGAGACTCTCTCAGGCGGATGGCTTCAATGGATAACTAAATTATTATATTTAGCGACACAGTAATATGAAAAAACATTTACACAAATAAATCACATAGATAATAACAACACAATTTTATTTTTATTAACAAGTATTAATCTCAAAATAATTAAATATTATTTATTGGGAAATAAATTAAATTATAAATTAAAAATTACTTCTTGAAATAAAGAGAATAATTTGTTTACAATTCTTTATGCCCTTTTTGATATCATTAAAATTTCTTATTACTAATTAAACTGATTACTACAATAAACTCAAGGTTTTTAATTACTAGGATTAAAATTCTTAAAAATTTTTAAGAAATTTTTAAAATTGGCGCTGTAGATACCAATCTAATATGCTGAAACCCTTGGAATCAGCTGTTTTCTATCATTAAACTCGACAAAGAATTAAAGAAAGAGATGTGTCAACAATCCATTCATAAATATATCCAAATCAAAAAAGGTTTCAAATTGAAATTCCAAATCCAATAATTGTTATTCATCAATAGTAAGTAAATAAATTTTCTTAATGTCTGACTCGATTATAATAATAAAAATTTTCTATAAATTTGTCTTATTAGCAAAATTCAATCGTAGAATTTATTAGTCACTTTCTTAAATGGAGGCACTTCCTAACATTATTAATCTGAACAATACGTGTGCACCTTCTGCAAGATTAAAAGAAAGATTGTTGAGAGAAATAGCTGTCTATTTATATGATTCGGCTAAACAATTGAACTCTATGATAAAAATGTCCTCAAAACAAAAGACTGTTGACATTACATGAATACAATAACCAAATTCTTATTTACAAATTTTCATTAAAGCAAAAACTAATTAAATAGACTTATAGGAAATTAAATTCCGAATTCAATGATATATAATACTTGTATGAACAACCAAAATTATCCAAATTTTGACTTAATTATTCAAAAATACCTTTTTACACCTTCCTATCTTCACAAATTTTAACAATATATACTTAAAAACATTATTTGTATAATTTTAGGTATCCACAACATAAACAATACACATTGAACGTTCCAAAAGCGCAATACCAAACAACCCCCTTTAAGATGGTAACAATTATGTGTATAGACGCAGCTTTGCAAACTTCTACTAAAATAAATCAACCCAGAGCTTTAAAAATTTAAATTACAAGAAACTTTCAATATATGAGAACCTCGTTATAAAGAAAATATGGTTTTAACTAAATTTTTACAAGGCAAGTCAGTAAATATTTGTATACACCCTTAATACAGTACACCTTGTCTGTTCTAGGTGAAATCTTATATTAAAATTGACCAAAACTTCATTAAATTAAAAGAATAGATTAATGTCACCCAAATCGTTAATGAACAACAAATTAACTACATTCTGTGGAACAATCACCTTTCCAGATATCCTTTATCTGATTCAGTGTTCAGTGTACAGGGTTCAAGTGTGCGTGTTAATATTAATTACCTATATTTTAATTCATTTGAAGAAAAATTACTCAAAATAATGATTTTGAAATTGAGGTTATGCAATCCATAAATCGGCTAAATGTGAAATTGTCTAAATTTGCTTAATTAAGATTATTAAAAATGACATGACATTACGTATATAGTTGTTCCATTGAGAAATTCTTATGTCACTTTAATCAAATCCTTTTTAATTCTTGTAAAATGATCTCGAAAAGATATGTTCTAATTTCTCAGTAGTGAGTTTACACGAATAGGGGAATATCGTGAATCTTTCTGCTCTTTATCGATGTTATGGTAACAAGATCTCTTTTATTATCACTATTTAGTTCTTATCTTATATATGATACATTCCAGTGGCATCTTGTGCCAAGTATTTTTGAGTGTGCTGCATCCCCCAAAATGTATATAGCACGCGAAACGGATTGAACAAAAATTGTACGCTACAAAACTGTTCTACTTGAAAAACAACTAGCGTCTAGGGGCTGCAGCCGCCAACATGCGCTGTGGTTATTTTTAGCAGTAGTAATTTTACATTTCAGTGATTTTTTTAAATGTTTTATACCATATCAGCAATAGTTGCTATACATGGTAGTGTTAACTTATAGATTTGTCACTGGATATAGCACTAACGAGTTCTACCTCTCACTAATTTTTAGGTTTAAATTATATTGAGGCACTAGATGCTCTCTGTTGTTGATTTAATCTGTGCACTTTATTAGATAGTTGTTTTATTCACTGTCACTTGTAAATTAATTTAATTGGTAGTTTTCGTTTCAATCTTGTATGTATTGATCTTGAGCTCAAATGATAATGATTTGCACCACTACATTGATTGAGGTTATCATAGAATTTTTGGCTGTTTTGGTTATAAATTCTTGTATGGTGAGAACTCCCGTTTCCCTGTGTAATTGCAAGTTTCTTACAAACCAATCCGCATTAGTTATAATACGAAGTATTTTATTTTGTAAAACCTGTATTTTATTCAAATTTGTTTTGGATGTTGAACTCCATACGCTACAACCATATGTGATTATAGGTCTGATTATTGCCGTGTAGATTAAAGTTTCGCATTTTATTTTTAATACTGATTTTTTATTTAATATTGAGTACAACATAGCAAGTCTTGTATATAATTCTGCAAGTTTTTTATTAATATGGTAACTCCAGCTCAATCTGCGGTCTATTATTAATGATTATATTAGCTGGATCTGTCGGTCTTCGAAGAGTAAAAATTTTACACATTTCAGTGATTATAACACAAAAAAATATAAAAATCCTAAAATACTAGAGACAAAAATCAACCCAAACTAGGAAGAATAGTTATCTCTGTATAAAAGCACTGAAGCTAGATTTTGTTCAACAGGATAAATATGGTGTAATATTATAAAGTCTTATTAAAAACTTAGAACACAAAGTTATATCCATAAGGTTGCATAAAACATTTAATAAAAATTAATACAGTACAATAAAAGCCACAACCAATTCATTAAATACACTATTTTATTTGATTTTGTACCACCTAAACGTTTATTAGCAAACAACCACCATCATACACCTTATTATACGACCCTACTAAAGTAGGCACAGCCTTTATGGCACACCTGGTTCTAACTAGTTGCATAATTTAATGCTAATTTGATGCTAATTTAATGCCATGAAAAAAAATTTATTGCTCCTTTTTTTAAAAAAATACCAACGTGTGTGCTAGCTATAGATATAGTTGGCACACACGTTGCGTAAAAGTCAAGACAAGGGGTATATCAAGGTAAAGAAGATAATATAATTTAATGCTAATTTAATGCTTCTCATATATCATGCATTCAAGTTTGTAACTCTAATAGGAACAAAGTTATTGAAACTTAAAGAAAACTATGATACGGCTGTGCTGGCTATAGATATAGTTAGCACACCCGTTAGTGTAGAACGATTACAAATAATCAATTCATAAACTATAATTTAATGCTAATTTAATGCTTCTCATCCATCATACTTTCAATAATATAGCTTTAATTGGAAAAATATTATTGACAATTAATTAAATAAACAAGCAACCATTAAGAAAATCGCGGTACGCTAGCTGCCTAATCAACTTATTGGTGTAAAGATTCGGTCACAGAATCAATATACTTATTACTCGAACTCCCGAATTTAATACCAGTCATTGGAGCACTAATTAATTTGTTACGACTCAAAAAACCTACGATATGGTAATAGATCTTCAGAAATGCCCGGTACGCTAGCTGCTTAATTTACATATAGGTGTGAAAATTTAGTCAGAGCACCAATATGCTTCCTGTTCAACGTTCTGAATTTAATGCCAGTGATTGGAGCACTGATTAATTTGTAAAGACTCAAAAAGCCTACGATATGGTAATAAATCTTCAGAAATGCCCGGTACGCTAGCTGCTTAATTTACATATAGGTGTGAAAATTTAGTCAGAGCATCAATATGCTTTCTGTTCAACGTTCTGAATTTAATGCCAGTCATTGGAGCACTAATTAATTTGTTACGAATCAAAAAGCCTACGATATGGTAATAGATCTTCAGAAATGCCCGGTACGCTAGCTGCTTAATTTACATATAGGTGTGAAAATTTAGTCAGAGCATCAATATGCTTCCTGTTCAACGTTCTGAATTTAATGCCAGTCATTGGAGCACTAATTAATTTGTTACGACTCAAAAAGCCTACGATATGGTAATAGATCTTCAGAAATGCCCGGTACGCTAGCTGCTTAATTTACATATAGGTGTGAAAATTTAGTCAGAGCATCAATATGCTTCTTGTTAAACGTTCTGGATTTAATGCCAGTCATTGGAGCACTAATTAATTTGTTACGACTCAAAAAACCTACGATATGGTAATAGATCGTCAGAAATGCCCGGTACGCTAGCTGCTTAATTTACATATAGGTTTGGAAATTTAGTAAGAGCATCAATATGCTTCCTGTTCAACGTTCTGAATTTAATACCAGTCATTGGAGCACTAATTAATTTGTTACGACTCAAAAAGCCTACGATATGGTAATAGATCTTCAGAAATGCCCGGTACGCTAGCTGCTTAATTTACATATAGGTGTGAAAATTTAGTCAGAGCATCAATATGCTTCCTGTTCAACGTTCTGAATTTAATGCCAGTCATTGGAGCACTAATTAATTTGTTACGACTCAAAAAGTCTACGATATGGTAATAGATCTTCAGAAATGCCCGGTACGCTAGCTGCTTAATTTACATATAGGTGTGAAAATTTAGTCAGAGCATCAATATGCTTCCTGTTCAACGTTCTGAATTTAATGCCAGTCATTGGAGCACTAATTAATTTGTTACGACTCAAAAAGCCTACGATATGGTAATAGATCTTCAGAAATGCCCGGTACGCTAGCTGCTTAATTTACATATAGGTGTGAAAATTTAGTCAGAGCATCAATATGCTTCTTGTTCAACGTTCTGAATTTAATGCCAGTCATTGGAGCACTAATTAATTTGTTACGACTCAAAAAGCCTACGATATGGTAATAGATATTCAGAGATACCCGGTACGCTAGCTGCTTAATTTACATATAGGTGTGAAAATTTAGTCAGAGCATCAATATGCTTCCTGTTCAACGTTCTGAATTTAATGCCAGTCATTGGAGCACTAATTAATTTGTTACGACTCAAAAAGCCTACGATATGGTAATAGATCTTCAGAAATGCCCGGTACGCTAGCTGCTTAATTTACATATAGGTGTGAAAATTTAGTCAGAGCATCAATATGCTTCTTGTTCAACGTTCTGAATTTAATGCCAGTCATTGGAGCACTAATTAATTTGTTACGACTCAAAAAGCCTACGATATGGTAATAGATATTCAGAGATACCCGGTACGCTAGCTGCTTAATTTACATATAGGTGTGAAAATTTAGTCAGAGCATCAATATGCTTCCTGTTCAACGTTCTGAATTTAATGCCAGTCATTGGAGCACTAATTAATTTGTTACGACTCAAGAAAACTACGATATGGTAATAGATCTTCACAAATGCCCGGTACGCTAGCTGCTTAATTTACATATAGGTTTGAAAATTTAGTTAGATCATCAATATGCTTCCTGTTCAACGTTCTGAATTTAATGCCAGTCATTGGAGCACTAATTAATTTGTTACGACTCAAAAAACCTACGATATGGTAATAGATCTTCAGAAATTCCCGGTACGCTAGCTGCTTAATTTACATATAGGTGTGGAGATTTAGTCAGAGCATCAATATGCTTCCTGTTCAACGTTCTGAATTTAATGCCAGTCATTGGAGCACTAATTAATTTGCATCCTGAACGAAATGATACAGTACGCCGGAGAAGAATTAATAAGGGCGATGCATAAAATAATAGAACAAATATGGGAAACGGAAAACATGCCTCTAGAATGGAATGAAGGGTTAATAGTACCAATACTTAAGAAAGGTAACCCATTGAAATGTGCCAATTATAGAGGGATCACCTTGCTGAACATTGTATACAAGATACTAACGAATGCAATACAAAAAAGAATGAGGAAAGTAATAGAAGACAGGATGGGCGAATACCAGTATGGTTTTCGACAGGGAAGGTCAACAATAGACGCCATCCAGATCCTGAGCCAAATAGTTGAAAATTGCTACGAGTACGATATCCGACCACAAATACTATTCGTCGACTTTAAACAAGCGTTCGACATTCTCAATAGAAAACAAATTAAAATCGACATGCAAAGAATGAAAATACCACAGAAAATTATAAATCTAGTGGAGATGACAATGAAGAACACGAAAGCAGCGATACTAACGGACGAAGGTATATCAAAGGAGATCAAGACCAATTCAGGAGTGAGACAAGGAGACGGACTATCGGCAACGATTTTCAATATTGTAATGGATGGAATTATAAAGGAATGCAACATAGCAGGAACAATAAGGAATAAAAAAGTACAGATAGTGGCATATGCGGATGACGCGGCAATTATAGCAAGAGACGAGGAAAGCTTGAGTGAGACACTACTACAACTTATAGGAAATGCCAAGAAGAGAGGATTGGAAATAAATGAAGAAAAGACAAAAATTTATGGAAATACGGAGAATTGAAGACAAGGAAAATAAACAGATAACAATCGATAAATACAAATTCAAAGCAGTGATGAATTTCAGATACCTTGGAAAAAATATCAATTACAAAAATGACAAAAAAGATGAAATAACACAGCGATTACAGGCGGGACATCGAGCCTACCATAAATATAAACAAATAAAACAGAACAAAACTATAAAACGGGAAACAAAAATGAAAATATACAAAACAGCAATCAGGACGGTAGTTACATACGCGGCCGAAACAACAACACTGACAAGCGGAGAAGAGGAGAAATTAAAGATTTTCGAAAGAAACATCATAAGAAAAATATACGGACCAAAGAAGATAAGAGAAGGGGAATACCAACGACTAATGAATTTTGAAATAGAAGAGATACTTCAGAATGAAAATATTGTAAGAACAATAAAAGCGGCAAGACTGAAGTGGTATGGTCACGTAAAAAGGATGAAGGATAGCAGTGAGGTTAAGAAGATTACAGAATAGAAACCAGATACAAGCAGACCGAAAGGAAGACCGAAGAATAGATGGAGCGACCAAATCGAGAAAGACATAGAGATAATGGGATTTACAAATTGGGGAAGAAAAATACAGGACAGGAATGAGTGGAAGAAAATAGTAGAGGAAGCAAAGAAACACAGACAATTGTAGAAGCACAAGCGAAGAATAAAAGTGGAGTGACGCACCACAAAGAAAATGCGTCTGAGAGCCTCAAAGAACAGGCGGTTACTATCCTGAAACGGATGTATAACCTTGTATATACGAGGGAAGATCAATATTTACGGTCCCTGATATAGAAAGAGAATAGTTATTTACGATACGAGTGCGGGAACACAATGTTCCCGCGTGAACGCAGTTTTGAAGCACGAACGACCGAAGGGAGCGAGGGCCTTCATATGCGTGAACGCGGGAACATTGTTCACGCAAGAGAATTGTACAATACTTTTTGAAACGAACGTAGTCATTGTTATAAATGTCAAATAAAATTTTTATCTGATTTCACAACTTTTATTTAAAAAAATAAACCAAAGCAAGTCATGACTGCAATTGACAAATGTGACAGATTGTTTTTCGGCAGAAATTTTGCAGTAAAAAAGGTATTTAAATTTTGCAAGGGTTGGCAGTTGGCACCACTGAGTGTTTCCCGGTTTACTTAACCGGGAAACAAGTGTTCCCGGTTGACTAGACAGTGCGTCGAACACTGCTTTCTAGATAGTGAGTTCAAAAAGAATTTTTAAAACATTATTTATTTATTTCTCAACATAATCTCCCTGGACTTCAATGCACTTGGTCCACCGATGTTCCAATGCTTCAATGCCTTTCAGGAAGAAGTTTTCCGGTTGCTCCTCAAACCAGCCATTTACTGCGGTTATAACTTCATTATCGTCTCCATATTTTTTTCCACGCAGGTTTTCCTTTAATTTTGGAAATAGATGGTAATCACTGGGTGCCAGGTCTGGTGAATATGGAGGGTGTTCTAGGATTTCAAAGCCAGCGTTCTGTATGGCAGCCATGACAATGCAGCTCTTGTGGACTGGAGCGTTGTCCTGATGGAACAAAATTTTGTGTGCCAACTTTCCTGGTCTTTTTCGGTCGATGCTTTCGCGCAATTTTGGAATTAACCCTGCATAATAAGAACCCGTTATTGTGTGTCCACGCTGCAAATAATCGATCATCAAAATTCCTTCTGCATCCCAGAACACTGTGGCCATAATCTTTCCAGCCGCGCGTTGAACTCGAAATTTGCGTGGAGGTGGAGAACCTCTGTGGTGCCACTCCATACTTTGTCTTTTCGTCTCAGGATCAAATTGGTGCACCCATGTTTCATCCACAGTCACAAAGCGAGTGAGAAATTGCTTCCGATTGGCCTTCAGGTACTCCAAATTGGCTTCCGAATGCAGCACTCTAGAGCGTTTCTGATCGACGGTCAGCATCTTTGGAACCCAACGCGCCGAAATTTTTCTGAGATCAAGAACATTTCTTAGAATATTTTCAACTGACCCATAAGAGATGTTCGTTATTTCCGCGATATGGCGAATAGTCAGTCTTCTATCTGCCATTACCATATCATGGATCAAATTGATGTTTTTGTCAACGGTGACACAGACTGGACGTCCCGCGCCTTTCGCATGTTCGCAAGTTGTTCTGCCTAATCTAAACTCACGAGACATATTTTTCACCACTTGGTAAGAAGGGGCAGAGTCCCCTAAAACGTCTGTCATATCCTTGTGAATTTCAGTAGGTGTTAATCCTTTTTTTTGCAAATACTTTATCACCGCTCTGACTTCACTTTTTTCCATTTTTAAAAATTGTCTGTTATCGACCAGCTTAATTATTAATAACTTTCAAAGAACAACACGCACCTACGCAAAACTTGACACAACAAATAATTATTAGTAATGACAGTTCTCATAGAAAAATGAGTGAATCTACCCTCGTATATATATTGGCTGGTTTAAGCTTTACTTTACTCGGAATGCATTTTCACAATATAAACAGCTAGAGTTGCTCGTTTCCGTTTATTTCCGATCAAGTAAAGTTGTACCAAAAGCAATCAGGAAATCACGATTTTTCAGTACTTCATTTTTTCTTAGACTTAGATGAGAGCGTGGAATAAGAACAGATTACAGAAGAATGTTTTAAGGACGACATAATAGATGAAGATAATGTCGACGAATGTTATGGAAAATCAGGAAGAAGAGGGGAAGAACTATTGGCACTTATGGGCACAAACCCTAAATGAGCAAGCTAAAAACTGTATTTGCACAAAAAAGTCGGTGAAAGCAAACGCCTATTACTTCCCCAAATTTGCAAATAAATTGCTCACTGATCTAAATACATTGCCTCTATGGAGCCATATATATTCGCAGAAGTACAAGATTAAAAAAAGAAGTACCTCCGCTTACTAAAGGGTAGTATAGTAGATATGCTATAACAGTTCGGCGACAAAATCCCATGTTATTTCTTATGAAGGTTCAACGTAGTAATTTTTGGTCAATTTCAAGGTCATTCGCGGTCTAGCGCGTGACCTCACCGCGCTCGCGGTATACGCGGACCAGCGTATACCACGAATACATGTCAACTCTACATATCACATTATGATTGATGCAGTCATTCGGGGGATCATAATGATTTTATATTGATCTAATTAATTAAATTAATTTAATTCACGGTATCATTTGCATATCTCATCTCTCATACTAAGATCCTTCTTAAATGATGTATGCTTTCAAGGATGCTCCAGACATCGTTAAACGTGATTTCATCGAAAGGTTACTATCAATCACCTGTCGGATTAGCGCGGATCAGCATGCGATATTACCACATATACGGATCAACTCTACATATTACATTATGATTGTTGACATGACTCATCTCTCATTTGTACATATCATTTTTGCTAATTAAATTAATTCACGGTATCATTTGCATATCTCATCCCAATAATAATTAATTAACATTTATATTGATAATGAACTCGAATAAATTCCTGAAAACACTCTAAATAGAATACGACTAACAAGGCCCGCATTTAACCGCTATTCTTTCTCTTTTTAGGTTTAACTACATGTCCTACACTCTAACTTTTGTAATATCTTTCAACTACAGACATTCCTAAAATATAAATCTATTAGTCATAACATTTAAAATGTGTAACATAATTAACATGTAGAAACTTGTCATTTTTCATTATTGATTTCACCTCAGTTCTCAGAACCGGATCTATAAGGATTATCTCCACGCCAACAAGAAACCTTGAGTAAAATGTATTGTTTCATCCGACGCCCGTCAAATATTTCTTATCATAACATACCATTATGTTCAAAACAATGTAAATATAATTACTTTCAATATAGTCACTTGGTTAGTATTACATATTTCTTCGGAATGAATGCGGATTACATCCTTATCTCATTATCTCTTTAACACAACATATTAAACTGTTAACTAGATATCATAAATGAATATATTCCATATTGAAACCCGATATGTAATATAAAAATCTTATATTATTATATAGCTAGTAGATTTCCCCTAATTAGACAAAGTTCGATTATCTACGAATCACTAACAGGAAATATATCTGTGGAAAAATTCTGTTCTAACAAAATTTTAGTCGCTTATGCAGCTGGTCTGACTACTAAAGTGATTTATTTCACTGATTTTGGCGCATATAATAAAAAAAAGTTAAAAAAACCCGGTAACTGTAATAACAACAAACAAAAATGCTTTCAAATCCAGGGCCAAATTCAAAGGGCAAGAATAAGAAAAACTTTTACTGCGGGAGGGGAGAGCTTAAATTTTGGGACGCTTCCCTTAGCGACGCCACTGCAGTCTTTAATTATTATTACCAAATAATCGATTTTAGGGAAAAAATTTATTTTGAAAAACATTCCAATAACAAATAAATTCCATAGACATTTTTCGCAAAATGCTGTTGAAAATGAAAATAACAGCTTACTTACCGTCCAAATAACCCATACAACCAGAAATAGGAAGATAGTGAGTTTTTAAACGGAACCCACATGCCAACTTAGTTTCTAGATACAATTGGTGAGAAAATAATTTTTCAAAACTTCCTCTCTTGAAGCACAACCATTTTCTGACCTTCTGGATGTCACTTCTTCTATAGTATCGATACTCAGTGATATCATCGAAATAGTTTTCATACAAAGTTAATGTTAAGCAAATATCATCAATTGGAGTACATGATACATCGATAGATCTATCTAGAATTAATTCTTCTTCTGTTTCCTCTTTCTGCTTTTTAGTATATACTAGCGGCTCTGGTGGTTTAAAGTAATTGTCTGTGAGGAATTCTCTTAAACCTCTAATATTGCTGACCACTTTCGCATGGAGAGATCGAGGATTTATTTTGTTATTTATACTTGCACTAATTTTAACCCACACTAAACTAGGGTTGCCAACTTTTGAAAGTAGTAAGTAAGGACAATCAAGAATTTCCCGAAACGTTTGTTTATTATATTAATAATAAACTATAATTATTTAATATATTTCATAAATAAACCATTTTCTATAATTATAACGTTTATAAAAAGAAATAACATACAATAAAATACTAATATTGTATGCATAATCATTTAGTTTTATTTTTATTTAACGTAAATATACCTACTATCCATTTTTTTTCTAGAGTCCTCTGACTTTGATACCGCATTACTCGAAAACTACTGAACCAAATTAAATATTTTAAAAACGAGCAAATAGTAGATTTATTTCTACATGTAGCAGTAAAATATCATATTTCTAACTGATATACTTATTTTTATTTTTATCGGACGATACATAATATAAGGTACCCATTTTTAGGGACTATTTCATTGAGAGCGAGTTAAATATTTTTTTCTGAGAAAGTATATCTCATATATCTATGAGATTTTTGTAGTGGTTAGAAAGAAACCTTGCTGTTGTTATCCTATTAATTTTTGGACAAAAAAGTGTTTTATTTATGTGTTCTTGTTTATTAATGGAGATAGCGTTATTAATTTTTTTCGCTAAATTAACACTTTTCATATGTAGGCATTATTTTCTATAAGAAAATGCTCCGAATAACAAAAAAACCGTTTTTTGTCGAAACCGCTTGTCATTAAAAATTGTTTTTTTCGTTTTTTTGTTTCCGCATTTTTATTATTAAAATTAGGAACATTTTTTTAAAAAATAAACAATAATGTCTACACATCAAAAGTGTTGATTTAGCGAAATTTTTTTAAGGCTATCTCTATTAATAAACAAGAACGCATAGTTCGCTATTTTTTCACATAAATCTTAAATAAAACGCTTTTTGTCTGAAAATTAGTAGCATAAGAACCGCAAGGTTCCTTTCTAACCCCTACAAAAATCTCATCTATATATGGCATATACTTTCTGAGAAAAAATTAGTGAACTTGCTTTCAATGAAATTGTCCCTAAAAATGGGTACCTTTTATTGCGTATCATCCGATAGAAACAAAAGTATACCAGTTAGAAATATAATATTTTACTGTTGTATGTAGAAATGAATTTACTATTTGCTTGTTTTTAAAATATTTAATTTGGTTCAATAGTTCCCGAGCAATATGCTTTCAAAGTCAGAGGACTCTAGAAAAAAAATGGATTAGTAGTTTAACAACGACTATAAAATTAAGGGATAATTTTATGTAATTATTCTTTTTTATAAATATTATATTTAAAAAAATGTTTATTTATAAAATAAACTATTCATTAAAGAAGCAAAAGAAAAAAGATGATAAATGATATTCATTAAAGAAGAAAAAGACATGAATAGACTGTAGCATGGCCGACTGGAAGGCGCGCTGGATTTCGACTACAAAACCTCGGGTCTATTCCAGGTTCGGGTAATGCTTTTGTTAATAAAATATTTAATATATGTCATAAATAAACACTTTTTTATAATTATAATATTTATAAAAAAGAATAATTACATATGATTATTCCTTAATTTTATAGTCGTTTAAACAATACAAATAAAACTAAAAGATTATGCATACCATATTAGTATTTAATTGTAAGTTACCTATAAGTCCAGCGCGCCTTCTAGTCGTCCATACTGTATGTTCTATGTTCATGTATTTTGCTTATTTAATAAATGCCACTTCTCGTCCTTTTTTGTTTGTTTGCTTTTTATTATTAATTACTTTTTCATGATTTTTTACAATTACTAATTACAGTACATTTCCTATTTATTTGATTAATATTAATTAATCAACAATTAATATTAATTCATTTACGCCTGCTATTTCTGGTACCATTGCCTGAAAAATCTTAGTTTCTAAGAATCTACCCCTCTCCAAAAATAATGTGTGGTGGAGGCCTAGTTCAAGAGGTTCTCCTTACCGCTGTCCCCCAGCAGATGGTTTAGTACTGTTTGAATGTCGTCTTAAATGAATGGTCAATCAGTCTCATAATGTAAAACTTCAACTGCGGCTTGAATTTTCTACATATACGTTTTTCTTTTTTTTCTGAAGTTTTAACCACATTTCCTCGTCCGGTAAATTATAATAATACCACTCATTTTAATGGCTTTTAACAACAATAATGCACTAAATTACCTCACCTACTACTGCTCATAGCAAATTTGATTCATTTTGCATGAACGATGTTGGCGGTTAATTTGAAATTTAATTTCAGTGAATAAAATAAAATTTTAAATTTTAATTACGTATTGACTTATTTTCGTTAATTGTTTTAAATAAGGACAAAACCCGTCCTTTCCTATGATAAGAAAGGACGAAGGACACACTCTTAGAAAGAAGGACTGTCCTTCCGAAAAAAGGTCAGTTGGCAACCCTACACTAAACTGTTTTTCTTTGCAATTTCGTAGTTCTGCAGCACTATTTCCGTTTTAAAGTCACTTAACACATCTTTTAACTCTTCAAATGATACATTTGGTGGTCTACCCGCCATCATTGAGTAATAGTCAACCAACTATCACGAAACAATCAACACAAAAATATACCAACTAACTAAACTATACTGCCGTCCACAAATAGGAAAAGTTCTGAAACTCGAGGAAGGGGGTAGTAAAGTCATGTGACGTTAGGGTGGTAAGTGAAAACTATCTCTGTTTGTATTGTAACGGTATGTTTTTATCAGCTCTGAATAATTGTGGTTTCGTCCCTATATTTACAAAAATCTTAAGTTCGGTTCTGCAAATTTACGTTCTTTTCATAATGTAAACTTGCGTTAGCATTCGATATAAACAACCCTATAAAATTATTTTAAAAAAGGTTGGTTTCAAATTTTAGAATTATAAAAAAAATCTCTTTGGTTTGCAGTTTTAGAGGAAAAATCAATACTTGCTTTTGAGTTGCTGTGCGCTGATTGGTTACGCCAAAACACGCGATTCGTGCAACCTTCAGCTTTTAAGAAAAAATCAATACTAGTTCTTGAAGTGAGATCCCGCTATTGGTTGCGATTTGCATCTGGTAATGTATTCCTACGCGAAAATAAGAACCCTGAGTTTTAAAGCGAACTTTCGATCCAGCTCTTTTTAAAGAGATACAATATTTAAATAGCTTACGTAGAAATTAGAAACTAATTGAATATGGATTATAACCATGGCCAGATCCACAGAATTATTTGGGGGGGGGGGAATTTTTGGAAAAATAATTGTTTTGAATCGTAACAAATTAATTAGTGCTCCAATGACTGGCATTAAATTCAGAACGTTGAACAGGAAGCATATTGATGCTCTGACTAAATTTTCACTCCTATATGTAAATTAAGCAGCTAGCGTACCGGGCATTTCTGAAGATCTATTACCATATCGTAGGTTTCTTGAGTCGTAACAAATTAATTAGTGCTCCAATGACTGGCATTAAATTCAGAACGTTGAACAGGAAACATATTGATGCTCTGGCTAAATTTTCACACCTATATGTAAATTAAGCAGCTAGCGTACCGGGCATTTCTGAAGATCTATTACGATATCGTAGGCTTTTTGAGTCGTAACAAATTAATTAGTGCTCCAATGACTGGCATTAAATTCAGAACGTTGAACAGGAAGCATATTGATGCTCTGACTAAATCTTCACACCTATATGTAAATTAAGCAGCTAGCGTACCGGGCATTTGTGAAGATCTATTACCATATCGTAGGTTTCTTGAGTCGTAACAAATTAATTAGTGCTCCAATGACTGGCATTAAATTCAGAACGTTGAACAGGAAGCATATTGATGCTCTGGCTAAATTTTCACACCTATATGTAAATTAAGCAGCTAGCGTACCGGGCATTTCTGAAGATCTATTACGATATCGTAGGCTTTTTGAGTCGTAACAAATTAATTAGTGCTCCAATGACTGGCATTAAATTCAGAACGTTGAACAGGAAGCATATTGATGCTCTGGCTAAATTTTCACACCTATATGTAAATTAAGCAGCTAGCGTACAGGGCATTTCTGAAGATCTATTACCATATCGTAGGCTTTTTGAGTCGTAACAAATTAATTAGTGCTCCAATGACTGGCATTAAATTCAGAACGTTGAACAGGAAGCATATTGATGCTCTGACAAAATTGTCACACCTATATGTAAATTAATCAGCTAGCGTACCGGGATTTCTGAAGATCTATTACCATATCGTAGGCTTTTTGAGTCGTAACAAATTAATTAGTGCTGCAATGACTGGCATTAAATCCAGAACGTTAAACAAGAAGCATATTGATGCTCTAACTAAATCTTCACACCTATATGTAAATTAAGCAGCTAGCGTACCGGGAATTTCTGAAGATCTATTACCATATCGTAGGTTTTTTGAGTCGTAACAAATTAATTAGTGCTCCAATGACTGGCATTAAATTCAGAACGTTGAACAGGAAGCATATTGATGCTCTGACTAAATCTTCACACCTATATGTAAATTAAGCAGCTAGCGTACCGGGCATTTGTGAAGATCTATTACCATATCGTAGGTTTCTTGAGTCGTAACAAATTAATTAGTGCTCCAATGACTGGCATTAAATTCAGAACGTTGAACAGGAAGCATATTGATGCTCTGGCTAAATTTTCACACCTATATGTAAATTAAGCAGCTAGCGTACCGGGCATTTCTGAAGATCTATTACGATATCGTAGGCTTTTTGAGTCGTAACTAATTAATTAGTGCTCCAATGACTGGCATTAAATTCAGAACGTTGAACAGGAAGCATATTGATGCTCTGGCTAAATTTTCACACCTATATGTAAATTAAGCAGCTAGCGTACAGGGCATTTCTGAAGATCTATTACCATATCGTAGGCTTTTTGAGTCGTAACAAATTAATTAGTGCTCCAATGACTGGCATTAAATTCAGAACGTTGAACAGGAAGCATATTGATGCTCTGACAAAATTGTCACACCTATATGTAAATTAATCAGCTAGCGTACCGGGATTTCTGAAGATCTATTACCATATCGTAGGCTTTTTGAGTCGTAACAAATTAATTAGTGCTGCAATGACTGGCATTAAATCCAGAACGTTAAACAAGAAGCATATTGATGCTCTAACTAAATCTTCACACCTATATGTAAATTAAGCAGCTAGCGTACCGGGAATTTCTGAAGATCTATTACCATATCGTAGGTTTTTTGAGTCGTAACAAATTAATTAGTGCTCCAATGACTGGCATTAAATTCAGAACGTTGAACAGGAAGCATATTGATGCTCTGACAAACTTTTCACACCTATATGTAAATTAATCAGCTAGCGTACCGGGCATTTCTGAAGATCTATTACCATATCGTAGGCTTTTTGAGTCGTAACAAATTAATTAGTGCTGCAATGACTGGCATTAAATCCAGAACGTTAAACAAGAAGCTTATTGATGCTCTGACTAAATCTTCACACCTATATGTAAATTAAGCAGCTAGCCTACCGGGAATTTGTGAAGATCTATTACCATATCGTAGGTTTTTTGAGTCGTAACAAATTAATTAGAGCTCCAATGACTGGCATTAAATTCAGAACGTTGAACAGGAAGCATATTGATGCTCTGACTACATTTTCACACCTATATGTAAATTAAGCAGCTAGCTTACCGGGAATTTGTGAAGATCTATTACCATATAGTAGGATTTTTGAGTCGTAACAAATTAATTAGTGCTCCAATGACTGGCATTAAATTCAGAACGTTGAACAGGAAGCATATTGATGCTCTGACTAAATTTTCAAACCTGTATGTAAATTAAGCAGCTAGCGTACGGGGCATTTCTGACGATCTATTACCGTATCGTAGGTTTTTTGAGTCGTAACAAATTAATTAGTGCTGCAATGACTGGCATTAAATCCAGAACGTTTAACAAGAAGCATATTGATGCTCTGACTGAATCTTCACACCTATATGTAAATTAAGCAGCTAGCGTACCGGGTATTTCTGAAGATCTATTACCATATCGTAGGTTTTATGAGTCGTAACAAATTAATTAGTGCTCCAATGACTGGCATTAAATTCAGAACGTTGAACAGGAAGCATATTGATGCTCTGACTAAATTTTCACACCTATATGTAAATTAAGCAGCTAGCGTACCGGGTATTTCTGAAAATCTATTACCATACCGTAGGTTTTATGAGTCGTAACAAATTAATTAGTGCTCCAATGACTGGCATTAAATTCAGAACGTTGAACAGGAAGCATATTGATGCTCTGGCTAAATTTTCAGTCCTATATGTAAATTAAGCAGCTAGCGTACCGGGCATTTCTGAAGATCTATTACCATATCGTAGGTTTTTTGAGTCGTAACAAATTAATCAGTGCTCCAATCACTGGCATTAAATTCAGAACGTTGAACAGGAAGCATATTGGTGCTCTGACTAAATTTTCACACCTATATGTAAATTAAGCAGCTAGCGTACCGGGCATTTCTGAAGATCTATTACCATATCGTAGGTTTTTTGAGTCGTAACAAATTAATTAGTGCTCCAATGACTGGTATTAAATTCGGGAGTTCGAGTAATAAGTATATTGATTCTGTGACCGAATCTTTACACCAATAAGTTGATTAGGCAGCTAGCGTACCGCGATTTTCTTAATGGTTGCTTGTTTATTTAATTAATTGTCAATAATATTTTTCCAATTAAAGCTATATTATTGAAAGTATGATGGATGAGAAGCATTAAATTAGCATTAAATTATAGTTTATGAATTGATTATTTGTAATCGTTCTACACTAACGGGTGTGCTAACTATATCTATAGCCAGCACAGCCGTATCATAGTTTTCTTTAAGTTTCAATAACTTTGTTCCTATTAGAGTTACAAACTTGAATGCATGATATATGAGAAGCATTAAATTAGCATTAAATTATATCATCTTCTTTATCTTTATATACCCCTTGTCTTGACTTTTACGCTAACGTGTGTGCCAACTATATCTATAGCTAGCACACACGTTGGTATTTTTTAAAAAAAAGGAGCAATAAATTTTTTTTCATGGCATTAAATTAGCATCAAATTAGCATTAAATTATGCAACTAGTTAGGACCAGGTGTGCCATAAAGGCTGTGCCTACTTTAGTAGGGTTATTATACGTGATGTAATTCCAACGGATTAACGTCGACTATTGTAACTATTTACACAGGGAACCATCATTACCACTTATGGACCTCAAGTTTAAAAATATAATTACATTTTCACAATAAACCGTTAAAAAAATTATAAAATGAAAAGACGTTTTCATTTTCAAATATTTTAATTGTAAAGTTAAACATTGATGAGCTATGTAATATTTATATAACCTATAATTTGTATAGCCAAATTGAAAATATTTTTAAAAATGTACGCTAAATATTTATAAAATATGAAGATTTAAATGTAAATTGTTTGCTCTAAACGAAATATTTAGTGAATATTGCTAATCATGCTAAATGTTATGTTAAGTTTTATTTGTATATGAAATGTTTATCAAATATATACTTTTAAATATTAATTTTCTAATATCATAGAAACATTTAATACATACTGCGGTGATATACACATATAATAAAACAAATCAATAGTACAACCGTATATCACTACAATATTTTTTAAATAACAAATTTTGCCCCGTCACTAGCTCAAACTTTAGTCTCAGTAAAGCAATCAACAAATATCTCTTTAATCTGTAATAAATAAATAAATACCAAATTTTGATAACAATGGGTCCACCTATAATGATAACACCAGGGCTGGGAAAATTGTAACAAGCTGCAAATGAAAATTATTTCCACACAAGGAAGAAACATGAACAAGAAGCGAAATTTAAACATATAAATAGAAACACAATTTTTATTTTAGCACAAATAAATAACACATAAATAAAAAATAAATAGAAAACAAAAACTACAAATCAGCCTTTTATTATTTATTGTTGGGGATTTCTAGGTAATTTTTTATATATTATCTCTAAACTACTAATCAGAAAAATTAAATAAAAATCAAACTTTTGTATTCTAATAATATCAATTTAGCAAATTTTCTATTTTCTTTTTATATATAAAATTAGGTTAAGTTATCTCAAATATTAAATTTTTAAATTTATATACTTAATTGTCCCAATGTAAAATATTTACATTTCTTTTTAATAAAATATAAGTCCGAAATTATTTCTTTTACTGGCCAGTATAATGAAAAATTAATATCACTTACTATTTTGCCGCACACTCGATACTTCCTTTAAACCGATCCCGGGAAAAAAATACTGCTATAATATCCATAACCAACCTCTTGACTGGTGGCAAAGATATAAATATGCAAGTTTGCAGAAAACTAATTCTTCTTAAATTTCTTTCCAACATAAAAAATTTTATATGTTGTGAAGTTATCCAAATCAATTCAAAAATTTATTAATTTCTTGATATTACGACGAAAAGGTAAGTTATATGCATTTCTTTGCACGAAATTTCATTTGTTAAAATTTGTAACCTCACTTTGTTCTTTCAAATTATTAAAATGCATGTTTTTTATAGGTTAATCAATGCACAAACGACACAACCTCCTCTCAATGCGTTCTGGAGATTACTGATTGTTTTTCACAATATAATTTACATTAAAACATACAGAAACAAAAAACTATACAACATTATCAAGTAATCCTAGGACAAAATTTGACATTTAATAATTTTTTAATAAAATATAAATTTCTTTAAATTTTAGATTTAATCACATAAAAAGAATCCCCAACACTTCCTTAAACTAATAATATAACATTTTTATCTCTAAAACCCAACAATAACCCACAATTTGAGTCGAACAAGCAAATTTTCACACTCGACAAAAATTGTAATAATTTCCATTTAAATCTGTCCACATACCAATTTTACCCTTTAATCTTTACACAATATGATTATATAAGTTTTCCCAATAGTTTGACATCAATAACAAACACTTACGATACAAAATTAACTCGAAATAATAGTTTAATATCGGCACAGGTGTATGGACATTTTTAAATTGAATTGGCTGAGAAAACACACATAGAACTACAAAAACTTTATACAACTTACACAGCCAAGATGTTATCCAACGAAATTCCACAATAACATCATGAACCTACATTAATTAAATTAGAACGGTGGCTCGATAAGCCAATACTATGAATCGTAAAAGGAAAAATCACCCATTTGAAAATTAAGCAAGGTAAGTTACTTTTATATATGCAAATCTACTCATAATAGCCCGTTTTATTATATTCTAGGTGCAAGTTACCAAATTTGAGCTATTGACGGAAGATCAAGAAAACAATTTAACGTACCAACCGTTGTATTAAAAATTACAATCATTAAATAATATACACACTTAACTAGTATCCTTTTGTTGAAATATAAAACTTTTTATGCATGTAAACATAATGTGAATAAATTATTCCACTAAAGAAACCCATTTTGAAAAATTATTTTCAAAATTTGAGGTTATATAATGAATAGATCGGATCGTTAAATGATCTTGCATGAAATGTAACTTTAACAAGTAATTATCGCAAATAGGATGTATTTATCTTAATTCCTGTATATAGCTGGCTTCAACCGTACTTTTGAGACTATAAAACAAACCTTTTAACAGAGATTCGATTACGAACGCCTGAAAGATAGGCAACCCAAATTACCTAATTAACATTTCTACCTGCAAATAACACAGCAATATGTTAGATTCTTATATATTTGTACAAACATCTATTAAAGATTTATGATATATAAAGCTTCAAATATAAATTATTCAATGTAAAATAAATATTTAATTAATATTTTATTTTATTATACTAAAAAAACATTTAATATTTAAAATACATTTAACAAATATTTATTAAATATAGTATGCTACTGGGAAAGTTACAAGATAGAAGTTAATACTAGCTACAGCACATGATGATGGCTTGATGTTAGTGAAAAACATACTAAGTGTGTTGCACGAATTACAACTATTTTAAACCATACATTTGGCGTCTGCGAACCCATCCGGCGACAGGCGACACTTATCAAAAAAGCCTGACGCTTACTGCCGAACAGCGATTTCGTCAATGCCGGTGTCTTACTAGCGACTCAGTATTTATTTGACCGACTCACTGACTGGGTACAAAATAAGAAGCGCGCCTTGAAATCGCAACGTACGCATATGTACTATTGGGAGATAAATAATTGGTACGGTTGAATTATAAAGTAATAAGACGGATTTAAAAAAAAAAGGCATATTACACCGTCTTTGACAGTGACAGTTTTAAATTTTATATTTTTTTTTACAGAAGAGAGTCTTATGGAGAAAGTCTTTAAAGTATTTAAATAGGAAAAATCTGCCGTGCCAATTATTTATCTGGCAATCGTACATATATAATATTAACATTTAGTTACATTTATTAATTCTGTAGTTATATTAATTTAATAATCTGTTTGGAAAAAATCGCTATTACTTGTAATTAATAATAATGGATTTTTTTATGCTTTTGGTTGTTCTGCAGCATTTAAGGGCCGGCCGCCACTGGTACATCCGCTAATATCCGATCTTTTTCTCTTTGAAAAAAGTTAATTACGGAATAATTAATTTCAGAGCTTGTTCATTAAATCTGGGCATTTTACCTGTCACTGCATTTATTGTTACAAAACTTCTGATTGTCAAGATAACGACATTTAAATTTAAATGCCGGTGACAATTTGAAAGCGCGATAATTAGAAATAGATCTGGCTTTTTAAATTTTGCCCATTTCATTCGTTTCTATATGAGTGAGAAAAAGTTAAAAATGAAAAGATGAAAAGTTATCATTTTTCAAGCCTCGAAAACGAAATGTAGTAATTTTTTTAACTAAAGACTAACATTTTGATTCGCATCTATGTCTACTAAACTTAGCAAGAATGTTGGTGCCATAAATTAACTCAATTAGGAAGTTCTTAGGAAGATCTGTGACTATAAATAATGCGTGATTTGATAAAATCAGTAATTAGGTTCCGTGATTAGTACTTAGCAAAAGTTCCACCAACCTTTTATAGCAAATGTTCCTTAAATAATATTTTTGAAATGAAGTACCCCTAAGAGGAGGTATTAAGCACGTATTCCCATTTATAATAAGAATGCAGGAAGAGAGAAAGTTTGAGAAATTTTAGTCAAAATACAAGACGCCAGTCATAATTATCTTCTATGTAGGTACTTTCACGGTAATAATATAACCATAATAAGCCCTTAATACGTAGGTGTGTATAATATGCAACATGCTCCATGTAATTTAAATATTTTTGCAGTTTATTCGATCTAGAAAATAAATTATCGGTAATCAAATACTGCTAGTTGTGTTAATAATACTAGTATTTGCTTATTTAATTAGATTCATTTACTTATCGCATTTTTTGTATTATTTTCATAACTCGAATTAATACATTCATACACTAATTTAGCAAATTTAAATATTGAAAAGCTACTACTGTTTGTTATAATGTATGTCTATAGAATAATTAATAAATATCGAAAGACTAACGGACGCGGAAAAGGATACACGTCTATTTGTTGTAGTTTATTGCATTCTCATCCTTTGTTCCGCTCGGAATTAAAATTATTGATGTATATAAATAACTTTAAATAAGCCCATAAATTTCAATGCAACACAATTAGAGTCTACAAACAATATAGGGAGAATTAATAAGATTTTTGCTAATGCATCGTGCAATTCAATAACAATATTAAATCGTTTTGATTGCAGAATTGTCTTAATAGTTTGAATAGGGATTTAAAAAAGAACATAAAGCAAACACTCTTTAAAAAATAATTAGTTTAGATTAACAATGGCGGTCACTCAAATAATTCCGTTTAAAAAATGCACGAGTCAAAATTGTAATAACAACTACATAGTAAACACCTACAGTAACAAAAAACTAAGGATAATATAGAAATAGTATATTCAGTTTTAATACCACGAGAGCAAACGAAAATAATCGATTATACCTACCGAGCGACGAGACGTATTCTGCGAAACACCACGACAGCGTAGCTGGAGTGGTGTTTTAAGGAATACGTCGTGTCGCGAGGTAGTTATAAGATTATTTTCGGTTGCTCTAGTGGTATTCGATACGATTATATAACAAATAAATACAAAGCTAACAAAACGAAGCGATGCTTTTTTGACAGATTAATTTAATTTATTGCATGCACAGGTATGTCGATGACTTCAAAATAATTGTTACTCTGACAACGATTGCTTGAACCAATAGTGTTGCAGGCTTGGAAATACCGAAACGATTATACAACGTCGTGAAGCGTATATTCACTTATCTATATGTGGTAACTAGGATAATTCGCAACTACTATTGGCTAATTTTATTATGAGTTGTATAATCAATATTATAGCCATTCAAAGTATCTTTTAAAAAGTAAACCAGTTGAAAATGCTAAGCCTAGCATTGTCAGACGAGCTCCTGGAAGCGTTATTTAACAAAACCCCCGACTTACCCACCCACCTCTTCCCAGACTTATCACCTTTCTGGTCCCACCGGTCTTACTTACTCATCCCCACTCCAACTTGCCCTTCACCGGTTTAACCCCCGCCACGATTTTATCTTCCCCTGATCATCATTTTTAATTTTTAAAAAGACTATTAATTAATGTAAAGGTCATTGAACCTTTGGTTTAATAGGGTGGGGGGGGGGTGAACTTTTCTTTTCGATACTTGTAATTGTTGTAGATAATGGTAACAAAATTTAATCCTGTCTAACTTAATGAGGCCCAAATCGTCATTTTAAATAATTCTTTATTTACTCTACTGGTTATTTATTTGAGAGGAACAGAAAAACTTATTTTAAGCTTACTTGAAGATTTTTTTTTAATATGATTAAGGATTAAAAGTTTGTCTGTATAATTAACGAATTATCTTACGGCCTATTGTTGTAATTCTTGTAATAGGCTCTTTTATAACATTTAACAATAAAGTAACTCCTGAGCATGATTCGGCTAGCAGAGGTTGAATTGCAATTTGAGTGGAATTGAAAGTGATCTCATCATCAGACTGTAAAAGGAGATTTTGGAATTATGGGATTATTGAAATAAAATTAATGATGTAACAAGTTAAACGAATATGGGAACTGAATTCAGTTTAAAATAAATAACGTAAACCAATATTAATAATTACTACTACCCATTACCTGACGAACCAGACTCCAGCATCTGTGAAGCTTGTGTGGGAAGGAGGGATTAATTGCAATAATTGCAGAGAAAAAACTATGGTGACTTGACTACACTCAAAAATAACCAAAATAAAAAACATAAAATAACATAAAATACAGTACAAATATATTTCTGCCTTTTCCTCAGTTTTTTTAGTAAGTAATAAACTTCAAGAAGAACTACATAAAATGTAAGTAAAACTGTTCAGTATATGAAACTAAGAATATGTAGATTAATTTCAATAAATTTAGTTCTTGTAACTTGGATCAAAGAGTCAAACAAAATTAAATTTAATTTTAATAAAAGTTTCGATCTGACTTGGTTAGTCAACAATTAAATTTTGATGCCTGTAGACAATTGTTATTGAACCTAATTATTTTTAAGACTTTAATTTACTTTTTCTTTTAATTAATTTACTTTAATTTAATTAAGAATTTAATTTAATTTTATTCTATATTGAGATGATATCATATCATATAATTGAAAATTTGTTTAGTTTGTAACACATTAAGAACATTTAATAGGCTACGATAGGCTCCGGAAGCTTTCAAATAATCAAATAGCACTTATACGTTATATTCATGCAATAAAAAAATAGATACTCACGCTAGGATATTAGTTTTATTCATGCTTAAGGATGAATGTTTGGTTACAGATAATTTTATCAACTTAAAGTAGGAAAATAGGAGTACGATTGTCTTAATACACATTTAACCTCACTTTATAAAAGGTTTATAAATATAAAAAGGCATATCAATCAGTTAGATTGTTTTTGTAGTAGAACATGGTTTACGTCACCCACGTTACTTGTTCAGGATATTCAGGTTTATCCATTTTTTGAGAATTTTATCTTTCTTTCTTTATATGGGGTTTGACGATAATTAACGTAGAAGAGAACTTTCTTGATCCTACTAAGCTGAACCAGTTTCGGGAAAATATTTCACTGAAAATATGTAAAACATACGTAAAACATTATTGTAATGCCTATAACAGCACATTGAACTTAAAAATTCCTGTATTTGGAAAATTTGTGTTAATCTTTGTGAAGGTATTGGCTTTGCTGCTATGCTTCAATTTTTCTAAATATTGATTTTATTATCATATTTTACACCGTTGTATGAATGCAGGCACTTGGAGTACTGCATTCTGGACAAGAGTGAGTATAGTTTGATTTCATTTATGTTGTCATTTGTATGGGAACTTACAAAGCATCGTTTGACCTTAAAAACGTGTAAACAGATATTTTAGTTAAGTTTTTCTTTTATTGTAAATATTTTTCTATGAAAACCTCATATGTATGAGCTACCTTAGGCAGCTATGTAGTCATTCCTTGTATAGGCATAGCTGGAGTTAATGAGTTTTCATTGTAATTAAGTTTTAATGGGATTTTCGACCGTTGGTCGTTTTCGTTGATTTTCTCAGTTATCGTTTATTTTAGACCATAAGTGTGATATCGTTTTAATTGTTTTTTCGCCAGCTACATTTCTGTCTTTTTAGATTTAAGATTAGTGCTAATTATGAACACATGTTTTTCGTTAGTGACGTCATGATAGAATTTCAGTCGATAAAACGCATTGGGAGTGTCCATGCTCGACTCCAGACCAAAATCTGTAAAATAAAGTAACGTTAAGTGATAACCACATGTTATTTTTTGTAAACAAACGACAATTTTTAACAAAGTGTTTATGGAATTGAATAGTTACCTGAATATTTAAATCAAAGAAGATTTATTTTCGTTGTTCAACAATTATATGGAATCGTGAACGACTTATTTAAATTAAACCAAGAAAATTTATGTTTATTTAATTATTATTGATTTGCATAATTTGGACTTATAGTATGTGTATGAATATTAAAGATCAGCTGTTGAATTGAAGGTGTCTGTATTACCGATAATACAATAGAAAATACATTTGAGTGGATTCGTTGACGTTTATATACAAGGTAAATCGAAAATAAAAGGGTTTGGTTCACATTAAGAACAACAAAATAAAGACAATTTTTTTAATAAATTCAGAATTTATTTTTCTTCTATGAGAGTGTTTTAGTTGTAACATTTAAACAATTTCAATTTGTTTATTCACAAAAATAATTAATTTCTCGTTAGATAAATTTATTTAGCAATTGTAAATATTTTTCTTATCTGATAAACTTATTTGATGTCAGTTTGTTTAAATGGAGACCAGTTACAACTCCCAATGTCAGTTTGGTAACTAATATTTATCACATTTGAGCAAGCTCAAGGAAGATTTTCTATTTTTTTAATTTCTCTTTTGAAATAGATTTTCCATTTATCATAACAAAAATAAAGATCTGAGATTCAATTTATCTATGTGTTTATTTATTTGATGTTTATGCAAGTATCCATTTATTTTCTTCACATACAGAGTTTAAGTTTGCTGTTTGTCCAGTTGCAGAAGTCCAAGTGCCTTGGTAGCAAGTGTCTTTTTCCAGGTACAGGAATTAATAAGATTAATGTAAATTTTTATCTCATGCTCTATCGAATTGAACCTGAGTCAGCTTATTTGGGTAAAAGAAAATTTAGATGTTATTTAAAATTTCTTTATTAAAGCTAGCCAAAGTAATTTTAACATCATTAATTTATTTATTTTTTTATTTAACTAATAATATCTCAATATTTTTGACATTAAAAGTCGTAATAAATGTCACAGTTTATTGATTTGTTAAAATCTTAAAAATACTCTTTGCGGACTGTTGATATCTTTATGTACCAGTGCATGATGTACACATTTTACTTCCAAAGTTTGATAAAGTTAAAGAAATGTATTCGATTTTTCAGATGGTGTGCAGAGAATACCCTGTATGATGTTCGAAAATTCAAGCTCTTACTAAGATTCTATCCAATTTTAAAATATTTGCTTCTTCTAAAGGCGAAAAACATTTTCGTCATTCATTTATTTTTTCCTAAAGTTTTTTATTCATTATTCCATTGAAATAAGTAGATCGATTTCTAGATTGTCGTACAAGCAAAAAGATATAAATAAAAATAACTTTAGCTGAAATCGCATGTCTTCTTTACCTTCCGCTAGAACATGATGCAGTAAATGTTGGGAATCCTGTAAAAACCCAAAATATATCTTCGACAAGTGCAACTTGGAAAAGGATGATCCTATTACACAATCATGAATAATACTTCTAAAACGTTGACCGACCACTTTTGTTGAAAGATCGAAACTTGAACAGCATAAGGATTTTTTATAGCATAGAAGAATTTTCGAAATTCTTCAAAAAGAAATCATTATTCGTTTTTGTCGTTTTTTTCATAACTAGTGAACCGATTGTCAAAAACCAAAATATGACCCAATAATCCAAAATTTTTTTCGAGATACGAATTCGAGATACCAGAAATCTGAATATTTACCACTTTTTATGAAAGTTTGGATCGTAATATCAAAAATTATAATTCTAAATTTCTGTAATGGTAATTTTTTTCAGAATTTTGGAACTGTGAGTTTTAAAAGTTTGGTGACTAAAAACTTTGAAACTACAATAAATTATTGGAGTGATTGAATCTGTAACTGTCAAGAATCTGCAAATTTAAAATACATGGAACTCCGAACGGTTGAAAGTGGGGAACCTATACCTTGATATCAAATAGAATTTGTTATAAACTTTGGCTTTCTGAATGGGAATCATAAAATTCTGCGGTGTGTATAAAACGTAACATGGCAATATCTCCTCTTCTGATAAGTTCACAAAATAAAGTTTCAAATAAAGATTTTAGGCAGTAACTTAAGCTACCAATCTGAAGTACTTTTGAATATACAGGATATTTCATTTGTAAGGAGTGCATCAAAGTTATTTTTTTTAAATAGCAAACCCTGTATATTCCAGTTTTTATACTCTATTAAATTAGGTACTACAAATTCAACTCTAAAACCTGCATGTTTCTATTCTAAAATATTTTCATTATGTAACCAACATTGTCAAAATCTAAACTAAATATTTAAGAATGATTTTTTTAATTAGGTGCTCGAATTGCCTTCCTTCTTCTATTTGGCAGTATCCAAGCCTAGTATAAAAAGCTAATATGATATTACGCCACTTCTCATCATATATCTGTTCGGTTGTCGCCATTATTCCATTTTTAAGGTCATCCAAGTTTTCTCACCTGTCTTTATCTCTCCTCCCTATCTACCTGATTCGGAGAATTTAATTTAAATAGTAATTTTGAACGGCGACAATAAAATGTGGTGATACACCATCTTGCTGGAACCAAATTTTATCAAAATTATCGCCAACAGCATTTCTTATTCCAGGAACTATTTGATTTTTGCAGAGTGTCTAAATATTTTAGTCCGTTTGAATTGACCTCCATAAAAAAGGGTCAGTAACATTGGTACCGATAATAGGGCCTACACGTTTACTTTTAACGGGTTTTGTGTTCTATATTCCCGCATCCACCTGGGATTAGTGTAACTTTTAACATAAATGTGGCTTCGTAGGAAAAACTATGTTATTTGTGCAATGGGGATCTGTACCTACTTTTTGCATTATAGTTCACAACATTCCAATCTGTGCTCATAACCATCTTCGAACAATTATTCTTGTACCGGCGTCATTCTAAATGGATGAAACTTATTTTGCTTCAGCATATCATGAACTGATTTAAACTAACTCCATTTTCTTAAAGCAATTATTATTTTCAGAATTAACAATAAGAAATATTACGGGTTTTTGATGCTTTGGACACATGGCTATTTGATTATAATAAATAATTACTTTTTAACAATTTCTCTCATTCTTTGGCCTAACTTTAGAACGAATAAACTTAGAAACATGAGGTTTTTACATTGCGATAACTTTGTAATTTAATAGAGCATAGAGCATAGAGCAGTGTGTGCAATTAAGAAAAACTTGATGCACTGCTTACAAATTAATCACTTTGTATATCAAAAATATTTCAGATTGGTAGTTTCATAAGTCATTGCCAAAAACTTTTATTTTAAAATGTTTTTGTAGACTTATCAGAGAAGAGATGTTGACCGTTACGTTATTTTTTATACACTGTATAAAGCTATAACTAAGGAATTATAAAACTCCATTTCTAAAACATTCAAACAGAATATGTGCATGTAGGAGCTACGGAGTACACGCGAAGCAAGGAAAAAGAGGTAAATGTAGCATTATAAACTTATAAATAGCGAAACTTCAAATCTCCAAATCTCTAATCTTTGAACGTTTTGATACAAAAACTGTGAAATTTGGAACCTGTGAAATATGAACTTCGAAAACTCTGCCAATTTGAAATATTTAGTATAATTTTCTTGTCCTTCAATGCGTTTTCTGACAGTCTGTCTTATATTAGCTTGGGGTAATTTGACAATTTAAAAACTGAATAGCATTTGCAATGAAATCTTCAGAATATGTTAATCTAATTATTTCAGACGTCGAAGATTTTTAGAACTTTAGATGACATTACTGAAACTTTGATATATACTTAGAACGCCTGTAGCACACTCAGGTCATGTAAATTTTGTCTCTAATAATTTAATTTGCCTTGTGGTGAATTTGCACCCATCGGTGCAGCAGTAATTAATCACTGCTGGTATAGGTAGTTAGTATTCCGATTAATCTAGTTAACGTGCGTTGATTTCGCTCTGTTAAGTTTGTTGGGGCGTTTCTTAGTCCAATCGTTGACCTCATCTATCTATAGCAGTTTGAAATTTAATTGTTACTTTTTCAATGTTGTTACATTTTGCTATGATGGTATCGTCAGCCAAGGAGCTTCTTATATTATCGATATAAATTTGCATAGGAGACGTATAGGAGTGGATCTAATACCTCCCCTGTGGAACTCCGGCTTACATTTCTTTTAATTCATAATAGCTATCCTGATGTTTTACTCTAAAAAGCCTGTTAGAAATGTAAAACCACTTCAAAGGTTTGCTATAATGTTTAGGAAAACTTTTTCAAACTTTATCGAAAGCTTGTACAAATATGCTACCGAGCATATATTTTTTGATTCCAGTGTTCTTTCAACTATATTTACGATTCTACGTATCGCATTGCTTCTAAATCCGAATTAATCGTTTGGAATCATTTTTTTTCAATGTTGAGTTTGAGTCTCTTTATTAACAGTTTCTCAAATAACTTTGAAATCGATGGCAAATACTTGACTGACTGAAAATTACCATTTTCTCAATACCCCCCCCCCCCCCCACCTATATAACATCTTGTGTATTTTTGCATTTTTTAATCCCTTCTGAAATTCAGATTTCAAAAAAGTAATTCTTGTGCCTGACAATATCCCAAACGGTCTATAATTTCTTGTTAAACTTGATCCTTCGTCTTAGTTCGTTAACATTGACGGGTTTACTTTTATAATAATATTTTTTAGGTAGCCCTATAGAAAAAATCTCAGCGGAGTGAGATCCGGGGATCTCGTTGACCATTCTATGGTTCCACATTTCCCAACCCATCTGTTTAGAAATACCCTATTTAAATATCTCCTAACCGTTTTTGCATAATGGGAGGGGGTGACGCATCTTGTAGATCACAAGACATGATTTCGTAGGGAGCTTCAGGATACTTGAATAGAAATTCACTTAAGTAGAAATAAGATAATTCTGTAAAAATAGAAGATGTGGTCTGTTTCTATTGCCATTAAAAATGTATGACCAATGATTGCATTTCTAAGAATCTTCGCCCAACCGTTTACCTTCTGTGGATATACTGCGTATGAAGTTCTCCAACCCAATGAGGGTTGTCTGTTGCTCAATATTTTCAATCTTGGATGTTGACTTCACCATTTAAAATAATAGTGGATACATCCGAAAAAATATTATTCTTTACTTGGAGGGGATTATCATTTTACATATTCATTAATAATTGGCTAAATTCCACTCTACTGTCTTAATTATCTTCAGAAAACCATGAAGTAGGTGCAGTTTAAAAGGGCGCCACTTTTTCACTTTTAGCATTTTATGTACAGATATTAAAAGAATTCCTAGATTTCGACTGATCTGGCGAGCACTATCGTGTGTATTATTTTCTTTACAACCCAAAAAAGCATTTAGTTTAAAATTTTGGTAGATGGCCTGTTTTTTCTTGTAAATCAACCACATAACCAGTTTCTCTGTCTTTTCTCTAATTTAGAACTTGTTGTGACTGACTTATGGATCTTTCTGGGCACTCACTGTTAATTTAATAAAATACATTCTCTTCTGTACACACCCTGCCACCATATCTAATCATCATAGGAATGTAATTCTTTGAGTTTCCGATAAGCCCATTGTTTAACCAGTATTTTTTTAAATAAAATTATCAAGAATAATTGTTGGCAATTCAATACTAGAACGACAAAAAGTTGTTAAGATATGCCAAAATAATTGACGTACCAACCTACTTTAAAAATAGAGATTTCGAATAAAAAATAAAGAAATCTATGTACTAGAATTCAGAATGTTTGTCGCTTTATAAACTCGGCCCCTGTAAATATCGCCCTAAAACACCTAAGTAGTTGGACTCCGCACGGAGCAGAGGAATGCAATAAGGTATTGAAAGAATCGTAAGGATTATCGTATTATGCAAATTTTTGTAGAAGTCCAATTAGTAGTTTTCGAGATAATAAATTTATTCCATACTTTATGTACGCAGTGTATAATGTCTTACTTATGAGTTACACTTAATTCTCCACATTATTTGATATTTTCTTTTACCATTACTGCTAATTCTCCTCTTGCTGCGTTGTCTGAGTAAAACGTTTTGTATCTTTGTAATTTTACGTAGTTTTTAAGTAGGATACTAGACATAAATGTATGCACTGTTTGAGGCCATAGGCGCCCACAGAAATTTGTCCAGGGGGGGGCAATCCTAGAATGAATGGCATGCTAGGGAGGGGCAAGTCTAGAATAAACGACATGCTAGGGGGGCAAGCCTAGAAAAAACGGCATATTATACAAAATTTTCAATAAAATTCAAATTGTTCAACTTCCAGGGGGGGAAGTGCAAAGGCTTGCCCCCCTACCGGGCGCGTATGTTTGAGGCCACAGAATTATTCCTAACTCATGAACTTGGAGAAACCCAATGGCATCCCAAGCTGCTATTCGTATAAACAAAACCAGTTTTATTTCATTCTATTAAATAGTTGCAGCTTTCCAGTTTTGTACTATGTCTAAAATTGTGCAATTACGTAATTGGTTCAAGTATTTGATTTTGGTTAGGGTTACCAAACGTTTTACTTGGGAGAACATCCTCTGTCCTATCCTGTTTTTGTTTAATGAATGGGCCTGGGGCTCAAATTATGTTTTAATGGATTTGGAGATCAGAATAAAAATGTATAATAGAGTATTTTTATTTAGAAAAATATAGATCTTCCAAAAACAATCGACAAATTAATTGTCAATATGCTTCACTACACTTTCACTATTGATCACTGGTTCGAAGCTGCTCAAACTCTACTAATTCTGGCTTGAATTCTTCTTTTATATGTTCTGGGATGCAAGGTGATTTTCTTCGTCCGAATTCGACTTCTGACTGTTCGGAGGAGGTTTTGAAGGTTTGGCGTGCTAGATAAGACCAGGGTATCGAAAAATACATTTCTACTATAATTAGTATTGCGGTGATCTATTAAAATAAAATATAGTATGCCCACCGTTCCAAATAAAACATAAATTATATACGGTGGATTAAAATAAAAATACACCACAGATATTTTTCTTTATTCCAATCAGCCAGCTCAGGGTTACTCGGTAAAGCATAAATTATTTGAATTACGAGACTCTTATTAACTCTTATGCCTGGAAAAGAAGAAAAACTTATGTTGTAAACACTAGAGCTCCTGCAAACTAGACAACCACTGCTAAACTCTAAATTCAAAAAGAAAGAAAATTGAATGCTTGCATATGCATCAATTAAACACATAAGTAAATTTAAAAACACATAAACTTTATTTAATGAACAAAATAAAAATTCAAATGGAAAGTGAATGGCAAGAAACGTTGTTTAAATTAATACAATTAACAATTGGGAAATAAATTCCCGGGCGTGACCAAATGTGATAAAAAGTTGTACTGGCCTGACATAGGGCCAATACGGTTATTCACTTGAACAGACCAACACAAATCAAAAATTGTTTATAAATAAAACTGTTTATCTAATAAAAATAAATTGAAATAAAAGAAATTAAATTGTTTTATTTAATTGAAGGCAAATAAGTTCTCAAAAGAACCTTAGAAACTAAACAAAATAAATTTGAATTATTAAGGATAATTTAATTCATGTATAAAAAATCCCATAAGCCGCGATACATTTGTCACTTTGACATCGGATAAAGTTAGCCCTAACTTTGCATCTGGATAAAATGTGTTTAAACTTCCATGGCTAACTTTCTCGAACCTGATTATTGTTTTTAATAATTGTCATTTTCAAGTTAATAAATGTGTTCTTGACTTCTTCATAATTACCTAGTTATTCCTTTTTATTATTCATTAAATTATCTCATCGAATTACGCTCGAGGTTTTTTTCTCCGGGATAAAATTGATTTTTTAAACTCTAATTTGGTTTCTTTTTGGTAAACTGACTCTACAAACCACCAGATAAAAAAACTCGTCCTTCGGACTCGTTTTTTTATCGTAGGTGGTTTGTATCGTCAATTTACCAAGCAACCAAATTATCGTTAAAAAAATCAATTTTATCCGGACAAAAAAAGACCTCTCGTGTAATTACAGTCGATAAAATTTATAAGTTTAATATTATTAATGAGATTAAAGAACCCATTTATTATGACCAACCTGGTATATTTTATTAAAAATAAATTCCTTTAATTAAATCCTCAATTGGTAACACTGCTATAGTATTTATCAGCTGATTTCTTGTCTTTAAAAACATCAATACGTAGATCGATGAAGGAAAATAAATTCTCCCAGAATTTATTTAAATGATCACGTTCACTTTAACTAATTGTAGAACAATAATAAAGTCGTCTTTAAACTTTAAAAAATGTTCAGGTAACACTTTAATTTAATTCAAACTTTATTCATACATGACGTTTACGTCAAACATATGATTAAAATATCTAACCTCACTTTAAATTACAGATTTTTATCCGGAGTCGGGCATAGGTTTTGCCGTGAACGTTTTGTCGACTGACTTTGTTAAATTTTGCTCTAGCTTATATAGTTTATGTTAAAACAAAAGCTGGCAATGACATATTTTCTAAACAAAAACAAATCATGTAAGATTGATGACGTCACTGACCCGCACAGCTGTTCTTAATCATCACTAATCTTAATTCTATGATTACAGGATTGTAGCCCTTAAAACAAGGATTAAAGCAGTATAATACAACCCTTGTCTAAAAATGTATCGTAACGAAGATATAAGAGAAAAACGAATGACAATATACAAATCTCGTTACGACCTAAATACATACACAATTCAACAAATCAAGGTTTATCCTTTACAAAATAGTTACATAATTACACAATACAAGTAATACATATAAATTCTCCATAGGAACATCTTTACAATTTACAACAAACATAATTTTACGGTGCGATACTACAATGAATTGACCAATTAATGCATTCGCAAGTTCCAGCTTAAATATTGATTCAAAATTAATCAATTTATGATCAAAATGTCCAGCATACAGTTCTCCAAGTGTTTACATAAAACATAAAAAATGGTGAGAAAAATAGGATAAGAGTCAATAATCCTCACAATGAAGCAAAACGACAAGATTAAAACCTTCAATAATAAAAATGGTCAGAATTTTTATAACAAAGTTTAAAAACTAATTGTACTATATAAGTCATCACAAGATTGACCTAATTTATCTGTTTTCAGTTAACTAACAGCGCGAAACTGAGTTGGTCTCCTGGAAAGTAGAAAAATTTACCCTACGTTAAAAATCGTAGCCTCTAAATTTAAATAAGAAAATTACTTCTTCCTTACAAGTGGAAAACCCATCCCAATATGTAATTTGGGTTGCATAAACATGCATTATAATAAAACAATCTAACTGATTGATATCCTTTTTTTTAAAAATCAAGCCTTTTGTATGTATATGAATTGAGGTTATGTTTGCATGAAATTTTATTCTTAATTTTTAATTTAAATATTGATGAGCCTAACTGTGACCCTATATGTAGCCTTTATATTAATTAAACCTATGACTTAGCATGTCTCTCTTTTGATTTAAATCAGATATATATATATATATATATATATATATATATATATATATATATATATATATATTTACGGCCAGTGTATAAAGTGAGGTCCGTATGAACAAAGTTCACGTTTCAAGTGAGGTCCACAAACAAAGTGAGGACAAATATACGGACCTCACTTTGAAATTCGATAATATTTCGTGTAGAGCTTTTCGAAGGTATAAGTTGGCGATACTGAAAAAATGGGCTGGACCTCAGATGTTGCCAAAACGGCTAGAATTATACAGATTAGTTCAAGGAGTTGACGCCTGGAGTCGCTGCGCCAGATGTATATTTTTCAGACGTATAATTTCTTGTGTGAAGCTTGTATGAATGATGCGCAAAGTGAGATCCGAACAAGTGGCAACGATGGAAATGAAAGTTATACAATATTGATTTTAATTCTATTACAGAAGAGAACGGAAATACCCTAAATAGCCGATTTTATTTCTTACGAGCGGAAATCGGTTTAGAAAAGTTGTATTATTGTGCTGTTACAAAATTTCGATAGGGAAATTTTTAGATTTAATTTCATCGACGTCTGATTATTTGTAATTAGGCAATAAAACTAAAATACATTGTAAAAGAGATTAATAAATCTTCGAGGACTTGCAGCCTTTTTATTTTTTTGTATTAATTAAGAATAAAATAATTTTTTTTCGAATGACATTTCGCCTAATCAAGATTAGGCTTTTTCTAGTCTTTAATAGTATATTAAGGGCTTAATTGAGTGTCTTACAGCCCGTGCAGTCAGTTAGCGCCTGAAGCGAAAACCGAAGGCGCTAAGACGATAAAGAGCTCTAAAACACTAATTAAGCCCGAAATGCGTACTTTAAATGTGCGGTCTAAGATTAAATTAAGTTTAATTTAAAATAAAAATAATTTAAAAAGTCCTAAACTTCAAGTAGGTAGGTGCTATGGTCTATAATTGGTCTATAATAATAAAAAAAAATTCAAAATAGATTCCTACGCTTCCTATACTTTAAAAAGTTTGGTTATTACCCTGACTACAGAACAATAAGAACAGTGGACTTACGGAATAATTTCAATTTACCGTCACTACATGACAGACGCGAGTGTTCTATGCTGTCCTTTGGATTTAAGATTGTCAATAATGCCATCGACTGTAACGAACTTTTAGCAATGTGTCCTTTGAAAGTACCCAGAAGAAGTGTCAGAACAACTAGCTTATTTCATATACCTTTTAAAGTAATAACCCATAGTAAACCGTTGATTAAAATGTTAAAATTACTTAATTATGTACATTTGCATTTAAGAATTGACATTTTTCATATTACATATGTTAAATTTAGATGCAGTGTGATCGACTATTATAAAATGAATGAATGAATCATCTTAATCTGGTTGAGCCCTTGGTGTGTCTATAACATATTATATAATAATAATGTATTGAATTGATCTGTATATATGTATCCTAACACATTGTACTGAATTCATGTAATTAGGCAGATTTGCCTGTTTGGATTTAAATAAATAAATAAATAAATAATTATTCTTATTACTATGGAGACGTCGTAAACAAGAGTAGTAAAAGGGGGTGCTCTAATTTAGCGATTTACGCTCTAGAAACAGTCCGCAAAATAGGTCATAATCATGTCATAATCACCCGAGCGGACATAATGTATATTATATATTCAGGGACTAAAATGCATTTTTTAAATTATTAATTAACACTTAAAAAACACTTTTAGTCCAGTGGTATATACGCTATTTTTTGCACGTCTAAAGGACTTAATCGCAAAAATTCAAAATTTCGTTACATGTCATTCGGACAATTGCCAAAATCACATAGTTTCAGGATAATAAATCCTAACATGTACCGCGATTACTTTTTTTTGTTGTTTACTTGTTGTTGTTGTCAAGGAAACACTTTACTCCCTCAGGGAATTCCACCCCAAGTAGGGATTTTTAACGTGCCAAACATCGCATTGACACGGGACCTACAGTTTTACTTCCTATCCGAGAAGAAGGCATGTTTTTAATTTTTCTCCGCTATTAAACATTACCAGCTCAGCCGGGGATCGAATCTGCGGGGCCTGGCCACAACGGCCAATCGCTATTTTGGCCGTTGTGGTCATAACCACAACGGTCTCCGTGACCATAACGGCCAACAGCCACAACGGCCAATTTGACCATATCGCCCAACTCGAAACTTGACCATAACGGCCACCATGACCACAACGGCCAACTAGAAACTCCACCCCATCCGCCGTTTTGACCACAACGTCCACCGACGCTTATGTATTGGCGTCGCTGGTGACGATGACCACAACGGCCAACTAGAGTGAGTGACCACAACGGCCAACTATGGAGCGTGACCACAACAGCCAAAATGACCATAACGGCCAACTGTGGCGAGTGACCACAACGGCCAAAATGACCACAACGGCCAACTAGGGTGAGTGACCACAACGGCCAACTATGGAGTGTGACCACAACAGCCAAAATGACCATAACGGCCAACTATGGCGAGCGACCACAACGGCCAACTTTTTTCATACTGTTATTTTGGTTTTGTTAAAGCTCATTTCTCTCTTTTAACTTAGCCTGTATTTCAATAAGGTACGTCCAGAATTTAACAGCGAGGTCTGATGTCAAAGTAGCGCCGATTTAACGTGACTTACCTATTAGCCCAGTAACCTAGTACATTTTACCTTGCATGAAATGGGGTAGTAGATTTCTTTTTTTATATTGTATGTGATAGTACCGAGATGCCAAATCCAATTTTTCGACCTCCGCGACCTTCCGGATCACCGCCAAAAAGAGGTAAAACCGAAGAAAAAAAGCACTTTTTTTAGATTTGGCCAATTTTGACCATGAAGGAACACTTTTCCGAAAAAGACAATTCTATTCATTATTTAAATCGATTTTTTCGGGTGTGTTACATAAAGTATTTTTCTTGCGGCCGTTAAAAGACTCTAAAATATTATAATGCAGTAGCTTAAATAGCATGTTTATTTACAGAAAATGAGTTGTTTTTGATCCTAAATTTAAAAATTGATATTTACTTGGTTATATTGGGTGCTATTGTAGGTAGCAACCAAACACGAGCTTAAGTTATATTATATTATTAAAATCCAGTCATCGGGCACAAAGCACATTAAATTTGCTACAATTTAAGACTAAAATGGTTCCTTAAGGTCTAATAGTTTCCGAAATATCGCTCCTCAGAATTGGTTGAAATTTACACCCATGCTATTTTTCAAGTATTAACCTATAGAATTGAGTTCAAAGGTTCAAAATAAGAATAGAATAAAATTGAATAGAATAGAAAATCTTTAGTCTTATTCAAACAAAATCATTTTTTACAATGGAATCTTAAAAATAATCCCTCGTAAATGGCTCATGTTGTCGAGTGGGTATTACCAGAAATATGAAAAGGCGACAGGGAAAACGCCTTTCAATTTGGTTTAAACCTCTTGGAAGGTCCAGGTTCAAGATACTCTTCAGCCTCTGTGTCCATGTTCTCCTGTACTTCTTCAGCCTGGTCAATTTCCTTATCTGGAGGGCTGTTAGGATATACAAGCAGTCCATCTAGCTCATCGTCATGTAGTAGGTCATCGAGCTTGGCAGTATCCATGTCAACGATGATATCTGGCCGATTCTCGCAGGACTGTTCACTACATTGGCTACATACAATAGAGCACTTCAAGCCTGCTTTTCTGCAACAGCATGCATTGTCACATCCTTTCTTGCAGTTGCAGGAGATCATTTGCATGAGGTGGGAAGGGGCCGCATCCCTCGATATCATAAAGGCCGTGAGCTGTAAGAACCCACCCCCATTGTTAACAATTGATAACAACTTGTTTTATCCCTGACCAAAGAAGCATGACGTAGAATCACATCCACTAAAGGCATGGGTGAAGGGCTTGAGGTGACGGTAAGAAGATATCGAGGTGGTTGAATAGAGGACATCTGGTATTTTACCTCTTCCGCATTTCTGAAAGTAGATGTTACTGTGTTAGTAGGGACAGAGGATATGGTGAAAGCTCGTGTGTGAAGTTCTTCAGTTCTTCATCCGGCTGTGACACAGTGTTAGGGGGTCAACCGTCACCTGTCTCTTGCCAACAGTCACAGTATTCACAGAAGAAAGTGATACCACTTTATTCTTCCTTTTGAATTTGAAATTTTCGTAGTTTTCCCCTACAACCTTCAACATCGCTTCCTTACCCATATCTCTAGCCATGTGACAGTTGACCTCTTCCACTCCAACAAGTCCACTGCTTATAGACATGACGACATTCGTATTAGGGAATGGAGGGTGATGCAGCAACCAGTCGCAAAATGCGTTTGCATGTTAATGTAACCCGAACCGAATGTTTCATATACTAAATTTATACATTATTGAACTATTTGAGAGGTATTATTAAAGGTTTGATGCCAATTCTATAAGTTAATACTTGAAAAATAGCATGGGTTGAAGTTTTGACCAACTTTGGGGTGCGATATCTCGAAAACTATTAGACCATTAGTAACCATTTTGGTCTTAAATTGTAGCAAATTTAATGTACTCTTAAAATGAATTGACCAGGCTGAAGAAGAACAAAAGAACATGGACACAGAGGCTGAAGAGTATCTTGTACCTGGACCTTCCAAGGGGTTTAGACAAAATTGAAACGCGTTTTCCCTGTCGCCTTTTCATATTTCTGGTAATACCCACTTGACAACATGAACCATTTACGAGGGATTATTTTTAAGATTCCAATGTAAAAAATGAATTTGTTTGAATAAGACTAAAGGTTTTCTATTCTATTCAATTCTATTCTATTCTTATTTTGAACCTTTGAACTCAATTCTATAGGTTAATACTTGAAAAATAGCATGGGTGTAAATTTAGACTAATTCTGAGGAGCGATATTTCGGAAACTACTAGACCTTAAGTAACCATTTTGGTCTTAAATTGTAGCAAATTTAATGTGCTTTCAAAATGAATATAATTATCTTTTTTGGAAAAGTGTTCCTTCATAGTCAAAATTGGCCAAATCTAAAAAAAAGCATATTTTCGGGGGTCTTATCGCTTTTTCGATGAACTCTGAGGAGCTATATCTCGGAAACTATTAGCCCTATAGTAATCATTTTAGTCTTAGATTGTAACAAACTTAATGTACTTTTGAAATGAATAGAATTGTCTTCTTTGAAAAAGTGCTCCTTCATGGTCAAAATTGGCCAAACCTAAAAAAAGTGCAAAATTTCGGCGGTTTTACCTCTTTTTGGCGGTGATCCGGAAGGTCGCGGAGGTCGAAAAATTGGATTTGGCATCTTGGTACTATCACATACAATATAAAAAAAGTCTACTACCCCATTTCATGCAACTGATACCTCATACCCCATTTCAGGTTACTGAACGATATATTGAAAAATGCTTTCTCTATATACAACTGCTGCCCTATGCAGTTGACGACATTTTTCTTTCTTAGTTTCTCGGCAAGTATCCCAGGCAGATTAAATTCTGAAAATTTGATACAGGTACACTATAACTATTTACAGAATCATGATACTTTAGTTCACAGGGTAGTTTATCTTTAACGACAAAAGAAGTTTTTTTTCTATTACTTGTTTACCTACAGCAATCTTTTCATTTTGGGGACGTTTAAAAAAGTACGAAATAGAACTATAAAACAACACGTTTGATGTTTTATTTATATATTTCCATTGCATTGAATTTGAAGATTTCGCAAGATAACTGTAATCTATAAAGGAATATTAAGGACGGGATACTTCTCTGGCCAATGGATGGTGCCCCAAATAGCAATGGTCCCAAAACTGGAGAAACCGCCGTCAGATGTGGCCTCATACAGACCTATTAGTCGTTACCCGTCAATGGTTTGTAAAAAATTGTTCGCCATGCGAATGTCGCCGCTAATTGACGAAAATCAGCGAAAGCCCAACTAACAGTTTGGATTTCGTCGACAATACGCTACAATCGAACAAGTACATATACTATAAAATCAGGTTTGACCTGGAGACCAAAACATTCTGTTCAGCGGTATTCATAGACACAAGCCAAGCATTTGACAGGGCGTGGTATGTATGTAGATCTACTCTACAACCTCAAGTGACATTTACCGTATACCTTCTTTCAAATCCTCACGTCATACCTCACTAAAAGATACTTTTTCGTGAAATATTCAGACTCCACTTCAGCCCTTCTATCCACAACATCTGGTGTCGCGCGACTGGTCCGACATTATACCTAATCTTCAACTAGAAACACGACAATAGCAACCTTCTTGGACTACATGGCAATACTGGCTTCCCATACTAATGCAGATATAGTTTTCAGAAACTTACAAACCACCTAAGCCTTTTTGAAAGATGATGGAACACGACGCATTAAAGCAAATATACAAAAACCAACACAGGCCACTTATACTACTAAAAAAACTACTTGCCCTCTAGTTTACCTTAACGGAAACTCACTACTCAAGAAGATTAGGTCAAATATCTAGGGTTCCACCTAGACAGACGTCTTACATGGTCAAAAAATAATTGATACATACCACGCCCTGTCAAATGCTTGGCTTGTGTCTATGAATACCGCTGAACAGAATGTTTTGGTCTCCAGGTCAAACCTGATTTTTGATGCAAGTACTTGTTCGATTGTAGCGTATTGTCGACGAAATCCAAACTGTTAGTTGGGCTTTCGCTGATTTTCGCCAATTAGCGGTGGCATTCGCATGGCGAACAATTTTTTACAAACCATTGACGGGTAACGACTAATAGGTCTGTATGAGGGCACATCTGATGGCGGTTTCTCCGGTTTTGGGACCATTGCTATTTGGGCCACCTTCCATTGGCCAGAGAAGTATCCCGTCCTTAATATCCCTTTATAGATTACAGTTATCATGCGAAATCCCTCATATGAAAGTTCCTTTAGGAGTTTTCCAGTTATTACGTCGAAACCTGGGGACTTCTTCGAATTTATTTCAGTTTCGATGACCTTACTTCGCGCTTGAAGGAAGTCCCGTATGAATTTTTCTTCTTCAATGGTAAGAGAGGCGTAAACACGATATTTATGACGTTCTATAATGCAGCCAGTTGCTTTAGTTGATGTTAGGCAGTGGAAATAGTTCTGGAAATCTTGATTTCTCTGCTCATCTAATAATTTCTTAAACTCTTTGACGGCCCTATTAAACTACGTTTTATCGCCCGGTACGCGAGTAAGTAATCTGTCATTACTTTCTAAGAGCTCGTTTTCTTGTATTTTTTCTCGGATACGTATGGAGCAATACTGTTTTGGATTATTGCGGTTTGTTTCTGGGGTTACGTCCCATGCTGCTCCCTAGATTGATTTTATTAAGTACTGGGCAGATTCGTAGATATCGTGTTTATTTTTTAGGAGAAGATTTACATTTAGTTTAAATTTTAAAACTGATAAAAACAGCTAATTACGTACTTCAAATTCAATGCAATGGAAATCTATAAATAAAACGTCAAACGTGTTGTTTTATGGTTCTATTTCGTACTTTTTTAAACGTCCCCAAAATGAAAAGATTGCTGTAGGTAAACAAGTAATAGAAAAAAAACTTCTTTTGTCGTTAAAGATAAACTACCCTGTGAACTAAAGTATCATGATTCTGTAAATAGTTATAGTGTACCTGTATCAAATTTTCAGAATTTAATCTGCCTGGGATACTTGCCGAGAAAATAAGAAAGAAAAATGTCGTCAACTGCATAGGGCTGCAGTTGTAACATATATAGAAAAAGCATTTTTCAATATAGGTAAGTCACGTTAAATCGGCGCTACTTTGACATCAGACCTCGCTGTTAAATTCTGGACGTACCTTATTGAAATACAGGCTAAGTTAAAAGAGAGAAATGAGCTTTAACTAAACCAAAGTAACAGTATGAAAAACAGTTGGCCGTTGTGGTCACTCGCCACAGTGGGCCGTTATGGTCATTTTGGCTGTTGTGGTCACGCTCCATAGTTGGCCGTTGTGGTCATTTTGGCCGTTGTGATCACTCACCCTAGTTGGCCGTTGTGGTCATTTTGGCCGTTGTGGTCACTCGCCACAGTTGGCCGTTATGGTCATTTTGGCTGTTGTGGTCACGCTCCATAGTTGGCCGTTGTGGTCATTTTGGCCGTTGTGGTCACTCACTCTAGTTGGCCGTTGTGGTCATTTTGGCCGTTGTGGTCATCGTCACCAGCGACGCCAATACATAAGCGTCGGTGGCCGTTGTGGTCAAAATGGCGGATGGGGTGGAGTTTCTAGTTGGCCGTTGTGGTCATGGTGGCCGTTATGGTCAAGTTTCGAGTTGGGCGATATGGTCAAATTGGCCGTTGTGGCTGTTGGCCGTTATGGTCACGGAGACCGTTGTGGTTATGACCACACCGAGGCTGGCAAGTTTGTTTGTATTATTGCTTTTAGAAAGAAAAGTTAGACGCAACATACTCTGCAGACTATTTTTCTGCATTTAATACACCCAATAATTAAATAAGTCATTTATTAAATTCATTGAAAAAAAATTTCATTTCAGATTTAATCTTTAAATGGAAATAGTAATCATTATGAACAAATAAATAACGGTAGGTAACCCAAAATAGTATATTAAGTGGAATTCTGTTATAAGTTGTAACCTCAAACTGATCACCAGGTGACGATCAGATGAGGGCTTTCCTACACAACTACTAAATGTTCTCAACTTTCATTGTATTATAAAAGCTCGCAATGAATTTAATTCTTACTTCTCAAGGCAGGCTTATAAAAATTGATAACTATAAGTACCAAATATTACAATCAAAACGTCTCTTTTTAAATTAATATTTAATAAAACTAACAATAAGAATAATTTATTAGAACAGATTTAGAATATCAATTATATTTATTATTCACTATGTGATGATGGATGATGAGGTCGTTCCCAACTTTATAGTCTTATAGACTTGAAATCTTTTGTAATGCCTTCAGTATTGGACCAATATAAAATGTTATATGTTTAAAATGGGGGCACGCCCCCTCGGGGGGTTGAAATCCCCATTTTGTACCCCTAATTTAATAACGCAACCAAATTGAGTGAAATTTATGTTGGGAGGGTTCTTGGAGTCGCTGATTATGAATCCAATGAGAAAATTGAAAAATTCAAAGTGGCGGACACCAAAATGGCGGTCCTAAAATAACGGCATTTGAGATTGAGAATGCGATTTACGCCGTTTCTATTAATTTTAGAGAAAAGCTCAAAGAGTCAAAAAGTGTTTAAAATGTGATTTTGCAAAGTAATACACCATTTTGGTTACCTTATTATGTAATCCTTTCTCTCTGCTCTAGTAGTAGAGTCAATTTTTGCATTAAGTTCTTATTTTTTACTATCTAAAGATAGAGACTTGAAATCTTTTGTAATGCCTTCAGTACTGGACCAATATAAAATGTTATATGTACCAAATTGAGTGAAATTTATGTTGGGAGGGTTCTTGGAGTCGCTGATTATGAATCCAATGAGAAAATTGAAAAATTCAAAGTGGCGGACACCAAAATGGCGGTCCTAAAATAACGGCATTTGAGATTGAGAATGCGATTTACGCCGTTTCTATTGATTTTAGAGAAAAGCTCAAAGAGTCAAAAAGTGTTTAATATGTGATTTTGCAAAGTAATACACCATTTTGGTTACCTTATTATGTAATCCTTTCTCTCTGCCCTAGTAGTAGAGTAAATTTTTGCATTACGTTCTTAGTTTTTACTATCTAAAGATAGCGACTTGAAATCTTTTGTAATGCCTTCAGTACTGGACCAATATAAAATGTAATCTGTTTAAAATGGGGACACGCCCCCTCGGGGGGTTGAAACCCCCATTTTACACTCCCAATTTAATAACTCGGGGAGTTTTACATCAACTTGAGCGAAATTCATGTTGAAGGGTTTTTGGGGTTGCTGATTATGAATTCAATGAGAAAATTAAGAAATACAAAATTTTATATATATTTATACATATATATTTTTAAATATAGTTTATTTAGTAGGTACTTATTTATTATTTTATTATTATGTTGTGAACAATTTATAAATATGACTGATGACATAATGCAACACTATCATTAAAAACATTAAAAAGTATTTTATATTGGTACAATGCGAGGGTTGCGCTGAAAATTGTTATTAGCAAAAAGACCGTTGCATTTTTTAACAAACAATCTTTATTGTTTTTCAAAATAATCTCCATTCAGACTAATACACTTGTGCATTATTTGAAACCACTTTTTAAAACATTCGGAAGATTCATTTTCTGAAAGGTCCTCAAAAATTCTTTGAAATTCTGTAACTGCTGCATCTGCGTTGGAAAATCTTTTACTTCGCATCATTTATTTAACAGTTGGAAACAAAAAAAAGTCGCACGGCGCTAGATCTGGGCTATACGGCGGATGAGTTACCAATTGAACTTCCGTATCTTTCAAAAAATCCAATGTTCTGGCAGCAGTGTGGGAGGATGCGTTGTCATGATGGACTAAGAAGTTACGCAAACCGGTCCTTTGTCGACCTGCCTGTAATTTTGCAAACATCTGTGGTAAAGCCACTTCGCAGTACCATTCAGAATTAACAGTTCTGCGATCTTTAAGTGGAATAACAGCAACAGGACCACATCGGCGGAAAAAACAGCAATCATTTTCTTCTTGAAGCTTCTGCCACGAATTACTTTTGTGGGCAAGTCTTCATCTTCGAATACCCAAACACTAGACTGCTGTTTAGTTTCAGGGTCGTAACTGTATACCCAAGATTCGTCACTAGTTACAATGTATGCCACTTGCCTGGAAGCCCCTCCGTCAAATTTTTGCAACATAAATTTACACCAGTCTATTCGAGCCTGTTTTTGACTTTCTGAGAGCAAATGCGATATCCAACGGCTTGCTGGCTTTCTTACTTCAAGATGTTTATGCCAAATGGTATTCACCGCCGAGGATTCAATCTTCACTTCCTACTGAATCTCCCTATAAGTAATATTTCGATTGGAATGAATCAAGCTTGCCACACGATCAACATTTTCTGAACAGGCAGCTTCTGCAGGTCTTGCTTCGTCTTCTAGTCGTTCTCGCCCTCGTCGAAATTCGCGGAACCAATGACTAACAGCGGATAATGGAGGGGCAGCAACGCCAAAATCTGCTATCAAATTTTCATGGCTTTGCTGGTATCCTAACTGTCTTTTATAGTCGTAGAAAATCATAGCTCTAAAGGCAGTTCGCGGAATGCTCATCTTAACTGAATTAAAAATGCACAACTACTTACCTTACAAAATTAACTACGTTTCACAAGAAATCGAAACGTTTGACAATTGTGGGTAACGAATGCCAACTAATGCGACATTCAATTGTTGCAATTGTTTCTAGCCAATTGAGCTTCCATGGCCTGCTACTAACTATTAACAGAGCATCCCTCGTATCAACATCCGTATGTCAGATGCGTTTGTTAATTCTTTGCTGGAACTTTTCGATCCTAAATTTATGATATTTGTGACGGTAGAAATTCCTTGATAGAAGCTCTTTTAGATCAGCAAGTGTATGTATATGTTGTATTATTAGCAACTACATGTTTCACTTGTGCCTATACCAATTCTATTGTAGTTAAATAAAATATCCTCGGTTGAAATGACCTTACCATAAAGCCAATCGATACTACCACTTTGTCAAACTTTATGTTGGCGATTTCTCAGATAGATAGATTAAGGTACGAGTTGCATACAAAGCTTTATGTTGGACTGCTATAATTAGTCTAATCAAATTAGAAAAAATAGCGGAAAGTTGAGGTAAGTCCATGGATTTTTGCATACGGTTTCCTTGTGGGTTATTAAACAACTCCTTAAAAGTCAACACCTGTAGGTGGTGAGCTCGAAGAAATAATGAGGATAAACCACGCCCCCTACCGGTTTTGTCGTTTTTCTCGGAAACCATTAGGGTTATCGAGATAAAGGAGGTTAGGTAAGATAAAGCTTATTTAAAGCCCTACCAAAAGTGTTCGAATTTTTTTCGTACTTCGCCTTCTTTCTGTGTTATCGAAGAAAGGAGATATGTCATACACGGATCAGCAATTTGCACCAGTAAATTTGCTCAAGGAACTTTCTGGCGTAACTTTTTATGGTCCCCTATTGCCATGAAGTAGCTAAGAAAAATTCGTTGAGAACCGGACGCGATCGTGGTATAGTCATCCTTTATCTTAGCATCTCTTCGGCAAAATCCATCAGGCGATATTATCGATATTCTTGATAGCAGTCGGCTGAAAAATTCGTATTGGCAAGTTAATTTTAGAAGAGTACCTGCACTACTGAATTTTTGAATCTAACCCAATATGCACAAGGTGTTTCGCCTTTTTTGATATCCTAATTTCCTTTATTTATAAGTTCTTGGTACTAATCATTACGCCTTAAAAGGAGAATTAACGGTACGTTTCAAGCAGTCTTTATGGAATGCTTCGTGTTTAGCTCTGATCAATCTTTTGCGAGAGTAACTAACGGATACACCAGACTTTAACTAGTTGATGAATATGACCTTAGACCAGCATTTCTGCCCAGGACAACTTAGTTTTAGCCCATGCTACTCGTCGTTTTGCAGATACTTGTCATCGTTAACTATGCTGTTTATGAACTAAAATCTTCTTAATCCTCTAGATAACATACAGCCTCAAATCATTATGTCTTGAGGAAACTTAACATTAAGCAGTTTTGTTCTAGTTTTACTCTCGCAAAAGAGTAATCAGAGCTAAACAAGAAGCATTCCATAAATACTGCTTGAAACCTAATGTTAAGTTTCCTCAAGGCCTAATGATTTATACCTATATGTCAGCTGGAGGATTAGTAAGATTTGAGTTCATAGACGGCACAGTTAATGCTGAAAAGTCATTCACAATAATTATTGGTTGGTTAAATTTAAATGGCAGATTCACATACGGTTCATTACAAGCATTTAAAAAATAACTAGAATTAAATATTAAAAATACCAAGAGCGATATTAATCTTATATCTTTTTACACGGAAATATAGATTTTATATGCATTCTTTTTGGCCTAATAAATACCCTAAATATAGAATAACCACTTTTCTTTGCTACAAGCCAAGATCGGTTTAGGTAGGAAGATAAATACATATATTCTTTTTAACACGTACCGTAAGGAAATTACAGACAAATTTTTAAATTTAATTAAAAATGAGATGGAACAAACTCAGCATTTTAAATTAGGCGACAATATTTACTGATTTTACTAGCATTTTCAGAATAATTAACATATTATACAGATTTACATCTATAATTATTAGTGAAACTAATCTAACTATTAATAATAATTAATTATTAGGAGTAATACATTTAGATTTTAAAGTAAAGTATGTGGTACTTAGCTATCAATTCACTAATCTGTCCCACTAATAGCAGGCTGTTAATATTACTAGCACAATTACCATTAAAATGATGAGAAACACCAGAATCTTAATCAATAGTTAAATCTAATTTTTCGTCTAAATTTAATTGATCTAAGCGGTCAAGCATTCGTTTAAACATTCTAGAAGGCAATGGAACAGCCAACAGGAAATAGTTAAGTTAGGGAGCCAGTAAATAATCCAAATAGTCTGGAGAAATAGTCTTACGAAGAAAACAGAACAGACATTTTTTATAGAAAAATTAATTATCTATCTATTTTATTTAAACAATTTTTTTGTTAAATTAATATTTTAAGAGTTATTACACTGCAATGTTTTCCTGTTTCAGTGAGATGTTAGCCGTTTGCGAATTATTTAGCAAAACTAAAAAGTGAAAACTTTGCTGTGTAATAACTCTTAAAACATTAATTTGCAAGCAATTAAAAAATTGTTTTAATAAAAAAGATAGATAATTTATTTTTCTACAAAAAAGTCTGTTATATTTTTTTTCGTAGAACCAACCGTTCTCGAGATGTTTTCAAAAACGGGTTTGTTAAAATGGCTACGGAAGCATACCCGTCTCCGCCACATCAAATTAGTTTTATACTGACGACCGACCAACTAACAAATTCCAATAATAGAATAGCATGCCTTTTTGCTGATGATAATGAAAGCAAATGATGGCAACAGCGCCGGTCCTCATGTTATACTTAAAACCTGTGTATAATTTGATATTGGGGCTCACTTTGCGATTAAATCGTATCTAATTATATGGTCCTCACGTCGTCAGTAGTATAGTGTAGCCTCACTTGGTATTATTATACACAGCAAATAAAACTTTTTTAAATTCAAAGAAATCTGTGTATATTTGCGAGATACATAACTAGAACAAGTAAACAAGTGATGACAAAAAAATTTGCAAAGCTGTGACCATTTATAAGGGTGGTCCTCATTAACTATGGTTCATGATATGTCCTCACTTTGATAAGTGGCCGTAAATATATATATATATATATATATATTTATATATATATATATATATATATATATATATATATATATATTTATATATATGAAATATTTGTTTTGACGTTTCCGTTCTATCGTTAATAAAATTTTCAATGAGGTGATTTGATATCACCGCAGTATAAAGTAACCTTCGTGTTTAGAGAGGAATATTATATGTCTTATAATAATTAAAATAGAAATATTCTAAAAAGAGAAATATAAATATAGAGGTTGATTCTAAACAAAGGTCCAATTGAATTGCTGCTTAGGAGAGATGAGAGAAGAAAAATATACAAAAAAACAATTTTATGGTTTCATGTGACAAATCATTCAAAAGAACTAAATAAAATAATTGAATTCCGGTTTAAGCTGTTGGTATTTCCGTTTTATTTTTTTTATATAACATCCTGTACTTTTCAATTACTTGGACAGCTTGATCAATTATTTTAAAAAGATATAAAATAAGTATAACTTAATAATGAATGAGATATTAGCGTTTAAAGCTTGTTATGTATACATATAAACAGTATAATACTAACTAAAGTGAAACATTATATTCAACCATGACAGAAGAATGAGAACAAACGTAATAAACAAATGTTTAATATTTTTTGTCAAAGTACTTTTGCATTAATATGTTATAATTTAGAATAGAATAGAATTTAGTATTATTTAGTTCCTTAAAATATGTTTCACATAAAACCATGTGACTTTTCTTTATAATATATGTTTCTTCTACCTCTCAAAACAATTAAGCAATTTAACTGGGACGAAAGCTTTTTATATATATTTAATTAAGATATTTTTATATAATAACCTATCACTTGTGTAACTCGCGAAAATATTGTAATGAACGGGAGAAACCCCTATGCATTTCCGATGAACATTCGAGATTGGCGGCGGAATGTATGACGCATCAACAGAGGAATCTAGCGCGTTCCAGCAATCTTATATGGGATATATAAATCACAGCCGCGCAAGAGGAGGGGATAAGTGAACCCGCAAAACATATTCGCGCATCGTGGATAGTATCAGTTAGAGTTCCTAAATGAAAACTTTAACTGTGTTATTTTAGAGTTAGGACAGGGATGTCAAAATCTATCTCTTTCTATGCCAAAACTAAGCTGTCTGAAACAGAGATACTTTTTCTCTCTTTTTATTTTAGTGACAACATTTAGTAGCTGTCAGTTATAAATTTTAGGTTATGCTGTCATGTTTATTTTTATGCATGTAAAATGTTTATTTTTAATGTGCTCATTATCATTTATTTACTATTTGTAGAGAATTTTTAATTAAAACTACTATAGTACATAATTATATCAATTTTACGACAGCTTTTAATAAAGTATTAATTGTACCGAATTTCAGATTTCTATAATTGTCATACTGGCAGTTTATTATTCACAATCAATTTTCATGATTACCAACCTTCTAATAAATAGTTTCAAAATATGAAATGTCACTAGGAAAATCTGACATGCGTGACTTAACTCTAAATAACACAGTGCTCAGTTCATATTTTGTCTTTTTCCTTATATTGAGAAACTTTGAAAACTTTGGTAACAATTTTAGCCCACATCATAAATATTCCTTCATCCCACTGCAAAGTACCAGATGCCCCACCATCCATCTCAACACGTACTCGTTTCTTCTTTTTTGGTTGTATTAGTGGCAACACCATTATTTTTGTTTCTCAAATACCCGCTGGTTTAAGTTTTATTAACTCATTTCTACAATAATTATTCTTTTCTTATTCTTGAATATTTCTGATCCTTTATTGAGTATTTATAATTTTTTTTCAGTATATTAGTTCTATCTATTCATGGTGAGAATTTTTCGGAATTCTGAACTATTCTGGTCTGGACTTTATTTTCCATCGAATAAGCCATCCGCGGAGCTCTGTAGTTCAAAAATTGACATCAAATATCGTAAAATCGTTTTTCTTTTAGACACAGAAATACCTATCCACAATAGATAGATTTACATACAATAAGACTAGAATTAATTGAACTTGACCCATTTATTACATTTTAAATAGACTGTAACCTATGCATGTAGAAAAACAGACGATGTGTTATTAGGGATAACCTACAAAAGTTTAAAAAAGGGAAGTTGTACCGCATTATTATAAATTAGTGGTAACATGTAACAGTAGCGATGTTATTAGTATATCAATCATGGCTATCTTTGATATATTTAGCAAGTTAATTATTACAGCCAAAACACCAACAGCTGTATTTTAGACTGGATAAAAGAAAAAATATTCGAAAAAACATGTGGTATACGATATAGAGCATGGGTATGTTCTACATTTAGACGTAATTAAGAGAGCTGTTGATATCTGCAAAAATTTTGGTCGATATACTTATACGTACCTACATTGCATAAGCTCTTGAGTAAATCAGGAGTTAATTGAAAAATCGTTTAAACTATACAGCGCTCAGAAGTCGAATTGTACAAAACGAAATCCTTTCATATTTTTACCATTTTAACGGATACAATTCAAATCATAAAGAGGATCTCGTTTTAATTGTGTGACATTCCTGACATTCCCGCATTAACCCGAAACAAAAATTGGTAGGTAACATAATTTTTTGCCGGACGGACGCAACAATTAATAAATAATGATTTTGATCTTTCGATTTCAGCTGCAACGAGCGACACGAGTTGTTGCTTTGTGCACTAGATAGAACATGCTATAATAACCTAAAAAATATCAAATTTAATGATCGAGAGTTGCACCGACCAACGATGACGACGAATTGCATTTCATGTTGAGCCAAATTTCGTGTGACCTTAAAATACTAGGCCACGCCACAATGCAATTCAACTAACAAATACGAATAAAATTAATGAGTAGTGCAAGCTGTTTTAGGCAATTTTCGATTGCAACGGTAATTTAGCTTAATGTTCGTGTCTCTTTTCCCGTCCGTCGGCTAGCATTCAGTAGAGAAGGAGAACGTTATGGGTGTAACGGAAGAGTAGCAGACGCGACCAAAAAGTGCAACGGTTCGAAATGAGGACACAAAATGCATCAAGGCCATATCGTTTGACTGTTTAGTTTTAATCTCAATGCTTTTCACTGTTTTTTAATGTCGTGTGTGTGTTTGGCTTTTAATTACCATATTATAAATGGCAATGTCTGTATATTTATTTAGTATAGTTGTTTATTTCGTTTTTTTAACTTCATTGCCTTAAAAGATATGATAATTTTTAAAATATATAGCAATTGCGTTTGGTTTGAAAATTTTTAGAGTTATGCATGGTCGTCCAAATTTATTATTCTATTAGGGCACTATGGCAATATAATTATATCATTAAGATGGCCCAATAATTTCATCGCATCAAATCAAAAATCTATACAGTCAATTAAGCATCAAGCAACAGGATAGTAAACTATTATAGTAACTATCGTGAAATAGCTACATTATAAAGTAATCACGCTAGAAGATTAGTAATTGCTTTAATAAAGCTGCACATTATTTTCCGTTTCTTTACATGTCTTTTTAATTTAATTTGCCCTCTCATTCTTCTAAACATAGTTAACTATAAATAATTGTACCAGAGTTGGTACCTGTCGTTATTTGATAAAGTAATAAAGGAAAATATTTCGTTTCCAGTCCAAAAGACTAAGTTTCTCAAAACAACCTGGAGTAGTTTTTTATAAATCAAAAGCGTAAACTAAGCGTTTTTGGCCCGCAACGTGAAAATTATAGCACGAATGAGTCAAATAATGTAACTTTGAATCTGTTACCAACAAAAATGAAAATTATACAGTGCATTTCTAATGGCATTTGGAACAAAAAATCTTAATAAAGTTTTTGATCAGAGAAAGTCGAAATTTTAGTAATTTTAGCTGACGTTTTTAGTATATGATATTTAGTATAACTTGAGAGCCAGACAAACTAATTTGCCAATAACGCACGAGTATGTTTATGTTGCATAATATTCAAAATGGAGATAAATTCAAAGTCTAATAACAGTTTTAAAATAAATATGATTTATAATAGAATATCTGAAAATCTTATATTCTTATTTTATTTTTATATATCTTATATCTTAATATATCTTAATTTTTAAAAAGAACATTTGATATCCTAATAAGGTAAGTTAATTAGATTAAAGAGCGATTTTTATTAGTGTGCCTGCTTTAATTTAAAAACAAAAAAACCATTCGGCTTTATAAGAAAATTACATTACGAATTCTAATATTCTGCGATGCGATGCATTGGAATTAAGTACGAGCGATTTTTACTATTAATCGATTTTATTTAAAACAGAAAATGCTACTGAATTTTTCACATGATTACAAGAGCGCTTACGTCGTTGATGTCATTGTTTACAAAGACTTGACCATCAGCGATATCCTTTTCTTAATTACCGGCGTTCTAGGAATTAGCATTTGACTGACTGACCTCATAATTGTATTGTTTATCAACAAAACAGGATCAGGTTGCAGGTTCCAGAATCAGCAACGTAAATGTAACAAAACATAAGTCTTGTTTTGAAGAACATAACACAAACTACTGTATTTGCTAAAAATATTATACCCTTCTTTACTGCATTTTTTTCGGGACTTACACCTCTGAGGAAAAAATGTTATAGGGATTTTTTGTTTTGTCTTACCCAACTACTTGCCGCGTTTGATGTACGTGTTATAAGACAGCTTGTATATAAGAAGGTATAAAGTAAGGATAATAAATTCAATATTTTAAAAACGCCTAATATTTAAAGAATTCGCGCGAACCCGTCGATTTTATTTTCTTTTTGCGATTATCTTAAAAACATCTTTTGTTATACAGGGTATCTCAAAAAACCTGTGCTAACATCAACTTTCATAACACCAGCTTTTGATGTATTATACCCTATATCTAAAATCAATTGTTTTTGAGTTATTGACACCTTAACTCTGACAGGTAGATAGTAAAATTTTTAATTTTTATTATTTTAGCGAATGTTTTACTTTTGGAAAAAAAACTTTAACACGCGTAAACTCCGCAAGTTTGAGCGTTTTACTTATTAAATGCTATTTTTAATAATGCAAGATATTCTAGAAAAGCTAAAAGTAACTTTTAAATTTATTCTGAAAACAAAGATTTTCAAATATCTCTCACCAGTAAGCTTTCTTCAAAAAAAACATTTTTTGCTCATCTTGTACGATTGTTCTTTTTAATATTTCATAGTGGTTATTAGGTCATAGAAAAATATTGTATTATACACGAGGATAATTTTAGATTTTAATGCTATGTATGATCCTCTACATCCGCTGTGCGTCAGGAGACAAACTTTAAACCTTGCACTAAAATCTGTAATTCTCCGCCTTATATAATAAATATCCCTATTAATACAAAGTTTAAGCAAGTATTACTGCCATCGGCATATCTATCTAATTGTATCTATTTTTTACCATGTATTGAAATTCCTTTTTTACTTAATTGTCTAAACCTGTTTAAAATAAATGGTACTGATGAGTGGCCACACCCTTGCTTGAAACCTTGTCTTATAATTAAGCAAATTAGACTCTAGAGCTTTTCCTGTTCTGTATTATATTTTATAATGGCTGTTTGCTTTCTTGTATACAGATCGACCAACTTTTCGCGGAAAACTGAAATTGTATATTTTGAAAGGTCCAAACGTCATTGGAGCGAAAGCATGTTAGACCGAAAAGTTTAACCGTCACACATTAAAATGGAGGAAATTTTGGAGGCCAATTCACATCACCATTTTGTGAAATTATTTAACCTGGAAATCTGGTACACAACAAAGCGATATTTTCACGAGTTATGTGGAACGTAGGACCATCTTATTGAAAATAAAGATCATTTATGTCCATCTCATCCATTCATCCATTTTTCCATTCATCCATTTCAAGTTTTTTAAATATTTAAATTTTTACACTATGAACATGTTGTTCTTGTTTATGCGACACCATCACGTAAATTGTCAATGATTATAAATGGCGAATGTTACATAAAATCTAAAATAACAGATGGCGCTTGCCCAGTTATAAACTAGAGACCCTCTATAATACTTTTATTTCAAACCACAATTTTGGATCCAAAAATATACAATGGGTGCGCGTCTAACACGTCGCTGGAAATGCAGCGCTGCAGCAGCCTTCACAACCGTCTTAGATTTAAAAACCACAATTTAAAATTTTTCTTTTTTTATTATATCTCTTATCTATTGTCAAAATTGATGTTCTGACATTTGAATTATTGACATTCAGTAAATCAGTCGTCTAGTGTTACTTGTCAGCGCTTCTAAATTGTTTTAATTCTTAACTATATACACAGTTTAAAAATAGTGAAATAATGTAAGATAAAAATGGCTGCTGAATGAAAAGTGAAATAGCAGTGAAAATATTTTGCTTCTATTAAATCGTTTTATTTCAAAGTTACTCAGTAACATATTTTATTCACAATCATATTGCAATATGTACATTTTATATGTTGTAAAAACCTTGGAAAGTAAGCCATTACTATAGCAACACCAAAGGGGTTAACAATCTCCTTTACATGTCTGTAAATCTGACAGGTAAAGTCTTGGCCAACTTTTTTTATGAATAATTTACATCAGGACGTTTTATCCGATTTACTCTTAGGTTTTTATAAATGTATTTAACGCTAAAATAGTATATTACATGTTGGGTTGGTAAAGGATATCTTTACAAGCCAAGCAATAATTGTTTGACCGAGACAGTACGTCGAGGTCAAACAATATCGCGAGGCAAGGAAACTTTACCAACGAAACATGTATACTATTTTATTCACAATAATTAGACTTAAGATAATCTAAATAAAAAGTAATTTTAAATTTTAAAATAAATTTTTTATAAACTGTCATAATTTCAATCAGAGCCATCTATCGACCAAAAGAAATTTTAAGTAAGGTTTCATTCTTCGCCGCTAGATGGCGATCTATGCGCTCAGTATTTTAAAATTAGAAATTAATTAATTCCATTGTAATTATTAAATATAAAATACGGAAAAATAAAAATAAAACTAATATTAAATAAAAAATATGTTTTTAGCGTTAAATATATTTATAAAAACTTAAATTTAAATCGGATAAAACGTCCTGTTTTAAATTATTCAGAGAAAAAAGTTGGCCATAACTTTACATGTCAGTTTTACAGACATGTAAACGAAATTGTTAACCACTTTGGTGGTGCTATAGCAATAACTTACTTTCCAAGGTTCTTACAACATATGAAATGTACATATTGCAATATGATTGTGAATAAACATCTTTTTTATTTAATATTAGTTTTATTTTTATTTTTCCGTAAATAGTATACATGTTTCGTTGGTAAAGTTTCCAAACCTCGCGAAATTGTTTGACCTCGACATACCGTCTCGGTCAAACAATTATCGCTTGGCTTGTAAAGATATGCTTTACCAATTCAACATGTAATATACTATTGCGGATTTTATCAAATGGGCTGACTAAGATATTTTTAACTTCAAACTGTCGACTGATAAGTTTTTTTGTAAAGAATCCTCGATCATCTATTCCATTAAAGTCTTTGCGAATGTATCGCATACATTCAAGCAATAAATTTGTAGAAATAAGAGCTAGCTTTTCTGGAGCGTGGAGGCAATGCATAGTAGCAAAACTTAATTTTGAAAATAAAGCATTTTAAGAGAGACGGTTTTTGGTTCTCCTAAAGGTTTTCCTTGTTTTGACAAATGCTGTTTTTGACATCTATCTCTCAATTGCAATTTATCAAACTTTTATTAAGTACATGCATTGTGTTTTCATTCATTCATTCATGTGTCTCGGTACATTTTTCTGTGGAGACAGCCAGCGCTACCTAGCGCTGGATGACCCAAACCCCATTGAACTACGCGATGTAAGAGGGAGAGGTGAGGATCCGAGCTTGAATTCTTTTTTCGTATTTCAACAAAAGCAACAAGTTACTAAAGCTTACCCATTAGGGTAAGCAGTTGGCACCTATATTTATTAAAAAAACTGAAAGAGAAATACAAATTCTTAAATTTACGAAACATTAGTTTATTTGTCAAATTGAATTACATAATTTTGTCAAACTTAGTGTTTTTAAATTGACATTAGTGCAAATGGATCCAACCAATCAGCGTCTATTCCCGCATTGACCGAACTCTTATAAGTAATTTAGAGTGTGACTCTATTGTAATGAACGAAAAAACCCTTAGGCAGGGCGGTGAACAAGCGAGATGGTTTCCGTCGCATCAACAATGTTCTAGACTGTCGGCAGATTGTTCGAGACTGTCGGTGGATTGTTCCAGAGCGTGGACGTATGCGTATATAAAGGTCGTCCAAAAAAGGGATTTAGTCGACAACGAATTAATTAAATACGCGCATTGTGTGGTAGTAGAAAATAAATGTGTATATATAAAATAGTGTAATATATGAGCGGATTGTATAAGCACAGATTAACTTTAAACTAGAATCAATATCCTAGACAACAATAGAAAATATTTGGAGGGGCATGTTTTGATCTAAAAGGCAAAAATATATAATCAAACCCCCAACATTCACAGTATGTCAACGAGATATTTCTCGCCCTTCCCCACAAACATTTTTTATGTAGTAATTACTTAGCTCTGCTGAATAATAATAATAAAAATTGCTACAACCCATAACCTGGCAACCAGGCCTCCAGAAGCTATGAAGGTTGTGCGAGAGGCAGGGGGCGATTATTATTTTACGTGGGCCCAACGTGCGGCTGCAGCCGACTTACAGATGGAACAGTGCAAATCCCACATTTGTGTCATAGCCAAGGAAACTGCAGAAAACCTTAACCAGATCTGCCGGTACCAGGAGTCGAACCTGGGTCGCTTGCGTGATAGTTCAGCACGCTAGACAATACACTACCAAGGCTACCAAGAAAAACAACATAAATACCATAGTGTGGATAAAAAATCACTTAACAATTTAAGCTTCACACTGTTTCTCTGTTAAGATGAAAAAGAAAATTTGCAAGATACACATACAAAATATATAACAACGCAATAATTAAGCAATTACATGGAGTTTACTGTCTCCAGCCTTATTTTGTGGAACTCCATAATCATGAAATATAATATAAATACAAAGATTAATTAAAGTTTCACAAGTTTTATTAGAATCTTAATCTTTTTTGATCTAAAAGGCAAAAATATACAATAAAAATAATACATTTACATACATGATTTACTTAAATAAACTATCGCCTAATAAGCGTTAAACCTAAAGGACTTACATATAGCACAGTAATAAACCTCCAGTAAAGTGACTCTTTTCGTACAAAAGCTTAACTAAACGCTAAACAAAAACTAAAACACAGAGTCGTGGAAATACAAGGTAACAAAAGAAATGTAATTAATAAAGACGATAATGCTTAATAAGGGAGGTAAAAAAATTCATTGCCGAGACTTTTTGCGGCGTTTCTTAACAGATTATAAAGGTAAGATAAACCTTAATAGGTTGTCTTTTAACTAATTCCTGTATTTATTACTAACTCCATAATAAATTGATACTCTAAATAATATTTAAAAATTATTTAATAGAATAACGAACAAATTGATAAATTTTAAAATGCTTGTAGCTATTTAATAAATAGCTTCACATCTTAAATACATACAAAATGCAAGCTACACTCCCAAGCAATATCTAAGTAGCAGTAACTGTGATCGGAACTTTGATTGAGTAGTTGTTACGTAACTACAACTAACTTTATGACTTTATATGTTTAATTATTTGAATTCGGAATATTTTATTAACTGTGTAGTTGTTTCTACTATTTATTGGAGCTATATAGTTCCATTACTTCTGACTAACTTTTAAAGTATGTGGAACGGTATTCCCGCTTAGTATAATTACTTTAAAGTAGTTGCAACTTCAAAGGGTATTATGGAACTTTACAGGAACTTCAAGTTGGCAACATTTATTTGTAGTAATGTAACTAGCCAATCCTGGCCCGTCCGTCAGTACCACTTTAGTCGGCTTGAAGGACACACGTGTTGTACAGTGTATGTAATGCTCCCTGCTTGCTCAATATTAATAAAGTTAATTAATGACAATAATTGAGTATCTTTTATTTAAACACATAAAATAACATAACAGGAATAATATAAAAATGTGTATCAACTTATAAGTATTTTTGTCATATTTTATTAAAGACATTTTTTATTAAAGAATCTATTTAAAGAAGGCGCGTTGTTATTTTTCGACCTATCATCATCACATTTAACAGAAAAGTTGCATTGGTTTATAATTTTGGTATACTGGAATGAGAAAATAATCAAACATTCCATCGCTCTTTGTATTATTAAGTACACCTACGTATTAGAAATAAAATAGTAATCCATTTTGTGACACGATCGCAGCATTAGTATAGAAAATGATAGAATATTTGTTATGTTGCAAGAGTAAGAGAGAGGAGCAACCATGCTACACGATGTGTCAAAGAGAAAAGTAGTTCGCGAAAGTAGCAATTACTACGCCACCATGTATCTGCTACCCAAAAATTGTTCCTCATTTTGGTTCCAGGAACGTAATAAAACCGTAGCAATTACATGCTTGTGACTAGTGACAAAAACTTAATAGTTTCACTGGTAGTTGCTGGTACGTAGCGGTGACTAAAAATGCTGCTTGGGCAGAGATTAGATTAAAAAGTTGTTGTTTTAAACGTCTTCAACCTTTGCGATAGCTTGCAAAGTTAACAAATACAGAAAGTTCTAATAGCAAAAAATCGATAAATAAAATTAAATTAAACAATATCTAAATGTTTGGCCTTATCTATTGTTTTAGTAATTAATCTACGTATCAAAACATGCAATAGGTTTCTTACGTCCAAAGGCAGTCATCCGAGCGGATGAAGTTATCTCAGGCTGTTGAACTTATTATTAGAAATTGGTAAATTTTAGACAGTCTTGAAATTTTTTAATAAAGTCTTTAATGCAGTAAATGCATGAATGCATATATAACAGGAAAAAGCGGTGAAATAAGAGAAACGATTTAATATACCTCGATATATTGAAACATGGAGTTATAAAAACATTTCACCTGAGGTGAAAGACTCCTTAAGAAGAAATACTGTTTTATAAAAGGAATGTGAAACAACACTCCAACGGAACTCCCAAAACGAAATGCGCAACGTAATAAAATATTCGGGAGTCTAGAGAGAAGCAAGGTTTTCACACTCTATGGAATAAATGGGAACTGCTTATTAAAAGCTAAGTGCATTTACATACATAACTGCTTAGCTTAATTTACTGCGTAAGTTAGTATACTGCATTATTCCAGCTACCTAAAAAAGGTAGTGTACCTAATTTAAGTTGTCTGAGAAAATAAATATTTAACAGAAACGAAACGCATCGAAATAGAATAAAAAAATATGGAAATTTTTAAAACGCTTGTAACTAGTATTTAATAAATAGTTTTACATCTTAAAAATATAAAAATGCAAGCGGTACTGAGATTAGATTAAAAGTTGTTGCTCTAAACGTCTTCGACCTCCGCGATAACCTGTAAAGTTAAGAATACAATAAATTTTAATTGCAAGGGATTTCTAAACAAAATAAAATTAAACAATATCTAAAAGTATAACTTTATTTATTTTTTTAGTTAGGAGTCTCCCTATCAAAGAAGTTTATTACTTCCAAAATCAGTCACTATTTAGTTATCTTGGGTTCATAAAATTAATAAAAGACAGGAAATTTTAGAATAGACTTTGTAATTTTTGAAAGGCCTAACTTCAAGTCGGCATATGCATAAATGCATACGACAAGAAAAGCTCAAATGAGATAAACGACTTAATATACCTATAAATAGTGAGACATTCATTCGCAAAAAGATCTCACCTGAGATGAAAGACTCCTTAAGAAATACCGTTGTCAAATCTGAAAACTGCATCTAACTCATCTGAGTTAAGTTAAACGTGAATTACATGAATTAATTACAAAGAGATAACTTTAGGTGCAATTCGTTGGTGGGTTCATTTTTTAATAAAATCAAAATAGTGCTGCCTAAAAGTGCAATGAGTGGTAGGTATTCTGTTCTTTTTATGCTTCATGAGATAGATAAATTAACCAATAATTAGAATTTATTAATACTATTATGTAGATAGTATGAACTAAATAATTCGCTTTTATGAAAAAAAAAATTAAATAAAAATAATAGTATAATAGTGTGGTATTAGTATAAAATAATAGTATATGGTATAATAGTACGACGGCATTAAAAATGCTTAAAGTGGTAAATTAATTATTTGAGTAGCAGAGTTGATACACATCTGACTTTTACATAAAAAATATGTTCAACTGCAAATAGTTTTCTGACTTAAAGATTACCTCTAACTAAAGTTTTTCTAATGAATTTGACAGATCTAATGACATCTGTCATTTGTCAAAGGTCATTTTCGACATCGAACTCGTGTTCAGCGACCCCAAAACCCGTAAGATACAAGTTTTCAGAAAGTTATGCCTTATGTTCGGTAAAATCCCATTTAAAATACATACATTTAAAAATTCAACCTTTCAACGGCAGGGGTTAGTTTAACTTTTATATTTTGGGAATCACATTTTTTCAACAAACTAAACTCTATTTTAGGATGAGATCAGTAAAATCTTGACTTTTAGTTTAACTTTTATATTTTGGGAATCACATTTTTTCAACAAACTAAACTCTATTTTAGGATGAGATCAGTAAAATCTTGACTTTGCCAAAAACATGGGCCATCTTTATGTACAGATATGTCCAAAGTTTTGCAGTAAAATCAAAAGAGATTACAGAGTGATTACATCGAACTCGTGTTCAGCGACCCCAAAACCCGTAAGATACAAGTTTTCAGAAAGTTATGCCTTATGTTCGGTAAAATCCCATTTAAAATACATACATTTAAAAATTCAACCTTTCAACGGCAGGGGCTAGTTTAACTTTTATATTTTGGGAATCACATTTTTTCAACAAACTAAACTCTATTTTAGGATGAGATCAGTAAAATCTTGACTTTTAGTTTAACTTTTATATTTTGGGAATCACATTTTTTCAACAAACTAAACTCTATTTTAGGATGAGATCAGTAAAATCTTGACTTTGCCAAAAACATGGGCCATCTTTATGTACAGATATGTCCAAAGTTTTGCAGTAAAATCAAAAGAGATTACAGAGTGTCATCTACTAACAGTTAACACTAACATTTGTTTTTAAATAAAAATTACAGTACAGACGGTAAGATGCCGACTCGATCGCAAATATTTTTTTTAATACGAAAGAAAGTTGAGTAACACATTTTGAAGGTCTTGTAGAGCTGCTATTTTTCTTTGAATGACGACAGCATGTTAAAACTTTGTATTTATATTAAGCACTATATCAGACCTTTAAAATAAGGTATCACTGAACCCTCAGTATGTAAAAATAAAAGTATTAAAAATAAAATAATAAAATAATTAGAAATAGTCTTAAAGATGGTGTTCAGTCGACATTTTGAAAAATCTAATAGATCTTTATCTTAAAAGTCTTAAAGATCGTGTTCAGTCGACATTTTGAAAAATCGAATAGATCTTTTTCATTTAGGAATTAGTACTTTACATTTTTTGTAACTACTCCAAATTTTTCGGAAATAGCTCAAATGATTCGGAAGTTAGTTGATAGGGGAGGAGGGGACTTTTGACCCACAGTGTATAGGAATTACAAATAATAAATCACAAAGCATTTCGTCCGTAAATGATCCTTATTTTTGATCTGAAGCAGTGGCGTAACTGCGTAAGATTGCGCGCCCCTCCGAGGCTTATGTTTGCGCCCCTCACATATACAATTTATACGTAGGTAACTTTTGTTAAAATAAAATATGGAATGATTAATAATATATTAATAATAATCCGTTACCGTTTCATTTGCTTGTATCTGACTGGGCAGGGGAACTGGTCACTTGGACATCTTATAATACAGTGGCGGCGTGTCGATTTTATAAAATACCCACATGAACGTTATTAATTTCTATTGCTACTATAGAAGCGAACTTTTCACATTTTATTTATTAAAGAAACATTAAACAATTTTTTTATTAATTATATAAAATAATATTTGTAAGCATATTTTTTACACAAATATTTGACCGGCCATTTGGAGTGAATTTCGAATTCAATTTTGACCCATCTGCCGAAGAATGGTCAATACACCTTTACAATTTTTCCCAAGTTGTACTTGGTATATTATATTTGGGAAAAATTATATAGTAGCTGATCCTGGATTTATACTGTTACATTACTTATGGCTTTATATTTTAAGAATATTGTGTTACATTGTTGCTAAGTTTTCAAAAAAAAATAAAAATCTTAGTGTTTCATATCAGAATTTACATACCGAAGAATAAGAAAAATACAATTAAAGATTGATTTATTTATCAATCCAATCGTAAAAACAATAGTACATAATAAAATAGAAATTAGCATCAATAAAGAAGTGCATCCAAAACAAATGTTATTTAATAACCGAAGAAAAAACTGTTTTTGTTTAAATAAGTATTTCTAATTTTAAATTTGTAGACTTATAAAAAGTTTTGATTAAATTTATTAATAAACTAATTCATTAATAAATTAATTGAAAAATTAAAATGTTATGTCTAGATTGCCCGAATACCTGTGCATGTGTGTCATATATTTTAAACCTATTTACATTTTCTGTGAATGACACGTATACGTCAATGAAAGCATAAAAGATTAAAATAAAATAAATAAACCGGTAGTCTGTGTGCATAGACGGGAATGCCCTTGGTCATGGAAACCCAGTCAATACACAGACAGAACGGTCTACTGTGCATGCTAAAAATAAATTTGACACTTTTCGTCTAGTCACTATTATTGCATAGATAGCGCAACATAATGTTCAAAACAAGTCTGGGTTTATTCACCACTTGATATGCACTTATATTTTATTTTTATTTCAACTATCATCAATTCGCTATTCGTCCTTATCCATTTTAAGCAAGTTTAAATTAAGTAGGAAAAAGACGGAACATGGTACCCCGAAGTTTATTTAAAAATGATCGCAATGCGTTTGACTTTCCCAAAGTCAAGCCGCGCGCTCTCCTCCATAAGGAGAAGCGCAAACAAGTGCATAGAGAGGGATAGCAAAATTCTTCGGGGGCCGTTGCACATTTTTATTTTCCCGTTTGCGAATTTGATTTGTGCATGTTGGACAATGACGGAAATTGCTGACGTGCTATCAGGTGCATTTAAAAAATTCTAGTTTTGATTCGTTATATTGCGACCCGGGCTATGCACTCTCGCCTATGCAGTTGAATGCACTTTGCTCAGCTAATAAATAAGAATTTGATAATTTGTTCGTGGGCTTTTTTAAACTTCCACTTTTTTTATCGGCTTTTTTTTAATAGTTTCAGTCAGCAAATATTATTTTTTTTAATATGACCTTATTGCCATCTCCATTGCATCTGAGACCGACGAAAACTAAGCATGAATGTTATCTGTTATTTTTATTTCAGAGTGTCGTTATTTCCTTTAATTATTTTAAACTTCCTGAGATTAGGACATGTGAGTTCTCGGAATACGTTGGTATTAACGTATGCATATTCTTAGAAGAAATTTGCGTTCCAAATTACAATTAATAAAATATTATCGTTTGCTAATATAATGGATGCAATGTTTTAAATAATTTATTATATATATATATATACGGTTAGTTAAAAGTTTCAGAAAAATAACCAAAACTCAGTAGAAATTAATTTAAAACAGTTCAAATTAAATTTTCAGCCTAATATCATCGACAAACAATCAATCTACTTTTCTCACAATAGGGAAGAACCTTTAGGGCAATAACGGTGACAACAGCGGAGCGGTTAAGCTCTAGTGATTTCAAGAACACCTGTGAAACGATTTTTCTCTATTCCACTTTATTTTCCTAAAAGCTCCACTTTTTCCGTGATTTAAAAGAAACATTAACTTTGCACTTAACAAATTTCTTTTTTAATTTGGATTTAAATTAATTTTACGCTGAATTTCGCGCCTAACACTATTTTGAAAGAGGTGTCATCTGTTTTCGACATTCTGATTCATAATAATTTTTAAAAATTCATCTACAGTTTAAAAGAGATTTTCTCCTTTTTAATTTAAAATGTTGAATAGATATTTTGTACAGTATTGATTTGGTATTTATACAGTCCAATAGAGTTATAGTTGATTAATTTTTAAAATTTGTCAATATAGTCAGGCGCTCTACGAAGGGTATAATCGTTAATTCTCTGCAAGAGCGAAGATTGGATGAGCATTAGATATGCGGCGACAAAATCACGATTAATGTATCGGAACTATTGGCAGGATTCTTAAATTAGTAGATGAGTAGTGTAGCAATTCCCAAGTAAAATTCTTGGGTTTATATACTCGTTCTACAGTAGCATCAATACAATAAATTTTCTAATGCCACATACTACATGTTGAAATACTTTTTATTGTCTACTCCCAGTGTTTTACTCAAATTCGGACTTTTTCGTCAGGGTACTACTATTGGTACAATATGTTGATGTGATAATGTGATAATGCTTGATATCTACATTGTATTACGATTAATATCTACCTCCACAGGTACTATCTATTTGTCACAAATCACTTTGTATATCTTCTGTTCGTTTAACCCAATCATATTAATAACCGACGACGATAATAATAATAATAATAATAAACCGACAGTCCTTATCGTTAAATTAATGTTAAACTGTACATGAAGTCGGAGGGAGAGAGGGTCATCGTAATACGAAGCACTGTTATCATCCGCTAAATGTAATTCAACTTTTCAACTTTTTTATTTTGTCCATTTACACTAAAACTATCGATATATCTTCCATATAGAACTCATTTTAGATGTCTGTACTTAACACAATAATTCATTTGCGTCATTGCGAAAACTGTAAATAAATACACAAACGCATTAAATTTTGTCAATTGGACTTTTATCTATTGGATTTCTAGTTAAAACGTTAAACAAATTGTATCAACGTAAAACAGATAACTAATAAAATTAAATATATCAAACATATATTGGCAATATATTGGGCCAATAATATATACTAGGAGTATTTGTTAAAAATTGTAACTTAAGTTTGTATTTCATTCACTTCAATAAAAATTTGTAAAAATGTATTAAAGGCGAGATAATGCTATTTTTAATAAATTTGAAATTACATAATTATGTACCTACTATTATCGTATTTACACGTTCTGAAAATTAATCACAGACATATTGTTTACACAATTTTATTCATGTTTAAACTAAACGCTAATTAAACTAGGAGGTTATATCAATTAAGATATATGGATATTATAGTGGGTACTTACAGTATATAATGAATATAAATAACTGACGCACTTACAAACAGTAAATATAAATTTTTCAACCAGAAACGATCAGCAGCAGATATCGCAACACTAAAACAGATGGTTGAAAACGGCTGCTTGGGCTTTATTGGGCGCGAAATATTTGAAATGCGATCATTATGTATTTAGACCGAAGTATACAATAGTTACGTATTGAGGTATTATTAGTATTCAGTATTTGATAAAACCGTGTGAGTTATGGTAACTTGTAATCATCTTTCATTTTTCTCCACGTGGTACACATTTGTAAAACATTTTCACGCATATAAAGCATCCGCCTATGTATAGCTATTTTGATTCCTTGACTAATCAAGTAATCTCGTTTAAAGGCTGCTTATTCAGTGTCGGAACTATAAAGGTGAATTATTGACTGCACTATATGTCCAATATAAGACCAGTACAGAATAATACAATATAAATAATTTGTATATGGGACTTATGTGGAAGAAATATTGGTTACGTATATTCGGCGCCAATCTTAAACCAATATAACATCAATATTAATTAGATATATAATATTAAATATCTACTAATGAATTAATCATATAGTGGGCTGAAATATAAGCCCAATATAGGATCAATATAGAGAAAAGAGAAAACATATTTTTTAAATTTATTATTTATATATTGGACCTTTGTAGGAGCAATATTGGCTACCAATATTGTAATACCAATCTAGGTTGAATCTTCCAAATATTGGGCCAGAATATAATATGTTACCCATATAGCACCAATATTGGGTCAAAATCTTGTGTTACTGGGGACATATATGAGTCAACAGACTATTTTAGAGCCAATGTAAAAAAATAGTGAATCTCTCCAATTAACTCAGAAAACATATATTTAAAACAATATTAATGCAACTTTTTATAATTTTTTGACATCGTAGTTGGCGGTTAAAAATTCCACTATGTGACATTATATTAATGATTCAATGATTCATTTCAGTAAAACAAATTTTACATTGGTGTAAGTTTCTTTACTAATACAGTATTGTTATCCTTGTTTATTGGTAGTTCAAATGATGTATGCCATGTATTTTATGGGAATGTTTTTATTTTGAACAATGTTTAATTTATTGGTTCGTCTATCTCACAACTATAGCTCCACTGCGTCACATTTTTCAACGTTACTAAGTGGACTTGTGACTTACTGGACAATTAGCAGGAAATTATGAGTAAAGCAATATCTAAATATGCTTATTCTCTAATAGATGGTTATTTAGGTATAATTTTAATTCAATAGTATCGTAAAAGTTGATATTAGATAGAAATTATAATGATTTATCAAAATATTTATGTGACTTAGCAGACATGCAGTTAACAACACACGCATTCGCCAATGCATCCATTCTTGCACTGATAACTCGAACTTCTTATTTTAACTACCAAAATTATATCGTGAATCAAAGAACTAATTAAGCGTCATCCAACGTATTTGTTAGTTTCGCATTTGGTTACTTTAGATTTTTATTAGGATGGCGCAACAGGTAGTTTATTTATTTGCTTCTTCTTAAGACCGTTATTTGTCTAGGACTGTTTTTGATCATGAAGTATACCTGGGGACATTGGGGTTTTGTATAGCATCAGGAGAAACAAATGCCTTTTTTCATATTCTTAGTATAATCAGTGGTATAAGATGAGTTTGGTATATCTATACTATTAATGTATACACGATAAACAATAAATTGTGTATTGCAATTCCAATTACTGATACATTTACTGAGGGACACAGTAAGATTTTGAGTGGCTATGAAATAGTTTATTGACTCAAATACCTTTTATTTTCGCTCCCAGCGTTTTACTCAAATTCCGACTTCTTCGACTTGTTTCAAGTAAATCTATCCTATATTTGTGATTGTGAGAGAAAAATATCATACATAGTTTAAATTAACTTTATAATAAATTAATTTGTCAATGTTAAAACTACGTATACAGTTTGGCATCTTGCCAGATACTTTACTTATGTCAACATCCCGGAAATGTGAAAGTGAAAAAAGCTGCGCGACATAGACAATTCTAAGTAATTTTAGTATCTGCAATTAGAGGTAATTAGAGTTCCTAAATGAAAGTCAGTTTGCGTTGTTATGAGTCTGGTATATGTTTCTCTCTCTTTCCAATGATTTACATCTTGATCAACTATGTGACAGAGAATGTACACTAAATTTTGTTTCTTTGATTTAGTAGAGAATTTTAGTGGTAGTTTATTAGACTGTCGCTTTCTTTTTTATCATACCTTTTTCAAACTCATTTTACTGTAAAAGTTACAGAAAGTACAGAAGAAACATTGACAGGAGCCTTTATTTACTATTTTTATAAAAAAGTTTTACGCCTAATTACTTACCACACTTCTATGTTTTTCAATTGTTTTTTTCTCTGACATCATTTCTTCAGTCTACGACGCACTGTGGTTTGTAACTGGCAAAATGCGGAAATAATTCAATAACTTTTAGAGATTGGATAAAATGGGAGATCTATGCATATCTATAGGTTTTTGGAGTCGGTGAATACGAATCTTATGTCAGAAGTTTCAAATTAAAAATGGCGGATCGAATTATAAAAATCTTTATTTCTCAAAGTTTTTGCGATTTAAATATAATTTTTATGCTTTTTAATATATTTTTGGATACACTGAATTCGAATATGATAATACAAATCTTAGAATTCTAGATGACGGATCTAATATGGCGGCCTTAAACACAAATTTTATTTTTATACATTATTTGTATTTCAAATAATATTTGACGTTTGTTAAAGGTTTCTGAGGTCGTTAAATTCGAATACAATAATTGCAATTGAAAATCAATATTGCGGACCTCAAAATTTCTTTACATTTATACACTTCTTATGTTTAAATATTATTTTCGTATTTGCTTAGAGGTGCTTTGGGCCACTGAATTCAAATATGATAACAAAACATTAAAACTCAATGTAGAGGTCTCGAATAAGAATTGACAGAAAAAAAATGTTTCAATTAGTCATATGAAGAATTATTCTATTCATATTAATTTATGAATAGATTTTTGGGATCACTGGATTAAGATGATTAGGATGAATTAAATAACAACTAATCTTCGCTATTACATGTTATTTATTGACAACGACCACTAGCAGTCCTAGATAAGCCTTGATGTCGTCTTGGATTTTTTGCTTTCGATTCTTCATGGAAATCTTGTCATTACTGTCATGTTGTATTTTATAAAAAAGTGTTGCTAGAATTGAGATTCCAAAGTTTACTTCAAAACTTCACAATTTCCATATGTTAAATTAAATTTAACAAGATCAACAGAAGATAAACAATCACTTGTTCTTTGGCCCATACTTCCGATGAATTTTCTAAAAATTTCCTGAAAATTCCAAGATCCGAAACCTGGTGTGAAGCCATTTTGATAGTTGCCTGACAAATCATAAATAAATTGCTTTTTTCTATTTCACATTGATTTTGGTCTCTTTTCGAAACCGACAATAGAACGGAACAGAAATGGAACAGAACTTTTCGATACTATTTTAAGAATTTTTTAAGTTTTGATTTTGAGATTGGTAAAACTTGAACGTTATTAAAGTAAATTATTGCGAAATAAAAAATAGTATAAAGAACCTGTGTCACAAGTACTTTTTATCGCACTCAGCCAATTAAAAACTTTGTCTTCGTGCGACAAAAGCTTGCTTGTGACAGTTTTTTAATTTTTAAATTATATTTAAATGTATGGAAAAATGCATTTTTACAATTATAGATTAATAACTGAATAAAGTAATTAAAATAATCAAGATTTAATAAAATTCTTAAAACATGTGTTCGACTCACAGGTTTGATCAACGCGTGCGTGTAGGAGATTTTATTAAATGAATCTAGCGAATCCGCAGCTTTCGGCACCTTATAGCTCAAAATAATCTATATTAAATTCCCTTCAAGACTGTTTTTCTTTTTTTGACGGCACGTGACGGCAAGTATACTAATTTTATAATTTTGTTTATTTATTTCTAAAATTTTAAAATACCCTTAGAACGGTTTTTTATGGCTTTACAGAAAATCAAAATGAATTTTAAATGTGTTTTTTTTACATATTTGGGTGTAAAGTACAAGATTATATACACTATTTGTCAATAAATATCAAATATATAAAGAAAAAACCCAAGGAACATACCTGTGTTTCAAGCATGTAAAATAGACCCCGAAATCCTCCATGTTTACGACCATATAAAATGGAAAAAAGATAATTTTTCAACTTATTTCGGTTTGTTCCTTAAAGAATAGGTTTCGATCTTGTCATAAATCATATTTTGCACACAAAAATTCGACAATGAAAAAATTGAATTTTTGGCCAGTTACAAACAACAGTGCGACGTCATCAAGAAGTCTTTTAGACGGCAGCTTACACTTTTTACAGAAAAATTGGATATCGTTTTTCTTTACGACTGTATAAAAATATCATAAGGTTGCATAATTTCAAGAAAAAACACCTCCAAACGTCTCGCTTTGGTGATTTGTGATTTCTTTCGTATGCACGTTATCACACATGCCCATAATTTCATTACACAACTAAATGGTCTCATATCAAAATACGTTATGATTTGTATAAAATAATGAAATAAATAAAGATTAATAAACAGTTTCACAAGATTTATTAAATTATAACCTGGCAATTGTTTCGACAGCTAAGATGTCGCTATTAAAGGTAATATAAATGTAAACAAACAGGTTGCTAAGGTAAATACAAAAAATGGAAATCTAGATAAAAAGATAAAAATAATAATAAACGTTTTCGTTGCCACTATATAGAGTCTGTATGATTTAAAGCGCCCTGCTATGTAGCAACTTTATTTTCGGTCAGAAATGGTATAAACCATATATATATTATTAAAAATGGCATAAACTTCTCTATATTCTGGTTTAGTGAAATTCTAAAATAAGTGTTTCAATTTATTCTACTGATTATTTATTTTTGTACTGTTTTGTTCTACATTTTTCCTAATTGAAAATTAAAGACCATCAGAATAACTCAGTGGCATATTTGTGGGACCTCCGACTTTTTTTCAATAGTCTTGGTCATTTATGTCAAAATCTAAGTATTTTAATTCGGAATTTTTTATAGAGTACCCTCTTCCCCCTCACGAGAAAAATTTGTAAATACGCCACTGGAAACTAAAGTTTTGTTATTTACCTAAGCTTGCTAGATAATTATGTTTTATTAATTGAAGAACCAAAAATCAAAGCCTACTAGTCGTAAATCATTTTTCACGTTTTTCTTGAAAATTTTCTTATGAAGATTATGAATATTTATTATAGTTGAAAAGAGAACACAATACTCTATCAATTTCAGTAAAAAAATACCTATCATGTAATTTTAAAAAGTTCGATGACGTCATCACGCTCACACCGATTAGTAAATACATAATTTTCTTAATCAGAACATAGAGGATTTTAGGCCATTTAATAATATATAGGATTATACCATTTCTGACCGAAAATAAAGTTGCCACAAAGTGGTGTGCTTTAAATCAAACAGACTGTTTATAACTTCTTAACATCATTTTCAGTGATAAAATGTAGTTTTGCATCTATTGCAGTGTTAGTAATATTTCGGTTACCAATTTTTACCAAAGGGCCGATAAAAATGTTGCTTTATAACACTACGTTGTAAGAAGGCTAATTTCGAACTCAACTTTGTTATAATAAGTTAAACATTCAACTTTAAATAATGCCCAATATAGTAGCATCTATTATTTTTGCATATACTGTCTTGGCGGAAGCCAATAAATACTTTTATAAAAACTAGAAACTAATATCACTCATAAATAAATTTAAGTAATACTATATGTATATCTTTAAGTTGGGTTGTAGCAATTATTTTTTTTTTTTTTTTTTTCACGCCTACACTACGGGGGAACCAACATCTAAGGTCATCTGTCCCCCATCTAACATGCAACACGAATACACACATCCATAGTTGAGGTGGCGGAATTTTCCAATTAGAAAAATCCCCTCCGCCCCAAGTGGGATTCGAACCCACGACCCTTGGAACACGAGTGATGCACTGACACCACTCGTCCGCCGCCGGCCCTGTGTAGCAATTATTATTATTACTATAAGTGATATAACGTTACGAAAACTGTGATTATCGTAGTATTTTTATTTCAGTTTTTTAATTTCGCATTTTAACTAGAAAGTTGTATTGTAGTTATAAACTATAATTTCTATAATTACTCCATTCGGTATTGTCGGCAAGGTAAATTAAGGAAGAAATGATTATATTATAAATATGACGAGAAAATGTCGACGATGTCTTTTGTGCAATGTATTTGGTAAAATGTTAGATAAAAGTCATAAATAAAGTCTACCACATTATAAAACTTGTGACACATAGAAAAATAATTTCTCAATCAAATAAATTTTCCATCTATTTTTTTTGATAAAGTCATTTAAAATTGTACAAACGAAAGAACCGGAGCATAAGTTCTCGTCGTTAACAATTGTTAACCAGTTAATCAGGAGGTAACAACAGTTTTTTGCCTGCTGCAAAAACAAAGGAAAAAATCTTTTGAAACTTTTCGTTGTAATGTAGGTACTTCTGTATTTAAATTTTTTTAGGTTTTAAATAATCTCTATCTAAATTACAACATTTATCAAACAATTAAGCTTATGAACCAAACCATATGACATATTACAGTCTCCTATTATCATAGTCTTTAGTATTTATAAAAGTGATCAACAACACCACTATATGTATGTATATTAATTGAATATTAGCAATTAACAAATGTTAGTTTGATATGAAGTAATGGCATAAACCTTATATAAATTTGTTAATATGTACTATTGTGACGGTTACTATAGATTTTATAAAATGGTGATGGAAATATTTTTATTACTTCATTATATACCTAGAGCTTACCACAACATTATAAAGCTCTAATAAACTCGTGAACATTCTTATATAATTTTGATACTTTTATATACTCTTTATATAACCAAGTGATACCAGAAGTAACAAAAAATGTTTATTGGGTTTAGTCTTAATTTATTTAATTTAATTTAATTAAAAAGATTTAATTAAAATTAAAGATTTACCCTTATAAAATAAAATTAGTTAAGCAACCAGAGAAAGATGATTTTGTTAGAATGATTCAGTACTTCGAAGCCACATTTTCATTAGATTTGCAAATCGGCGCAGTTGTCATTATCGACCTCATTGGATGGAAGAGTTATATCCGCTGTATTCACAATAACTGAAAGGAATAGAATTCTTCGCCCTTTCATTTTGAGAATAAATTGAATGCTGACCAATATCTAGATTTCATTAAGTTTCAACTTGTTTCTTAGTCTTATCGTTTTTATATATATATAGCAGTAAGTCCATCTTAAAACCACTGCTTACAGAAATAGACCCAAAAATTCAGAAGAATAAAAAATTCTATTCGGTAATGAAATATAGGCAATATTAATGTAATCCAGGGTTGTTATCATCGAATTAAGCATTGTCAGGTAGTTAATGGAAAACAGTTCAAACATCTACTGTGATAATTCCTTTAATTTGTCTTATAAAAAAGTAAATAGTAGAAAAAAGATTATCCAATTTTGCCCTAAAAAGTGTAGGTTACCAATCATCTTGAAAAGTTTAACATTTATGTTCCTTACTTTTTACTTTACCCTGAATAAATTATTATACAGAATTCTAGTCACCCCTTGCACCCTTAGTATACCTCTAATCATAAAAAATACTGAATCTTCTGTTTCATGCTTGGTCGATTGGTACATAAAGAGCTGATTCTTCTGAATCTATATGTTTTATCCACAAGACTTTATGTCGGACTCTTCTGCATCAACATTTTCATCTTGAAGGATATTTTCTACTCTTACCCCCCCCCTCCTTTTCTCCTTTTTTAATTGCCATTTTCCTTTTCATTGGTATGAATTCTGTTTTCTTTTTGGAGCTGTTTCTAAAGCGTGCTTGAGGGTTGATGCCTCTATCCTCTTGCTTTCCCTGTTTTTAGGTTTGAGAATATGGATCAAACACGTCTATAAAACTAAAGCTCTGCTACGGGCTTTTTTGGCGAAGAAGAATCCTAATGAAGACATGGAAAATATAGTACGGTCTGATATAGCAGAATATAACAACAAAATCATGTTATGTATAATGTCATGGAACAAAAACGGAAATCACATCGAAGCGGTCTCCTTACCCAAGCAGACAGACTGATCAGTTTTAACTAATTAACTAATTTGGATAAGGTAATTAGTGAAACGGTTAAACTAGGAGGTAAAAGCATTCTTCAACAGCTTGAATCACTATTCAATAAATGTCTATAGGTAAAGGCGAGTTTATAAATGCATGGAGAGATTTTAAAAACGCTAAAGCAATATTATTTTTTAAAAAGGGAATAAAAAAGAACTTAACAGACCCATATCGCAAATATAAGCTACGAACAAAAGTTATCATGAACATTGTTTAAATATGTTTCAACCACCGGAAAAGGTGAGGTTTAGAAGAGGTTATTACGCCCCGGACCACACAAATATAATTTAGCATTTTAGAGAAAAACACATGAATATAACCAATCAATTTATTTATTTAGTTTTCAGATTCGAACATATCCACAGTATTGATTATGCCGAAAAAGCGTTTAAATTTGTGGAGAAGTGGGCCCTTGTTAATGCTCTCAAAATGTGTAGACTTTTGCTGCGTAAACCTACTCAGCTCTACAATAATGATACCGTAACAATACTAGTATATGACGGTACCAAGTCCCTAGTAGTGAACCGCAGTGTAGGACAGGGGATACAATCTCTCCTAAACTATTCTCGAATGTCCTCGAAAACGTTTTTAATAATACACTTAATTGGGATAACCTGGGTTTAAACATTAATGGGGAATATCTAAGCAATTTGCGCTTTGATACGATATAATTTGTATCCGGAAAAAATTGTGGAAAAAATATAAAGAGAAGAAAATTTTGAATACTTATTTTTAAGATTTGTTTGAGTACTAGTGAATAAATGACTTAAACGGACATTAAAGCCGTATTGACCACCGTTATTTCTTCCAATAAATTAGGACATAGTTATTAGTGCATCCACGTACGTGGATGCACTAATAACTACATAGTGTAACGAATAGTAAACCCACATATGACGTCATCAAACATTCTAGATGTATGAGTCATCAACTGTATGACTCATTAATAACACCTGCATGTATGACTCATCAATCAACACCTGCATGTATGACTCATCAACACGTCATCGAACATTCTAGATGTATGAGTCATCGTATGAAAGATATAAATTGAGATCGCGAGTAGAAGGGGGCAGTTAATATTTAACCGTCGTATTGAAAGGTGCTCTGTATAAATAAATCAATAGTTAATGCTTGACCGGCATAGTGAAATGTACTCCGAATAATTAGTTAATAATTGTTGTAATACATAAATAGTTTTTATATAAATAGTGCTCAAATAAATTTGTAAATATCTAGCATTTAAATAATAGTTCGTTAAATAGTTTATAGTTATAGTGTTTTTAATTAAGTCCATTGTAAATAATCTTTTCTGTATTAATAGACGATTTAAACAGCATTTTTGTTATTATTTTAAAAAGAACGTTACAATAGTTAAAACACCCAAGAAAATGGAAGAATTTGGCCCTTCAGGTCTCGTTTTTCAACTTTTCTTGAATCTGTTTTATAACGCACTTACAGATGTCACCGCGATATTTTTTTCATAATATGTATGTTTTTCCGCGATATTTTATCGTCATATATTTTTCCGCGATATTTTTAATGCTTAATATATTATTTCCGTGATATTCTTTTACGGAACATATTTTAAAGTTGCAATGGCAACCCATCTGAAGTTTTTATGTTCTTTACTATCACCTTTTTTATATATCAAAACTACAATCTCCATTATCCCGTTATTTATCTTCCTTGTTATAGATGTTGTCTCTATATGTGAAGTACTCTCACTCTGTGTTCTGTTTCGTTTTCTTTTAACAATTCTTAAAAACTGTCTAGTTCTAAGAAAAAATATCACGGAAAAAATATATTATGTTAAAAATATCGGAAAAAATATATTGAGGAAAAAATATGGGAATAATATCAGTAGGTGCTTTATAAAACATGTCCAGAAAAATTTTAAGAAATGCTAGCCACAGGGTCAGGTTTAAATGTTCTGTTAAATTGTTATTTAACAATATTATAGAACATTTGTTCTAATTTAGTGGAGGTGGTAACTGGCGATCAATACTGCTTTAAAATGTTTATGTTTAGGTTTATGTTTATTCAATATGGCTTTAATGTCCCTTTAAATTATTTGTTGACTAACTAATACTTAATCAACTCTATAAAATAAGTAATTAAATTTTTCCTTTTCTATATTTTCCGCGATATTTTTACTGTGATATATTTTATCCGTAAAATATTTCTTTCTACATGTTCTTAATTTCTTTCTCATTGGTAATATATTCCATTTTTTAACTTTTACATTTTAACGCTTTTGGGATTCTCATTTGTTTCAACATCCCGTTAAGATGCTAGTTTCTGCCGATTTGCTTCCTTTCAATTTTCCCCTAGCCTGTCCTAATTCCACTATTTATCTTCATTATCATTCTCTTGAATCCGATTTCCACATTTTCCTTTATGTTCACATTTTTATTTGTAATGAATTAAATATTTTAGTCTTTACACAAACTTCATCTAACATTCTTGAAGAACTTGCAAATATAGTTTCTATCACTGTTTTTGTAAAAAAAATTGTAAAGAGTATCTTCTGACACTCTGATATAGCCGCATGGAGTTATTATCAGAAAAAATAAAAATATTCCAAATATTTAGTAATTTTAGAGGAATTGCGCGTTTCCCACCGAAAGCTTTATATAAATATAAATGTAAAATTGCATTTGTAGGTATACCATAAAATAGAATTTTCTGTAAGCTACCGTAATATTAAATTTTCTGAACGTAGCTTAATACTATTTAGAAAATCAAATTTAAAACTTTACGTGTAAGCTATAAAATCAACATCACTCGAAAGCTGGGCTCGTTATAATTCAGAAGCCTTTCCTTTTAAATGCTTTTAAAATTTTTATTTACAGTCCTCTATTCAATTTTGAAAGCTTATTTCATTAGGGAACATACTATATTAGCCATAAGTGGATCTCTATATTAAATACGGCACTTTTAATATGAAACCTCTCATTTACTTAAATAACCTAAAAAAATAAAACTGGATTATAAAAAATTAATATTGAAAAAATACACAACTGTTCAGTATTGTAATTAATCATAATAATTAATTAAGTAACGAAAACGATGATAAAAACGATAATAACGAAAATAAGTTGTGGGTTCTGTCAGAAACCTAAACAGAAAGGAAATATTATTATAATTGACTACCCAAGATAACGTGGACTTGATGCCAAAAGTTACATTAAACGATTATTATCACAGATATTTCTGCACGCACAGGGGTAATTTACAAAATTTGAATGCCCTACTCATTTTCCATGCCTTCTGAGCATTCTCTCTTTTCCTTTACATTTTGACGGTTATGTAAATGTGTCTTTCGACAGCTACCTCTTTAAAACACCCCTTTGGAATTGTATTCTACAAATACCAAGGATAACCAACAGATGGTTTATTTTTCAAAACCTTTTTTTTAACATTTAAATTTTTTTATATTTTCAAAATGTAAATTAAGTAATTACGTCTTGTTTCAGATGAAATGCAGCGAAACCCAACTGTCTATAACAGCAGATGACATGGAGATTTGTGACGGTACCACAACAATTTCTAATGGACCACAACAAAATACAAATACACGAAGTACAAGTCATTCTAGTACAAATGGCAGTATTATTACTATGACTTTAAAGAATAATCATCTTATCGTTGAAACCGAAGAAAGAAACGTAAGAAGCAAAAATTAATATTTCTTTAATTATTAATTTAATTAACAAAAATGTATAATCAATCTATAAATAATCTTTTCAATAATAGGATTTGGAAGAAGATAGCAGAGAAACAACAATGAAATATTCTCCAGGAGCACGAGACGGCGTATTTGTAGTGGAAGTACAACAAGGAAGTAGAAGAAGCCCCGGATCAGGTGGTGCTTCCGTAACAGTCGATCCGGAACCATCTGTTTCTATTAGTGATCAATGTGCGTTAGTGCACAATCCTCCTGATAGGTAAAATTTTCCTTTTTTTCCTTCGAAGGAAACACGCTTTTCCTTATTATTATTAAATCAGTTTTCAAATTTTCCCCAAAGCAAGCATTTCATCAAAATTGATTTTGTAACGCTTCAGTGCGGTAATGTCTCTATAACGTGCACAAAACTACCCGAAAGGTATTAAGTTAACGCTCCTGTTCATTTTACGAGCCATCAAAGGTTCTTATCACGAAGTCGTGTCCAAATCTCGACACTTTTGATTAAGAAAATTTTCAAGGTGTACTATAATAAGATGATTTAATGAGGTTCATTACATAAGGACGCTAATTTTGAAGAAAAACAGGGTTATTACCTCAATTAAATAACTTTTAAAAATTGCATTTTTTTTTATTTCGGTTTCCGAACTTAATTCTATGTCGTGGAATTTTATTTTTAAGAAATTGCATTACTACCACACTCGAATAATTTTTAAAAATCGGTTGTTTTAATTTCGGTTTCCGAAATTTATTCTAGGTTGTAAAATTTTATTTCCAAATTAAATTAATTTATTAATAAAAAAATTAATTTAAATTGATTAAGGATTAATTTAAATTGAGATTATTACAGCCAAGAAATTACAATAATATATCACACCTAAAATAATTTAAAAATTGTTTTTTTTAAATTTCTGTTTCCGAACTTAATTCTGTATAATAAAATTTTATTTTCAAATTTAAAAATCTCGAACTTATGGATTTTAAATAAAAATTTGAAAAATTAATATGAATATTCATATTATTACACCCAAGAAGTTAAAATTAAATAATTAAATAATTTTTTTTTAATTTTTGTTCCAGAATTTTAATTGGTAATTTTTATGTTATGTTATGTATAATTTTATTTTCAAATTAAAGAATTTGGAACTTGAATGAATTTTAAATAGAATTTTGAAAAATTAACCTGAATTTAACATCCTAATTTTAAATTCTACTTACAATCTTACATATGAACATATGCTGAATCCTTATTTGAAATAGTACATTTTTTACATTCTAAATCATCATTTTAGAATTCACTTCAATTTTCTGATTCCGAAATCGTTTTTAATCGAAAAAGACCTCTATATTCCTCTATTAAATTTCTAAATTCACATTGAAATTTTGTATTTGATGTTAGTTTTAAATTATCATTTTTATATTTTAATTAGCTTTAACGGCTTTAATAAGCTGTGCGTTATTAAATTGTAACTGTAATGCTACATTGTAATTTGAAATTTGAATTTTATTTTCTACATTCTAAATTCTTAATAAATATTTTTAATTTTAATTGCTAATTTTAAATCTTACATTTTATAACAAATTTTTGTTATGTAGAATTGCTTAATTTTAAATTAAATTCTCATTTTTTATGTCTATTTTAATATAATTTATTTTTAATTATTTGACTTGTACAATATTTTCCTACTTTCTTCTAATATTCTGTATATTCTGGACTTACTATGCGCCCAGTGGACTGGAAATATAATTCTATAATTAGGCAATTTATTTTCAATTTCAAAATCAAAATTCTAAAATCTACATTCAGAAAAATAAATTCCACATTTTAAATTATGGATATTAAAATCTGTATTCTGAATTTTAAATTTATATTCTAAGTTATATTTTACGAACGGAAGTTTTTATTTTTAAATTCTAAAATTATTACAATCTGTACATTTTATTCATTGGAGCTCGTCTATTAATCCGCAATCTTTAGGCTTGGACTTAAAAATTTACATCTAAACCATGAATTTTGAATACTAACTAATACTCGCAATTATGTGTCATAAATTCTGAACTATATTTCTACGTCTCTAATTCTACATTTTAATTTTGTATCCTAATTGTAAGTTCAAAACTAGATTCAGAAATATGTCATAATAATTTTACTTTTCCAAATTCTTCTTCAATTGAACTTCTTAAAAGGTCATAGATAAGAGGACAAACATAATAATGACAACACATGTTAGCTATTACGAGTATATAATAAGAATCGACTTTTTCTTCTACATTATGACATTTTAATCAAAGTTTATTGCGTTAGAACGAAGAAACGGGCGACACGAAAACTGAAGTAAACATAGAAAAGTTACTAAAAACATTCTTTAGCACTTTCCCATCCTATAAATCTCTTTAAATCTAAAATAACGCTTTGTAAACCTTTTTTATTCCCTAAGGATGAGCATATATGAAGCTTCTGAAAGAAAAGGTATAAGTTAAAGTTGATGATCTAGAATGCTTTTTCAGATTTATATTTCTGGTTGTAACTTAATGATTTTCAACTATCATTCCTTATTTCTTTTTAGTATCATTTTCCTATTAATATAGTGTAACATTATTTAAAAGTTCAATTTTCTCATTATTATTTAGTTTTTGGATTTTATGTTTGATTATACTGTTTCTACAATCATTATTTAATTTAAAGATAAGCCAAAAGCATCGTTACTTCTTACATAGATAATTACATAGACAGAACTTCTAAAGAATCTTTCAAATACCAAACAAAACTAATCTATACTACGAGATCCTACACTCGAGTTTCCCATTCAATATGGAATACAAGCCTATATTATGCAGTCTTTTATACAATATTTAAGAGTAGACCCTACGATAATTAGTATTCTCCGTTAATATAAATGCACTAAAAAGTCATCTCGCAAAACTGATATGAAGGCCAAATGCGACTGTACCAAGAATATTAACAGGCTGGGCTTAATTATGCAATAATTTATGGAATGTCCTATGTCTGAATGTCCCAGTCCGTAATTGATTCTGGAAAACTTTGTGGCGATGAACATGAATGCAATAAATGAAGAGTAATGGGACTCATTGTTAAAATAAAAAAGCAGTTGGTTTACTTAAGATGCATCTGATTGATGTACAAAGGGCACATATGGTATAGTAGAAAGTAAAACAAAGTTTATCCAAGTAGATAATCGTCATTTAATAGGAGCACAAATTCAATCGCTTGTGTTTCAAGATACTAGGATTGAGTCCCTGAAACTCTAAAATTAAGAGCATAATCTATGACGTTTAGAAACTCAGTTTAAAGAAAACTCAAAAGAATCGAAATATATCCAGAACCTTTGAAGCATTAATACTGTAATTCTCAATCTGTAAAATAGAACACACAAGAACTGACTTGCAGAAGTGAGTGCAAAAGGTGTTTCAAAATTTTAGTAGTATTCATTAAGCTAAAAAAGACTATATATATATACATTATAAATAGACTACTTACAATACAAACTTTCAGGACGATCAATAAACTACATCAGTCTGAAATTTTATAATGGAAATTAGGCAACAAAAATTAATATGAAAATTAATCATAGATTGCAGACAGGAAGCATACTATAATAACAGAAACTTCTGTCCAGTAAGAAGCTAAGCAGAAGAACAAAGTTGAAGATTTATAAAACCCTTATTAGACCAGTGGTGACCTACGCTGCGGAAACCTTAGTCCTTCCTTGTGGAGAAGAAGAATCATTAAGAAAATTTGAAAGAAAATCATAAGAGAAGTACTAGACTCCATCTTACTCAACGGAGATCAATACAGACCACGAATGAACCATGAAATTAGGAAAGATTTGGATGGTGAAGACATTGTAACTTTCATAAAAACTCAACCCATAAAATGGTTTGGACACATCATGAGATCAAGCGAAGACAGACTGTTGAAGAAGATGACACAATGGGTCTCTAACCTTCCTCGAAGTAGAGGACGTCTAAGGAAAAAATGGAAAGAAGATGTGCTTAGAGACTTAAAAATAATTTGTGTTAAAAATTGTAGTAGAGCAGCGCATAATAGAAGAGAATGGAAGAAAATAGTGACTAGTGCTAGAACCCACTCCCAATTAACAACAACAGTAACAACCAACAAAGTGTAACATTAATCATTTTTTGTGTATAAGTCATAGTGTAAAGACACTACGGAGTGGTTCACCTTAAATGAAGTTATATTACATTCTATATAGGATGGGCCATAATCCAACTGGATTGCTGTGCCATAGAAGAAGAAGAAGATCTGTTACCAACACATGGCCAGTTCTAGCGTTAAGTTAAACTTTTAGTGTACATTTATCTTTGATGTTCATTGACGTGTACTGAATTGAACTTTTTTCGAACAATTTCTCTATGATAGACCTGTTTTAAAGCAAAAATAGAAATTCCCGATAAAGTGGGAAGTTCGGGAATATTCCCAGACATATTTTCAGGAATATTCCCCAAAAAATAAATTCCAGGAATTTACCCATCACTACTCAGAACTCACCCCAACCAACACCCTGCGCTCCACGTTAAAAATCTTAAATAGTAACTCCCTATTTGCAATATATCGTTGAAAAGGCGGCATTCGTGTTACAGCGTTATTATGGAAATGACATAAATAAATACATATTTTGCAAAAATTTTCGTTAAAATTGATAGAGATATTGGCACTAAGCTACTAACGGTAACGGCCACGAAATTGCATTTCGTGGCCTGTATTGCATACTGCTGCCCAAAAAAATAATTTCAGTTCGCTCACATCTTTGAAAAGCATAGCCTACTGCATGTAATAGATGTTTTTTGCATCTTTAAGGTATATCACACAAAACGTATTAATAATAAACTGTTGTAACATTATATATTTAGAATCAGGGAAAAAAGGGCTATTCAAAAATGCAATAATATACAGGGTGTTTCATTTAAAGAAATATATCTATATTTCGTATCATGTGACCTATTTTCCATGCAATTGTTTTTTAATGACATTTACAGAAGATATAGGTACCTACAGCAATATCACTAATATAGAAAACTTTTTTTATCTCCAATAATAACAAAGATAATGGGACGGTCAAAATATAATGAATTTTCTGACTTATTTTTAAAAATCGTAAATAAATACATCAAATTATACCAAATAAACTTCATTACTAGACAATTATCTTAAATGGTTGCCGTTATTTTTTAAACAATAATAGAGTTTGTTTTGGAACCTTCTACTTGGGTCACTCTCCGTACAAAAGGACAATTTAAGAAACAAATGAAAAAGTTGTAATTTCTTTGCAAGTTTTTGCTTTTAGGTTTTTTGGTATGTTTTGAAAACAGCAGAACACCTGTCAGTAAAACTTTTGTAGTATTTTCTTAAATATTTCAATTTTTGAACATAGTACATGCGTACTACAGTAATGATCCTAATTAACTTCGGAGTTGATGAAAAGGATTGTTTCTTAAAATAGTACACATTTTATTTATAAAACTAACAATTTTTATGAACATCAATTTCACTATTAATGTCAATTAACTCAAAAAGTCAGAAAACCGTTAAAACCAGTATAAAAATTTTATTCTTATATTACTGAGGCTGGAAAAGGCTTCGGAGATGACGACTTCGGAATGACAATTTTACAGTTTTTAAATAATTTTTTCTAAACGGTGCATGCTAACCTAACCCAACTTTCTGAAACCCAAACACAACTAATAACAAATCCGAATCAATTATATAAATTGTAAAAATAAAATCAATTATATATGTTTGAGCTATCTACGCGTATGACGGTTATTAAATGTACGTACCTGTTTTTCAATAGACACTTCTTATTCTAGGAGTCAAACCACTTCCGCTAACTTTAACTGCTGCCAGCTAAAATAAAAATATGTGAATGCACACTCCGTATGTGCAGACAAAATTCAACACCACGTTGCTAAATTTTTACGTTTTTGTTTTGTGCTTCGAAAATGGCGCCAAAACTAGTTACACCTATAATATGGCTATAATTAAAAAACCATCAAAGAATATATAATAAATAAATCATTTTATAAAAACTGTAGATAAAAGCTTGAGTATCACTGCTTCAATTTAAAAGTTATTCGAAACAGATAAAAATACTGTAACAATTATAAACTCGTAAAAGCAGCTGGTTACAGCATCGGAGTATGACGAAAGCAAAGTTTGATGAACAAAACTAACAAAAAAACTTTTTTTTCTTCAGGTTTTAGGTGAGATCTTTTTTTAAAGTAAATATACAAAATAGTCTTGCCAAGTTTCTGTTGACATGTACAGTGCTAAATACGAAATTTACTAGTACCATGTTGTTTTACCTTTTCTGGAGAATGACCCACTTACATTTTCCAGTGTTTCGCTGCTAATCGATCGGTATTCTTCAGTTATTCGATGTCTCATTTGAACAATTGATTCTGGTGAGGTTTTATAAATAACAGATTCCAGATGCTCCCATAAGAAAAAATCATTGTGATCTAGGAACCTATTCGGTTGGTTCTGTTCTGTCAATCCACTGATTTAGATAATGAACATCCAATCACTACCTAACTGAGATCACGTAAAGAGAGAGTGCTTCATTCTGTTGAAAATGTAGTTAAGTTTTCGCTTAAAAATGAGATTTCATGCTCGTCTGTTTTTATTTGCTAGTTCGTGTGTTATAAGAGGCTCTATGGTTTCTTCTAGCATCTGAAGATAAATCTGGCTATTTAAGTTTCCAGGTATAAATAATGAATCGATAATCATATTCCCTAATAAGTGTGGTAGTCCAGACATTAAGATTCTCGGGTGTACTATGAAGGCTGTTCCTCTCGTTTTCCGTCGCTCCAAGTTTTTGGAGAATTTGTATTTTGTATGAATGGAATTTATTTATTTCAATATTTTTCTAACAGATTCTAAAAATTGTGATAAAACTGTCTTTACGGCTCTCTACCTGTCAGCTACCTTTAGACTGTAGGTTTAGCCGTATTGTACTCTATTTTTAGAATTGTAAAAATCTAAAAAGTAACTAAGTAAATTAAACTATCAAATAAATAAAAAAAACTTTCTAAGATATCGTCGATTATTATCTATGTAGATTATTTGAGAATAAGGTTCAATAAAAGTGCTTAAGAATCTTTTTGGGCTTTTCATTTAATCAATGACATATTACACGTAGGGAGTCGCTATTTAAGATATTCAACGTCTGGTAGATGGGGAACAGGAGATTGATGAAACACGTCATTCTTGTTCCCCCTTTCCCTAGTACCTAAGCGATTTCAAGCAATTTTTTATAAATCTTTTAATTTCAAATATATAGCTAATGCTACTTTTAAAATTGTCACCTATGAAGCTATTAATGTTAAGATCGTTAACTTCAAAAATATTAGAAATTTGGATTCTTGCGATTTCGCAGTTTTGAAACTATTGCTGCAATTTGAAAATCTCAACCAGAAACTAGAAATCTTTAGCCTTAAAAGTTGCCCGGGTTTTGAAACGCTGCGTCGTCCACTTCTTGAATGTTAACAGAGCTTGATATTAGATTATCTTCGGACAACGATCCAAGTTTATAGGGGAATTCTAGAAAATCTAACATTTTGGAAGGTTGGGTAATTTTAATCACATAACACGAGGGTTACATGAACCGCTACCAAATAAACTGATTACTTTACAAGATTGTAAAATCTACTGAGATTACAAAACTTCCATCATATCTAGTCTTCCACGTTAAAATATAAAAATCGACAAACTTTTATAAATGAAATCGGGTTTATGAAGTCTTGTTTGGCATTTCAGCAACTTGCACTTGAAGAATTTTAACAAGTGTTTATGTTGATTTTAGCTAAAATGTCCAGATTCCTAACGATAACATAAATCATTACAAATAATTGTTTGAAAATTGTCTTTAATTGTTTTTAATTGAGAAAGTCTACGGTGCTACAAATTTACCACCGACAAAACATTTCGACGCTTGCTGTCAATCCTCATTTCATTATAAGTTTTTTATTCCCTAATAAAGTCTGCGTGAGTATGTATTAAAATTCACAAAACAAATACTTTTTTAGGTACAGCGATGAAGAGACACTAGAAGAAGGCGACGAATACTACGTGGAAACAACATCGCCGAGCAGAGACACTCCAAGTTCTTTGCATATCCAATATCGTACTGGACTAACTCAATCAAACTCTAGTCTTTCATCATCATCGACCCAGACTTATCGATACGGAAACCAGCAAGGATACGAGTCCGGATATTACGGTTATCCAATATGTAATGGGTATAACGTGAGCGACGAACCGATCCGTACGAAAATTGAAACAACGAACAAACCAAAAATAATATCGGAAATCTTTAAGAACAGAAGCGATTCGAAATGCGGCCCATTACCTGATGGGTTTTTACTCTCGGATGTGATGTTGAATGAAAACCAAGCGTCGGGTCGCAAAAGCAGCAACACCGCCAGAACAAACACCGCCAGTAATAACAAGGACGAAGACGTCGACCCCATACAGGAAGAACAGAATCGGTTAGGGAACTCGATCCGCGTCGAGGCAAAAGTAGAAAATGTTAACGAGGGCGGTCGGGCCAAAGAACCTAAAATGAGTCAAAAACAGATAAAGCATCAGATAACTTTAGACGATTCGAAGAAGCTCGAGAAGCTACATCAGAATGACATTTCTTCTCTTTCGTTTGATGTTAAGGAAACGGATGTTAGGTCTGCGGAATACGAAAATAAAGGGTTCGAAAGTACTGATTTAACTAAGACTTAAAAATAGTTCTTTGTGATGTTTTGTAAATAATGATAATTGATATTTTTTGATTGTAGGTAGTACTTAAAGCTTGCGCTTTTTCATATTTAGTGAATAAGGGGAAGGCACATTGTGAATGCACTTTTGTAAGCACATAGTAAAGGATTGGTGCAGGCTTTGTTTTTCGATTGTTCATAACAAGAAGTTTTGGTTAGGAGAAAAATAAAAAAAGGAATTGTTTGTTAACGTTAACAAGAAAACTTTGTTACAAGTATTGAAAGCTGCAGTTGTTGAAGGAGAAATTGTATAATTACATAATATATACACATACACGTCTTGTAAGTTTGTTATACAAGAAAATTATATGACAGAAGCTTCATGCACCAACACCTGGGTTGCATTTTAATTTTACCTTTAAAATATTATGGAACTTCCCCTCGTCTGTTTTGCACCTGTTGCTTTTTTTAATAACAATTGCAGCAGCGATTGGTCTACCTATTTCTTGGTTTAATTTTTAATTTTCCATTTCCCTTAAATAAATCTTGGGAAGCACGAGTTTGACTTTGAGGAAGTCGAAAATTAAATGTTATTGAACATTATTTATTTTGCTACTGCAAGAACAAATAAAAAGTCGAAGAAGTGAATTTAAAAGAAAAGGGTGTTAGGCACTATGTGCCAACATAACGATTTTTAGCGTTATTTTCAAAGTTGTATGTGCGTGTTCAAACAACCTAAGTTGACCCAGAGGTCTTTAAACTTTAATAAAAGGATAAACAGGTTTCCAAGTACTCATACTACCAAATATTTCTGCTAACACCCTTAAATAAAATAAAAATACCAGAGAACGGCTCACTCGAAAGCTTTCAATAATTATTATGTACTACGTGTATACTTAATATTTTTAAACACGATGATCCTTTATTATACGTTTGAAAATTTAAAATATAATAATAGAAGAGTTTAGGAAAAACAGGAACGCTAAAAGGTTAATTAGTAGAAAATGGTGGGAAGTAAAATATTTTTCTAGAAAAACAATCTTGTAAAAATATGAAATAAAAAACTGTAACCGTCCGTATATGTGAGGTGAGAAATGTCATAAAAGCAGTGTTCCATACAGAAAACTAAGGACCTTAATAATTATTTTAGACAAATTGCACAAACTAATAGAATGAAATTTAGAATTAATTGAAATTTGTTAGTTATTAGGTTTTGGAGTAAGAATTAATTGATTATATTAATGTAGTGTACGCACGTGGCTTTATTAAGAATAAAAACTATAGTACTATAAAGATTAATTGATTATTAAAAAATTAAATTAAAAAAATTCTCTAAGATTTAGTAACATTTATAATACATATGTTAAAATTTAAAAAACCTCATATATTAGGAAGAAAACATTAAATTACAATTATTAATTTATTTATAGTCCGAGAGCAGCGGCTCCATAGGAAGCATTTTAAAAGTAGCTTATACAACTCGCGAACACACATCTAAAATATAGTTAATATCATGTAAAATGACCTGCTGGATTCGAATCTTCAGTTCGCGAACCGATCAGGAATTACGAAATAGCCAAAAAGTCCATATTTTTATCATTTTTAATAAATTCGTTTTCGACAATTTTGAAAACATTTTTTACATTTTCTCAACAATGAATAGAGCTCGAGTTCTGATTTTTTGACCAAGTATAAGCCATGGTGTTAAGATGGTAGTATATTTAAAAGATTCCAGAAATATGTAGATTTTTAGAAAAAAATTATTTTCTGCCTACGGTGCTATATTTGCGTATAGAAAATTTCACACATCGTATGACTAAGTTTATTTTTAGGAATTATAGGTACATAATCGAGAGAAAATGTGACTAAACGTTCAAATTTATTTTTGAAAAAGAGATTAAGCCATAATGTCGCTCCTGAAAAAAGTTATGACGAGTTGAACATAAATATATCTGCGCACAAAATGCATTCTAGTGTCCACATGCAGTAAGTTCAGTCTGGACACCGCGCAGACGCTTGAGGGAGTAGGTGCAAACGAATTATTGAACTTTTTAATGTTTAAACGATAGAGATAATTACTAAAGCATACAAATTTAAAAAAATATTTTTTTCATCGTTGCAAAAGCATCGTATGTATTATGTTGTAAATGGGTTAAATATTACATTTTCCTTCATATAACTTATGTTACACAGTAGGTTAGTTTTGCTACACTTTGCAGCTTGTAGTACAGTTAAATAATTTGTATTTACAAAATGGAGTTACCTGAATAAAAGTATGGGATTCCTTAGCTTTTTATTACCTTTTATTTTTGAGATAATATGCCTTTTCCTTAATAAACCATATAAAATCTAAAATATTTGGAATCTTGAACTTAATCTGGTAGGCTGTTCTGTACATAGAACATTGCAAAAATGCTCTTTTTATATTTAAATGAAATTCATCTTTGAGTTGATGGTAATTTATCATGGTAATTTTTACTTCGTCGTCAAAATGTACCTCTACATCTGTCAGTAGCAATGTAAACAAATTGTTGATAGTTTTGAGGATAATTTTTGAGACGCATTCTTTGGTAACTTGGATTTAATCTTGATCTGAGCTGTACGCTATAATGTCCCCTTTTAAAGGTTTTGCAAAATTATTCAAGCATTTGATTGCAATTCAATTGAGGCGAATGAAATTGCCTTTGCAGAACACACAGCTAGATAATTTGACACCGCGTGGAACAAGAACTTTATCCTCAAACTGTTTTTGAATGTTTTATATAATATCTTCAAACGTAGGATAGTTTGGATTTCAATCTAAGCTAGTTTATCTAAATAGTTTAGTATAATTAAATTGGTCCATTTTTCAAGTCCACAGTTTAGCTTCTCTTTGAAGAATAATCTTTATTTCAGCTATATATAGTGAGAATTCTTTTTCGCTAATTAGGGACTTTTCTAGATATGGAGGTGTTTTATAAATATAAAGGTTGAAGATTTCTTTTTGTCAGATTTTCTTTTTTTAATTCAAGAAGCATAAATTATGATAACAACAGTCTTAACAATCATACCCATACAAGTATCGCCAAACCCTTGGGTTCTGCGCAATAGTTCGTTATTTTGCTTTAACCCATATATCATTTTGCCTTTTAAAAGTTGTTACCGTTTTGTACCAGTTTTCATTTCCTACATCTTTTACTATCACAACCTTTATTACAAATAATACAAGTTTGTGGACATTTTTGATTTAAATTTTTTGTTCTTGTGCGTGCATTATAGATAATAATAATAGTATTACTTACTGTTTCTGATTTTCTCTTATATGCGATTCGGGTATAAGATCTACACTTCGCATGATAAACTGGATTTAAGATTTAATGCCAAAAAGAAATTTCTAATTTCTATTTCTACAAAAAAATAGCTGAACACTTTGATGTCTTATTCAAATAACTTACAAAATCTTATAATACTTAATTAAAGTGAAAATTTATTGTAAATTTAATTACAAGAATATTTTTAAACATATTTAGATGTTATTATAAATATTATAATGCAGAAAAATTATCATCTCCGATTGGGAATCGAGTCCAATCGATTCGACGATTCCAATCTTAGGTTCGATTCCCAGTCGGGGATGATAATTGTTCTGCATTATAATAACATCTAAATATGTTTAAAAAATTATAATAATTATTAATAACTATCACTAAATTTCAAATAATTTTCAAACCAACGAAGCCATTTATACGAATACCATAAAAGAGCTGGTGTAAAAATAATGCCGAGACGCACTCCCAACAATGCGCTTAAATATCAATAAATATTTCGTCCTGGAAGCAAACTTTTAAAAAAAGACCTTAATAAAAAATCTTATTTGATTCAATGGGAATATTTTTGTTGCTTATAGTAGCCACCTGACTCTAAAAATAAAAAAGATACCTCGATGGAACATTTTCCTCTGCAAATGCTAAAAGATTTCGTGTCAGTGGAACACAATTAATTTTTTTTAAGAAGTTTATTATTTCCAAGACAATTCTTTTACGATGAACTTGTCAAACAACACTTGAAGAATATTCAGTAAAAAATTGAGTTTAATCGAAAGCAGAATAAAGAAGATATGATGTGTTATGTGAAAAATAAAAATTAACACGTAATTTGTAATTTTTTTCTTAAATTGGCACTTCGCCCGTTTTGGCAATCTCAAATCAATGGGCGAACTAAAAATCAAATTCAGCAGATCATTTTACACTAGATTACCTATTTTTTTAGGTGAGTGTTCGTAAGTTGTATAGAAGGTGTCGAATTCAGAGGGTCTGCTCTCCGACTATTAGTTGTTTTTACAGTAAAACTAATAATTACTCTGGAAATTACGACCACATAGTTGTTAATTAATAAATAAATACAAATAAATAAATTTATTTTTTAGGTTTAAAATAAATTAATAAAATTAAGAAGAATTCCTATTAAAATAATTTTGACCAATACTGTATATAGAAGTATTGCAAAAAATTAAAATTATTGTAATTAATATAAATATCTTGTAGTTAGATAAATCATAGAATAATAATAATAATGATACTATTATCGAGACGTTTATAAATATCAGCTGTTGTTGTTTAAAAGGGTGGTTTACAATATTGCATAGCTAGTTAATTTTGAAACCACCCTCTATTTAAAATTACTTCTTATTATTAATTTTATTTTCTTTCTAAAGCACATTATACACTAAAATTAAATTTTAAATCAAAACAAATAAACCTATAGGTACTATCAGTGATAATAACTGATAAAGTAACTTTAAAGGCGTGGAAAGAGTGAATTTTTATAAAGTTCCAAAAATAAAAATTTCTGAAGATAATAATGTAACGTGTTTTTAAAATTTAGTTTAAATTTTAGTTAGTATTTGCAATTAATTGTTTAGAAAAATTAACGAAAAGATTAAATCACGTTTTATTATTAGGCATAAATAATAATAAGTTTTATGGAGGCATTCAATTTGAAAGTAATTATAAATATTTTTTTAAGTATCTATTACCACACAAAAAAGGTTAAAGTATTATAAATCCTAATGTCATAAAATTTTTAATTCAATTTGACATAAAATAAAAAATGTATTTATGATATGCGCTATTAATAGCTGTTTGTAGATTTTGTTTTTGTATGTAAATGAACAACTATTGTGAATTTATAAAATAAAATATTCTTGTCTCTAGGTGCAACTGTTTTTCTTTGTTAAATATTAGTATAATTATGTAGCATATAGCATTCAAGACTCTAGGAAAGTTTGAACTATTTTCAGTTTCAGGACTGCAAAAGTAAAAGTCATCTATTTTTAAAGTGACTCTTACTTTTAAACAACACACATGCATCTTTTGATGAACATTTGCCAAATGGTATTTGTTTTATATGAAGTTTATAAATCTTTCTGATTAAAATGTTTTATAGGTGCACTTTGCAAATAATGAATTTTCTTATTGTTTAATTGAATGACCACACAGATTTACATTAAGGACCATACAAAATGATTGACTATGTATAATTATTTTAGAACGGATTAGTTTGGTCGTACAACATCAAAAAAATACAATCTTTTGAAGTACCTACCTGACATTCTATGCAATTGAATGCTGATAAACCTACTTTGAATAATTTATCTAATATATTTATTAATATGAATTAACAACCAGCAAGTCTGAAGATATTCAAAAAGTGTATGCGATTTGTACTCTCTTCAAAATTTTGGTGTTGTAACTATAGAACCTCAAGTGATCAAAACCGATAATATTAAATTTGCCGATAAAAATTAAATCTTTCATAGTTTCGTCTGTACAAGTGTCATCATCAGGAAAAATGATTAAAGGCCTAGATTATTATCATCAATATTTTGTTCAGGTGAAATAATTACATTGACTAGAGGGTAAGATGATCTAGTTATATAAAGTTTAAATAACTTAAATATTTTACCAGCAGTTCACAAAAACATGTTATATTCTTTGGCACTATATGGTTTTGTGGTTTATTTTTAAGAATTTAAGAAATTCTTAGGAAAAAATTACTTTTAACGCTAGAGCTTTAAATATTAGTTTTAGGCAATAATTTCTACTGTACAAATTCTCTTTATTGAAATAGTATTTCAATGATTTTTGAGAATTGGCGTATTTCATCACAAATCGCAGAATAAATAAAATTATAAAGACGTTTTTGAGGCACATAAGTGTTGATCAGCAACTTTGATAGCTCAATTTGAATATTGACCGCCTACTGAAGATAATAGTCGAGAAGTCCGAAATCGTACGTCCCAGATTCATGTTTCTATATTATCTTCAAGAGTGCTATTCAAAAATGTAATAATGTACAGGGTGTCCAATTAAAAAAAAAATGCTATATTTCATGTAGATACTGCTTGTATATAAACAAGCAAGAAATATAGTATTGTTAAAAGATTATAAATTATTTTAATAGAAACTACTTTTATAATTTTTTATTTACAAAACTCATACTTTCTGAGATAAGGTATATAGGCTAATAATAAATCCATAACAGGACCGCAAACAAGGGAGTATATTAATGTTTATGGTGTTTATCCTTCCTTGTTAAATTTACGTAAAACTCAAAGAAACACTTTTTATATAACATAAACATATGATCATCCATATAGCTCCAACATAGCAGATTGTAAATGTGCATTAATAAACACAAAAAAAATTAATATACCGGGTGTCACAGAAAGTGTTACCTACCTACGAATATTTCCGTTATTAACATAGGGAGACGCTTCACATTTTGATGAAGTATATTAGGCAATGGAAACTAAAATTTAACATTATAATAGCCAAAAGGGTTCTTCCTGTTTCACCGAAAGTGACGCCAACTTTTTTATTTTAGAGTATAGTGCCAGGGTGTTATCAACTCAAGTGATTGGTTAATTAAAAGCATGGGCTGTAGTGTTATCCAATCAGGTTGCTTTTAGCAGCTTGATCAATTTAACAACGTTGTTAACTAGGTTTTATGCAACCGTCCCTTAGTAGTATATGTGCCGACAGTTTCGTTTGGAATTAGTAGTTATCTCTATAATAATTATTATTATTGGTTTTATGTATACAGATACCTGGTTTTGATCTAGTCAATATAATTTTGATCTCTAGGTTTTACTTAGTTGTTCATTACGTTTTAAATTGTATAGATACAGTTATTTAAAAATTTGTAAAATTTTGAAATTTTTGCTAATTTTAGTAACAAAAACAGGTATCTGTACATAAATAACCCAGGTTGCTAGGGACAACGTAGGTTATAATGTAACATAAGAGTAAACAATCACTTTCCTTATTTAAAATGATCATAGTAAACATGGTATTTATATGCAGGTGTTGGATAAAATTGATTACTGTCATAAACTATAAATTGCAAATTCGATGTTTAAACTTAAATAAAGAGGCGTTGGATAAAATTTTGTATGGCACGCGTGAGTTAAGGATATTATCCACTCAGAAAAATTAACCCTCTCGGGCCTACCGGCCCTCGAGGGTGAATTTTTCGTTCGTGGATAATATCTTACTTAACTCACTTGTACCATAAATAACTATTTTTTTCTATAGTAAACCATAGAAACTGTTAATTTTAAAAACCATTTTAAAACGAGGAATTTTTTAAATAACTTACCAGATTAGCGTGGTAATCTTTTTTTACAGTATGAAGAGTCTAAGTTAGCTGATAAAAAATAAATTGACTTGTGAATCAGGCAAAAATGTTTTTTTGCAACGGTAGGGCACTATTAATTTTATTTTGGACTGTGAGCAATAGCAGGGCTATTCATGGTTGCATACCAAAAATAAGAATCTTAAAAAATGGAATTTTGTAGCTGTGGCACTCGAAAAACTGATCTAAGGTGTCGATTTTCATGAAATTCATAAAGAAAATCTCAAAAACTAACAATTTTTTTACTAAGGTCATATTTTGATATTCTGAACCGTCATGAGCTGCCCTATCAGCCCTCCAAGAGATGACGTTGACTTTTGGGACATCCTGTATAAGCAGCACACTCAGTATGCATTTCCCTATCAACTGGGAACTGTAGCCGCCGACATGCGTTGTGACGATACTTTTCTAAATACTACGCGTGTATAAATTAAGAAATGATGGCAATAAAATCCAAAATCGATCTTGTTTGCAAACTTTGTTGAACACGTCTACCAGTAAAATTATGTTTTTAGGATTCGAATAATTGAACATAAAACTGATCTTTTCATCAAAAGAGTACTGCATTTGGTTTTTGATTACTGGCAAGGTCTGAGGAATCTTTTTCGGTCATCTTTTAGAGGCTATTTAAGGTTTATATTACTTACCTTTCCATTATTTTTTTACCAAATATTAAATTAAAAGGTATTTATACTAAGTAAAATGTGGTGTAACTGTAAAAGTGCGATTGTCGGTAAAGTAGGTAATGATTTTTGATAAATAACTTTACATCAATTTCGTAATTTCATGTTGTATGGTTAAATTAGAAAGTAAATTTTACAGGTACCTAAATCCTGGGTTTTTTATAAATCCTATATAATTATAAATATTATAAATAATTTACAAAGCATTTTTGAAGACAATGAATTAGCCCAGGAAGACAAATTCCAATATCTCATACAAGCTACTATCGAAGAGAGCAGAGCTAGAGTGTATGCCATAGGATTTGTTACGAGCATGGCAACCAATGCAGATCATTCCGGAAGAAATCACAAAGACTGGGTCGTCAGTGGCACCGAAGGCAAAGAGTAGATTAACTAGATTAATGGCATTTCTAAGACATGAAGTTGAAAATGACGAACCTGTCAAATTAGCGACTACAGGCTTCTCTATCAATAACGCTCAAAAACTAAAAAGAAAATAATTCCTATCCAAAAGAAAGAAGATATAGCTACTGCAACTAGTTTAGTAAATGTCAGAGGTGGGAAACAAAACAGTAGTTGTTGTATTTTCTGTTAGAAGAACCACAAAAGCACTGAAGGTTATCGTGCAAAACAGATGATGATAGAAGCAAAGAAGAAAATTATCAATGGAAAGAAATGCTGCTTCTACTGTCTTAAATCAAACCATTTCGCAAAACAATGCAAAGCTTTTATAAAATGCTCTGTCTGTGAGGGCCGACATGTAGCAACGATGTGTCCAAAATTAGTAACGATGCAAGAAAACGCCAAAGAATTTAAAAATAGCAAAGAAAGAATAAACGAAGATACGAATCTAACTAACTTTTCTAAGAATCTAGTTATATTTCTGCAAATTTTGGTCGTAAATGTGACATAACGGAATAATAAAGAACGCGAGCCATGATCGATACAGGATCGCAAAGATCGTACATACTAGACGATTTTTAAAAGTCCATAAAGGTACCAATAATAAGGAAAGAATATTTAAATCATACATTGTTCGGAAGAGTTCAAGCTAGCCGGCAAGAGTATAACCGTTATAAAATAAACCTCATATCTCTTAATAAAAACTATTCTTGTATTATTTAAGTTTTAAGTGCCAATTATCGATGGAATAACATGTGTCAAAGATACGGAGTTGATTCGAGAATTAAAAGAGAAGAAAATCTAGTTGAAGGGTCTCGACAAAAACGGAGAAGGTGTACAAATCTTGACGAGAGCAGATATTGCTGGAAAATTGTACACGGGTCGAAAACAAGAGGTGAAATGTGGATTAGCGATAGAAACCAGTTTAGTATGGATATTTATGGGCAAAGTGTCTGAAAGTCAAGAGAACACTTGTGAAGCAATGAATGTCATTTTAATGTTATTAAACGATAGAAAAAATTAGCGAGTTATGGGACATAGAGCTAATACTCGTAGGTATTAAAGATCCAGTCGAGGTGAAGACAAATCAAGAAAGAAATGAAGAAGTTAAACTGAGATTCCTGGAAACAATACGCTTAAATAATGAAGGAAGGTGCCTTGGCGGGAAAGTCGAGAAGAGTTGAAAACAAATTATGATATTGCTGAAAAAAATTGTTTTCTCTCACGAAAAAATTGAAAAGTGGCGGTAGTTATGAAGTTTATGACCAGATAATAAAAACATGGGTAGCAGATGGAATTATTGAAGAAATAGGCAGCAGTGACGATCTGGAGACGGAACATTTTTTGCCACACCGACATGTCATAGAGGAGAACAGTACCACACCTGTTTGGCCTGTATTTAATGGCTCGGCTAAAAGAATAAATGAATTGTCACTAAATGATTGTCTCGAAACAGGGCCAAATCTAATAGAACTTATAAATCCGGTGTTGTTACGATTTCGATTAGATCGAATAGGTGTCATCGCAGATATTAAGCGAGCATTAGTAGTTTTTGAGATATCAAGCAGCCCATTCTTGTTAAATGCTGTAATGAATTACTATATAGATAACATATTAAGCAGTTTTAAAGAATTTAAAAAATGGCCCGAAACAAGATTATAGTAAGGACATTGTATTAAAATTAAAATAATGTTTTTATGTGGACAATTGCGTCACCAGTGTTAGCAACGAGAGCGAATTAAAACGATTTATAGAAGAAGCCAGTGAGGTAATGAGTAGTAGACAATTCGATTTACGAGGCTAGGAATATTCGTTTGGCAACCGGACAAATCAGACAACTATATAGCCCTCGGTTTGAAATGGAATAAATCAAGCGATACTATTGAATTCAATATAGATTTCCTGAAGTCTACTGAGTTGACATCTTTAACTAAAAGGACTACTTTGTCCATTTCACAAAAAATATTCGATCCCATTGGTATACTCTGTCTGATAATGATGATATACCCTAAATTGTTACTGCAAAACTTATGGGTTAAAAATGTATATTGCGACAGCGAAGTAAGTGAAGATATTCGATCAAAGTATTTATACGTTCGGAGCAACATAATACGGTAGGTGTACAGCTTATACAAGCAAAAGCAAGGATTGCGCCATTAAAAAAGATGACAATTCCCCGGCCCGAGTTGATGGCTACTATGTTGGGAGTTCGTTTAACGGCGGAGGTACTGAATAGTCTAACAAGTGATCGACAGATACCAGTCACTTATTGGAGTGACTCAACCTCAGTTTTAAATTGGATTCAAGGAAATTGAAAACAATAAATATTTCAAAAAAAAAACGAGTAAAAAATACATGAATTAACGAAAATAAAAGATTGGAAGCTATATCCGAAGATTTAAATCCAGCAGATTTACCATCCATAGGGTGTCCTCCAAAACAAATTATCGACGAGCGCTGGTGTAGGGACCTTCCTGGATATATGAGAAGTCACAAGAATGGTCAGCAGTGCCAGCCCTAGGGGTTATGGCGCCCCGATGCAAAGATTGTGTCGGCGCCCTTAATGAATTTATTGACACAATATATTTTCATTAGAAACTATAAAACAGGTAATAAGAAAATACTTGAGTGCTTATAAGTATTGTATATTATTATAACATATTACATTTTATTTTTAAGTATCAATAGTACACATATAATAGTATACTTATATTAATACACAACAGTCATAAAAAGTTAAATAATAAAGGGTATTTATTATAAATTTATTTTCTTGTTTTCATAGAAGCAAATTTGTCTAAAAACATATTGACGTTTAATTTGTCGCAAATTTCGTTTTCAATTGATATTATTGCAAGCCCAACCAATCTTTGTTGAGAAATAGTTGATCTCAAATATGAATTAATTTATTTTAATTTACAAAAAGACCGTTTGCCAGTTGCAACTGACACTAGGAAGGTGAGTAGAATTCTTAATGCAACCGTTAAATATACAAAAATCGTTTCCAAATTATTACTGTATATAATAACAGAAATAATACCATATATTCTAAAATAACCGTTAGATAGTAAAAAAAAAAACTGAAAGGCCTTCAGTTGTTATTTAAATAATATTTTTATATCGATTATATTATTATAATAGTATTATTACTATAACTATATTAAAAAAAATACTTTAAAAATTCATACTATGATCGTTATTAGGTTTGAAGTTTATCAATTTTACTTGAAAAATTAAATTCAGAATCTCATAAAAATTTACTTATTCTCATAAAAAACCCACCTGGTTATTTCTATAAACTTAATTTGGTTTTCAAACATTACTTCAAATGACTCGTTGAATGTGATCACCAGGTTACTAGGAACCTTTTGGAGAAGGCTTCCAGTCATCATGTGTAGGGATTCAAAATACTGCTGCTTACAAAACCAATGTTATGGCCTCACATCCAAATGCAGCTTTCGAAATTTCCGAATCAATACAATTAACGGATCTGCTTTAGAATATAACAGCAATGAAGGGTAAAACTCCCAGTTTTAACTATGGAGGTCAAACAGCAAACTTCGATTTTAAATCTGTCGATTTTCTTAAAACACCAACTTGATTGCAAATCTGGATTAATATCCTTATAAATAATTATTAATTTTGTAAAAAGAAGTTTATTGATTGCATCAATAAAAGAAGAAACTTTAATTAAATAAAAAGATGATTACCTTCCTAATCCCGAGAGAATTTCAAGATGGAGGCAAAGCGTGACTTCACAGCAACAAGAAATGTTTACTTTCGTTACTGCAGAAATTTCAAACAATAGAGTTGATAGTTTCAAATTATCACAACACCATTATATGCACTAATCAAACTATAATTGGCCCGTCAAAAGGGAATTTCGCTATTAAAACCAAAAGTTTAATCAATCACAAAACTAACGTCTTGCATTATCAAAGAAATTTTAGAATACCAACGGGTCTCAGAGGGAATTGTTTCCCGCCAGAAGAAGCGTCTATTATTTTATTGCTTGTTAACGAATTAGAACTCCAGAAAACATTTATGTCCAAATAGGGATTATTGAAAAATTGATATTTTGTAGTTAAAATACCAAATATAGATGGCACCATAAAAGATATTATTAAATTTAATGAAAACGGACAACCAAAGTGATTCGAAAAATTGATAAATAGCAATTAAAATGTTAAACTTAATTAACCCAAGAGAAAAATACACTAAGAATTAACTTATCTTATACAAAGTTAACTTATACAAAAAAACTCGATAATCTTGCATTCCATAGTACTAGACCTAGATGTCGTTCTGTCTGTTACTGTTCTTTGTCTGTTACAAATTGACAAATTTTTTAATGCTAGTTTAGTATGCAATTTCAATATGGCCCAATATCGTATAAAAAACTTATAGAGTTCTTGAAAAATACAGAAAAAAATTACAGTGTGTATATTTACATAGGTGCATCGCAAATGTTAGAGTATAGGCTACACTAGGAAAGAAAAATGCGCACGGGTTTACATTTAAAATATGCCTCTGAACACCGTTCTTCTTGCCTTGCATATTCGCTAATGTTTTTGTATTGTAGTTTTTTTCTTTATTTGTAATCCATTTTTCGAAATTTCCCATCAACTCTAGGTGGGAGGATGTTGAATTATGATCCTTAGTTAAAAATTAATTTTTAAGGTTGGTAGAGTTGCTGCGAAAAAGTTAGTTACTATAAAAAAACATTTGCATTGTAATGATGTTTTTCGATAAATAAAAATAATTATTATATAGGGTGCCTCATAACAAGGACATCAAACGCGGCAGCTAGTTACACATCGATAAGACAAACAAAAAATCCCTATATAACATTTTTTTCTCAGAAGCGTAGTTTTCGGAAAAAATGTAAATAAAGACGGGTATAACGTTTTTAGCACATACAGTAGTGTTTGTTATGTTCTTCAAACAAAATGTTTTCTGGTTTGTCATGTTTACATTGCTGATTCTGCAACATGATCATTTGTACAATAGAATTTTATGAGGTCAGTCATTTAAATTCATTAAATTCCGCGAAAAGGATATTGGTGTAGGTCAAGTCATTGTAAACGATGATGATTCGCAAAATTCACCGGACATTACATCTGGAGTTTTCCTTACTAAAATATTTAGTAATTTAATTAATGTAGTCAAAACAATGCATCATTCGTTCGGGGAATCCCCCCACATTGAATCACGTATATTATAACCTGATAATCAAGTAAATGGAGAATCTGAGTCAACGCATGCTCGACACTTGTGTAAACAGATAAAATGAGATCAGACTTCAAGCAATACTGATATTATCCAAGCTGTTAAAAATGTCAGCCACATATAATATGGCTAAATATGGTGAGATGATATGGAATCATCTAATTGAAAATTTACTTGACGGGTTAAAATTTTAAAGTATTTCAAGACGACGATTTGATCGTAAACACAAATACAGTGAAGCCTCGCTAATCCGGACTAATTAAAACAGGGGTAATCCGAATCATCGAGGTTTTCGGATTACCGCATTTGTAGAGTTACAATGTTTTATTTGTAAATAAATGCATTTAAAACATTCTGCAAAACATTTATTTAAAAAAAAACTACAAAAATATTTACGCAAAAACTGTTTTAAAAACACAAGAAATAATATTCTGCATTAATATATGGTTAACCAAAAAAGGCGGTGATTTTTACTTGTTTCCTGTTTTTTGAACTTAACACGTTAGATAGATCTTTCTTTTAAACCTTCCGGTATCACAGTTGTTTCTGTTCAAATTTTCTACTACCCATTTGCAAAGTCACCGCTTTGCAACTATTTCTTAAAGGGCTTCACTGCGTGTGAATCATTGAACAGCTTTTCTTCTGCGATTTTTAACACACGCAAATTGTCTTTTTAAAATTAAGTATCCAATCTTTACTCGCCCTGACGTCATCGTTTTGAAACCATCTTTAAAAAAGTCACAGTAGCGTGCAGAGTATACGAATCACTGGAACCATAGCGTGCGAGTGTGATAGCGCATACGTTGCATCGCGACTGCTTCCACTGTTTCGTATGCACCGCACGCTGCTGGATAATGATGCTTTGCCTTTTTGTTCAAAATTTCGGAGGATATCGGTGACATAAAAACCATCCAAACAACTTTTCTTCCATCTCCGGATATTCCGCAGGTTTTAAAGTTTTTTTTACGTTGTTATATGATCCTTCAGATTTTGTAACAAATCTGGAAATGTATAATATTTAAAGTTACAATGTGGTCTTTAATCATTTAACAATTTCTAAATTTACCAGAAAATCTTTTTATATATGGCGGAGATACATAAAGTCGTAATTCGTAAAAGAAGTATCAATTCATTTTTAACTTATAAGCCTTTGTAACTAATACGAATTGTGAAGTTGCAATGTAACCACTTCTAAAAAATACGTGACTTTATGATAAGAATTTACCAGACAAATTTATATAACGTAAACATAAATCAAATAATATCATTTATTTTATCTACAACGGTAGTTTTATATCAAATTACACATCTGAATATCCATTGCATTCGTTACTATAAACAAAACTTTAGGACTAAAAACAATTAATTTGAAAGTTCGGATTATCAAAACCTTTAAATCCGGATTACAATAAACCCAATGTAAATAAAATGCTGGTCCGGATTATAGTGGTATTCGGATTAACGTAGATTCGGATCAACGAGACTTCACTGTATAATTATTTCATGCATAAAATAAAATAAAAAATAGACATGCTTGGATATTAGGTTTATTTAATCTAAAAGCTAAATGTTAGGTTACAGATAGATTTATCAATTTTAGATAGAAATTATAGAAGGATGAATTTCATGTAGACGTAACCTCAATTTTTACATACAAAGTTTGAATTATAAAAAAGCATATCAATTATTTAGGTTGTTTTATAGTAATACATGTTTTATGCAACCCAAGTAACATGTTAGGATGGTTTTTCCATTTTTCTGGAAGATATTATTTTCTTGTTAGACCTGAGTTTAACGCTAAGTAACGTAATACAAGCCTTTCTGTTTCCCATGCGACTGAATCGAGAAAATATTTTACTGAAAAAACGTAAAACAGGTCATTATTGTAATGTCTATAATAATACATTAATTAAACTTACAATCTCCTGAATTCTAAAAAAAATGTATTAACCTTTGTGAAGGTATTGGCTTTGCTGATATGCTTCGATTTTTCCAAATATTAATTTTAATATAATATTTTAAACCGTTGTTTGAACACAAGCACTTGGAGGACTGTATGCTGGACAAGTTTGACTATAATTTAAGTCCATGTATGTTGTTATTTGTATGGAGTCTTGCAAAGCATCGTTGGGTCTATAAAATGTATAAATAAATTTTCATTTGAGTTTTTCTTCTATTGTAAATATTTTCTTATGTAAATTTTATATGTATCAGTTACCTAGTGTAGTTATGTATTCATTTTTTTGTAAAGGGAGAGCTGGAGTTAATGAGTTTTGTTTGTAATTAAGTTTTAATGAGACTTTTTCATTGTCAATCGTTTTTGTTAATTTTTTCAGTTGATGTTAATTTTAGACTATAAGTGTCTTATGTTGTTTTAATCGTTATTTTGCCAGCTACATTTCTATCTTTTTAGATTTAATTAGTGCTAATTATGAACATCTGTTTTCGTGAGTGTCGTCATGATAAAACTTTGAAGTGCGATTGTTTTTAAAAAAATTGTCATAGTTTACAATTGTTTTGGTAAAACATATAAAAATCGATAAACCGTTTTGGTTAAATACACGTCGACTCGTACAAGAATTTGCTAAAACAAAGTAAGATTAAGTTATAGCCATATGTTTTCATAAATATACGTCAAATGTAAACAAGGTATTTATGGAATAGTTACCTGAATATTTAAATCAAAGAAGATTTATTTTCGTTCTTCAACAACTATATGTAATTGTGAACGATTTATTTATTAAATTAAATTAAAGAAGATTTTGTTTCCATTATTGATTTGGATAATCGACTTGTCTTCAAAATCACCTGTTTGAATAAATGCAATTGTACCAATTGTAAAAAGATTCGAAGTGGATTTCGACGTATTTTATATACAAGGTTGATGGGGCGTGTAAATAGTCTCACCAAAATTACACAGAAAATTAGAGAATTATAAAGTAACAAAAAATGTGGGAGTAAGATTGGTCTACAACTCTATGCTATTGAGAAGCTAAAGCACAAGGGACTCACCAGTAATTACTCCTACTTCTGCTGACTTCTGGTTCATCTACACCAAATAATCAAATGGTGAGTTGAAGGGGGCGGGCGGTTTTATAGGATTCACAAAAAAGGGCAAACACAAATTATGTCAACGTCTTTTTCTTTTTCGTATTTGTTCCCGTTGCTAAGGTGCTTCAAAAAAAATGGTTGGCGGCCATCATATCCTGGCAACGCCATAGATGCTATCCAAAATAGCGATAAGCGGCGAAATTACAAAAGAGCGCCCTGCACTATATGGCGTCACCTCAAAATATGCGGTGAGCGCAGCACAGCCAAGGTTGGTCAAAATAAAAGGATTTGGTTAAATTTTTAATATAACAAAATCATAAAGACAATCTTAATAAATTCAGAATTAATTTTCTTATTTAAAAAAGTTTTTCAATAACAGAGTTTCACCAAATAAACAATTTAAATTTGTTTATACAAATTTAATTTTCATTAGATAAATTTATTTTAGCAATTGTAAATATTTTTAACTGATAACTTTATTTGATGTCAGTTTGCTGAGACCAGTTATAGACCCCATGTCAGGGTAATAACGAATACTTCACACATTTGAGCAAGCTCAAGAAAGATTTTCCAGTTTTTTACTGTTCTGTTTAATTAAATATTTTTTATTTTCTCCTTGAAATTAGATTTACTAATTATCAAAAATAAAAATAAAGACTGTGTTTCAATTTATCTATGTGTTTATTTGATGTGTATGCAAGCATCCATTTCTTTTTCTTTTCACATATAGAATTTAGTTTGCTGTTGTCCAGTTGCGGAAGTCCAAGTGCTTAGGTAGTAAGTTCTTTTCTTCCAGGTATAAGAATAAATAAGATTTTTTTTATTCATTTATCTCATGCTCTATCGAATTCAACCTGAGTTAGTTAATTGGGAGAAAAAAGATATATTGGGGTGTTATATTTTTTTTTATTTATTAAATCTCACTTCATATTTTAATGTCGCTGTCAAGGTGAGGCAAAAGTCAACTTTTTATGCAATATCACTGCAATGGATAGGTTCAATAGATGTTCAATTTTATTTTACTTTTCTTCTTAAAATTAACTAAATGAATGTTACTGTAATTAAATTACATTTTTAAATTTTACACTTTTGCCCCGATTCTTCATTTTCTTGTTTAGGTTAGCATCATTAATTAACACTAATTATTAAATTCCATAAGCGGTTGGACAAACGTCTTAAAAATTAAAAACTTAATGCACAATTTTGTATATTTACGTTTTGTATTACAGTTAGTCATCATTTGAGACGAACATTTTAGTAAAGCAAAAACCACCATGTCAACGAAGCGAAGCAATTTAATTTACAATAGTACAATGTAACACAATTGGGCGCTTAAAAATGGTGGTTTTGGACTAGAAAAATACACAGTGCTATGTGATCTCATCATGCTTGTCTGGGTTTAAAATTTCAAACCTTGCATTTACATATATAGTTAACTTTATCTTTTATTAATGATATCAATATCACCATAAGCGCGTTATAATTTTATACATACTTTTATAAAAACGTCGGTCAAAATTATTAAAAATTTGGACTTTCTCTAATCAAAAAACTTTATTAAGATTTTTGTTCCAAATGCCATCAGAAATGCACTGGTCAAGTCTGGTGCATGCTTAATAAAACGTCCTGTATGTTGTGTTTCAATATAATTGAATAATTTGCTAGATATCTCTTAAAATATTTAAATACTAAATTATGATTTAAAATTGATTACAATTGAATAAAAAATTATGTATGGCACACGAACGAAAACATTTTTATCCGGACTCGAGCGTTTCGTCCGAAAAATTTCAGTTTTTGTTCTTGCATCATAAATAACTATTTTAAAATCGACATTAAAGTAATCCATTATTGTACGTATTTATGGAAGTTAAAATTATTATTTCAACATTTAATTACAATAAATATTACTAAATAGTTTGTTTATAATAAAATTAATAAATTTTGTTGCAAATAGTTTTTGTAGATAGTATATGTTTATTTAAGTTTTTATGTTATTGAAGTGCACTAACCTAACAATCAAATACTGTTGTTTTAAATTGTCTATAACTTCACAATTTCAGAAAAAAATTAATCTTGTCTTTATCATTTACATGGTAAACTTATTATTATTTTAAGTTACAGCGACATTCAAATAGTCGAACTTTAATGTCTTAATACAGCAATAACTATATTTACTATTTTGGGTTGATTTTTGTCTTTACTAATTTAGAATTTTTATATTTTTTAAGTATTGTAACCACTCAAATATAAAATACAAAAGCTCGAAATAGCCACAGTGTACATCGGCGGCTGCAGCCCCTAGTTGTTTTTCAAGAAAAACAATTTTGTCGCGTATAACTTTAAACCACAGATAATTTGCACGGGCCGCCACTGATGTGTAATGTATTAGGCTTACAAAGACTACTCGAATTTTATTAGTTATATCTTAATCACAGCCTTATCCTGATGAGCAATAAAACTCGGGTACACAATAGCAAAACCTAATTTACTGTTTCATTACACAAATCTTATAATATCTTCGTCGTGGGCGATATCTTAAGATATATAAAGGTTTTATATACATAGGTACCTATTTTTTCAGTGTAGGAATAGTCGGAGTTTCTAAGCCAATAATTATTATCCGTATCTTCCTTAATGCTTGCTTAAATATTATTTAGATGTTTTTAATTTCCTTGGAGCTCTCAAAATTTCCTAATTTATAATTAAAAATCCTTAAGAAATTTCCCTACATTTTCCTCCCTAAATCTCTACATTTAATCTAATTTTGTAGAGTTAATCTTTTTTCTTAATTATGAGTCTGCAACCCATTAAGTTCTGAAATTCCTAACATTCTAATAAATCAAGAATCAGACCAACGCTCGTTAAGTTTTATATCTGCATTCTATTCATATATTCTATTAGTTTTAGTTGTTATCTTAAAAGTGTATCCAGTAAAAATTGTAATTAGATTTAATTATGAAGTACTACAAGGTCTAATGGTTTGAATATTAAAACCGTCCACACTGTAATTAAGCAATTAAGCAATAGTAATTGCGTATACTATAACATTTTGTTACGTATAATCTCGCCATTTATCATGACAATAGAGGTATATAGGTTTTAAATAATGTATAAAGCGAAATGAAGCAGGAAATAATCTAATTTTTCAAAAAAACATTTTTTATTCGTAAGATTGTTTGATTAGTCAAAAAAGTGTCCATTATGTACATGAAACTAAGAGTTGTAATAGAAAACGAGGTAGAAAATTAGCTTGCCAAATTAGGATACATTTTGTATACAACCGACAGAGGCAGGTATAATTCATTCATTAATAGATCTGTAAACGGTGATAGTACGCTGGGTATCCTTTACGAGGACCTCTCCTCAAAGCTTCTACACACTTTCCAAAGTTTACGCGTGGGAGGACAACCGACATGCGTTAATTATTCTCAATCTCCTATACCGATCCTGGTGACATAAATGGGATCGTAAGGGTTTACGAGTGCGGTTGCTGTATTAATTCAATTTAGGTTAGTTGGAATTAGTTCGTGTGCATTTCTTATTATAGTCTCGATATGAGAAAACAATAATTAGGATTAATTTTTTGATCAATATGTCGCATTTTTTCGTTAAAAACGAGATAACCACAACTACAACTCTGTCATTGGAAGTTTAAAAAAAAGATAATTAGAGCAGTTGTAGTCAAACCATTAAAATCTTAAATCATTCGAAAGAAACAAGAAAAAGTCAAACCAACTACAATAAGGTAATAAAATGACGTAATAAATCGAAGAACAAAGTAGTAGGCAAAACTCGTCAGAAGATTGCCAAGACCCAATTTCACATAGAGATAATACCGTCTGAAGAACTAAAAGAAACTCAGCTTTGGAAATTGAGTATTTCAGAGTTCACTTGTACTTTACTTTTTTGTGTTGTATTTATAACTTTTGTGTTCAATATTAGGCGACGTCAATTTCTGTGTTGGTGGTATACAACAAATGAACGAGAGTGCAGGTACTCCAATTAGTAACTTGTATTTCCACACGCTTACAAACTTTATCAAACTTTAGCAATTCGAGTAGATCTGGAGGCCTTTCATTGTTGGTTAGAGTTTAAAGCGCGTTTGATACCTGCTCGCGTCAATTTAACTCTTCGTCTTCCGCGACTGTTTTTACCGAAACGAATGCTGCAGTGTTGTTCTTTAAGTTGACTTTAAATGTACCAGAATGCGCATCGTTTAAGTCTGATTTGACTCAAAAATGCGAAAGTTGTACTAAGTTTAAATTATGAAAAAATGCATCTAGTTAAGGTTTCTGAGTTTCGACAATTTTTCTTAATCTTCGTACACGAGACTTTTTTAAATGTCGAGAATTCCAGGGAATAACATATAGTTATTTACATACGTTTACACAGGAGTCTACAGAGATCCCAATATTTGTTTTTAAATCACTATTTGTAATCCTCTAGTTATATTCCCTCCAAAAGTTCTCATTGCAAAATAAATGCATTTAATGGAAAGCACAGCAGGAACCTAAATAAATTCTTATAAAGTTCTTGTTTCTATCATTTATTGCAGAAGTTTTCCTGTTTAATGTGAATTGTTTGTCTGTTTCAAGTTATTCACAGTTTTTACAATAAGATATTTGTTCTAAATATGATGATTCAGTCGAGCAACTATTATTTCAAAAAATCGTCTGAAGTTTCAAAATAAACAAAACTTTAAATACATCCATTCTAGTAAACCACTTTGATATTTCTAAAAGAAAGTACCTGGTATTGCACCCACAAATTTTATTATTTCTAATTTAGTGAGTAAATCCACTCTTTTGATATATCTGAAATTAATTGTTTATAACTGTCGCGTACATTGTATAAAACTCCTGCTATGAAAAAATTTGAATTCCAGAATCTCGATAAAACTCAAAAAAGCACTAGAAATATCTAACAAAAATACATGCAAATGCGCTTAGATTCGATGGAATGGGCCTATACAATATTTGTTTTTCCCATAAGTTTCGTGTATTATCCTAAATGACATTATTGAACACTTCTTTCTTAATTGAAACTTAACTGGCGAGTCTTACCTTAAATTATTTGAAGATTTAGTACAGCTACACTAGTAATAGTAGCCCAGATCGATGAAAATCTTTCTCAAAAATCTACTTAGGTTTCAACAAGATCAAGCACCTCCGTATTTTGTTGCTCTTGTTTGTCGGTTTCTGGATCAAACATTCTTCGTATTTGAAGATAAAAGTATACAAATCAAAGCATTCAACCAAATTCAATAGACGATTTATAACAAAGAATTAGGGAATGTCAACAATTAACTCTATGAATGTCCCGTAATAATATTAGACATTAGTTTAGTAAACTATATCATTGCATGAAAGTAATAGTAGTCATTTTAAACATTTTAACAAAATAATGAATGCAATTAAATCGTTTCGTTTGGCTAAAATTTAGTTAATAGTGTAACGAATGGGGAAATTCCATATACGCCGCGAAGAACATACTAGAACGTTCGAGAAATACATGACACATCTGCTGGCGGTTAGACGAGCTACAATACTAGAAGATTCCCGGCCCATCTACGATGGTCGAGATATGACACATCGACGAGGTATAATACACGAGTATGTTTGAACGACTTCTGGGACGTTTACATGGGGGTATAAATCGACCGTCGCGCACAGAGGGAAATCAATTAATGTTCAACCGGCGAAATGAAATGTGCTTTATGTAATAAGTAATATTAGTGAATAAATAAATGTTGTAATAATAAATAAATAGTCCTTATATAATCTACTTTAAGTTTGTGAATATCTAGCATTTAAGTTCGTTAACAGTTTATAATTATAGTGTTAAACAATTTGTTAAGATTAAATTGGTGTATGTAAATAATATTTCTCTTGTTAATAGACGATTAAACAGCATTTTTGTTATTATTTTAAAACGAACGTTACAATAGTAATAATTTCTGGAAATACCAGTGTTTTATTTTGAATATGCATTTATCAGCTTTTGTAATTTTTATTTTGTTACAAATTAATAGACTTAGATTAATTTTTGTTAATACATTAATGGCCAGTTTCACAAAGCTTGCTTCAACTTTGATTAACCTAATGGTGATTTTTGGTGAAACAAATATGATTAGATAAAATTCAGGGTCTGTTAAATATCAGCCAATGAAATGTCTGAATTTTGAATTTAATGACACTTAAGTTAATCAGAACTTAATAAGCTTTCTGAAACCGGCTATAAGTATTTAAAAATATTAACAGTAATTCAAATAGTACAATTTTGGCGCTTGATGATAAAAACTCTCATCATTGGATATACGTAGTGTTTAGCATTGACATATTTCTTTATACAGGATTTACCAATACGAGTTACCTGCAATTTCATTGGAATAAAACACAAAATATTAAAATATGAAACGTCTCAATTATGAGTGAAACACAATGTCGGCCAAATGACCCCCGCCGTTCCTTTGGCATGCGGCAATCCGCTTGAAGAAATTATGACATTCTCCCCACTTCTCTCGGAATTTCACTGATGACACGTTGGATTTCGAATTTAAGTTGTTGAATATTCTGTGGATGGGTAGCGTAGACCTTTCTTTTCACCTATTTCCACAAGAAAATCGAGCGCTGTCAAGTCACACGAACGCGGTGGCCAATGCACATCGCCGTTTCGAAAGATATAACACCCCGGCCGGAGAATTGTGTTCCCAGCAAATTCAGTGTCGCACGCGCCGTGTGGCTTGTTGCACCGTCCTGCTGGAACCAAATGTATCGTAAGTTCAAGTGCTGCAAACGAGGCCATAAAAACTGATTAATCATGGCGCGATATCTTTCACCTTTTACCGTAAGCATTTATACATTCCGACTATGTATTTGGCACCCGGGAGGTTTTGATTGGTCAATTCAAAATAATTTACCAATAAAGTAGCTTTGTGCCAGATGCGGATGCATAATGGAATTTGGTGCGAAACTGATATGCGGAATGTAGGATTCAAAATATGCAATGCGAAATGTCGGCAAACATTAATAATAATAATTAAACATTGCTATTTTTTAGTTCAGACAAACATTTTATTTAAAGTGCCATATTACATTATATTACATTTTGTAATATACATACTACAAGTACAGGGTTATTCACGAGAGGGGTACTTCTGATTTTTTGTTTGCCGCAACCCATTATACATTTTGCAACAATATCTTGATTTCATATTTTGAAAATAATCATAACTGAGTCCACGAGAGTCCACGATGGCTCTGTTGTCTTGTCACTTTGACGTTATACTAAATGCAGGTTATCTGCCAATCCGTCATTTCTGACAAATCTATCCGAATTGCTTTGATTTCTAATTTAAATGAAATAAGATTCTGATCTAGTAGCTGGTGCTATTGGTATTGTTGGTTGCGGCGAAAAGAATTTCAGAACTACCCCTCTCGTGAATAACCCTGTATATGTTTTCTTATATTATGTTTCTTAATGATTTATCAGAAGGTGAATTTTTAATTGTTAATCATATAGCGACACAATCTAAAAATTTACCTTATTATAAATCATACAAAAACATGTAGGTATGAGAAAACATATTTATACATTTATATACATTTATATACATTTTATGTAAAAAAATAATACGCACAAACTAGGCTCACTGGAGTGTTAGAAATAATAGGGCACGCATTTGGTTATATTATTACATATTATGTTAAATTACATTCCGCATATCAGTTTCGCACCAAATTCCATTATGCATCCGCATCTGGCACAAAGCTACTTTATTGGTAAATTATTTTGAATTGACCAATCAAAACCTCCCGGGTGCCAAATACATAGTCGGAATGTATAGATGCTTACCGTAATCGCTCTTCCTTCGTTGTACTCGAAAAAGAACGGACCGATGATGCCTCCGGTTCAAAATGCACACCAAACAGTAACACGTTCTGGATGCAGCGGTCTCTGAACAATCTCATGTGGATTCTCTAGTCCCTAAATGCGACAGTTTTGTTTGTTAACGTAGTCACGGAGATCTAAATGTGCCTTAATTAGGATCTATCCGCACTTGCGCCAATATCCATTCAGCCAACGCACGACGCTGGCCATGGTCTGGGAGCTTCATTTTTTTCGCTTATTTTATACGATATGCTTAGTTATTATTTTTAACTGAACTCAATGGCGCCTTAGGAGCAGTTCCACATCATTTCAGAATTGGCCCCCGTTCATAATCTTAATGTTCTTTTTTATAATCCAATTATGTCATCTTCACTTAAAAACCTAAGCTCGCTGAGGCATGATCAAAATCGATTGATTATTACTATTGTTGAAGTTTATAAAAGATATTTTCACAGAAATTATCATATGAAATTTAATTTGAGATATGAATAAAAGAACAGGATCTTAAAATAATAGATATTCTAGTATACCGGTTGTCCACTCTCAAAGTCGATCATAGGTAATTAACATTGTGCATTATACTTTTATGTATTTTACTGTTCATTAAAGTAATGAATATTTTAAATAGTCGTTAATCAATTGTGATGTTTGAAATCGTCATTATTAACTTCCTAATATCCTAGGTAAATAAGTGTTTACTGTTTATATATTAAAAGGAAATAATTTGAAAATCATGGCTTGTCATACTTAATAACACAACACAAAAATCGCACTATTGATATTATTATTAGTATCGTTTGATCCGTGCAATAAGTTTCTCTTTCTATTGATACCATTATATTTCTTGTAGTTGAATTTGGCGAGCAGGAATCACCAAAAACGTTCAATACAATGTTTAAATGCATATTGTTCGAGTTTGAGAACGAACAGGCTGTATAAGAGCTATGTATGGCAAAGAAATGGAAAGAAAAAGTCTAAAACTTAAATGGTTTTATGGGTTAATGGCACATAATTACGAATATATGTAATCCAAAGCTTAAAATTGCAAAACTCAATGTTAAAATGCTGAATCTAGTAAACAATTACAGCTATAAATTCATGAAACTATAAAACATTGTTGTATTTTTTGAAGACTGCTTTAAAACATTAAGTCCTTAAACCCATTTAAACCTCGAATCATCAACTTGTTCTACACGCTTCAGTCTGAAACATTCAAACTCGGAGAATATAAAACTATGAAAGTCTAAATTACTAGACTTAAAAAATTTACAACTTCACTAGTCCGATAAAAGTCCAAAAACAAAAAGTCTCACTGTCTCCAATTAATTTTATGTTCTTCAAGATTTTAAATACCACAGTTTCGTAGATTGAATCTTGATCTTTAAGAATTTCAAGAAGTGACCTTAAGACACTTCAGAATTTTATAATTTCTATTTTAAGATCGATGTATTTTTAATTCTTTTTGAGATTTACACCAGCTTTAATAATGACAATCGTGAAGAGACCGAAGGTTGTCTCCGAACGCACCTTACGTATAGTACTAGGTAGGATGCAGCGGCACAGCTACCTGGTTACTCGATGAATGGCAGGTTTTGAATAAATTAAGAAGGATTTGGCAATCGACATTTTCATATTGCATTCAAGTTTATACGAATTTCTAATCGTTTGCTTAAACCTGTAATGTTAAAAAATTCTATTATTTTTTATTAAGTTAATAACTTAAATTACCAACATTTGAACTAAAAAAGTATATTGAACTAACCTAACCTAAAGCAACTTAACTTAACCTAACCTATGCTAACCTTAAATAAATATTACATTTGAACTAAAAAAGTACATTAGAGCTAAAAAGTGCATTTGAACTAAAACGTGCATTTGAACTAACCTAACCTACACTAAATATTACATTAGAACTAAAAAAAGTACATTTATTTATTGAGTTTCACCATAATAGTCTTGAAATTAAATCTGGTGTTCCAAAACAATTTGGTGATTCTGGACCATTCAATTATCAGTTCTAGAACACTATAATTTAACGGTGTCTCCTAATCACACATTGTATTTGACTAATTGGCAATATGTATTTCGGTAATGATGTTACCTTTTTCTCGGCATAAAACTGTCTACTTCTAAAAGTTACTATAATAACCTTCTGCTTCTAGGGGTGATTTTAAAAGGACAATCAGAACCATGCAAACAGGTAACTAAAGATACAGATATATTTTTAAACATAAAGGAGAGAGAAAAAATGCAAATATGCTCACAAACCAAGGATGACTTGACCCAAAACAGTCTAAAAATTTATTGGTTTCAAAATCTTCCTTTTATCCATAAAAAGAATTTTATATCTTTTACTGAGATATTTAAAAACAATAATTAACAGCGTTAATAGCACCGAACCATCTAGATTTCCCGGCTCTTTGTTTAATAAATTTTTGTTCTGTTTGATAAATGTGCTTTCTTAGGCATCAAGTTCTTTGGCTGAATAAACACTTCTCAATAATTTCAACTCATCAATTTTAATCGCGTGCGTATATGTTTAGCGACACTTGATTTTTCTATGTGATTGTATTTACAATCCGGTATATGTTCTTTGAATATACTCAAAATTGACCTCTTTGTCTTCCCAACGTAATTCTTATTACAATCATTGCATTCAATTTGGTATATTCCCAACTTCAATTTTTTATTAGTTTTATCTTTTGGATTGCCTAACAAGTTTTTTTAAGAATTATTCGACGTATAAGATACTCTCATGTCCTCGTTTTTAAATACGCTTTCTAAACCTTTTGTGATTGGATAAAAAGGTAGTTTAATAAACTTCTTTGGCTGGTTTTCTATTGGTAATAACGTACTTGCGCTTGGAATGCTATGTTTGTATTTGATTTTCTGTAATAATCTATCGATATTTTTAGAAGATTAACCATACAAGGCTTAATCTTTTTCATAAAACTTCTGATTTTTGTTTAATGGAAATATAGTTCTAGAAACTTAACTTTTCAAATCTTGCTGTCTTTCAACCTAAAATTAATGTAATTCACTGTAGAAAATGTTTGGTTAAAATATCAGTTTCGAACATTATAAAATTTAAATAACTTCTGATTTATAAAACATTGAAGGTTTGAGGAATCAAAATTAAAGAAATTCTCAAAATAACTATTCATTACAAAAATTATAAAGCTTCAAATATCAAACATATCTGACTTTAGACATTTAATTTAAAATATTCAAAATTTTATTAAAGTCTCAAACTTCAGAAGTTTCAAAATATCAAAATTAAATAGAAGAATATTGAAATTTTGTCAGTACAGACTTTGTTTTTAGATTGTTTGTTATTTCGAAGCATCAAAAATTGCAAGTTTTAAATTCTCAGAACTACAAAATTTGAAAAAATAATAAAATTTTAAAACTAATTAATTTGTTGCTAATGCAATAATTAGAACTAAATAAAAAATATTTAAAATAATAGAATTTTTCTAATCCATCCATATATCTATATTTAAAGATATTTCCAAAAATGTTTACATTTTTATTTATTGTTAATGTTATTAATAACAATTTTTAGCATTCGCAGCTTTAAATATTTAAAATCTAACTACTTAAAATTTTGAATATAAATTTGAATATAAAATTTACATATAAAACAGAAAAAAATCTAATTGGCTTTATTAAATCAAAATATAAATATATTCAAACATTTTTTGTACAAATGTAAAAATGTCATATAAAATTTCAAAAAGTTAAAATGAATTCTGAAATTAAGATAAAATCAAAATTTAATTTCTTTTCACGAGTGAACGAAAACTACTGAAAACAACGTAAACATTTTTCCTTATTTTTCATTTTTGATTTTCCTCGCGTGTAAGCAAATAAAAGAAAACGTTTTACGGTTAACCGCGTTCATAACTTATTAATACAAAAACAAGGGCAGCTATTTTTAGCAACGAAGGAAGCTTTTAAAAAGCTCGCGCGAAAGTTCTCTCTACAAACGTTAGGTGGCGTTTGCATAATTTTCAGGACGACCTGCAAAAAAACTGTTAGTTTACACTCGCAGAATACTACTACTTCCTCTTCGCCTTTTATATCTCTTTCGTTACACGCTATAAAGTAATTATTTTCAAAGATGATACCAAATACGTTAAAAATCAATTAAATAAAATGAACAGAAACAATAACAATGTGAAATAACAATAATAGTAATAATAAATTTACAAAGAGATAAAATACTGTATAAAACGTTAATAAAAATCCCCCTCCACCACATTTCCGAAGTGTAACTTGGACAATATAATAAAATAATAAATTGTGGGAAGCACAAATTAAATTGCAAATTGAAACTAACAAACGCAATTAAAACATAGGTTCAATATAAATTATCACAAACATAAATACGTCAAATAAAAAAACCCTGCATGCAACTATAGGCCCACATCTCGCAAATTTATAGTGGACAATAAAAAGTTCCGCAAAAAACAATTGAAAGCTTATCATTTAATATAAATATATTTTATTTTTTTCTATTGATGTTTATATAATTTTACAATAATTTATAATAAGTTAATTATTTATAACAATTATCGCTTCCTGAAACCTGCCTTTTAGGGATTACTTCACAAAGCATAATGATTATTAGTTTTGTATTTGACGATAAGTCGATAACAAAACGTGCTTAATTAATAATAAAAGACAGCATGAAACAAAACAAAAATTTGCTACTTATAACTGTATGTAATAAATTTACCGTAATAATAATAAAAAATTAATATTTTGTATTTTTTAACGCGTTTTTAAAGCACGAGAGCACTAAAATTGTCCGATAATTTTTTTACATGGGCGTCCAGAAAAACATATAACTCTTTTAATGACATTAAAAGGAGGATATATGGTTGATTCTTTTTTATTTTTAATTGACATTTTATGCGTGTAGATTCTATTTCGAACTGCCAACGTAAAGTTTCGCGTTTATCAATTTGTTGTTGATAACGGATTTGAGTGCGTATTTGTTCTTCCCCCTGCTCTCTCGTCGTGAACAAATTATTAACAGGAAAAATTAATTAGTTTCTTTCATTGGACGCATTTTATTAAGAGAATTAAGGAATTTCGATTTAAAAAGTTATTGGAAAAAATAATTGATGTAGGTGCTAAATATCCCACATCTGAAACTTCATTACAGTGTTGGAAACAAACGCGGAATAATAACATACGCACCACATACGGTTGTATTTTCGGCTTTATTCACACGTGCGATGGGCAAAGTGGTTCGAGGTGTGAAGAGAAGATGCTCCAGCACGTTTAATTTTGGGAAAATACATCGTGTGGGTCGGGTTAACAAAAAATATTTATTACCGGAAATGCAATCGTTAATATGGAGTAAATTATGCAATCCATGTCTTGATAGATTAAGTATTGCTTGGCAAATGCTGGATTTTTAGTTAATTAAAATTCGATTTGAAAGCCGGAATTTTATTTAGCAAGTTTTCTTAACACGAGCTCTCTTTAGGAAAAACGACAAAATAGATATAGAAATAGAACAGAGATTGTAATCAATAATAAGACAACAGTAATGGTTAATAATAAGTATAATAAGATGAGACCACTTACCGAACATGCTGATTTAGGAAGAGCGCTAGATGGATTTAAAGGATTTCCTGCAAATAATTAAAAGCTGATAAAAAAATTCTAATACTATTAGATTGGAAAATAAAATAAATAATGTAATAAAATTAGTTAAGCTTTTATTAGTTATGCGTAATTACTAATTAGATGAGTAAGCTGCCAAATCTAAATTTCGACAATACATACTTTAAACTTCTCGTTTGTAGAATTATAGTATAGATTGTAGAAATTAATTAATTTTAAAAAATGTAGGTAAATGAGCAACTGCAACTGAGAAAAAAAGAAGAGATACTTTTAAATTAATATATCAGTTAGTTCTAGTAGCGACGTAATAAATCTAAAGTAAAAACAAAACGTAATTACGGAAGGTGTAGTCGTTTGTTAAGAAAATAGATGTATGCGGTACGCCGTGCACCGATAATATAGTATGATCAAAAAGTCTTTGGATCAGGGTTGCCATGAAACTAACAAGCTATCTATGAAATTATTTATTTCTATTATTTTTAACATTTACTTCACAACTGTCATGTCAATAGATAATAGTTCAAATAAATTCCATTCTGTGTTCTTCTTATAATATATATTATGTAATTAGAAGATTTTAAGATTTTTAGATTCGAAGATTTTATAATGCCTCGGCTGGCGCCTCGGCGTTATAATACATCTTCTCGGATTTAAAGTATCGCTTGATCTCCGTATTGCATAAGTTGTTTTATTTTATTTCGTATTTCAATTCTAATTTCTCCCTTTTAAAATTCATCCGAATTTATTGTATAATGAAGCAAGTTGCCTTGTCTGTGCCATCATACGCGTAACCAAGGAGATAAAAAGGAGCATGTCACGTGTGGCTATTATGCAACATCAAATGATTTTTACGTTGCCAACAACAACGGAGATCAAGAACGTCTTGAACTTCGGTGTCATTGACAACGGAGATCAAGTTATACTTTATTTTACTAATTGTAGTATATAAAAAATTGTTTGAAATACGAAATGAAATAAATGTTATTAAGTAATACTTAAAATAATGCAAGCACAAGGAATAATAATAGCGTACGCTAACATAACATTTTCTGTGTACTATGGGGCTCTGTTTAGCGGTGTATTTTCTTGACACAGGTGGCTGTGTCTCCATTAGCGCTACTCAAGATACATTGGCGCTACTCTGTACTGTTCACGAAAACTACGGGTAGTAGAAGTAAATAATTCTATAGATGGTCTTTACATTCCATGGTTATTGCGATCCAAAGACTTTTTGATCATACGATATTAAATAACATAAAAAAAAATAATATTTGGATATGAAATTTTAAGGCCAATATTATTAAGTCGTGCTATCTAGCAATAACTAAAAACTACATTAAAACAAACGCTTTTGCGTTTTCTAGTGGTAACGCATATTAGACGACTTTTGACAACTTCCACTTTAAAATCGAAAAAGTTTCTCTTTCAACTTTCTCTCTCGATCGAATTTGCGCTTTTAATACGCAAATAACTATTAAATACTGATTAACATGTTAATAACTAATACTGCTGCAAGTCTTTATTTCATCTTATCTCATTATTTGATTATACGTACAAACATATGATCGCTTCTAAAAACTTACTTTTGGCAATAGCAACTACATTGTTTCAGTACGGGTAATGGCATAAACAAGAAAACGAAGTAAATACAACTGATATGTGATGTAACTTTAAAAACACGCAAAACTTATCTAAAAATATGAAAGCTGTACAAAATTACATTTATCAAAATGTTATACCTAATAAGATGCAAATTTCCATGTACGGGTAACTTCAATTAATTGCTTTGTGTATGTCACTATATTTTTAAGGTAGAATCACGCCGGCTATAGTTGTAGTCAAAATACAAATAACTTAATAGAAAAGCGTCTCATAACCCTCGCAAAGTGACTGCTCTTTTAACTATATTTGCAACAAAAGCTACTATAATTTTATTGTATAGTTACTAATTTACAAAATAAAAACGTTAACTTTTCAATTGATTAATTATTGTGTTACGTGAGAACCATGTGGCAACTGCGCAATTACTATGTTTGGATATGATGTAACTTTCAAACATTAGGGTTGTTAATAGCTCGATGAAACATAAATAATCTCAGGACGGAATTAATCATGCCTACATGTTTTGTTGAATTAATGAAATACAACAACTTTAAGTATTTTGCGAAAACACAAAACAATTCTAACCTACTTTCTAACATGGGTTAGATATACAGTGTGAGTATAAAATAATGCTTGAAATTCATATTTTTTATGAGCAGGCTTATTGAAAAAATCCTAAAACACGTAGAATTTCTATATTAAAAGTACACATTCTTATGTAAGATTTTTTAGCATTAATTCGTTTCGAAGCAGTGACGTTATGGCATTTCTTTTTAAATGGAAACCCCCTATTTTTTAAAAAGCTCATGAATGTTAAGTATGTAATGTTTATGTTTTCCATCTAGTGGTTACATATCCATTTTCATGAAAAAAATACAAAAATTGCGGGTAAATCTGTATGATGACGATGTCCCAAATCCAGACATTTCATTCCAACAAGATGGAGCACCACCCCATTACAATTAGTTATGGAGCGTACTTTCCATTTTATCAAGTTACTAAAACATAAAGTAAAAACAGCTCTTCAATAAAATTAATCTACTATTGGGGGTGGCATTAAAATGGGTAAGTGATGATGCATCTTTTAATTATAAAAAACGTTCACCAAACTTCTAATTCACCAATCATCCCACCACATAACTAGTTTTAATATGATTCTGATAGAGAACACTCTTCCACGCATCCCAATAGAGTTACTGTATAATAATAGTTGGTTACAATTATTTATTATTTTTGTACAGGAACTCTACACCCTAATATAGGCTGTCTAATGTTAATATTCATCACTAAGTGATCAATTTTTAAATATGTACATAAATAAGTACATACAATAAATGTACAGTTTAAAGTTTTTAACATATTTTGTAAAATGTTTATCACGGAATAAAATGGAGTGATTGATCAAAAATATTTTTTCTCCACAAATAAGACACCATAATACCAAATTATTTTGTATAAAGGAGGCCTATTACTGTTACTATATAGTCACGGTTAAACAGCAAAAATAATCATTTTTATGTATTACTATACAAAATAATTTCACGCAACGCGACACATTTCTTGCGTTAAGTGTCTCTAAGCTAGTGATTCTCAACTTGAGGGCGTAAAATAACAAAAAGGTGGGGTTGGGAGACAAAAATAAAATGCCACCCTTAAAAAATAGGAACTTCTCGAGAGATATGGTAGGGGGCGACAGTGTTGCCAAATGTGGCATAATTTCGTTATTCGTGCGGAATCTTAGCCTTGTTGCCGCGTATCAGCAACAAAAGAAAAATAGAAAATATAGAAAAAAAATATTAGTTTTCAGAAAAAAATCATTGAAAGGGGGACGCGTTTAAAACTGATAAGGGAAGTTGGTTACCTAACATTAAAAGGTTGAGAACCGTTGTCTTAAGCATCTTTCTTATGCCAATAATGCTAAATTAATAGAGATTTTCCATTAAATAATAATCATTTATATTTTATCATAATAATAAAATATCAAATTAATTTTAAGATTTAAAAAACTGGAGGTTTCGATATTTTCTGTAATACATATTCCTACTATGGTACGGATATATAATAATACATATTTTCCATAAATGCCATGCCCTGTCACCGTCATGGTTCTTCAAATTTCTAATTAAATCGTGGTGAAAATTACACGCTTGTAGTTATTTTTTAATTATATTAATACTACAATTATCCACTTTTCTTAGTAGCAAAAATTATATAACAAATTACAGAAAACTAATAGTACTTTAACATCTTTTGTTTTGTTCTAAACAGTCCTCTTACTGAAGAAATAGTATATTTATTTCATAGAAAAAAATGCGTTTTTAGGACTCATTGAATGTCCACTACTCCACTACCGCGTCGTACGGTAACTTTCTCCTTCATCTCAAAAAGACATTTTTTATACTAATAAAACAAATAAGTACATATATTGTACTTACAGATTCAAAACGTTACCAAGCAGCAATCAAAACTAAAAGTTTGGTTATTGAAACAAGCATACTATTATCTTTTGTCAATCTTTAAGTTTGATTTAAAGTTAACTTTGACGGATGTCAAATTCGGTTCATAAGCGAAAGAGTTTGTACCCTATGTTTTGTTTGGAAATCGACTTACATATTATTTAATTAAAGTGATTAACTTGTGCTTCGTTTGTAAAAAATTGTTTGTAAAAGTATAAAACTGATTTGTTTTATCATTTTGTTCATGTTTTTAAATAAAAATAATTGTAACTAATACAACCTACTTTTAAGGTAAGTGTGAACATTTTAAAGTACACGTAAGCACCGACAGAATTGTTTAGTTAGCCGGAGCGGAGTGATAATATTCCCAAGTCGCTGTCGCTCCGGGCTCGATTGGAGCTGGAAGATCTTCTTTTTTTATATTTTTTTTACAAAACGCAAAATTTAAAATGACAACTTTTCAAAAATATCTAGTTCGGCAGTACGGCACGGTGGTTATAGTGGATTGTATCGCTTAACAGAATTAAGTCGAGTTTACCCCGGAAAGTTTTCGGATGGGTAAACCACGAGCGCAGTATACTTGCCTACATGGCTCCACTACCTCGTCTCACACTCACATATCCAATCTGGGGCTCGGTGCGCCCGGCACGTCGACACCGAAAGGTACAAGGGGTTAAAGATTATGTATGTAAAGTTAATTGCCTGATTAATGTGATAAAATAAATACCCAGGTAGTAAATAAGACAAAAGTGTAATGCATATTATTTTCCTGGAAACAAGATTTCACAAACTTAATAATTTCTTCTAATTCAGTACCTATTCATGTGGTCGATGCAAAAAGTTCATTTTTACTTAAGCTTTTTTTAGTGGTATGGAATTTCGGAAATTAAGGTAACTAACTGACGGTTTTTTTAATTCTTGAAAATTCATTAATTGGACAAAACGCATTTTGGAAGTTTCTGTTCCTCAACTGTATTGGAGGACACGTAGATTAAAATACAGGGTTAGTTGAAAGTATGGAGACGCCGATTTATTATCGTTAATATTCATTTTAGGAAATAATGTTCTTAAAACAAAAGTGTTTTAGGAATTTTTTATCTACATTTGAGAATACTTGAATTTTTTTCTTCAATTGTTTTTTCCTTTCCGAATTTTTTTTTTAAATGGGAGCCTGTTAATTTTACGCTACCATTCGATGGAACATTTTTTTCTCTTTACAATAGGATTAAACTTTTTTAAATTTTATTTCATTTTTTCCAGAAAACGCCGATTCAAGTATTTACGAATAGTAGGCACATCTAAAATTAAACTCGTCATTACTAATATTTCATGCAATAAATGTATGCAATTTATTGCTGTTAAAATAAGCAATGGCGAGTTTAATCTTAGATATACATACTATTCGTAAATACTTGAACCGGTGTTTCAAATACAATAAAATAAAATAAAAATAATTTTAATACTATTGTAAGGAGAAAAAAAATCCGAAAATTTCCTAGAAAATTTTTGTATTGAACATTATTTCCTAAAATGAATATTAACGACAATAAATCACCGTCTCCATACTTTTAACTAACCCTGTATAAAGCGCCTTCAACAAAAATAATCATATGTGCAAATAATGTGCATAATTATGTTTAAATTACCTAATTGGGACTTGCTGTTTACATAATACAAGAGCATAATAACATATGGTTACAAAATAAATTTAGGTTCTTCCCCAATCAGCGAATATTGATTGCAAATTGGAATTTTTGTAGAGAAAAGCTGGTCCATGAATTAATTCTTGATGCAAATAAATATCTTATTCGTTTGTAGTTAGTTACTACATGAATGATTTTCTGTATTAACTATATTGTATATATTAAACAAGTACAATAAAGTTCTCAGTTTTCTTCAAACTAATATTTATATAAAGTAAAATTAATTTTTTAGAAGAAAATTTCAATATTTACTTAATTAAAGAAAACTACTACTATTTCCCAAAATGTTTTGAGGGATATTTAATAAGTAATAGAAAAAAAACTGACTAAACACTACAACTGTAATTCCAGTTAAAATTTCCAGATAATGTGACGAACTTTAGCCCCGTAACCACGGTACCACCCTAGAGAACGAGAAGTACTGAATTATGGTGAGGAAAACAATATTATCTTTGTGGGTAATCAATCCGGATTTTGGGAAAAACATTCATGTGATAGTGTGCTAGATGACATCAATATGTGGCAAGCGGATTAAAGCTCTAGATAATAGACTCTTTGTATTGGTAGTGTTTGTCAATTTTCGAAAATCCTTTGAGATAATTAATAAAGAATTACTTAAAAAATTGGTTTACTTAACATTGAGATAAAATGATTTATTTCGCATCCTGTTAACAAAAAAGGAGTAAAATACAATGAAAAAATTTCAAATGAGATTTTGCAATATAAGACTTTTCTAACCAAATAGAAAAACTAATTTTTAAATTTCTAAAAACAGAGAAATTAATTTATTGAATTTGAACTTAACTTTAACTTTTCCTAATGATGATTTCATAAGGATTTTTCAATAATGCTTAGCTCTAAATTTAAAAATACCTAAATTTATAATTTTGGGGAGTAAATATAATTCAGAGAAAAAGCATCGTTCTGTAAATGTGTTTATTGCTAACAATAACCAACAATTAGATATTTGGAAGTATTAATAGATGAAAATTTAAATTTTAAAAACCATGCTAGATATCACAATATATAAGTAAAACATCACAAAAAGTTATTTTTTCTTGTTTCATGTTGAAAAAACTTTAAGCTTACAAAGTATGCAAAATTACTTTTATATGTCTATTATTGCCCCTCACTTTACCGTTTTGTTTAATTTTAATAAAAATAAATTTGATCAATACAAGTAATACAAAACAAGGCTTTACGTAAGATACAATATAATATATTTTTAAGCTGTAATATTAGGCTATAATAGATACACATACTCCAATATAATTAGTACTGGAAATCCCCGATATAAGAGCGTAAAACAAAGAATAACATTTAATACTATTTCTTCTCTTTTGCGTCTATAATAAAGCTATTAAAGAACCCAAAACCGGGTGTTGATAGCTCATTTGAGTGATTTAATAGCCCAACTAAGTATTTCAAAGTTGGTAGCATTGAATCTGAAACGTCATTATGCCAATGCTCACAACCAAATTTACAAAAAATTTGAATTTTCAAATATCACCAAAAAATTTCTTAAATTTTAAAATTGAGATTTTTTTCTGTCGCAGCAAGCGGTTGGTTTTCTAAATTTGGGCTCATGCAATAAATCTTGCTTTTTATGAAACTCGTTCTTTAATATACTATTTTCTATTTTGCGTCTATAATATTGCTGTTACAGCACTCCAAACAGTGCGTCAATAGCTTATTTGAGTGCTTTAATAGCTCAATAGCTCTTTTTAAAGTTGGTAGCATTAAAAAAAAATAAGAAAAAATAGAAAATAGACAAAACTTCACTCTAAAAAATTGAATTTCTAAATGCCACATCAGTGTTTGTCAAGTACCACAAAACTCCTTAAATTTTGAAATTGCGATTTTTTTAAAAAGGGAATAAAAGGCACAAAATAGAAAAAATAGCATAAAAAACTAGTTTCAAAAGTCATTATTGCACTCGTCCTTTAGAAAACTAATTGAAAAATTTACGAAAAAGAGTACTGAGAATTATTATCTTTTTTTTTAATTTTAATTACAGTGTGAATACCGCCCCGACAGTGGAATATTCTAAATAAAAGACTATCTGCTTATCTGGCGCCGAAATCTACTGCATGTATTTTTTGATACTTAATTGTTATTTGATAAAATTATGATAATTTAAAGTTTACAAAACGGAATGAGAAATAAAATAATAATATCACCCGCACAAGAAGATAATTTTGATTGAAGGCAAGAGTTCTGTGAAAACCTGATGGAAAAATGCAATGCCAAGCCTGCAGTGCTGTTGCCAGTCACATTATTTTCACTGACGAAGCCACATTTTGTTTGAATGGAGTTGTTAATAAACAGAACTGTCGTTACTGGACTTCCCGAAACCCACACGGGATAATTGAATGTTTGGGCCGGTACAGAAAAATATTTGGAGCTGGTAAGACACCATCTTGTTCCATCCTTAGTCGTGCTATATCCCGATCATGAGGAACTCATAAGGCACAAGCAAGATGGAACACCTCCTTCAGTGGCGTGCGGTCCATGGAAGCAAGGGAAGCAATGCTTCCCTCGAGAATTTATTAAAAATAAAAACCAATGCTAACAAAAATATTTTTATAAAATTATGGTAATCGTTTATTTAAATTTGTAATATTTAATCAACTTAAAGTTCAACATAAATTCCGTACAGCAAAAAGTATAATTATTAAGAGTACTATTTTAAATTAGGCTCATTAAACTTGCACGGAAAGGTAATACCGATTCAAATGTGTTACATACACTGCATATAAGCACTGCTTACAAATGCTCTTTTCTTAGCCTTGGCGTGAATCAGCGAGCGTGGGGTGATATAGTAGACGGATGCTGTTTGGCTGGTTAACATTGTTTGGTCGTTATTTTTATTGTGCTTCGTTTCCAAATGTTTATTTATTATAATTTGGTTATTTGTTCCATTTAGTGTTACTTAAGTAATGTAAATCTGCGAATGAGACTGTATTTTGTCGCATTTTATTATTTTAATTTACAAGTTGGATTTTTTTAAAGACAAATAATTCTATTTAGTTTGCCTGTATGCAAATTTAAAATTGCATTATCGTCACGACTGCAAGTTCAACTGCTTCGGTGAAAGGTTCGAGTACCTTCGATATAGCCGAATCGGGACGATTTTTTGTTCAGTTTGTAAATTATTAATAAGGAATTTTTCGCATACAGTTTTGGAGAGAAATTACAAATTATTAAGAAAGGCAGATCAAAACCAGAACTTTCAAATTTAACAACAAAGATTAAAACCTGTACCGGTATTTTGCTAAGAAAGACTAGTAGTTTTTTTTTTAAATAAAGAATGATAGTCAACAAATTCATAACACTGTTTTTTATTGTACCTAGCAGGGGCGGATCCAGAGAAGTATTTTGAGGTGGAAATCTTTGAAAAAATAATTGTTTTAATAAATAATAATTAAACAAACATTATTTGTTTCTATTCTATGTAAACTTATTTCTAAATTGGGAGGGGGATTATTCCCTCCCCGTTAATCCGCGCCTGTACCTAGGTGTATTATAATTAAAATCGTGGTTGCTTCCCTAGCCTAAATTCTCACCGCACGCCACTGACCTCCTTATTATAGTGTTGCTGTTCGGGAATATTTAAAAAACAGTGATTCCAGATCGATGGATTCGGGAGGCGTGAGGCAATTGAGTGATAGGCACGATCACCTGACCTTACACCCCTAGGTTTTTTCCTGTGGGGTTACCTTATAGTAAGGTGTATTTTAACCGACCAAATTTTATTAATACCTTAAAGGAAATAATTAGAAATGAAATCAGATCGATTACGCCAGAGATGCTTCAAAATGTTATAAATGAGTTCATCTAGCTACTGGCTTTATGTAAATAAGTTAGTGGATCCCAATTTAAACACCTAATTTAATAATTTTAATGTTTTCTTTTTAGATTTTGCTATGGATATTGAGTTTCAATATTAATGAAACTGTGTTTTCAAACTGAACAATTTAAAACAATCATGGTCTTAAAAAATATCACGTCAGACCATGAAATCTCATACTGCCTATGCAGAATTTGCAAGAAAAAGTAGGTGTTGCTATTTTGAATTATGAAAAAATATGGTGACGTCGTTGCAGAAATGGGGTGGAGGTAAAATATTTTTAATGTAAAAAAGATGCGCCATGAAAAACTAAAATCTACCTGTAAATATTAAAAATTGTCAAAATTACTGAGTTTAAGATACTGTTGTATAATTATGTTATAGTAGAGTGCTCGGCGGAACTTATTTTAATATCCGTGGGAGTCTCGGTTACATGCAAAATAGAAAAAAATGTATCATTGTGTTGTATAAAATTCAAAATTTTATAATTTTGTGGCGTATACATTTTTATAATGATTTGAAATTCTAAAATAACATTGGCGCTTATGGGGTCAAATACTACAAACAAGTGCATATCTCTGTTCGAACTGCATCGAAATCCGTTTTAATTTTAATAAATCTGTAGTTTACATCGCCGTATCTATCTCGAAGACAGTGAAGAGTAAATTATGATTTTAATTGTATAGAATTAGTATAAAGAAAACATTCAATTAAATGTAGAAAATGCTACTTTTTGAAAAACACGGTAACACTTGGCCAGTCCGCGTACCACTAGCAAGCATCTCACTTTCTATGCAGCTCCATCTTACTTTCTACGCAGCTCCATCTCGCTTTCTACGCAGTTCCATCTCACTCGATCACATCGTCTTAAATGAACATGTTCAATTTGCATTATTTTGATTTCTTTTTAGTGTTCGTTATTTTATTATATTGAATTTGCTCTAAAAAGTTATTTTATCACGTTTTGGGAATAAGACTTATTACTCTTTGAAATTAAATGTAGCATTTTCTGAAGAACATATGAATTTGCTGAAAAAGTGCAAGAGGTTGTAAGTTGCTCAAAAATAATAAGTGGCTACTTTTAAACATCAACACTTAAAACATTTTAGGAAATTCCTTTTCTTAAACTTTTAAAAAAGTAAGAAGCGTTAACATATTATTTTCTTTAGTACCTACTTGTTTAAATTTCAAGGCATTCTCTTTATTTGCGATTGTGTTCAGTTGAAGTTTTTAACATTTTTAGTGTTTGATATTTATTATGCTGAATTAAGAGTGGTGAATTAAAACTGTGGTAAAATGGGTTATTAATATAAATTTATTGCATAATGATACCACTGCATATTTTCAGAAACTCTTTCACAATTGACATTGCCGAATGTGTTAGTTTCGAACGTTAATAAAATTGAATTCAAATCATGGAACATTGTGCAAAAATAGGAACCTGCTTTTGTACTACCAAAAAACTGTAAATACATTTATGAAAGTAACAGAATTAAGGAAGTCTATAACTGGAAAACTCGATTGTCAAATCCGCGATAAAATATCGGATCGCCAAAATCTTGTATGCCACAAATAATGCTATGCAAGCTATATAAGTAAAGAAATATTGAAGTTTTGGTAGTGAAAAGTATCGACTTATTATTTTTGCACAATTTACAAACCATTGAACTTTTTCAGAAAATGAAGTCGTCATACGTTCTTCAGAATATGCAACGACAATAATTAATTTCAAAGTTATTTATTCCCAAAACATGATGAATACTTTTAGTTTTTTGGAGCAAATTCAATATAAAAAAATAACGAACACTGAAAATTTGAAACTGAAAACCAATCACAAAAATGCAAATTCAACATGTTCATTGAAGACGATGTGATTGAGTGAGATGGGGCTGCGTAGAAAGTGAGATACTTGCTAGTGACACGCGGACTGGCCAAGCGTTACCGTGGTTTTCGAAAAGTCACAGTTTCTACATTTAATTGAATATTCTATTTACAATTACGCGTAAAAATATAATTCACTCTTCACTGTCGTCTATATAGATAGACCAAAACTTTACAAAGAATACGTTTTTCAATTTAGACTTTCGTTTCGAAGATGTAACTGCAGATTTATTAAAATTGAAACGGATTTCGAGGCAGTTCGAACCGAGATATGCACTTGTTTTTTGTCATAAGCGCCACTGTTATTTTAGAATTTCAAATCATTATAAAAATGTATACTACGCCACAAAATTATTTTTGAATTTTATACAACACAATGCTTTTTTTTATCATTACAAATTTTATTTACAATATTTATTTTTTATTTAACAAAATTATTTTATTGCAAAATATGTCCTAAATATTATAGAAAAACATGAATTAATTCATTAAACTGACAAATCCAGGAACTAGGGTAATTCCGAATTCAAACATTTTCATGTACATTCCATCTTTCGTAGCAATCAAAAATTTATATAATTGCTATATTAATTGCCATATTATAAAAATCACACACCGATTACGTCAAACCAACGTATAATATATTTTTTTTATAGAAAGTTCAAATGTCCGTAACATCTTCTACTATCCATACTTTTATAATACATCATCAAATTCTAGCAAATTCTTTTAAACAGTCGATTGCTATAATTAATTTAATTAAAGTAACTCTTGCATTTAATTGTTAATTAATTGCACAGTTTACAAAATCAAGTATATAATGATGATTCAAACAAGGATGAAATGATCATACACGGATCCTGATTTTGAATTGAACTTCATTAGTAATCTTGTGGGTTATACCTAGGGTTTACTTAAATATAATTACCTTAATAATAAATTAATCCAAAATGAAAAAATGCAATAGAAACAGATGCAGTTTACCCTGAAAAACAGATTATTGGTTTTTCAAAAGAATTAATAGGGTAGATCCATAGAGAAAACCTTTTTTTATTCTATTTTATGAGTCAATAAACTATTTTAGAGCCATTGCAAAAAATAGTGCATTTCTCCGATTAACTCAAAAAATATAGTATTTAAAACAATATTGATGAGACTTATTGCTCGTATAATCAGCAGACCTCAATACTAAATTATGAATTTTCATCATTTTTGACAAGGTAGTGAAGACGATCAAAAGGTCCACTCAGGGATGTTATTACAATTGTTATTTTTATTACAATTACAATTGTAACAGATCTATTACATTATCATAGCGTTACAATGGAATCTAAATCTATTACACTTTTAATCATTCATATTTTCTCTCTTCTTCTACTTATTTATTCTTTATTAAGACGTTTCAAAGCAAAATATATTAGGCGACTGTAAATTAATACCATAAAAAGAGAGAATCGACAAATTTTCACCAATGCGCAATGGACACATATATCGGAATGCCTTTGTTGAAAAACCGCAGAATCTTGATCTTTTAGCATTTTGATTCATGTTGTTTATGCATAATGTAGCTTTTGATTTTTACTATTATTTTATTATATTGCATGCTATGTAATCATATAATAATTTTTTTCTATAAAAAGATATTAATACAATAACTATATCTTTTTAGATTTTTAATATTATTTTTGTTTATTTCTATTTATTATATTTATATATTTATTTATTTTATTTTTTAATAAATAAAAATTTGTACTGACAATTTACTCCTTTCCCCTAATTTTAATATTACAGGAATCTATTATAATTTTAAAGAAATAAGTTACATTTTTGACCTTAAAATTAGTACGAAAAGCTGCCGCTCCATAACATCACTGGGTCCACTATGTCATGTTATATTAATAATTCGTAAAACAAGTTGTAAATTGATAGAAGTTTCTTTTCTAATGAAGTGTTTATTAGTAGTTCAAATGTTGTATGCTATGTATTATAGGAAGATTTTTATTTTGGACATAGTTTAATTTATTGATTTGACTACGTCACAACTACGTCCACTGCGCCACATTCTTTAACGTGACTAAATGAACTTGTGATTTAGTGGACAATTAGCAGAAAATTATGAATAAAGCAATACCTAAATACGCTTATTCGTTGATAGTTGGTTATTTCGGTATAATTTTAATTCATTAGTAGTATCCAAAAAGCTCAGATAGAAATTATTACTATTTAAGTGACTTAGCAGATATGCAGTTTACACACGCACTCGCCAATACATCCGATCTTGCACTGATAACTCGAACTTTTGATTTTAACTGTCAAAATTATATCGTGAATCAAACTAGTTATATGCATCATCCAAGGTGTTTGTTAGTTTTGTATTTGGTTGCTTTACCTTTTTATTAGGATGACACAACTAAGATTTTGTGACACAACGGAAAAACATGGGGGACAATGTTTAATTATAGATAAAATAAAATTAGGATGAAATATAATTTAGATATTTGGTGGATCGTAAGAACAACAAAGGTACATGCAGGTAGTTTATTTATTTACTTCTTATTAAGACCGTTATTTTTCTAGGACCGTTAGTAATCATGCAGCATGTCTGGGACATGGGGTTTTGTATAGCAGCATCAGAAAGAATGCCCTTTTTTCATAATTTTTTTAACCGGTAGTATAAAATGAGTTTGGTATATCTATACTATTAATAATATAAATTATATATTGCAATTCCAATTATTGATACGTTTACTGAGGGATAGAGTGAGATTTCGAGTGGTTATACAGTAGTTTATTGACTCTTATATTTTGCGATCAATATCTGTTTGATTTTACTGTTCTTTAATAATAAAGATAAAAATAAACAGAAAATTTACTTAGAATAACAAGCATTCTAAAAATCATTTTTAGCAAGCATAAAAAACCAAACAAAGGTTTGCATAAAGTTTGTATCAATATTATCTTAAGTAAAATAATATTAAAAATGGTCGAAAATCATTGGTAGTGTAATGTCTAGCGTGCAGTTTTCCTTAGCTGTGACACGGATGTGGGATTTGCGCTGTTCAATCTGCAAGTCGGCTGCAGCCGCACGTAGGGCCTACGTAATAATGATAATCGCCCCCTCCCTCCCGCACAAGCTTATAGCTTCTGGGGCCTGGTTTCCAGGTGATGGGTTGCAGCAAATATTATTATATTATAAACAAATCAAATGATTAAATTTGAAGGGAAGCTTGTTTCAATATGGTTTTGCCAAGATTATATCTTATGTTGCTAGGTTTTTTAATTTAGATTAGGTTTTTACTTGTTATTATTTTATTATTGGTTATTTTTATTATCAAGTATCATTGTTATTAGTTTTTTATTTATGCTTACTCAACAGGTTGTACAAAATGCTCAAACTGGTAATATATTGTTCTAAAAAAATCAATGTTCTTAGCACATTCCTAAAAAATCCTCTATTTTAACCTATTTTCTTTGTTTGAATTTTTTACGTATTGCTTGACAGTTAAATTGTGTAAATTACTATTTAGATATGTAGTTGACTTTGGTTTGAATCGATTGTTTTAGTCTTTGTTTGAATTTTTTCCGAGTTGTCCGATATAAGTTGGGTCACACAGTAGACAGTCAGGTTTGTATATCACGATAGATTATATATAACTACGTATGTAATTTATATGATACGAAACAATTTTTGTATGACTTTGACTTGAATTTGATTTTTTGTGCAAAGTGGTTTTGTGATTTTTTTTAATAAATAATCTAACATTACTAGGCTATTAGTTAATTAATTTAGATTTTATATTTTACATTACCACTAATAAATAATACTTGAAGTATTAAAATATTATTTTCACAATTAGTACTATTATACTTTAAATTTTAAATTGTTTACCTCAAAATTTTATATTTTAACCTGCCTGCCTAAGGCACATTTTTTGTTGAAAATGTATTCCCTTATAAATTTGAATATGAACATTTTTCATTTTCGGTGCTTTAATACGCTTATTACCTAAACGCAGTGCGTTAACAAAGCTCTTTAACGCACTGATTTGTTTTTAATATAATATTTGTCAATTTTTTCTTAAGATTGTCAGACATTCATATCCTGGTTACAGCCTGTATATGATCAATACTCGAAGAAACAAAAAAGCGTGTAACTATATGGACGTATCGGAAATCAATAATAATCGAACAATTTCGCTTTCAATTTTCTAATTACTATAAGGTCACACATAATTTGTAACCTAACAATAAAAGAATTAACCTGATTGACTAGTCCTGAAAATAAACACTTACAGCACATAGAACATCTATTTCTAATAATAAGACAATTTAGACGAGTACCTGTTAATTTCGATGTAGTGATCATAAGACTACTTAAATAAAACCTAGCACCTGGTTTTTACAGACAATGTAAATTACAAAAACTAGCAAAAATAAAATTTAGGTTAAACTCCAGACGTTATTAACATCCGCTTTACCTTGATGTGCAACGCTAATATCTTTTTTAGACAGCAAAAAGGAGTGAGAAATAATTTGCGGAGTCACCTACGTTTTCATTGGTCAAATATTCGAAAGTTTCTGCTCTATAAATGTGTCATGAAAATGCACTTGCATGCGGTTGCATTGTATGCACTATAGTCGTATATATATTCTCACATCATGGAGAGGGGAAACGTTTTGAAGCGATTCTGTTACCAATTTCCATTCACTCTAGAACGCATTTTCGGATCGTAATAATCCGCTCGCAATATAAAATAATAATAATTGTAAACTAAATAAGGTACATGCGTCGAGTGCATGTTAAAAAAAGAAACTTTTTATTTTTAAGTGTCAAAATGTATTCGAGATGTCCATTCTTTATAGTAGAGAAAGTTTTGCATTTAGACAAAACAAGAAAAGTGCAATGAAAAAATTACAAAACCTCCCACCTCTACTATCTTTTGTATTTTATTATTATTATTATTTTTACATTTTTTATTTGTATCTGTAAATTGTGGGACAATTTAAATTTGAGGTTTTTGACGAAGGTTTGACCTACTTTGGGTTAATTTGATAAACGCGTAGCCAGAGTCTTTTGTCTCGATAATAACTCGAAAGCTGCAGCAGCGCTAAAACTAAAGCGTATAAATTGAGTTCTGCAATTGAATGCCTACGTTGCATTGTTATAAAATAGCCCAGAAATAATTATAATATATGTTATTAATTTATTCTCGCCTGAAATTGGCTTAAATAACAAAATTCTAACCGCATGTAAGATACTCGTATGTAAATAAATGATGAGATGCTGTATACCTGCAATTACGTCAAAGAATACAGTTTTTGCAGCAGGTATTTCTTAAAATAGAATAATATGGAAATTTATCAAAACGGTGTTGGTACCTGTTGTTTACTTTCATTCACTATATTTACTTCTTATCGTGATTATAAAATATTCTAAAAACAATTTGCTTTACCGTTTTGATTTTCAGGACGCACTAAAATAAACGTTTCTCTTCTTCTTTGTGTTTACATAAGTATACTGAACTAAATATATACTACATACACATACTATTTCATTTAGTTGTATACCGCATAATACTCGATAGAAGAATACTCTAAAAACCAAATCAAAAGAAAAAGCAATGGACCCATTCGTGATGGGTCCATTGCGGTAATTTTTCTTTTATGCTTCATTATATGAATCTCCGGTAATTACGACTATGAACCTTTTCGCCCCGCAGGCGACTGTTTGATCATTTGATTGTAAATTTTTTATATCTTTAAGTGTTTAAGTTTTTTAATTTCACAATTGCTACACTCAGAAAATTAGAAGCTTTAAAGTTTCGACGAAATTTACAGGTTTCTGAAATATCACAGATTCTCATTTTACATGTCTATTAGGACTTCTAAGTTACCTAGCTCAGTGTCAAAGCCAGCCATTTATAATAATAATTGTAATCCTTCGAAGTTTTCGAGACGTAAAGTAAAATTATAGTCATTATCAGCATTTTAATAAATTCATAATAAAGGTCAAGCAGCGTAAACCGATATTTTTTGCCGGTCGCAGCTTCGACGATAAGTGAATAAAAATATAAATAATTCAGCTGCTTTGTTTTTCAGCGGTTTTAACGGTTTCTTATCTCATTCATGTTTACATAAACCATTATTGTTACAATCTTTTATTTTGACGAGTTTAGTTTAGGCGTTCAGTCTCTAGATTGGTCGGAAACACCCCAATAAAACTGGCTAGGTACTGATACAATCAGGTACAGTCTACAGTTACCTTATGCAACCCATTAAAATAGTGTCTTCTTTACTTCACACATCTATTAATTGAATAATCTTTAATTATGATTCACTGGCCCATTTGGAGTTGGCTGATGTTCTTATATCAGCACAACACGATACAATTAATAACACCACATCAGCACGGTTTTACTAAGGGCAGATCGACAGTTACCAACTTGACCAACATAATATCGATGGACTTCACTAAAGCGTTCGACAAAATTACCATCAATAACCATCAAACACTACTTAGAAAATTAAGACGATATGGCTTTAGTAAAAACTTGGTCAACCTTTTACAATCTTATCTGCAGGACCGTGAACAATAGGTTTTTGTTAATATTTTTTACGTCAGCAAATTATCCGGTGACATCAGGAGTTCCACAAGGATCTGTCTTGGGGCCATTATTTTTTTAATCTATTTATTAATCATGTAGGTGAAAACCTTCAATTTGAATATCTGTTATTTGTTGATAATATGAAAATTTACAGGTGCCTTAAAAGTATTGATGATTGCGTAAAATCCCAACAAGACTTAGATTTAGTTAACGACTGGTGTACTTTAAATAAACTGACTTTAAATAGCTCAAAATGTAAAGTTATGACCTACACAAATAAAGTTTTTAAAGTAACGTATAACTATCAGCTTAACGGAACGACGCTGGATAGACCTTCAAATTTTCGTGACCTTGGCATAGTGTTTGATAGTGAAGTCTCATTTCAGAACCATATAAAAGCAACTATATCAAAAAGCGTCTAAAATGTACGGATGTATAGTACGATGTACAGAGGATTTTAATAACATAGATGTAATAAAAACCTTCTATAATGCTTTCGTGCGGTCAATACTTAAGTATGGTTATATTGTATGGGCTCCAGGATACGAGACCCACATAGATGCTTTGGAAAGCTCTTCCGCTCTTTCGACTATTGTTGCCCACATATGTAACCCTTATCCCTCGCGCTTATATATATATATATATATATATATATATATATATATATATATATAAATTATACAGTGCGCGTCTAAAGTCCGTTCCCCCCTACTAATTTTTGAACCACCTGGTATATCGCAAGGAAATTTGGAGGGCTTAAACAGGAGATAAGAACCTAATTTTTTTATGGAGAAATGACAGCTAAAAGTTTCAAAATGGCGGCTGAGCGCCCTCTTGAATTACTTTTTTAAATAGAACACCCTGTATATTATTCCGGTTTCGAAATCTGCTCATAATTCTTAACATTTTTCTCTAATACACTTTACTCCTAAATTTAATTGATTTCGAAATATTAACGTTTGAAAAGTGACATTCCGGTTTAAAATGAAGTATGGATTTTGCGAGGGATTTTGGTCACTTCCGGTAAAACATTTTTCTAACTAAATTTTATTTGACAGCTAACAGTTAAGTTTGACAGCAAACAAGATGTAAGATACCCCAACAACGATTTTTGTTTTCAATGCAAACTTGATTGATAGCAGAATTCGCGTCTTTGTTGGATTTGAAATTAATTAAAATGTCACTTTTCAAACGTTAATATTTGAAAATCAATTAAATTTAGAAGTAAAGTGTATTAGAGAAAAATGTTAAGAATTATGAGCAAATTTCGAAAACGGAATAATATATAGGGCGTTCTATTTAAAAAAGTAATTCAAGAGGGCCCTCAGCCGCCATTTTGAAACTTTTAGCTGTTATTTTTCCATAAAAAACTAGGTTCTTATCTCCTGTTTAAGCCCTCCAAATTTCGTTGCGATATACCAGGTGGTTCAAAAATTAGTAGGGGGGAACGGACTTTAGACGCGCACTGTATATTAAACTATATTATCATATATAAAGTTATCAGAACTTACCCCCCCCCCTTCTACTTACTCCTTAGTCTAACCCTTTCGACTATTGGTACTCACATGTTCCCACCCTCTAAACTCTTCAATCATACCCAACACACCTGTTCCCACAGGTGGTCTACATACTAAACTTGGGCCAATGAACCTTATATAATAAATAAATATCTTCATTTGTTTGTAGATTGATTTCAAATTAAAACTAATATATTTTCAGGATCTCATATTAATTTAATCTTATCTAACCTTACCTAACCTAACTTAATCCTATCGAAACAGTAATCATGACAACAATTTCAACTTACGTAAATGTTCTGAAATTGCCAATCCACTTACGTCAGTTATATTGGATACTGTTCGTTTTTACATAATCACAAGTTCAGGAGGAAGTTGAAAATATAATACAAAAATATTTGCATTAATAATTATTAATAATGGGTACAAATTTTACAAATATCAAAATTAAACATTGACAATTAACCCATAAATGAAATGTGTGTGTGTGTTTGTGGAAGTCACAAACGACCCTCCAGGGAAGCTTCGCAGTTTCGAGTTTTTCGACTTTCATCAGCTGGAGGTAGTCGGTTGTGAAGTATACAGAGTACGCACATCATTTCGAGCTTCCTTCCTTAGATTCCTACTGTGGAGAATATTTTCAGATCGCGAAATTTGCATTTCGCTTCGCAGTTCACCTTTTTAAGTCCCCACTACTTCTACATACACCGTAAAAATATTCACGTTCTATGCTTTAGATTCTGGAATGTTAACATTTAATCTTTAGGAAAGCTCTTTTTCAAAAATTCAACTATTGTTTTAAGAATTTCATTCCTTAATGCTCTCCCGTAGATTTGAACAGGTTCGTTGAAATTGAAAGTAGATGCAAAAGTTTGTTCTACTAAAAGTTAATTTATTTGAAAACTCAAAAGACTTTAGATTAAATAAATTAATTTTTTAACTAACCTACGTTTTTTAAAAGCGTTTTCCTTTTAAAATCAATTTCTAAATCTTTACTCAAAAAATGAATTCCTAATTGGCTCAAATCATGGTCAAAATTTCTCAAACGCTTTTTTTTCGTAAAGAAAACCTTCTAATGAGTACTTGGATAACGCGCTTCTTAAAAAGCTTAATTCTAATCTTTTAATAAAACAGTTTTGGGCAACTAAAATCTAAAGAGCACATTTCTTATTAGTATCTTTTAAATAAACTATTTTCTAAAGGAAAAATTCGCTAAAAAACATCGGCCCATTTAAAAGTCGAGCTTTCAACATAGAGGAAATTATTGCATGTGCTTTATTAAATAACCTTAAACACCACAAGATTTATCGTTGGGATAATTTTTTTGTTTCACAGAAATAAATTTAAAAAACTTATTTACATTTTATAAATTAAAATTACTAAGAGCTTCATTTATTTATTTATTTTAATTATAAAGACAAAAATGTTTACTTTATAAAGTGAGTGAGTGAGTAACTTTTAAGACGTCTCAAAAGCTACTAAGATTCTAAATGCATTCTTCATATTAAATTCTTGTTACACAAGTGTGGAAACTAAAAGCTAAACAGTCTTTTTCGATAGTTGAGTACCCAAGCAACATCTAAGTAGAAGTAACTGAGATCGGAACCTTGATTTAGTAGTTGTTGCGTAACTACAACTAAATCTATAACCTTATAGGTTTAATTACTTCAATTCCGAATATTTTTGTAATTCTGTAGTTGTATATACTATTTATTGGAACTATTTTCATTATTTCTAAGTAACTTTTAAAGTATGTGGGACGGTATTGCCACTTAGTATAATTACTTTAAAATCGTTGCAACTTCAAAGTGGTATTATGATTGTAGCAGTAACTTGCCCGAAGCTACTTTAAAGTTTTTAAAACTTTAAAGTAGTTAAAGTTTTAAAAACTTTAAAGTAGTACTGAAAGTTCCTGTCACCTGCCTGGAACCATTGCTTAACCCTTTAAGTAACGGAACCTTACAGTAGTATTGAAAGTAAAACTTGCGTTTTTGCTACCAGGAGAATCACTTTATAGTAATTTTTCGTAAACTACTCCATCTCCATATTTACTTGTAAAATGTTGGAGGCCATTTATCAATTTGCAATTTGTTATGATTGTTATTAGATGTTTTAATACATATCCTTCAATAAAAATAACAAATTGGTGCCAAATTGTGCCTTAGGAATTATGTATGTAACTTGAAGTTGGCAACAATTACTTGTAGCGATGTAAGTAGCCAATCTTGGCCGGTCCGTCAGTACCACTTGAGTCGGTTTGGAGGACACATCTTGTACAATGTATGTATTGTGTATGTAATACTGCCTGATGACTCAATATTAATAAAGTAAATTAATGATAATAATTGAGTATATTTTATTTAAACAGATGAAAGAACATAACCCACCAGGAATAATATAAAAGTGGTTTCTATCATGTATATCTACTTATAAGTATTTTTGTCATATTTTATTAAAGACGTTTTTTATTAAAAAATATATTTAAAGAAGAATGTTGTTATTTTTCAATCTAGCATCATCACATTCCACAGAAAAGTTGCAATGGTTTATAATTTTGGTTTACTGGAATGACAAGATAATCAAACTATTCATCGCTCTTTATATTATTAAGCACCTAGTACAACTAAAATAGTAATCGATTTTGTGACACGATCGCAGCATTAATATAGAAAATGATAGAATATTTGTTAAGTTGCACGAGTAAGAGAGAGTAACCACGCGACACAATGTGTCAAAGGGAAAAGAGAAGAAGAGAAGACAAAAAAAAGAAGTACCACTAAAGTAGCAATTATTACGCCGCCACGTATCTGCTACCCAAAAATTGTTCCACATTTTTGGTTCCAGGCACGTAATGAAAGGGCACCGTAGCAATTACGTACTTGCGACTACTGGCAAAAACTTAATAGTTCCACTGGTAGTTGCTGGTACGTAGCGATGACTAAAAATTGCTGTTTGGGTACTATCTCATTTTTTCAATTTGAACGCTATTTTGAAGGTGTTCTTTTAAGGGTAGATAGTTGATTCAGTACATTTCTGTCTACAATCTTCATGCTCTATTCGAATCTGAAATCGAAATTTTGAAATTCCAGAAAAACATCACGGATGGGCAGATGACGTGTACGCGGGCAGACAAACTTTTAAGTTCGTTGTGTACATTAAACCTAAACATTTTACATTTTCGTAAAAGCTGTATATTTAACTTCCATACTCTCCCAGTAGCACACAATATTTAATAACTATTTGTTAAATGTGTTTTACATATATTAAATGTGGTTTTAATATAAAAACTAATTATTAATTCTTTATTATACATCAAATAATTTAATTTGCATCTTTAAATATCTATCTCTCATATTTAATAAATATTTCTGGCAAAAAAAGCACCAAAACTTCAAGTCTTAAAAAGCTTTAACGATTCCCACGTGGTGAACTTATCAATCAAAACTAATTTTTTTAACTAGAAATACAGAATTTCACTACATCCTTTTAATATTTAAAGCGTTTTAGTGTGCATGTTAGTCCTAACTGACTAGTTTTATTTATATTAAGAAAATATTTTTCCACAAGTAGATCAAAAAGTTAGATTATCACTCATTGAACGGAAACTCTAAAATTAGCATGAGATATGCCTGGTAAATATTTTAATACCGGTTGTATTTTCTTAACAAGATTGAAAATCATGCCAATGTGTATTACATGTTTGTATGATAGAAGATTAATACTATTTAAAAGTATATATTTAATAAATATTGCATATACAACTAAAACTTAAGATTTAGCATAGTTAGAGTTATTGTTAGAAGTGTTTGGCTTTGAACATACAATTTTCATTTAAATTTTATTATTTTATAAATATTTAACGTACCTCTTCAAAAAAACAACTTTTCAATTTAGGATATGTTATAGATTATGTAAATATTACATAGTTCATCAATGCTTGACTTTGCAATTAAAATATGTAAAACTAGTTTTGAAGCGTAAAAATATAATTATATTTTTAAACTTGAGGCTCGTAAGCGGCAATATTGGTTCCCGGTCCCAATCGACGTCAGTCCGTTAGAACTACTTACGCGTAATAAAGTCTAGGTATATGATGGTGTTTGTTTGCTAATACAACTTGGGTGGTGCAAAATTAAATAAAGTAGTGTATTTAAAGAATTGTTGGTGGTTTTGTATTGCATGTTTTATGCAACCTTATGCATATAACTTTGTGTTCTAAGTCTTTACAAATATTTTATAATATTACATCATATTTATTATGTTAAACAAAGTTAAACCAAGTGTTCAAATTGGAACCCATTAACTTCTTGGCATAAAGTCGGTCGATAAATGAATGCATTTCTACCATTTTACATCATTTCTGGCGTAATCGTTCTAATTTGACTTCTAATTGTTTCCATTCAGGTATTAATAGAACTTGGTCGGTTAAAATACACTTTACTCTTCAGGTAACCCCAGAGGAGAAAATCTAGGGGCGTGAGGTCAGATGATCTTGTAGGCCACTCAATCGCTCGACGCCTCCCAATCCATCTATCTGGAAACACTGTATTTATTAAATATTCCCGAATAGCAACGCTATAAAGAGGAGGTGCTCTATGTTGCTAGTACCATAAAGACCAAGGATGGAACAAGATAATCCCTTAGCAGCTCCAACTAAATATTTTTAAAGTTAAAGTTCCTTCTATAAAATAAGAACCTAGAATTATATTATCAAGAATACAAACATTCAATCGTTCAGAGTGGGTTTTGGGAAGCCCAGTGACAACAGTTCGTGTTAACAGCTCCATTCAAACAAAATGTGGCTTCGTCAGTGAATATAATGTGACTGATGAAAAAATAACTTTTTTAATTTTGAATCTTGGCCTTGAATCATTTGATGTCATTAGGAATCGATCAGTAGTATTTGGTTTTACGCCATTTTCATAGCACTGTAAAATTTAATATCATAGTTTTTATCCTGAAACTATTTTCGTCAAACTTCAAATTTCAATTTTTCGTTATTTCCATAGAGCATGATGATACCACAAAACATATCTTACATTTTTTGTGAGAATTATAGTAGACTATGGCAAATAAATGCAGAATAAACAAGAAGATAACGTTTGTTTAACAAAAATTAAACAAAACACAAATTTAATATAAAAGCTTATAAATGTTTTTCAATTATAATAAATATTTTTCTATTTTGCGTCTATAATCAAGCTGTTAAAGTACCCAAAACAGTGCGTTAATAGCTCATTTGAGTGCTTTAATAGCCCAACTTTTTCAAAGTTGGTAGCATTGAAAAATAATTAAAAAAAAAACAGAAAATTAACAAAAACTTCACTCAATTTTCTGTATCAATCAATGAATTCTCAAATGTTAGATCAGTATTGTCAACTACCACAAAAATCCCTAAATTTCGAAATTGCGATTTTTTATTTAAAATGGGAATAAAAGACGCAAAATAGAAAAAATAGCATAAAAAATTCGTTTCATAAGTCGTTATTGCACTCGTCCTTTAGAAAACTCGCCGCAAGCAGCTCGTTTTCTAAATTTGGACTCGTGCAATAAATCTTGCCTTATGAAACTCGTTCTTTAATATACTATTAGTGTCAAAGGTATTTGTCGTAGCCTGCTGTGATTTCCACAAAAAGAAATCGCATGGCCATGCATTTGCAAAAATAAGTTAGTGAAAAAGTGACTAAAACAAAATAGCATCAATTGGACATTTCTTAGTTTTTCTACTTTTTATAACAAAGTTCAGCTTAAAGTTAGCATTGCAACACCTTTTATTGAACTTTCCTTTAACTAACTTAAAAAAAATACAATGCAACTTTTAAATCGCTAATTAAAATATATTATTACTGGATATTTTTTTAAGGGCCCCTTTAATGTTTGAAGATAACTTGTTCATGTGTGCAGTAGAAATCTCCCACAATAAAATTGCGACCTATACTTGCGCGAAGATTTCGCAAATAACACATGCATGATTATTTTTTCGCCTACCTGATCCGAAAGTGCTTTTTAAATGTCCTGTTTTGAGGGCAGTTAAGGCTTCTTTGCGGGCCTCTTATGTCAAACTTTTTACTGCCCTCTTATGTCAAATACATAACCTCTACACTACTACTAGATGAAACCACGATTTATTTATGTTAAGTTGGAGATACTGTAAAAATTGTAATTGTTTTTTAAATTGTCATACTTTGACCACTCCTGTGCATTATCCTAAAAAGATTTTAATCAAAAAATGAAATCATTAGTTTTTAACATTAAAAATATAACTCATTCGTAAAACTTTTAGCAATAGAATATGACGGAAAATGTAATTTCAAACATATTTTTACATAACCTTTAAAAATATAAAAAACATACGTCAAATTTTTCTAGGCTTCTTAGATCATAACTTTGATTTTCATGTCTTCGTCGATAAATTTGTCGTTTGTTTTTTTCTTTTCACAGTGTCATTGTATGTATAAATGGAGGTTGTGACAATTAATTAATAAAAAGAAAATTGTAATTTCAATAAATTATACAATGATAGATTAATTACTCATCCTAATTAAAAGTCATATCCTGTTCCTTTTATTTACCAATAATAATGAAAACATTTACTATACGGCCGTGTTGTATGTAGTGTAATGATTATTAGGTTAATTTAGTTAATAAATTACTAAAAACGTCTGGCGTTATTTTCATTTTCATTCATTCCCTCTAACATATGCCTATTTAATTTACTAATAAGTTACGTTACTGTTTAACTTTTGGAATTCTTTTTTAAACTTTCAAACAGGTAGGCGAAAAACTTTTGTATGTCATTCGGACCGAAAAGCATTTGTAGCCCTAAGTTGTCCGCTGCCCTCGCTACGCTACGCTTCGCTCGGGCATCAAACAACTGCGGGCTACAAATGCTAATTTTCTGCCCTTGAGACACAATATACTATTATTAAATAAGCAAGATAAAATGTCAACTAAGAATTTTAAAGAGAAGAGCAGAAAGTGAAACACGAAGTGTTCAATAGAAAAAAGTGATGTGATCACAAAAAGTGATTGCGAGAATTTGGTAACTGAAACATTACCAACACAGCAACAGATACGAAAGTACATTTCATCACTATAAATGTGATAATGTAATAAGTTATAATATACTGATAATAAAAACATTTATCTGTTACTATTTTTTATAACCCTGAAGTTACACACCGTTACTACTCAAAGGTTTTCGCAACCCTTATAAACTGCTACTTTTAAGCTCTTTAAGGGGTTTATAAAAGAAATAGAAATGCTGCCTTTACTTTAATTTATTATATAAATTAAAGTTATATAACCTTAGTGATCATATGGTTGTGGTTACTATTGTATAAAAAAGAAAAAGTGCTATATGCAAATCTTCGCATTGTTTAGTTGTTTTCAAAAAGAAAATGTACTATTAAATTGAAATTTTATTTACGGTCCACAAGATAAAATTTTACAAAACTTTCAAAGAACGATAAGAACTATCTCTAAAAGGAATCCATTTTTTAAGAAGAAAAAGAAACGTAAAAAATATTCCTTTGCTTTCTTTAAATAATATCGGGACTCATTTTTCCTTTTTTAAAATTGGATATTTCGTAAGCCTTATTGATTATCAAATATTTGCAACAAATTTTAAGACTTTGAAAATACTTTCTAAGCAAAAAATCTCTTAAAAGCAAGTTTATCTTTTATTAAGGAAGTTCAAGAGGTTACTGGATCTCAGCAGCTTGATGTTTTCTTTTCTCTGACGAAAAGTGCGGTAATGCCCTTGCTCTAGTAGAAAGGCTGAAAACAAAGAATTAATATTTTCGTAACTTTTAACTGTATTAGTTGAAATATTCACGTATTAATAATACATTAATATACAGATAGATTTTCAAACTGTTCCAAAAAATACAAAACCAATTACGTCAGGCTTAAAACCCGTATTGTGAGATACTCTAAAAACAAAAGAAATCTGACTGTAATGTTACGTTCCATAGCAAGAAAGATCAGACTGTTGGGTATATAAGTATTTTGTAGTGTTACCGTTACTTCGCCTAAACGGACCATCATCGACATTTTCATTGCTTTCCGGACCTTCTCAGTCGTTCTCGCGTTTAAAATCTCATCTCGCAGGAGAAAAAGAAAACAAAAAAGTCGAGAATGCAATAATAAAAGAAACCGATTTGAAGACGAAAAACTGTAATAAAAAATCCGTTTATTTATAGAAATAAATAAATTACTAAATGGAAAGCTAGATGTTTATGACGTATCTTTAAAAAGCATCAAACAGCAGAGAACAGAAAAAAGGAATAAAAAAGAAAAACATCAGACCGCTGTTACGTCAGGTGGATATCGTCCTATATAACAGAGTAGATACAAACATAATATGGGTCAATCAATTTTTGTTCCCGAGCAGTAGGAACAAAATATTCTCGTCGAATATAAATAATGCTAATTCCTTCCTGTAAACAACAAAATGAAAGGAGGTCATTCTGTTAAATCCTTTTTTTTGGGCTTGGAATTCTCTTTTTATATTACAATCCACTACGAGAAATTTTTCCTCTTCTCCTAAAAATAAAATATTTTGTAATGCAAAATCAACGACTTGGGAGATTTAGGGGATCTTTTCAGTGAAATAAGAATTTCAACGCATTCATTTATTTTAGAAACAATAATAAATTTTCTTATATGCTACAAAGCTTGCTGTCTAGGCAAATGTGGAATGGCATTATAAGCATGTGGATTAGTCCTGTGAAGTGTCGTTTGTAGCACTGAGTTTATGATAAGAATAATAAAATTTATAACTGATTAATAAAAATAATATATTTAGAGAAATATTATTAGAAATTAAATTAAAAACTTGATTAGTTTTTAATTATTCATTATCTGTTATAACTCGTTAATTTCCTGTGGTCTGTCAACACCATGCAATCAAGAACCGTTAGTATCAGTCGTAATCAATCTTCAGACTCGTAAATGGTCAGTAATTAGGCGTAGTTCGTTATTCATTGGTCAATAGTCAATGTTAGTTATCAGCCATTAATCATTCATTATCAATCATTAGTAATTCATCGTTAGTCACTATCATCAGTCATTAATCATTAATTAGTGTGAAATTAGTCTCTAATTGATAATAATCTATAACCATTTGTAAGTTGATACGTATGTCGTATGAACAAACAAGTGACTTGTTAGTCTTTAGCCGACTTGAGAGTTATTACTTCTAAGTCATTAATCGTCAGCCGCCATTAAATGGCAAGTAGTTGTAAAACTTGCAGTCAGACAGTTGTCAGTCTTTAGCCTTCAATTATTATCAGTTGACGTTAGTCACCAGTTATTAATAGTTAGCCGAAAAATGTCTGCTGTCATTCATTAATTCATTAGTTAGTAATTTATAAATTCATTAATTCATATAAACGTTAGTCTTCAATTATTAATAGTTAGTCGCTAATTGTCAGCTTTTATTTGTAAATTCATTACTTCGCATAGACGTTAGTCGTCAGTTATTTATAGTTGGTTACTAATTCAGAGCTGTCATTCATAAATTCATTAGTTCATATAACCGATAGTAGTCAGTCACTAATAGCTAGCCGCTAATTGTCAGCTGTCATTCACACATTACTTCACATAAGCGTTAATATTTAGTTATTAATAGTTAGCCGCTAATTGTTAGTTGTCATTCATAATTCACATAAACGTTAGTCGCCATTTATTAATAGCTAGTCGCTGTCAGCTGTCAGTCATACATTAATTATACTTCAACCGTAAATACAAGGAACGAGTCATTTTCGTAATCACACCGGAATTAACTAATACGACCCGAGGTGAGAAGATAAGAGTGCAGATTTCACCTTGCTAAGAATTCAGTGACGTACGCTAGAACCAACAGATTTTCATTGCTTCATTCACATTTATTTTTAATTAAAAATGGGTTTGTTCCGCTACTGAATGTTTCTAGATCATTTATTGTTTATTTTATCATTTAGATTACAGCGTGGTCTTCGCGTAATCCTAGATGCATTTTACGTTTTCGCCCACGTGATGTGTGATGACTCATTTTTTGTATTTCTGATTGAACTATAGTTCATATAAACTTTAGTGTTCAGTTATTACTAGTTAGTCGCTAATTGTCAGCTGTCATTGATACATTCATTACATCACATAACCGTTAATATTTACTTATTAATAGTTAACCGCTAATTGTCATGATGTCATTCATAAATTCATTAGTTAGTCATAAACGTTAGTCGTCAGTTATTAATAGTCAGTCGATCATTGGTCAACTGTTATTCATAAATTCATTAGTTCACATAAACGTTATCCGTCAGTTATTAATAGTGAACCGCTAATTGTCAGCTGTCATTGATACATTCATTACATCACATAAGCATTAATATTTACTTGTTAATAGCTACCCACTAATTGTCATGATGTCATTCATAAATTCATTAGTTAGTCATAAACGTTAGTCGTCAGTTATTAATAGTCAGTCGATCATTGGTCAACTGTTATTCATAAATTCATTAGTTCACATAAACGTTATCCGTCAGTTATTAATAGTGAACCGCTAATTGTCAGCTGTCATTGATACATTCATTACATCACATAAGCATTAATATTTACCTACTTGTTAATAGTTACCCACTAATTGTCATGTTGTCATTCATAAATTCATTAGTTAGTCGTAAACGTTAGCCGTCAATTATTAATAGTTAGTCTATAATTGTAAGTTGTCATTAATAATTTCATTAGTTCACATAAACATTAGTCGCTAATTGCCAGCTGTCATTCCTAAATTTATTAATTCACACAAACTGTTATTCATAAATTCATTAGTTCACAGAAACATTAGTCGTTAATTGTCAGCTGTCATTGAAACATTCATGACATCACATAAGCGTTAATATTTACTTATTAATAGTTAACCGCTAATAGTCATGTTGTTATTCATAAATTCATTAGTTAGTCGTAAACGTTAGCCGTCAATTATTAATAGTTAGTCGATAATTGTAAGTTGTCATTAATAATTTCATTAGTTCACATAAACATTAGTCGCTAATTGTCAGCTGTCATTCCTAAATTTATGAATTCACACAAACTGTTATTCATAAATTCATTAGTTCACAGAAACATTAGTCGTTAATTGTCAGCTGTCATTGAAACATTCATGACATCACATAAGCGTTAATATTTACTTATTAATAGTTAACCGCTAATAGTCATGTTGTTATTCATAAATTCATTAGTTAGCCATAGACGTTAGTCGTCAGTTATTAATAGTTAGTCGGTAATTGGTCAACTGTTATTCATAAATTCATTAGTTCACAGAAATATTAGTGGCTAATTGTCAGTGGCGTGCGGTGAGAATTTAGGCTAGGGAAGCAACCACGATTTTAATTTTAATATACCTAGGTACAGGCGCGGATTCACGGGGGGAATAATTACCCCCCCCCCGAAACTAGAAATAACTATACATAGAATAGAAACAAATAATGTTTGTTTAATTATTATTTATTAAAACAATTATTCTTCCAAAAACTTCCCCCTCAAAATAATTCTCTGGATCCGCCCCTGCTAGGTACAATAAAAAAACAGTGTTATAATTATTAAGCTTAAAAGTTTTTCAAAGATCTTTTACACTTTATACTTATGGAATTTGTTGACTATTATTCTTTATTTTAAAAAAACTACTACTATGTATTTATACTGCAACTCGATTTTTCGGTTTTAGCAAAATACCGATGCAGGTTCTTAATCTTTATTGTTAAAGTTGAATGTTCTGGTTTTGATCTACCTTTCCTAATAATTTGTAATTTCTCTCCAAAACTGTATGCAGAAAATTCTTTATTAATAATTTACAAACTGAACAATAAAATCGTCCCGATTCGGATGTATCGGAAGTACTCGAACCTTCCACCGAAACAGCTGAATTTGCAGTCGTGACGATAATGCATTTTTAAATTTGCATACAGAGCAAATTAAATAGAATTATTTGTCTTTAAAAAAATCCAACTTATATAAATAATAAAATGTGAGAAAATACAGTCTCATTCGCAGATTTACATTACTTAAGTATCATTTAACAAACACTAAATCTAACAAATAACCAAATTATAATAAATAAACATTTTGGCATGAAGCACACTAAAAATAACGGCCAAACAATGCTAACAGCATCGTCTGTATCACCACGCCCGCTGATCTACGCCAAGGCTAGGAGGAGAAGAGCAGTTATAAGCAACGAAATCAGTGGGTATATGTGTATGTAACACATTTGAATTGGTATTACCTTTCCGTGCAAGTTTAATGAGCCAAACTTAAAATAGTACTCTAAATAATTATACTTTTTGCTGTACGGAATTGATATTGAGCTTTAAGTTGATTAAATATTACAAATTTAAATAAACGATAACCATAATTTTATAAAAATATTTTTGTTAGCATTGGTTTTTATTTTTAATCAATTCTCAAAGCATTGCTTCCATGGACCGCACGCCACTGCTAATTTTCAGCTGTCATTCCTAAATTTATTAGTCCACATAAACGTTAGTAGTCAGTTATTAATAGTTAGCCGCTAATTGTCAGCTGGTATTAGTAAATTTATTACTCCTAGTATTTTAATTACCTAGTTAGTATCTTAAAAGCCTTTTATAATCGCCAAAACTGCAGTCTCGACTAACCTATACTTACTACTTATGCTTTTTACCAAAGGATAAAATTTGTTTATCACTGACTTTTATGAAATTTGCAAGTTAGGTGTATTAAAATAAATATTTCAAACAATTTTCCGAACATTATAGTTAATTTATTTATAATGATTCCTTTGTATGTTGTTAGTTATCCGTCGTAAATCGTGACTTATCAGTCATTACACGACAGTTGATGATCATCAGTTCTTAGTTGTGACACATAAGTTATCAGTTGCAAATTGTTAAGTCGTTACAGTTACCAGTTAATTGTTATTGTTAGTTGTTGAACGTAAGTTACCAATTCCAGTCATCAATTGTCAGTGGCCAATTGTCAGCATGCAATCATCAGTTGTCAGCCATCAATTGTACATCAGATGGAAATAGTATGTCTCTTTAGTCGTCATTCATTAATCACTAATAGCTAGTTCTTAATCGCACTTTGTTAGTCGATTATCAGTAGCTTAGTTATTCTCTATTTCATAATAACTTACATCGTAGGTGGTACGCCTTTCTCATCTCAACCGCTATTTGATATTCGTTAGGTGTTAGTTCTTCGCCGTATATCATAATCAGTAGTCTTTTAAGCTTTAGTCATAAGTTTATAGCTATTTGTTGTAAGTTATTAGTCACTAACGTCTACCGTAAATCATAGTCCTCGATCCTATATGATTAATTTGTTAATTCTGACCGACTATTGAATCCTCTTTCATCAATCGTAAATCATTGTCATTAGTTATTATTCGTCAATCGTCAATTAGCAGTTGTCATTCCTAAGTTATTACTTATTAGTTTTTAAATCTATTATTCGTCATTCGCTAGTCGTAAGTAATACTCAACTATTCCTTAATAGTCAACTGTCAGTTGCTCTTTTCTTGTTTTTAGTAGTATATTACTAATCGCTAACCGTTAATTGTCAGTCATGACTCGTTAGTTATTCATTGACAGTAGTGATTAGTCCTCAATCGTACCTTAGTCATTGTCAGTCACGACTAGCCTACGTGTTTTATAGAAGTAAAGAAATGCGTCTGGGGATAGTCGTCATACATTACTTGCTAGTCCTTAGTTTTCAATTGTATGTCATAGTCATAGTTGTTAATCGGTAATCATCAGTAATAAGTTGTTAGTTATCTATTGTCAGCATAAGTTGTTAGACTTTTTAGTATTTGATGTTAGTTCTCAAATTATATATCGTCAACTACCACCTATCGCTTATCCGCACTTAGCGAAACTTGGTAATATGAATAATAAGAAAGAGGTTGCTTGTTATATTTTTGATTAACTAGTATAGCTCCAACAAAAGTTATATATAATAACGTTGATAATTTCTTCCTAATTATTTGCTAATTATTCATTTGAAAAGATTTATCAATTTATTCATGTTTTCTAATCGATTTAAAATACATCAACAAATATGTGAATTAAATTGTATGCATTTTTTTATCAGTATTATAATATTCAACGTTAAATGAATGGTAGTTAAAGGTTTTATAAAGGAATTATTATAAGCCAACAATTTGCAAGATATATGATCAAAACAAAAAATATATTTGATAGAACTTTTGTGATAAACTAATAAATTAGTAAATAATTTATTAGGTACTAGAAATCGGTAATATTTAAAATGCTTCATCATATATTTTTTAATTATGTAACAGAGTATCTTAATAATTTATTAATTCATTTTCAAGAGTAATTTTAGAGAAAAAGTAGTGTATTTACAATTTTTTTTAGAATACTACACACTATAATTCTGACAATTTTGGATTTTGTATTTTTCGATCAATTTCTAGAAATTTTGCAAATAATATCGTTATCTCACATCCCTTAAATTTTGCTCGCAGCAGCCGATATTGCATAGTCCGCTAGTTGCCAAAAGAAAAGAGTACTCCAGATCTTGATCTTTTCAAATGCAGTTGGAAATGCCTGACTCCACCATAAATTGCTTATAAATGTATTTTATCATGAAATTATCAGTTTTTGATTCCACGTTAGTGTTTGTAGTTAATAACGTGTGATTATTCGTTTTTAAACAGATATCTTTAGTTGGAAAAATTCATATTAACTAATAATGAGTTAACCTTATCTAATTTTTTACTTGGACTTCTCAAGGTCTCTAGAGTAAATTTCATTTGTAACACCATCGGTTTATCGAATATGAAATGGAAACTACATTTAAAATTAATTTATTGTGATTTCAAACAATCTTACAGCAATGTATGAAAAATATGGTTCAGTATCGAAAGTTAAAGGGAGCAAAAGTCGAAAACGACGACGAAAATATTTTCGTTTTGAATATTTTGAAAAGATTAAAGTTACAAAAAAATTCAAGACAAGTAAATTTTTATTTTTAACAAAAACTTTTGTAACGACGAGCTTACACGGCAAAGAGCACTTTTTTTCCTAACATGTAACTGTCAGTGAATATATAACTTGAATAATAATTTTAAACATTTCTTAATCCTCAGAAATATATTACTAATGCAATTAAATTTTTCTGTTTTATTATACGTATTTTCTAGTCATTTCTATTTAAAATCTAAAATGGAATAAAATAATTAATGAATGAATTAATTATTTAAAAACTAATTTTTAGATTTGTTAAGACATTTCACGCAAACGTTCAAATCGATATGGAGATAAGTTCGCTTCCAGCAATGTATGAAAAATATGGTTCAGTATCGAAAGTTAAAGGGAGCAAAAGTCGAAAACGACGACGAAAATATTTTCGTTTTGAATATTTTGAAAAGATTAAAGTTACAAAAAAATTCAAGACAAGTAAATTTTTATTTTTAACAAAAACTTTTGTAACGACGAGCTTACACGGCAAAGAGCACTTTTTTTCCTAACATGTAACTGTCAGTGAATATATAACTTGAATAATAATTTTAAACATTTCTTAATCCTCAGAAATATATTACTAATGCAATTAAATTTTTCTGTTTTATTATACGTATTTTCTAGTCATTTCTATTTAAAATCTAAAATGGAATAAAATAATTAATGAATGAATTAATTATTTAAAAACTAATTTTTAGATTTGTTAAGACATTTCACGCAAACGTTCAAATCGATATGGAGATAAGTTCGCTTCCAGCATCCCTAAACCAGTTTCAATTTTATATCCCTTTCCACTAAATAGCGAATAGCGCAAAAAGTGAAAATTATACCAGGGGTACAGCATGGCTATACTTTTATGTTCTGTAACTTTGAAAGAGTTAGTATGAAAAATTAAAAAATTAACAAATTTTAAGAATACTTAATATAAATACATACACTAAGGTTAAATAAGTTCTGTAGGGAAAACTCCCTTTTTACGGTTTGAAGAAAATTTTGTAATTCTTTCTAATTTTTAGATTATCACAATCATAATGAATTAATTAATTAGTTAGTAAAATATTAGTTGCTGAAAAATAATTTTTAATTCTCTACAATTTTGATTAAAGTAATATTCTGTAAAGAAACTAATTGGGAAATTAGTTAATTACATAACTAATTATTAAATTAATTTAACTTTTTAATTTGAATTTTTGAATAAGAATTTTTCAACAAAGTTATCCTAAAGGCATCTATTTATTAACTTTAGACCTGTTTCTATTAGATTAATTAATTAGTTAATTAGAATTAAACTTGATAATTTAACAGATCTTGAAATAGTGTTTGTAGTTTTCTAGATTTTCAAGCAATTACTCAAGTTGATTTCTAGAATATTTCCTTGTAGAAATTATAATTAAAAAAGTATTCATCTAAAGGATTAATAGTTTTCAAAACGAATCTATTAAGATCGTACACAAATTCGATTACAACCTGCTGACGTCAGAAAAAAAGGAAATTTTACGCCGTAACAAATTTTTACGATGGCAATTTAATAGTTTTTGATGCAATTAAATGATAGGAATAAGTATTTTTGGAAGAAATCGAATTTCACTTTTTATTATTTACGGCTTTTATCGTCTTTTTTCCATTTTCAAGCTGCAATTTTTGGTAGCGAAATAACTATTTCTTTTTAATCTGGCCGCTGTGCAAAATTTGGAACAATTCAGCAATTGTTTATCAAAAGTCCACTTCCGCATTTTACGTTGTATTATAATAAAGGCCTACATTTTTAAAAAGGATAATATAAAATATAAAACAGGAATGTATCCAAACATCGTAAACAAGTAAAAAAGAGAACATATATAATTAAATCCGAAATAGAAACGTCAATACATCTGCATATCCTGTGTTTAGTTCCGGCGTAACCACGCCTAACTTTTAATTCACTCTAATTCTGCGCAGATTTTTGCGAATTAAGCCCTAAAAATCTATAATTTACTACTTCCTCCTGCAGGAAAATATCGAAGTGGTCAGAACGTACGGGGCCCTAGGTATTTTCGAGGAGGGGGGGTGGCGTGACAGAGGGAAGCGGATGGAAGTCCTCTCGATAGTTATCAAACAGAACGGAAATGACAGTACGAACTGATAGTGGAACTATTTTTCAGTGCGTAGGATTGCGAACTTATTACGCATTAGAAACGAAGGGGAAGGGGGAGAAAACACCGGGGCTCGGTGTTAAAAAGCTCGGATCGATATGAATATGCTTTAAAACGCGAATTTTATTTCAACAGGCTGCTGCTGGATGACTACTGTGCCCCCCTCACCTCAACTGAGCACTTCCGCCCCGGGACTTCCCGCAGTTTACATTTACCCCGACCCTTCCTGCACAATACCACCCCTCCCTTCGACGCAACTTTTGCTAGGGCTCTCTTTGTACATATTTTCGCGTCTCTATTTTGCGTTTTTAGCTTGCGCTACTCTCTCTTTCTCCGGGGCATTTTACTCTCCCTTGCTTTAACATCAACAAACGCTCTTTGCTACATACGAGCAGAAGCGGAAATAAATACTACACTCTTTCGTTTTTATTTTTTTTTGTTTTCGTTCTGGTTTTTTCTACTTTTTGTTTTCACAAGTCTCATCACTCGTATTTGCGGATAGTAGAAATACTAGTTAGTAGTGAACAGTTTTCGCTGAAAACTGGAAAGCGATGATACTAGTAATATGTAGATTATGTTATTTTATAACTTTTTTTCTACGTTACAAAAACTTCCTCTCGCTTTCCTTGTTTTCCCCATTTTTAGCGTTTAAATAGGTCAAAAGGGCAAATCAAATGTACATCCATCATTTTTACAACTGGAACAAATACTATATATATAAATGTATAACGTCATTTACGTGCGTTTTTCGCAAAAAGTGAATTTTACAAAAACGCTGTAATTTAATTTCTGTTTATGATACAAGAAAAAATAATTAGAATTTATGATTTTGCTTTGCAGGTAGAAGTCAGAGGTGATTGTATTTAGAATTGTGGAATCAAGTTAGAAAAATATAAACAATTTCCGTTAGCTAAAGTAAAAATGGACTGGAAAAAGATACTATTCGGGAAAAAAGTAAAAAGAGGTTATTTTTCAATTTATTTGGGATATCCAAGATGTCAATGGCATTGGCATCCTAATTTACAAGCTTTCGTGATTTTCAGCAACAGGGGAGAACAGTCGGACAGACGCCTCAACGTCTGAATAAAGAATGTTAAATTTTGTTTTTATTTTAGTTTCGATCAAGTAATTTTAGTAAACAGAGGAAAAAGGTGTCTGTTTTTATTAACTAAATAGAAGGCAATTTAGTAGGTCTTTTTCATTTATTAGTAGAACATTGCAAAACATGAAAATCGTGAGTAATAAGGATTTACATACTTTACGTCTACGCCTAAAGAATATTTCCCATGTATCAACCAGTGAGTGATAAAAAGAACGTCATATAGACACAAATTTCAAAAGGGACAATATTTTGAATGGTATATCTAAAAAACTCCATACACAATAAAAATACATAAGTTCATAAAAATAAAATGTACTTAACTTTTCCGACAAAACTCAACATTTTCTGAAATTTACACTTGATTGACCAACAATATCCCCCAGATACTGGTCCTCCGGAGAGCTACACAATTACCCCGTAATGCTAGTGTAGTTCCATTTACGATTGTTACCAACGTTTAAACAGCATTAAACACAATTTTCATTTTTATTTTCTTTAGTTGATTTTCTATTTCGAAATAAGTGTTATACAAAACTCTGATGAGACTTTAATTTTGCCAGTTTTGTTGTGTTTTTCTTTTTGCTTTATGCAAAATATTGTCCTATTGAAAACCCGAATCCTATTTAAAACAAAATTATATGGTTAGTTAATGCAAAAATATTCTGAAAATTTAAAAATTTCCATTTGAAATATTGAAATATCTCCATTTGAAATATTTCCATTCTTAAAAAACCTCTCTCTGAGTTCATTTCCAAAGAACGTTCCATTTTTAAAAGATGTATTTGTTTTGAAGATTGTGGTGGTCTTTGGTTTGGTGATTTACGTTTGACCGGTTTGTCCTATGTACGTTTTGTCACAATGCTTACAAATGGTCAAGTTTTTAAATGACGTCAGAACAGTTTATAAGCAAAGTTTTATTTTAGTAAGTTTTCTAGACAATTTGTCACTGGTAAAGGATATGTTATTTTAAATTTCTATGTAACGGTTTTAAAAACGTTTATTAATTATATGAATTCTCACGTAAAATGACAAGTTTTTGTACATAGATTTTCATGAATGAAGTCCGGACGTAAATATCCTTGTCATATCATATTTCTTAACCCAAAAATATGTTGATTTTTATAGGATGTTTATAGTGGAAATTGATATATCTTTTTAAACTAATTGGCTTTAAACTATAATTTAAGGTATTTTCTGTTCTAATAATTTTTGTAATTAAAAGAGGTATGGAGTTGTTTTCTTCGGTCTCTATTATTTTAGTAGCTCTTGGAAATTCGCAATTTACAGCAATTGGATAGTTTCGTCATGTGGGTTGGAGCAAATAATGGCGTTAATATATTTTTTGATAAACGCTAAACGAAAACTTGAAATATAGGTGTCTAAAACGAAATCCATGATCATTTGAACACAAACTGGACTTAAGCTGTTTCCATCCCGGTACCAAATATTAGTGACTAGAAGTTATACATATTAAAAATGACTGGAATCAAAAATGAAAATACAAATTTCAATAAGTTTAATATTATCACAAATTAAGCTAAATAGTAAAATCTTTTGGAGTATTTCTAAACAAAATATTTTAAACAAAATTCACTCCAAAATTTTAACTTTTATTTATTTATATTTAAATTCTAAATTAATTTTGGCTATTTTATTATCTTTTTGAATTCGAGGTTGTCATTCTAGGAATATCGGCCGTAGGAATAAAAATATAAAAAACAAGTTTTATTAACCTATTTAAGTTGTTTGCAGAAAGTTTACAAACTTTTTCAACACTTTTGAAACATCCAAGAAACATTGGAAACAAAAGAAGCATGTTTCTAATTTATTTTCAAGCTAGGTTTCTGGAAACACGTTTCCAAATCTGGACTAGGCTTGAAATGTTTTCGACTGGTTTGTAAATTGTTTGTAGAAATTTTACAAACATATTGAAAATGCGATCTCTCTTATAAAAGTGTTAGAGCCTTTTTCTAGACTGCCGTAACACGCAGTTTATCACGATATAAGAAGAAGCACGAACTGGTAACGCCAATCCTTGGTAAACGTTTTTAGCTCAAGTGGCATGTCTAAATGGAAGACATTCAAGAAACATTGTTTCTCAAACACGTTTTCAGAGTTTGTGAACAATTTGAAAATGTTGGCAAACACAAGAAATAATGCTCAGACAACTTTCAGAAACATGTTTCCAGGTGCGGACCAGCATTTAGAAGAAGAACAAGAATTATATTTTACTGCATTCTTCACTGTAAAGCTCCTCCAAAGTATTGCATACAATAATCTATTCCAAAGTGATAGTTAACGTCTTTATAGCCCATTTTACCGATTAAATTAGATTTTTGAAACTTTGTAGCTCTGATTCTTTTAGATTATGAATAAACGAAAATGGGTTAAGAAACAAAGTTAATACTCCTAACAGTTAGAGTAGCCCGTGTCTAATTTGTACTTCCAATCGGTATATATAGTTTAGCTGCCGTCTCCAAATGGATCTCTAGTCTTAGCTACAGGAAATTCAGCTATGAAGCAAAAATAGAAAATAATTTTGCTGCCACACGACCATCATTGGCCACAACACATCCGCCAAAACCGATTCCATCGATTCCGATAAAACGTAAGAGAATTCCAGAGAATTAGTATAAATTGTAAGGATTTAAAACTTTGATGTAAAAAATTACATACCGACTATCTTATAAAAAACGCACGACGCTCTGACTCTGTTATTAACAATTTGATGTTGAGCAATATTTATAATAATTAAGTACCTTTGTGTTTTGTTATATTGTTTTATTCCACTAGGTAATAACATTTTCCATTGTTTTGTATTCCAGGGCACACTTCAATTTTGTTTATAAAGCGAGATTAATTCCAAAAAACATTCTATTCAATCAAGTTGCAAAAGGAAAAGAATTAGAAAAAATTCTCTGTCAGAATGAGTAAGAAAAGATATCCCAAGTAGCATCTAAGTAGCAATATTTGAGATTAGAACTTTGCTTGAGTAGTTGTTACGTAACTACAACTAAATTTATGACTTTTAAGTACTTTAAAGTTGTCGCAACTTCAAAGTGGTATTATTGTTGTAGCAGTAACTTGCCCGAAACTAGTTTTAAGTTTTTAAAACTTTAAAGTAGTACTGAAAGTTCCTGCAACCTGTCTGAAACCATATTGCTTAGCGTTTAAAGTAGCGGAACCTTACAGCAGTATTGTTAGTAAAACTTACGTTTTTTTGCTATCCAGGAGAATTGCTTTAAAGTGATTTTTACTACTTGTTTTATATCAAAATTATTACAAGTCCCATTTATTATTAAAAATTACCATGAAGTGACAGTAACTTCTATTAGGCAATCCAAACCAATATGCTTGTTGTGGGAAAACATTCCTGTCGGTGTCATAAAATTACTATTTGACAGACTATTGGATTACCAAATAAATTAGCCTAATTGATCCAAATAATGATGACCGCTATGGGCAAACAATTCCGTCAACGCCACAAAAACACCATTTGATTGGTAATTGTATTGGCTACTAGAGGCATATCTGCTGTAGGTTAGTTTTGAATTTGGAATTTAATTATGGTTTTGCACTGATAGTAGTTTAGGACAATACAAAATTTTATTTTGCTCCTACTTACAGGGAATAGGGGTGGAGTATATTTCCCTTTGCTCTTTGGTTGCCACAACCTTAAAACATACCATATCTAATTATTATGTAGCAGCATAAAAAATATAGTATTCATGTTCATTGTTAAATGTGAGGTTAAACCTAAACGTTCTTAAAGTTACTATGGGAGTTTTGCAGTGACATTAGGAACTGGAAAGTGGTAACGAAAGAATTGACGTTGTTTTATAGTAAGAGTCACTTGAAAGTTCAAGAATTTTATACTTCATGGTAACAACAACCTTGAAGCAGAATTGTTTAGTTCCTGTTACTGGTAATTAAGTGACACAAACCTTAAAACATGCATTTTACAGTGAGTACTACTTTAAGGTGTTTTTTTAAAAACTACACCGTGTATACTTGTAAAATGTTGTGGACTATTAAGTAATCAATTTGTTATAATTGTTAATAGATGGCTTACTGACCATTGTAACGAAGCTACTTTTTAAATTATTTTGCGTGTAAGAATGAAAATGCTCATCGACTATTGCAATCAGTCACCATTCGGATAAGCCACCGATACAAGCATGAGCACGCGTCCCTTCCCTAACCGTTTATTTGGTGTCTTACCAGTTCCCCCACGCTCCGAAAGCACCTGTATAAAGAAGTTCACAAGCCGTTTTAGTCAGTTCCATCCTGGAACTCCAACCCATCAGCAGAACCAGCCAGCCGACACAGAAGGAGCAGACCAAGCCGCCAGGATTATTAGAGTAAGGACTCTTGACCGTAGTTTCCGATTCCCTTTCCGCCCCGATCTCATCTAACTTCCACCCTCTTTTACCGTACCTTGTCCGAGACCTCACTGTGCGTGTGCCTGGGGGTCTCACCCCATCTTCCACCCTTTACCGTAAACTAGAAACCTCTCCTGTTCCCCGCTATTCTACCGTACCGAACCCGCACGTTTGCTTATTAGCGTACGCTGTATTGCACCCCGCTTGCTGTGGCTACCTTAGTTAACCGTAGGCTTTTAGTTTAGAGACTAACGTTTGCTGGAGCTTTGATAGTAATAAATATTATTAGGTTTGGTAATTGTGTATTTTATTTGTTAGTATTAGCACGCTCTTATTTAGTAAGAGTTTTAGAGACAGGTAAAGTGATCCAGACTGTGCCGACATCAGTGACCCCAGCAGTTCCCTGGATTACCTTTTTTCCACTATTAGTTACCCGGATCCGTGGAGTATACCATGTTAAAATAACTGTCGTCCGAAAGTTACCGCCGATCACCGAGAACATCAGCGCCCTTGGTAAGCGAATTGGTTCCCAGAGCAGAAACAGCCATAATTTGCCTCGCCTACAGGAGACAAACCGCGGGGCTCCCTTACACATTCAATAAAAATGAGAAATTGATGCCAAATTGTGTCTTAGGAATAAAAATGGTTTCTATCAAGTTGCAACTTATAAGTATTTTTTTATATTTTATTAAAGACATTTTTTGTTAAAAATATATTTATAGGCGCGCGTTGATTTTCGATATATCAGCATCACATTTAACAGAAAAGTTGCAATTGTTTATATGTTAATTTTGGTATACTTGAATGACAAAATAATCAAACATTTCACATTTCTTGACCATTCATGACTAAAAATGCTCCTTGGAATTTATTGCTATTTGAAAAAAAAAGAATTGACTGTCACTTGCTAGAAATGTTAAGCCAAAAAATGTCTAGAATGAGGCTGTTTTGTAAGTCTTTAGAGCCCTGTGTTATTTGGTTATCAAATTATTGAAATTATATTGTTAATAACAGAGTTACAGCATCATGTGTTTTTTATAAGACAGCCTGTATGTAGTGGCTTTTCTATTAGTGATTTGTATAATGAAATGATTATCTTTGAACTGTAATTTAAAACTTAAAAATTTAACTTAAATGTTCCCAGTTTAGTAAAAATAAGATTTAGAAATATAAATTTCCTTTGGCTTCAAAATCTGGTTAACAATTATAATAAGTTAATTAACTAATATAAATTCTAGGAATAAGGCAGATTTGAGAGGAAGATTCCTCCTATTATCTTTTATTTTATATTTACAAATCCTACCGTTGAAATGATACACCACAAATTTCAATTTTTGAATGGGACACCGTGTATATTTTTACATATTTGGATATTAAGGGCCAAAATTAGTAGAACCAGATTAATTTTTTTAATCTGTTTTTAAAAATTTTGTTTTAATTTAGAAGGCTGAAAAAGGTTTGAAATGTTAAGCAATAATTCAGTAGTAGAGTAGTATAGTAATCATAAACTACGGGTAATTTATTAAAGCATAAATATGTTTAGAACAGTTTTTCATCTATATAAGCTAAATTACAAATTCAACGATACAAGTTAAAGGTAACTTGCTAGAAACGTTTATCAATAAATCAAATAAAAAAAACTTGGTAAGGTGGTTATACTAAGTTTGACCTGGAAGATCTAAATATGGAAAAATATACAGGGTGTCAAAGATCGAAATTTGGTGTCATTTCCAGCAAAACCGGAAGTCGGCCTTTTTGGAACTGTAGATCAAAATACCGGAATTCACATCTAATATATCCATACCAAATTTCGTCTACATAAATCCATTTATAAACAAAGAAGATATAAGCTTGGCCCTTCCCTCTGTGTCACCCGGTGTAATTCAAATAATGTGGACTAATTAATTGATAGTTTTAAATTTTTAATTCAATATATACTTGTTTTTCTTCAAATGACGAGGTTGTTTTGTTAAATTTGGGAAAAGTGCGCATTTTGTAGGTCAAGGCTTTTCAATAAAAAATCTCGATAATAAAATTCTGCATCTAATTATTCTATTTATTTCACTTAATTATTATTTACTTCTGATAAAAATATTATATAATACAAAAACTGCACAGTAATAGTAGTCGTATATAACGTGCCTAACTCCAATTTGTTGGTTTAAGGTGTCACATCATATTCTCTTATCAGGCATCAAAAATGAAAAATTGAAAATATTATTGTAACTGTAAATAAAAATAAATTATTTAAAAAAGAAATATTCGTTGTTCCTGAAAAAAACGCATTTATGTAAGGGTAAAAGAGAAACAGATTGCTTAGTTGTTCCCACGTCATCTGCAGCTTAGCTTGTTCTTGTTTTACACCTTACTAATCTTGATAGCCTCAACATATTTGGATTTCCCTAGAGATCGTCTGGATTTTGTAGTTAGGGAAAGCGTATGTAGTACCTTTCAGGTCTATTTTTTTATTGTTTTACAAAATTGTTTAGGTTCCTAATATAGGAAACGCGATAGAATTAATTACTTCTATGACAAATTGTTGTGTGAATATAAAACAATTATTTCGTCCCTTATGTGTGTGAATTGCTTATTCACTATTTATACTTTGAAGTCGGGAGAACGAGAAAGGGTACAATCTATTTAAAGGACTGATACAATTTATTTGGTCCATTATGAATTAATGTATGGTGATCAATATCACACGAAATTTTCCTGAATTGTTTTAACCCATAATATTCGTTGTTACAAATTACTTGCAATGCATGTAGAAACTAGGTCAAGTTTTAACACTTTTTTAATTACATTATTTAAATTGAAAATATAGTTTTGTTGTTTAAAAGCAGAAATTAAACTGGTATAAAAATTATTATTTCAGTATTGCAAAATTATAAACAGTTTAAAGATTAACAGCAGACTATTTTGTAGGATCTTGTTAAGATAATTGGTTTGTAGCCAAACGCATGAATATACGATTTAGAATAAAAATAGAAATTCTATGGTATGCAATTACTGTATTTTTAAATATTTTTAACAGTAACACTAAGAACAGAGTAAGAAATATCAACGCGAAACTATTCAGTGTTCAGTGCGAAAACATTGAAAAGTTAAATCTCTGTGAATAAATGATTAAAACTGCTTAACAAAAGTTATCCTATAAATGTTTGTATGCTGTCTCTACTTAGGAGTTTAACACAAAACGTCTACGTGTAATCAAATTGTGACCGACCAGGACGATGCAACTAATCTCCTAATCTTTTAACATGCTGCACTTTTAACTAGGTTAAAAGGTATGCTGCGCGCCACTGTGTTTGTGATTATTTGGCAATGATAAAAGTTTAATAAACAGGCGCAATTTAATAAAACTTTCATTAACTTAAATTGTTAATATATGCACTTCGACGCACAAAAAGTACTGTAACGTTTTAGTTAGGACGACGAGGAAGTCAATAAGTCAATAAAAGACTTGCTTTACTTGAAATAGATTTATTCAACTTGTTTATCATACTGTTATCATTTTTTATATATTGAATACCTTCTTGATTATAGGACTATGTAGTAATTCACTACATCTAACCTCGGTACGAAAAGAGCTGAATTATAGGTGAACTTTATAGCGGAGAAGATATTCAAAATATAGTCTGTAGTAAAAAAGAATTTGTTAGTACCATCGCACTGATGGCCAATAACACTTTCCAGCTACAAAAAACTGTATGGGAGGTTGATCTTTTCAATTGTATTAATCATTCAAATAATTATTGCATTATAAACTAAATTAATCCTAACTAGAAGGCAATGGCTGCTGACAAGAAGATTATAAAAGGATATCACATTATAAAACCAACCTTAGTTATAACTATAGGTGGTGGTGACAGGCATCACTCTGTGGATCTTTTTACTAGAAAGAAAGTAGGAACAAGATTAGATTCATAATTACCAGTGGAACTATTAAATTTTTGCCAATAGTCACAAGAACGTAATTGCTACGGTTTCATTACGTGCCTGGGACCAAAATGGGGAACAATTTTTGGGTAGCAAATACGTGGCGGCGTAGTAATTGCTACTTTCGTGGAACTTCTTTTCTCTTCTCTTCTTCTCTTTGACACATCGTGTCGCGTGGTTACTCTCTCTTACTCTTGCAACTTAACAAATATTTTATCAATTTCTATACTAATGCTGCGATCGTGTCACAAAATGGATTACTATTTTATTTGTAATATGTACATAATAATACAAAGAGCGATGAACTATTTGATTAATTTGTCATTCCAGTAAACCAAAATTATAAACCATTGCAACTTTTCTGTTGAGTATGATGACGATAGGTCGAAAAATAGCAAAAATATTCTTCAGATATATTTTTTAATAAAAAAGTCTTTAATAAAATGTGACAAAAATACTTATAAGTTGATACACATGATAGAAACCATTTTTAGATTATTCCTGTTACATTCTTTTATGTGTTTAAATAAAAGATACTCAATTATTGTCATTAATTAACTTTGATAATATTGAGTGAGCAGGGAGCCTTACATACACAATGCATACACTGTACAAGATGTGTTTCCTCCAAGCCGAACTTCAAGTTACATACATAACAATTCCTATGGCGCAATTTGGCACCAACTTGTTATTTTTATTGAAGGTTATCTAGTAAAACATCTAATAACAATCATAACAAATTGCAAATTGATTCATGGCCTCCAACATTTTACAAGGAAATATGAAGAAGGAGTAGTATACGAAAAATAAGTTTGAAGTGATTCTTCTGGGTAGCAAAAACGTAAGTTTTACTTTCAACACTACTGTAAAGTTCCGTTACTTTAAAGGGTTACGCAGTGCGTCCAGGCAGGTGACAGGAACTTTCAGTACTACTTTAAAGTTTTAAAAACTTTAAAGTAGCTTCGGACAAGTTACTGCTACAATCATAATACCACTTTGAAGTTGCAACGACTTTAAAGTAATTATACTAAGTGGCAATACCGTATAAGTGCGGTTAGGGGTGCCCCTGGGTCGTCTCGGTATTTGTAAGAAGCCCGCTTACGTAGTGGCGCTGGTGTGGTTTTCGGTGATCTCGGTATCTGCGGTAAATCTCGGGCGCCAGTTATTTTAACGTGGTATGCTCCACGGAACCGGGTAACTACTAGTGGAGAAAAGATAATCCAGGGAAGTGCTGGGGTTGCTGAGGTCGGCCCAGTCTGGATCATTCCACCTATTCCTAAAGCTCTCACTAAGAGAGTATTAATACTAACAAATAAAACACAATATTAACCAAGTGGTTTTTATTAATAATAAAAGCAAACCATTCAATTCAACCCCTAAATATTACCCTACACTACTCTGTAGTAGCCACAGCAAGCGGGTGCAAAACAGCAAATACATACGCTACTCTACGGTAAGGTGCAGCTAGCGGGTGCAAAGCGTAAGCAGCAAAATCAACGTGCGGGTGAGGTAAAGTTTGTTAACGGGAGGGTACAAGAGTCTAGGGATTGCGGTAAGGGTGGAAGTTCGGCTGAGACCCCCAGGCATACGCACAGCGAGGTCTCCGATAAGGTACGGACAAGAGGGCGGATCTAGGATGAGACCCCCAGGCATGCATACGCATAGCGAGGTCTCGGGTAAGGTACGGGCACGAGGGCGGGTTTAGGGGGAGACCCCCAGGCATACGCACAGCGAAGTCTCAGACAAGAGGGTGGATTTAGGATGAGACCCCCAGGCATACGCACAGCGAGGTTTCGGGTAAGGTACGGTAAAGCGGGTGGAAACAGGGTGAAATCGGTGCGGAAAGGGGGGGTCGGAATATACGGTCAAGAGTTTTGACTCTAATCTTCCTGGCTGGCTGCTAGGCTGCTGGCTGCTGGCTGGTCCGGACTGGTAGTTCTCCTGGAGATGAGTCCTGGACGCGGACTGAATAAATCGTCGCTTTACGCCTGTTTATATAGACGCTCTCGGAGCGTGGGGGAAAAGGTAGGAGTCAAACGGAGCGGCGCACGCCAAATATCGGTTAGGGAACGGACGCGTGCACTCGCCTGAGTCGGTCGCTTATCCGAACGGTTTGAGATTGCTCGGGAAGATAAACATATTTATTCATACACCCAAAATAATTAATAAAATTTAGTAACTTCGGTACAACCGTCGCACATATTTTAGAAGTTACTTAGAAGTAATGGAACTACATAGTTCCAATAAATAGTATATACAACTACACAATTACTAAAATATTCCGTATTGTAGTAATTAACCTATAAAGTCATAAATTTAGCTGTAGTTACGCAACAACTACTCAATCAAGGTTCCGATCTCAGTTACTTCTACTTAGATGCTGCTTGGGTCCACTGTTGTAACTTTGTTAACTAGAAATATAAACCTATGTTAAGTTAATCTAGAAAATAAGCATTAGCCTAAGTATTTAATCCTTGTTGACACTTATGAAAACGTGAGTATATTTATGTAAGTCCTTGGGAATGAAACAAGTTTTGTTGCAGCTTGGAAACTTAAGCATAATCCTGGTAGGTTTATTAAGCAGAAATCCAGGAAGAAATACCAATTGAATTTTAGAGCCCCGTTTGAGAGTACGGTTGAATATTTCGATGATCCATTGACTGATGTGTATGTAAAGTGATTCTATACACGAGAATGAACATATTGAGCATGATCCGTGGTAGCATACTTATTTAAGATGTCCAAAGCGTGCTATTCAGGTAGCCACGAGGATCGATAAGCTGAAATATTATCAATGTTTCACACAGTTGCTTATGATTAGCCTAAATATAAAATTCTTTATACGCCACATAATTTTTAGCGAAATTGAATTGCTAGTTCGCATAAAAACATTGTATTCAGTAGCAACAAAGCGTGAGCAGTTTAGCAAAACTGCTACTATTTTTCTAATTAGCAACTACTAGGAAGCTCGAAGTTGCTTCATATTTTTGAACATTGAACTGCGTGAGCATTTACATGATGTCTCAGAAAATCGAACTCTGACACCAAAAACACATCATTCTCATACATTTCAAAATGTATGATAAGCCCATTGTTGCTTTATCTGGAAAATATTTGTTGTCTAGCCATCTTTATAAAATACAGTGTGGTGATAAAGTAAGGAACAAAATTCAGAATTGAGTTATTTAATATTTTCAAGCAAAACGCTCGGGTAGGTCGTAAGAAATATCATACGTTCTATATTTTAAGGTGATAAAATTTGATGGGGTGTCTGGAGATTTGCTTAACCGATTCACATTAGAACATCATTAGCAGTGGCGTGCGGTCCATGGAAGCAATGGAAGCAATGCTTCCCTTAAGAATTTATTAAAAATAAAAAGCAATGCCAACAAAAATATTTTTATAAAATTATGGTTATCGTTTATTTAAATTTGTAATATTTAATCAACATAAAGCTCAATCTCAATTCCGTACAGCAAAAAGTATAATTATTTAGGGTACTATTTTAAATTAGGCTCATTAAACCCGCGGGGAAGGATAATACCGATTCAGATGTGTTACATACACTGCATATAAGCACTGATTCCGTTGCTTACTGCTCTTTTCCTCGTCGCATCCGCGCATAGTGATACAATTGACATCGTATAATATCGTTATTTTTAAGTGTACTCCATGCCCAAATGTTTATTTATTATAATTTAGTTATTAGTTCGATTTAGTGTTTGTTAAATTTATTGTTACTTAAGTAATGTAAATCTGCGAATGAGACTGTATTTTGAAACATTTTATTATTTCAATTTATATAAGTTGGATTTTTTAAAAACAAATAATTCTATTTGTTTGTTCTTTATGCAAATTTAAAATTGCATTATCGTTATGACTGCAAATTCAGTTCTTCGGTGGAAGGTTCGAGTACTTCCAATACATACGAATCGCGACGATTTTGTTGTTCAGTTTGTAAATTATTAGTCATAGAACTTTCTGCATACAGTTTTGAAGAGATATTACAAATTAATTGAGAAAGGCAGATCGAAACCAGAACTTTCAAATTTAACAACAACGATTAAAACCAGCATCAGGTATTTTACTAAAAAAAGATCGGAAGATTGAGTTGAATTATAAATACATAGTGTAGTTTTTAAAATAAAGAATAATAATCAACAAATTCCATAAGTATAAAGTTTTTTTAAATAATTTTATTGCCAGCTCAGTGCAAGGTGCTAGACATGACAGGTTGAAATAGTATGTTTTTAACGTATGTTTTAACTTATGTATTTTACATCACTATGTACTATTCTACATTATTGTTTGTTGATTGATATGTAATTAATTTAATAATTCTAATGATGAAAGGTGTACACTAGATAAAAGTCGTTCTGAACTGAATAACTGATCATTCACTAAAGTATAAAGTGTAACAGTTCTTCTTTGGAAAACTTTTAAGTTTAATAATTATAACGCTGTTTTTTATTGTACCTAGCAGGGGCGGATCCAGAGAATTATTTTGGGGGGGGGGAATTTTTGGAAAAATAATTGTTTTAATAAATAATAATTAAACAAACATTATTTGTTTCTATCCTATGTCTACTTATTTCTAAATTTGAGGGAGATTTCCCCATTCCCCCCCGTGAATCCACGTACCTAGGTATATTAAAATTAAAATCGTGGTTGCTTCCCTAGCCTAGATTCTCACCGCACACCACTGATTATTAGAATTTTAGAAACATCGCTAGAGATATTATCTAATTTTGTTGTCAATTATTTGTCTAATTTGTATTCCAAAGATTGTGCTTGGCTTTGGGTCAAGTATAGATTGATTACATGGTTCATGTAGATTATTGGCCATGTCTGGTATTTCTACAAAGCTTGACAAGAAGAGATTCATACAATTTACTGCATGAAGCTTTAAGTGGTTTGGTAATTTAGCAAGTAAGAATTTCTTAAAAAGACCTTCGGTAAGGTTCACTAAGGGCACTGATAATATAGAAAAATGCAAGTCTACTGGACGTCCTAGACAAGTAGGTGCGCCGTTTATCGAATCAATTAGTTCTTAGTAGTTTAGGATATAAGTGCCAAAAGTTGTTACCCACAAAATGTGTGAGGTCGTGGGTGTCACAAGAGGTCTTCTGTAGTGGGCACCAAGAATCGTCTAAAATTGCTACAGTATTTGCCGACAAAATCTGAAAAGAACAACACATTTGCGACTACTACCAATGTGGTCGACTTATCAAGTAGATTAATTAAAATAAATCAATCAAGTATGGTTATATTTTAATCAAGGACAAATAGCCTTGGCAAAAATTAAATGTATGTTATTGATTTTTATATACAAATTTGAACGGAGGGAGAATTCATGCGAGCGGGATTTTTTACCTGTTTACTCTAGATCTGACTAACAGTTCAAGTCTCAAAAATATAACTGGCACGGTAAACTAACGCGAATACCTGTGATGTAGAGATTGCGCAATCATTAATCGTCAGATTTTAACTACTTAGCATATACGGTGGAAAGGTTATACGTATACACACTAGCAAATATTCCTAACAAGGTAAACTGTAAGTGCTGCATAAACACTGGGGAAAAACCATTTAACACATAAAATTATAATGTACAAATATACAGTAATGCTTTATATACAATAAGGGTTGTCAAACGTTATTGTTGTTGTAAATAGTCGCTACAATATAACTGACTCACGATACAGTTCGTAAATCGGGTCGAGTTACAGCGTACATTGTACGGGGGGGGCTGAAGAATCGGCTGTCGCTGTTTTTCGTTTTTGTTCGTTGGATGGTATTGGTATTGCGGTACCTGGCCAGACCCCCACTCCTACTACTTTTGGGCACGCCTACTGCGCTCTGATTGGCTACCCCCACTTCTGTAGACACGCCTACTGCTCTCTGATTGGTTACCCCCATTCCTGTAGACACGCCTGCTGTTCTCTGATTGGTTGAAAGCGGCCATTTTGAAAACGCCTACTATTCTCTGGTTGGTTGACGGCGGCCATTTTGGAACGTATAGCACCATTTTCCTGTATTACCGGTATGTAGAGGACGCGTAAAAAAGAGAGCTGTATTAGAGACCCTTCAATTAGAGTCTGCAGCCATTTTATATCACATGTGGCGCTAAATTTGAAACTGTACTGAATCTGTTAATTTTAAATTTGTCATTTTTGCATCTGTCATTTTAAATCTGTCAATTTTGAATCTGTCAAGTTTGAATCTGTCATTATAAATCTGTAAAGTTTGAAGCTGTGATTTTTGCATCTGTCATTTTAAATCTGTCAATTTTGCATCTGTCATTTTAAATATGTCACTTTTGAATCTGTCATTTTGAATTTGTCATTCTTAAAGTCGCCATTTTGGATTTCCAACTTTTGAATTTTTAGCTCTGGGATTGGACCGACCATCTTTTCCCATCCCTTTCACTAGACGGAAACTCTTTCTCTCCTTCTCTCTCACTACTACTGCTGCTAGAGGGTGTCATGAAGAAATCTGTGTTACCCGTATGTAGAGGTCGCGTAAAAAGAGAACTGTATTAGAGATCCTTCAATTCGTGATCTGATTGACGACAGTTTTTATCCATTCTACCACGTCCGCCATTACGGGAATCTGTATTACCGGCAATCTGTGCAACGTCAATAGAGGGCGTCATGAAGGGATCTGTATTACCGGCAGACTGTGTACTACTACTAGAGGGCGTCATGAAGAAATCTGTATTACCGGTATGTAATCACGTAAAAAGAGAACTGTATTAGAGACCCTTCAATTAGAGTCAGGCCAAGACATCCATTTTATATCACAACATGTGTAGAGACCCTTCAATTAGAGTTTGGCCAAGACATCTATTTTATATCACATGTGGCGCTAAATTTGAATCTGTACTGAATCTGTAAATTTTTAAATTTGTCATTTTCGCATCTGTCATTTTAAATCTGTCAATTTTAAATCTGTCAAAAATCTGTCATTTTGAATCTGTCAATTTTAAATTTGTCATTTTTGCACTCAAAAATCTAGAGCATTAAAATCTTTATTATCCAGATTACGTTTCGCAAATTTGTCCATTTGCTTTCTCAAATCGCATTATTGTTATTAAAATTAAACCTACAATTATTACACATTCTATCTATCTATTTTATATCACATGTGGCGCTAAATTTGAATCTGTACTGAATCTGTAAATTTTTAAATTTGTCATTTTCGCATCTGTCATTTTAAATCTGTCAATTTTAAATCTGTCAAAAATCTGTCATTTTAAATCTGTCAATTTTAAATCTGTCAAAATCTGTCATTTTGAATCTGTCAATTTTAAATTTGTCATTTTTGCATCTGTCGTTTTGAATCTGTCATTTTGAATCTGTCATTTTAAAGCTGTCAATTTTGAATCTGTCATTTTGAATTTGTCATTCTTGAAGTCGCCATCTTGGATTTCTCGCCCTTAGATTTGAATTTTTTTCTCCTTCTCGCTACTACTAATACTTACAAGTTCTGCTACCTTTCTCTCTCACACACACACTGTACTCTTTCTACCTTTTTCTAGAAGAAATAATAATGATAGATAGGAATTAAATTATGTTTCTAATGGGTGAGCGCCGTCGGAAATCTTCGGCTTTTTTCGTGTACTCTCTCTCGCCGATGACGACCTACCTTTTATATAGTCACCCTTCTCCCTGCTTTCCCTCTGGGCAATAAATCTAGATATTATCTTTTAGCACAGTGTTAAGAACAGCTGCATTTGGGTCTCCGGGGGCATGCAAGTTTATTCCTGTAGATTAAGCTGACTATAAAAATCGAGCTTCACCCTACACTATCTTTAGTTTGATTCTTGTCGACGCTGCGTGATAATTATTAGTTAGTGATAATTATTTCTAGCGCCCCGATGATATTATTATTATTACTTAATTAGTTTTTACTCAGTAGTGCTTGCTTCAACATTAAAAACAGGTATGTTAAAACTAATTATTATTATTACTATTATTAACGTGTACGTGTTTACGCATAAAATTTTAAATAAAATGCTACTATTTAAATCTAACATGTGTGTATGTGTCTTTGTTTTTACGTAGAAAAATGGACTTGTTACAACAATTGAACAAACCTTCAGGCAGCAGAGGCGGTCTGAAACCTATCAAGAAATTGTGCGACTACGGGGGTCAAAGAGGTCGTCAAAATACTAGCGTTCAAAAGAGTCGTTTCCCGTGATAAAAGTCAAAGTGTGATTATTGTTGCTGAAAACTACGCTACATCTTTACCTAAGCGAATCAGTGATAAGCTGACGGACGAGAGGGTTAGGGATCTTAACGAAAAGATTGAGGCTAAAACTATTTCTCCGGGTCTGCTGTACCTGGGGAAAACAAGTGGACGTTCACCATATGACGACTGCATGTTTGTGGAAACAAATAAGGTACATTTACACGCATCATCATCAGCATTGAGTTCTCTTTTAATGCTCTATTTTATGTTTCTAGCCCCTGGAACGGCAAATAGCAAACCGATGCCAACAGTAAATACAAGATGAACGGCGGCGATCCCTCTGCAATATTCATCATTATCATCATTTGATGAAATGTGAAATTAATTGTAATAATAATAATTCCTAGCTAAATAAATATTCTATTTAAACATTGATGTTTCATTTACTAGCATTAGGATGAAGGGAGAGAGCAAGAAGGAGAGAGTGAGAAGGAGAGAGCGAAAGCAAGCGTTTGAGAGAGAGAATGAGAGAAAGAGTTTCCGTCTAATGAAATGGATAAAAGATGGTCGGTCCAATCCCAGAGCTAAAAGTTCAATGGTTGGAAATCCAAAATGGCGACTTTAAGAACGACAAATTCAAAATGAGAGATTTAAAATGACAGATTCAAAATTGACAGATGCATAAATGACAGATGCAAAATTGACAAATTTAAAATGACAGCTTCAAACTTGACAGATTTATAATGACAGATTCAAAATTAACAGATTTAAAATGACAGATGCAAAAATGACAAATTTAAAATTGACAGATTCAGTACAGTTTCAAATCTAGCGCCACATGTTGTGATATAAAATGGCTGCAGACTCTAATTGAAGGGTCTCTAATACAGTTCTCTTTTTTACGCGACCTCTACATACCGATAATACAGATTTCTTTATGACGCCATCTAGTAGTAGTAGTACACAGTTTGTCGGTATTCCTTTATGACGCCATCTATTGACGATACACTAGTTGTCGGTAATTCAGATTCCCGTAATGACGGGCGTGGTAAAATGGTGCCATACGTTCCAAAATGGCCGCCGTCAACCAATCAGAGAATAGTAGGCGTTTTCAAAATGGGCGCTGTCAACCAATCAGAGAACAGCAGGCGTGTCTACTGGAGTGGGGGTAACCAATCAGAGAGCAGTAGGCGTGTCTACAGGAGTGGGGGTAGCCAATCAGAGCGCAGTAGGCGTGGCCAAAAGTAGTAGGAGTGGGGGTCTGGCCAGGTACCGCAATACCTACGCTATATATTACGTTAACATATCAATTAAATATTACAGTTAGGTTAGGTTAGGTTTGCGTAAGCTGCGAGCCTGCCATCCTTTCAGAATACGTGTAAATATAATGCGTGTTGTGTCTCAACTTGAAAAGCATCCAAAAGGAAAGATAGTTTATAATAAATAAATCTAAAATTGCCAAAATACACCACACACACGGACAAAAATATGCATTCAGTATAAATTGTCTGTTAACGTCCTTGCTTGCGGTTTCCTCATCTTCTATGAATTAAAAGCACGTATGATTTTGTGTTACGGTGCTATTTTAATTTATCATTCTTGCATCTTCGTCATGATGAAATAAAAAAATTCCCGACAGAAAACTAGTTTGTCTATTGTTTCAATAGAAAATATTTGAATAACTCAATTTTTCACCAAGCGAAAGTGCAAGGAATTCTTAAACATTTACGTGACGCTTAACATAAATAATTGTTACCTCTGCATTGTTAATGTTAACGAAAACAAACAAATTAATCCAGACAATAATAATATATATGTAGGTACTATATAGTACTTGCACTTTTTTCGGCCGTTTCGCATATGCATGTGTATATGCAAGCCGAGTGCATTGTACTTAACCTACAATAATAAAAATTTAAAAATAGCAAGACTGTTTAGAGTGCACTAACACATTTTTAAAACGCATTTAGAATTTTAATTTTAGTTCTTCTGCAAGCAAATATCCATGGCATATCAAAATAACTAGACGAGCGAGGGTGGTGTGAAAGGGGGGAAGAAAGATGACGATGATGTATCCAAACACACACTAAAAGCCAACTTAAACAACAAAATTTATACTTTCACTTTGCTAAATAAAAAATTGAAAATAGAAAGCAAAAATTAAAAGGAGAGAATACTGTGGTTAAAATACGTAAATCTTTAAAAATAGGTTTAACGCGCTTTTAATATTTTCCACTGTTGTTAGTTTCTGACTAGTGGATATATCGAGATTATCAAATATCTCTTATTTAAATGGATTACTTCTTCTCAAATAGTGATGTGATGAAGTTTTTGTTACATGCACTAATTATTGATAAGAGTTTACCCAAAACATTTTACAGCATTATTAGGTAGTCTTATTAATAGAGATATGGGACAATGACAACCAATGGACTAAAAAACGACCAAATCACTAATTTTAACCAAAATATTGAGATATATGAATTTTCTTAGATTTGTGAAAAAAGTTGCCTGAGAAGCTTAAAGGTCACTTAATGTAAACACATGCTCACAAAAAGAGGCTCTGTATTAACTTAATTTTGCGAAAGGTCGTATATTAAGGACAAAAGTGCTCCTGATAAGCTCACTTATTGATATCTTGTCGTTATTTTAAGAATTACTACACCTTTATCTTCATTTTTCAACAATTGTTTTAGTGAGGATAGTGAAAAAAATATTCGTTGCTCCTCTTACTGCTAAAAAAAATTCGACAATCTGTTTTAATATTTAACCGGGTCCCTTTAGCATTAATTGCTTAGAGTAGACCTTATTTGGCACTTTGCCTACTCTTACTTCCAGTCATTTATTTTGTACCGCTCTTCACCTATTAGTTTAATATTCAATGTATGTAAACTATACTTTTATGTAACATTTAATGCGATACAATTATGATGGAATGTTAAACCTACCAGAATTCACCACGAGGAGGTGCTCGCACCTTTTGTTCAGTCCACATAAGTTAGTTACCTTATTTTCTTTCTCTTCGTAGTACTGAGCTTTGTTTTCAAAACTTGGTTGCCCTTATGTAGCTATCACGGGTTGTCGCTTGACAGGCTGTGGAACAAGCATCTCTTATTACTTCCACAGCCCTTTAACTGCCTAGTAAGTATGTCATGGAAAGCTTTTCACATTCATCATGGCTTCTTGGTCACTTATCATTCAAAGAAGGTCTTCATATGGAAAACACCTAGTGAATAGAAGTTCTGTTACACACTGAGCTCAGTCAATGAAAGCAATGTAATCCGGGGCAGCAAAATTCATTTTTGGTACTCTGAATGTCCTGATGTTTCCCCTTGGTCTGTTTTATCTAGCTTTCAGTATTGTTCTAATATCAAGTTGTCTTCTGACTGGAAGCCATTACTGCAAGTAAGACTTTTCTGTTGTCTGCTATAAGTATGTCGATGACTTCTTTGAAATTGTCTAGAGGCACTTATTGTATCCCATAAATGTTGTGTTCCATCTAGCATGTGTCTTTGCATGTATTAGAGACAACTTTTCACAACAGCTTTTGTAAACTACCCCTTTTGTCATAGGTTTTGTTTGCATACTTAGGATCTTTAATACAAAACCAACGTGACCAAGACTAAGTTCAGAAAATCTGTTAAGTTAGTATTCAACTTAAGTGACCTTTTTTTATATAAATCTCATATTGGAATTCTGCCTTAGTTTTAGGAATTAAGTTTACTAAAGCTGTAGAAATCGGTTAATGCATTTCTGAAATAGCGTCATCTACGATTTGAACGCTGTAATTACATTAACACATAGTTCTGAAAAAGCTCTGTTTTTAAAGCTTGAAAGATTCTTAATATAGGATATTGCGTTTGTGTTTCGCTAGTCGTTTTTTAAGTTTCTGCCAGTTTGCCCGATATACAACGCTTCTCAGTTTTTACAATATACTTTATGTACGTTAAATTTGTCAATTTTTCCGTTTTATCTTTATTATATTAACTACTATTTTATTATTTGATATTATTTTTTATTTATTTATACAAAATTTCATGAACACACATAACAGATTTATTTTTTAAGAAATTTTAAATGGCCTCTTTTAAATTGCTCTCGAGAAAGGCCTCATAAGCTAAAACTCTTGTAGAGTATTCTACGTAATATTCGAAAGCATTTAAATACAAAAGTTTTACTTAAAACTATAGAAAATTAACTTTTAAAAACCGTATTTTAGACTTTTAGGAAAAAAAGGGCATTAAAAAAAGGAAGCTTTAAAAAGGGATTGTAAGAAAAGATATTTTAAAATTTAAGATGTCAATAAAAAAAAGTGTTAAAAAATTGGTTTTTAAAAGAGAAACTTTAAAGGCTAACTTTTTAAAAAAGTAAATTGTTGGAAAAGGAGCTTTTTAACATTACAGTTAAAACAAAAAACTAACATAATCTAGGCAAAAGTCAGACTTCTAAAAGCTTCCAAAGCCAACCCTCATGCTTTTTTTGTGGAAGATATGAAGAAGTAATGTTTGATTTTGCTTCATGCTTTGGTACACAGACTGGAAATATTCTGAACAAAAAGCGCAGAAACTGAATAATGACGTTCTTCGACCCAATATGTCGTCGTTTGCGGTACTTTGATCTGCCAGTGTAGCGGTGACTAGATATAATGACTCTATTTTAAAACAAAGTGAGTTCCTATAAAAAAGTCCCCCATACACTGGCATTTATCGAATGGTAGCAATAACGATTTATTTTTCAATAGGTGGCATCGTAGTTACGTTTTTTATCTTAGCTACCTTTTGTCAATTTCAAAGTTAAAAAAGGCTGTCCGTTTATTAACGATTAATTAAAGTAATTTAATCTACAAACGTTTACTGACATGAGTCGCGGCCCGCTTTAGATTAGCCAGGGTGACTCTAGATGATCTATCCTCTTATTGGGTCTGAATGCAATTTATGTGAACCTCACTTTTGTATTTGTGGTGAAAAAGCTGACCAAACAGATCTTTCCTATTTGGAGAGTGCTGGTCGGTAATCACGTCATCGCGAAATTTTCTTCAAAAAGTTTTTTCATGGACCAATACTCCTTCTACTTTAGAACCAGTTGGCCCTTGTAGAGAGGACGACAAAATGACACTAGTTCCTTGGTCGCATGGAGCGCATTTAATTTGAGACGTGATTTGTTCTACAGACTTGCACTTCACACTTGTGAAATTCTTCAAAATACATACCCAGGCAGTGTAGCTACTAACGCTGCCAACAACGAAAAAAATACAATGCGAGATACTTGTCTCTTTTCCTGAGGAAACTAGTGCGGGATGCAGTCGAATAAAGCTTGCACCTTGTGACAGAACAACTCTACTTTGCACAGTTTTTACACAGTAAGGCCTTAAAGTTCAATATTAGAGATGGCCTTATCAGATCTGGCTTGCGTATGAGAGTTATGAGGAATTACATACCTGTTAGGGACAAAACATGAAATTCACCGAAAATGATCGATAATTGCATCGCGGTAAGTGGAGTGTGGCTGAAAACTGACAACTGTACGCAACTTTAAAGGTACGGGACAGAATTATTGAAATTTCATAAAATGATTTTACGTGTGTTTCATGGATCAAAGTCGTATATCATTCCTTTTAATTTTTACTAAACCCAAACAAACAAATGAAGAATTTAGGTCATCGAAATCACGAGAGTGAAAATGCAAAACGGGTCGGAAATCACGCGACGATCATGTCGCGATGAGCGGTTATCACATGTTGGACTCGAGTAATAGAGCAACAGCAGGCGAATGTCATGATAGCGTCACAAAATTCATAACAGGTTATAACTAAATTTTTTTGGTTTTTCTTCTTTGGTTCTTGAGTTCAATGAATGAAACAAGTAAGTTTTTTTATTAAAAAATTACGTTTCGAGGGTAGATTTCCCTCTTTATCAAACTTCATTATATCTAAAACAATTTAAGAATATATATTATAAAAAATCTTAATAATATGTGGTAAATAACAAAAACAAAAAACAAAAAAGATATTACAGACTAACGAAAAGTATGTACCTTATACGGCTAATTATTGTAATGTTATTAATTAATTAAACCATATCTGTTTTATCACATGAAAATAATGTTTAGTGTTGTCATTTTGACAAGTAAGAAAGGAATAATCAGTTTTATTTTGTGAGAAATGTTTTAAGAAGAAAGAATTTAGAAATCAATTTTACAAATTAAAGGTAGAAGGAAATGACTATGGATTGCCAAAAGTAAAGGTTATTTCATGAGTTCATTCATTGAACTCAAGAACCAAAGAAGAAAAACCAAAAATATTTTCATCAACATAGTTGAAGAAAAAACAAGAAGTTATAACTAAAATTTTTGCAATTACTTTTCTTTATATATCTCCATTACCCTATGACATTTAAAATGTAATAAAATTTGTAATTATTAATTCTTTATTACGGAATGTTAAAAAATACAACCTTAACGCACGCTACTTACTTTCTTTAACAGCCGAGAGTAACGCAAGATGCTGCTTACTCTCTTATATTAACTTAACGTATTTCACAACTGTTAACCATGCGTTGACCTAGGTTCTTCATTTTCTTGTTTATGTATATAGGGTGTATCTAATACAAGTACAAACCTTGCAATGGGGGGTTAGCTGTTATTAATTTAGAACGTATTTTCCTTATCAACATGTGCTCGCTTCACGCTAGTTTTCAAGAAAAACACATTTTAAATTTTAAGTAGGCCTGTTGTTACATTGCATTAAAAATACTAAATAAACAAAAAACATTTTTGATAAATTGTGTTGTAGATTGTATAAATTTTAATTGTACTTTTTTTGTAACTTTTTATTGCAAATTTACAATCTACTTCATTATGAATATTAAGTAAATATGATGTATGTCTTTGACTTGGAAGGGGAAGTGTCCACTGACAATTCTCCTTATGGTTCACTGGCACTTAGTGTTGTGGGAGTAGGTCGGCAGGTTAGGTTTTGTTAAGTCTTTTAATGGGCGGTCTATCCCTGTAGAGGTTATCTATTAGAACGTTTGGGTTTCCTGTAATCCGGTGACGGTAGTTGGCAGAGACAGTGGTGATGACGTCTGTGACATGTGGAAGTTGGAGGTCTTGGTGGAGCATAAGGTTGCTAACGTACCATAGAGCGTTAACAATTGCACGGAGTGTTTTGTTTTGAAACACTTGAATTGGTTTTAAACGAGTGGGCTTGGTACAGCCCCACAGCTGGATGCCGTAGGTCCAGATCGGTTTCAGCATGGTTTTGTACAGTAGGAGTTTATTTCTGAGAAGTTTTAATTGGCGTCCCATAAGCCTGTACATTTGTTTGACGTTGAGATCCAGTTGCTTCTTTTTCGTTTAAATGTGTTTCTGCCACGTTAATCATTGATCTAATTGCAGTCCTAAGTATTTTACTTCAGTGTTAACAGGTATAGGAGTACAGTTGATTGATACAGCAGGACAGATTTCTCTACAATGGGTAAAAGTTACTTGAACAGACTCGCCATTTGGAGTACCATTCGCTGAGCATGCTGAGTTCGGTTTGGATGTTTTGGGAAATTAAGTACAAATTAATTGTACATTAATAATTAAAATAAAACACTTTCTTTTTGCTTATTTAGCATTTTTAATGTAATATTAGTAGAATGGGGCGTACTTAAAATGCGAAATGCGATTTCCACGAAAACAAGCAGGAAGTGACCACATGTTGATAAGGAAAATATTATGTTCTAAACGATTACTGTTACCCCGCACCCTCCATTACGAGGTTGGTACTTATATTAATTATACTCTGTATAAAGTATTCTTAAAAAAAAAGTTTCAGACTTTCACAATTTTTTTGACTTGCCAAACTTATAGTTTCCAATGTTTATGTTTTCATTTATTTTTAACAAAATTTATTATTTGTTTAACTATATAACGTATTCTTTAAAGTAATAATAAAAAAGGAGCTTAAACTTTCACAAATTTTTTCGACGTGTTACTTTTCAAACTTATAGTTTCTAATATCTATCTATTCTACTTCTATATCGTATCGTTTAACTATTTTTATTGACGCTTTAATCGCTATACCAAGCCCAAGCGTTTCCAACCGGTATAAAATATTCTTAAATAAAAATTAAGTTCAATTAAAACAGTTCAAATTAAATTAAAAAAATAAGTTTCAGACTTTCACAATTTCTTTTGACTTATAGTTTCCAATGTTAATTTCTTTTATTTATTTCTAACAAAATTTATTCTTAAGAAATTATAAAAAAAGTTTCAGACTTTCACAATTTCTTTTGACTTATAGTTTCCAATGTTAATTTCTTTTATTTATTTCTAACAAAATTTATTATTTGTTTAAATATATAAAGTATTCTTAAGAAATTATAAAAAAAGAGTTTCAGACTTTTACAAACTTTTTTCGACTTTTCATATGTTCATCCTATAGTTTCCAATAGCTATATCTTTAACTTATTTAACAAAATTAATTAATTAAGTATATAAAGTATTCTTCAAAAACAAAAATTATTAAAAGAAGTTTCAGGCTTTCACATTTTTTTCGACTTATCACTCAAATGTCAAACTTTTTAGAATCTAAATTCCCCTTAATCCAAGTTTCAGAGGTTTTATTTTTGCAAGTTCTAGATTTTAAATGTTTCAGTTCACAGAGACTGATTGTTTCATCAAAGTCATATCAGAAAATTATTTTCTCTTCTGATTGATTTATTATCAGCTTATGTACTTTCATATAAAAATTCGTTTATTCCTTTTCTTCTTCCCGTTTATAAACTGTTACCTTATGTAGTTCTATTTCGCACCTCATTACCTTAATCAGCTTGTAATTTCCTACCATTTTCCTATTGTTGAAGGGCTTCCGCAACATAGTTACATGTATAAGAAAACCATCAACTACATTTAACATGGGTTTACACTCGTCTGTTTCAAAAACAAACGCAAAATCGACAATCTATGCTAACAACATTTCGCTTCTACTAAAAAGATCAATATGCTATTAAATCACCCTACACATACGTTAAACGTTCTAAATGAGTGCATTAATGAGGCGTGACCGTGTGATTAATCCGATCCAATTCTGAATATAACCTGTTAGCTGTTTGTTACCTACCCCTCGAGTACTTCTATTGTGTTGAAGTTGCATTTTCGATAATAATTTCAAGTGCAGACTGCAAACAACACCACGTCATCTTTGCACTTTAGTACAGTTTGTTGCTTACTCTATTAATTAGATACTATCTATATTATAATCATATCGCCAGACGAATTTTAAACTACGCATTTTTTAATATATTTCAACTTCGTGCATCCTTAATTTAGATAACATGCAAACATAATTTTCTTTAAACCTTCAGGTAATTTTCCGTTTTCCCACTCAATTTATTTAACGTTTGGTACATTTTAGTTTTCCCCTCATTTACATGAAAATCTAAATTAGAACATAAAGGATGGAATTTAAAAAATAGATACCTCTCCTTGACCAGATTGGTTTTACAAAAAATAACTAGAAATAGTGATGCTAAAATTAAGACAGAGTTAATCAAAAGAATGCACATTTTGATCACATCAGAGCGGTCCTTTCAAGTGTGTAGATAACCCTAATCCGCATTTTCCATGCAAATAGGCCTTTATCAAGCACAACAAAGTATGTGGCCGCGGCAGCTGAGCGCGTTAAGTAACATTATGTTGATGTAAACGATGCTAGAGGTAAAATTTATCACCATCGAATTGGCTAATAGTTAATTCTATTAGTAAGAAAAATCAATTTCTTTTAATTCGTTTTCAGTTAGTCGGCTATTAATTGATAAATAATGATAATGCATCCTCGAATAGTTGCATCCCGTTGCAATTCTGCATGTGGGTGCCTTGACCTCCGAGCACTTGTTTGAATAAAATGAGGATAAAAAGGAACAAAACGAAAAGAAGAAAAGACGGTTTCAAATAAATTAACCAAATCATAAAATCACGCTAGCAACATAAGCAACATGTGTTTTAAGAGAGAGCCGAAAAAAACAGCGTACATATACACACTCTCATAAGAAGGTGCAGTCACCAGCGCAATTTGCAGTAGTGTGCGTAGGGCGTGCGGAGGGGTAAGAAAGGGGGTCCTGATGCAATTTCGGCAGTGCAACACAGCAACGAGAGGGGGGCAGAGTAGAGTTGCATAGTCCGGCGAAAGTGCAGCCATGCGTTCCTAGCAGACAGGCGAATTGCATCGGGGTCCATGAACTGGGCCCCTTTGGTCCCCCCTCGCGTGGTTCCTAGCCCCCGCTTTGCCTAAATACATGGGAACTTGCCTTGCCAGGGCGACTACCTCTAAAATGTTAATATTATAGTTTGATGTTATTTTTCCTGCACGTACCGGAATTTTTGAAGAGATCCTTTCTATAGAGAGTAGGAGAACGAAATTTTCGCGAACTCAATTTACGACTAGGTGGGTGCAACCACTTTAGATTAAAAAATAAATCAAATAGATGCATAATGTCTAGCTCTGATAGGTATGTGTATTGGATGTTTTCAGTGTGATGAGAGCGGTCCCTGTTTTTCTCTTTTTTCTTCTGGGTATAAAAGTTGTTGCACTTTAAAAATTACGTTTCACCTTAACCTATTAATTTGTATCCATTTCTTTTTAATAATTCTAAGAATTATAAAGAAAATTAAAAAATTAGCATAATTTCGCAGAAAAAAAATGTTAGGAAGATTAATGATTCAGGAAGTGTTTTAAATGTTAAGGAAGTGTCTACGGAAAAACAGGGAATTAGAATTTTCCTTGGGTTATTAAGAGTAAGAGGCAGCGATAAAGAAATTCTATAAAAATGGATGCTGTTATATAAAACTTCAAATGTTTAAACAATATTCATTATTTATATAAGTTTCATACTTATTAAACTGCTGTAAATAATTTAATATAATTTTAAAATAGTGACTTCTTATTAAACATATTATTTTTATAGTTTTTCAAATTCTTGCACTAAAAATATGGCCAAAGCTCTATTTCCAAAGATACAGAGGCACTATTTATTAAAAAGGTGAATTAGAGTAAGCCAAGTCTGCATATAGCCTGCTCTAATTCATTCTTTAAATAGTCTTTCTGTACCTAATAATACTTACTTGACACTACTATTGACATCATGTACAAAATATAAAAAGATTTCTAAAAACAGGCAGAAGTTAAGTGGGTGTTATAGTGTCGGAAGAATTAGAACATAATGAAACTACTACAATCATTATGAACGAGCTTTACTTCAGGAATTTCACCTTTTTATATCCTAGTTAGAGACTGCCTAATATGCTTTCTTCTAATCTACATGGTTGTCTGAATTGCCATAATAACAGTAACAGTCTGTACCAATTCTATAAAGGCCAGTGTCGGGGTGGCCCGCATTGCAAATGCCCGGTAGACCCTACAGATCAGGCCCTCCTGGTCCCCGCTCTGTGTTAAAAAATCATTTGTAGCAAGAAAGAATGTTAAACCGTTAACTCATGAGATGATTACTATACAGACAAGTCCAGCTCTATAGCGTCATGCAATAAAAGCGGTCGAGTTCACAAATACAACGCGTCGGTGCTATTGGCCTTTCATATGTTTGCAACATCTAGGTAGTATTCTTTAGACAAAGTAAATAGGACTACACTTCAAAGGTATTCTTATTAAAACTAGGTTCTGATATTTATTTAAAGTTTTAAAAACACAATTACTTTACGTTAAAAACATAAACATTCTGCTACTACAAACAAAATAATAGTGTAACATAAGGAACATAATAAAAAACAGAGGAAAACATTATTTACCTTCGCGGCTTCGTTCTTGCAGAGCTTTTTATATTTATTTATTTTTTTGCTCTGATTTAAAAAATAAATTAGTAGAGAAACAGAGAATTATTTTTGTTGCTTATATACAAAAATAATATAACGACTAATATATATTTTTGTTTTAATACTAATAACCTATAATAAATTCTTGTATTCTGTAACGTTCTTTTTAAAATTATAACAAAAATGCTGTTTAATCGTCTATTAACAAGAGAAATATTATTTACATACACCAATTTAATCTCAACTAATTATTTAACACTATAACTAAAAACTGTTTAACCAACTTAAATGTTAGATATTTACAAACTTAAAGTAGATTATATAAGGACTATTTATTTATTATTACAGCATTTATTTATTCACTAATATTACGAATTACACAAAGCACATTTCAATTCACCGGTTGAACACTAATTGATTTCTCTTCTATGCGCGACGGTCGATTTATATCCCCCATGTAAACGTTCTAGAAGACGTTGGAACATACTCGTGTATTACCTCGTCGATGTGTCATATATCTCGAACATCGCAAGGAAATGAAAAAAGGCATTACCATTTGTTTCGTCATTCATTTGTCAAATCCGGAGTTGGAACAACCATAAAAACCCAATACGAGTTATTCAATTTAGAAGGCAGAGATCAAAACCGTATTGTAAGACTTACATAGTAACCTTTAATCTTACTGGCACTCTGTAGATATGGCATTAGTCTCTTCCAAAGATTAATGTTAATTCAGAGCAACTATTTAAGCCTGGATGGTGTGTGTTTTCGGTTTTGCCGGGTGCCCATTTTATTGAAATGGGAAACTTCTCCTCGTTAGAGCGAATGATTAGAATATAGATAGAAAGTTCGTATCGGTCTTAAAATTTTCAGTTTTTTTCATCAAATTAGTACCCAGCAAAACCGAAATTCCAACATGACCCAAATAAGAACCACCCTAATATATACATATATTTGAAATTTAGCACACAAAATTAATAATAAAGCCTAAAACTCATAAAAACTTATGATATAAAAGTCTTAATAGTGATGGCGCTGTATATGACAAATCTATTCTGCCATTAGCTTCGTTCGATAGATTGCACTTTTGCTCTTTATTTTGGGCACCGGGGTTTGAACGTTACCACGAACATTGATTGTCATGATTGTTTTACGTGGGGTACCCGCGTGAATATACCCCGACGTTCCCTTCCAGAAGGATGTGATTGGGATACTCCCAATCAGCGCGCAAGTTGCATAACCGGCAGTACAGCAATTGCTACCAGATCAGCTCACTGGTCGGAGCGAGGTTGCCTCTCCACCCACTACTAGCTATCGCAGGCATAGTATCGGAGCGATTGACTTGCGTCACGTGCTCACCCGCCGGCACCGAAGTTCCTCGTCCAGCAATAGGACTATTCCCCAACTTAACGCTCTTATTAAGTGGGACTACTGCCCGATCGAATCCAACCTCAATTGTGGCGGGACTTGGTTTTTTAATGGTTTTGCCACCCCGATCTACCAATTATAGGCTTGGTGGGCCCTCGACAGAGCTTTGTTTAAGTCTACACGTTATAGACTCCCGGTATGTACCCGTATTTGGTGAAGTTGTCTTGATTGTGAGAGGCTATGTATTCGCTTCAACTCTCCTTAAGTGTAATGGCTTTCAGAGCTTCTCCCAACCACTGTACGCGGCTGCAGTCCGGATCATAGGGTGGTCGGGATAGCTCCTAAGCACATTTACCTGGCGGCCTGCAGTTTTCCATTAGCCCAAAAGCAGGGTAAACCTCACTTCGATTCTCCGAACTTGAGATTCAGTCAAACAGCGGGTTCCTTTGGTGACCATAAATGACCACGGTCAAGCAGCGGGTTCCATTGGTGACCATAAATGACCTCGGTCAAGCAGCGGGTTCCGTTGGTAACCATAAATGACCTCGGACAAGCAACGGGTTGCTTGGTGACCATAAATGACCTTATCCCAGGCGAGATTCGAATCCGCCCACACCGGTCTCATCTACCAGGGCTCCCCCTGATCGGTATGAGTTACCGTCGAGAATTCCCACGAATTTCTCTACCACACACTTATTCTGACAGCTTCATCCGTTGCCCGTCAGCGAGATAGGATAGAAGACGTCGTGTGGTCTCCCGAACACCCAAGTTACCACGAACAGTCGAAAAATGTGTTATATGTCATTATCAAAGCGCAGTTTGTAGTTTCTTCATAGATCTACCGTTTGTCATGTTACCATGGTAACTGCTCAAAATTATGAAAAAAAGATATTTTGTGTAACCTTTATGTAAAGTTTACATTTTTTTACTGCTTGTCAGTTGCTAAAACGTAACGTTTTCCTCCTTGCGGACTAAAATATGTTTCATCCGGAAAGTTAAAGATTTTAGCCTAAGATTCATTTTGCTTTTCTCATTTTAACGATTTTATTTAGCTTTTTATTTTTTTAAGTTTATTTACGGTAGTATTTTATAGCATTTATTAGTGTAGTAAAAATATTGTATTATACATGTGGGAAAAGTTCAAATTTTAGTGCTCGGTATGATCGTCTCCCTCCGCTGCGCGTCGATCTTTTCTGTTTTCTGTTTTATATTTTATACTTTTATAAAAAATTATTTTCGAAAACGAAGGCCCATGCACTCAAGCGGCTTTTATTTACATTTATGACACAAAAAAGGAATCGTACTCGCCAGGAATTACTCTTAAATCTTTGAAATTACGATGCAAATAAGCAAATTATTATCAACTAAAGCGTTCATTGTGTAGCAGCCATTCCTTTCTCCAATATAACCAAAAAACTGCGATTTAATTACTCACGAGAACCTCGTGAATGATGCAAAAACGGAGAAATTAGTTCTTAGAAATTCTAAAAGCTGCACCGCTTCATAATAGTATATTAAAGTATTAGTTCCATAAGACACGTTGTAGCGGTGAGTTTTCTAAAGAGGACAAGTGCGCTAAAATGTCTTATGAAACGAATACTTTATACTATTTTTCTATATTTGCGTTAGTTCATTAATTATTAATTAGAATATTACTTAGTTTTAAATAAAATTTGTTAGGGATATTTTGGTAAGTAACATGACAGTTGGCAACATAGAAATTATTTAATTGTTTTTCACGTAGCGCCGCTAACTTTAGGCAATCTGCGCGACGTAGAAATTCCCATCCTTGTGTGATACACACATGTCTGATGCCCGTTAAGCGGTAACACCTCGTTCAAATTTACCAGGTGTATTATACTACGTACTGTTGAAAACTATTATAAATTCAAAGTAGACCAGTTGAGAATGCGCAGAGGTAGCATTGCCATGACGAACAAAAACAACTGTATACCTAAAAAACTAATTTAGTTTTGAAAACTAATGTTCACGTAACACATTAGTTGTCATAAAAACTAAAATTCTAAGTCCTAAAATTTTTCGTTTAAAAAAAAGCTGCTTAAATGTTTATTTTTTCGTAAATTTTTAAAAAATACAAAATTTTTCATTTTTCAAAAATTTACCGAAATTTCCGGTGGTCATTTTGACCACTTTCCCGAAGAGATACAAAAAAATATTTCAACCAAAAGTTTCTTAGTATTCGATGTACTATAAGATGTACTATAAGAAAAATTCAAAAAAGACAACAGGGAAATAGGCGACAGACCGACAGACAGACAGACTTCACGAATTCAGAGACGAACTTTTTGTTCGTCGAATATATGCCAATATATTTGTGGCATAAATGATAATTGCTACTTAATGAATTAAAAAATTGGATAAAATAAAAATAATTATATTTTTTTTATAGAATAAATACCTTATTTGCTAAAGAAATAAATGAGATATAAATGCAATAGTATTTTCAACAAAGAATGATTTTTGTTAACAAAAATAATTATTCATTGGACCCTTTGGATAATTTATAAGTTAAAAATATAAAATTTTACGAAACTAAATATTATTACGTTGCGTTCATCTTCATTGTGAGCATATTGCACTTATACACAACACATGCATCCCATGATGACCGCATCAAAATTTACAATTTCGTTAATAATATAGTAAAAACTGTTACGCCCATAACAGGGCTATCTATACAGCGCATTTATGCGGTCTGCAATGCTAGTTTTGCGAGCGTTGCATTCCAGTTATAAGAGTTCACTGCGTAAATAAGATAAGTTTGACATTCTAAGAACAGCTGTCTAACAGTGATATCAACTTAAATCAATTAAAATGTTACTGTTAGCAGTATTCAAATAAATTTCATTAGGACACGCAAAATGCGTGTCTTAATGGCTTCATTAGGACACGCAAATATAAAAAACAACTTAACTGTTAATAGTCCATTGCTCGGCAAAATGGTTCACAGGTTACAATAAAGGAATGAATTATTTTACTACATTTAGCATATTGACTTTTACGAAGACAATGTCCTTTTCAGGAAAGCTTTTAATTCCAACTTTTTAGTAGTAATTTTACTTTTGTAGATCAGTAGGTTTAGGTTATCGAACTTAAATCGACGTAGGTTGTGCAAACTTTTGGCCGGATTGGTTTGTTTTCTGAGCTTTAACTGCATTAAGCCATCTAGTATTCAGTTATTCTTATAATGGATTTATCTCCGATTTTGTTAGGTTATGTCAGAATGTGTTATAAAGTCGGTCGGAGATATTAGGCTAGGAGTTTTTAAGTTTAGTCAAGCTAAGTAAAAATAGTGCAGAGCATCTCTTGTGATTCGTTAATTTTCTGATGGCAACTTCATAATAAGGTAAGGTCTAACCTAGTTTCCTTTCTTGGCAGACGTGCGCACTTGAGATTTCAACTATTATCAGAAAAATTAAAATAAATCCATTACTTAAAATCTAACCTAAAAATAAAAATTGTGCTGACATATGTGAGCAATTTTTAAAGGTACTAATTTGTTCTTTCACGGCCATATTAGATGCAAATACATTTTTAACATACTATATTAATAAATATTGTGAATCTTTTAATAATTATTTTCTTTTCATTTCGTACAATTCTTGCGCAGATCGCGAAAACCGTAGTATAAGAGATGTATATCTTACTACTTTTTCAATTTTATATTAAAAATTCCTATTGTACGAAAAAATTATAAACTATTGATTTATGGTACTTTTGCATTTTATATATACATATACTCATACATACTATATACACTACCGCCGGGAAATTTAATCGCAACAAAATAAAATTATTAATATAAACTGAATAAAGAGCGCGTTCAAAATATCAAAATCCATTAAGTCGAACTAAATTGTTGAATGTTTGTAACAGCCACAACGATTGGACTTGCAAAGAAATAACAAGAATGAAAAATTACAATAAATCAATGAATCTAGGATTCTAGTTCAATAGTTCAATACCACAAGATGTGTACTTAGGAAGATTGATAAGGAAATGGACTAAAATTAGAACAAAGGTCCCTCAATTGTTAAATCGCAAAAGTTATAAAGATACTGTGTCTCGTGAATAGTTTTCTGTTATAAACATACCTACTGGTAATACAAGCAGGATTCCTGCTATCGTTGCCTTAAAATGGTCCTATTAAGGCGGAAAGCGATAGTATAGGGCACTTTTTAACGCTGCCCTTAGGTTCATCAACAAAACTTTTGTTATAGAAACTTAACTCTAAGAAGAAAGAAAATTGACAACATCGCATTTGGCGAACAAAGATCCATCTGGCAATTAATTCAAAAATAGACTTAAGATTGAAGCCTTTGGTAATTGGTAAAAAAATGTTTGTTAGTGATCCTGTTACTTTAGTTAGAGTAAATTAAACGAATTGGCACCAATATATACCTGACAGTGTATTTGACAAGAGAAGGGTGTGCATAATAACGACACTGCTGTATTTGACTTCGACTATAGTTATAACTGATGAATTTTTGCAATTTCAAAAGTTACTAAAATTTGTGGGAATTTTAAAATTTTACAAATCTTTAAATAACTAAGCAACATTTAGAGATCAAAATTATATTGACTTGACCAAAAAAAGGTATCTGTATATAAATAATAGTACCTACATTATGTTTAAATTTGTAAAATTTTAAAATTCCCGCTAATTTTAGTAACTTTTCAAATTGCCATGATTTAACAGTTATAACTAGAGACCTATTAGTGCAAATATGATCACGTCCTTTTACTGCGCGTGAATGTGAAACTACGCAGTTTGTTTTAATAATTAATATAAGGTAACTTTACATTTTAAACATTTTATTAATACATGTGTAATTTTATAATTTTAGTAATTAGTATTACTCATGATGAGTAAGACGGGGGCGCTTGGAAACTTATAAGACATGTTCAACAGTAAACCATTTAATATTAATATCCAACGACGTTGTACTTTTTTCAATAATTCATATTCAGTATTTTATTTTCAAGCAATAAACAGAGTTATTAAGAAATTATGTGAGTAAAGGCCATAATTATAATTATATCTAATTCGCAGTACAAATGAGTAATTACATCATAATTGTAGTAATTTTGAACTTTGGCGGGGTTCACGGAGTGTTGCAAGAGAATCTCCTAATATGAATTTCATGAGAGTTGGCATGGAGCACGAGTAGTTCACTCTAGCGACAATTAACAACTATACCATGGACCAAGAAAACCAATTTCGAAGTAAAGGTTCCGGGGTGCCCTTTACCCAAAATACGAGTGTCTCAACTGGGCTCGCTTATATTTTTCATGTATGTTTGCATTGCAATAAATAAATAATTTTATTATTGACCTTGGAAAACTACACTATTTTTTACTCTAAATTTTAATTTAAATAGAAAACAAATTATACAAAAGTTTTATAGCAATCCACTCTAAATAGGCAATATTTTTCCCATGTAGAGTAAAAGATTCAAAAGTCAAGAATAACATCTTACTCTGAAACGATTAGCAATTTGACTGTTTTAATGTAAAAAAGTTACCATAAATGATTAAAGATATAATTGTTTTAGAGTGTAATAAATCCACACTGACATTGTATTGAGGTTAACTCTAGATCATAGAGTTAACGAAGGTGCAGATTCTATTTTACTTTAAATGTATTGGACCAAAACACACACACTATTTAGAGTGGTCTAGTGTTCGGATTTTACACTAAATTTCTTACTGTACTAAAATGACATCGCATTGATTGTATGAAGATGGTAACCCAAGAGTTTTTATATCAATATTACCTACTGGCACTGTTTCTTCTTTTACTGGCTTTATGGGTAAGAAAGATACTCGTCGTAGAACCCAAAATCGTTGGTTTAGCTGGATAGGGATTAAACTAATCCCTAAAGGCCTATCTAAGTAACCGTAATAGTATTTAGAATTTTAAAAATAGAAACTTATAATTCAAATTGTTTTTTAGTTGCCATATCAGCATTTTTAATGTATCTTTTTATGTTTATATGCGGTAATAATATTTGAGATTTTGCAATTATCAGCAGCTAATATGAAATCGCAGTTACAATTATCCATACCATTTTTACAGTACGTTCAATTCATGTGACTCAAATAGTGCAAACGGTAGAATTTGACCTTATTAACAACGGATTTTAAGGTAATCGGACTTGGTATTTGGTTTAATGTTGTCTCCGTCGGATTAGTGGCATTCCCTGAATCTAAAAGTAAAATTCCAATTTCTTAACTAACGTTCAGATTTACTGTTTGCTGAAAAAGTTGAAACCCTTTCGGCTTTTATTAAAGATTGCGCACACGCATCCTATATTAATAATTTCCTAGACGCTATTTGCAGATAGTGTAATAGAATTAGCTTAATAATTAAAAAAAATTAATTGCAATAATTAGAAACTAATTTATAACAATCACAGTCGCAATTATTGTATGTAAGTTGTAGATTGTATGTTAAGACGCAAATTGTGCGCAACAAAATCTTAAACCCTCGATTTTATCTTGGGGTCGTCTGCCACAACTTACTCAAGGAAGTCATTACCTTTTAAAAACAATTGATCAAGTTTTTTTTTCATGGGAAACTTGGAATTTCAAGCATACACCCCCTTGGTTGTATCCTAGACATATTCGAAAAAGTTTCGTATACGAATAACGTAATTTTTCTAATTCTAATTAGTTTTAGGTAATATTAAGCTAATCCTATTTTAAAACATTACAGTCAAAAATTGTGTCATTTCACATGCCACCTTTTTTAGAATGAGTCGAGCATACGTCCCCAAGCACGTAAGTTAATTATTTTCCTGGTTTATAGCTTAAGGAACTTAAGAGAGTAATTAAATTAAAATAATTAAAGAGAATAATTAAGACGAAGTAATTTATAAAATTATACCTCAAAAATCTAGAAAAAATCCTTCAGGTTAAAAATGGCGAGAACTATATTTCTACTACTAGTACAACTGTTTAAAATAGGAAATGGTGCCGAAATTGTGTTCGTTGCCATAACATTGATAATGTTAACTTTAATATTATACTATTATTGTTACCTTATTGAGACAACAAATATGTCCACTTGTAGAGAGGTATATGAACAATCGAACACTATAAGATAATCAAAAAATATCACAAAAAACAAGATTATTCTTCATCGTTCCACAGCTCTTCAATGTCATGTAGACACCGAGACATGCTACGAGACGTTCAGACCGCTGAAACATTGAGCCATTGTACTAGCACTAATAAAGAATAAAACAAAAAAAAATTTTTGGGTGCAGAGTGGCAAAATCTTATTGCTGACAACATTCACAGGATGTTCCACCAGAAGTCTTAAAGTTGCCAACACACATTGCCGAAAAGAATTTAGGATACCAAAACATTAATTTATGCAGTTAACTGACACAAAAGATAATTATTTCTCTATACATCTAAATAACACAAACATATCTAACCTCAGATCCGGTCAGCGCTTTGCAAATGATTTTTTTCTAACTCATAATAGTTATTTATTATATAAGGGGAAAACTACTGTGTGATCGTCTTCCTCCGTTGCGCGTCGGGAGACAAATCACACCTTGCGCTAAAATCTTCATCGAGTATAATATAATATTTTTCAAATTGACAGGTAACCTCAAATAAAAGTGAATACGAAATTAACCTCGCCCCTAATATTTAGTCGCATTTTGGCTAACTTTTTCATAATTATTAGGCACAAACGCAAAATGGTTATGAAATAAAAAAAAGTGGATAATTCTACCGAGCCAAACGCCATCACTTCGAGAACTGACGTTTGACGAACCGTTCAGAGAGACTTTAAACTGCTGCAGTTCGCTAAATGCGTCCAATGAGAATTAACTTAACTGCATTCTAACCTAAAAGCACAAGGAGTTTAAAATAAAAAATAACTAAAAAAATCTGTACTCATCGCTGCAAAAGGTTTTGTTCAAATCTAAGCCTACTTTGAATTACAGAAAATCCTGGACGATTTTCACTAATTCATTGGGTTTAGAGTGCCTGATAGCGTCAAATAAAATACGATACGTTCATTTTCTGGTTGAGTACTTATAATATGTGCAATATTTCTTGCCTATCATTTTAGTGTAAACCGGTTTTCACCAAAAATGAGTTAGTTACAGTTAAACTTTAAGCTTAGCTAACCTTTTATTTAGTTAGGTCTACTTAGTTTTAATATATGGAGAAACCAAAAAAGAAAAACAGAACAAACAGCCTTTTTCGAGAGTTGGGTAAAGCAGTAACGAAGAAAGGGATTATATTTTTGTACCCTAAACCACCTGCTACAGTAATCGTGTTTTCCACATAAAAAAATCATAAGATCGTACGAAAAGTGAAATCGAGGAGGGTTACCGGAATCATTTGGTTTGTTCTAGTAAAAAGTGGAAAAGTCTCTTAAAAAACGTTAGGCTTAAGAAATCTCAAAACGTAAGATAAATTTTGGAATACGTTTTGAATAATAGAGATATGTACTATTGGTTTAGACAACTTTTGACGAACTGAGATTTGGAAGATTATAAATGAGCAATGGGTTAATAAGGATTTAGTAGAAACTATCAAGAGTCCGTGAGAAGAAACAGAAATTACGCAATATTACCCGATATATGCATGAGACCAACCGGTATACTATTATATTAATCAACTTAAAAAAGATAGAAGTGATGGAAATTAATCAATAATAAACGTAAAAAGTGATACATTTAATGAAACAGAAAAACAGCAAAATCTGTAGTGGACTGATTAAGCTTTTAATAATAAAAAACAAACACATACTTATTGAAGGAGAATTACAAGCCTACGTAACAGAGTACACGTAGGGAAGATCCTATTAAAACTAAAATGTCAATAATTACATTGGTTTGAACATACACAAGAAGGCAGTATGATAAAAGAAAGCTTGGAAATTAACACAGGTAGAAAAGGAGTAAAAGTTCGAGGAACGGTGGTAGTGACAACACTTATGTTTAAGTGTTAACCTCGCCTTACCATTCGGAATAAACTCGGGAATCCCTGTACTATCATAGCAAACGAGGCTCTGTCGACAGAGACGAAGCGGAATAACCTATTAACAGGAATGTAGAGAAAATGCTACGTTATACCACACGTACTGGTTCGCATTAAGGAAGAATTATACAGCTGGATAGGAAGCTCAGAAATGGTAATCTAACTCTACACCTCTTCGAGCAGAATGAATAACTCGCAGAACTCTATTGGCCTAGAGACTATTGCCGGAAGGATGCAAATAAGATGGGAAATAAGCAAAATGGAGGAAAATATAACAACAGAAAATCTAAAAGAAAGAAAAGTAGATATTACACTAGTAACGAAAACCAAAAAGATTCTACGTCTCGGCGAACAATATAGTAATATACGATGTTTGCTCGGTAAATTCCCGCGCTTTTGTACGGATGAAACTACATACGACCGTGAAAATCATCTTTTGTCTGTTTCTAATTACTGTATGGCAAATACAGTTACTTATTGACAAGTTTTGTTTAAGTTTTTTGACAAAGAAGCGAAATGCTTCAAATTTGCAAATTAAAATTACCAACTACCGTTCCTAAGTCTTTCTATTGAAAATTTGTTTTAAAAGATGAATAAAAAATTAAAAAAAACTCACATATTTGATTTTTCAATAGTTCTTACACAAAAATAATAATTAATGCGAATGCCGTATTAGTTTTAGTTGGCCATGTTTGGATGTTTCTTCTGCTGCCATCTAGCGGCAGCATTAGGGGTAGCTTAGCGAAAAACATATAACGATATTTTACTTCATCGTATTACGACTGTTTGTGTCAATAAGTGTTAGGTTAGGTTGGTCATTTGTACTGTACTAAAAAATGACCGATTTTCACGAGCAACGAATTTGTGTAAAAGTTTGTTTCAAATTGCAAAAATCCTTGACGGGAACATTTTATATGTTAAAAACAGAATTTGGAAATGAAGCTTTAAGCCATACTACTCAAACATACGAATGCAATGGTGGAAACGCTTCAAAGATGGTCGAACTTCAGTCGATGGGAATGCTCGTTTCGGACGGCGTCAACATACAAAACTGTTGGAAATATTGAAAGATTAGTGAACTTAAATATTCGTTCTAACCATCGCTTAACTGTTCAGGAAGTAATTGAAGAAATAAACATGTCAAAGACTGTTTGTCATTTTAACCTTTTATTCACTCACAAAATTTAGATAGCAAATAGCGAAGATACTTTCAAAAGATCGTTATACGTATGAATTAACAATGTTGTACCTTAACCAAGTACAACCTTAAAACTTGCTGAAGAAGCAAGTGAGGGCTTTTAAAGGAAAAGGTATGAAAATCCTTAGACTGCAAAGTACCTTAACATGGGATAAATATAATAAATCATAAAGTAGTGGTAGTAGACAGTAGAACAATCAACCGACCACTTAACAGCGTTTGACTTGCAAATATATCCGAAATAAGGAGAACTCCAAAAGTTCTTAAATATTCTCAAAATGCTCCAACGTTTTCCAATGTTCATTGAAAACCTTTTTTTTAATTTGCTATTTGCAGTTAATCTGTCTGTTGAAACGTAATACATATGCTATAATACAAGTAATAATAGGAAGTATAAATAAAACATTGGAATATATTAACCTTACTGACTGACCAACATACGTCCAGAACATCACAAGATTTGGCTGGAAAATTCACGTCCAGCATTTCATAACAGTTGCTACGGACGAGTAGAGCCTGTTGTAAGATTTCCAGCGCGTCATAACACTTGCAACAGACACGTAAAGTGCATTATAAGATTTTCTGACAAAGGCAGATCTAGCGCGTCATATACTTGCTACAGCACACATCAAGCGCGTCGTAATATTTACCTACAGAGACATGTCCAATGCGTCATAACACTTGCTACGGACGAGTAGAGCGGGTCATAACCTTTCCTGACAAAGGTTATACGCCCAGCGGATTATAACACTTACTACGGACACGTAAAGCGCGTCAAAATATTTCCTGACATATGCACATATAGCGCCTCATTAGATTTCAGCAGGACAGGTCGAGCGCGTTATAACATTTGCTGACAAAAATACTTGCTATAGACATATAAAGCGCGTCATAACATTTGCTATCAAAACCACTTGCTACAGACACATAGAGCGCGTCATATTTCCTGACAATGGCACGTTCGAGTGCGTCATTAAAGTTGCTGCAGGACATTTTATGGCAAAAACACGTACAACATTATACTTGCTGATGGACACGTCGATCGCGTTGTAACATTTACTGACAAAGCCAGGTCCTGCGCTTCAGAACACTTAAGACGGACCACATCGAGCACGTCATAACATTTACTGCTAAAGTTACATCCATCAAGTCGTAACACTTACTACGGACACGTAAAGCGCGTTATAATAGTTCCTGATAAAGGCACATCTAGCGCGTCAGTAGATTTGCTGCAGGACAGGTCGAGCGCGCTAACATTTGCTAACAAAAACACATCCAGCGCGTCGTAGCACTTGCTACAGACACGTAGAACGCGTCATAATATTTCCTGACAAACGTCAAACGTGTCTTTAGATTTACTGCAGGACAAATCGAGCATAACGTTATAACATTTGCTGACAGAAATATGCCCAACGCTTGCTACGGACGAGTAGAGCGTGTCCTAAGATTTCCTGACAAAGTCACAAATAACACTTGCCACGGACGTTGAGCACGTTCAGGACTACAGAACGCGTTGAGCGCATCGTAACATTTGCTGACGTCATAACACTTGCTATGGAAAACGTCGAATACATTTAGTACCAAAGACCTTTCCAGCACATCGTAATATTTGTTACGGTATACGTCGAATGGATCATAACATTTGCTGCCGAAAACACGTCCAGCGTATCATAACCTATGCTACGGGACGCATCAAGCGCATCGCACATTTGCTGACAAAGATATGTTCAACGAGTCATAACACTTGCCATGGAACACGTCAAACGCGTCACACCTACAACGTGTAACATAACATATAACGAATACTGGTTTGGTGGTTTATGAAGCCGTGTTTTCACTTCCTTTAAAAATGTTCGAGTTTGTTACATTGCCAACAACATGGGCGTCACAACACTAAAAATTGCTTATTTGTTAATAAACAAACAAAAGCTTGTCGTCAGGGCAATCAAATCTACTGAAGTTCCGCTTTGCTTCGTCATCTTACAGCTGCAAGTAACCGTGTACATTTTTGCATGCGTATGCGATTCAAAGGCGTCTAGCTTCGGTTTTAAACACAGATTTTCGTTTTTGTTTTTTTCTCGTTTACGCTCATTCGTGCTCCATTACATATTCTAAAAAAATTTCAAGAATTCTTCATGAGAACGTTCGCGAACGTGCTCGATTATGCTCGCAAAGATATAATATTCTCAGCAGCGTTTTCAGAATATTGTTTTGTTTACAACACTAGACACCGTATGTTGTATATATGGAAGCAAGACGTGGACCACGAAAGATTCAGATAGAAAATATTACAAAGTATAGAGATGAGATTTTTAGCGCAGCAGCTGGGTGCCAAAAGAAACTCAGATATGAGAAACAAATTAAAGATTTTTTGACTCCGCAAGAGTTTTTAAGATACATAGTAAAAATGGAGTTCTAGTTATGGGGGGGGGGGCAAAAGAGGTGACAGACAAGGACGTAACAAACTAGGCCTAATACGTAATGGAAAGACGAAGAAGAACAGAACAGACTGGAATAAAGTTAATACTGGTGGACAAGAAAAGAAGTAGACTAGAAGACAACCTTTTTATGACGCTCAATAGAGGTCAAATGAAATAAGTCCTAGCATGAATTTATCAAATGGTAAAGCTGCATTTTTTAAACTTAAATTCAGTAAATTGAAACAAGTTTGAAACTATTTAAAATCTTAAACTTCGTTTATAAAATATTTAACATACAGGACGAACGAGTTCAGCAATTAAAATTATTTAATTGTTTGGTTATGCTTCTTCCTGTTTATATGTTGCATATAAAAAAGTACTCCATGCAAATGCATATCTTTCCGTGCTCTATTCAGAATGCAAATTTTGTTTGTGCATTTAAATTTGCACCCATTAACCCGTACACCGAGTAAAGCGTTTGTATAATTGCAATAAACATATTTTTGCTTTCAGTAAAGAATACTATTAAACAACGCATGTATTATTAAGGAATAACGAACTAGTAAAAACCAAGAACGGTCATAGACGATCAAACTTTTGTCGTTATTCGTATTTTTAAATTAGGCTATTGTTGAGGAACTGAAGCTACTATTATTAATATTAATCCTCCTTTATCATTTTAAAAAACCAAAGCACTAACGGAAAATCAAAAATGAATTATTTTCGACTCGCTAATCAACAAAGAGAGTTAAAACTATGATCGCGCTTCTATGCGTGCAACTACGACAACGTGTATTAATAATCTATACAAAAGAAAGAAAAAATCCAATTCCCAATGACCATAAAATTAATTCGAAAATAAAAATTTGAAAGAACAAAAGACTTTAATACAAGATTATGTTTATTCAAACTTAAATACAACAGCCGAGAGAGTTTATCTACGCACACGGGCTTAGCCCACTGAAGTTAGTTTTACTATTTGTAATCAGTTGTCAGCGGCACTCGGTAAAGTCCAGTTAAAAATTCGAGATTGCATCCATCCTCTTGGCATCGCGTCGCTTAGAAAAAAAGAATTCGCGTCCAATTTTTTCTCCTCTTGAGAATTAGAAAAAAATTGTGCGATATAATATTTTTTCAGGTGAAAGTGAAGGAGAGAAGAGAACCAAAAATAAAAGTTTCGTCCTTTTATTTTCTGGAATTTGTTATGTGAGTTTTTCTTTTTTATTATTTACTTTTATTTACATTAATTTTCTCATTGGGACCTTTATTTTTTTTATTAATGCAAATATAAAATAAACGAATTTCGTTGACCTATTATTCGTGTTTTAAAATGAGATGGGTATTGAACTTTTAAAAAGGAAAATACGTGTATATATAAGCGCGTCTAGACTAACTATTCAAATAAGAGCTATGCAATTTTTGACAGTGATAAAAAAAATCGGCATAGAAGAGAAGGAACCGGTTGCTTTGCAAAAATAAATCGGGAATAGACGACTACGACGACTTTTTAAGGGGGGACCTTTCTATAGGATATATTTTGTAAGACAAGAGAGCGAAGGGAGAAAACCCTTTTGAAAGTTTGAAATTCGCATTAGGGTACTTCTGTTGTACACGGAGGACGATGCTGTATGAGATTGTGTGTGTGTTTGTGTATGACTATTATCATCATCAGCATCCTACGGATGGTCACACAAAAGGAAAGGGCAAACCTTAACTTACCCTCAAATCAAGGTTATTCAATTTTGCGAGCCTTCTCAATTATATTTTGATTTTAAAAAGAAATTTCCTAAATATATTCATAATTAAATTATTATTTATATGTTGTAGAACTTGTTGCGAATAAACTAACTGAAATTACAAAACGGGTAGTTGGGTTTGTTGAAAAAGGACAGAGAGGGATTCGCCCACTTGTTGATTTTAACGCGCGCTCGACGCTCTCACTCGATGGGCTAGCGTTTTGAACGGGAACATTTGGGGATGTTTATTTCTATATATACGGGTTTAGAAACGTGGAGATATCCGTTTTTCGCGACGATGATATTTGATGAAGTAATATCATTCTTTTTCGACGGTTTTTTACTAATTAAAAAGCAATTAAAATAAAAATGTAACTTTATTTTTTAGTTTAAAATTCTCAATACTAAAAAAAATATTTTCTAGCAGGACTAAAATGGAAGATAAAAAAAGAAAGTAAGTTAATATGGGTGTTATTGTAGAATTCTAAATAAGTAACTAATGTTAATGCAACCTCTGCTAAAACTCTCGAGTTGGCAAAAATCCATGTTTTGTGTGTATAAAAATTGATTCATCTATTTTTCATTCATTTTTTAAACAGCCTTTCAGTTTTATTTCTGCAATAAACTCTGCCATAAGAAAATTTAAGTCTATGCCAAGATTATAATATTTGTTCAAGCCATTTCCCTGTAGATGAATTACAAATTTTACAATCAATTTAGGGATTATTCAGCCTTCAAGCAAATCAATACTTAAAAAGAATTACTTAAAGTTACCCGGAACTGAAACTGATTTTTTCAAGAGTAGGAACTCTAGCCAAAATCTAGTTACAAAAATAACAGAACATTAACTAACGTCAAATAAAACAATTTTAAATATATAAACACAACAATTTTTTAATTTTAACAATTTGAACGAATAACTAGGGATATAATGGCAAAACATGTCTGTCGCAAGTGAGCAAAATTCTTGAGGCTAAACTTTCAAAAAGAACCTAACCTATAAGAATCTAATTTACCATTACTGACTATTTCATTATTTTTAGGACTATATTTTGGCTCATTTTTTAAGGAACCCCTTAAGAGTCCCTAGGAACATTAATCGAGATCTTTGAAACATAAACCTTACTTGATAAATTAAGAAAATTTACAGATCAGAAATGTGTCTTCCGTGTCATCCCTGTAAGGCACATGGACAATTTTTGCACTTTAACAATTACTTGCGATTAACCATTTTTTTTATATTTGTGACAGTTTGTACGACTCCAAACGTGGCGAGTTTCTTTATAACTCTTATCAATAACGTTGTTCTCTCTTACGACGGATTTTATTTTCATTTAATGTATCGTAAATGTATCTAATAAGCTAGCAGTATATACAAATTCATTTCACATGTAACTGAAGACAATAATAGCAGTTAGATTCTATCAAGCATCGTTGATAAACTTGACTGTCTACAATGCGGACTTAGATACATTGGACAGACTGGACAAGCCCTGAAATTAAAAACAAACTAACCCAGCTTAAGTGTGCAAAGTTAAAACAAAATCTGATGCTGTTAGGATTAATGTTAACAATTTGCTCATGCGATTAACATTATAAAAGTTCTAGATAACTCAGGTAAAACAATGTTCCTAGAGATATCATGTAGCATGTGAGAATAAGAATGCAATGAATTATAAAACCGATATCAGTAATTTGAGTACACTACACACTTTATTAGATAATTGCAATTGCAAGATTAATAGTGACAATAACTTACTAAGATAACAGTAATAATATCAATAAAAAGATAACAATAAATCAAGAAGACAGAAATTTAGACGCATACGAAAATACTTTCAATATTTCAAAGTTATTAAATCATTTCTGAAAAATAAGTGGATTATCTTTGATGTTTCTGGGATTCAATATGTTTTCTCAAGTAACTTTGCATAGCAGCATGTATTGTAATCATTTTAGGACCCTAAGAATTCTACGAAATACTGGTACTTCAGTAAAGTAATCCACTGGTTAAAAAACTAATTAATGTAAGAAAGCTGTGGAGATTTAAAATTAAATTAATATGATTAGTTTGAGTAACAATTTTAACACAAATTTTAAAATATGTTTGTTATTACCTAAAAGACTTGACGTTAGTCTTTGGAACAAAAACGACAACCCGAAAAATTCAATTTTTGAGTTACATACAGGAAAGTATAGCTAACTTACGAATTTATATTATTTCACGCGTGAGAGTGTTAATGTAACTTTTCTTCCGACCGATTCTATAATACACAGATTCTATAATAGCGTCACCAATTTTGTGGGGTCGTTATTGTAGGGGATGGATGTTGCAAACAATGATGGAAAAATAAAGTGTACGGACTTTCCAAAACATGAAAGGCGTAGGTAAATGGTGTATCTATCATTGCTTAATCTTGATTGGAATAATTTTCAAGATAACAATGTTTGCAAATATCTGTTCCGCAATTCATAGAAGTTGGTTTATCTGATATCGTCGTTTTGGCTTGGCTTTGTGGTTTAACTAAATCATTTAGATTGTTTACAGTATGTTCTTACTTCTGTGTTGCTTTATTATATGCTTAAGCTTTTGTCCGGTTTGACCTGTATATCCTTGATCACATTATAAACAATACAGCTTCCGTTATTTTTTTTTTGAAGATAATTTGTGACATTGGAAATTTTGATGTTAGTTTTGAATATGACAATTAATTCTAGAGGTGTATTTGGATATATTACTATTCTTTACAAAAGTTATGTAAATTTAATACTTTATTATTATTCACTAAAATATATCTAAAAAGGTTTTCGGGAATAAATATACGTAAGACAAAACAAATTAGTGAAAAATATGAAAATAAACCGTCAGTATATAATAAGTAAACGGAGGCAAGATTCTAAGTTGAGCAACCAGGAAATTAATTTTATATTAATTAGTTTCTAATTAATTACATATTGCAGTATAGTTAAAGATATGTACGAAGAAATACCTCAAAATTATGTAACCATTGCTAAAGGTGATAGAAAATTGTTCTTTGAACTGAGTCGTATATAAACTTTTTTTTTATAACTTACAATAGATGCTTGGGTCATATTGTGTGTTCCATTTTTTGAAATGTGAATAAATTTGTATCGAATATTTCTCTAAAAATCTAAATCTCGTACCTTAATGTTTGTTGGAATTACTCTATATTCAATATGGCCTACTGAACGTGTTATTTATATGTTCAATTCAGAAAATGTGCAAGATACGTAACATTGCCGAAAAATAGGAAATAAATAACCCATCCCAGATTCTATGGTGAAAAACTTCTCCGATGCGATGACAGAATACTGGTACAAAAAATTTCGGTTCCATTTCCATAAACTGATGCACATCACGCAACACAAAGTTGAGAGTTTATTCATTGAAAGAAGTCAAAACATGTTAATTCGTTATATTCTAGTAGATTCTCCAATATAAAAGCTGATGTGCTAGAATCTTAGGTTTTGACCAAATCGGAATATGGTTCCAACCTTAGAACCAGAATATCGTTCTGAATAAGAAGAATTTCATCGAATTGTTAAGTTTTGAAATCGCCGTTTTCTACCTGAATAGATGCCATTTTTACTATATTTAGAGAACATACACTGAGTTCTTTGTTTCTGATTTGATTTCTGACTGACTTTCCCAGTGTTTCTTCTTAAAAATCTCTAAATTACTTATTTTTGTCATGAAATTCCTCACTGAAGTCCAAGAGTGGTTATACAGAACCATCTAGAAGTTAGCGACTGAAGTGCTTACTTCAAACCGCCCTATTATTGGACCAGAAGCTAAGACGTTTTAGATGCTTGATACTGTAGTCCGATGATAATATAGAACTATTTCTGCTGAAGGCCAGAGGCCAAAGAAAGTTATTTCAAATCGTTTCATCGATGGCTGAAGGCTATGTTGGTTACATAGAAATACATTAAAGAAGGATCACATATTCGAAATATTCGCCTTTATTATAAATTCTCTATACTAATGTTCAGGAAGTCAACGAATATTTTCAAATCAAAAAATTAAATTTTCAAGTTATTTCGTTTTGATCTTCTTTAGCTTTAGGGTTTGTTTAAGCAGTGTAATAAACTATTTATAAATTCTGCTGATAAAGATTAAGTAAAGTATTTACAAAAATCAGTAAAAGTTACAAGAAGTGAAATGATATCTTTGAATTGGTAGATTAAATTAATCGTCTTTTCCAGTTTTTTTGACGTCTCGGGGCCAGTAAGTGTTTTCTTATGAAGCCTACAAACCATTCATCTCAGACACTAAATCAAAACTGTAAAACCCGATTAATTGGAGAAAGTATATGTTAATATGTTTGGCTGTTAATTAAGATGTTTAATTGGATGCGTCCGTGAAATTCAGCATTGTAAAGTAAGAAATTCCTCAGCTGTGTGTAAAAGGATTCATGTACATCTCCAGTGGTTTGGTTGTGCACAATTAGTGCAAATCATAGTCGAATTCACTTAGAAGTGGACTTAGAATCAAGTATAATAGGCTGTTATACATACATATTTATAATATCGTGGCAGTAGCATGGCGGAGTAAACATTCCCTGCAGATTCGAAGTAAGGGGAAAGCAGTAGAGGTGGAACTTTCTGAGCCTAAGTGTAACCAGTGCTAGACCTCGTTCCATTTCAGATCATCACTTTTGGTCGATCATATCTGCGCTTCAAGTACATTATAACATATTGCAATAGTTTGAAAAGAGATATTTAAGTATATAAATATGCACATATACATACAGCACTGTCGCGGCGGTAAAATATAGTTTCAAGCAATCGGAGGTATTTAGTTTCTGCAGACTGTGATGATCTGAAATGAAACGCGGTCTACCACGGTTAGTGTGACATAAAACCCTTAACGAAATGGTAAGAATTATAATGGCAAATAATTATAACAAATAATGTTTAAGGTTGGAGTATAAATTTTGCTGTTGCATAAAACGTGCTACCGTCAACTGGCTAAATATTTCCAAACATAGTTAGAATCAATAATAAATCATTAATATGATCAAAAAATGAAACAAATTATATTTATATGATTACACAAAAATAAACTCCTGTCTTTGATAAATTAGTTCGATTGCCGCTTTAAAAATAATTTAATTTGTAGTAATCTGTTGCTTTTGGACAAGTCTAGTATTTTGCTAACTACAACAATATTTGGATCATATTAAGCATACAAGATGGCAGAAAAAAGTAATATTTACAGTGTTGCCAACAGCTTCAAGCAACATAGTCTGTGTCAAAACTGAGCAGGCTATGAATTCTGTTTAATTTTACAGTTTACCGTGCAGTCTTGAGTCTTAAATTTACTATTAGTGCCTGCAATGACAAGCCGCAAGATTTGAATTGTCAAATTTATAATTGACATAAAAAAGTAAAATATGTAATAAAATTCTATTAATAAAAAATGAGAAATTAGTTTCAATAACATTTAATTGTAACTATGAATTGTGGTTAATTAATTTTATTAATAAAAGTAAATTGTCAAATTATGTATACAAGTAATTTTTGTTATCAAGTTTGTCAACCTGAATGTATTGCATACAGTAAAAATGAGGTGAAATCATGGCCTACTCCGAATTATATAGTTTTGAAATGGACTAATACACATTTGCTTCAACATGTGTCGAAATAAACCATAAAATATTTAAAAGAAACGACTATTATCATCGTACAAGTTATCAAATTTAGAATTTACAGCGCTGATGACAAATAACCATTTATCTCCACGTGTACATGCAGTTACAAAAGAACCACTTTTGACGCAAATACAAATTTACTCATTTCAGTTAATTTGTGCGGAAGACAGAACAAACATCTATCGAGGGCGGTATACAAGTCGCGGGCTGTAGGTTGGTTACCACTGTTGTGCCGATATATTTATATCAATGGTACATACTACACAAGGCTGCTTTCTAAGATTACTTTTAACGTTGGTCTGTTAAGGTAGCATTTTCAAAAGCTGAAAATTTCGTTTCGTGTAACGATCACGATCTTTATTTTTCCAGGTCATCTCACTGAGTATATTACTTGGCTGTGATCTTCCGTAATTTGGTGCATATCAAAACTATAAACTACTTATTTATTTGTAGCACTTTATGTTGGATAGACTGCATCAATATTTGACAGCTAACCTCAAATAAAAGTAAATAAGAAGTTAACTTTAAAGTGTTCGCTTTGAAGCTTTAGTGGCTTTTTCGATGCCGGTTCTATATTTATTAGACATGAATGCAAAAAGCTAAATAAAGAAATAGCGGAATGCTTCTGCAAAGTGCTTCAAAAGTTACGTTTGAAAAACCGTTCAGCGAGTTCCCAAACTGTGGCGCTTGCAGCGCTATACTTCACTGATTGCGCCCATTAAAACAATTACAAGTTTTGTCTCTAATTTGACAATGGCGTACCAGTAGTAAACTAAAAAAGCCGATTTTTATAATGACTTAGGATGCGTTGTTAAATATATTTAAATAAAGATGTAGTGTGTGAAAACAGTTTTTTATTGAGACATAACCTCCAATACTGCAACCAACCTATCACAAAGCAGTGTTATGAAGATTCTATTAAATCTCACGGCAACTAGGGTCACTACATCTAATCAGCAAGGCCACGCTCGTGGATGACACTACCGCAACGACGCCAACATGGCGCAAAATTGTTCATTATTGTTATTTTTATTGAATTTAATTAAATTCACGTTTAGTTTAAAAGGTCTCTCTACATAATTGTTATTTTGAAATCCCCAAGCTTGTAGTGTGCCAAATATGTAAAATGGTATCTTAATTTGCTCATTCACATTAAATACGGCGCCAACTTCGGTACTTCGGTACTACGCGAGTACTTCGGTACTCTCATCCGCCAGCAGGGTTGCCGGTGTGGGCAAATTCTCACAAAAAGGGCTGCCTACAAGAAATACTCTTTAGCGATGGGCGACTATTTGAGCTATTTAAAAATAATAACATAGAGTAGTTACTAGTACTTAATAATATAAGAATAATATAATAATAGGTATAGCGAATAATGCTATAGTACAACCAAAAAAATGAAGAAAATAAACCGGAGTGAATCTAGCAGCCGCAGACTAGCAGTCGGAGTTGATTGTGAACGAGCCTTGCTCCCAAATTGTCAAATTTAAAAAGTTTTTCACCGCACTTCAATTATTAATAAAATTATTAAACTGCAATTAATAAATATTAATTGGAATTGTGAAATTTTTTTTTATTCTTTCATTTGTTGGTTTAGGTATAGTATAAATAACTCCTAACTATGTTGTACACGTATATCTTCGACCAAAGTTTTAAAAAACTTTGCACTGCAATGACTATTTTTTCATTTCAAACTGTCTAAATTTGACAATTTGGGAGCAAGGCTCGTTCACAATCAACGCCGACTGCTAGTCTGCGGCTGCTAGATTCACTCCGGTTTATTTTCTTCATTTTTTGGTTGTACTATAGTATATATTAATAATCTAATCGAGTTACCTCTGTTTCTAATAGTGACACCGCGTCATAAAATACTGGCAACTCTGTCCGTTAGAGTGGCATGGCTGATAATATGTACATGCCCACAGTACATAGAAAAAAGACCTAGATAAATATAATATATAAAAACTAGATGTAATATTTTTCTGTGTTGAATATTTCCACGTTTGAAAACTTAGGTTATAGGAAACGTTATTAAAAAATTAAAAATATCTATTTTAAAATCGTTTCTTCGACTAATTTTAGCATTCTGAAATGTCATATATTTAGAATTTTTAATTTCGCAGTTTTCCAGCTCTAATGGATTTAAAGATTTGAACTTTAAATCCTATTAACTTGTGTATATACCAGAACTCAAGTTAATCCAAATACTTGAGATTCGAAACTTTCAGATGTTTTAAGCTTTCAAATTTTAGATTCTAATAGTTTCTGAGACTTGTTTCAGATATTTATGAGTTGAAGATATTCAAAAATTCACGATTTTTAATCTCAGATTTAGAATAATTACGAAACTGCAGTTTAGAATAGAAAATTCTAACGATTTCAGTGCTTACGAGTATGGGATTACATAGTTTCATTTTCAAACATTCAAAAATCTTCAGATTAGACATTCTAGGGAGTCAGAAACTGAACGTTTGAAGCATTTGAAAAATTAATAGTAGTAAAACTCATCTAGGTTGTAATTTAAAGGCTTCAGAACTTAAAACTTTATAATTTAAGATACCAGGTGAAGGTACCAAATATAGGGATTCCAGTTCCAAGATTTCAAACTTAAACTCAATATTTTGGATTTTTTGTTTCTCTGATATTTTAGAGACTTTTATTCTAAAATTTGAAAATTCCGAATTCTTTGTTAAGCTTAAGAGCTAATTTCATCATAGCCATTGCCAGTTTCATCATTTTAAAGCGCCTTTAAATTAAGAGTAACATTAATAGATATTTAAGATACAAGTGTAAAAAGCCATTCTTTATTGCTCGAACGGTTTAAAATACGAGCGAGGTACGAGCGAGCGTTTTAAAAGAAGTGAGTGCAATGAAGAGACTTTTTACGTGTGTATCTTACAACGTTTTATCTACAATCATAACCATAACGCTTTACTAGAGTAGAGTACTCATTTTCTTTGATATTTTTTTAAATTTGTGGCATACGTCATGTATATCCGCGTGCTTTAATTTTTAAATGCTAAGCAATTGTTTAGCAAGCAATTTCTAAAATATTCATAAATCATTTATTCATTGATTCATACATTTCTTATTCGCATTAACGTGTAATAAAAATTTTGTAACACTACCCCAGCAAACGTTAACTTTTTACACAAATAGCAGTGTAAGAAGTAGTCACTTTTTGTATGATCGTAGATAAAATGTAAATATTAGTTAATGTATATATACAGTGCGAGTATAAAGTCTGGAACTATCGAAATAAATCTTTTATTAAATATTTTTGAAAAGAATTCTTGAATACGTCGATTTTTATCTTAAATGAGACATATTTTAGAGTAATAGTTATTTGTAGATCGTCTTTTATTTCCGAGTTATGGCGGTAGCGAAATATATTAAAAAAGCATGATACTGTATTAGGAAATTCCCGAGATAATTGCTTTTAAAGTTTTAAAACAAAAATTAAAAAAACAATGTCTGCTTTCTAAATGACCCTGAGAGCATTTAAGGCTTCTTTTCTGCCTTCTTATGTTAAACCTTTTTCTGCCCTTTTATGTCAAATACATAACCTCTATACTACTACTAGATGAAAGCATGAGTTATTTATATTAAGTTGGAGATACTGCAAAAATTGTGATTGTTTTTTAAATTGTCATACTTTTTTCAACTCCTATGCAATCAATATCCTAAGTTTTTAATCAAAAAATGAAATCTTTAGTTTTTAACATTAAACATAACTTATTCGTAAAACTTTTAACAACGGAATATGACGCAAATGTAATCTCAAACATATTTTTACTTAACCTTTATAGTATATTGTGTCTCAAGGGCAGAAAATTAGCATTTGTAGCCCGCAGTTGTTTGATGCCCGAGCGAAGCGTAGCGTAGCGAGGGCAGCGGACAACTTAGCGCTACAAATGCTTTTCGGTCCGAGTGACATACAAAAGTTTTTCGCCTACCTGTTTGAAAGTTTAAAAAAGAATTCCAAAAGTTAAACAGTAACGTAACTTATTAGTAAATTAAATAGGCATATGTTAGAGGGAATGAATGAAAATGAAAATAACGCCAGACGTATTTAGTAATTTATTAACTAAATTAACCTAATAATCATTACACTACATACAACACGGCCGTATAGTAAATGTTTTCATTATTATTGGTAAATAAAAGGAACAGGATATGTGAACAATATGAATGAACAAAGTTAAAAAATGGACTGTATTACAACAAAAATTGGGAGCAAACTGTTAACTGAATGTTGAGCGGACTTACCTGACGTTTCGATGAGCTATTCGACGATATAAGGAAGCTCTATCGCCATATACTGTCTGCTCTAGCGCCTTCAATAACTGACCAATGCACAAATACACCACAAGCACTTGTATTTCCAAATTATCAGCAAAATTAGGCACACAAAGGTAAAAGTAATGTTTTGACCTCTTTCAAATTTCAATTGTTTTTTTCGAAGTGGCTTTTATGTAGCCCACTCAACAACAAAAAACGTACAAAATTTTGTATTCAAAGCCGAACGTTGTAACCAAGAAAAACTAACTAAAACAGCGATTTGTCTTAACATACCGCCCACCAACGTTTATTCAAATTAACTTTAAGACGATGGCAGTGGGCATAATTTTACAAAAGGTCTTTTGAGAAGACCTGCCGCGGTCTTTACCGTCGCAACTCTGGCAACATTGTCAACCCCAGTATGTAGCTTTACAATTCGACCAAGCTTCCATTTTAGAGGAGGACTATTGTCCTCCTTAATCAAAACTAGTGAACCTATGGTTATGGATGGTTGTTTATCATTCCACTTATGACGCTGTTGAAGCGTATGCAGGTATTCTAGGCTCCAACGACGCCAGAATTGGTGATGGCAGCGCTGCAATAACTGCCATCTTGATAGTCGATTTAAGGCAAGATTTTCAAGATCCTCATCAGGTGGTGCACTTAACGGCTCCAAGGTTAAGAAATGACCCGGAGTAAGAGCCGTCAAGTCATGGGGGTCGGAGCTTGCTGCACAGAGAGGGCGCGAATTTAGAACAGCCTCAATTTGAGTCAATAATGTTAGTAGTTCCTCATATGTCAACACCTGCTCCCCAATAACCCGAATCAAATGAGATTTAACCGATTTAACTCCTGCTTCCCATAATCCTCCAAAGTGCGGAGCAGCAGGAGGGTTAAAATGCCAACTGATAGTTTCAAGGCTGGCTGCCTCTAGAGCATATGCAGAGAGAAGTTTGTTCGCCCCAACAAAATTTGTTCCACAATCACTATACAAATGGGAACATCGGCCACGACGGGATATAAAGCGTCTCAACGCTGCGACGAATGCTTCAGAGGAGAGATCAGACACTAATTCCAAATGTAAAGCTTTAGTAGACATGCATACAAAAACGCAAATGTAAGCTTTCTGGCTCTTGACACCGCGACGCTTACTTAACGTGACAAACACAGGCCCAGCGAAATCCACACCAGTGTGGGAAAAGGGTTTTAACTGAGAGACTCGAGCCGTTGGTAAGTCACCCATTAGAGGTTCAATAGAAGTAGGCTTGGCCCGAAAACAACGATAACAACGAGAAACACAATGTTTAATTGCTTTCCGTGCAGAGAGAATCCAAAATTGTTGTGCTAACAAATAATTCAATGTTTGTAGGCCAGGGTGCAAATGGTGCCGATGATAATATTCTATTATCACTTCGGTAAGTCTGTGTGACCGTGGAAGCAACATGGGGTGTTTAGCCTGATCGGAGAGGTGAGAATGACGAAGACGTCCGCCCACCCTGACGACACCATCTTCATCTACGAAGGGACATAATTTACGAAGTGGTTTCGAAATTCCTTTATTTTTACGAATATTTGCGATGTCTTTTTCGAACACGATAGCTTGAACCGATTTGACAATTGCGATAGTGGCATTGTAAAGTTCCATATGCGAAAGAGGGCCACGTAGTTTATTAGAAGGTGATTTAAGATTGCGAATGAACCTCAAACAAAATGCTACAGTCCCCTGAACTTTACGAAATGACGACAACTTTTCAAGTAAGCTGCCTGTCCAATTTTCACGGACTGTGGAGAGCATAACTGCGACCTTTTCTTCGGATGACAAGTCTGCTTCACTGTTAGAGACGCCAATCTGATCAGTCATTAACGGGTAGCGTGAGCCAAGTGGGACCCGCCCACCATGACGTATGCGTTACCAGCTGAAGAGGCAAGAGACCACGAGAAGCACAATCCGCTGGGTTTTCAATGCCTCGAACATGTTGCCAAAGCTCTGGAGAAACCCTTTCCTGTATGTGGGAAACTCTATTGCTCACAAAAGTTTTCCATCTGTGCGGTGACGATTTTATCCAATTTAAAACAACAGTCGAGTCAGACCATGCAAATATTTTAGAAATTTCAATAGAATTCCGTAAGGTGTTGACAACAAATTCAACGAGGTTCGAAAGAAGTACCGCAGCACATAACTCCAACCGAGGTATAGAGACTCGTTTCAACGGGGCGACCTTTGATTTTGCACAAACAAAAAATACCCTAATTTGATTATCAGTAACGACACGAAAGTAAGAAACAACAGCATAGCCTAGCTCCGAGGCATCGCAAAAGGCATGTAATTCACAAGTACGAAAATTATCTATAACGAAACGACGAGGAATGCGAAGATTAGCAAGAGAAGGCAACTCAGATTTATACTGAAGCCATTTTTCAATGATATCTTGAGGTGGTTTTTCGTCCCAAGTCAACCCTAAAGTCCACAGCCGTTGAATGAGGTTTTTTGCAAAAAAAGACAAGGGTGTCAAAATTCCCAAAGGATCATAAATTCGAGCAATTTCTGAAAGTATGGTTCGTTTTGTGCAATCATTATCGAAAGCCTGAACTTTATAAGAAAATGTATCCTCTTTAGGGAGCCAACAAAGTCCTAAGATCTTAACAAACGAGTCCAAATCGAATGAATATGACGTTTCAGATGACGATTCTAAAAATTCTTCAGAATTACTTGCCCACTTATGAAGCACAAATCCACCTCGCTCGAACAAACCAATAAGTTGACTCTGGAGGTTAATTGCGTCCTCCAGGGAACTACAGCCAGTCACAATATCATCAACATAGATATCTGACAAGATTTTTGATGCCAATGGAAAGTACTCTTGCTCATCTTTGACTAATTGAATGATTGTTCGAAGAGCTAGGAAGGGTGCTGAGCAAACTCCATAAGTCACAGTATTCAATTCAAATTGTAGTATGGGTTCATTTTGAGAAAATCTCCAAAGTATGCGTTGGTATTTTCTGTGTTCAGGGTTAATGACGATTTGACGATACATTTGTCTAATATCTGCAGTAAGTGCTATCTTATGAAAACGAAAATTGAGCAGAATACTTACAATGTCCTTTTGAAGTTTAGGGCCTGACATAAGTGTATCATTAAGGGAAATGTTGTTAGAAGCCTTCATCGACGCGTCAAATACCACTCTTAACTTAGTAGTTGTACTGTCTGGCTTCACTACACAATGGTGAGGAATGTAATATTGATCTGATGACTTATGAGAAGGAAAAACGAGAGACATATGACCACTATCGATGTAATCCTTCATAAAATCGCAATACGACTGGTACAAAGAGGGATTCTTAACTAATTTTGATTCAATAGCCAGAAAACGACGAAGAGCGAAATTGTACGAATTACCAAACTCAGGGTGCCGTATACGAAAGGGAAGGTCAACTATATAGCGACCTTGACTAGTACGAGATGTTTTTGAAAATATCTCTTCGCAACATATATCTTCAGGCGAAGAATGTTTAATCGAGGGAATTTCTTCTAATTCCCAAAACTGTTTTATCGAAGTGTTCAACGAAGCGTCGATAAAAGTGCAAAAGGAAGACAGAGTAGACGTGCGAGTATTACAATCGACTCTTCCCATCAGGAGCCAACCAAAAACGGTATTTACAGCCGTTGGTTCGCCTATACCTCCAATCTTAATACCATCCATTATAATAAGGGAAAATATCTCTGACCCTAATAGCAGATCCACATCACTAGGATGTCCAAAATGAGGATCTGCAAGTGGAAGACCTTGAATATGTCTCCACTCATTTTTGCCTATGGAGAATGAAGGCACAATTCCACAAATCGAAGGCAAAATAATTGTTTCAACATCGAATGATGGTTCTGGAGTTTTGCAAGGACGTATGTTGCAGATTGTGACACCCTTTTGAGCTGAATTAATCATATCACCAATGCCACAAATAGGAGCTGAATATGATGTACGTGCCAAGCCAAGTTTGTTCAAACAGTTTTCTGTTATGCAACATGCTTGGCTACCATTATCGATAATAGCTCGGCATGTTATATAATTTCCAAAACAATCACGAACTGAAACAAGTGCAGTTGCCAGCAAAACTGTTGTTTGGGGTGAGTAAGATTTTACAACACCCACGATAGGGTTTGCAATGAAGGAAGGCTCTTGCAATGCAAGTTGGACACCAGATTGACCTGTACATAGCAGCTTAGACACGTTTTTTACAGGTTTGGGATCATGGAATGGCTCAGGAGGCTCTGAATTATTAGAAGGTTGAACATAATGTAATAAAGTATTATGGTTTCTTTGGCAAACTCGACATGCAGATTTGGAAGTGCATTCCTTCACAAAATGCGAATTGCTAAGGCAATTGATACACAGTCTCTTTTGCTTGACAATGGAAAAGCGATCGAAGGGGGATTTTTCCAGAAACTTGTCACACTTGACTAATGAATTCCTTACAAACCAAACAGCCGGGCGATTTGACTGTATTTACAATCAAGCTCTTGCGAATTTGAGGCGATGGAGTGGGTTTAATTTGGGAAAAGTAAGAGGGAGATGAAGGCATATTCGAACTATGAGAAGCTCTGCTATTTGTTTCTAAAGCCTTACATTGCCTCAACAAGAAGGATTCTAAATGCCCATATGTGGCATTCTACGTCTGAATGTTCTAATTCGAATCGTTTGCGGGTAGATGGATCTAGCTTTTGCAACAATAAATTGAAAAGAGTGAAATCCCAAATGTCAATGTTATAATTCTTTAATGCTGACAAATTTTCAGAAAAGCAATTTAGCAAATGACGTAATGAATGCACGGAATCATTTGCTTTAGGGGCATTAAAGATCGAGTTCCAGTAGCAAGTAGCCAAAATACGTTTATTTTCGTACCTATCTATCAATAGATCAAACGCAATTTGATAGTTTTCAGAAGTTAATGGCAAATTCTTTATTAGGTTTAAAGGTTCCTTTGACAATGTTGATATCAAGTATTCAAATTTGTCAATATCTGAAAGTGAGTTATTATTATGGATTAACGATCTGAAAATATCAATATACGTAGGAAAATCTCTATACTCTCCAGAGAATTGTTTTAACGAAATTCGAGGAAGTTTCAAATTACTTGGATATGAACTGCTTGAACCAGAAGTATGAACTGTTGGTTTTTCGGAACACAGTAAATATGTACCATTAATTTGGCTATACACGTCTTGAATATTCGCCGTGACTATACTTAATGTTTTTAGAGATTCTTCAGTTTCCGAATCCAGTTTTAGTTTATTATAGGCTAATTCATATTCATTATACATTTTTCGTGCAATATCAGCTTTTGCAAGAATTACAAAATGCGTATAGGATCCTTTCTCAGAAGTAGTAGCTGCTTGAGCATTCTCAAGAATGGGACTCAAAAGTTCCAAGGTTTGTTTCCCAAGCGTTACAACCTTCTTTGACATTTGGAATAGTTAAAAATAAATATATACAAGGCAACAAATTACTACTCAAACCCAAGTAAAGATATCAACGCACACACGTCAAATCTATACAATGACAACTGTAGGTTAAGTGTTAATTTGCATTTATCAACGTGACAACTTTATTATTGATTGTCAAAATTCTAAAATTGATACAAAATAACTATGTAAGTAACAACTGATGTCAGGTTAATTTAAAATTAGCTAGTCTACCAAATGTTTTCAGCGATTGGAGCCAAGAATATGTAACACACCGAAAAGTGCGACACGACAAAGTATTGAATGGTAGCTAGGTGGTGCAAAAGGCAAACAACAGACTGGACTACTACGTGCGTTATCAAGGAGGTGCGAAATTGGGCAATACCACCTTGTCAACGCAAGTAAGTAAGTAAAACGCGACTTTTCGAGTTTAAATTACTAAATATTATTACGAAGCAAATGTAAAGCTGGCTACAAACAAAGTATCCCGCGAAGAAGGACCAATGAACAATATGAATGAACAAAGTTAAAAAATGGACTGTATTACAACAAAAATTGGGAGCAAACTGTTAACTGAATGTTGAGCGGACTTACCTGACGTTTCGATGAGCTATTCGACGATATAAGGATGCTCTATCGCCATATACTGTCTGCTCTAGCGCCTTCAATAACTGACCAATGCACAAAATACACCACAAGCACTTGTATTTCCAAATTATCAGCAAAATTATGCACACAAAGGTAAAAGTAATGTTTTGACCTCTTTCAAATTTCAATTGTTTTTTTCGAAGTGGCTTTTATGTAGCCCACTCAACAACAAACAACGTACAAAATTTTGTATTCAAAGCCGAACGTTGTTTGTAACCAAGAAAAACTAACTAAAACAGCGATTTGTCTTAACAATATTACTTTTAATTAGGATGAGTAATTAATCTATCATTGTATAATTTATTGAAATTACAATTTTCTTTTTATTAATTAATTGTCACAACCTCCATTTATACATACAATGACACTGTGAAAAGAAAAAAACAAACGACAAATTTATCGACGAAGACATGAAAATCAAAGTTATGATCTAAGAAGCCTAGAAAAATTTGACGTATGTTTTTTATATTTTTAAAGGTTATGTAAAAATATGTTTGAAATTACATTTTCCGTCATATTCTGTTGCTAAAAGTTTTACGAATGAGTTATATTTTTAATGTTAAAAACTAATGATTTCATTTTTTGATTAAAATCTTTTTAGGATAATGCACAGGAGTGGTCAAAGTATGACAATTTAAAAAACATTTTACAATTTTTACAGTATCTCCAACTTAACATAAATAAATCGTGGTTTCATCTAGTAGTAGTGTAGAGGTTATGTATTTGACACTGCCCTAAAAACAGGACATTTAAAAAGCACTTTCTGATCAGGCTCAAGCTAAGTAGCCGTAGAGTTTTGGTTTTTGTTATTATTCTATATTTAAATTTACGGTAGTTACGTCAATAACTTTCTTATCCCTTTTATATTGATACTTTGTAAAAGTTGTTAATACAAGTTTAATACGATCATTACGCTGTCGTCTACATTAATTATTCTTACATACTCCAGCACTTATAGAAATACAACTATTTTTATATTGATTGGTCCTTCGAAGCTTTTTACCCACATTTGGCGTTGTCCATGTGTTTGGCACCTTCGGCCGGATTTACTTTTGAAAACCTACTTTCAGTGACTCACATTTGACTCCTGTACCTGTTCTTATACCTGAGATAATTAATTAGCCCCTGAAAACGGATGGTATGGTCATTACTAGTAACTATACTGCCAACTGCCACCTATATCCAGTACCCCATGCATGGAAATGAGTCCTACGTAGAGTGAGGTTTCTCCCCTTCTGCATCAATGCAACGATTAATTTTTCGGGTAATATTTACTTTATTATTAAATACGTCATAAGGTATTTTGACATTCTTGACTTTTGAATCTTTATAAAATATAAACACCTATTTACTACGTATATTTCCTTTTTGATAACGTTATTATTACTAGATGTACATTTTATGATTTTGCCCTACTAACCAATATTGAATCTTGTTCTGCTTATGTATAGTATTGCAATTGTGCTTTGCGAAGTCTAGAATTTAATAAACTTCTTTTAAACAATAGTTGGTTTTGTTCAGCACAGTGTAAAATGCCTCCAAAGAAAGAAACTAAACTGCTATTAGCCAAAGCAAGACGTATTATCTCCCAATATGAACATTTTGAAGAGGTTATACATTCAAGTAAAGACGAAGTCAGTATTCCTAGCTTAACTATTAAACAAATTCAAATAGAATTTGATCTTCTCAAACCCCTTTTGGGCGAATATATGTTAATTTCAGAAGAATTTTTCGCCAGTAATATTGATCGTCGATGAATTTCCCTCTCTTCATCAATTTCAGAGCAAATACGTGCTTCTCTCGGCTACAACTGAAGAAGTATTAGCTAACCAAAATACTTTAGTCTAAGCAATTTAGTGGATCATCTGAAAGCATAAATTGTAATGGTTTACGAAAACCCCTAAAATTACCTATTTCTTTACCACACTATGATGGTTCCTATCAGAATTTTAGAAGCTTTTTAGAAACCTTTCAAGCTTTGGTTGGTTCTAACCATGATTTATCTCAAACTGAAAAGTTTCTGTATCTCAAAAACTGTTTAAAAGGTTCCGCTAGGCAAATTGTTGACGAGTTAAAGTCTACTGAATCGAATTACGATTTAGCTATCGAATTACTAAAAGAACGATACGATAATCGAAAACTACTTATTTTTAGTCATTTTGACTCTTTATTTGAAGCTACTAAGCTTACGAAAGATTCCGGCTTGCGTTAGTTTTATGATAATTTGATTAAACACCTAAGAGCAGTCTCCAACGAAAACTTGTCTGAAAAAGAATACAAAGATGCCGTTGTCGCTTATGTTGTTAAAAACAAAACCGACGGTCGTACTGCTTTAGAATTTGCCAAAAGCTTTCCTAAAAGGATTCCGACAGTTGATGAAATTTTACAATTTTTGTCAAATCGTTGTAATGTCATTGATGACACTAGTAATATTACGAAGCTCACTTCAAATAATTTAAATCAAAATAAAGGGTTTAATAAAAAATCGAATTTCAAAGATACCTACACCTTATCCCAAACCACACGTACCTGCGTTCTGTGCCAAGGCGAGCATTTTCTCAATCACTGTCCTAAGTTTTTAAATATGTCCACTTGGATGCGTTTTAATAAAGTGAGATCTTTAAAATTGGTACCGTTTGCCTTAGACATGATAATAAGTCGAAATGTATTTCTATTTTAAACTGTAAATTTTGCCAAAAAAGACATAACCATCTACTTTGCCTACAGACTAATGCTAATTCCAATAACTCCATTCAAAAGATCACTAATAATAATCAACAATCATCTAGCAGTTCCTCCTCGAATAATGATTTGATTTCTCAGTCTCAGACGCGACCAAACACTTCTGAAATTTCAAACGAATCTGTTTGCAACATTTCTGGTTCTTCAGAGGTATTATTGTCTACAGCTCGAATAAAAGCAATTAATGGTGAAAAATGTCTCACAATACGAGCCCTTCTTGATAGTGGTTCTCAAAATAATCTTATTACTGAAGACCTTTATCATAAATTAAATTTACGTTGCTCTTCTGTAAATTTGACTCTTAAAGGTGTTAATTGTTCCACATCCACTTGTTCCAAGTATACAAAGCTAAAGATTTGTTCTATGACAGGCAGGTATGAATCTGAAATTACTTGTCTAGTCATCCCTTAGATTACAGAGAAGTTACCTAGGGTCTCCTTTCACAAAAATATTCTTAATATTCCTATTAACGTTCGCTTAGCAGATAACTCATTTAATACATCAAGTAACATAGATGTTCTAATCGGTGCATCAACCTTTTTCAAGTTGATGCTTCCGCAAAAAATCTCTTTGGGTTCTACAATGCCCACTTTACAGAAAACCCTATTAGGTTGGATAATTTCAGGAGATTTGCCAATTCATCGTATCGTACCCTCAAATTCAAGTATTTCTCACTTGAACGCTGTTAGCTGCCATTCCGCGATTCAAAGAAACGAATCTGATATAGAACTTCATCGGTTCTTGACTAGATTTTGGGAATTAGATAATGCTAAGCCCATTTCTAAATTATCTTTACTTTCTCCAGAGGAAAGCTTCTGCGAGAAGCATTTCGTTGATGCGATTCAACGTGATGAGACAGGTCGCCTTACTGTTTCCATACCTTTCAAGTCGAAGTTGCCCCTTTTAGGCGAATCCATGCAGATTGCTAAAACTCGCTTTCTTCATTTACAAAAGCGTCTGCATAAGAATCCTGAGTTACTTCATCAATATTCCGAATTTATGTTCGAGTATGAACAGATGGGCCATATGACTAAAATTACAGAAATTGAAAGCTCATATCCCAATAACTTCTGCTCTGTCTCCACATACAATCGTTCGGTAGATATTGCAGATATTCCTCCGCAGTTTTTCCCTCATCATGCTGTCATCAAGAGCTCTTCTCTTACTACAAAGTTACGCGTGGTCTTTGATGCCAGCGCAAAATCTTCTTCAAATATTTCTGTAAATGATACCCAGATAGTTGGTCCTCAAGTTCAGGACAATTTGTTTGATATTTTGCTGCGTTTTCGCACTCATAAAGTAGCTCTCTGCGGAGATATCGCCAAAATGTATCGTATGATCAATATTCATTCCGCTGAGAGAAAATTTCAGCATATTCTTTGGAGGGAAGATCCCCAGAAAGCACTTCAGATTTTCCGTCTCAATACCGTAACCTATGGTACGGCTTCTGCTAGCTACTTGGCTACGAGATGCTTGCTTTATCTTTCCGAGATAAATAAAGATTCGTTTCCCGAAGCCTCCGATGTCATCGCGAATGATTTTTATATGGATGATCTTCTTTTCTGTGCCGATTCTGTAAAACAGGCTCTAAAGATTAATAGCGAGGTATTATCAATACTTTATCAGATGAGGATTCTTTGTTCACTAAAAGGAAAATTTTATCTACTATAGCCAAGGTTTTGGATCCTTTGGGAATTTTTTCACCTCTGATTACAAAAGGGAAATTATTAATGCAGAGACCGTGACAATCCCACTTCGGCTGGAACGATCCCGTATCCCCTGAACTTCAAAAAGAATGGTCTACTTTTAGATGCCAACTTTCTGAATTGAGTAGTTTCAAGATCCCTCGTTGCGTCATTCCTGTTGTATCAATCTCAATCCAGTTGCATGGGTTTTGCGACAGTAGTTCTTTTGCTTACGGTTGTTGCTTTTATGTGCGTTCTTGTACTTCTGATAATCGTATCGTTGTTAATTTACTTGTTTCAAAATCTAAAGTCGCCCCTTTGCGCACCATCACTATTCCTAGATTGGAGCTTTGCGCTGCAGTAATGTTAGCAGAACTATGATAAAGTCATTCACATTTTTAAAATCAAATTCCATGAAGTCTTTTTTTGGACAGATTCTCAAGTCGTTTTAAACTGGATTAATTCGTATCCAAATAAATACAAGTTCTTTGTAGCAAATAGAATTGCAACAATTCAAGAGTTAACCAATACCAAATATTGGCATCACATTAGTAGTTCAGAGAATCCCGCGGATTTGATCTCCCGTGGATCTGATATTACTGATTTGAGAAATAATGTCATATGGCTTAAAGGTCCAGAATTTCTTCTGCATGATCAAACTAAATGGAAGCTCAACGACGTTCCGATTGTTTAGAACGAACCCACAGAAATAAAAAATATTACTTTGTCGAACATTACAGCAGATATCAAACTCGGTGATGAACTGTTCAATAAATACTCGTCGCTGACTAAACTTCAACGAGTTATTGCATACATATTGAGGTTCAGTAACAATTGCAAAAAACATTTCTCCCGCTTTACAGGAGAGTTAAATATTATTGAATTAAGAAATTCCTTAGCACTTTTAACAAAATTATGCCAACAGGATTGTTTTAAGGAAGAGATAAAGGCCGTTAAAAATAAACAAAATATTAAAAAATCTCGTATTCAAGCTCTGAATCCATTCATCGATAAACAAGGTTGCCTTCGTGTTGGGGGTAGATTAACCAATTCAGAATTTTGTTATGATAAGAAGTTTCCTTTATTACTTCCAAAAAATCATAAATTCACTGATCTATTAATTATTAAATATCACAGAGAACTACTGCATTGTGGTCCTCAGCAGTTACTCTCGGTTATGAGAGAAAATTATTGGCCCATTGATGGCCGAAATGCAATTAAGAAGCATATTCGCAATTGTATTAAATGCATTAAAGAAAAACCAATTATCAAGCATCCTCTTATGGGTAATTTGCCTAAAACCCGTTTAACTCCAGTTTATCCATTTTTTAACGTTGGCTTAGATTTTGCTGGCCCAATTGCTATCAAAGACAAACGAACAAGAGGTTCCCGCCTTTCAAATGCTTATATTTGCGTTTTTGTTTGTATGGTTACTAGAGCAATACATCTTGAACTAATAACTTCTTTATCTACTGATGCTTTTATCAGCACACTAAAACGTTTTGTTTCCCGAAGAGGCAAACCGTATTGTATATCTAGTGATAATGCCACCACTTTTTGGTGGCGCTAAAAACAAATTAGATTCATTATATAATATTTTACACAGTAAAGATTCCCAAGACAAAATTATCTCTTATGTAACTTCTAATTCAATCAAATGGGAATTTAGAAATCCTAGATCTCCTCATGAAGGAGGTATCTGGGAAGGTGCAGTTAAGTCTGTCAAATACCACTTAAGACGTATTCTCGGGAATGCAAATTTAGTTTTTGAAGATTTGTATACGACTCTGACTTTGATAGAGTCGATATTAAATTCTCGACCTATATCGTATATATCATCTGATCATGGCGACCCCACTCCTCTCACGCCCGGCCACTTCCTCATAGGACGCCCTTTATTTTCCGTTCCTGAAAATGACCTAACTGAAACCTTCAGCAACCGACTTTCTACGTACCAACGTGCTCAGCAATTATCGCAACATTTTTGGAAGCGTTGGAGCAGAGAAGTCGTTCTATAGCTTCAAAAGCGACATAAATGGTACCAGCATTTACCAGATCTACTACAAATAAATTCTGCACTGCAGTGGCGTCTAGGGCGCGTTGTGGAACTCCATCGAGGAGCTGACAAGATTCTCCGTGCGGCGTCATTACGACTTTCTAATGGAAACGTGGTGAAACGTTCTATACATCGCCTCTGTGTGTTACCGAGTAGTGACAATCCATAGTGTTTATTGCCTTATCCAATTGCGTGTTTTTGTGCGCGAATTTCTTGTACTTATGTTATTTGGATTATATATTTATGAACTACTTTGATGCTGATTAATATTTGCTACATTTATATTTGCTACATTTATTATTGTTAAATATTTGTTTCACATAATGTTGTTTATACCTGTTATATGTTGAAACCACCTCTAGTTGTTTCAAGGTGGGGAGTGTTAAGGCTCAAGCTAAGTAGCCGTAGAGTTTTGGTTTTTGTTATTATTCTATATTTAAATTTACGTTAGTTACGTCAATAACTTTCTTATCCCTTTTATATTGATACTTTGTAAAAGTTGTTAATACAAGTTTATTACGATCATTACGCTGTCGTCTACATTAATTATTCTTACATACTCCAGCACTTATGGAAATACAACTATTTTTATATTGATTAGTCCTTCGAAGCTTTTTACCCACATTTGGCGTTGGCCAGTTGGAATTGCATTTTAAATGGTATTTGTGACAAACTTTGTTTATAAATAAAAATATAGCTAATTAGCTATAGTTTAACTTATGAAATATTTTTAAACTTTCAAATAGGTAGGCGAAAAACTTTTGTATGTCATTCGGATAGAAAAGCATTTGTAGCCCTTAGTGGTCTGCTACGCTCGCTACGCTCGGGCATTAAACAATTACGGGCTCCAAATGCTGACGTCCTGCCCCTGAGACACAAAGTACTAGTAGAAGCTGCACCCACAAGGTTTAAATTTTCAGAAAATTAAAAAGCCCCGTAAGAAGAAACTGTAAACTATACAAAAGCAAAGGAATTTTAATTGATATTCTGGCGGATGAGAAAAGCTTCAATATTCCTTTCTAGGCCAGGGCCTTTTGTCTTTTGAAGAGGCTGTGAATCTTCCCACTGCTAGCATTTGACAAAATTTAAAAAAGAATTAGAATATCACTTTCTAATGAACAATGAAAATAAGTAATTAGGTTTTTAAGCTTAATAACGGTTTTTACCTTTGATCATTAAAACGGGTACTAAGATAGAGAAGCACTAAGTTCCTTTTTTTAATTTTGAATATCGAGAGTTTGAGAATAACGCTATTTGTTTTTGGTTTTTCCATTGTCCACAGTTTTTTTAGCAAAAATCGATTAAGGAAATCACTGTGGCAGTGCTATGTCTGATATGGTTATCGTAGAACTGTTAATCTACATTTACAAATTAATTTTTTTTGTGTTTTTTACTACTAAACTAAGCAAACATTATACAAATTGTTTTAAGAGAATATAATTAGCAGAGTTTGTCAAAATTAAAAAGATTAAATATTCTTCAATTACTACACAATTAATTACTAAATGCTCGCAGCTAACATTTTTTCAGTATTTAACTCCAATAATAGATTTAGAATTACAATTCTTAATCTTAAATTGGAATACCTGAGAGCACTTCTAAATTGGTATTCCAAACTCAAAATTTTGAATTGTCAGTCCTGAATACTAAATTGTAAAGTAGATTATTTGGTACTAATATCCATTTAGATAAGATTCATTTATGGTCGCGATATGAAAATGACGTATTTTCGGCAACGAATAGGTAATTGTCACATTTTCTAACCTTTTTAACCCAAAAATCCAATTCACAATGAAATTGTAAGAAAATAGCATACTCGATTTTTTGAATATAGAGGTTGTTAAAAATGATAATTGCTTAAAATTCGGCTACGTACATACTAATTCGAGTCAACCCAGAAGTATCAAAGTTTAGTTCATCGTTTGGAGATGTTTTCAATGGATGAAGAAAATTACGCGAAGGAGTTAATCATTACTAAACAGATAGCTAGAAACAACGGCTACGAGGATAACCTAATTGACGGTATGATTTCAAAGAAAAAGAAAAAAAAATTGAAAACAAAACTTTTTTGTAACACCAACCCTAAAGTTAAAGAAATGTATAAATTCATTAACTATATTCCCCATGTTAGTGATAGAATAGTAAACAAGCTTAGGAAAACAAATTGTAATATAAATTGTGCCAATAAAAATAACATTGAGAAAGTATCAATTAATAATAAAGATAAAATGGAAACGACGAACAAATCAGGCGTCTATAAAATTTATTGTCAAGACTGCGAAGCATTTTATATCGGACAAAGTGGGAGTAACATTAAGAAGAAATTAAATAACATTAAGAAATTCCAGCAGAACACAAATGCGATATTTTATATAATAAGAAATTGTCTGGAATAGCCATCCACAAATAATGATCATTTCTTAGACGGAGTTAGAGCAGATTTATTGCATGTACAAAAGAAGGGTAAGAGGTTAGATTTGCTAGAGCAATTGGAAATCAAAAAATCTTACAATAGTAATGCATTTATTGTAAATGGCCAAACATATTTAAAGACAGACGGTTAGGATTTCTAAAAGGGTCGGTCAGACCGACGAGTCGGATATGTAGTTAGAAGCTGAAGAGCACTCTTGAAAAAGGTTTAACAGACCGAAACACGTGTAGAGTATTCTTTAAATACAACAGTTTCTCTTAAAACTACTAAATTCTAAATAGACATATATAATAGATTTTATTTTGCATATTCAAATTTTTTAATTTTAAACTTATAAATATGGTAATTCTGGATTATTGCAATTTCTAAAATTTCAAATCTTAAATCCATAATTTTTTGATTAAATGTTCCGATTTATTCATAATTATTCTGAGTTTTTCTTTACGTTTAATATTATTTTCTTTTTAAAATTTTGTGTTTGAAATACGTATGAATTTCAGTACTAAATTGTAAATGTTGAAATCTATATTTTAAATTCAATTATATATTAATTCCAAATTCCAATTTTAAACTTCTAAATAGTCTGTAATAAATAATAATACATAAATTATATGTTATAAATTCTAAATACTAAATCTCGATTTTATACCATAATTTTAGATTTCAAATTAAAATCTTAATTTTGAATTTGTTATGCTATATTCTAGCCTTTGAAGGTACAGATTCAATTATAAAATCTTTTAATTTATTTTAAAATTGCAAGTGTTTAATTATATACGTTTAATATTTCTTTCTACTTCTTTCTGGAAATGTTGGTTTTGTTATGAGGGAATGTGAGGATAAACTACGCACACAGAAAAAAGCCTGCAATTTATTTAATATGACATCCTAATCAAGATCCTATTTACGCAGTCCACTGTAAGTAAAATTGAAGAAACTTTCCGAAAAGAGCCATGTTGGGGACGATTTCCACATCACCTAGATCACAATACCACAAGCTACTAATAATAATATCAGTCAGTCTTCTGTTGCCAAGTATTTGAACAAACACAAATATCATGCGTACATGGTGACTTTACTTCAGGAATTGAACGAAGATTATTTTGATCCTCAGGCAAGAGCTTTGTGAAAACATCACAGGCAATGCCAATCCTGCTTTTGCCACTCACATTAGTTTCACTGACGAAGCCACATTTGGTTTAAATGGGAGCTGTTAACAAACAGAACTGTCGTTACTGGGCTTCCCAAAACCCACACTCAATATCCCGTAAAATTTAATGTTTGGGCCGGTATTGTTAATAATAGAGTTCTAGGCCCTTATTTCTATAGAAGGAACTTTAACTTCAGAAAAATATTTGGAGCTGCTAAGGAACCATCTTGTTCGATCCTAGTCGTGCTATATCCCGATCATGAGGAACTCGACATTCTTACTAATACTTTATGGTGCCAGCAAGACCTCCTCAGTGTTGCTGTTCGAAAATGTTTACATAAACACAGTGTTTCCAAATCGATGGATTGAGAGGCGTAGGGCAATGAGTGGCCAACAGGATCACCTGACCTTACACCGCTAGATCTTTCCTGTGGGGGTTACCTGAAGAGTAAGGTGTATTTTTACCGTCCAAGTTCTATAAATACCTGAAAGGAAAGAATAAGAATTAGAAATAATAACGATTACGCCAGAGATGCTTCAAAATGTTAGAAATGAGTTCGTCTATCGACTGTCTTTATGTCAAGTACTTAATGGACCCCAACTTGAACACTTAATAATTTTAATATTTTCTTTTTAGTTTTTATTGAGCTATGTTTATTGAGTTTCAATATTATTTTATTTTGATTAAATGTCTTAACAATTGTGCATTGTTGTTTTTAAACTTAACAATTTAAACCGTTCAGTCTCATACTGCCTGATGCAGATTTTCCAGGAGAATTTGCTATTTGGTTGCTATTTTAAAAAGTATGATGACGTCATTGCAGAAAAGGAGGTTGGGGATAAAGAATTTGCAGTGTAAAAATATGCCCCATTAAAAACTAAGATTTACCTGTCCGACGATTTTGACCTCAGATAAACCAAAAACATTTTATTCAGAGTATTCCATAGCCGGCGTTCGCACTGTATATTAAATTCTGAATCTGAGTTTTATCTCTTAATCTTACATTTCGAATTACACAAAATTCTGAAATTTCTGATCTATTTCTAATTTTAAACTCAGAATTCAATTCTATTAGCTGTAAATTTTTTATTCTAGTTTCTCACTTTACATAATTCCTAAATTTTAGCTACTGATTCTGGATTTTCAATTATATATTCCTTGTTTTCTTCCAATTTCTAAACCTCTTGTAAAATATATCTATTACTGAATATTCTAAATTCAAAATTTTGTTTTAAATGTTAAATTCCACACTTTTTGAATTTGTCATATACTATACTCTAGCCTTTGAAGTATATAGCTTAAATTATAAGCTCTGTATTTTAAATGCCACTTTTCGATAATCTACGACTTGGGTAAAGAACATTATTAACCTTGCCCTACTAATATTTAAATAAATTCCAAGCGGTACTCTTTATCTATTAGGAAGAAGTTTTTGGGACAAAGAAATAATTCCGCCATCAATGCCTATCAAGCTAAACGTATGGGAAAATCTTTTGTTTTGAATTATCGTGGGCAATAGTGTTAAGTGAAATTCTCTCATCGGCTCAATAAAATCAGATAATCAACAATGCGGCCGTTTAATATTTTTATAATAAATGACCTATTTGTTTTTGAAAAGCTAATACACATTCAAAAACAACACGTAGCTATGAAAGATCTAATCAATAATATGAAATGCGAAGTCGCTGCTATCCTAGTCAAACTTAATATTCTTAGTCTTTTTATCTATATAGACAAGATACTTCTTCAAGAAAGAGTCAACTATGAATTTATTTAAAAAATGCAACGCAACAGCTGCCTGTGCTATGTAAACTGCTCTACAGGGTGTTGATTATTACGTTCTCATCAGAAAAAGGATAATAGACATCGTGTCAAAATTTAAAATGACATAAGTCGCTAGAATTATCCCTGTTTTGGGCGATTATTTAATAAAGTAATATTGTTAACAAATCGCAAGAATGTCTCGGAATAATAGAAAACTTCTAAAAACAGAAAGCAAAACAAATACAAATTATGAATCTCGATTTTTTTTCTATTTATTTGTGAATAAAACAAATTCGCTTCCACTCGTGCATACTTGAAAAAGAATTTAATGAAATTTATTGCGACTTGAATTCTCATGGCTTTCTTTGATGTCGCTTGATTCTGCTATTAGCTTTCTTTTAATGAAGGAAATTCAGGCCCGCGACTGGTATAACGATCTCTTTGGGACGATCTAGTAGAATATTTCCATTGTTACGAGAAAATCTTGACTTTTCATATAGTAATGCCGTTTGCTACGTATGTTAGAACACTTAGTAATTCTTCCACTTAACTGGTAGAACAAACACATAACTTTAAGAGCAATAAATAACATTTATATGAGGTGATCCTGTCTTAAAGTTTTAATAAGAAAACCATTGTTGAGGATAAAAGCATTTTAATGCTTCTTTTCAGTATTTTCTGAATTACTTTAAGTGCAAGTTTTCCTTTTAGTTTACCAATTTGCTTGCCCTTTTTTTCAGATTACGAAAAAAATTAAAATAAATCTATCACTGCAAATCTAACCTAAAAATAAAAATTATTCTCACATACAGGATGTTTTTTGACCAGAAACCGAAACTTATCATTGATCACGTGGATCAAGCATTATTATCAGGCTTGTTAGCGGCTACGAAGGATCAATGTTGTGATTTAAATAGCTTACATTTACAATTTAAAAAATGTTTCTTGTTCCTGCCTTCTGGGTTTGCTCTAGAGAATTTAAAGGTATTTAAACCACACGTTACTATAGAATAGATCGGCTTATAGATTCGTTAGAGAAAGCAAATTGAGTTAAAACTTTATATTTTGTACTGGTTTTATACTTATTTTCACTCAAAATCCAAAGAATTATTTTTAAAGGACATGCCTTTTTAAAAGGTTTATGTAGGGGTATGTTTGAAATCGTTTTTAAAAATTTACGCTAATGGATTTTCTCGGGTAAATGTAATGTTGGAAAATCAATGTAGGTAGTACTTTTTATACAACTGATTCTCGTAAGTAGTACTATTATTAGATTTACCGACTACTTGTTTTTTAATAAGTCTTTATGGTAGGTTAGTTTTATTTTACTTTCCGGAAAAAAGACCGCGAAAAGAGTATCGCGGAAAAATGTAAAAACGATATTTTTATCCTTGATATTTTTAACGTAATATGTCTTTTGCTCGATATGGTTTTATAGAACATTGTCTCACTAGTGCAACGAGCCTCATACCAGTGAAACAAGTGAGTCAACTTTTTGAAATGAGTGCAAAAAACGGCTATTTTTCAAGATTATGTTGACTAACACTAAGATATTAACATTTCTTATGGCTTTTTTTATTAGTTGCATCGTCCATGGTACTAGATTGAATTATATAATATTAAATTTTAAAATATCTCAGAAACTAGTTATGAGCGATTGAATCAGAGACACAGTGCTCAGAAATTAGCTTTTACAGAAAACGAGAAGCGCCAGAAATAATGGCTAGTAAAGATTAATTTTCCAGTAAAATACTTTGAACCTCGAGCAATCACATTCCATAGTGATATATAACTTAATCATCATAACCACATTAATTAGAATTTCTGAAAAAAATTCTTAATACCAAATTTTTTTGATAATATATTATTTAATTTAGTGTGACTAGATTGGACAAATTATTTCAGAATTTCTATGATGATGACGATGATGAGGGTATGACTAGGGTAGGGTATGAGTAGGTGGCAGTAGTCCAGGGGCGTCAAGGATGGTCATCTTGCAGAACCTGTCCGATCCAATGGATTTCTACCTATTCAATGAGTTTCAAAAGTGTCACTATAATGATCGGTTACTACTCTGCCGTTATGGGCCGGAGCTCCATCCTGTTGATAGAAGACTTGTACATGCTGCTCCACCATACATTTTCAATAAAATTATTAATTTGATTTCGAAGAAACTTAAGGTATTGAGCTGCGTTTAAAAAGGTTCATCTAAAAATATTTTATTCCTACAATGCGTGTTCCTATAACTCCTAGCTAAACGCCGATGCTGTGTATTTCTTGGAAAGCTCCTTCAGTGAATTATCCAACTCCTCGTATTATTCCTATTAAACATTTACATGGCAGTAAAGCGGGATTCATCCGAAAATAAAATACTTGGTTATAAATTTGGTTGGTGCGGTTCTATTTCCAGATACCAGTCGCAAAAGTCTAATCTTCGTTGATGGTCGTAGTAGGTCGAGTAGAATCTTCCTAGCACTTTCGTGACATTCCAACGTCAGAAGCAATTTGCCTTGCAGAAGTTGTTGTCTCAATCTCAACGTCTCATAATTAATGTGTTTATCTATGCTTCCTCACTTACTATAAAACCATTTTAATTTTTATTATTTGTTTACTTATTTTGAGTGATTTTCTACCACGGAAGAACAAAACTAATGAAAATCGGTAAACACTAAATAAACAGATGATTCGAGAGCCTCAACCACTTTGGATCAAAGTATTGTTAAATTTACACCGCCTGTGTTTCATCTTTGTAACTTTCAGAATGCAGTTGAATATTTAATTATCGATATCTCAAAATTATTAATTTTAGATATAGGAACTATAAACGACAAATATTCAAAAATGTGAGTAGAATTTAAATTGAAAGTGCACTATAAGGGTATTGCATTAAAAGTTGGAACGTAATTTAAGTCTGAAAGTGAGTTTTCGTAGCACTTTAACTCATTTTCAATACATAGTACCCCTCAAATAACCATATAGATTTTTCCTACATTCAATTGTTTTATGTCAAAACGATATAACCTATAATCGATATGACATTTTCAATCGTCATTTTTTTCGGAAACTGTCAAAATTAGCATATACCCATTAAACATTCTTATTTATACAGTGTGGGATTAAAGGGCATAGACGAGTTGCGCTTATTGCTAATTATTTTGATAATCCCATAGTCCACTTGCGCCGGAACCATTGCAGGTACATAAAATATCAGGGCCGACTTGCGTTTGTTGCTGACCCATGAGAGCTCAGCAGGTGGTACCGATAAGTATTTGCACTCTATATATCCCAATATCGGGATGGCGAGTATAAAAACTTTTATTAAAATCCGAATCAAAAGATTCACAACAATTAATTGTTCTTGTGCTACAGCTTCCGCACAACCCACATTTTTGGAGGAAACTTTGAAGAAGCCCCAATATACTTAATTACCTACAAGATAAACAAAATATTGCGTTAACCTTGAATCGTCGATTAAAATGCTATTTATAAAATCAAGCGCAAGCGATAAAATACCATCTTCTGGTTTTAGAAATGTCAGTCCCATTGTCCATCTTAAAATATTTCCAGTGACTGAATCAATGAATGGATCATTTGATCTTTACAGTTGTGTCGTGACTGACACATACATCGTAATTGTAAATGTGGACAATACCAAGATCTTAGAAATAAAGGAAATTAGAAGGATTTCTAAAAAAGCGAAACACCCTGTACGTATTGGGTTGGATACAAAAATTGACTAGCACAGTGTACTCTCCCAAGAACTAATTTGCCAATACGAAACTTTCATCCGACTGGCACCAAGGATAACGATAATATCGCCTGATGAATTTTGCCGAAGAGATGCTAAGGTAAAATACGACTGGACCACGATCGCGTCCGGCTCTCGACGAATTTTTCTTATCTATTTCATGACGAATATGAGACCACAAAACGTTACCTCCGAAAGTTCCTTGAGCAGATTTACTGGAGCAAATTGCTCATTTATGTATGACATATTTTCTTTCTTCGATAACACAAACAGAAGGCGAGGTACGAAAAAACATTCGGACATTTCTAGTAAGCATTTGAATAAACTTTAATTTACCTAACCTCCTTCAACTCGATAAATCTAATAGTTTCCGAGAAAAACGACAAAACCGTTAGGGGGCGTGGTTTACCCTCATTATCTCCTCGAGCTCGCCACCTACAGACGGTGACTTTTAGAGGGTTATTTAACAGCCGTCCAGGAAGGCCTATGCAAATATCCACGGAATTTCCTTAACTTTCCGCTATTCATCAAAATTTGTTCTAAATTGACTGGATTATTAAGTGATATAACGTTACTAAAACTTTATTGAAGAATTTTTTCAGTTTTTTAATTTTCCGCTTAAACCAAGGAGTTGTGTTTCAGTTATAAACTATAATTTCTGTCAGTTGTCAGAAGTGTCGGGAAAGTGGAGTGTGGTCGGTCGGTAAAGATTAAGAACGAAAGAAGAAATAAATGTCGACGTTATGTTGTATCTGCATAATATACTTTATTAATAGTGAAATGGTAAATAAAAGTCGGTCACATTATAAGACAAGCGATTCGCAGAAGATAATCTAACCTCAACCTTTTGATAATGTCATTTAAAATTGTACAAAGGAAAGAGCCTGGTCGTAAGCTTTCGTCCCAAGGCATGAGCAAAAAAAGGTACATGTTTTAGCCTTCTACAAAAGAAAAAGAAGGAAAAATCTTTTGAAACTTTCCGTTGAAATGTACTGTTGATATCAACTTTTTCCAAATTTCTAATAAGCCATATTAATCGACATTTGAATTACAACATTCAACAAATAATTAAACTTATAAAAAGATTTAAGAAAGATATAAAAGAAATAAAAGATATAACATACTGCAGTCATCTTTTATTATAGTGTCTAGTACTTATAAAAATAATTAACAACGCCGTTATATAACTCCACAAACATTAGTCTTTATAAGGAGGTAACGGCATGTCTTATATAAGTTTGGTAATAAATACTATGATAACGGTTACTATAAGTTTTATAAAGTGGTGATGGGAATATTTATTTCATTCATTATACACTTCGACTAATATTATAAAACTCTAATCAACCTGCAAATCTTTTTATAAACTTTCGATACTTTTACATACCCGTTATATAACCAAGTGCTATTCTGGAGGGGGAGATAATCGTTGATGTGGCAACATTTGACGGCAAATAATGGATATTACAGCTACTAAGCAATAATAATTGAAGACGAAATGTGGTATAGTTACTAAAGGCGACGAACCAGAGTTACACTGTAGAGATTTTCAAAACTTAGAATGTATCCCTATGAAAAGCAATCCGTTATTATTTATTATATAAAAGCAGGGCCAGTTTGATTCTTTAACAAAATCTTTGTGGGCGATTTAAATGTTATGTTGCCACAATCCTTGTATTTTTCGTGAAAAAGCTTCTTAGAACTAACATCAGAGCGAAACATCAATGCGTTGAATTATTTGGACGATTTGCTGAGCGGTTTTTAGAAAATCAACTATGTGGACTTTAGGAGTGTATTTCTCTCAAAACAAAGTTTGTCTATCATTGTACAATCTCCAGAAAAAGTCGTAATGTCAATATCCAGATAAGGGCGAAGTTTTATGTCATCTTTATTGTGCATATACTTAGTAAGTTAGCACGGCTTTACAATAATGGTTGAATTTTAATTACCTACCTAATAGAAATACGAAAAATTAAATTAAAAATTAAATATTTTGCTTTTAAATAAACAATAAAAAAGTCTGTCATACCAGATAAATTTTTCTTATTTTTCAAAGGTCGCAATATGGTCTTTTCATAAAAAAATTCTTTCTAAATTTGTATTCGCATACTTATTTTAGCAACTTTTAGCTCTTTCTAATTTCAATAGGGGTATATCACAAACTATTCCTAATTCTTTGTTAAATAGAAATGGAAAGCTTTAACCAACCAATATCCCTCTTATAGAGGGTTAAGAGTTTATTGATTAGGTTATATCAACTTCTAGATATATTCTCTTTTTAAGAAGAAAAAAGGTATCTGAAAAAAATTCAATGCCAAATACTACTAATTTTATGCAAATTGGCTAAATGGGCCTTATAGTATAAGATTAATTAGGAAAACGAGAATTTTTCATCAAAATTGAAATCACGCTAAAATGCTTTTATTTTCGCAAGAAACTTCTTTTTAAAAAGTTTCATTTTAGCCAAAAAAAACAAATATACCCAACTTTAAATAAGATTTTTTTTATCGAAATAAAGAAAATGCTTTCAAAATAAATTATTCCGCAAGAAAATCTTATAAACATCATCAATAGCACAGAATAATTTTAACAGGAGAATCGAAAAGAAATGAAGAAATAAATCATGGAAAGAGAGAGAGAGATAACACGTTGGGAATAATAAAGATTCTTTCCACCAGTAGCAGCAAGTGTTTTAAGATGTAGTTCCTGAAAAGCTTTGTACTGTGCCGACTAGCTTTATTGATTTTATGTAACTAAGACATTCTTCCCTACAAAATTTAAGTTTTAAAACTAAGCAGGCCAGGCTCCGGACGAAACGGAAGAGAGGAAATGATAGAAGAAAGTGAACGAACGAAACACTACCAGAACGAGAGACTCGACTCTCTTATACGTCGGTCGTGTCGTTTTGGTTTTCAGTTTTATGCATATTTATGTTCCTGAGCGTTTTCCCTTCTACCACCACCCTCTGCCCCTTTTTCTCTATTAACTCGCTTTAAACATAGTTCGTATTGATATTTTTTTATACATTTAATTCGTAGTTTTAATTCGTTTTTGAAAAACGAGGGAAGGTTAAAATTAGATCAAGATAATTCGATACGAATTAGGGTTTACCTATTTTAGTGTCTAGGATTAACTAAATTAACCAAAGGACTTTGTTTTGGGTAGAATCGTAAATAATTAATGAGGTGAAAGGTTGGTAAAATAGATGGCAAAACTGCTGGAACATAACAACCGCAAATATTGAATTTTTGATGGAGAATTTCTGTGTCTGTTTTGATTTGTGTCATTACGTCATTAGCTTTTTGGGGCAAATCAGAAAAAAATTGTTAGAAACAGCAACAATAAAAAATTGTCCTCTTGTGATTTAAACCATTATAAGGATAATTTCTTTGTATATCTAACATAATTTTAGATTTCTAGTAGCTACTTGTGCATTAATTAAATAATCCTAATTAATGTTGGTTTAATTATTTAAATATTCTCTCTGTTTGTTGAACCTACATTTCCACAAGTTTTGCGTCTTTATGTACTAATATCTCCTTTATAAACCTCTAATGAGCTTTAAACAAACAAGAAAGGTTATCATTAACCAACAAATCAAAGTTTTAAACACTAATTTATTGAAATTTTGTATTAATTAATAATTAATTCTATAAATCTTTAATTTTCAGACGTTTAGAGTTCTTAGGTTAAATACACATTTTTATAAAAAATTAAGAAAAAAAATATTTCGTGCCCGAAGGGTCACCCAATCATTCGATGGTCAACCCTTTTAAAAATAAGATAAACAAGAAAAAAGCATACTATTATTTTTTTTCCAATACATAACAAAAGCCAAAGATGATAAAAAACTAAATTCGTTTTCCTTTTCTAAAAGAAGTGTAACTTATATTCGCATATTTTTATTGTTTATTGAACTTTAAAAGTTGCTGAATCTCAAATTTTAAGGTTTTTGGATTGTAGAAGTTTAAATAATGAAGACTTCTAAATATAAAATGGTTAGCGTTTTTTAAATTGTCCGATTTTCAGAATTGCAGAGTTTCAAAGCTGCAGAGATCCATAATTTGGACATTTCAAATTTTCCGAAAACTTCAGGAAATTAGAGAATTAAAGGTTCCGGGGTGCTTTAAAATTTCAAAAGTTCCAAGTTTCAGTGATTTTTCAATCTCAACTTATCGATTTGTTTACTTGTTAGTCTAGAGTGTCTGGGTCTCGACAATTTTGCTATTCTCGGGACTCGAGACTTTTTTCCGGAAGTCCCAGGAATTCCCGGGAAGCGTGTATAGTAATTTTACATAGGTACCTAAAACAAAAATCTAAATATTTGCTTTTAAAATTGCTTCAACTAATCCTTTAATCACTTTCTCCCAAACGGAAAAATAATTACTTAAGGTTTTCACTCATTCCGCGCCTACTATATACAGATATGAGTGTTTCTCCCGAAATCCACAATTTGGACGTGAAAAATTCTCGGAAAAGAAAATTGTTGAAATCTGTTTTTCTAAGAAATATTATGATTAATTGATTGTATAGAACACATACTGTTGATTAGTAGAGCTTAATGTGGACATTTTCGACCTTTACAGTGTTTAAATCCACGTAAATGATCCAAATAACATGCAAATGACAGAAAAGATTATATTTAATTAAACAACTGAACTTTAATATTATAATAAAAAGATGTTTCTAACACGATAATGCTTAATAATGACTTAGTAATAGATAACAAGTAAAATAAAAATTAGGACGAGTGGTTGGTGTCAGTGCATCACTCGTGTTCCAAGGGTCGTGGGTTCGAATCCCACTTGGGGCGACGGGATTTTTCTAATTGGAAAATTCCGCCACCTCAACTATGGGTGTGTGTATTCGTGTTGCATGTTAGATGGGGGACAGATGACCTTAGCAGTTGGTTCCCCCGTAGTGCAGGTGTCAAATAAAAAAAAATTACTAATTTTTATTTTACGTGATATGACAGTCATCATGTTTAAGCTTTTCCATTTGTTTCTTTTCTGGATCATTTTTAATTTTTTCTCTTCTTTTCTTCTTTTCCACATTTTCTTTGCACCTCATAATGTAAGAACATGAATGTATGTAGGAGTTGTCATTTACGTGGACAAGTTGTATTACGTGGAGTTATAAATCCACGCAAATGACACAATGAAAATGCCACGCGAATGACTATTAGAGCATTAATATAACATTGCGCCTAGACTATTTTCTTTGGAGGCTTCATACTAGCTATAATGGAATAAAATAATACAAGTAGTGTATTAACTTACGAATTTTTTTTTCTAAATTCAGCACCAGTAAGAAATTATGATAACTACGTGAATGACACGAAATAAATGTACTCTTACACCAAACCATATAAACTACCTCTATAAAGTTTATAGATCAACTGAACAATACACTACATGTTGATTTCATTAAAATTACATATGCAAGCAATACATGTATAATGCTGATATTGTAGAAATACTGATACTATACGTGAAATTTAATAATGTTCTTCTCTCTTAGTTAGATCCACGAAAATGACAAAAATATCAGGGACAACATTTTATTGATTGTATAGTAGTCGATGCTTAATATTTTATATATTAATTGACTCTGGATGAGAGCCTGTTTTACAATTCTCCTTAATTAGAACAATAATCATTAACTGATGCCTTAGAAAAACTGCTTTTTACTTTGAGAATACATACTAGGGACATGCCACGTGAATGACATATGACATAATAAAGTTTACTTTTTATTGTTAAAAAAATAGGTCGGTTGTTAATATATACCTGGCTAGATAGAGTGCTATTACATTTTCACTGTACTGAACTAACAGGTAAAAAGGTATTCGTAATATAATATTAATTAAGCAGGGACAGTAAATTTAATATTTCTGAAGAATTACCCATATACACTCTACAGTTGCAAGAAGGAGACAATGTCCAGTAAAAGTTATTTTTTATTTTAATTTTTTGAGGTACTGGATTTTTTAATTTAATTGAATTTTTATTATTTGTATCATACCTTAAAATGTTATGTTTTAAAATATATTCTTGTCGTACACGTTTATTCTGGTTCCTTGGTTTGAGAACAGCTGTTAGGAGATTATATAAATGTCAAAGCTAGGAATCTGCTTACAGCGGATCAGGGTCATCACCGAGAAAGACAACTACCGAGAAACCACAACTAGAGCATATATATAATATGGAATGATCATTCCTATGTAGTACCTATCTGAATTATGGAACTTTTCTAAATTCTACGTCTAGAGCCACTACGTCTAATCAGCCAGATCGTGCTGGCAGATCACAGTATCGCAAACCGCCGCCATATTAGGAGAGATAAGCGTGATCTTCAATAATAAACAAATTAGTATCGCGTACTTAGTTGACATATATGTATAAGAGGTTTGAACTTTTAGAATAACAATTATGCAAAAACTTTTTAAACTAAACCTGGATTCCATTAAATTCAATACAGATAAAAATACTCTAATGAACAATTCCGTAGTTCTTTCGCCACAATATGGCGTCGTTTAGAGTATTCTAATTCACCAGCATGGCCTGGTTGATTAGATGCAGTGATCTATCAACGGCGGTGAAAGGGTCGTTTTGCGCGCGTTGCGTATATCGCGTATTTCGCGATTACGTACCGTGACGCGTTCCAACGCATTTTTAGGATTAGCGAATCCCCAGAAATTATTTTTGAGCAACTAAACTTTTAATTTGATGCATTTGGTTTTTTTATATCTGATGTTCACAAACAGATCAAGCTAAAACATGCCTTCCGTACAAGTGACAAAATGGAGACATGAAATACTAGGTTATTATAAGTTTTGCAATACTTCTGCGAACTATTCATAAAAAACTTACAAGATGATTATTTATACAATAATAGAGAAAACACCAAAAATTATGCCAAACCCACGGTTTTATTTTAAAATGTTCTTAATAATCTCAATTTAGATCTTGAAGACGTTACGTATAATGTCACATACGTTACATACTGTAACATTCCAAAAATTGCATATTCCATTCAATATTATTATTGAAGTTTAGACACAATTTCTGTCTTAAATCACCGCCGTAATTACAAGCACTGAATGACAGTTTTCACCATACTTTGCATATTTTTGCATAAAAGTATAACAAATAAGCCATTAGCATCGCAGTTTGGCTGCGGCAATTCATGTTATAACATGAATATGACATCTGATAAAATACACTGGTTTGAGTCTTTTTAAGCATTATTGTATATTGAATTTTATCTGTGGAGGTTGAGATTTTCGCGGAATGCGCGATATTGTAGACAACATTGAAAAAATGGGAAAAGTAATTGAGATGTTTAAAGCTCATTGCTGAAATGGGCTGGCAAAAGTCGAAACTTTGTACAAGAGGATCGCATTATTCGAGGATCGATCGCATTATTCGCCATGTTTTTCAAATTTCAATTTGACCCACCTATCATACAGATATGCACCACTCTGCTAAGAGGTTAGGAATGAGCACGCCATATTTATATTCGCTATGTGCGTCGGCTTGGAGGGTAATGTGATAATCGCACGAAGCGCGCTAGGTGGAGCAATAGAGCAATAACGACGGACGATTTCAGTAAACTTTGCAAATATAATGGGTGGAAAAGTTTGTTGCGTAGTGAATTGTAAAAATAATGGTTCAAATAGCAAGTGCAAGTTTATATTATTTTTACCATTTATTGAATTTTCAAATGTGCATATATGGATATAACCTCAAAAAGTCAAATAATAACATGAAAATATGTATATTTAATACAATTTACTTACATGCTTATTCTTCTCAATCGCATAAAAATAAATACTGTACGCGCTCATGTAGAAAGTAAACAAAAAACAGTCTTTATATTTGATTTATTTCACATTTTCGATATCCGTTCATAAACGCCAATGTTATGGTTTCCGTCCTTATTTCTCAGTCTACGACCAGAGGTCGCCACGAGACGCCATGCACATAGCGAATATGGGGTCTACTGTGCTGTAATTTTGCCGCTTCAAAGGAATGACATTTATATTTTTATACAAGCAAACATGATTCTCATCAATAACAAACCTTTTGAAACAAAAAATTTGAATAAACAAACTGAACGAGATGCGTAATATGACCACCTCTTCTTCTTGTCGTACTCTGTTAAAATGCATACATAGTTCTTAGATTTTTTATTTATCCTAGAGAAACTTTCTTGGTAAAGTATACCTCGATGTATATAGGCCGGTGTTTGAACCTGGGTCTCTTGGTCGGTAGTCCCGCACATAACTTACCGAGCCACAACAGTTTTCATGTAACCACTACCTTCATCAATACATTGTCTGTTAATCAAATTAATAACATTGGTCAGCATTATTGTATGCTAGATTCTTTAGACTGGGGCAGCATCCGGGTCGCAAGACCTAAGTGGCCACTTTGCTAGCATATTCAAATTGAATATGCGATTTTCAAGAATTCAAACAAAAATGCAGGTATTAAACAAAAGATATGAGTTTTTAGCTTAAGAAATATTGTCTCGATTATCCTTTTACTTAGCTGCTCGGTGGCGTAACTACCATCGCAATTGCCTGGGGCGCCCAGGCGCAGGGGGTGTTCAAATCCATTTCTTAAGCAATATTGTTTATATTTATTTTTCAAAATTGTAATTGTTCAGTTTTTTTCCATTATATACAGCTAGATATAGATAGACTGGCGGACTTGAGTATCTTGTCCATAGAGAGCAAAGTCACGAATACGTAGAACGGGAATTTGGGCGAAGTCATCGACACGCTTGTGAAAGCGAAAATTCGCCGCGTTAGATTTTGACTGCGTTTGTTTAATGTAAAGCGATTGTAAATGTAAAGTGTAAATACATTAATTTATTTATCCTTGTTAATGGTTAATGTAAGGTTAACTGTTTTTTTGCTCGTCAAACATTTTGAGCGAGGGGCCCCTATATGTACAAAACCCGGGTCCCGGGAAGGGATAGTTTTTCTGAACTGATTCTCCGGATGTAATGGAGTTTTAATAAAGAAATAAGGATTGTCCAAACTCCATATCATCATATTTCGGGAATTGACGTACCCACGAAGGTGGAAGAAGACGGTTTTCTGGACGACCGCATCGTTGGAACGTTTGCAGTCGGTAGGGATGAAACTGTAGGTTCTGTTCAAGAATAGGCTAGCAAATGCTATATGACAGATTGAATTGCTACTTCAAACCAATAGATGTCCTCGGCTGTTCCTCCATTTTGGCTTTCAGCTTCAATATTTATTTCACAGTCTTAACTTGACACTCTCATTTTTACGAGCTATAAACCAACGATATTCTGGTTGTATTTACAAACGACACAATCACATTTCGAAATGCTTGCAAATGTAATAAACCATCTTACCGTTTACTTTTCGGCCATTTGTTAAATATTTTTTTAACATAGACCGTTTGTGTTCATCAAGACCATGACTATTTTATATATTTTTTGCCTGATCGGGCGTTTATGTTCATTTACAAGCTCTGCTTTCAGATTATTCAGATTTCTCCTTATTAACTTACCATGGGCGGTAAGTTGCACTTACCGCCCATGGCAAGTTAATAAAGTACCTCATCATTTAAGTCGAAAAACATTAACTACGATTCTATAATTCGTCTGGATTGAAACAAAAATTGTTTTATTTACTCAACTCCATAACAACCAGGCGCATTAACCGACTTGATAAAATTCACATTCTCAGTTTGATGTATTTTAATGTTTACTCTATATGTTTAAGATTAACTCATAGATCCGATTGGGCAAACAATAGTATAAGTATTACGGGCGTTAGGTACTACCAGTCTCGGCTAATATGGAGATCTCTGCTACGTGTCGTTCTCCACACTATTAACCTGGAATGGTAAAGCGTACCTACCGTCCTTAATACTTTAATTACTATAAACTTGCTAAACTAAAATGACATTAATAAAAATATAACAAATATTATTGTAACTGACCTACTTTTCCGGATCATACTTCAACATGCTTGATATGGTTATCTTTCCCTATCCGGACCATGTTTGTTATTACCTTTTAAAAATTCATCCGAAAGTGATTTGCACGCAGAGAAATGTTATACAATAAAATGCTTCATATTTTATGATCAAAATCATGATAAAATTAAAGCGGATTTAAAGGAAATATAAATTATTTCACATTTTGCTGACATCTATATAATTTTGTATGGTGTTGCGTGTAACCATAGACTGATAAAGTCAAAAGAATTAGAAGTCGTTAGGTTATAACTTCCTCCAATCCTTCTGTTTATGTTTTCAGTATCTCTACAAAAATGAATAAAATAAATGTGATAGCCAAACTTAATTATAATATAGATTTTTGTTTTTGCACGAACTCTTGTACGTCTTCTTCCATCAATGAAACCTCCAACCAGCAGAACGAACTTAAAACACACAAGGGAAGGGAATAACGCCAGAGCTTTTTTGATTCACTAATTTCAAATAAATCTAACTTTTTAGAAATCAATAGTTCAATTTTTTGGGGACGTTCAACTCTTTTGACGTTGCGGTGGTTATCATCAAATGCTTCTTGAAACCCATTTTGCAATGACCTTTGACTTGTTTAGTACCACTTTCATTATTTGAAGTGCGGCATTAAAATATTGCAAATTAATTACATACTAATAGTAACATCCTTTTTGCTTTTACATTAACAACATTTCAGAGTTCAGACAGACAGACGCTTAAGTTCATTTAAGTATTGATTTTTTAATTAAGTTATGCACCCGATACGTACATTTATCATTATTTTTTAACGAAAGATCCTTTTAATAAACTAAAACCTACAAAATAGGAAACCGAGGAAAAAATACAGTCATTGATTCACGGATTGTAAAATTAAGCTCGTGTGCAATCCCTGAATAACAAACAAAATCGAACAATCCAGTAACGCCCACAACCCTTTTAACTGGCCACCCTCGTGTTTGGACATTTAACTTGAGCTTATTCGTTACGTGGGTTGTTTATTTCCTGGAGCGTAATGTAAAATAAATATAACAGGATACTGGTTAAAATAATAACAAGTAACTTCGTGTTTTCTGTGTGTGTATAGATTTTTTCCTGGTTGTGTTTGGTTACTACGTTTTCTAGTACGGTTTTGTCCATTGAATCTTTTTGTTTTTGATGATGATTTTTTTGTTTATTTTTACTTTGTTTAATTGCCACACTTTAATTAATATTTAAAGTTAATAGATAAAATGGCTGGAAAAATTGTTCGAATGTTGGTCTCTATATATAAATAAAAATCTTTGCATGACGACAAAAATCAACAAAATAGAGGAGCATATCTAAAAATAATCGTATGATAGGAAATATTTACAAACAGCTAATGCTTTGAAGGTTATCTTATTAGAAATAGAAAAAATAGTATGAACTACACTTTCTGGTTTGGTCTCATTTTAATTGTTTTTATTAAATACTTTTGGCTTGATCTTTACTATTTAATGACATTAACATAACGGAGCGACGCAGGACCGTACTGGTTGAAATCGGAACAGGACGCTTCTATAAACAGTATTGGTTCTGGACTATTTCGAGAAGAAAAGTAAAAGAAGCAACTATAGTCCGTGTCAAAACTATAGAATCCAGAGTAGGCCATGATTTCATCTCATTTTTACAGTGTGCAGTATATTCAGGTTGATAAACTCGCTAACAAAAATTTCTAAATAATTTGACAATTAATTAAATTCAGTAATCATTAATGAAATTAATTAATCGCAGTTAATACATAATTACAATTAATGTTAAGTAATATTGTTTAATTAGTACAAAATATGTATGGTTTTGGGACAAATAATAAACTTACCAGATGACGCGGTAGCGGAGTCTGGCAATCTTATAAATACTATTTCTTCTGCAGCCGCTTTTATCCAGAGAGGGCTGATTAAAACAAAACATCATGATGTTAAACTACTTTCTATTTATTGCAACACTGTTATCGAATTCTTGTTTCCGGATAAATTAAGGGATAATTTTAGTATTTATATAACTTAAAAATACCGACAAATGGGTGTAATTTTCACCCCCATTTTGTTGAAACTTTGACAAGCGATGGGCAGGGATACGCGTTTACGTTTGGTTTTTACTTTCGTGGCGTTGTTACGAGCAACAACAGAGATCTTTTACTCTTAAGACATTAATTTAATAAAATTATCAAAGAAAATATTAATAATTATTATTATTTAATTAAAAATTTAAATTTATTTTCTACATTATTGGTATAAAAAAAAGCTTAAAGAGCCGCGAAAAATAATGTGTGACGCATAACGTCAAATTAGTTTTTGCACTAGTGCAAAAAATGATTAATTTTTTGAATTTGATATGATGGTCAGTACCTCTTCTTTATAAAAAAATTGTTATTCCGTATAGTGTCATATCCGTGCAGTTGGAGAAAAAAATAATTTTAGTGACAAAAACTTTCGTTTCTTTCCAAACTTCAAAAGATTTGTTTTATTTTTATTCAGAGAAATCCAGATATCTTGACCCGCAACAATTTATTAACAAAATAATTATTATGTCTTTACTATTATTAGTTATTATCTAAATGGAAAATAATTCTAGATTTTCTAATAATAATTAGAAATCAATATTAGTAATGTTATTAATTCTAAACCTGGCTAAAACTTATTCATAATTTATTTTCATCCGTAATGATACAATAACAGGATATAGCAATTAGGCAGATTATTTTAAAAACCAGAATTCTTAAAGAGTGTAAACAATTATGTTTAATGTGACAGTAGTGTAGCTAGTATTAACCCCGTTTAAACGAGGCTTAAGCAAATGGCCACCTTGGGTATTTTCAGGGCCAAGAACAAAAAAAAATTACCCATTATATTACAATTTTTTCCTCAAAAATTTTATTAAAAAGTAAAACTATTGTAAAAATTATAGAAAATAATCCAAAATAAAATCGAAATAAAAAAAAAATTCTCATCGATTTCAAAGCGCGGGATCCTATCAGGTCCCAAGCGGCCCCAAGCGTTTGGGCCGGTTGACAGCTCTGGAGGTTCGAGACCAGACTCGACCTAGGCATTGGTTAGCAGGCCACTATAAGTATGAGTGTATTTTTAATTTGTTTTTTTCTGGTTATATTAATCATTTAAAGGTTTTGCAAAGGGATTTGAAAATTTATCTTTTAACAATTTATTTTTCCAATTATGTTAAAATCCATTAAAAATTGTGTGGTTGAAAAAAGTATAATTAAAAGTATATTAAAAACATATAATAATAATAATAATAAAGGTTTCTGTAATTTTTTGCTTTTTGTGGTTCTTTAATTGTAAAAATTATTATTTTTGTAACTGTTTTTATAATAACTAATAATAATGTTTATCTTACTTAAGATCGTTTTCGTTTATTATTTATAGATGTTTTTTCATTGAAATTAAACTTGCGTATAACGTAATATAAAAAAATTCTAATTTTTTATATGTCTATAAAATCTCTGGTGGCCCTTTTAGGCCACCATTAGTTACATTAGTTTAAACCAACGTTTAATGCAAAATAATAATATCAATTTTATTAATGGTAATAGAACATTCTCCAATAACTTCCATATTATGACAACTAGAACAACTGAAACTTGAAATACTTACACAACAGCATGTTCTGAATGCATTGGTTGAACAGAAAATTCGAAGTCTACCAGTTCTAGTTGGTAATATTCAAATTTTTTATGGACACTTTACAATCATGTACATTTGTTAAACACATTTACGAAATTATAATGAAATTGCGTCAAAAAATAATAGCGAATTTAACCGCCCCAACCATCGTTATCATCATGGTATCTCGGACACATTGTATACTACAGTGAATATGTATCAATATACAATAATTAGTTAAGCCTTTTTTATGAACTAGCCTAAATTAGTGTCTTTAATAAAAAGTTCAGGTGCTTGTCGTGCTGGGAGCAGCCTCAAATGTTTATATAAATTATATCTTTCAAGAGAAAAAGGAGTAAAACGCAACTATTCTGTAAACGTTCAATTTTCTAATGTGCCACACATGCCTTTGTGATCTTTATAATATGCATATTATCTTGCGCAGCATGCTTTGCTTGTTCAATTCCAAGAACTGAACAATTTTTCTAACAGTTTATTTATTAAAAAAATTTCCAAATTCTAAGATTAATATATTATTTGTACTTCTTAAATCTTCAATGGTTGTAAAAGATCCTATTCAACAAGTACTTTCAGTCAAGTATCAGTCGTTCTTTTCTTAGCTGATTATAAGTTAGCGAATGGATTATAAGTAAGATCGTGGTAAGAGGGAGGGGGAGGGGTATACGTCCTTTAAGTCGTACCTGGCGTATTTCGCCATGTAATGATCTTATCTGGTGGTAATCCTGACTTAAATGTCGATGACAGTAGTGGAACTGACCGGTTTGCGAAGGTTGTTGAGAAAAAAGTAGCATGTGACGATAATGAGATTGGAAGACTTGGTGCATTTACAGGAACAGATACAGAATAATACAGTTCTTTTTAAACGGTCGCGAGACCTCAAGGAACCACGATAAGTTACTACGTACTAAAATACTCTTCTATATTTCTTTTCATTGGGGGTTTCAAATATCGAAATGTTCCCATAATTGCGCAGTCTGACGATATTCTAATTAGCTGACTCAGCTACCTATGCTGCGGTGTTTGGAATAATTTATTTATATTATTTTGTTATAAATAAGTTTGTAACCTTATTTGCAACTTACTAGCAATGTTATAAAATTTGTGCCCCACGAGCGTGTTTGTGTACGTACTATAAGTGTTTTAAAAAGTAATATATTCTTTTGTAGGTTATTATGCATAATGCTATTGTTTTCTTTCTTTTAGGGTTTCAGTCTTCTGGAATCGTTCACTGCATTTATCATCAGCTTCTAGACGGTGAGATTAATTATTATTAATTTTGTATTGACTTTTGAGTCTATTACATGATCGATTACCACACGGTTTCTATTAGCATGTAGTTATGATGTACGGTTTAAGTTACCTTTATTTAAGTATAGTGTATAAGATTAGTGCCTATATTCTTCATATATGAACCTCGAAACCTTTGAGACCGATAATTTCTTCTTACAGAGCGACATATTGACTGTCTGTGGCTCTGTTTACCACTTACCACCGTCAAACCGAAGTGCGTTTGCAGAGCCATAATTGATTTGGCATGTGTTATTTTGTGATAATCATCGGCCCCATAGTCCATTCGGTTACAAATTTCGAGCGCAATTATATATGCCTTAGAAGTATTAAGAATGCCTTGGAATGCAGTGCGGGTCCGTGCTATATCATTGTTGACACGCTGTTAAATTGACTAATTTCAAAATGGCTATCATATAAATCGAAAGTTTTATTTTCGTAGTTTGCGATGTTAAAATCCTTTCGAGAAACACAATCTTATAAACCGAATTGTAATACCTTAATAAATGATTAGGTAACAATCAAATTAGTAAAGTCATTAAATTAATTTAAATTTTAATTACAATTTAATTATTAAATTCTTAGTTTTTAAGTTTATTATTGCCAACCTTTGCTTCGTGAAAACTCCATAGATGCGTATGTATAACAAGTTTAACAAAGAAACAAAAATTAATAACATTATTAATAATTGTTTGCTTTGCGCCATTCACTGTTTAGAATTAATTTATTCTTTTAATACATTTTAATTTCTAAATTCATAAGTGTAGTGTTTACAAGTTCAGATTATGTAGTGCCATTTTGCTTTTTTTTTTATTACTTTTGTAATGCATTTAGTATTTTCTAAGTAATATTGCAAAAGGGAAAACTATCGTATAAGTGGAATATATTGGCACTATATGCTATAGTACCAATCAATAATATCATAAAATTGGAAATAATTTACAAATAATAAGTGAATCGCGTGGTATGTTTAGGGATTCTGGGGAAATCCATTACGCTATTTTTTACCACGAAACATCGCGCCTCCTGTGATATGTTTAGGTATACTTTATGTTGAGTACGTTTTGGTATTCTATTTTTTTTGTAGAAATTTAAAAGTTAAATGTTTAAAATTTAACAAAATGTTTTAAACATGCATATGTTGGTTTAGATTTTGGCCGCTTTCGAATTGACTGAAACTGTAGTATGCTTTAGTTCTTCATGGACCAGTCTGGTACAGAACGTTGGAGTAACATGAATCTCATTGCCACTCACGAGCGGGGTGCTTGGTTACGTGAGTTTCCTCGCCTCTAACATGCCTAGGTCTTGTTTAACGTGAGTGCTAATCTCAGCTTTTGTTGAAATTATCTATGATCTATGTTGATAAATATTGTCCAAGTTCGTTATACAAACCCACTTTGAACACGGGCAATAACTTCTGAAGTAGTGTTTCTGACTCGGGATATTCTTGGGACACAAGGACATTACTCAGTTTTTTGTTGTATCGAGTCCTGGGAAAAATATCGAGACACGTGACTATTGTATACAAGGTACTCAATTAAAATTCTTACTTCAACATTAAAGTTTTATTTGTTTCAATTGCTTGAGTAAAATATTAGTTAAAAAAAGGTAGTTCTGAACAAGAGTGTTGGTTTTCTTAACCAGTTTCTTTTTAAAGAAAGCAGTAAACAGCCATTTCAAGTACATACAAATTATTTATAACCTGTCCATAAACAATCGATAAAGGGAAAGGTATTCGTTTCAGTAAGAAACTAACGTTAAATATGATGCCTGGCCATAGCATTCATTAAGTAAATTTGTACTTTCTATGCAATTATATATAAAAAGGATCTCCATCCGGAATTTCCTACCTTATTTATAAATAGGTAGTAATATTTAAATAGTAGTCTTTCTAAAGCACTAAACAGAATGTTTTTACCTAAAAAGTCTTTTTTTAATAAATTAAGAATTCTAAGAAGATTTTAATACCTTTTGTAATAACAATAGTGCACTTTCATAATTGCTTATAGTGTCTATTTACTACAATTCTGAATTTGTGTCGTTTGACTTAACTTATCGGAAAGTCCAAAATCAATTTCATTTACTTAAATAAATTTTGTTTGAAATCATTGAAATCACAAATATAAAAATGTCGAAACGACCCAATGTAATTATTTTCCAAAACAAATTAGGTGTAAGGTTTGAATTTTGCCGGGCTCGTGCAGCATTCAGCAATGCGTGCACAGATCGCGTTTAAAAAAATATTGAAAGAGATATCGTACCTTGTACTGCAAAAAATTAAAAATTAAAAATCAGTTTTAAGATTTTACAAAACAAGGAATTTGAGTGAAATTGCATGTATCTCAATAGATGGAATATCAATTTGAACTATTGCTAATAATCATCACGTTCATATACAGAGAAAATGTGTTTAAAAATACATGAATAACTTAAAACTTACCGACAAATAATAAAACACTAAGCAGAAAAGGATTTGCCATTAAAAAAATTCTAATAGGAGAATTTATTTATGTACTGTTGTGCTTTTCAGTAAATAATAACAAATATTTTTCAATTGGGACCTTTGGGAAAGAGTGATCACAGTATTAGTTAAAGCAATTTTAAAAACGAATGTTTGGATTGTTGTTTTATCTGGGATTTCCGGTACTTCCGAAAAAAAAGTATCGAGTCCCGGAAATAGAAAAATTGTCGAGACCCAAAAAACCTAATCTGGAGGAATTGAATCTGGAATTCCTGCGTTGCACGAGCTCTAGGATCTTTCAGGTTGTTCTTTTACCCGTTTTTTGCATAACCCAATAAGAGAAAAAAATCAAGTGGACTTAAGTCCGGTGAACGCTCGGGCCATTCGAGTGTCACCAACCTGCCAATCTAATATCAAGCAAAAACTTCATAAAAATAACGCCTTACATTTACAGCGTAATGCGGTGGAGCACCATCCTGCCTTAATCAAATGCTTTCATCGAGCATGAGGATTGAGAAATATTACAGATAAAGTGGATAAATATTACAGACAGAACACCTACCTAAGTGATTTATCAATTGGGATATCTCCCAAAGAACAGCACGTAAGACAAATGGAAATTAACGTTTCAATTGAACAAAAAATGTGAAAACGTCATACTTCGAAGAAATGAAAATGATACCTAGATTTATGAAAGATATAAAAAATGCCTGCTAAAATTTAAGTGTTCGAGCATTTTTCTATAAATTTTATTCATTTCTGTTATATATCAATTACTCTATGATTCTCACTAACCCTGTATTTATACCATAAATTATTGTTGATATAAAAAATGTAATATTTTTGAATCTGTAGCTCGTTAGAATAAATGATTTGTACTCAAATGGTATTATTCTTCTAGTAAATGATACTTCCTTGACAGAACGGTATGCCACACGGACGCACATGCAAGCACACACGCACGCGCACATACACAATCGTATATTAATATCTAAAATTTCTCGACTCACTCCGAAGGAAAAATTTGATATTTGATTTGAAACATTACTTAAGTAACAATAAAAAAGAACGTTTCAACTGCTATATCAAAAGAGAAGTCGCCATTTCAAACTGCGTGCCATAGAAACCTTTGATTAGTTTATTTAGAACTATCTATAGAGTTTCAGTCAACTTGACCGCAGACCAAAACTCAGAAGGATTGTACGGAATTAATTTAAGTTTCGCTGACTTAGTTTATAAATTGATAAATCGCATCGATTTATTGGGCTATAACTAATTAACAGGGTTGTCAGATCTATTCAGTTTTCTTCAGGTGGGGATTTTTACAGCATATATCTACTTATCCGTGAGTTTAAGTACCATAATATTCATAATTTAAAGTGCACACTGATAGAACTCATCAATTTGTTATGATTACAATGAGCAGCAGTGTTGCCGGATGTATCGTATTTTGACTGAACTCGGAGATTTTTATTATTATTATTAATCCAACAAAGTTACGGAATAATAAGTGTTAAGTAAAAGTACAAATTCCAATGGCTCTCCTCATCTTCGTGTCTTATAAATTAGAAACTCTCAAGAAGGGAATATCAAAAATCTAATTTTCTACGATTTTTAAAATTTTTAAAAGTTTATGGTTTTTCAGAATATATGTACGTGATGTTAATTGATCATTTCCTTATCGATCTGTTTTATACACAAAAGATAAAAATAGGATAATAATAAAAATGCAAATTAACCTGCAAAATTAAATTCGAACTTCCTTATCAGAATACATTAAAATGGTTGTTGTTTCCATTTAAATGTTGAGAATCCTTATTCAGACATCATTCATGAAACCATGCTTGGAGGTATTAAAAGGAAAGCTGATAGTAATTAGTAAAATGAAAACATTACTTTAAACCCTTTTTGTATGATTTAAAACCAGTAACTACCTAACTGGACTTCAACAATTAATTGATTAAAACGTGTTTTTTGTTTTGTTTTGAATTTTTTCCAGTTTATTACATCTATGTTTTTTTGGTTAACATTAATCCAATTATCAAAGAATTTAGCTTAAGGTGTTATACAGTATTGGAAAAACATCATCTAGGGATTGGATTCTCATGTGTGAGCAAAGGAAAAATAGCGAATAGCGATACATCTGACAAAGATAGATATTATGGCGCACTTGCAAACTCTTAAAATATAGTAACTTTTTTGTAAGGTTGGTGCTATAGCTAAGAATTTTTAAATATAATTGACGTTTGTCATTTTGACACAATAAACTAAAGTGTTTATTTTACAAAGTGTTTATTAAATAGTTAAGTTCATTCTACTTTTAAAATAATTGTTCATTTTGTTTAAAGAATAAAGTATTTTTAATACCGCACAGGAGTTATCCGTTGTTTATCTTTAGTTACTAAATGTACAAATATTGTCGACTTTACAAAGTTTCAAACAATTTAGGTTATTGTGTCAAAATGACAAACGTCAATGATATTCCAAAATTCTTAACTATAGCACCAACTATACAAAAAAGTTACTATATTTTAGGAGTAGGCCAGTATGCCATAATATCTATGTTTCTCAGAAGTATTGCTATATCGCTACTTTTCCTTTGCTCACGCATAAAAATTCAATCCCTTTTCCAATACTGTATAGGTATCTGTATTTCGAGATTTCCAACGCTCTTCTAATGGCATTTGTTTTTATTTCGAACACACAGTTACATATAGATATACATACAATTATCTTGATTTAAATGCTAATTACATTCAGCTCTAATGCTGTCGTATTAATAAAAAATTAGTCCTGATTTTGTTAATTCGTAAAATGGCCTTTTGTAGGATTTTTATATTTTTTGCCGATAGTTCACAGTTCAATCCATAAGCCTTGCTGATTTGAAGTTTATGCATAAAATTTTCATTTTAAAACTGTTTTTAGTGTTTACCTCACCTACTTCTTCTATATGAAGAAGAAACTTGAAGATCTAAACTCACTGACATATAAACATTAGTAGGCAACAAAATCTTGTCTAGCAATTGAAGCTGGAAATCGCATACAACTAAATATCTTCATACTTCTGAGATAAAAATCGTTAGAACTGCGATTGCTAAATATTTGTCCGATGACCCATATCACGAAACACTTTTTCAATAGATATGAAAAGTGTCTCCCATCTAATCATCAAAATGGACACGTGTAGGAAAACTGTTCTTTGTTTAAATGCATAGGCATCCAAACAAGCAGGAAACCTATTGAAAGCTCGCAAAGCGCATATCTACCAGATAACATCTTCGCCGGGATTCTCTTTTTCTCTTTAAATCGTCAATTTTTTCGGAGATAAAAATTATATCTAAATAGAGAAAAGGACGTGTATATTTTATATACCTGCATGATTTAAATCTTGTGTAACTAGGCCGCGAAATGAATTTTTTATTTGCATGGTGTTGTCATGCCGTCATCATATCAAATGTTTGCATTTATTTTGTTATCTTAAAAAACTGCGTTGCTAATATACCTTTTATAAGTTTCAGCTTAGAAATAGAGGTTTTTTTAGTATCTGTAATATGTCTGTATGTACTATTCTGAATATTATTATATGACTGTAGAAATATAGAACTTTGTTCGTTTGCAGTTTTTGATAAGTGTTCGCATTTAGCGACATCACTTAATTCTTATCAGTTAAAAATTTATTTTAAGTTTTTATACATACACTGATAAGATTCGCAATAGAGAACAGTAAGTACCATTCAGAAAATATTATAAGATGATTTTTTTATTATACTAAACTAAATTGCATTACTTGGAATTTTTATTTATCAATTTTCAGAGAGGAGGTTTAAGAGGAAACCTAGTTGTTTGTATTTTATCACTGATTTAATAAAAAAGAAAATTAGTTTAATTGAACTAGAAGGCCAAACGTGGAAATTACTGTATATCATTAATAAATAAACATAGAAAAAAAAACTCAGAAATTTAATATAATATAATTGATTGATTTCTCAAAACATGATAAGTTTTCAGCTATTCTGGCTTTCTCAGATCAAAACCAAATTCCTAAAAAGTTTTTTACGAGTTTTTTCTTATAAATTTGGAAACCTCTAGTAACAAGAAGGTTTAATAGATACTTAACATTTACAGCATACAGATTGAAATAAAAAAATATTCGAGGATTTTCAAATGCCCTGTTTTCTTAAACTGTTTATTAATCTTATTAAGAAGGTCACATCCTGTGGATATTTGAAAAGCGTATGTTTCTCGAAATTAACGGTTAGTACGTGGAAATTCTATCTCAATGTGAAGTTTCTCCTATTCCATACAATAACTTCCTTGAATGATTTATCTCTGATACGTTAATCTTTCAGTTAATTTGTTATCACTAACCAATATAAATATCTACATTTTAAACAGATTGAGTGTGAAAAGACAATTGCACCCTATATGCAATTTCCAATCAGTTTATCTGAAGAGATAAGAAAGAGTAGGCATAAATCTTAACAATGGCCAGTAGCGAGTTGGATATCATTTGGAATGATTAGAAGAAATAATAAGATTTTATGCAAATAAGCAATGCCACAAACGACATCCGTCGCATCGTTTCGCCGTAGCCGAAATAAATATTTCATTCACAGAAGAACATAATCTAACTGATATCAAAGAGATTGGCGCACCAGATTTCCAATGTTTCTTCATTCGATCATTAGGATTCTTGTGAACTTAACCTTCATCTATCATCTTATTAGAATTTGCTAGTAGTTACTCACAAAACTAACTTCTTGAAAATAATTTCTACTATCCGTCGCACAGTGGGATAAATAACTGGAAAATAACTGGCGTATGATTATTGCAATGGCTTTCAATTGATATGTATACCATTTGGTGTAGAAACTCTGTGCTAAGTTTTCAATAGCATGTTTTTTTTGCTGGCGCCTCTGTGGACCTCAGGCATGAGTAGGTGGTCTGATAATAATGAGAATTTAATGAATAGAGATCACAAGATGGTACGCACCAATTGCATGTATAGGGCTACAACAAACAGAAATGTAAACACCTAATGTACAAATTACTATTAAGATTTGTAGGAAAAATTTTAAACTTTTAACAACGCATTTAAGAGTTTTCTTTATTTTATTCATCTTTATGACGATAAAAACATAATATTGAATTAAGATCTGTCTCTTCTAATCGGTTTTTTGAAGATATCAGAACTCTATCTAAAATCTGGTTTCCAAAGTGCAACAAAAATTACTACTACTGTCAAATAAAATACTTTTAGGTTAGAAAGTTATATTTTCAAATGTAATTAATTAATGACAATATTTTGCAAAAATCTAAATAGAAATTAAAGATTCATTAATATTAAAATACCTTTTCATAAAATTGACCTCTATTTTAGAAAATTTTTGTTACTATTATATCTTGCCTAGAGTCCCTATTGTTTTACACTGATCGGAAAAATATCGTGGAAAAGATACATTAAGAAAATATAAATAATTATGTTAAGGACTCTCTAAGAATTCTCTTTCGGGGGGGGGGGAGTCTTAAAATAATTACAAAAAATTCTTTTATACAATAAAATAAACTTTAAAGTGAAAAAATTCGAAGTCGCATACATGGCTCGGGGGGGGGAGGGGACTTCAGCTCCACGAGTCCCCCGACTGGCTACGTGCCTGCTTGTGACTTAGTGGACAATTAGCAGAAAATTATGAATAAAGCAGTATGTAAATACGCGTATACAATTATACATTGATATAAATGGTTATTTCGGTATAATTTTGGGGGATGTAAGGGGGATATAATGACATGGGGGACAATGTTTAATTATAGATAAAATGAAATTGGGACATAATATGATTTAGATATTTGGTGGATCATAAGAACAACAAAGGTAAATACAGTTTTATTTATTTACTTCTTATTAACACCGTTATTTTTCTAGGACTGTTTTTGATCATGAAGTGTGTCTGGGAACTTGGGGTTTTGTATAATAGCCGCAGAAAGGATTTTCAACAGTGACATTCTTTCAATGAATTATGCTTTTAAAGATTATCCATATTTTCTGTAAAAAGTATTTTAAAAAAGATTTGTCGTGCGTGTTGATTGATATCAGAATAAGAAGTTTACTATTTAAAGCTTTGAGTATCAACGATTTAGAAATTCCAGATCATCAAGTACTTATGCGATAAAACGCTTTTAGAATTTCAAAAATATTAAAATCATATCAATCTGGACGATTCAACTCTTCAACATCTTTAAGTTCTATTAAGTGGAAAGTCAAAGATTCAATTTTTAAACTTTTTAAGGTTTCATATAAAGTCCTCAAGTTTATAGGTCCAGAATTTCAAAAATTCATACTTTTAGCGTTTGAACCAATGAAAGTTGCAGATACCTACAAATATACTAGATGAAGTTAACAAATATATTTAAACCACCTGAAACTTTTAGTTCTTACAGTTTTCGAAATTCAGCAATAAATAGTTTTAAAATCCCAAACATTAACGTACAGTTGCGATCATTCGCTAAGGAAAGATCGAAAAATCATAACCGCCGATTTTCCAGTTTTTTGTACGATATAAATGTAAGTTTATTATATGGTATTCAAGAACATCTTATTTTTGAATATTGTAATTGCCCAGTTCATAAATTATGTCGAATTACAGCGTATATTGTACAAAAAACTGAAAAATCGATGATCACTATTTTTTCATCGTTCCTTAGCGAATGATCGCAACTGTACATTAAATACCCAGGTTTTAGTTTTTTAAATTGTAATAACTAGTCACAATTTCACTTGATTTTAAATTTTAACTTCCGGATCCTTAAGTCTCAGCCGATTGTCAGTTTGTGTTGCTGCATTGTTTGTTTTAGTTCTTGTCCGGTCTGTCTATTGTACGTTTAATCACGTTACAAGCGGACAAGTACACTAATAAAATGTTGTATAAATCCATAACCATAGTTTTGTTTTCAAGTTTAGTAACCCATTTGTTGGTAGTTGTTAGAAATAAAATTATTAAAGTTGTAAGCTTCAATTATTTAGTTTCCCAACTTTGTAATTTGAGGTACAACACGCGACTGCAATCTTAAGATAACAGTACTTACCAGCAAAGGTCTTTTAATTTTTAATTTAAATTTTTTAAATTTCTAATAAAACTGACTGAAGCTGACGACAAAATCAGTAGAAAACGACAATGTGGAGGGACGCGGGCCGCCAAGAAATGCCTGTCATGGTTATTGTATTCATTTTCAGAATTGGATAAGGAATTGAGGTAGTGCTCTCTTGGTAATTTCTGCAATTTCTTTCTTCCAATTTTCTTGAGTTATTTCCGTTTTCTCATTACCGTAAAGTACTGCCCTTTTGCATGCATGTTCATTATACACAATTCCTGGGGTTTCTTAAAACTTCTTCAGAAATTGTTTATGAGAAACTTGTTGGAATTCTGCTGTTCCATCTTTCTCTTTTGAAATATAATTTGACTTAATAGCTCCTTCTGTTCCTGTTCCTGGCATGTAAACTCCACTTTGTACGCTATGGTCAACATTTTGGCATATTAAACGCTTTTTAGTCTTGCTGTTCCATATTTTAACCCAAAAAGGAGAGAATTTGGTCTAATATCTTGTTGTATTTCTGTTGCTGGCATCTAAACGCCATTTTCTACGCTATGGACAACATCTTGGAGTGTTGATCTCATTTTACGTATTGCTGCTGCATCTTCTCGTCCAAAAAGTGGAAAAACTTGGTCTAACATCTATTATCCCTATTCCTGGCATAGAAGTCTACTTCTACGCTATGGCAAACATTTCGGATTATTGAACGCATCATAAGTCCTGTTGCTGCATCTTACGATCCGAAAGGGGGGACAACTTGCTCTAATAGGTCGTTCTGGTCCTGTGAGCATGTAAACTCCCCTTCCTACACTATGCCTAACATTTTGGAGTATTAAACACATTTTACGTCCTACTGCTCCATCTTTCGGCCTGAAAAAGGACTAATATCTTGTTCTGTTCCTGATGCTGTCATATAAACTCCACTTTCTACGCTATGCCCGACATTCTGGAGTATTATACATTTTACGTCCTGCTGCTCCATTTTCTAACTCAAAAAGGGGGATAATTTGATGTAACACCTACCCCTGTTCCTATTTCTGGCATATAAAACTCTACTTTCTACGCTATGGCCAACATTTCGAATTATTGAACGCACCATAAGTCCTACTGCTTCATATTTCGACCCGAAAAGGGGGACAACTCGGTATAATATCTCGTTGTGTTTCTGATCTTGGAATATAACCTCCACTTTCTACGCTTTGACCCATATTTTGGAGTATTTAACTCATTTTACGTCTTGTTGCTTCATTTTCTGACTCAAAAGGGGCACAATTTATTGTAACATCTACCCCTGTTCCTGTTTATGGCATATAAAACTCTACTTTCTACGCTATGGTCAACATTTCGGATTATTGAACACACCATAAGTCCTGCTGCTTCATATTTCGACACGAAAAGGGGGACAACTTGCTCTAATAGGCCGTTCTGTTCCTGTTAGCATGTAAACTCACCTTTCTACGCTATGGTTAACATTTAGGAGTATTAAACGAGCTGAAAAAGGATTAATATCTCGTTCTGTTTCTGATGCTGTTATGTAAACTTCACTTTTTACGCTTTGCCCAAAATCTCAGAGTATTAAACGCATTTTACGTCGACTGATCCATCTTCCGACCCGAAAAAGGAGACGACTCGATCTTATAGAGTATTAAACGTATTTTACGTCCTGATGTTCCATCTTTCGACCCGAAAACTAAGAGAACTCAGCATAATATCTCGCTGTGTTTCTGTTGTTGGAAATATAAACTCCACTTTCTACGTTTTGGCCCACATCTTTGCGTATTGAACTCATTTTACGTCCTGCTTCTCCATTTTCTGACCCAAAAGGGGGGACAACTTGTTGTAATATTACCCCTGTTCCTATTGCTGGCATATAAAACTCTACTTTCTATGGCCAAGATTTCGGATTATTGAACGCACCATAAGTCCTGCTGCTTCATATTTCGACCCGAGAAAGGGGACAACTTGTTTTAATAGGCCGTTCTGTTCCTGTTAGCATGTAAACTCCACTTTCTACGCTATGGCTAACATTTTGGAATATTAAACACATTTTACGTCCTACTGCTCCATCTTTCGACCTGAAAAAGGACTAATATCACGTTCTGTTCCTGATGCTGTCATGTAAACTTCACTTTTTACACTATGCCCAACATTTCGGGGTATTAAACGCATTTTACGTCGTACTGATCCATCTTTCGACCCGAAAAAGGAGACAACTCGGTATTACACAGTATTAAATACATTTTACGTCCTGAAACTCCAACTCTCGACCCGAAAACGAAGACAACTCGGCATAATAACTAGTTGTGTTTCTGTTGTTGGGATATAAATTCCATTTTCTACGCTTTGACCCACATTTTGGAATATTAAACTCATTTTACGTCCTGCTGCTCCATTTTCTAACCAAAAAAGGGGGACAATATAATGTAATATATACCCCTGTTTCTCTTTCTGGCATATAAAACTCTACTTTCTACGCTATGGGCAACATTTCGAATTATTGAACGCACCATAAGTCCTGCTGCTTCATATTTCGACCCGAAAAAGGGGACAACTTACTTTAATAGGCCGTTCTGTTCCTGTTAGCATGTAAACTCCACTTTCTACTCTATGGCTAACATTTTGGAATATTAAACACATTTTACGTCCTACTGCTCCATCTTTCGAGCCGAAAAAGGACTAATATCTCGTTCTGTTCCTGATGCTGTCATGTATACTTCACTTTTTACGCTATGCCCAACATTCTGGAGTATTAAACGCATTTTACGTCGTACTGATCCATCTTTCGACCCGAAAAAGGAGACAACTCGGTCTTACACAGTATTAAATACATTTTACGTCCTGATACACCATCTTTCGACCCGAAAACGAAGACAACTCAGTATAATATCTCGTTGTGTTTCTGTTGTTGGAATATCAACTTCACTATCTACGTTTTGGATCACATTTTGGAGTATTGAGCTCATTTTACGTCTTACTGCTCCATTTTCTGAACCAAAAAGGGGGACAACTTGATGTAATATCTACCCCTGTTACTGTTCCTGGGATATAAAACTCTACTTTCTACGCTATGGCCAACATTTCGAATTATTGAACGCACGATAAATCCTGCAGCTTCATATTTCGACACGAAAAGGAGGACAACTTGCGCTAATAGGCCGTTTGTTCCTGTTAGCATGTAAACGCCACGTTCTACGCTATGGCCAACATGTTGGAGAATTAAAACAGTTCCTTTGCATCTGTGACTCAAAAAGGTTGACAACTTGGTCTACTGCCTTGTCCTGTTCCTGGCATGCAATATCTACCTTTTTCGCTATGGCCAACATCTTGGAGTGCTGAACTCATTTACGTACTGCTTTCCATTTTTCGGTCCGTAAGAGGAGACAACTCAGTCTCATACATCGTCCTCTTCCTATTCCTGGCATGTAAAGCTTTACTCTCTACGATATGGCCAACTTTTTGAAGTTTTGGGCGCATTTTGTGAAAATGAGATTATTTAAACTAACAATTCATTGGCACTATTCAAAAATATAAACAACTTCATAGTCGAAGCAAGTAAATCTCATCGATAATTAATTAGGAGTACATTTTATATCATATATGGTAGTGACACATTATTAAGGTGACTTCAACGAAAGTTTACTACATCAAGCAACGATATTTAATAAATAGCATCCTCAATTTCACGGTAGTTGTTAGAGGGATGGTATTCGCGGTAAAAGGTCGTGGGATAGGTCGATACTCTTGGGATTATTAATTTTGGAGAATTGTTCTCATCCTTCGAGGAATTATCGTTATCTGTCCCATTTAATAACACGCAACTATGAATGTTGTTAAAAAATATATTGTTTTTTGTAATCAAGCACTGGTAGAGCTATTTTGAATGTGTTGTGAGTTAATGCTTCCCCCAACCAGCGAAGACATCAGCTACTTTAGATTCTTACAGAAATTTTATTTTGTATGTAAAAAAACAAAATAACTATAATACAGTATAAATAGGTAATATTAATAAAAACTTAAAAACTCTATCGTTAGATGTCCAGTACCAAAGACATTTTTGCTTAATTATATTTAGTTAAATGCGTAGTGCTCTGAGGTCTTCTACATTAGTATATTAATTTATCTGTCTTGCTTTCGTGAATCCTGGCATCAAACTCTTATTATTAAACAATGCATTTATCTTCACGGTTTATTTTACCCTTATTATTGATATGGCTATTTTAATTTGATTTTTGGATTGTTTTGTTGGCGATATTGCTTCGTCGGATTATGTTCGACTCCAACAATTAGAAGATTGATGTAGTATCCTTGATACAGACGATAGTTTTTACTGGTGATCTTTATTGTTTCCTCGTTAATCTTTATTTGTCTCCAAACAGAATTAGTGAAATTGCTGCAGCCGTGGTAGGCTCCTTAATTTTAACAAAAATAATTAATAATTATTAATAGTGTAATAATTTGTACCAATAAAATTAATGTAGAAAAAGTATTAACTAATACTGAGGATAAAATGGAAAAGGTGGCCAAGTATGGCTTATATATAATTGATTGTAAAGACTACAAAGCGTGTTATATTGGACAAAGTGGTAGAAACTTAAAGAAAGTCTAGCGAAATGAAATAGCCGGCCATTATATTGATAACATCAACATTCCAATAATAGATTTATTTTCCAAGAAATTATAAAAACAGATGGTGGCGTTTTACTAAGAATCGATTTTTGGCCTAAGTTGGACACTTTGAAAACTTCTTTAGTGGCTTTTATGCAAGCTCTCGATAAAGGCCTAATCAACCGAAACACATCTCATATATCATGGTTGTTAGGATTGATTATTATTATTATTGAGACATTATAAACAGCCTTGGTAGTGTAATGTCTGGCGTGTCGGACTTTCACCCAAGCGGCCCGGGTTCGACTCCCGGCGCTGGCAGATCTGGTTAAGGTTTTCTGCAGTTTTCCTTAGCTGTAACACAAATGTGAGATTTGCGCTGTTCCATCTATAAGTCGGCTGCAGCCGCACATTGGGCCTACATAATAATAATAATCGCCCCCTCCCTCCCGCACAAGCTTATAGCTTCTGGGGCCTTGGTTTAGGTTATGGGTTGTAGTAATTATTATTATTATTATCTTTTAGGAAATATTATCGTTGAATATTAGTAGTAGCCTTCAATGTAAGGAAAGAACTTTAATGTTAAATATATTTTGAACTTCAACCGAAAAAGCGGCGTTGTTACTTCTCTCTCTCCTTAGAGATTCTATAATAGAAGCTTTTTGGATGAGATTCTATAATAGAAGCTTTTTGGGTGAGTTTCTGTCATTGCAAAAAACAGCGTTGTAAAGTATCATTCATTGTCGATTTACACTTTAATAGAACTAATTAAGACATTGTTGGCAGAGACCGTGATACCATACTGCACAAGAATGTTCATAACATTTCTGTTAGAGGCTGAAGTGTACAATATAGTCTTCGATTTAATGATGGTCATTGGAGAAGCTTTTGTTTCGATTTCAATCTTTTCTCTTTATAATAATAATGCATCATGAATCATCTTAGAGGTCTTTATAATAATGCATATCTAGTGGTACCGAATTACTCTAGACTTGTCCAGACCAGCGGACCGCAACCATAGCGTTAAAAGCGACGAAAGTTTAAAAATGGGTCGCACCAGTATTTATTTTTATTATATCATTTTAGTTTCATGTTAGAAATATATGGAACAAGGTCCTGTAATTTTAAGTACCCCCCCTTTCCCTCTTGTATCAGTCGCCTTATAATAATTTTATTTATATTTTTGGATCGCTAGATAAAAAAGATTGCGGAACGCTAGTCCAGACCATTGAACTAAGAACTTTAGACGCATTGAACTATGCAGTGTAATAATTTTTTTACTCTTGCAATTAAGTTCAATCGGCGTGAAGTAGAATTTTAGACATTTTGTTTGTTTGCGCAATTCTTACGAAAACACGCCTTTTAATTTTGTTGACATATATTGTCGAAATAGGTTTATTAAAGATAACTGTTGGGGCGATTAAATTCTCCGTCGGTAATGTACACATATATGTAAGTATATCAAAATACGAAAAGCGAAATTTTGGGTTGCTCTGATGTCTCCCTAGAAAGAAGTTGTTTACACTGCATTCGTATTTAAATCAAAATTTTAGAAACCGTGAGCTTAATCGCGACGCTGTTATTTTCAACTCATGTCAGTGTTAGTTACTAAAAGAACCCTTGTTAACCATTATTTCTGAATTTGACTTACTAGACTTAGGTGACTGACTGTTAGAGCAGTCTTTATGCGTCTTTAATCTGATACATATTATTTACTGATTTAACAGTTCCATTAAATATCGATCTAGCACTTGCCGGTATTGGGACCCATAACAAGTGGAGATATCTATTAAAGCCTTTCCATTATTGTTCATTATCTTTCCGCAATGGATTTTGCAAACTGGTGGTAGGATGGAAATCGGGAAACAGCTACAATTAATGAAATTTCCAGAAACACTTTCTACTACTAGATTACACTTCTTCTATGCTTACAAGTGTGTAAGCATAGAAGAATTAACAGGCAATTAATCAAAATTATCGCTTTTACAGAACTGTTATTACGAAGCTTATAAGCGGAACAGTTCCAATTTCCCTCAACGTCTTAGAATTATATTTTTAAACTGCATACTATTAGTATTCAAATATAATTATTATACATAGGAAATACCGCAGATTGCGTTACATATAATTAATATTGGCATAGCAACATGATGGATCTTTTTTTCGTAAAATCCATGATAACCAGTATCGGACGCGTTTCCTAACTAAAGTTTTTAGAATCCAACAAACAAATAGTTATATTTGTGGCTATGAAAATTACAAAGTTATTAGATGGTAACGAGGATGATGTTCCGTCGGATTCTGCAATTTGAAATTTCAGTCAATTACGGATTGTTTCTAAGACGTATTCCTTTCTAGCATAAAACAAAAACAGGTTGTATGATTACGGGAAAGAATATAACTTTACAGCATTCTAGACTTAGCCTCTCTTCTTCAGTTTCTTTGCATTAGGTACAGTATTCGAGTTAGAAAGTAACCTCCTTACAACAATACAACTCTCAACTTAACTATGGCAGTTCGAAGGATTTGTCATCTAAGACGACGTTGTAAAGATTTAACGGTGACCGTCAACGTGGACCGCTTCCTAATGGGAACTTCTAACTTAAGTCATCCCTTTGTATTTAACACTTTCACTGCGATAACTACCCCCCGGAGTTGGCCCCAGGTATATCCATATATGTATGGATATAGCAGTAGTTGTATGTAACGATTCTTCTAATCTACGCGCTATTGTCAAATATCGTAAAAATTTTTTTGTGTATATTACTAGCAAGTCTAGCATTATCAGGCCAAGCCTTTTAAGGTACATACCACCGGCGATATATCCCGAAATGAATTAAAAGGTTGTAAGCGGGTCATTGTAAGCGGAACACATAGCTGGGGTTATGTATATTTGATATAACCAAAATGATTCGGGATGATCTTTAGTCCCGCAGGAATGTGTGCAGAACCACTGCAGACTGGTGTGCAAATTGTATAACAGAGCACCTGTACTTGCACATTGCTTGCGTTTCTTAACTTTGCCTGTTTAATGTCGGAAGTATCATCCGTTATCATTTTAGCAATATTTAATTCAAGAAATTTCAAAATGAAGCTGATACCGATAAGATACTACAACCTGGCATGATAATAGTTTATTTCATTTAGTGTAAAAAACGAAAAGTAGATAAGGAAGTGAAGGCAATAATAATCCGTCGCTTCGTGTACCAATAATTATTCGATAATTGACGGCCTTTTTTTGTAGGTTCGGTAATTATAAACACACTAGAAATTTGCAAAGATTGTGAGAACAGCATCAAAATAAAACACTACCAAAGTTTAACTATACAAATTAACCATCAAGATATAATAAATATTATCAATATAGGCCACAAACAAGTTTTGATAAAAGACTCGTTCATCCTCGGATGTCGAAAGACTAGATTTTTCTTATACTTATCTAAAGATTATTTTCAGGTCGAAATTTCATCTCATCTTCGTTTTTATATATTCTCTAAAATTATTTTAGTTCCGAAGACCTTGTTTTTGTTTTTTGTTAAAGTACTTGTAGGTTTTCTAACCACACTTTTCTGAAACAAGTAGTTCTTTTTCCACAAATAGAAATCTGGCGACCTTGGAGGCTGAGTATGTGTTTCGCGAAATATCCTCTGATTACAAATTTGACCAGTAGCGACGATTGTGGCGATTGACTGTACCATTTACGAAAAAACTGCATTCGTCGGAAAAGAAGATGTTAAAAAGTAAATTTGGATTATGTATTGCTCGTTCACTTAAAGCATCACAAAACTGCAAACGACGATCAAAGTTGTCTTCATTGAGTTCTTGTAGCAAGTGAATCTAGCGGGGATGAAACGTGTGGTATATTAAAATTCGTTGAATACTAGTTTGCCGATACAATAGCCATTTGCCTTGTACTCAACGTAGGATCGACAACGACGTGGCTCAGAACTGCCATTCCACCACTTCATTTCTTACCGAATTTTCAGCATTTCGCTTTTTGTTTGCTACAGACCCGGTATCCCGAGATTTTTTCGCAAATTCTAGGACATACTTGCGATTGCGAGAAAAGAGCAATTATATCAACTTTTTTTTTGCAATCGAATAAACCATTTGAAATGTTGAATGAGTAGTGGCAACGAACACTCCGAAAAAAGCGTTCAAATGTTTACGACAACGCATGGCCAACGAATGCCATGTTATCACTCGACAAATGCTCCAAATGAACTAATACTCGGAATCCATAAAATAAAATTACAACTGTAAAGCAAATTCATTTAGCTCTCAAATGGTATGTCCTTTGTCACCCATGACATTATTTAAAGATTTTAGGTTTCAAAATGGCTGAACTGAAATAGCCATATGACATGTCCCTCTTCCTAATAAATTTTTAGGTTTGTTCGGTCGTTATTCGAAGAAATTGCGGTTTAGTGTCTCAAAACGAGCTCGTTTCTTTTTCGGTGCGCCACTCTGTATAATATTACAGGAAGAGTGAGCCTTTTAGCTTCAAGCAACGACACTCTCTTATACCAGAGGTTGTAAGTGACACTTAAATATTATGAGAAGAGCTTGAAAACCTGAAGCCAGTATTTTCTCACGCATGTCATTTAAACTAGAATGGATGGTCTACTCACCAGCGGATAGAAAAGCTATTAACCAGATATTCTACACGGTGGTCAAAGTTTCAAGATGACTACATAGTTATCCATGAAATCTTCCAAAGTTTAGTCAAGTCTTCCAACTATAATAACTATTCCTTAAGTAATGTAAAAGAAAACTATAGATGGTGAAAGTATGAAAGTATCTAAGCCTGTTAATAACCATAATGACATTACAGAAAACGCAGTTAAAAGCAATTTTTTATTATTGAATCGGTTATGAAGGACAAGAGTCCTTCATAACCGAGAAGAAGACTTCTACAGAGCTTCGTTTTCGGAAATTCTTTTTATGAAAGCTAAATGAAGTTATGGTCGATTTCTACAATTTAAAAAGACGGACGACCTTTGAACAACTTTATTACTCTCTACCAATGAAGAGGTTTTAGAAGAAACACTCTTTTTTTAAAAGATTTTTTCATGAAATTGAATTTTGGAAACTCGTATGTCAAATATATTAACAAAGCTTTAATATTTGTATTCTTGATCTTTCCATTCATTTACAAATCTATTGAAGGTTTCTCTGCTTGAGTTATTATTTTTAGAAGCGATTAATATAGCCGCTTGTAAGACTATATCACTATGAGATACGAGATAAAATCCGTAAGATCGAGCTTTTCAGCAGTGACGCTTATATTATCTTCGAAAAGAGCTTTTGAAAGTCGTTGATTTTTTCTAACAAACTTTTAACACAAAAATTTAAAAAATAATTTAAGTAATAATGAAATATAGAGAGAAGTAAAATATGAAAGTGCAAACCAACGCCTTTAAAATTGGCTTACATATATTTATTTACTTCAGACTGTTAAATTTTGTATTAAATATTCTTGTTATCCATCTTAGTAGAATATTATATTGAAATAAACTAATTCGCACGTGCGTGTAATGTAAATACCTGGTTTATACAGCAATTAACAACTAGGAACTAACAGCTAACAATTAATAAGTAACAACTAAGAAAATTCATACAATAATTATAAATTAATAATTAATATGTTCGCAATACCGCCAAATTTCGAGAATAACTTCATAACAATGTTGTGGGTAACCTGTTTCTTCTCATGGTAGACATGCGCGCTTGCGACTTTAACTAACGATTTATCAGAAAAATCAAAATAAATCCATCACTTACTTTTTAGTATTGAGCTTTTCAATGAAGAATATTTTTTAGAAAATTTGAGGAATAGAAGTTTTCAGGAAAGCAACTTGTAAGAAAGCTACTCTTTCGTGAACTTTATAGAAAAGAATAGGTTGCAGTACAAGCTTTCAAAGAGAGTATTTGCTGCAAATATTCTGAAAACATGCTCATGTTGCACAATATGAGCTTTTTTGTATGGAGCATTTGCAAAAAAAAATTGTTTCTGGTATAGAATTGATGTTGTAAGCCTTGAAAAACTAAAATTTAACTGAATTAATGTTTTATATCAGACGTATTAAAGGAAATTATTTTTCTCAGACAAGAACGCTTTAATAATAATTTTCAAAAAATGATGTCTTTAAAGCATGGAGTTTCAAAAATTTTTCGAAAATCGGAATTTTCATCATCAATTCAGAAAGTTCTTTAGTAGTTGAGTTTTCAAACAATTGTAGAACAATGAGAACAACTATGAGAACAGGTTGTTGTTAATGAAGGTTTTTGCAGTCTAAGAACAGAGTTCTATTGAATTAAAACAATTTATCATCTTTTCCTTCCCTCTGTGATATTTGGGGAGATTTAGACCAGAGACTTGTTCTCTTATCTTATCTTTAAAAATCAAAATTGCAATGTTAAATAAACTAACCCAAGAAACTATAAGCCAACTTTTAGGGAGGAAGATTCATTATAAAATAACTTTTAGCAATTTTTTAAAAAGTGTTTACTACACAAGCTTTTAATTGCTATTTGTTTGCTTTTGGGCGAAGAATCGGAGCGGTAGAACATCTTTCGTATCTCACCGGCACCGATTACTTTCATCATATGGCCAATCCTACTAGAATTTAGCCTAGTCCGGGGGGAATTCCGTCTCAGTAGGAAATAGGTCCCTATTCATTCTACAAACTTGTATTTTGACAACGCGTGTACTTTTGTCTCGCTTAGCTTAAGAAATTCACACTTCTTATCTTTAAAGTGTTTCATAGAAGACACACCTTTGGCGTCGAGAGCTTTCAAGTGTAATCTTTCCAAACGAAGACATTTAAAGTATACAACGGAAAATTTCTGAGCTTCGCAATTTTCATGCAACCAATTTCCTGCTTTCTGAATTTCCCTATCTAAATCTTCTTAACTTGTTACTACTAATGCGATAATTCACGTTAATTACGCCAGCGATATTGGAAGCTATTCTTGTCTTCAGGCGCTGAACATCTACCAATGTACGAATTACCAAATGCAGTGGTATTACGAATTGTTGCGAAAATTGCATCTCACTCTTGTCTTTGTCTTTGTATGCCTGTAATGCTATAATTATAGGCCGTCCCTTGGCTAATATAAAAACAATAATCGCTTTACAAGGCAAATGTTATTACAGGAATTTTTTGTAAATTGTGATTATTTTTGCAACCAAACGCGTAGTGCTGACTTTACTAATTATAATAAATAATATAATCTATTATTATTATACTAAAAACTAGAGTCACTACATCTAATCAACCAGGCCAGGAGTACCATAAACCGCCACCATATTGGGGCAGAGAAGCGTGATCTATAATAATGTTCAAATTAAAATCGCATTTTACTACGTATTTGAATTTTCAGGATAATAATTATGTAAAAAAAAACTTTTAAATTAAACGTGGATTCGATTAAATTCGAAAAATAATAAAAACTAGCCACCACTGCCAATAGCAGCACTTATTGGAATTAATTATTAGCTTCTGATTACACACTCACTGCCAGATGTATAGTTATTAAGGCTTAGTATTGTCTTGTGATGGTTAATATTAAAAAGGTCGCCGTTGCGAAGAACAAGATCGTCGCCGATACTTACTGATTCGATAACTGTCATGCCAAAAGACTACCCTTATCTTCAGACATTGTAGATCTTGTTCAGTTTTAAATAATTAATATATGAATTACAAATCGTTGTTGAAGGCACCTTCTGCTTTGCTTCTGATTCTAGTTGAAACAATTACAGATTGCAAAAAGGGTAGCGATATTAAAGCTAGTTACTCATTGTTTTCTGATAACTAACTATTAGAACTTACAAGCTATAGTGGAACTAACTGGTAAATTTTGCAGATCGTCACCAAAGATAGTAATATTGAACATATTTCTCTACTATATTCTATTTAAATTGTGATTGCTGATGTGACAATTACCATTTCATGACCAAAGTCACCATAGGCGGTGATATTGCAAAACTGGCCCAATTTCGAGACTCCTTAACTTCTGATAATTACTGTTCACTGTCAAGGACAAGGATATTGGACGCTATCCTTGTCTTCAGGTGTTGTCTTGCATTTTGAAAGTTCAAAATAGATATATCAAGCTCAATGGCGTTCATATTAGGGAAGGGTTCTATTTGATAATTGTTATGATAATTATCGGTTCAAAAACTCGTTATTTTCATCTGATGACTAATACTAGAACTATTCTCCACATGAAAATCTTCTTCAACTAAAAATAATCAATGTGAACAGGAACAGTACAGCGATCGTCGAACAACATTGTTAGGAATCTTTCTTAAATTGTGATCACTGATGTGAGAATTGGTGGCGTTTTCGAGAAATAGGAGGTTGTCGCTATTTCGTATATATAATAGTTAACGGCTGGGATGATTATAAGGCCGTTCTTGCCTTGAGGAAGATATTTACGGCAGATTTTGATCAACGTCCAATGATCAATATAAGAACTATTATCCAATCGAGGTATTAAAAGTTTTCCTTCGTTACTTTCCTTGGCCTGTGCTAATTGTGATAATTAGGGTCGCCAATGATAAATTCGAAGCTATCTTTGTGTTTTGCTTGTTGCCGTAAGAATTAGGGACGATATTGTAGATTAGTTTCAATTTGTTGACATCTGATGACCAATGGGACAATTGGTCGATCCCAATCACTACAGGATTCCTTATCGTTGTATTACCTAACATTAGAATAAGGCAGATAATTATGATTGTAATAGAGATATTTATGATCTTCTGAGTGGTTAATGTATACCGCGGTTGTCATCAAAAGTAGCAATGTTAAAAATCTTTTTTTAACTTCTGATTTATGTGCGTAGCCCTTATGACTTTTACGTGAACTGAGAGCCGCCGTCACTGATGGAGACATTGGACGACATCTTAGTCAACTGCGAACGATCAATGAATTGAAATGTGCCAATAATAGAAATTCGCTTTAGCTTCTGATGCCAGGTTATGTTATGATCTGGTTTGTAATCTGTCCTAGAGTAAACCTGCTGGGGACGTGCCAATGCTTACTTAGCATCAATCTGGTCTTGGAATGAATATGATATGATAACGATTGGCTGACGAAATACAAACTGTTGTCGGCTGATCTTACTGACAGCCCAGCAAAAATTTTATAATACGAAATACTTTATAAAAGGTCTGGTTTAATCGTTTAAATCTTTGAACTTTCTTTCTCTAAATTTTCTTCTGTGAAAAAAGGACTTTTCGTGTAATCATGATTGTAAAAAGTAATATAATGCAGAAAAACTACTAGCAATTCTCCGTTTTCTTGCGTATTGGACAACTGACACTGCGTGTTGTGAACTATCAGCCAAAAACTATAAAGTTTTTACTTCAATAATCTTCCAATAAGCCGAGTCTGTTACATCAAGATACTTGAACTAGCAAGGCTACCGTCCGTGCATCGTATGAAATTGTTTATATGCAGAAGCAAGAACTTTTCTAAAAGCAAACAATTTGAGATAATTATTTAATAATCAAAAGCGTCGTATTTGTTTTGAATAAATTTGCTGTGATGCGTTGTTAAAGGAGACCTACTGGGCATCGCCAAAGGTGTCTTTTAAATTTGATTATGAAGATGGCCATAAGTAATTTAAGAAAGTCACTATAACACAAATCCCGGTTTCTTCAGCACTCGTGCCATTATTAACGTGGTGAACGTCACTGTTACATTACCAATACAGAGAATATATGCACGCAATCATCTAACAAAAGGTCATAGAAAAAGGACACACTTAAAACTCTTTTTGCACAATGATACCTTATAATTCAGTTCTTATATGTACTTCAATATTATATCACACTCTTATGAATCAGATATGAGCATATCCTTTATAAACAGTTATTTCGGCATTACATTATCAACGTGTTTCTGGAACTTCTCGAAATAAAATTTTCACATCCTAGGGTTATAGAAGTTCCCATCTTAAGACATTTTGTATTTCTGCTATGCCGGGTGCAAAAAGATTCAATCTTGAATATCAGAACCGTTAAACGAATTCTAGTTTCTTCATATGTTGAATGAATTGAATTCTAACTCATTTTTCTCGCTTCAGTAAAATTTCCCCTTTCTTCACAACTAGAAGTTTTCTTTACTTTTCCATAATTCCAGGATATTGCGACATTCCTTAATTAATAGGTACCTGTAAAATCGTTTATTAAGAAGTTCAACATTCTAAATGACATCTTTACAGCATTACTGGCAAACATGCATAAGTTCTTCCTGCCAATGCTCAATCTTGCGTAATATAAGGAGCACTTATGCATACAAGGCGATCAATAACCATGATAAAACAATGACCACTTAATCCTTCCACGAGGTCTTCAAAAAACTAAATCCACTTTATTAAATGAGCACCCTTTAAATTATAACTTCCTTTCCTGCTTAACCAATTGCGATCATAAAATCGTATTCTTCATTAACTTTCACACAAGAAGTTCATTTCCTCCTAACTTAAATCTTCCGCACGGTAGCCTTTTCAAGACGTATCACACCGCCCGCCGGGGAAAATATGAAAAAAATTAAACATGTCACTTTTAAACATTTAAGTAAAGATGCAAAATTGGCACAGCTCGTCCTTATTTTACCCTCGGTTTTCTGAATGGACTAGAGGAAGACGAAGCCGATTATTTACGTCTCGAATTATTGCCACGCATGCAAATTATGTACTTCTTCTTTCTTAGTCTTGCACCCCTTGTATTTAACGGTGATAAAGCGAGATGGAATAACAAAAAACTGAATGTTATGTAGGTTTTAGCTACTTGAGGAGGTTGAGATCACTCTTTTATTAACATTTTATAATAACACGTATGCGAAAGTTGTAAATTAAAAATAGGATGAAATAAAATTTAATTACTGGTGGAAATGATGTAGTAGATTTCAACGTTCGATAAATTCTGGCAATTAGAAAATTTTGAAAAATCCGTATGTAACACTATTAAGGATAAACTAGTTTCTTGCGGTTTTCACAGTATAGAAGGATAAGGCAAGGACGCGGGTACGTATTTAATAAAACCGTCAGTGCGAGCGAGAGGAAGACATGTTAACAACATACTATGTTAAGAGCGGACGTAGGGTAAATTGGCCACTTGAAATTTGGGATGTGGTCAAGTTGCAAATCTCGATTTTCGCGTAACTGTACTGCAAGCTCCGATGCTCTCTGAAAGGGGGGTATGACCATGCAAAGCCCACCACCCCCCTCTGTCCCCTGCAAGGTATGTACAGGTACCTATGAATTTGCGAGCCCAATAAAAAGTGGTCCTGCAGGTTAGGGGTTTTGGGAGTTAAGACCATTGTGATGTTAGAGTATTACTAGACTATCTGACGGGTTAGACGCTAGTAGTGCCGACTGTGATGGACCATCGTCGTCTCCTCCAGGACCTGGTGCGCCTATGGTGAATTAATATAAATATAAAACAATATACTACGACGTCTTCGAGATTATTTTATGAAGTCTTATTTTTTATTGTTTGTTTTTTTGTATTTGATTTCTTTAAAAACCCAGTTCCGGCTTCCGCATTTTTGTTGAGTGAGTTTTGTTTTTGACTTTTTTGAATTTTGTGTTATTGTTTAGAATATTGTGGATTTAATTTAATTTTTAAAATTAGTGCTTTCTAGGTAATTAAAATCTATTTAAAGAATCGTTTATGACAATTTTGATTTGAAAAAGCAAATTTGTCTTCCTTTTCTTAAATTCGATATATAATTTATTGTATTAATATTTGGTGTAATTGCCGCGTGGTTCATGAGTAGCTGTATTAAAATATTTTTATTTAATTAGACGGTATCGAATTTTTTTTGCGAATGTGTTAACTTAACGGAACGTTTAAAATCAATAATTTCGCTTTTAATTATAGAAAAGTTGCACAACGCCTGATTTGCGCGCTAAATATCGGCCTGAAAGCCGTTAGAGTTAGTTCCATATGGAAACGTTTGTTTCTTGTTTTAAATGAGGAAATCATTTTCAATTTCTCAAATTAATATTCTTTAGGTAAAACCTTTCGTTAATTGTTTGAAAACTAAAAGAAAATCCAATAAATCCATTTTTTGTTAAAACGTTTAAAAACGCAAAACTTTTCACTCGAATTACGTCAGACTCTTTCAGCTGATGTTTGAGACAAAAAATTCTATTGAAAAATTTCTTCCGCATTTTTATAAAAATTTGCTTTTTCCCTTTACTATAATAAACTACTACTTTACTACAAAGCGCTTACGAAAGATGGAGGTAAAAAAATTCAGGAAAGAATTTTTTACTCTTTCAGTTTTCCTTTTAGTTACATAAATCCATCCCTTCAGAATACATGTCTCTACTTATTTACTCGATATAAGTACAGAGAGGAAAAAATTGTTGGGAAATCTCGGACGTACTTACCTCCTGTCATTCCTTTATAAAAGCTTTCATCGCCTATCCTCGCGAATTTTCTCAACTTTTTTTTTGGTTACAGGATTTCTTTTCATAAAGTTTCGCTATGTTGTTACGTATTTATTTCGTATTTATCCGATTAACTTTTCGTAAAACTTTTTTTACTAGTTTTGTTTTAAGTTTTTGGCGTATTTCTTTTTTGAAAACATAATTATTTTTCTTGGTGGTGTACTGGATGAGTTATTTAATTTGGAGGTTACTCCCCAATGTGATACAGCTTAAAAAGGCATATATATGGATTGTACAAGAGTATTATTTTTATATTTCTAGGAAGTACGAAATTTATATTATAAGAATGTTTAATTCTGTAAGATGTAGACCATTTTAAAATTTATTTTCCAATATTAGAAAGTTATAAAAAAATCTACGTTTTGATTGTTTTATATTTCCTTATTTCATCCAGAAACACGTCTAATTATTGTAGCCATTTTGTTGCTTACAATTTGTATACTTACAGTAAAATATATATTTTTGACAAACACGGGCGAAAATCTGATAACGGCAACACAGGTTAAGAAAATTCTATTTTTTAAACAAATTGGCTTTGCGCTACAGCTTCAATATCTATCTCGTGTATTATACACTGCTACAACCAACCACTTTAAATATTTTCTTGCATTTCTAGTACAAGTTACAAATAATATGGACGCATTCATATTTCTAAAAGAAATCTATTGTGCAATAAATGCATTCAACACGTCTTTATTAATTCTGCAAATCCAATTAAGCCCATCACTCCGATTATTGCCTCCTTATTACAAAACCTAATTATTAACTGTAAAGGATTTTCAAAAAAATTAACAATAAAACAAAAGTAACATAAACAAAAAATAATTAGATGAAGAGAATTGAATATATTCCAACAAATGCTGCCGCACATTAAAACACGGCTTTAAACAAAATTACGCGTAGGAACCATAGTCAATTATCTGTAGCGATAATTTTATTGAGCACATGCACCGTATTGGCTACCGATTTCTACATCAAGCATACGTAAACGTCAATTTTAACCACTAATTTGCTGTTATCTGCACTATCACTAGCGCTAAGTAGCAGCAATAACACGCATTGATTACGCTGTGTAAACGTGGGACGTATTCGGCGTATTCGAGCGGAGGACGGTTTCTATAATATGTTTTGTACCTAATTGAATTTATTTATTATTATTTTTTTTACTGACGATTTTGAAATTAGCAATCAGCGATGACATTTATTAATTAGAATTAAAATTTTAATAAAAAGAATCGTTCACATTCTTTTATTTATTGGATAACATTCAATTTTCTTACGGTACATTATGTTTCTATATTATAATAGGCACGCACGCATTATAGAAGTGTCAATTAGAATTTAACATTATCAAAAACAAGGCGTGGGAAAAAGTTAAATTGGTTTTTCCGTTGAAAAATGGATTTTATCTCTAGGTACACTTACCTAATCGATTGCGTATGCATCTTTTCAAATTATTGTCCCTCCTTCATTTTGACATCGTCGATTGCACAAACAAAAACAGTATAATAAAAATTTTACGCTCACATCTCGATAGCAGCAATAGCAAAAATCTTTTAATTAACCTATAACGAAGCCTTTGAATCAATTAATAATTCAGGCAATGCTGAAATATTACAGTCTTAAAGTGAAATGACTTATTGTTGACAAAAAATTTAAGTGGTTTTTCACCAATGTCACACTAATTTCATTAATATTAATTAATCAGAACTATTTCTAGAAAGAAAGATCAGTTTAAGATTTTTTTTTATTTAAAAATGTTTTAATTTGATTAACTTTGCACTTTAAGTTTCTTTGGAAGAACATATTTTTTCACCTTTCATAGTTTTCAGGACATATTTCTTGTAAGTTGTATTTTGATGGGGACCGATTGACTAAACATAAATTGTTACGTTATTGTATAATTGACTTGATTACAAAATTAATTTAATTTGGGATAGAGTACTAAAAAAATAAATCGAAACATACAAGTGGTAAAAATAGTGTTTCCTGCAAGAAGCCCGAAAAAACTTGAAAACCGAAATTACATATTTTTGTTACTTGAAACTGAAAGCCGTAGTTATATTAACAGTTATTATTTTGTATTTTATTCTAACTTCCAAAACCAACAAATAATTTTATAAAAATATAATACCTAAATCGCCCCTTTTACGACCGTTTTAGTCGATCTAAACACATACTATATCCTTAATTAATACGGTTAAGATTCTTCCTCTATTTCCAAGAACATAGTCTTTTTTATTTCTTATTTTATAACACTTTCTGTAAGAACATGTTCGATGGAATTGATACATTTTTATACAATAGACAAAAATACAAGAAGCTGCGAAATCTCTATAAGCACATCCGAGTACCGTCACTTGCTCAGTACCTATCAAAGTATTGGCAATATCGCTAATTATTACCTATAATTCTTTAACTTACAATAATAAATAATAGCAAAAACTGTTAAATTGGACATCAATTTGATCAAAACCTAACCTTAAGACTTGCCTTTCCCTCCAGAACAATTCTTTAAACCGTTTTAAACTACCAATTAGACAATATCATAGACAAACTGTTATATTTATCTAAGCTAATCTTTTTTTATTTCATTACAACTACAATTAGATTAGAGCTCCAAAAGCACAGGCACATAGATAATTCTATCCCTTTTTAACTTATGGACGATCATGTTTTCACACAACTCTCTCCAGAAATACTCGCAATATAATATACTCCTTAAGATAAATTATCATACCACTAGAGCTTTTTGCAAAGACGACATATTGCGTACTGTTGCAATTGCGTGACACATATAAGATTTCCTTGCCAGACCGGCTTACTTTAGTACCAAAGGCGTTAAAGAAACAATAGTCCTGATAATTATTAGTAGCCATATCTGCTTCCGTGTGAGAAACAATCAAGTTCGAGATTTAATCGCGTCCATTTCTGGAGGTGGATTTGAAATTCTCTCTCCGGAATAATAAGAGCCATCACAATTTTAGAATATTAACACAATTAAACAAACAACAATGAGACTAAGCTGGTCCAAAAATTTTAATAAGCATTTTAAATTATCGATTTTTTTTGACAGCGTCGCCTTTGGCGAAAAATACTTTTTTCTTCTGCAACTCAAGATTAAGAATTACAAAATCTCTAAAGAGATTGCGAATTTGAAAATAGCGCTTTTAACATTACTGTCTATATGTCTGCGACACGACTCTCATAAGCAAAGCATTGTTAAACTGAGAAAAACAGAGAACTTCCCTTGGCAAACATTATTGACAATGCATAATTGACAACGGCGTCTTTAAAGAGAAACACCGCTTTTTAACAACATTAATTAAACAAATAAGATGTTATCTGATAGTAAAGTCTCCGGTTCAATATCGACAAAAGTTTTTGTTACGATCATTGATACTGAAAATACTTCCCAACAGAATCGTCGCGTGACAAGAATCTTAATGACAAACACCGTTTTGCCGAAGATGAAGCTTCAATCTGCAGCAGTTATTTAAAGTTAAAGACTCTTTTAACATCCTTCCTTTACTTAAGGATAATGCTTAATACAAATTTGTCATGGCCACCTTCGACGACCGGCTATTGGGTTCTTTTTACTTTCATTCAGGACGATGCTTAAAACCATATGGCCACCAAACGTTAAGTCCAGAAGGAAACTTACTATTGCCGCCTTCGACAGCAAATATCCAATTATATTGTTGTGATAAAAAAGTCAGCTTTGAGAATATCCTATGCAATATATCTTGTAGTTTTACAGAGGATGATAGTGCGGATTATGATTTACAATCATCACTCTGATCTCTCTAGAAGAAATTAGAACCGCCGCAGTTTTCAATGTATCTCCAGCTTACGTTGGTAGAAAATATTTTTAACAAGAAAAAAGCGAATAATAACGACACATTAGTTTTGGTTCATCGTGTGTGTTACTGAGGTAACACACACGAGGTAACACAGGTAACACAGGTACATGGTAGTACCACCGCCTGCGGCGTCGATCAAATCTTTGTTACTACTATCTGCAAGTTGAGAGCTCTACTTGCTACGGTGTGTGCGCCGACAAATATAAATCCCTGAAAAACCTTCACTTCGTCATTTTCAGCCGTTATCATATTGATTCTATCGTCAATAATAGGGCATAAACCTTTCAAGAATTTTTTGACTGAAATCATGCAGGCTTGGATTATACTTCGCTACGTTGCGTTAGCGCCGGACGCGTATACCTTTAAGGATCATCTTTATGTCCCCATCATCTTTCGTTTACGGGATCAAGCTCTCATGGCTCTAGCGTTTACTCGAGATTTATGTCTTCATATTAGAGAAGTTGAGAATTAATACCTAGGCCCATTATCTTCGGTAGTGAGCTAAGTTTCTTTCGTTATTCGTTAGATTCTGCGTAAGGTTTTCGTCGGATTAATCTCTGTTACAAATATCGTTACTTCGAAGATATAAACTAACGCAAACGACGTCTCTCAATAATAATTAACAAGGATCATACCCACCTATGCCATCTACGGAATCAAATAAGGGTGCTTTATTAGCAGAATCATTGTTAAGTTGAAGATGAAAATCTAATGAACATCTTTGCTATAACAAGCGTTTATGCAGGCATGGCCAAACTACGACGCGCGGGTAAAATCCGGCCCGCGAGCCGTCTTAAGTCGTGCCCGTGTCATTTAAAAACGTCCTTTTACTTTTAATAATTTTAAATTTATGTAAGTTTATTTTTTCATTAACAATTTGGCCCTCGTAAGATTTTATCTTTTTGAATAGTTACCTTTATAGTCTTCTACTAACTTCTTCTATAATAAGTCTGTAATGCTGCCCAACACTACTGCAACATAAAATTCGCTAAAAGCTGCCATTCTATTGAAATCATCGTTCACCATCGATGATAGTTGCCGCCGGCAGTTAAATGACGAATAAACGTTATCCTAACATACCATCATTTTCCATGGATGAGTTGCTATAGCATTGATTATACTAAGTTATGAGTGATAGCCTTCGGCATTGATTAATCTGCTCGTTTCTGACAGAAAACCCTTACTGCTCTTTAATGAGGGTGCTATGGCTGTCAAGAAGATTCTTCTGACAACGATTATTAAGTGAAAATTAGCCTCCGATGGAAAATCTATTAAATACCTTTAAGCCGTGAATGATTTTGTAGTAAATCGTTATTAGAAGCCGACCAAAAGAGATGTCATATTTCTGAAAAGCTGACCTTTATACTCATTTACAGCTACAGTTGCCAGTACTAACGAAGATTGCAATTCCAACTATTGCAAGTCATGTGCAGCTGATTTCAAATAAATCTAGAACAGTCAGTACTACACAGTGTAAATCTTGCTGTTTATTATCCTTGATATTTCATAATTTTTCTGTAGTTATCTATGAAAGTATAATTTAAATCTCGGTTCATACGATGTAAAAAACGCAAAAATTACCATCAAGAATTGTTCTAGATTTATTTGAAATCAGTTGTACAGTGCAAGGCCTCCTTTTGTCTTTTTTTGTAGACTTTAAAATAAAACAATTGACTTACCCTTCAGTCTTTTAATGATAATAAAGAAAATAATAAAATTATCACTCGAGATAATACTTAGAAAGCATACATGAACAATAAGTAATAAAGATAAAGATAATGTGCTAAAAAAGAGCCAGGAATACAAGAAAAGTAGTTTCTTGAAGATAAATTCAGTGGAGATGGTATTAATCTAAAACTTTCATGAGTCGAGCATCAAATAGAAACAGTATTTGTAACTTGTGTTTTTATTTTTAAGTATCTCTTTACACTTTTTTTATTTCAAAGTGTTACTGAATTTATCAGATGTGATACTTTTTCTGCAGCATTTCTCATATTTATATTTTATTACTTATCTAAGGTATCTGGATCTTAGAGAAAGAATAGGAAAAAAGATTTTTTTTTGTCATTATTATCTGATTCATATCACGGAAAACGATAATGTCAACAGATGATTTTAATTTTTTTAAATTAATTGAATTTTCAAAAATGGCAGCTTTTACCAACCAAATACTATGTATATGTATATATTCTGCTTTTTTTTCATAGATTAACGTAGAGTTCTCATAGTTTCCGTTATGATGTTCTTTGCAGTCAGTTTTTTATTAACCTTGGCCTACTAAAACTGACACGAGAAAATTTTTTTAAATTTAGTTTTAAAAACCTAAATTCATCCACTTTTTTAAAAATCTAAATCTACTATTTCTTTCTCATTAATAAGACTCGAATATTTTATTTTAATCAATGTTTGCTCTACAAGATTTTACACCTAAAGCGGTTTACACGTCTTTCAATTGTTTCTTAGATTAGCTTGTCGGATGGTCTCTTATAGAACATACTGGCATAGGTTGATACGTATGTATATCTTCAGCAAAACCTGTATTGTTTCATAATTGTAATTGCTTTGAGATTTATTTGCAGTTTATGTGCGTTGATTTACATCTTTCAAGCTCAATGTTACATAGTTATGTATTATATCCATTTTTATGATTTCTGTATAAAAAATCCACTAGTGTTGCTCTCTGTTTTATAGATATTTCTTAGAAAGAATCAAACAGAACAGAAACTTATAAAACATTAACTCTAATTGGAAATATTTATTAGAGAAGCAAACTATAAAACTAACAAAATAATGAAATACGCAACAACACACGAAGAGTAACTTTTCAGCATGTAATAAGAAGTATAGCAGCAAGTAGATATACGAATTAAAAGGTAAACCATTAAAAAGTGATTTATGTGAACGAGCTAGACTCAGGATGTTAAAAATAGACAACCATGCATTTATTTGATAGTTTTGTACCATAAACCATTATGTTAATAGATTTTGTATTTATTTCTCTCAAATAATATTAGATTAATAGTTGGCCTTGATTTTTTATATAAAGTAAATAGTAAATGTTAAAGGTTTTGCAGTTACTTTTGCCATTATCGAACATACTAACATACTCAGATTTTTATTGTAATTGGATTTAACTATAAGGCAGAAAAGTCTTTGCTCGAAAAAATAATTATTTCATGGAAAAATGACAACAAAGGTTACTAGGCCGAAATATCAAAACATAAACTAACGACTCAGCGTTGTCAAAAGTTCTTATACCTGACGAATACTTAAAAATTGTCATGGTCAACCAAATAATCTAAAATTGGTTTTATTTGATGACAGGGTGATCCAAAATGATTGTTTGAATTTACCGCCACGTTAAATTATTGTCTTGTTGGCAACACGAATACTTTTAGATGTTTTAATTTAACAGTGGCGTCTAAAAATTAATATATGTAGCTTGTAAACTTCATTAATTCTGAAGAGAACTGTTTGGTAAAATAAGAAAACAAGCGAAATAAAGCAAAAATTCAATGAAAACCGAGAACAACGTGGCAAAGCATGACGATGTAAACGAGGAAGTGACTAGTTGACGCTGTATTCTGACGCAACACATTTCAATAGTGCTAACCTAACCTAACAACGTGAAATACACTAAAACCTACAGCACGAACTCATTTTGGATCAAACTATATATGACATAATCTATTATTAGATACACACAAGTAGCCATTTACATATGTTCAAATATCGAATTCAAAGTATCTAACAATCTACAATAAAATTTTTGTCCATTTGCAAAAATTAGTTAAACTGTACTTAATTTAACTAGAACCTAATTATCTTGAGTATAATTGTTAATCATTTATTAGCGCATAAATAACAAACTATACCTACCTAAAGTACCTAAAGATAACTGCTTACATTTTACTTTTAGGATTTCAAATTTACCGCGTCATAAACTCTTGAAGTCTCACTGTTTCAGAAGCTGAAAATTTTACTTTGAGATGCGTTTGTTAGGTTGTATGGTGTTTAGCTTCGCCTGTGATTATTGTTTAACATTGACAGATTGGAATTCGGCGGCTAGCTCATGGCATCTGTAGTAGATGTTGGTAGTAGTATGTAGTTTGATAGTAAAACCTTGATTGCTGCAAGATCCATAGATTTGGCAACTCCACTCTCCCAAGTATTGATCATTAATATTATATGTGTGTACATATATTTCAAGACTTATACAGTCTCTACAACTTGATAACACAAACCATAAAAATCATTTTAGTAAATTTAAACTATCAATAACAGACGGTAATAACACTGCACTATGGCTGATTTATTTGTTCTCTTTTAGGCTCATTGTTTAAAAGTTGTTCAATAAAGACATTTCTTTATCTTTGGTAATAAAAGTTTAAATTATCGGTACATTTTTCTCGAATGAAAAGAAGATGTTGAAATATTATGTCGTACATTTCCAATTTTTATCACTTACGGGTTAAGAATTTAACACCTCTGATGATGCACAGCATAATATTCGTTCTGCCAAAATCAATCTGCTATCTTATCAATTACTTAACGCAGTGTGTATTCTCTCATAAAATCCTAACAAAGTTCAAGCTAATTATAGAAATCTTAACACAATTTACTAATACCTCCTAATCTATAAATCCTGAAACAATCGGTGGAATAATAAATAATAAACCGTGCAATAATTATTATAAACGTGTGTTTTGCTTTTAAAATCCTCGTTTTAGGGTAAATTAATTGGTATCTAAATCGTAATGGAAAAGAAGAAAAACAAACTGATAAAGTAGAACTTCTAAATACAATAACGTGCAACATTATCACCCACATTTGCTCTAATTAATATTACAATCTTTTGTTACAGAATGGTCCAATAAAAGCATTTTTTTCTTTTTTAGAAATGAGGTTAATTTATCCGGGCGAAGGATGAGAAGCTTTTCGACAATAAATAGTTTAATACCGTTGTACGCTAATATACTCACTAATGCGTTTCAAAACTTCTTGTAATAAAATCGAGTATACTATCGTTCTAATAGGCGGTAGCAGTCTTTAATATCTTTACGTCTGCAAAACATGACATAAAGTGGTTGGAATTGAATAATTACTGATATGGTTATCTACACTGATGGAACTTTGATGAATTTCAAACACTTTGAATATATATTACAGAAATTATTTAAGAATTCGATTTAAAAAATAAATAGGCGCATACCTTAAATAAATAAGATTATGTGACTGCATTAAACGTTAGACTCCGAAAAAGAATTCTTAAAACTGCCAGTTCTAGCTGGGCGATGTTCAATTTTTATTTCTGGTGTAGACACCATATTGGATTTTGACGGATTTAAATTGAACATTGAAGATGCTTTACAATCATACGTTTAGAAATTATGACAAATTTCATCAAAAATATCGAATTAATATCTTAACATAGTTCCCTTGAAACTTCTACACAGTTTCTTGACAGAACTAGTGTAATAATTTAGAATTTGTAACAGCAGCGAATTATTTATTACGTATTATAACATTTCAAAAAATCTCGAAACATCCAACAGCGTAGTAATTAACCTAAGCTAATCAATCAATCGATACAAATTTTAAAAATCATAGTAAATGTTCAAATATTTTGATTCTTATTTGATTTCTTATTGCACAGTGGCATTCGTAGTTCCTTGTATACACTTTGATTTTTATGTACCCCCACAGAAAATAATCCATGAAGGTTAAGTCGGGGGATCACGCGGGTTACCTAATGGGACCTTGGTTCCCTATCTATTAATTAGGATAGATGTTATTTAGCTATATTGTTACGATATTCGTATTATGCAGAGGGGATTCATCTTGCTGCATCATCATATTTACAGTAACAGCGACAAGTAAATTATACAGGATATCAGGAATGTTATTTTACAAGAAACAATGTCATCTTTCAGATGTTAAGGTTCCAGAAATTTTAGCGGACCTATAATATTTTCATGAAGTACGAGGGTAAATCAAATATAAACGGTAATTTTTTTTCATCATTTATTGAATAACGTTATACACAAATCATTGTTTTAACAGTTTTCAATATAGTCTCCTGCGTGATCTACACACTTAATGCCACCGATTTGGAAGTTTCAGTAATCCCTGGTTATAGAAAGTTTGAGGGCGAGTTGTAAGCCAATTGCGCACGTGCTCTTCGACTTCTTCATTGCTTCCAAATCGTTTTCCTCCCAGTGGTTCCTTCATAGGCGCGAACAAAAATAGTCACAGGGGGGGCAAGTCAGGGATATAAGGAGGGTGCTCGAGGGTTTCCCTACCCATTTCTTCCAGTGTATTCCTTGTCAAGGCCGCGGTGTAAGGCCTGGCGTTGTCATGGAGGAGAACGACATCTCTGATGGGCATGCCTCGTCTTTTGTTTCGATAGGCGGCTTTTGCCGACCGTAACAACTGGCAGTAGTAAGCCGAATTCACTGTACGTTTATCGTGTAGAAAATCGATCAGTAAAATTCCCCTAGAGTAAAAAAAAATCGTTGCAAGGACTTTTTCAGCTGAGTGCCGAGTTTTGGCCTTCACTGGGCAACCTTCATTCAAAAAGGCCTCCCCTTCTCGCTGAAATCGATTCAGAAGCCTTTCAGAGATCTCCGACTTAACCTGTTTTTGGTTTCCAGTCAGCAACCTCGGAACCCATCGAGCACTAATTTTTCGAAAACCAAGTTGATCAGTTATAATGGATTGAACACTTCCATAGCTGATACCCACTTCTGATGAAATTTCTTCCACGGTTAACCGGCGATCACGTTCAATGAGCTCTCGAACGGTACGGGTATTGTCATCTGTAAGGCTTGTCCTTAGGCGTCGATCATGACTTTCGTTTTCAACACAACACGTTCTCGTCCGCCCTTAAATTCTTTCGCCCACGTATACACACTGAGACAGTGTACTGTCCCCAAACTGTGCCTTCAAACGAGTTAAGATTTCTGACGGTTTAACGCCTTCATTGGTTAAAAACTTTATGATAATCCGTTGCGCAACAGACGAATGTACCTCTTGCTCGGTCATGGCTGTACTAACGACAAAGCCAAGGATGTGCGCGAACTCGGCTGGTTCCCCACTCCTCATAAACCAAACATCTACTCCACACAACATCAGCTACCTCGGAACTGCATTCTAAGCGGAATAGCAAAATTACCGTTTATATTTGATTTACCCTCGTACATGAAACGAAACATTAAGCTCCATGATTGATTGATGATTAAATTTTCTTTCAACTTCCAACATACATTTTTCAGGTTACCTTCTCTCAGGATATTTTTGAAGATACATTTCTTGAGCCTCCTTTCATTTCTATGACACGAAACACTCCAACATATCATATATCTCTTGGTTTGAAAGTCTTCCGATAATAATTGATTGCTATTTTTGACAAAATTTGTCATATTTTCTAGACATATTGTAATGGTTGAAAAAATTTTTAATATTCTATTTAAACCAATAAAAATCCAATATGGCGTCTACAAGACAAAAAAAGTTGAATATTCTCTAGTTAGAATTGGTAGACATAGGACCGATGCTACAAAGCATAGTTAACCACGTTGTTAACCTGATTGGATAAAACTTACCAACGGGTTTAAAAGAACCAATCACACTACAAAACTTGCTTTGAATTAACCAATCACATGTGTCAACAACGCGTCTAGATAACCATGTAGTTAACAAGACTTTATTCAACCGACCCTTAAGTCTGACACCGATAATCAATTCAACGCATGCTGTTATGTAAGTATTCCTAGTTTCAGCTTATTATTGGAGAAAGAAATTGTTGACACTTTTTATTTCTTTCCATCGTATCTAGTAACCCAAGCAGAATTTTTAAAATCCTAAATCTTATCTTGAACACACTGTACATAAACGTGATGTTTAAGCATCAAAAGGCGACTGCTTCAAATATTCCACATGTGATTTGCCATTTGAGATTTTCCTGCGGATTGCTATTGTGAGATCAACACTCATCCTTACATCATTCTCACGAAGAAGTAGCGTAACAGGTTGAGGAGAAGTTAAAGAGGATGGTCATTCTGTTTATATTTCCAAAGATTCTGATACTTATTATACAGCATCCTCAACATCAGATATCTATACAGTAAAGCAGTCGCCGCCAGAAACTAAAATCCCACAGCCGTCTAAATCGTTCTATACTTTAAATGTTTGATATGGGATTTCATATCAAAGAGTATTGAGAGTAATCACCACTAGAGAATGGAGTCAACCATTCGCTCAGTGTTATCTTAACCTGGCGGACCCAGATACCTGATCACCACGGTTCTCCTTTTATGGTATGCAGAAGCTACCAGTACACACCGGTGGTAGCGAGGTATACCTATCCAGATCTTTCCTAGCGTTTCAGGCTAGTACCGGAGTTATAAACGTACTCACTCGTGGGAACTATCTCCGTCATAGGAGATGTCCCCTAATCCAGCTTCGGACTTTCCCCATAATTGTGGGACCACCGCCGGACCGAATTCGATATCAATCTGACTGAGCTTGGACGGTTATGCCACCGTGGTCTACCATGTTTTAGGCATGGTGTGCTTTCATCAGCTCTTCGGGTTAATTCTATTTAGATAGAATTCTTTTAAGGTACACATAAGGTCCTTTTACTACTATAGGTACACTTTTAAGGTCAAAGAGCATCTTCGATTACTTAGGATCGATGTCAGTCTTATCTTTAACAATTATCTTGCCTTCTGAAAGCTGAAATAAGAATTTTGACTTGCCGCCGAAGGCGGTAGATAATGTTAAGCAGCGTACGAGACTTCTGGGGCTGACTCAATATTACGCCAAAGGCGCCGACATTAATAACCCTTAATCTCTTACTTATGAAAGAAATAACCTAGGGCAGCTGTTGTGGTAGAGCAATAGTTCATTACATTGATGAATAACATTACCATAACACAATTGAACAACCTGGTGTGCTTCTTTCGACCACAGGGGAGTTGGCCTCTTCTATACAAAGATTGCTGCTTAGTTTCGGAATCATAACCATATACGCATGTAAATCATCACCTTTTATGATGAGGAAATGAGAGCCATCTTTCACTTTTTTGGAGCCCCGTATACACTTGAATCGTCTGACATGTCGGCCATGACAATCTGAGATTCAAAACACTGTCGATCCTTTTTTTGTCTCAAACTTCTACGATAATTTCTGGAGTTGTGTTCGACGATGACCTCTCGAAAGATTTTATCTTTTACAAATTCCCGATAGTCTTTGAAGAAGAAATATTGCTGAAGTTTAAAAGTTAATCACCAAAAGCCTCTTTCATCATTTGGTGGGTTTCTGTTGCAATGTTGTTAAGCTTGAAGCAAAACTCAATGTAAATGAAGACTCTTCAACATTAGCCATTTTGGTCTCAGAGTTACACAAAACATAACTCAAAATCCCGCGTACACTCAGAAATACTCTATTGGCAAACTGGTTCAATAAAAATTGGCACAAATCCATACTGATTCGGTTCACGCGGGCCATTTAAATTCTCGATACTTTTGAGTAGCACCTCCAAATGCACACGAATTTAGAGCACTTAAGTTGTTCGATGACTCTAATCCTGTAGTTGCCTGACCTTGAACTTGTTGGCTGAGAGCCATTCTCAAGCATGCCAGAAAATAGTAAATTATCCATTTGGCCGACAACCGCTACCTACTGCTCCGTTTGGTAAACTATGCAATAGTTATCTTTTGAGTTTACGTAGTTCAATATGCCAACGATCTCATTGTTCTTAGGTGTGTGAAGTGACGACAATTAAGTATTTCTTTTTAACAACTTTGTCTTATAACCAGTTTTCTGTAAAATATAACTCTGAAGACAAGCTTTACGTACGTATATTTTTCCCGGAATGCCGGCGAAACCAAGTTTTTCATCCCTAGATGGATTACCTACCCTTTATTATTATCAGACGAAACTGTTGACATATCTTTTAACGGTTACTGCCGTCTTCTGTTTTCCAATTTGCCAATCTGTTACGGTACCTAACGTAACAGTACATAACAATAAAGATATATAGGAACCGCTTTTGTCTAGAATAAGGAAGTTTCATAAGGAAAGCCATTCAATGTTAAGTTTTTAAGAAATAATTTGTATTTTTTCTATTCTATTCAAGAATCCTCTACTAATGATGGACGAAACCTTTAGTTAACATTAAAAGGTCGACAAATCCAGAAATGGGAGTATTTCAATAATAATTGCCTTTGCTTACTAAAGTTTTCTTTTGAAACTCTTCGAAGAAGAATCTTCAATCCGTGTTAAAAACATCCAAACAAAGAATAATAAAATTATCTAATCTATTAATATTACTCCTATTACTTGTGCCATTTCCTTAATAAAATATAACTAGCAGTCGTATTGGGATTCTAGTTCTTTAAAAAAAATGAAACTCTAGGCATGTAAGGGTTGTTTTATTTTTATAAAAGTGATGATAATAGTTTTGATTTTGTATGGTTGTATAACCTGTGGATGTAAATTTTTAAAGCAGTGTCGCCTATATATTCAATCATTATTATTTTATGAAAATAAATTATCTATGAATAAAAAAATAAGAAGCTGATATTTATTATTAGTTTCAATTTTATCTATTTTATTCCATAATGAAAATAGGAAGGAAATAAAATCTATTATGCAATTGGTAACTTGTCACACATAAAAGTTCTAAAAAAATGACAACGCTGTTTTACTGCTATAATATAAGATTGCCAAAATTCGTAACCTTACAATTTGTGATATCAAACACTATACAGAGTAAGCCCTGCCAAAAAGTCATGGCCAGCCCTCATATTTTTACAAAGTGAATGGATAACATTCAACTAATGCTTCAAACAGAATTTTAAAAATAATTAAAACATCAAAAGACTATTGTTGATAAATGTTGTAAAGATTAAAATCATTTTGTATAAAATTATTTGATAGTTACCTTCAGTTAATTTTGTAACAAATTTTTTTTGCTTACCAGTGTGCCATTTTTTCTAAAAAAAAATACTAGAGTCCCTCAGATATTAGAATGATCCTGAAATCCATTCTTCTTCACAATATTTTAATATTTTAAACATTTGTTTGGCTCTTTTAAGGCAAAAACCTTTGGAAGGAAATAACTAATAAGAAAGTTTTAATAAACTTTATTATAGAGTAGATTAAAAAAAGAAATTATACGAAATTGCTAATTTCAGAAGAACTCGAATGGAAAATACTTGTCAGGTTAAATCATGAAATTTAGTTTTGAAAGCATAAAAGCAAAATTAGACCTAACATGAAAATGCAATGGGTTTTATGATATACTTAATTAAAATTATTACGTCGCTTCTTAACTGAATAATAACTAACTCAACGAAAATGTTATTTTTTTTAACAAAAAACCAGACGAAAAGAATCTCATCAACACTGTTTTACTGACTGAAAGCAATTTGCCAACTTTTTTTTGTAGCTATAGATTTTGAAAAACTAAATATTATTAATTAAGTAAAATCAAGTTGGTTATTATAATAATAAGAAGGGTAGTTTGTTTTTTGTGTGTCGATCAAATTCTCCACTAAATTAATAAATTTGTTATTTAATGTTTTTTTAGGAAACACTGAAACAGATGAATAATATTTTTTGAAAAGACCTTTGTTGACGTAGAAATTTGTATTTTATTGGCATTTTTCTGCTATGAAATCAACAATTTCTCTAAATGACAACCCTACTTTTCTTAGAAATTGTTATCGATAAACAGAAAAATTTCAAAAAATACAAATCTTATTTTTAATGAAAATAATCTTGAAATTCAAGACTAAGGGATATAAAAGCCATAGTTAGTATAATTCTGCTAGTAAAACCTAACGAAAATATTCATATTGTCATATAGTTGACATTGACCTGCACGTGTGTAAATACATTGTAATGCACGCTCAATAATTTTCGGCCTGGCATCTTTCATGTCTACGCGAATCCGATGCTTTCGATCGTCTAAACTGTTTGGTTTATTAATTTAAACTGCCAACTTTAAATGACCCTTTATCTCAGGTGACCGCGCCGACCATTCAATCGGTCCTCGTTGCCCTAACCGCGTATCAGAGAGCATATAATCAAGAAATTGCCGGATTTCAGTGTCAAAAGTGGAGGGACTCTATCTTCTTGAGACCCAATGCTTTGCTTGATGGGGTACATCAACATCTTTATTATTTGATAAAGAGGTGCTAGAAATGGCCAGTGTTAGACCAGCAGTAGCATTTTCTTCGGAAAAGTAAGGTCCTAGAAGACGGCTACTTATTGTCCCCGTCTATACATCTACGTTTCTTTGACGCTGTCTATAAGATTCTTGAGTCCAATAGGGTTTTCTTGTAATCAATACTTTGATTTTAGAAAAATTGCACTTGTGTGGTACGTATCTAAGCCATCTTGGTAAGACTTTTTCCAACCACTGCTTTTATGTCGTTTTTTTTTCGAATTTCAAAATTATTTTCATTAAAAATTTATTTATTAATTATCACCATTATCACCAGTTAACGGGTGGGGAGACCCATCAAAATCTGTAGAAAAAATAGAATTTATTATTACAATTAAAACAAATTTATTTTTACTTTCATATTTTTAGGAAGTCTTTTTAAAAAATAAAATTGATTGATTGTTTCAGGGTTTCCGAAAAATCATTAAATAACAAATTTATGAATTTTCTGCGGAAATTTATCATACCAACTCTTATTATAGTTATTCTCTTACAATTAAACGAGTATTATTATGAGGATAACATTGAAACTAACAACAATAAAATTTCTATGCAAATTCTGCGATGCATTTTTAACTTTTAAGAAAGCAGACACAAGCGTGTTTGTTGCATTTTTCCCCACTTTGTTGTAGTTAGCCAGCCTTTCGGGTTTTAAACTCCACCAAGGCCTCTAAAAAATCTTCCGTATAGCAACATTTATAAATAAATCTATAGTAGTAGTTGCTGTGATTGTAATCAAATAAAGTAATTATTTTTCCTCTTTTTAATTTACGATTAATCTCGATTTTATTTTCGTTTGTTATTAAAATATAAAAAAGCGCACAAATTCTAGAAACTAAACAGTTTTTCTAGAAGAATCTAAATTTAAATTTTTTAAAATATTAGTAGTAGTAAGAGGTGTACATTTATTTGCACTATTTTTAAAACATCAGTAGGTACTGTAGTGCTATTTTAATAAAAGATGAAAAAACTAGTACAACACAGTGTGTAGTGTAAATACATGCATACATACGTTATGTGTATATGTGTTGTATATAACATACATACTATACCTAAATGCCCCAGATCCAAAATTAATGCTGTCTTAAATTCTTATGCTTCAATTAAAATTATTGCCCCCGGATTTTTTACTTATTCTTTTTGTTTATCTCTACAGTTAAAACTGCTAAGACGAATTTAGATTTTGATGATGTGTTGGTTTAAAAATTTACGAGTTCAAACAGTTCAATATTTTAGCTTCTTAATAGATGCATTGCATCAGATAATGTACTTTAGTGGTGTCAATTTTTGTCAAATTTGGAAATTAAGAAAAATAAATGGTATAGTGAGTTCCAAATCTGTGTCAATGTGTAGGCTTTTAAATATTTAAGAACTGGATTTTATCTTTATGTGGTATACAGTTAGAAGAAAAAATAGTGACTGCTAATATTTTGTTGTTGGTATATTTTTACCCTAGAATGTTTTTTTGTCTTAATTATAGGAGCAATATCGAGTTTTAACGGATTGCTTGCTAAATAAGTAAAATTCTTATTAATCTTAAGTAAAATATTTTCTAAGTAACCGTTACGCGGGAAAATGTTGCAAAATGTAAGTGTATAAGTACATAACCTATAATGTCTGCTGGTTTGACGTTTATCATAGCCTATTTCAGGTGAAATTTACTTAAATGCCATGGCCAGCCAAAATATGAGATCATTTGGAATTGACTGTTTTCTAAAAATCTGTTCCGTATCAAAAGTTAGTCTATTAGATAGTTAAGGTTTTTTAAAGAAATTTTAAAATAAAACTTCATGCGTTATTTAAAAAGCTTTATTTTCTGAAAAGGTTAATTAAAAAACATGTTAGTTTGCAACAACTTCTTCTCCGAAAATATAAGTCCAAAAAAATCGTTAGAATTGAAATTAAGAGGTATCTTTTAAAATACTTATCTTATAGATATTATCTATTAGGAGGTTCTTTTATAAGCTAGATTAGGAAAAACTGACTTTTCGGAAAACAAGACCTTTCTAAGAGCAGTTTCTTCTTTTAACAAGACTTGTTAAGAGTAAATCTTTTAGGAGAGTGTTTTTTTTATAAAAAAATTTTTAGGTCTGCTTTAAGTGCAAATTGATTACATAAGTGACTGCTGTAATGTCTCTTTAGGAACTAAATTTTGAAAAAGGGAAGGCACTTTTGAAAATTTTAGCTCTTTATCTGAAATACTTTAAATGATAAATAAGTTTTCATAACTCTAGCCTTTTTAGAAAGATTTTTTAAAAAGGATTATTTTTTAAAAAACACACGTGTTTGAATTTATTCGTTAGAAGAAAATAAGTTTTTCTTCAACCGTCTTAAAGTCGTTTGTTTTAATGCTAACTATTAATTGTCATTAAAGTTGAAGTATTTGTTACTAATAAAAAAATATACATGCTGCTAGGATACACTTTTAACCGTAGGAAAAAGAGGGTAGCCGAAGTAAATTTAAATTGTCAATCATTTGTCTTTTTCAAAATAATAAATAAATAACCTATTGAATTCATCATAAATTATATTTTTTTAATAAAAATTGTCCAAAAATAAATTTTGTCACATTGACAATATGCTTATTAATTTAACAATTTTTTTGTTCAAATTAGAAATTGTTAACAAAATCTTATTTCAAACCAACTTTATCATAAGTTATAATTTTATCTAAATGAAAAAACTTGTATTCGAATTTTTTCATGTCAGTATTTCTTGAGCAATTTGGGAGCATTTTCTCTAATATGTTGAATGGAGAAGACCAGTTAAACATTATTTTGATATCGAAATTTAATTTTTCTTTCTAATTAAAAAAACACTTAAACTAAGATAGTGTAAAATATATATTAATTATTATGTTCTTAGTTTCATCAAAAGCTCTAGAAAAAAGTAGTAAGTAAACAAAAAACTAGATAGCTAAAAATAATTTTTGTAAATAAATGTATAAATTATTAAGGTACACACTATTAAATATTATTGGTTCTGTACCTCAATAACTTATGAATATATTTCCAAAACTTATTTTTGTCTACAAATAATCCTTTTATTAACAATTTCTTCTTGAGCATTTAATAAAACTAATTCATTAGTTTTAAGAAATTTTTGTCGAATAGATTTCTTGTAATGATAAAATATTTTGTAAATTGGACAAAGTAAAATTTGATTGTTGGTTTAAAAAATTCGTTGCTTTTAACTATTTTGGAATTAGCATTTTATTCATTTAACATTGACTTTTATACTACCGATATAAAATGCATTTAAAACCCAATCAAAAAACAAGAACGAATTGACGATTAGGAAGAAATTATTAATGTTATAGAAATTTTCTTGGAGCTATAATAATAGAAAATTTATCAGAACAAACCGTTCTTTTATTAATAATACCATGAAACTTCGTTCAGTGTATTTAAACATGTACAGTGACATTAGAAAAAAGTTATCGCAGTGATCATTGACTTAATTACTCAACAATTGCTATGTGATGCAAGCTGACTTGATAACAAATAATTAATTTCTCGAATGTAGAAATATCAGAGCAATGACGGTTTCTGAAACGAACGTTTCTACAAAAACGCTTGTCGCTAACTCAGCTTTACATTAGGCTTGCTAATCTAGATGGATTAGCTAGCTTAGGTGTACCCAAGAAATACTAATTCAGATCCGAACTATTCAATCTCAAAGCATCCGCTATCAAAGAACAATACCTATTACTTCCAAAGAAATGAGCAGTTTAAATTGATCAAAATGATGTTAGTATCGAGTCGATAAAAATCATGAGTTATCCTGACAAAGTTTATTCATTGTCAGATAGATAAAATTTTTGTTCTATCGATTTAATTTCAGTCTATATTAAGTCTATATAATTTAAAGAAGTGTGTGATATCCATAAATGACCTCTCAGGACAACCAGACTAAAACCGCCGTAAAAAGCTCATTCAGGTTTAAATACAAACACCGAATTAACATTAATCGCAAGATCTGTTTCATCAATGTCAAACTGCACAAGCAGTAAACAGTCGTTGTATTAATCAGTGCAATTGCCAAAAATGATTAATCATACGCGCAGCAAGTCATTTAAGCAAACTTTTAGCAAAAACTCTATCCGCATGACAAAGCAAATGTTGATTAAATGCTTATTCAGCATCATAAAAACTTTGATGACTTCGACCTCTGGAAGACAAACGATGCGAGCACCGTGAAAATGTCTTGTTCAAACGTTGTTCAGGACTACCAAGAAAATCTAAATTTTAAGTTTCAGCGAAATCCTACGAAAAAGTGTTTGTCCCGTGACCATCCTTTATCAAAACTTGATTGGATGAACCTTTTTCAATAAATAATACAATTCTTCATCTTTCTTTATTACCTTTACAATTTAAGCTATCAAACATTGAAATTTGTTGAGAGTAGTTTTTGTCCCGTAGTCTTTGAAATCGTTCGAGGATTAGAATGTGACCATGTGTTGTTTAGAGTGTTAAGATGTGTAGAAATATTGCAACTTGATTTTTGGACTCTGTTGGTCACTTTCCTATTAGACATGGGTGTACTGTTCTTTGGAATTATTTCACTTAGTGAAGCCCAGGAAGGTATAGTTTTTTTTTAAATTTTACAAAGAGCTTATCTAGGCGAAAGCTGTCGTACGGTACTACATGTGGAAATCATGATAACTTTAATGTTTCTGCTTTTGAAGCTAAGTCGCGAAGATAGAATTATCTCTAATTTAATCACGTTTGCATCTCTTCAAACAAGGATAACTGTTGGTTCAAGAACACTCAACATTTTTTCTGAACACATAAAGTTATGGAAAGTTACCAATGTTGACTTACATGTTTAGATTTTCTTTTAACATGATCAACGATGGCAGTTTTGTATTTAATGCTCTTTGCCAGAAAAACAGAAAACGATTTCAGGTTTACATGGATTAACATCACAGTCCAAAAATATTATACTCGAATGAATTCTTACGTATTTCGTAAATTTACACCAAAAAAGAAGTTTGTGACTTTTTTGTGTGTATAAAACAATATTTCATAACTAACGGGTCACTACTTGTTACTGAAACTTTAGTTCTTAAATTTGGCTCATTGTTTAAGTCGTAAGGTTAGTCTCTTAATCTGCATCGCTGTTTTGAGGCTCGCCATTCTAAGATTCGCTGTTTAGTGATCAGACCCTTTAAGTATTTGATATCCTGAGTTCTGCTCTGAAGACTTTGCATTTTGAATATATACGTAGTTTGAGGATTTGTCGACTTGACCGTTGATACCGCACTTTCAGAGATTCAAATTTTAGTATTCGGCGTTTTGAGCTTCGGTGCGTTTTAGGGATTCGTTAGTTTTAGATTCGGCGCTGTAAAAGATCCAGTAAATGGATTTCGACACTCGAATGATTCGACATTATGGGATCCCGCACTCCGAAATATTCAGGTTTATGATATTAGGCTCTTTGAAAGATTTTACCCGTTGGGATTCAGAGCATGGATTCGCCGACTTAACATACTTATGTACATAATTACAAGATTCACTACTGTAAGGGTTCCAATTTTTCAATTTGACATACAGCATTCCATCATAAAGGGGTAGGTAATGGGGAAAGGTGTATGCTCTTGTTGCAGTCCATTTAATTGAGAAGAGTTTGCTTTATTATTGTCAAAAAGAATAAGTATGACTGTAGGATCACCTCATGGCAAGTATATAGATTGTGCAGCGTACAAGGGCGTTTTGTGCAATGGAGTCGTCGTACAACTTACAGACTGTCCGCATTCAGTCAAATTTCACAATTTTGCACTAAAGTAAAACATAAATAGTTTCAATGAGTCAAGTTTTCAGATTTTCAATATCCTAAGATCTTCAATTTCAGACCAGTGGTATGTCGTATAGGGGCATCAGAGAGCGACCGCTTACCTTTTTGGTACTGGTGCACTTTGCTCTCCACATCTTCTATGAAACTCGATATAGCGTCGTTTAGCGAGCTAACCCTTCTCTGAGAAAGCTCAAATGATAACATAGGCGGACGCAGGGTGTCTTTTGGACACACCATGGTAAAAAACAGTAAAATAAATACAATCCCGACCAAATTTGTGATTGGCGTGTCCTCGTCGAAAGTTTTTAGTTTAGACCACCTCCTGGGGCGGTTTAAATAGAAGGCGGCAGACTTCCTTGAGGAGGCGGAGAGTGTTTACTAAGTTTTGACTTTTTTTAAGAGGGGTAGTACCTCAGAAACTATCGAATATGAACGACAAAGAGGATTTCGAAAAACGTGAAGTCTTCAAAACATTTTCTGCATAATGTGTCTTGAAAATCGTAAGTTACAAAAAAAAATGAAAATTTCGCCTTTTTTAAACCCGAAATGTGTGCAAATATAAAATCGCTGGCGCTAGCGTCAGCTCTCGCTCTGGATTGTTGGTCGTTTTGGTCATATCTCCAACCCCCATGTAGATAGCTTGTCTGGGATTTCGCAGTTGAATAGCCCTATTATCATAAATGTTTTCCATTTTTCGGCTTATGGCGGAAAACGTCCTATAAGAAAGGTTAACTAGTTCATCACCTAAAACTGCTCCATTTACGCGAGAACTTCGAAAACGCAAAGATCCTTATTAAAAACTCGGAGATCTGGTGAACGTACTGGCCATTTGATGATACCTCGTGTCTGGTTATCAAACGGTTTGGAAAAATTTCATTCGAATATTTTCGCACGATGATTGTTGTGTGTAGGATAACCAATTTGTCGAAACCAGATTTCTGCCAATTAGGTTTCGATTCACGACTAGACTTATATGGGTCTAAGAATCCAATCTGAACGTTTTAGAGATCCTGTTCTACACAGTTTCTTATATGCGTTAGAAAATAAATCAAAATCTTATAGCTTGTAAACTAATTATTTTAACATTTATCTAAATCACTTAATAATTAAGAATCATCTAGTGCGTCCGACGGGCACACCTTGTCAGGATAAGGGTTAGATGTGAAGGGTTAGCATTATTGTTAATCATATTTAACTCGCTAAACAACACTAAACGTAGAACAAAAACAGAAAGCGTTAAAATGACTATTATTCAGAATAGTATCTCTAGATAACCCAGTCCCGCCCGCCCCTAGTTTTACGACAGCCACTGTTTCAGGTGCCAATTTTACTATTGGGGAGTATTACAACAGTACTCCTTATATTCATCTCGTTTATTTAGTTAGTAACGAAGAACTAATTAGTTTGGTTCTATAACTTAGTATAGATTTGGCAAAGCGTTTTTCACCCAACACAACGATATAAAGCTGAACATCATCACAACCGGATGTGAAGACTTTGCATTTAGTGACAGACAAGGTTTTTGTGCAAACTTTGTCTCTAACAAAACTTAAGAAATGCGGATTTGAGGGTTCTTAAACTGACTGCATACATTCAAAACAGAAGTTAGTTATCATAAACTATCCGTCAAAAAATAAGTGATACAGTTCTGTTCCAAAAGCTGTTAATATAGTTATCGATCAAAAAATAATACAACTTTGAATATATAGCAATTTTTGAAAATTATACCTAATTAATAAAGATAAAAACGATACTACCGATTTGTTACCATGTGCAATTTGGACAAGGCCATGCCAAATCGCGTATTAACTATGCGATAGCCAAATCTTCATATTAATCACTAAAACAATTTTTTTAAGTTTTAAACTTATCAATTTGGAGATCTAGTTTACTAATCGTTGCTTCATGCCCATTGAAAAATACCTAGTGTAATCACTAGTTTAAAATATCTACAAAAAAAGAATTAGTTCAAATGCTTTTTAAAAAGTCCTATTGAAAAATTTGAAATAGTTAATATAAATAGGATTAATTTGAATTATGCATTACTTATAAACTACGAAAAAACCAAGAACAATGCCTGTTTCTAATTATGAATGATCTTGTTGTGAAGACTCTGACATTAACGTTAAAAAAAAAAGAACATTGAAATGTAATTAAAATAGGTGCTATATACAATGGAGAAAATACGTATGGGATAAAGTCAATCGATAATAGAAAGATTAGTAAGTATGAAGGTTAGATGATAAAGTAGTTAAGGTGTTCAAAAAAAGGTCGAGGGAATAGTCTTATTTAAAATTCAACTGTCTAGTATTCTTTTCAATATTGTTTCCTCGATTTGCTACATAGATTTCTCAAAGTTTCTGCAACAACCAAGCAACAAAAAACAGAAATAACAGTGATCGACCTTAGGCCAAATAATAAGGCAAATGTCTCCTAACTTTGTTACCCTTCATGAAATAGATTTAGTACTATAATTAAGTCTTAAATGTATTATCATTGTATCATATATTTATTTATTTTTGTATTTTTTGTATTAAATATAATCCAAACAAGTTAGCATCGAATAATTCGTGCAGTCTTAATAAAAAGCATAAAGATGCGTAATCTTTCTTATGTACCTTTTTTCTCAAATAGATGAATCAATTCGGCATTGTAAAAGGAATCAAAAATAACGATGTTGAATTTCTCCTCTGCTTTTTTGATTGTGTACATTGTGTTTGTTGCATTTAAAAAACATTTAGAAAACTCTATGTAACCCATAGGGTATTTTCCTCAAACCTTTTTTTCTCCATTAAAATATGGTTTAGATTTCTCTTGTCTGTATTTTTCTAAAGATAAACAGCAGCTGTAATGTTTGCTATGGTCTTGTTTCTGATAATGGTAGTTGTAACGCAGTAAAGGTTGGTCAGATTCCAACGCCATTTGAACACCAAATGGTAATATCATCATCTGAGACAAAGTTTCGATTTCCATGTGTCGACGTGACATGAGTTGCAAATTGTGCAATTTAGTTTGCATGTATTAAATTCTGGTATTACCTCATATTGCATAATTTATCTTGACCTTGTATTTCTTCGTACCGGTATTGTTAGTGAACTGACTGTTTTAAGAGGCGGCTTGCAAAATGGTTACTAGAACTCATAAAATATACGACTACGGTGAGGTAGATTAGTAATTAATGAGGTAAATTAGTCAGTTTCCAGTAAATTAGTCATGGTTTTCATTTAAAATGCATAAATACGCAAAACTAGGGAACGTGGCCGTCAATCACTAAATCAATCTGAGGAAAAAGTTAATTTATCTAGGGTGTCTATGGAATAATTGAAAAACATTTTATTAATTTATACAGTTGTAATTAATTTTATTAGTTCGAAAATTGTCAAATTCCCTAGTTGAACTTCGAAGTACAACTTCGAGCCAAATGTTGAGGTTATGCCTCAAAATTCAACAGTTAGTAGAATTTATTAAAACTTATAACCATTTTATAGGTTTTAATAGTGCAGATTATGCTACATAGAGGCCATTTAAAAAGTGAAATTAGAGCAGGCCTTGGCAGCATCTCATACAAGGCAAAGATCGTGACATGCTCCAATCCACCTTTTCAATTGTTCGTTTAATATCACTATCCGACATTGAGAATGTTTTTAATATCGCTACCTTTAGCATTCCCATATTCGACATGAGAAATGAAGGTTAAGCTATTAGATATAGAAAAGAATTTGCATTATTTCAGCCATTCTGGTAGTCAATTGTTCTTAGCCATTGCGGTGATGAGGCCTATCTGCATCAGTATTACATCAACTTTTGGCTAATACTGTTACAATAACTATTTGAAGCCAAGGGAAGCTTTCAATATTGCCTTACTCGGACCTACTTATTGGAACGCGCCAAAGATTGACATGCATTCTAGAGGAATCTTATTAAATCTAATCATGAGGTAAGATATTTGTCATATTGAAAGGTTTTAAGGTTATGTTACAACTAAAGCATGCATCTTATTGGTTGCACGCACGATCAGCTACCGCATATCGATGTCATTTTGTCTGATTTTGTTGCTGTACAACGCCCTTTACAATCACTTTTTACTATGTCGTTGATAGCAAGCAAAGGTTTTTTGTGAAACATCCGAAATTGATATTTTGGGTAATTATGATTAATATCGTCGTACTAGCAAACTATTGACTTTAAATCATCCTGTAGGAATTACTGATTCGACTTTATATCGTCGCTATTCCAGTGAACAGAAATTTCTGGATCAATCTTCTGTATCGATCATCAGAGCTTGTGTGCCATTTTTAATAGCAATGCAAACATTTATTTCTGCAGCCATCTTTATTGGATTAGTGGTTAGCATAATATTTGCTTCATAATCCAATGGTCGCAAGGTGAGGAATTAGAAATTTCAACTCCTCTAGTGGAAACGCAGCTCTTAGTTACAGATGGGTAATATTAAATATTTCCCATTGAATAGCTAATATAATCAATACCCTTAGGCGGCGATTGAAAATTTCTATTCATCCATCACGAGTTGGTCTTTAAAGGTAAACATTGATTGATATGTAAATGAGATACCTAAAGACAAAATTAAATTTTAAATATAACCGTGTTTGGCAGATACTACTGATTTTGCATTATATCGTAGCCCTTTTTGGCCATTCATCGATTTCTTTTGGCATCAAACATCCAAAAATATATGAAAAGTTTTTAAAAGTGTCATGTTTGGAGGCCTCAATAACACATTTGAAATTATGGACGATCATTATTATCGACACCTCTAATTACAGATTATTAATGCTGATTACCTTTTCTTGAAGGCTTAAGAAGACTTTAGCAGTGATCGATAATAATTCTTATTTAATCATTAGCAGTTGTCGGCAATTTTCAATTGCTGTTTTTGGCAGTAACATTAATTTCTACGTCCATCAAATATCTTAAGCAAAAAAAACTTGCATTGTAACCAGTGACAATGACTAGTAATAGTTTGTAATTAATCCATTTATTTGAAGTTTGGGCGATACTTAATATCGACTCTTCTGTTGCTAGAATTTTACATCAACCCAGAAGACCTATTGCTTTCGTATAAGTATTAACCTGGTAGTAGCAAACGATAATTCTTATATCAATTAAACGATCATCTGTAGCCAAGGAAAAAAGTCTTTAAACATCAAAAGAAAATTTTTTAACAACGTCATCTTTTGAAAAACTCAGTCTAAGGACTTATAGAAAAGAAAGTTGACAGTTGTTAAATAATCGCAAAAGCAAGTTGTGAAATATTTTTAATATTTAAATTATTTTATTTTTATATAATAATGCGAATTAATATAAATGAAAAAAAGCTAAAAGGAATTTTTATAAGACAGTTGGCTGAAAAATCAAAGTTGTCAGTACGCGACATTTCAAAAAAAGCAGAAACATCAATAAGAATGATTCAGCGTATAAAGAGAAAGTACAATTTAAAAAGATATAAAAAAATCTAAAAGGAACGAAAAACAATCTGTAGCTGGAAGAAAACAGACAAGAAAACTGTACGACAACATCTTAACAAGGAAAAACCAGTGTGTTATAATGGACGATACGACTTACTGCAAATTTAATTATAAAACATTGCCAATGCCCCAATTTTACACTACTGAGAAAAATGCATATGTGAGCAAAAAGGACAAGTCAGTTTTTGTGGAAAAATATGGGAGAGTCTAACCCCATATTTACTCAAGAAAACTTGAATGCAGATGTATACCTGAAATAATGTTTCCAGAAAGACTGTTGGCAATGATTAAACAGCATACAGCGCCTACTTTTATAATGGCCGGACCTAGCTGCATGTCATTATGCAGCGGCTACTAGGGAATGGTATAAACAGTCCCCCAACCTAGAAAAGCTAGTCCCCCAAACGTTCTATTGAAGATATGGACTAGAGTCACTACATTTAGTCACTTAGGCCGCGCTGGTCGATCAGAGTACCGCAAAAAGCCGACATGTTGGGGCAGAGAAGGGTGATTTTTAATAATGGACTAATTAAAACTACATTTTACGTATTTGTCACATTAGAGGTTTGATCTTTCAGAATAAGAAGAACCTTTTAAAGTAAACGTGCATTTGATTAAATGCAATCAGATACAAATAATGAACAATTTCACGCTACTTAGCCGGCGTTTTGCCAGCGTATAGTAATAAGAAGTACGGACAGTTATTCGTTTTTCATGTACCCAATTTCAATAGCCTTCAAACGCTTTGGCGTGTAGGTTCAGCTAGCAGTAAAAGATGTCGCTGTAATCATTCGTAAAAGCAGAGCAAAATTTTACTTTTATCTTTAAATAATGACAAATTATAAAAAAGTATTTAATTAATTTAATTATTTAAAAATTATAAATCGCGAAAAAAACATTTCTACGTGCTGAAAATTTAAATTTGCTGAAAACTAAATTGATAGAAAAAAGTAGCGAGAAAAAAGTTACAGCGACATCTTTTACTGCTAGCTGAACCTACACGCCAAAGCCTTTGAAGGCCATTGAAATTGGGTACATGAACATCAAAGACGCCGGTAGCAACTGTCCGTACTTCTTATTACTATACGCTGGTTTTGCGGTACACTGATCGACCAGCGCGGCCTTGGTGACTAGATGTAGTGACTCTATATCGGACTATTATTAAACGACATCTTCGGAAAAACCTTGAAACTACAACTCGCCTAGAATATTAATAAAAAATTGAGTACGGCCGCCAAAGCAGTCACAAAGGAAGTCGTCCAAAACTTATTACGTAACCTGAAAAAGAAAGTAAGAGAACTGGCAAAATAATAATTTCTTTTATATTTTTGTAAATTATTAAATTTTCTAGATATTAAAGTGTTGTTTTATCATCAAATTATTAAATACATTGGATAATTATAAAAGGTATATGAGTCTGAAGGTGTCAACTTTCTTTTCGATACAGTCTCCTCAATGAATTACCAGTATGAAGCTGTAGGTTATTATTAACGATCACCACCAAAATATTATTTTTATAACTGGTATTTTTTTAATTTGACTTCGAAGGTGACTTGAAACATCCATTTTGTTAACATACTGCAAAACAATCTAATCTTACTTTTGTAATTTTGCAGCAAACAGTTGACAAATAACGCTTTGAGATTACAAAATTACCAAAGTAAAGTTGATAATTATGTTTTGCTTGGTCTTTATCATCTTCATATTAGTGATTATTAGGGTTTGTTGTCTTTCGCCTGGCATTGACAGTTAATCCGGAGTTCTTATGCTCGATCTTAGCCTTACATTATTACTTCTTATAGTGTCAATGCAACCTCAAGCCATGCGCCAAGAAATGCCGCTTGGTGTTGTTGTTACTTGTTGGTAGCGTGTTTCTAGGGTCATTATATCTAGTCAGCCAAACCGCGCTGTCGGTGGCTAACTAGATGTAGTGACTCTGCTTGTTTCTATGAAGTGTTTAATCTTTCCCACAAGAGATGGCGTATATTTTAAACAGTTAATGACACTTGACGTTTTTGAATTTTGGTTATTGAAAAGATTTTTTATTTTAATTTAACTTAAACGCTTGTTCAAATACTGTTACATTACGGTTTATCCCGTTTATTACATAGTGTGGCTCAAAACTGAATGCATTGCAATGAAAATGGTGCTTTGTTTTTCTTTTACTATCATTTTCGAGTGTGCTGTAATTTGTTTTTATATACAGTATTGGAGAAATTTCGTCTAGGGATTGAATCTTCATGTGTGAGTGTGTTTTTGTAAGGTTGGTGCTACAGCTATGATTTTTTTAAATATAATTAACGTTTGTCATTTTGACAAATAACCTAAATTGTTTGACACTTTTTCAAGTCAACAATATTTGTACGTTTAGTGACTAAAGGTAAACAATTAAGAATTCCGTCGCGGTATTAAAAATACGTTATTCTTTAAACAAAATGAACAATTATTTTAAAAAGTAGAATGAACTTAACTATTTAATTAAATAAACAATTTAGGTTATTGTGTCAAAATGACAAACATCAATTATATTTAAAAATTCTTAACTATAGCATCAACCTAACAAACAGTTATATTTTAAGACTTGGTAGTGTACCATAATATCTATCTTTTTCAGATGTATTACTATTCGCTATTTTTCCTTTGCTCACACGTGAAAATGCAATCTCTAGATGCAGTTTTTTTCAATACTGTATATATATTTCAGTTCATACATTTCAAAATTTGCTATTATTTCGTAATTTAGAGCTCAAAATCTTAAAGCTTCGCCTCTGCCATATGTTGTTGTGTAAAGAAAGATTTTCACACAATTTTATATCGAATTAAATAGAGTCACTACATCTAGTCAGGCCATTGGCGGGAGAGAGCACCGCAAACGACGCCATGTTGGGGCGAACAAAGCATGAAATGCATTTTTTTAGCGCTAATTAGACGAATAGGTGGCATTATTGATAGTTTTAGAAATTATGAATTGCTACTAATATTGTCCATGTTGGGTAATTGCTAATCTCTGAGAGTCAAGGATTGACACCTATATTCTTCTCGTTATTTTGTTTCATCATGGGATCCTTGATTTCTTATAACTGAAACTACCTGCAAACGCACATACTAATTTGTACTAATTTGATAGCTTTGAAGACCACTCAGCAGTGTTTTTCGCTAAAACTTTAAATATATACCGTTTTTTATGTTATTGAAGAATTGGAAGGACTATCGGTCTTATTAGTGTTCTTACAAAAGCAAATACACTCGGGTAATGCAATACTTCCTGTTTAATCCACATGTATTAGATGCACATACCAAATGTGCAATTTATTTTGTAAACAATACGTTATCAATAATGAATAAAAATCGAAATTTTTATTGCTTCTTCCAATAGTTACTTCCTGTTCTTTTGTTCTTCATATAATCTTAGTTTTCTTGGCCTCGAAATAAGGTTCTGTATGAGTTTGCAAGTCCCAATTTGTAATCCACAAATGGTTGTATTCGTTATGGATTATCATAATTATAGAACCAACTGCTAAAATTTTTAAAATAGAGATTTTTCATTAGCTGTGTAGAGCTCCAATTGATCAACTGCGCGAGGCATATCCTGATTTTAACGAATAACTTGAAGATTTATTTCTGAGTATGTTTAATTGGGTTCCAATAATTATTTCACAACCGAAAGTATATGAAATAAATACTTAAATAAATTAAACTGCAATGAGATTCAGCGCCAGACCTGTATGCATGCATGCATGGTCGGTCTTCTTAGAATTAGTAAACATCCCAACCAAAACAAGTAAATATGTTATTATTCTTTCCCGTGTATTGGTTTATTTCCAAGGCGATCGCCTAAATGACCTTGCATACTATGCGTTCGAAATCTCTGACGTAACTATAATGCCAGATATAGGGTTTGCGGCTTTAAGTTGTCCTTCGAGCTTTTAAAGGAATTGGAGTAACAAGTAGGTATTACCAAGATATGATTAAGTTATGAAACAGTTGGTAGATATGTTAAAAATTCTGAAAGTTTCCTTGTCTAATAAAGAATTTTCAGTGCGATAATTCACGATTTCCCCTTCCACTACTACTCATTCGATTTCAATTTTTTAGAGGCACCCCTAAACAAGTCATTCTAACCGAAATTCGTGTGTAAGTAGGGAAGAAGTTGTGAAGAAGAGAATATAACGAACAAGACGTTCGTAAAGAGAGGAAAATTTCTCCACCAACCACCCTTGTTTTACATAAACTATCTGTCGTAGGTTCCCTATATATATGTAGTAAACAGACAGACGACTCGCACACACACACAGAGTGTACCTCTACCACCACCGAATTTACCGCTACTTTTATGGCTTTTCCTCTCCGGATTGAGTTTCTCTTCTACTACAACTCCTATAAAACCTTGTGTTCGCGGCTTGAAGGAACGAGCCACTCGAAAATACGAACGGGGTAAACTAATAAAACCATGTCGCTATACGCATGGGTGGTTTTACATCTATTCACTATCACTACGCATGCAGTTGTAGGAGTTTTCATCACATTAGCTCCCATCGCGTTGCTAATTGCAATGAATGACAAATGAATTAGGTGATTATCTAATTCTAGCGTAGGTAATATCAAACAATAGGCAATTATTGTTATTTTTAACTAGTAGATTTTATAGCGTTTATGCTTCAGATAATGTTAATGGATTAATTATTTGTCTATAATAGGGATTTAATTAAGTTAACCGTTACACATCTACCGTAACACACATTTTCTTTAGTAAATTTATTATAGTTACTACCATTAAAGGCGATGGGCGACACTTTTTTCTTAATAATACGAAACGGCACATTCAAATCGACTTTTATTGTTTTTTTACTGGTGGTAGTGGCGATGACTTAATTAAAACTTAAAATTTTCCCACGTTCATAAATGTTTTGTTTTGAAGGAAACAACCCCTCATCACGAACGGGTCGGTTTTGTTCCGCTTCGATTATCTCTTTGCGTGTGTGGCATGTCAAAATTGATTTCAAATTCAACAGTTTGGGAAGTTTAGCTCTTTCAACATTTTTTTATTATATTGTAGCACTCTACAAAATACATATAAGATAATGTACTACTATTAGAGAGATAAGAACAAAAATTAATTTATATCTCGAATTCAAAAAATTGCACAGAAACAACTTTTTTATCCATCATCATAGAGCTGCACAAGTGAGAAAAGGAGGGAAAGATAAATTTAGAACGCGCCCTTGGGATTTATCTGATAACATATAGTCACAATAAAATATGTATCTAGTTCCAATTTTACTGATAAACATATTCATTTGATGCAAGAGAAAACAAAACATTGATAATTTTGTTTGCTGATATTTCGCAATGTTTTTCCAAACTGAATTTAATTTTATTATTAGCCCCAGAAGGTAGGTATTAAAATGCAGCAAATGATGGCCTTTTCCTTTTAATAATAATTTTTATTGCGATGACATTATTGTACATATATATGTATTCTCTTCTAATCTGTTCAAAAGGTAATTAAAGCTGATTTTTATGAAAAAGGTCAAGAAATCTCTGATCAATAACTTTATAAATTTATCCGTTTTAAACAATCAAGGTCAGTATTTCAAGGACTTTCCTGAAGCGAGTTTTGCAAATAATCGCAAACGATGAGCCATTACATGAAATCGCACAGAATAAGTCAGACAGATAATAAAAATTTCAAATTTAACTAATTCATAAGCATAAGAAACGTTCCCGGACGACGCGGCAGCGGAGTCTAGCAATCTTATGTGTCGCTAAACGGCATCTGCATTCTAACGAGTGTGACTCTGATAGACACAATTTCCGTTGTCATCGCCGCATCGTTTAAAAAATGATGAATGTGTTTACTCGTATAATAATATAACCTTTCAGTAAAAAGAAACATCATATATACTTGCTAGTCATTAATTGAAAGAAACGTGTAACGGGTGTGACCTAAGAAATTCGAGCAAAACTAATATTCCAACTTTTGTATATTTCTTATGGAATTAGCATTCTGCTATCTGTTTTTTATCAAGTATTCGTATTAAGATAGTTCGAAGACACCATGTTACTTGGCAGTCATTAAAAAAATATTGCATAAAAAAGGTTTTTCTTACTTTAGAATGAAAAAAAACAACGACGTACAAATAAAAGCACTAAAAAAGCATACTCTTTTTCATTGATAAAATGGTAAAAATTTATACTATTAAGTACGAAAAAAAAATTATTTAATTATCAAGAATTTCCATTTTTTCTTCAATTTTCTTCAACATAGAATACAATACAAAAGGGAATTTTTGTATGAATTAAACATGTTTTTTTCTCCAACCTCTTTTAACTATCAAACTCCGTAAGATGACTATTTACAACATGTCGTTAAATTACTTTTTATTTACCATAATTTGTTATCAAATTCTTCTGTTTTCGGGAAAACGGGGGGCGGGCGGGTATGAATATTATTAAAAAATAGAAAAGCGTAATTTTCGTAACGAGCAGCAACTAACATTTTAATAGAAACGTCAAATTTGTCTTAAGAAATTAATTTATAGTATTTTAATATTATCAAAGAAAAGGAAAATTTCTATTTATTCCAAAATTATTGATATAAAAAAAAGTCGAGAACTATGTAATGACAAATTATTTTTTGTGCGGGTACAAAAAATGATTACTTTTTGTAACAGTTGCTATGGTAACCAGTATAGAGAGTTCCTAAATGGCCTGCTTTTTATAAGTCACGTTGTCAAGAGCGTCGTTAAATGCTACTGACCTAGGCCATAAAGACGTATATACGGGATGCGTTCTTGAGCTAGTAGAATAAATGCACATAGAATTGAAACAATAAGTGTGCACAGTAGAATCAAGCCACATGCAGCTCTGATTTTCATATCATTAGACTTGAACCAACCATCGATTTGACGAACAATCTTTTAGATATTGAAATTTGTAGGTTGGTTCCTTATAGTGCGTTCTTATCTATGTGCAAATGCTATACCAGAGCGGACTTTTTCATTTTTTTCTCAATTACTATTCATGTTTTCCGATTTCTTGCGACCTGCCAGTCTGCTAGCGCAAAGTTGTTTTTTGTGCCTAGAGAAAGGATCTCATCATAGAAGTCTCTAAACAGAATATTTTCCTGTTGCTTTTGAACTTAAAGGACTTCGTTCTTTTTTACTTTGAGGATTCTTGGTCACTGCGCGTCAAGAATCTGGTGGAATTCCACTCGCAGTAGGGATTTTCGTGCCAAACATCGCATTGTACGACGCTTACGGTTTTACTTTCTGATCCGAAAAGAAGGAATGATTGTAACTTAACTGCTGTTGTGGAGAGCAATAACAAATTTTCACTGCGAAATATTTTTCTTTTTACGACCCTCTTAAAGCATTTTGAGCAAATTCATAACTTTTTAAAACTATTTGTGTTTTTAATTCCAGTTGATAATGATTGTGACGACCAAGTTTTTTTTTCTGTGAAAGTTGAATTTTATTTATTCATTGGTACGTGTAATCAAGTGTTTTCACATTAATTTAATAAAGTGATCTTTTATATCATGTGATCAAATAGTTCCATCACTCGGGTCGCTGAACAGAATAGCAATTTATATAGCAATGAAAACCGCTTAGAGTTATTACTTCCTCTTTTTGACGTAATCATTCTATTGGTAGCATTCAAATATACCGCTCAAATTGAAAGGCATGCTTAATAGTATCAAAAAGATACCAATTCATTTACTGTCCATTAATCACTTGTTAGCTGTGTGTGACGCTTGTATAACTCAAATCTTAGTTCTTTCATTTTCCAGATGTTCTGTATTTTTTTTTGTTAATGAATTAACAATTCATATGTAAAAATTTGCTATTGTAAACTTAACTTTTACATAAAACCAGTCAGAACAATCTGTGCTTCCTTCATTTTTTTTGTTTTTGACAGTTGAGGTTTCTTAAAATGTAATATTTAAGAAAACATAATTTCCCATAATCTCAAAATTTCCATGACCTAGGGTGACGGGACTATTTGATCACATGATGTGGCCAAATATATAAATTAATTCGTTACCGTTCGATGAAGTTGGTTGATTAGGTGCATGTGTTCTGGGCAATACTTCGTTTTATTAGTAAAAAGATTGAATGCACAAATAAAAACCTAACCATAATAACATTTTGCTGAACATATTATATTAGTTAAAAACAAATTTAAATTAAAAGTTTTCAGGCAAAAACAAACTTTTATTATTTTCGATTTTGGTCTGAAACGTCCCTCAAAATGATGCAAACAAGATATTAAAATAAAATGTATTTCTGAAAATTCAGATCAATTAAAATTGACTTAAACGCTTAATTGGGTTATATGCGAAGATATTCATGAAAAATCCGACTTTGACTGTGGTGCTCAAGCAAAAAATTGATAAAAAATTCCTACAAAAGCTGAAACTCCAAAAGCAATGGGGAAAATATTTTATTAAAAGATTTCTATGACTTCCGTCTTATGTAGTACACTCTTGCATTTTCTAATACCCAGTTTGTTTTTGTCAATTATAACCTCAATGTCAATAACTGGTAGATCACTGAAATATAGAGTTTCTATCATGCGCACATAAACTACATAACCTCAATTTTAAAACATAGCATTTTGACATTAATCTTAGAATATAAATTTTATATTTAAGATTTTAAACAAACGAATACTTACTTATGAAATGTAATTCCCTTCTTCGTATTTGTCGGAGTTTGAGAAGAAAGCAGATTTAGGTGGTGTCTAATGACGGCCAGTATGACGTCATATCCGTCGCTTTTAAAGCTCATTCCGCCGGGTAGTTACGCTCTTTCCTACAGTTTTATATCCTTCGATATATAAATTTTTTAAATATATATCGGGGTTATATCTGGTGAATTTGACCATGTGTGACTGTGAAGTATATCCATTCGTTTAGGTAATGTCTGATTCAGAAAGTTTTGCACAATAAATACTACCATAATTGGCAGGCGCCCCATCCTGTTCAACTTCATTCGGACAAAATTTCATGCGGACTATGTTCTCTCGAAATTCTACAGTTATATGTTTATTTTCTTTCGAAGATTTAAAATGTTGCTTCGCCACTAAAAATGAGGAGCAAAATTAGGATCTGTTTCTAATCGTCGAAAGAAATCTCGATCGGTATTAATTCTTCTTGCATAGTGGTATTTAACAGTACTTAAGGTTTCTAAAAATGACCTTGGTCTGCCACTTGACTATTCTTTAACTGAGAATTTCTTTACATGAATTAAATGATCACAATTTTTATGTCTAATTGGAAACCTAAAAAATATAATTGTAGACTATTCAATGTTCAATTTTGTAGGTGTACTTAATCCGTTCTTCTTGAAAAACCAATTTTCATTTAGTGTGACACTACGATAGAGGAAGTGTAAATAGTCCATCCAGGACACTTAAATATTTTATTCGTGCCCTTTGCGTGTCTTATTAATTACGCTTAAAACTATCGACTTTTAGCTTAATTTTAGTGAAAGACTAAAGCTGTTAAAATGCAAATGGTGTCGCTTAAATTATTTTATTTGGTCCCAGTCACGTTAAATTTGTAATAGTGGAATATTAACTGTGACGATTGAGCTTTTAATTTGTTTCCTAGAAAATTACGGACAAATGTTTTTTATTTTTTATAAATAGTCTGTAAGACGAGATTACCATTAAAGTGATTGTGTAGTTTGGATCTTTGGAAGAGAAAATGTCAACAAGAGCCCAAATCACAAAGCTCGCTTAATAGTCTAAAAATATTCATAACAACGCAACGGACGTATGAACCGTGTTGAAACGGTTACCGACAATTCGTGTCTGTAAGGTTAGGATGTTCACAACTAACACACCTAATAATCCTTTATTCATTTGTCTATAGACTGTAAAGTAAACTGTGTTAACAAGTCGAGCGCATAAACTTATAAACAAATGATGAGAAGACAAGATTTCCCAACTAAAGACACTCAATTTACTTAACCGAACTGAACTAATCCTATTTGACGTAACCTAGCATAACCTAGCAATCAATACCAAAAATGATAATTTCTTGAATGACTCATCGGTCACCGTTGATTTGGTACAATTTTAACTTTCTTATTATTAGGACACTTCTTTATGAGAAATCTTTTGGTGTTAATAAAAACCTCCGATCGTCGTTTGTTTTTGAGTTATCTACGTCACTGTTGTTGTTCTCATGGTTGCCAGCTTGGATTGTTTGGTGATGTCATAACCCTTGTAGTAATCTTTTCAACGATATGCAATTTTTCAAGGAAATTTTGGAACTTCGGGATTTCAAAACGAGCTTTTTAGAAGTTTTGTGAAGTTTCAGGGACTCGATGTTCTAGAAGCTAAGTGACTTTCGAATGAGTCAAAAGTTTCAGACATTCATCATTTCAAAGTTCCAGATAGTGTTACATATTTATAAATACAGAATTTAAAAAATTGAGATACGGAGAAAGTTGTTCTAGATGTTATGTTAAAACTTCTTTGTATATTTAATTTATTTAAATAATTTGAAGTTTGGAGCTTTTTAAATTTCTTGCTAGAGCTCGAAAATCTGCACGGCAAAATTAAAGAGTTTTAGATATTGGTAGTCCAAACATTTAGTTTGAAGTTTCAGAACATCATAATTTAAAAATTTTTGATATTAGATCATAATATACTGAAAGGTTCATAGAAAAGCAATCGGTACACAAACAATTATGTACTATTTTATTTTTATTATTTAGTAAACCTGTTATTAATAATCACTGGGTTTATCAGTCAATTTGAAGCCAGTCCACAAGATGATCACTTTATCTGTTTGATTTCCAGGTCGTTATATAGGTTCGTGATGGTAAATAAATTTGAATAATTTGCTTAAATGAGTCGCTATTTTGAAGAACAGGCAGTTTATACAGAAGAGGCCGCGAGATAGGAATATTCCAGACGAGTCTTATTCGATATTTTTGTAAATCTGAATGTTCGTTCATAGTGCTCAGTATAGGCTATTCGGGCGATGGTCATGATATGAAGTTTAATTTTCTATCAAAACTGGCATTGATAGGCGCAATACTGGCAAAAATGTTACAGTCTACCATAACGTTCTGTTGAATATTTTAAGAGCTTTGATTTTCTACCGGAGTGATGTTCCGGTCATTATCGACTTGCAATGCTGGTTTCTGTTCTAAAACTGGAAGGTAATCACTATTATAAACGGCACTCATCTTGTAATTTTGTTCACAACCAAAAAGATTTATTGCCATCAAACGTGACAATAATAGCAGTAGTTGTCTTCGTAATTGTTGCTGAAAAAATAATACGCATCAATAAAAGGAATTGCCGAAAACACTGCGATTGTTCTTCAGAGGCGATAGTGCTAGGAATCATCCCGACTTTCTGCTGAATCGCTTAAGAAACTGCAAGCTTCAGTGCCAGCTTTTCTAAAGTTCTAAACAATCTGTAAAAATAGTATTCGACTACTAACTATCGTAATAGAAAGATCAATTCGACAACGAAGGCGGCAATAACAGAAATTATATGATTATTTGACTGATAATTAGCGATCGTAAACAGCAGTATTGAGATTGGCCAACTTCTGTTGAATCCTTTACAAAACTGTAATCTGTAATCCTACTGATGGTTATAATAAAAAAAAATTGTCGCCGAAAGTAGCAATACACAAAATTGTTTTCGTAATGGCAGTGTTGGGAATCATCCTCAACTTCTACTGATTATCATAGGAATGATTTTACAGGGATAACTCGCCGTAACGTGAGCTAATACCATTTGCACCGTTTCCCATCTGTGTCTTTCTTAAATCACCCTTGTTACAATGTTTTTCAAGTTTTTCTTTTACTAATTGTCAACAATGTACCAATTTCTTACCGTTGTGGTATGTATCTAAGAATGTAGTATATGCTAACGGGGCGCCAGCACGAGGGTCAAAGTTCCTGCCTGCAACATGCCAATTGCCATCTTAGATTTGCTTTGAATTTATATTCATACAAATAATGCACTATTTAAGTATGTACAAGAAATGATTCCTGGACAAACTGAAAAATATACGGTTTTCTACAAAATGTGTACAAAATTAAACTTCTAAGAAAATGTCATATTCATAAATCAGTTTTTTATGCAATAAAACTTTAAAATGCGTGCTCTTTAAATTTACGGGCTCCAAGCAACATCTTTCAGCCACTTCGGTAATCCATATATAATATAACGAGCTTGTTCAGCGTTTATATCCTACAGAGTGATCCTGATAGCTAGCGCCACTACGCAATGCAAATTGTTAGTTCGCTTGTCTGACATTAAATGGCAACGCGGCAATTATGAAAAGGAGTGTGGTATTGTGGTCGATGGATCTGGTGTAAACAGACTTCTGCAATATAATTAGTGCGTATGGCTTTTTTCTTTGGGTTTTCGTACACTATTCAAATTTGAACGTCAAGATTCGTGAGATTCTAGTGTTCGTAGTCCCACACCTAAATCTCAGGAATTCTTCTTCTGAAGCAAGATTGTTTGGTAGATTATTAATTGTCCGCAGCAAAAAAATCGATGTAAAACGGGAAAAGAAAGAAAAAGGAAAAGTAGAGGAAAAGAATGCATAGCGTTTTCGCTTTACAGATCTGCCAAATTCCGAAACAAGAATTCCTCCGCCCGGTACAGGAAGCTTTACCCCGTTTAAAACGGTTTTGATAGCAACACTGTTACTGTAACTATTGTACCTTCTTAGATATTTGGTAGTGTGTCATGGAACTACCTACTACCCAGTGTAGTAGGGTTTACTACCACCAAATTGCCAGTACTAAGATTCAGAAATTTCTTAATATCCCTAAAGATGGACGTAATTAGCCGAAATCGTGTATGGATTGTACTATGGCCATTGGCCATAATATCTCCATAATTACTTTAAAAGTATTAGTTGTAAGCCTGTTCTGACTCATGTGCAGATCAGTTAAGCACGACAATTTCAACATCGTAATTCCAAAAATTAAGCTACTTATGAAGTTTCTTTCTTTTAAGTGAACAAAGTTCTGTTTGTTAGTTTATAATAGTTATTTATATACCAAGGGCGTTAGGATGATGATAATGCCAGGATGGCGACGATGGACATTATCATCTAGTAACGCTCGTGGTGCATACAAGATTTTATTTTTCACGAGAATACGTACAATTTTAATTTATAATTGTTGGCGTTGCCAAGGACGTTGTTTATGTTTATAAAACTAGGAATTTTTATATTTATCGAATGGTAACAACTTTTACTAAATTTGTAAAAGCCAAACAGAGATATAAATTCAAATGTTTTTATTGTTGGTTGTTACCAACATGAAAACAAAAATCCTAGCAGCACATGTCATCTAAAGAATAAGTTAATTTGATCTAAGAAATTTCTGAGGGCATTAAATAATTCATGGATTACGTGCTCAGAAACTATGTTGCAAATACTCATGTTATTTGTTGTGTTGCAACACACTCGTACGTAAACACATAGTTTCTAAACTAATGATCCAAATTACTATTGAACGTAACGCCGGCTCCGATTGCAAAATAAGCAGTGAGCGGGCGTTATGAATTATAACGCCCACTTATAATGCACTGGTTGTTATGGACTTGTTTATATAGTTTATAACACAGGTATAAGCAATAAATAATATGCAAGTGAAACATAAAGAAAATAAAAGCGCCGACGGTAGGATAGTAGCGTGAGAGCGCTACTCGCATTTCACAGGTCGTGGGTTCAAATCCCAGTTGAGGAGGATTTTTCTAAATTGGGAAATTCGGTCACTTCAACTATAGGTGTGATTCATGTGTCACATGCTAGATGGAGGATATATGATGTTGGTTTCTCCGTAAGCGTAATAAAAGAAAATAAAGAAATTTAGATTCTAACATACACACGTGGTTACAAAAATATCGGTTACAATCTAAGCATACTTTATATTATGGATTATAAACCTGAAGAGAGATGTTACCAATTGATCCTTTTACTGATAATTAACATGCGGAAAATGTAAAAATGGTCATTTGGTTAATGTAAATCGATAGGTTAGCTTATTCTTTATGTTTTCAAAATGCGATATTATATTCTACTACTTTTTGGATGATTTCCGATTTTTAACGATTTTTTTTATGAATATCTCTGATTGTGAGAAAAAAATTAATTGCATCTCTTTTGAGACTTTTTCACTCCTACAGAAATCTTTGATGGGCTTGTTTCTTTTCTGTTATTAGCTTTATTAATTAGCAAATTGTATACTTCAGAAAACGCGTTCGTATCTACCACTTAGTTCGCGATTAATGAATAAAGTATAGTCACTATGGGCGATTGATCCTTATACGCACAAATCCGTATGCGTGTATGCCACACTTTGCACATAACAAAAGTTTTATACCAGCATTCAGCATGCAATAATAAAATAATGTAAATAAAACTGAAGAATAAACGACAAAGTTAAAAATATTGCATACCTGTAATATAAGGCACTAGAACTTAGGCACAAAACTACCAACCATTAGAAAATTTCTGTTTTATAGATTGTTTAGAAACTAAACCCGTGTAAATTCAGAATAAGAGTGGCTTGTAAGTTGTTTTAAGATGTTGTAGCATTGCTGCAAGTCCCACCACACAACTTCTTGTATATACCTTTACTTATAGGTGGGCTTTGTTTATAAGCAAATGAACTCTTAATTATTAGAAGTAAAGCTGCAAAGCTAGTTGTGGTAAGCGCCATGAAATGAGTTTTTCAAAATCTGATATACTAATAGAAATCACTAGCAACAAACACTAGGTACTTACAACTACTTATTGTTAGCAGTTAGCTACTGATTCTGATTCACTTTCAATAGCGATAAATCGGATGCATTAATGCAGCAAAGATTATTGTTTATTTTTATATGCCAACAACCAAGAACAAACATTAATGTGGTTGGTTAGTCCCTCCATGGATGGATATTAAAATGAGGCATTAAAAGAAATAAAAATTAAAATCAATTTATTATAACGGTAATTTAAAATCGCACAGGAAATTCCACGGTTTAATACAAATTTTCACACTTTTATCAATGCTTCCTTCATAAATTTATTGCATTCAGGAGGCGGGTGCTTTGATAAATGTATGTGATGTTCTTTTGAATTTGTTTGTTGTACGAAGATGATACTGCTTTAAAGTTACTAACAATAATTGACAAGAATTAATAGAACGTATCAAAGCACCTTCAGCCTCCAGTTGTGTATAGGTAATAAAAAGCGTAGGTGGGCGCTGATTAAAATTTTCAAAACTAAACTTCATACCGTGACATTTACTACTGTCTCTTACTGAAACAACAGAGATTTTTTTCGCTGTAATTATTGTGTTTATAAGTTTCAATAAATACGTGTATAGTTTGCCTTTTTTATTAAATAAAATTGCATTATTTTTATTATTAACGTTATAAATATCATTATTGAAAAATATTGGTTTCTTGTGTTATTTCGATAACGTCTCACTGTAAATTAAATTAAAAGAAAATAAATTGAATTAGCGTATTATTATATGCCTATTTAATTTTTTTGCATGTATCAAAGCATTAGTCAATAAAATTGCTTTTCATTACAGTAAAAAATTGATTAAAAATTATAAAAGAAGAATCGTATAAAATTAATCGACTTACAATTGGTCTTTTTTAAGTACAGTTAAGTTAGCTTCTTTATTAGTAACTATTTTTTGTAACATTTTTTTCCATCCGTTGAGTTTGAGAGACATTGAAATTGTTCGAAAATTCGATCCGATTCGACGGACCAAGATATAAAGTGGATTTCAACCGAGAAACGTTTATTTAGGGCTTAGGCTAACTTTTTTAAAAATGGAAAACCGAATCATTTGCGATATCAGGAGATTCCGTTCTTCACTTTGCCCTTCACCAAGCGACCGTGGGATGGCTTTTGATAACGCGTCATGAATAACTTCAAAGTCATGATTTTATTGACAAAAATTTGCACCCGATGTAATTTTGCAGCGCTTTCCAAAGGTATCGTGATATCATTTATTTAAGCTATTCCAACTATATTAAGGAAAAGCAGTATTTCGACAAACTGACAATAGAGTTCATATGCAATTCAGGTTTTTCAGGGATTCGAAGCTCAGTTTCAGTTTCAAAGTTTTATGTCAATTTCAAACCTAAAAATTTAATCTTTAAGGTAATCAGTTATTATATTCTTGAGGTTTCACGGTGACATGTTAAGTTCTCATTAGAAGTAAAAAATCAAAATAGATAAGGAGAGTTAACTGGATAACAATAAGAGATAAAAGCGTCCAGAATTTGTTAACAACACCAAATCAAAGGCTTCAAAAATTATTGGTAGTTTAGAGTTACAGAATTCTAGATTTCTAGAGGTAACATAAGGTGTCCAGTAAAACTGTATTGAAATAAAATCGAAGTGCACGGTATATCCCAGATCTTTTACTGTACATCAAAATACCAATTGGGTCATAATTAAATATAACAGACATGAGTAGAAGCGAACAAAGCGCATAATTAATGTGAAAGAAAGAGATGCATATATGTATCTACTATTGTAGAAGGCCGAAATGTTTCTTTGGAAATTTATTATCTGAAAAAACTCGAAGAAGCAATTACAAATGCTTTTCAAGAACTTGCCCAAGATTATGAGCTTTGCTGCACTGTCTGCAAATCAGTAAAACATCGCAGCTTGAGTTTTTAAGTTAACTTACTATTACTATTTATGTTTATTGTTATGGCGTTCCCAGCCAGCATACTGAGGTTATAAAGACGTTATTTTTAAGTCATTATTGGTCGACGACGTCATATGACTAATAAATGATGTCCATAAGACGTCATATAATGGGACGTACGCAGACATCTTCAAAACGACGTCTTTTGGACGTACAATACAATACGTACAAGTTTTATTAAAAAGATATTATTTTAGCAGGGACCAAGGAGTACTGGTCATATTAAGCAGGTGGTCACAATATAGAGATGTTTTGACTTAGTATATAATAAATGTTATTTCCAATATTCAACTATTTATTTAAAATTCCTATCTTAGTCCTAGTATAGGACGTCTTATATTGACGTATTTGGGCTGTGACATAATTATGTTAGTTTTACAACAATTTGACATCGTTACTGCCGAGAAAACTGCGACATTATGACGTCAGTGTGCTGGCTGGGTTCTACTCTAAAGTTTAATTTTAAAGACTTTGTTTTAATAGATATGGCTTTTTGTTACCTATCTGTAGTGCATTATGATATTTACTCTTGCTTTAGTTATTATACCTTTAATTTTAAGTAAACAAATATGTTCTGTTGTATTAGCTAACATTGTATGACGTTAGTCATAATTTTTAAAACATACCAGTTTCAGCCTACTAAGTATAACATAAGATACTATATGTCTCTTTTTCTTTCATACTAAGTATAAACTTTATTCACTTCCACTCTCGCCTGTTTTATATAATGTTGGCCTCTTATACCCCCCGGTATATGTTATGACAATAGTGTAAATATACAGGTGACGCGTTGTGCATGTAGAGATGTTTATAGAAAAGGACAGAATCCGTGAACCAATGAAAATTACGGTGGTCGAAAGTACAGGGCGCGAAGTCGCCCGAATTTGAGACTATTCAAAAGGAAATAAGGATTGGAAATAATAAATGTGATACAAATCTATAAAATGTATAGAAATTAAGTAAATACAAATTAATTCGTAAGAAATACGTTCGCAAGGTATAGAACCTTAACCAGCTTAATGAAACTACTATCGAATGCAAAAGTTCTGACCTCTGGGTTTGAATGCGCATAGCAAAAAAAAACCGCTCAAATTAATTCCAACAAATACTTTAGATTTTTAAATTTTCGTTACATAAAGTCCGTTTTTTTACGTCAAGTGTCTTTAATAATAATTAATGTTTCAATAACTACTTGACAGAATTAAATGTAACTTTATATGCAAGTAGCTAATAGTGTTGTATGTATGTGGAACGTTTTGTTAAAAATAATTCTTTAAAGAATTATTAATTAATTAATTCGTGAATATTTTTGAAATAATTTTTAAAACATTATTTGTTAATTAATCCGTGAATATTTTCAAGATTTCTTGTCGTATTTGTTGTTTTACTAAAAAATACTATGTTTTTAAAAAAAAGAATAACTTATAAAACATATTACATTCGATGTTGTAGAATAGTTATTGAAATATTAATTATTAAGAACACGTGTTACGTCAAAACTCCCAAAACACGTACTTTTTGTAACATAATTCGCGAAAATCCAAAAACCTAAAATCAGATAATTTTACAAATTTTGTATGTTATAGTTACAAAAATAAACTGTCTATCTGTCTTTGTTTGAATTAATTTGTGCTGTTAATTTTTTTCTATGCGCATTCAAACTCAAGGGTCAGAACTTTTGCATGCGACAGTACTTGATTACTTCCTATATTATTTACTTGGTCGGTAAATAAATATAATCTCAAATACGACCATAAATTGTTTTCTATGTTATTTATATAGGATAAAAAGTAAAAATTGGATATTTAAATTTATATGTAATTTTAAAATGTTTTCACAGTAATATGTTTTTAAATTTAAATTATTTACTTAGAATTTAAATATTATTTAATTTTATTTAATTCATACAATAATTATATTTATAAACTGATAATTAATATATGTACCTAACATGTCATTGAAATACAATATTTCTAATAAAGATAATTTACAATCGAGATTGATAGAAATCATTTCCTTAATTTTCAACAAAAAAAAAATTACGAAGATACGCAACTGTTTTGACACACTATTAACATAAAGGTCAACATCGTGTAGCAGGTGCTTTTGTTTCAACTTAACCAAACTTGATTGGTTTAGAAAATCGGTTCTGATAATAAACTGATAATAGCATCGACCAAATGGTCGCCACGTGTCCTTTAGGTTGCTGTGATTCTTTTTACCCAAACTTTTCATAACATTTTGATGTAGATACGGCTTAATCCTACCAATAGTAGGTATAGCGAATATTGTTGGTTAGCGTGTGGATTGTTAGCATAAATCTTGGACTTTACGTAACTATGCACAAAGAAGTCTAGTGAAGTTAAATCACATGACCTTGGCGGCCAATGTACATCACCCCTTCGGGCCTTGGGATATCATGCATTTGGCTTGCCATAACACCGTTGTTTATCAAGTTGTGTTGAAACCACTTATTGCGCAGGCTTAGTTTCAAAGAAGTACTGCGTTATTTTCAAAGTAAAACGTCGTATTCCCAAAAAACCGCATCAAACAGTGGCCTTCACGGGATGAATTTGTTGTTCATAAATAGTCCTAGCAAATTTTGTTGCCCAGGCCCGGCAGGTTTGTTTATTAACGAAACCATTTAGATAGAAATGTGCCTCGTCACTCAAACTTTTTGCCGATCGACAAATTTATGCATTTCCAAAATTTCCATTTCCTCCTCCAAAGCTCTTTTAGCAAACCAGTGACACACCAAACGGTCTGTTAATGTCATTTCCTGTGTTAATTGATTGTTGTAAGGATGAAAAACGTGAAAAGATCATTTACCATAATACTCTGCGTAGTTCCGGATTACCATCTACACTTTGGTCAACAGCAGCAATACTTGCTCTTGAACGGCCTTGACCAGAATGCCTACGTGGTGATTCTTAAATTTGTGTGCAGTTCGACGAATTGTTAGTACAAGAAGGTCGATTAGGAGCGGCACAAATTTCACGTAATGCGCGATGAATTTAAAATGCTGATAGTTTGATAGAACGATTTCTAAGCGTTGTTCAATACTATATCGTTGCAAGATGATTTGTCAAAGTTTTCTGATTGCATTTGTTTAAACATCAGGAAGAAACTTGACAGTTTGCAAATCACTCCATTTTCAAATTGTTTCATTCTTATTGAGAGACTCATTAGAAACTCACAATTCAAGATTTAAAGCTCAAAGTTCTACTAGATTCTAAAGTTTCAGATATTTTAATAACTTTGAAAATTACTTTTAGCGTTCGCAGTTTAAGAATCTTATTATTCCAGATCTTCTGGAAACTTTTAGTTTAGAGAATTGATCGCAGTTTTCGAGAGCGTAATTTAAATTAGTTTGAATAATTGCAATTAGATTTTTGTTAGAATTTACTTATCTTTATGTTTATTTATCTTCAAAGATTGTTAGATTGTCAAATAATATCAAACTGGCAATAGAGTTAATTGTCTTAAGGTTTTACAATTCCAAGTCTTGGATTGTGTTTCAGGTAATAGATGTTGAAGTCTTGGTTGAAATCATTTGATTTCATGGAAGTCCGGAGGCCGATGATGTAACTAAAGCACACAACCGATGTGAGGGAGACTAATTGTAAGATGGGTCAGGCACAGGTCATAGATCTTTATGATCTTATGCATGGAAAGCCGTAGGTTGGTATGGCATTGTATATTGAAATGGAACAAGACAGTATTAACTTTTACTGATTATTGCTTATTTGAATGTATTTTTTGATATTCAGTAGTAATATAATATTCAAATACTACATGGGTTAGTATTTCTGATTAACATTTTACTTTAGATTGATCCACGCAACAGGTGTTATTATGTATGTTCCAGCAAAGGAAACAGATTTTCACATGCGCTATGAGTTTTCTTGTTATGATAATAATTTTGCTTATGCACTAACGGTTTACATTAAAGTTATATGCAAAATCCTCCATCACACAAAGGGATAAAAGTACAACGTTGTCTGTTTACAACAATTCTGTTTTGTTTTTGAGCTGAATATCTATATCCTTAAATGGATAAAATGTATTGATTGCGATAAAAACCATCAAGCCCTTGACTTTTATTATAAAAATTATCAAAGCTTGCTACATAATAAGTTAAGGAATGATATAGTTTTAGTAGTTTGTGGTCACCACAATGTGGGATGGGAAGAAACCTCTTGGCTTGTTTGTAATTAATTCTGTGATTGAAACCGCCAAAGCAATTTTGAAAAACTTAATATGCATGCCCCCTTGAAACAAACATAACATATATACAATACAACATAAAAGTATAATGAGTGTATTTATTTATTGGTGCGTAGTATGCAAATTACAACATTATTATTTTTGTTTTAGATTAAGTTTATAAAAAAAAATTGTTAGTCAATCAAAATGAAAAGAAGATATAAATAAACTAAATCTACATTTATAACACAATAACGAAGTGATATTTAGTTAATAAAAAGGTAAATTACTCCTTTAAATAGTTAATTGAAAGAGCAAAACATGTTATTGAAATTTTTAATTGAAATATTTTGACGTAACAACTTTTTTAATAATATCTAAACCGAAGTTAATAAAACAGAATTTTGGACGTAATAAAAACTAAAATTTTATATTGACTAAGCTTCTATTATATTTTTAATTTATTAAAGTTGATAATTTTCTACTTTTCTATTCCCTAATATTGACACTGTTTGTTTTACCCGAATTCAATTTCATTTATATAAAAAAAAATCGTAGATTTTTTTCAATATAAATACAGTTTAATTCAATAATATCTGAAAAATATTAAATAGATTTAATTAAAATTTAATTTTTACAAAATAATTTTAATAAGTACGTATAACCTAATTTCAAAAAATGATATTTGAAAAATCGACACGATTCGTTTTTTAATCATAACTTTTTATTTCCAACTACTTTTTTAAATTAAATTGTGAAGTTTAAAATATTTTTTTATAAATTATATTAATATTATATAAATAAATAGATTAATTATTATAATGATAATTGGAAAACATCATAAACGGTTTTACCTCTCGCTTTGATATGGTTTTGATTAAAAAAACCGTATTCAGTAGTAGAGAAGAGAGAGAGACTGGAATATCTTAGAGGCGCCGCCTCTGCAATAATTAAACTAATTGTGTTTTCATCTTCTGATATTTGATCTGCAATTAGTCAAAACGGACCATAATTTCTTAATTGAAATTTTTAGAATGAAGCCATCACAATTGCATTATGTGTGTGCAAGCCACCTCATACGCATCCGTTATAATAGCGATGTAAAATTGTTTAATCAATTATTGCTGATAAATTTTTAATTGCCAATTCTGCAATATCAAATGGACTTTAATCAATTTTATTAATAATGAATAACCTTAGATTAGTTTATTTTTAGTGTATATCCTTCGTTAATCGCGATTCGGTTAGTTTTCGCGAACTGCAAAATGTTATCATCATCCATCGTGTTTACCGTGCCTACCTCAACGTTCCTCTTAATGTTTACAATTATTTGATAACGTATGGTGGTTTTAGAGATTGTGATTTACATAACAGCGCCAAGTGCACAAACAGATAAACGAGATAACAAAAAGCACCGAATAGGTGCTAGATGGTTGTTGCAGTTACACACACCGAAAAAAGTATTAATCATTCTGATAAAGTTTTTTCTATCGTCATAAAGATGGAAATATATTATAACGGTGTACTGGAAAAAAATAATTTTAACGTAGACTTTTTTTATTTTATAAGAATGATATAAAACATTTACGCTTAATTTATTTAATTGACGGATTTTTCATTGAAATATAAATATTTGTAATATAAAATAAAAATTGTTTGAATAATAAAATAAAATTACGAGTTGACTGGGTGAATCAACAAATCGCTGAGATTATAATTAAGGTAAGCAAATTTATTAGAAAACCCACACAATATTTTGTAGTATTAAAATATTTAATTTACTTTTAAACATTGTTACCGAATATATTGTAATACGGTTAATTTGGATTTGGATTATATGACAAAAAGAGAAAACTTTGAAAAAATATTTTCAAATTAACAAAAAACGGGAAATTCTACCTTAATAATCCTTTATATATAAATCAAAATTATATTTAAAAAATCAATTAAGGAATCAGATGATTCTCAGATTTTCGAAATCTTATTCAAATTTTATTTTTTTTAATTATGATTTTTATTCACACTAATTGAAAACTAATAAATAAATAGTGCAAAATGAGAATTAATGGAAGAGCTTCTTTTGAGATTAATTTAGATGGCGACTCGAGTTTTTTCATTTGTTAAAGCTAATTTTCGATTATTTCATTTAACAATGATATCTTTTTCCAAAAGATATTCAAGACAATACTTTTAAACATAAAATAATAGTAATAATATAAAAAATAAAAAGAATAATATTTAAAATAAAAAATAACAGAATATAGATCGATTGTTCTCATACTTTGGCATTATTTCCAGCTTGAATAAATTTGATGCGCGAAATTCATCATGTAGCGTTTGGTTGCGCCGGAAATCGAACTATTTAGGCTCTGCTAAACTAACAATTTGCCAATAAAATGATAGATTCTAATAATTCTCATACTTTCCAATAAGGTCATTTGCTACACATCTTTAGTTTTAATTTGGCTAAAATCATCTATTCTCTTTATAAAGTCGAATAAAATATTTTGTATAACATACTTGTACCTAGTTATGGTTTCCGTTTTACATGGATTTTTTAAATAATAATAGAATATATTTTAGATTTTTAGTAAAATTTTGTAACAATTTTCGATCGGATTAAAACAAATTGGTTTAATAAGAAAAATTAGATATCTTATAGGTGCACATAAAATGAATGAATTGTGCTTGCATTGAATTTAATTAAAAAAGAGCCATAGATTTTTGAATAAATTTGAATATAAAGGTATAAATTTTATTTCTTAGTAAATATGCAGGTAAAATGATAGGCTTAAAATGAGAATAATTATGGTCACTATAGTATGAAGTTCAAATTGTTGAAGCACACTATATGGCTGGAGGAAAGAAAGAGCAAAGAGCTAACTATGTTGATACTTCAAATCACTTGAGTTAACTGATTATTGAATTAGATAGAAGCCCTAAAAGGGTACGATGATCTCTTATACTCCGAATCTTTGTCTAGATCCATAGATAATTTGATATTATTCTTCGACAACACTATCTTTGATTGCCTATTTGGATTTTGTTATGTTTTTGTATTCTATTTCAGCTCTTCGTTGATAGACTGTACCCATTGTGTTCCGATTCAATTTTAAAATTAGCACTGCACATATACATGAGTATACTTTCAGTAGCTGTAATTCTAATATGAATTAAGTATAATTTTCTATCTTTTCAAAAAAAATAGTTTACTTAAATATTGTACAATATTTCAATATGTTTGACCGATGTACGCATCGATGAAAAATGAGTATTTAATTTATAAACACCAAATCAATTCGATGGAGAAAGAAAACTAAGCTTTGGGCAGTGGTATTAATAATTTATTTTCTATTACATAAAAACACTTTTTTAATTAAGAAATATTCTCTGAAAATTCATTCAGATGAAGCGTTTCGTTTCTTTTCAAAAACTGTCCCGACGTTACCCAGAGGAATCGCTTTAATGAGTGCGTGCCCTTACGATCGATTCGTATCTACCCTTAGCACATACAATACCATTCCACACAATGCTATTTACTAAAGTTTGTTAACTGGACGTTTCATATACGTTTTTAATACTATACAAATCTATGAAAAAAACCCTTTTCTCGTAAGAGTATCCCCCACATTCGTCGATTACTTGACAGGTCTGCTTTGTGAGCAACGAAATGAGAGTGATTTATAAGACACACCAACAATGTATACGTGGTTACGTTGTATTAGATTATCCGTATCTATTGCGTTCATGCGTTTCGCTAATAAATCATAAATTATAAAAAAAAAAATGGAATTTATTTATTTTCTATAAGTTGGGAAAAAATGTTTTCAGAAAAAATAGATGATAAAGACTTGACAGATTTTATTTTAGAGAAGGTAACGATCTCGGGGAGAAAATTTCAGATGAATAAGTTTCCCTCCTTCTACAACAGCAAACATTAGAAACCTGTTGAAAGCAAGAAAATACCCTGTTTCGACACAAACATATAAAATGTGATCAATATTTTTTAGATTTCTTTGGTACATGGAAAAGATTGTGTGTTCTCTTGAAAAATGTTTACGAGATAAAACAGCAGTTTTATATAGGAACTTTTAAAAACAGCTCTTTTGGCAATCGCGATCATTTTACAAAAATAACAAGTGTAAACAAGCTAACTAAAATGCAAAAGAATTTTTCCTAAAAATTAGTTTACGAGAAGAAAAGGTATAAATGTCCTTCAATCAGAATTAAGTTAGAAACAAAAATGTTATTATCCCTAATTAGATGCATCTGTTTTTTGTTCTTTTGTACTTCTTTATCTATTTCGTTAACTGCTGCACTGACCGTAGGTTAAGGTAAATAAGATACTAAAATGCTCTAAAGTACCATAATTTGAAGAGGTTATCTTTAAATTTTCTAAGTCTAAATATAAACATATACGCGCTTAACTATGAACGTTGTAAGTAACAAAATATAGTTTACTGAGAAATCAAGAAAAAATGCCTTTGTTGCCTATGTATTTTGAAAACTTGTTTGATTATATTTATCAAGAATGTTTAGATCACTTATCTCCAACTAATTAGAATCAAATCAAATCAAACAGTAAAAGATCATAATGCGCAAGATAATACTACCGTAAGAATTTCCTGTAACAACGTTATATATGCGTGGTAGATAGAATGTTATTTTATGGAAAATAGTTACCATTATTCGATGATATAATAACCTGTTCATGGACGTAGCTACACCCTTGCCAGCACATGCGGGAGGCGCAAAGAAGGGTCTACAAAAATAAGTCAATTGATCGTAGACGGTTAAAAAAAAGAATTGAAAAATGTATTCGAAATATAACGTTATGGTCCGTTAAAGACGTTTTATGTCCGAATTCAGTTTTACGAAAAATAGCGGTTAAAAGTCAAAAGATAAGCGACGAATCGGTACGGATATTACCGATAATTATACTCTTTGTCCGCCCCAGACGCGTACTCGAAGTAATAACAGCCCTATGTTGGCAAAGTGCTTTAAAGGCAGTGGCGTGCGGACCATGGAAGCAATGTTTCCCTTAAGAATGTATTAAAAATGAAAACCAATGCTAACAAAAATATTTTTATAAAATTATATCGTTTATTTAAATTTGTAATATTAAATTAATCAACTTAAAGATCAATATCAATTCCGTACAGCAAAAAGTATAATTAGAGTACTATTTTAAATTAGGCTCATTAAACTTGCCCGGAAAGGTAATACCGATTCAAATGTGTTACATACACTGCATATAAGCACTGATTTCGTTGCTTACTGCTCTTCCCCACCCTTTAGCGGGCGGTTACGTTGTGGTGAACGGACGGTGCGTGGAGCGATGGTGCTCCGTGCCCAATTGTTTATTTATTATAATTTGGTTATTTGTTCGATTTAGAGTTTGTTAAATGTTACTTAAGTAATGTAAATCTGCGAATGAGACTCCGTATTTCATAACGTTTTATTATTTCAATTTATATAAGTTGGAGTGTTTTTAAAGACAAATAATTCTATTTTCTCCGTATGTGAATTTAAAATTGCTTTATAGTCATGACTGCAAATTCAGCTGCTTTGGTGGAAGATTCGAGTACTTCCGATATATCCGATCGCGACAATTTTGTTGTTCAGTTTGTAAATCATTAGTTAAAGAATTTTCTGCATACAGTTTTGGAGAGAAATTACAAATTGTTGAGAAAGGCAGATGAAAACTAGACCGTTTAACAACAAAGATTAAAACCTGCACCAGGTATTTTGCTAGAAAAAAATTGGAAAATCGAGTTACATTATAAATAAATAGTAGAACTTTTTTAAAATAAAGATGATAGTTAGCAAATTCCATAAGTATAAACTGTAATAGTTCTTTGAAAAACTTTTAAGCTTAATAATTATAACACTTTTTTTATATTGTACCTAGGTGTAGCGGTTTCAACTCGCTCATTAAAGAGGGAAAACATTTTTCTTGAATTAAATTAAAATTAAAATTAAAATTGAAAAAATTAAAATTATTATTTTTATATAAACAAAAACAAGATTTTCTATAAAAATAGCATAAATAAATTACAGGGTAAAAAATAGGAAGTATTGTAACATCCAAAAATCTATGAAAAGAACAGAAAATATGTGAGTTAAACTCGAACACTTAGGTATATTAAAATTAAAATCGTGGTTGCTTCCCTAACCTAAATTCTCACCGCACGGCACTGTTTAAAGGGATATATAGAACCTTATCAAATATATGAACATACGTAGATAAGTAAATACTTCAAGAAATTAACGCAATGTTAACTTGTTGTTCATATAAAGCATGTTAGACAAAAACATGATAGTAATAACGTGTCCTCTACCTTTACTACTTCTGTATAACATTGAAAAATCCCGTTCAAAAACCTAGAAATAAAGAAATCTCTATCCTAGAGACTATACAATATTGTTTATATATTTTTTGCAACGTGGCAACATTGTGGAAATTATAAATAAATGTCAGTCATTAAAGAAGTTACAATTTTAGTTAGGTTAAATCCCAGTCAGAATTTTGACGTTTAAAACTATAAAAAGTCAATTTTTTAAATATTTTATTGTAAAAATCTAAAATACGATTAAAATTGCAAATAATATTAAAGACAAAAAGATATAATATACTACTATATGAAATAAAAAATAAAATAAAAGAGTTTAGTGTGTCAAGCATTACTTCGTGAAACTTCATATCATGAAATTAAATAAAAATAAAGTAATTAGTAAAATTTTCACAATATTAATATTACTAAATTATTTTATTTCATATCATGATTAAAATTTGTAAAAATGTTTTTTGTGCAACAGCTACGTTAAAAATACGAATAGACTTTCTAATTAATTGACTGATAAAAATTGAGATAAAACTTAAAACTACTACAGTACTATAGATATGAAAATATCTTAATAACTTGTTAGTAGGTATCTCCAAATTAATTTGTTTCAATAATGGATTTTTAAACTATATAACAAAAGTGTATGCTAAACGTTAAATAAATGTTCCCCAATCGCCCTTAGTGCTCAAGAGTTCTAATTGGCGGAGCCATAGTTTAAGTCGTTTTCATTCGGAGAATATGTTCTGGCTGCGTTTTTGCATCAAAGTTTTGCAGTTTTTGGAAATATTTTTATTTTATATTTAAAAAAGATAAAATTTGGTCGAAAAGATGAGACAATTAGTAGATTTTTGCTAACTTTAAATTGTAATATCTCTTACGCCTAGCATTGCTCGAGGTGACTATTTCGTAAACACGTAAAAAAAAAGTTTCAAAAATTAATTTCACAAAACCACGATTTCTATCAGTTATTTTTGCGCGTTGAGAGTGTAATTAATTACTGTAATTCCTTGTTTGTCACAAAGATTGACGCCTTGGATCCCGAAGTCTATTTGGTGTGATAGGTGTAGACACATTTTTATCGACTACTTTTATTTAACCAAAATCCAAGATCGATAAAATGCGAAAGCGGAATATCTTCTCTGAATCAAAACGGATTCAAGCTATGGCATACCGGCTTTTAACAACTAGGGCGTTTTCGAATAACATCTTGGTCATTTCGTACCACCTTAATATGTAATATTTTATGTAAATAACTGTTTTTAATTAAATTTCTAAATAACGTAAAGAACTAAAAATAGGATCATTATTGCCACTTCAGATTGCCAGAGTATTATACGAACGTTTCGTCGATGTGCTTTCAAATTTCAAATTTAATTCTTCTAAATTTATAAAAACTGCAATTTTGCGCTTTGTTTTGAAAGTCGACCGCTCTTGTATTTTTTAAGAAATATATTGATGTTGGAACGTCAAATTAGTTACTTGTTTCTCTTCGGCGTTTTTATACCTATCTTACAATTCCTTTTTTTGGATCTGCATTTATTATATATATAACGTAAAATGTTAAGTATAAGGATCTCGGATTTTTTAATATACCAAGAGAATTTGAATTGTTCGCAGCCTCATATGGAAGCAGTTATTTAATAGTGAGTTCAAAATGACTTATTTTTCGAAGAACAATTAATATGTTCGACCTATGCTCCAACTTCATTACGACTTGTTTATAAACAGATTAGTAAAAGTCTTCTAAATAAACGTAAACAACTGATGCTATTATCTGATTATCTGAAGATAATGTTTGGCTTGCTCGAGTTTCTCTGATGGTGATAAGAGAATGCTAATTCGGAAGATACGGTTCTCCGTATGCGGAATCAATTAGAAGTTTAGTTCTTCACTTTTTGAGATCACTACGCGAGTCGGTGCATTCAAAATAATCATCCATTTTAAAATATATTGCTTCGATAGGTCCAATAAGCACGGCTGGAGATCTATATGTTTAAATGTGGATTGTCTAATATCGGATTTTGCAAGAAAGATTTGCACATAAAAGCAAAGAGTAGTGATACAAACTACTCCAATAAGTTAGCGCAGTACTTCCAAGCTCTAGTCTTTCTCTTGAGGAGATAATCAGCTATAATAACCCATTTGAGTAATAAGAAACTGACGCCATGATCTTTTCAGAAAATGTGCTAGTTTTGTCTAGCTCAGAAGCAAAGAATCTTTGTCATGACATTATTTGGATTTTTTGAAAACCGATAGGAATACGGAAATTTGATGCCGAACACGTTTTTGTTCCGATGTAAACAAACGCGGTACCCATCTTGCACAAATCTTATTTCATCGAAATTCTTCAGTTAGAATGTGATGCATTATCTCATGCACCCGCTAAAACTATAACATCAACCTTATCAATGTTTTCGTTCGTAATTTCCGTTGGCGGCCATCCACAGCACGGGTCATCTTCCACGCTCTGCCTTGTCTAAATAAAGTACTGCTGATAATTCTTTGACTGTGACCTACGAAGGTGCAGAATGACTCAAAATATTGAACATATCTTCGTGGATTGTTTGACAGCAGCTCGATGCTCGGTGTTTTTTGGAAATCCGCTGGACATCTCTCTTTGATCAGCTATTATTTTATTAGGTTATGTTACACATAAAACCCAAGTATCAATATGGCGAAAGATGCAACCTAATGCAACCGATTTGGACGCCTCCTCTATGTCAGGCCGCGAACAATTCAAACTCCCCACGTATTACAATAACAAATTGTCACAAATTAATCTTTGTAGTAATTAACCAATTGTCCGTCTCACATCACATATTAATTTCTGCAACCACGATTTGCCTTTATAGATTCAGTGCAACGGTATAATTTGAATAGCAGAACAACCTCTTCCTCCAGAGCAATTAATCTAGAAAAGATGATCTCTATCAAAGCAGACATTATTACAAAAGAGGCGAACCTAAAGAGTTTTTTTGGAGGGGGGCAACCTTAGAATTGCCAACTTATTACGATGAAAATACCAACTACTAGTAAGAAAATATTTTTATTTGTACCTAACATATGTAGCAAAATTAGTATTTTACACAAATCTTATTTTTATTTAAAACTCTCCAAAGTGTATGCATGGCAATTAGATTAAATTTAAAAAAATAAATTATTTTGGACACATTTTCTTATCTTCTCATTTTTCCCAAATCGTGAAATTGCCAACTCTCGCTCGAAATTATCAACTTTGAGGGGGGAGCTTCCCCTCCCATCCGCCCTCCATGGGTTCGTCCCTGAACACTATTTACCGTAAGTCTCATTTGGAAATCGAATATAGGAATTAACCATTTTAAGAACTCCTTCTAAAATCTTCCCAAGTACAAAAAGTTCTTATTTTTTTAACATTTTGTTTATTAGATTTACTTTTACTTTACTTTTAAAATAAGTACCGTGGCGACATGATTCCACAGCTCAGTTAGCCAGGGTTTGATGATAACAACCCCAAGTTGTTGCCACTTTAGGTTCGATTCCAGCTGACATTTTTATTTTTTATAAAACATAAAATTTTAGATGGTCATATTTCTCATCAATAAAGTTTATTTTCCGCGTGATTTTAATTAACAGCATTTTAAAATTGTAAATCTGTTAGTCTGTATTGGAAAATAGGTTAAATAAAAAAGACCTATTGCATTGACAATCTAAATAGGTACTTATTAATTACAGGATATTATTAACATTGTCAATTGTTGTTTCCAGGAAAACGGTATGCATGGACCCATTTACTATGTGACTTGGGCATTAATTTTATCAACTTAACCAGGCCAGTAACATGCCATAGGAAATGTAAACAATTTTAATAAATGGTAAAACAAAACTATTAAGAATCACAAAACATTTAATGAAAATACAAGATTATATGAAAAACAATTAATTAGTTTTTATTTTATTTGACCTTTTCGTTAGTCGTATGCAATATTCTGCATCAAAATACAATTTTGAAATGTAATTTAGTAAAATTATTTGGAAAGTAAACATTTTCGGAGAGAAAAAGTGTGATTTTAGGTTTTGTAAAAAAAATTTAAAAAAAGTTATCTGCCAACTGGAATCGAACTTGGGGGTTACTATCACTGTTATGGCTAACTGAGCTATGGAATCTTGCCGGCGCTCGAGCGCATCACCTATTTTAAAAACAGATTTTGCTAATTTAAATGATTTTTCTTTAAAAAGGGACTAAATGTATTTTCTTGTTGCCATTTCGAGAATATGTATCCTGTTTAAAATGATATACAGAAGTAAATCTTTGGGAAAGCTTGAAGGAGTTTGAATACGGCTTTTAAATTTTCCATCTCACCTGTTGCGTAAGCCAGCGTAGCCAACAGGCTTTTTACGCCGTCCCACATGGCCTATTTTAGAAAGATTTTTAAATACACATAATTATTCTATTGAAAGTCTAGATTGCTGTGGTCTTCTAAAACTTTGATCATTGTTGCTCACAGAGTATTATTCTTTAAAACAACCCGAGATCTTTGGTACGATAATCTTTAATTTTATCTTAGTGCAAGTGAAGAGGAGAAGGCGCATGTGTCTTAATTTAAAATTAAATTTTATAGCGATATGGTAGGAGAATTGTAATATAACGTTTTGTAGGCCACCAGAAGCAGTACCATATACACCGTTATTCAATCCTTGATCCAATAGGCTTGATTTAACTGCGGATTTATCGTCTAAGGCAGCGATATTTAGTAGAACTGTTTCAGAAAACATTGTATGTCTTCGGAAGCTACGGTTTCATATTATACTCTTATACATAGTCTTTAAACGAATATTAGTTCGGAGGCAAAAGTGGCGTATTTAGTGTGTTCCCCTCTACTAACTTTGATTAACAGAACGTTTTTGTTACTTACTTCTTCTTCTTCTTCTTCGAGTGCCGTACTCTGTGCAGAGTGTTGGCGTTTCCCTCATGTACTTGTACAGGAGTATTCCCCTTATAAGTATAGAGGACCTACAACTTAGAGTGGACTCCGAACCACCCTAAGTACATACTACTCAGATTATTTATAAATTCCAAGGAAATTTCCTGGGAAAAGTACTTCGGTGACTTGACATTGCCTTTCGAGGTAGAAGCGATTTTTAAATAGTCAGTGATATCTTGGCTGGGTTTTGAACCCGGGCCCTTTTGGTCAGTAGACCCGCACGCAACTAGCCACAACCACTCTTTTAAATTCTAAATTTTAAGTGCCAGCATTTTATTATTTTTGACTTGAGGTAAGTTTTATATCTGTCCTATCACTAGCAATAGCAATCTTTGTCCTCTGGTAAAATTGGCAGATTCTAAACTATGGCTGTCTAAGGAAAGTTTGTTCGCTGAGTCTAATCATGAGTCAATTTTCTGTGGTTAATGTTACTGTCTCAATCTTTACTTTGTGGAACTCCATAATCATGAAATAAATAAAGATTAATGAAAAGTTCCACTACTCACCACTCCTTTATTAAATTATAAGCTGACAATTGTTTCGACAGCTAAGCTGTCATTATCAAAGTTAATATGAATATAAACAAACACGTCGCTAAAATAGATAAATACAAAAAAATAGATGAAAATATAAAAGTACACTCTAAGAAGACAATCGGTAAATTTACCCTAAAAAATGTAATTTCCGTAGAAAGTGGGATTAAAATTACAATCTCTGTGTAATTTTATATTTTAACATTAAAACACCTAACATTAAAATACTTCTTGAACGTAATGGTGACCTGTAAAAGTATTTGCAAATCCAATCGTACCTCTGATTATTTATTTACATTACTAAATGGATTGTATAAAACATAAAATAAAATCAAAGTAATTTTTATTGAACGTATAATACTGTAATATTGAACATGTCGTATAATGGCTATGTACTTATACAGAATATAAGAAATTAACAGAGCTTCTTTTAATGGACCTTCAGACATTTTTGGTTTCACGAAGACAACAGATAATGTTTCGATTCCTCCTAGAAAATTTTAAAATTATAAATTATAAAAATTATAAAATTAAATAATTCCACACGTACCTTTTTCAATTACAGTTATGCTAGGGCTGTTTATTTCCAATTCTTCATGTTTTGATTCATCCTAGAAAAACATTAAATAAGTTATTTTTATTTGATTGATTTATTTGTAATTTTAACATATCCCTACCGATTATTTTTTAACCTTTACTATAGAATAAAACTAGGATAATGGGCCCTACGGGCCTAAGCACTTAAGTATGATAGAAACAGCATTTATCGATTTTTTTTAAAGTAGGTCAGTATTTACATGACCTACATAAATCTCCAATCGATTCTCTATCGATAGAGCACATATTAGTACCAAATAACACTCAATAGCACTAAATAGTACGATAGAATCAGCATTTATCGATTTTTTAAAACATAACCTAATTTAAAATTTTTTAAAACATAACCTAATTTAAAAAATTTTCGGTTGTGCATTATCCTCGGCAAATTACGCGTCGAATGAGCCCAAGCCCATCTCTCTAGCCCTTATAGAACGCGAGAATGAGGCTCGGACACTCAACTTTAGTAGTATTGGAGTCGAATGAGCCCAACCCATCTCTAACACGACCTACTTTAAAAAATTTACGGTCGTGCATTATCCTCGGCAAATTACGCGTCGAATGAGCCCAAGCCCATCTCTCCAGCCCTTATAGAACGCGAGAATGGGGCTCGGACACACATACAAATCAACTTTAGTAGTATTGGATTTGTCCCACCTTGGATCATACGTATAAATATTTATCTATAAATCTGCACTACACTACAACGAAAAACAAAATATTAATGAACAATGAACTACCTTTGATATCGATGGGGTACGCCACGCCGATTGCGCAACCTTTAACAAGAAATCATAAAAAAATGGTAAACACCATTTCACAAAAGCCCAATTTGGACTGTTCGTAATGGATTCCTGTGAAAAATGAAAATGAATAAAGTTATTGAGCAATAATACATTTGCAATGAGAAGTTTTCTGAGTTATGTAAATTTACATTATGGAAAGTGATTTTAACTTGTTAAATGTAATAGAATTACTTGTATTTATGTAATTTTACACAATTAAAGAACATTTTACTACAAATAGTAAAACAACTATTAACGTATAGGTAAAATTGAATTTTAGAGTAAAATTACCGCAAATAAGAGAGGAAAGTTAACTCTAAGGTGAATTTCACCTCATTTTTTACAGTGTAATAAGAATTAAATATCTAAATATCTAATACTTCCAGTAACGGAGAATTACTGAGCTGAATCTGTTTATTTATTAAAAGTACCCTGAGTTTATGTTTGTATATCACATATTACATATAATTATTATACATTTAATCATAGTAATTACAGTAACATTACTTGTTGCCAACAGCGGGGTTGCCAATACGCCACCGCAGCAGACGTTGTTACGTACAGCAATACATTTGATAATGGTGATTATACAAATTTTCGATGGCCAATAAAAGTAGCAGTGTTTGATTTCATCGGTGGCTTAATCCTGATTACTACAATAGTTCTTGTCTATCTCCGAACTGGTGGTATGAATCACTCTTGGATTTGCATAGCGCCAAGAGGCGGTGTTGTATGTACGAAGGGTAGTCAAACGACTATCTTCAATATTTTATACCTTGCAGTTTATTGAACACAACAAGTACATTATTTTATACGTAGTCTCTATAATGTACAATATAAGCGAGCCGACGCTTTAGATGTGCATGCATACTTCTAGCAAAAAAGTCTTTTGGTTTTGAACGTAGCCACTCGCGCAGCACCGCCTGCTTCAAACTTCCTCGGACTTGAAAGACTTATCTCCACAACGTCTTTAAGCAGGCCAAAGTGTGAAAATCAAAGACACTCAAAAGACATTGTATTGGATAGTTGCAACAACAAAACGGATAGCATGAGGGCGAGCATTGTTATGTTTCAAAAAGCCCCATGTGCTCCGAAGTCTACAACGTTTTGACTTAATTGCAGGACGGAGCTGGTTTCTGAAGAGAACAACATACGTAGCACTGGTGACTGTTTCTTCCCTGAGCATGTAGTGCTCCAAAAGGACCCCTATTCGATCCCAAATAAAATCAGCAACTTCTCCCACCAATGGTTATGTGCAAGATTTTTTCGGTTTTGAGGTGAGGAGCTATGGCGCCATTCCTTGCTCGCCTTCTTGGTTTCCGATTGGTGGTTTCATCTCTGGTGACATTCTGCCTAGCGAGCCATTACTTTCATTTTCAACGTGCCGCAAAAGTTCCTCGCGGGCATCAACACGTCGTTCATTCAACTCTGCAGTGAGCTGGCGTGGCATCCCAATTTGCAGAAACTTTATTGAACAATAGAACATCCTGGGTAATATGGTGTGCCATGACGCCAAACAGGCGGCTACTTCATTCACTGTTACGCGCCGATTTTACTTTACCGTGGGTTACACTGCTGTAATGGCCTCTGGCGTCGCTACTTAGTGTGCCCGACTTGGACGAGGAGAGTCTGTTCCAGAACTAACGAAGGAATTAGAAAATTTCTAGTACATTCGTACACTTGCTGGGTGAGATCATGAATCTGATTATGGGCGGAAGTAGTTGAGTTTGCTGTCAATTTGGACGGTACGATAGTACGATAGCAGATAGTGTAGACACCATTTTCGTGCCTCTTAACAATGGTTGCCTTAGAAGAGCTTACATTATTTGCTTCTCAAGGCGGTAATGTTAATCCTGACACGGTTTGCCGGTGGATAACTAATATAGGAATGTTTATATACCGCCGGCGGAAGCAGTATTGCAAGAAGTTTTTTCGTTAAACTTCAATTTAACTAAAGGAAAACACCGACATTCAGTGGCGGATATCCGCACAGGCGCATGAGGCGCGCGCCTGGGGACATATTACCAGTAATACTTAAATTAAACACTTTCAGTTTTTCGGGCCATTTTTTTCTTTTTTATTGTATTTTACGAAAATGAGTTTTTCGAATGCCCACCTTTAAGATACCCTAAACCCGACACCAAAACCTAGGGTCATGTTTTTGCCGAAAATATTCCATTTTTAAAACTTGTGCGAAACTGTTACGAGTGATTTCGCCAAAATTAGTCGAAGTTAGGTGTATTTGAATGAGGACATTTAAAAATGCAATTTTCAACCTGCTGTAACTTTCTCTCTTCTCTGAGAATTTATTTCGAACAAATTTTGAGGAAAATTAGTTCTCTATATAAGCTCAATGAGTCTTGGTCTGATGAGTCTCTATGAGTCCTTAATGGTTATTTTCCATAAAATGAAGTTTAAACTTTGAACCATTGGAATCAGGTTTTTTAAATAATTTTTTTGCATATTATTACGTTATATCCTGCCCAACAGTTTATTATGTCTATTATAAAAAACGCACGACGCTGCAACTCTGTTATTAACAATTTGATTTTGAGCAATATTTTTAATAATTAGGTATCTTTGTGTTTTGTTATATTGTTTTATTTCACTAGGTAATAAACTTTTTCATTGTTTTGTATTCCTGGGCACACTTCAATTTTGTTTATAAAGCGAAATTAATTATCAAAATCATTCTACAAAATCAGGTTGCAATATATTATTTAATTATTCTCTATCACAATGAGTAAAAAATGATATTGTTATTTGAAAAAAAAAGTTGACTGTCAGTTGTCAGAAACGTCATGCCGAAAAATATCTAGAATGAGGCTGTTATACTCTTTAGAGCGCTATGTTATTTGGTTTTTGAATTATTGAAATCGGATTGTTAATAACAGAGTTACAGCGTCGTGCGTTTTTTATAAGACAGCCTTTACTTCAGTACTTTATTCTGTCTTATGCTCATATTTGTAGATAACCCAAAATTAGAAAAAATGTAGTTAGCCACATTTGGAACTAGTCCATCGATATGTGATTCTCGGCATCTTAAAAAACGCAACGCTGATAGCCAACGGGTTAGTCAAGAAAAAAATTCGAGGCTTGAGCATACACAGAACTTAAGCTGCAGCAGGGCAAAAATCGTGTTTTTCAAAGAAAACCCATTATGCAGTGGCGTAACTACGTAGGTTTGCGCGCCCCTGCGTGACTTACGTTTGCGCTTCGCGTATATTCAATTACACGTAGATAATTGTCTATATAAGGTAACTTTTGTTAAAATAAAATATGCAATAAATAATAATAATGCATTGCCTTTCCATTTGCTTGTATCTCTTCAACGAATGTTTGTGTATGGTTAATGAGATTTAACACTTTAAACGCATGCAAATTAGCAAATTGCCAAAATCGATTGTTTTTGTTATTTCCCCTATAAAGCCTCTTAATACATTTGGTAAAACTTCACCTTAGGTCCGCTACCCGCAGCCGCAGATGTTATACATCATCAAGCTGAAAAATAGTGTGCTAACCCAACCCAACCCAATCGAACCTAACCTAACCTAAAAAATCCATTGTTTTGCTATTTCCTCTATAAACCCTCTCAATACATTTTTCCGAAAATGATTAATCTGTTGTTGCTGATCCAATAAGTCAGCACATTTAGCTTGGAGTTTTTAAACAAATTTAAAATTTCATTACAATTTACAAGAGTATACGTCACAAAGCCCATACGGCGTAGGTGTTTTAGTTATTGTCAAAGCTGATAAATAATCACAACCTATTTAATAATTTAATTAATCTTATTTAAATATCTAATATTATTGTAACACAATATCCCCTAGGGTAATTCCGGAATAGCTAGACCTCCTTTTTAAAACTTTATTTTACTCAATAGTTAGTGGTACAAATTGAATAAAAAAAAATCTGTGGTATTCTGCTATGATTTGTTATTAGAAATTATTGTAATATTTTATAAATTTTATAATTTTAAGTTTTAATAACCGAATAAAAAATAGATATAAAAAAATACAAATGGACCATCTATTCCGCACCCTTAGGGTTAGATGGACTATACTCTATACGAGATAGATGGACCTGTGTTATTATGGGTATAAAATATAAAGCAAACTCGATTATTTTTGTACGAAACACTGTTTTACACAATTTTTTTGAAATATTATTACTTTTAAGATAGCCGAATGGTTATTACCTTCAAAGATAAATCGTAATATTTGTTATGGCTGTAACAGCTTTATTTAAGTAATTTTCACTCCAAGAACCTCTGGTAGACCCTAGGTTTCTCTTACACTCCGTTGATATTAATTTATTAAAAGAAAAAAATGTAAAAAAACTATAGGCTCAGGCTATATTGAACAATTTATGACGAATGAAGTAGTCCATCTATCCCAATCTAAGCTGGCCCATCTATTCCTAAGCATAGACATAGATGGACCAGCCCGTCCTGTCGCGCCCGTTTACTTCAACGTCATTAGACCCCTCTAAAAAAGACTGTTAAGTTTTTAAATTAGTTAATAGGGGACACTGGTTAAAGAATAATTTTATTTACCATATCTAACAACATCTTAAAAATGTAACAATAAAAAAACTTTTGGCACGCCAGTTTTCAATTTTGCTCAATATCTTGAAAAATATCGATTAAAAGTGAACGTAAACAGGTCAGCACTGCCGCCAGTAAACTTCCGCGGCAGAGTTCTCAATTACGCAACCGGCCCGTCTATCCCGGGGGTCCAACTATCCCGGAATTACCTTAATTGTTTTGAGCGATGTATATCCATATTTCTTTTTATTGTTTCCATTGAAGGTTTTTTTTACTCTCAATGCTTGTTTTAAAATTTCTATTCCCAACGAAATAAAATTTCACGAAAGCTGCGCCCTTCGGAGGGCCTGCGGGGACGGTAGTTACGCCACTGCCATTATTTCAATGCAAGTAACTTCGGCCAAGTTTGGCGAAGTCACTCGTAACGTAAATAAATTCGGAAGTAGAATGAAAAGACAAAGAAAATGAACTAAGGTAGAAGCATTTATGTTGAAATTAGCCGATTTGGTGAAGTTTTGAAGATGGAATATTTTATTTCCCCGTATTATTTATATGGAATTATATTAGTTTTCGGCATCTTAGTTAGTTAGATATGTCATTTTCTTATTAATGAACTGACAATTCATACCTATCATCTCTGTAGCTCAACTATCAAAATAATGGTCGATAATTCATTTTCAGTTTAAAGAAAATATTTAAAACACTGATCATCTTTGGCGACAAAGACATTCTTAACAATTCATGGACAGGGCATGAAAAAACTCTCAATCAGTCACTACAAAGTTATGGTACTGACCAACTAATTCATGTAGCAACCGCCAGAAGCTGAATGCAATTCAAAGGAATCAATCCTAATGCATTGTAGTCAAAGAGAGTGCACAAATTTCATATTGAGATGATTTAGAAAGACTTGGTGAGACTCATTCTTGCATAATAGTTGATGTTAGACCAAAGTCTATTGACGCTTGTATAATTGGCGCCAAGCAATTCAATTAACTTCGAACGCCACTCCATTATTATTACTTATCGTATTATTACTTAATGTGTTTATTGTATTTAACGAGGCTAGTTGAATAGACTGTATCTACATGTTTGATTGTTCTCCTAGAGATAAGTTTTAGTCCTATTCTGATCGATCGATATACCTATGCAGTTTAAGAAATGAGTGTGCAATATGTTCGACGCTAAAGGATAACATATATAGAGGGAGAGCCAGCAACGTATTTCGAGTTGTCATTTCAACAGTCGTGAAAATTTGGGTACTAAATCTTATATACCTGCTGAACACTAAAAGTCGATTCTGGCAGCCCCCTGCGGCCGGGTTATACCACCCCAAAATTACTAAGAGGGTGAGAAATAAGATTCAATTTATTTAAAGTAACAGTCGTGAAATTTCAGGAGGTTACTTTCGATAGTATTCTTTATTTATAAAAAGTATTGCCAGAACATCTCCCCCCCCTAAATTTTGCCAGAACGCTGTAAAACGTTGATTTAAAAAAGTGTCATTTTTGTTATTTTAAAAGTCTTGAAATTTTGACAGAATAAATAAAATATATGTAGGATAGGTAATATAAGAAGCCAGAACAAAATTCTTTCACCAACTATCTGCCAGAACGAAAAACGTCCCCATGTTAGTGCGAGCAAGATAGTTATATAGTGGCCTGCGGATTAGAGAGAGAACGTATATGGAGAGTAAAACGGGCTAGATATATAAAATTTATTGTAAAAATTAAAAAAACATTTATTTAATGTATCAAAAATTATTAATTTTTTATTCATCTTCATCAACTTGATCATCATCCGGATTGTCGTCATTCTCAATAAATATGGAATCATTTGAATTCTCGATTTGAGGTACTTGTACCCTGTAATTGTAAAGTTGAACTGCATCGGCACATATTAAGAACCAAAGATATTGCAAGTATTTGGAGGAATGCACATCTGGAGATAGTGGCGTATTTAGAAGATTTTTCGGAGGGGGGCTATTCTATAAAAATCCCGAATCAAAATACTAAGATTGTCACATAACATAGATTTTAACGCTATTAAGAAATTTTGGGGGGTTCAGCCCGATAGCCCCCCTCCCCTAAATACGCAACTGTCTGGAGATGTCAACAACTTTGAGTTCAGAAGACAATGATTGGGTGTTAAATGATGGTCGGTATGATTTTAAATGGTTCGAGGGAGATCAACTGCCACCCACAGTATGTGAATGTTTTGTTAAATTTTACCGTTTTACTCTCCATATACGTTCTCTCTCTAATCCGCAGGCCGCTATATAGCTGTCTCGATCCCACTAACATGGGAACGTTTTTCGTTCTGGCAGACAGTGATGGAATTTTGTTCTGGCTTCTTATATTACCTATCCTACCTATATTTTATTATTCTATGAAAATTTCAAGACTTCTAAAATAACAAAAATGGCACTTTTTTAAATCAACATTTACAGCGTTTTGATAACATTTAGGAGGGGTGGAAATGTTCTGGCAATAATTTTTATAAATAAAGAATACTATCGAAGGTAACTTCCTGAAATTTCATGAGTAAATTGAATCTTATTTCTCACCCTCTTAGTAATTTTGGGGTAGTATAACCCGGCCGTAGGGGGTGCCAGAATCGACTTTTAGTGTTCAGCAAGTATATAAAATTTAGTACCAAAATTTTCACGACTGTTGAAATGACAACTCGAAATACGTTGCTGGCTCTTGGTCTAATGGTGTAGTTTTCACGAGTACCGTCACAACTCAAAGAATAAAACGTCAAATATTATTAGGACCCTACTATAAAATTCGAAGATATGAATTTTGGGTTGATTTAAGATAAAAACAAAATTTACATCTAACCTCTCTCTAAAACGAATAATCGACTAAATTCAGATAAGAGAGAATTAATTTAATGAAAGTCACGCTCACCTCTTTTTACAAATTAAGTAGAGTAGGAACCATAGTCACTACAGTGACCGAATAGAATCTTTTTTAACTATTGATTTTCTAAAATACTTGTACTTGTTCTGAAAACACTGTTTAACATAAAACAACAGAAGAGATATATCACCGCTCAAAATAACGCATTTTCTTGGAGAAACACAGATTTCTAGATATTTCTGGATAAACCATCAAAATTTTAATAATCACAGTATGAATGCCGGCCGAGTGCAGTTTTCTAAACATAAAATGGGGGAACGGGTGTCTTCGCGCTGTGTAAAGGAAGCGTTCGAAAAGGGAAAGATCTAAATTAGAAAATAATTTTATAACAACTGTATCTGTCGTGGGCAACAGATATCGTTACAACGCAAGCCGACATTCACAAAAGAAGCTAGTCGTCCTTAAAGAACCGCCAGTGATTCGATTTGCTTGTAGAAATTGTTACATTTGTTGTAAAGAACAAATAGTGCTATTCATATGACGGATATGTACAGCAACAACTCATTTTTGTAGAATTATTTTATAAAGCTTTTCGTTAGGAGATGACGCTACTAAGCAGGACGGTGCTTGTATGCATCTCTCTTCCCGTTTTTGCGTTGTAGCTCATTGGTAATTTTCGTCCCCTATATTTAGTCTTTGTGAGTAGGTAATTTCCACGCATTCTGGATTAATCACAATTGGTGTGTATCTAGAAATACAGAGCTATTTGTGCTCCATCGAGTTAGTATTACTTGTCGATTGTTCTTACCAAGAATTATTTAACAGAACTTACCTACTTTATGGCATTGGGTTTCTTGCATTTGTTTTTTTTACTTTTTCTAAACAAATCTAGGCTGCATGAATTTGCTTAAAAAAGTTTTTATTTTTTATTAATTGAGCCAAAACGTTTAGGTAGAATGTATTAATAGTTAATTATCTACAATAATACAAAAAGTAACTACCTTTTATACTGATTTTCGTGTCAAAAGTTAACGTTTATTGAACTAGTGTTATAAAATTTGTATTGCACACTAATGACAACAAGATATGTGTGATACGAACGATACGAGACCAGTAAGTGCTTTATAACAGATCTGTTGTAAGCATTTAACAATAAGTATGATATTTTTTGCGCTAACGACACTAGATAAAATAAATAAAAAAGTATTTATAATGATTTTTTTTAATTTGACGTCGATGTTGGCTGTGAAACGTTCGTTGTGGTCCTACCGTAAAATATACTAACCTTACTTTTGTAAATTCTAAAGTAAGGTTAGATATGTCTTGCGATATGTTCACAATGAATGCTATTTTAATCATTTTATACTCATTTACTTTCATAACAACACCCAGACACGTAATGAATTATAACAGTTCTGTTATTTTCTTGTTATTATAGCAACCGGGAAACACATAAAAACAGCTACGTAGCGCAAAAAAATGAATTATGAATATTTTACAAACCGGTTGCTAAACAACTTCAGCACACACAAACAGCTAAGCACGTAAAAATCACACGGCACAAATTAAGAAAAATTAAATAAAATGAATACTCTAGCGTTACGATCGTAGATAAAACGTTATAAGATACACGTGTAAAAAGTATCTTCATTGCTCACTCACGTCTTTTAAAGCACTCGCTCGTTTTTTAAATCGTTCGCGCAATAAAAAATGGCTTTTTACACTTGTATCTTAAATATCTATTATTGTACTACTAGTATGTATCAATGCACATTACTCACGCAAGAAAGTTTTTATCCACGAGACCATCAGGTTGAGTGGCTAATTTTCTTAAGTGACTAATGTGCAATTACACACTAGCGCAATACAACGTTTTATCCAACACCTCTTTTTAAAGAGTTTTTATTCGAATAATAATCTTTTCAATTTGACAAGTTAATTTTTGTATTTCTCAAAAATCAGTATAATTACTGGAAGGTCCTGGAATTTATGGACGAGAACTCTCCAAGTAGTGACTTTTTGAATATTATCTAACTAGTGAGTAATATATCACATTACTTATGCAAAATCACCATATTAATAGGGTCATTATGAGGAGGTGTTAATTAAAATCACTAGCGCATACTGTTCTCATATCGCGAGATCCATGAAAACCCAAGTCAAAGATTACCCATGGAATGAGATTCAAAAACCAGATAGATTTAAATCTCAATCTTAGATATAGAGAAGGTTGTGGAAGAGAGACGCAGCTCTTCAATCTGTTGAGCATTCATTTGATCTACCTTGCCAAGCACAAGCGCAACCTCTTCAGCACATGTAATTGGGCAAAATGTACAAGATGGTTTCGTTTATGAACACAGAAATAATGCCATGCACAAACTATATTTTCCTTTTTACATAATATACTTATTAAGGTAGCAAAGATAGAAACAAGTATTTAGACAAGAAGTAAAATGTGCATCTTATTCAACATTTAACTGATTTAACAAAACATTATTAATTATTTTGAATTTTTTTAGAATTTACTGAAATCAATAATTGTGTTCTTTTTTTCGGCGGGTGTAGAAAAAATATTGTGTGTATACAAAAATAACTATTTAAGATTTAGCAAGTAATTTCTAGTAAGACGTATGAACGGAAAGAAGTGAGAACAGGTAATTATTTTTCGAACAATCAATTGATATTTAAAGAACCCTTCCAACGCAGTAACTTTATAAGACAAAGCAGTAAAAGCCTAGGTAGTTAAATGTTATATGAAACATCCTTGTCGAAACACCTGTTGAAACATATTCAAAACAAATAATCGGTAAAAATCGATTGTTGTCCCTACTGACTGCCGCGCCGTGCAGTCACACTTCTCTACAATAATGCAGACTTAGTAAAGAAAATAAGAATAAGAAGGTCTGTTATTTACCTTACTTCTAAACTTGAAAATTATCTTAAAAACTACAAAATCAAAGACAAGATTAAAAAAAGCCATTGTCTGGGACAATCAAGGAAATCAGACAAGTAGTTAGTGAAAAAATTTGTTTTCACATTGTTTTCTCCATGCACATTTAGGATGTGACACAACATCAAAACCCTTTTGAAATACCTACCAGAAAAATCGAAAGAAATGCAGGCTGCCGGTCGTGAAGTTCAGTACTTTTGGAGTGCAGTGGACTCAGTACTGTTTAGAAGTGTGAAGGATACACTGAATGAGGTTCCGTTTCGAACCGTCACAATAAAGGTGACAACATGTGCAGGTTAAGTGAATGCTGAAGAATTGCATATCACAGGAAACGCATGCACATTTCATGGTTTAAGAGTGTACCACCAGATTCAACACTGTATGGATACTTAAATGTACTTGCAGACAATGGGATTGAATGAACAGACAGACTGGTGCCGATAAAGATTACCCAAACAGTATCGAATGTGGTTGCACCACAAGATAAAGTGCTATCCGACAATATGTATTTGAAATTCCGAATTTTCTAACGGTAATAGAAAAAGTCATATGAGCAACTCAGGAAAAAAGTGTCCTTTCCGCTCTCGTATGTGTGTCACACCCGGGAGGGGGCAGTAAAATTACAACACCCTTGTTGTACAAATAGCTGTTGTAATTTAATAAAAGGAGTAATCTTCAGTCATACTTTAAACCTGTGTTGATAATATAAAACAAATGATTCAGTAATAAATGTATTTAATAATTACCTTTAAATGTTTTTTAATTTATTCGCCATTTCATTTTATAGGTTACACTGATGTATCTGGCACCAATAATGTAACTCGTAACTTATGCTATAGTGTTAAATTTAAAAATAATAATAAACAAAAGAAATATTGAAATATTTCATATGACATTATTATCCGGAAATAGTAGATTAAGCTGCAAGGGTGACAAGTGAAGCTTACCAGTAAGCGAACTTAACTTACGAATTTACAGTACTTTTTTTACGACCAATCTTTTATTTACCAACGGGCGGTAAGTAGATTCTTCGTGACTACTCGTAACAAAGCGGTAATAATAACATATTTACGTTGATAACGGTAGTAATTAAAAAAAGGTTTTTATTTATATAATATGCTGCCATTGGGGAATAAAAAAGCGGAAGTTTTATATATATATATATATATATATATATATATATATATATATATATATATATATATAAAAGTTAAAACCAACGTAAATGAGTTTAATTTTAAATAAGTTGTTTTCTGTAGATTTTAATTTCTGTAATTTTAAAGATTATATGTATTTATCACTACTATCTGAAATAGTTCTGCATGAAGAATTTTCTTTACCGAATAAAATTGAGCTTTTTGAGCTTTGCATACTTCTGGAATAGATTTTTCCAAACAGCAAACAGAATTTATTCGGAGTAGGCATCATTTATGTAAACCATTGGTTTAGAAAATAAAACCCAGATCCGTATAGCATTTATTAATTAAATAATTAATACATACCTTCTTAACAACTATTTATCTCCTGATGAATCCTGAAAACTGATATATCTAGTAGGTACAGAAGAATACAATTAACAACTGATAATATTTACATTTCTTTTGTTTAATTTTTATAAATTTGATGAGGAAGGCATTGTCAATACATTTTAAATAATAGCTATTGTTTCATCTTCAATAATAATTATTATGTTTTATTTAATTCATATCTACGATTGCAAATTCAACCGAGTTATATCAAATCTACTTCAGGTTCAGCAACGAAATGTGCGTGTAAACGGCGGGTAGTAGAGAAAATACCATTTTCACGATATTGAAAACAACCCTTCTTAGTCAGTTCTCTTACGAAGATATACTATTAACTTTTATCATATCCATTTAATTCCATTTTTGTAAATACCGAAAAACAAAAAATGAGACAAGAAATAACAACACAGGATAAAAAAATACCTTGGAATACAATTTTTTTCCTACCGCGTTTCCCGAACTACGAGCGGTTTCAGTAGTTGTTTCAGCTGCTCGCACTTATCGCTTCATCCCTACTCGGAAAACCGTATCCTATTTGTTTATAATTTCTCTTTTGTACAGTTTGAACATGTTTAGTTCAATATTTTCCAATTATGCAAAAAAACTATTTTGCCTGTACTAATTAACAATAACCTTGTGCAGAAAGTGAAATTGTGCAACTATCAAAAAAGTTTTATCACTATCTAAAAAAAGGTCGCGATATTAGTTAAATACACGCGCATGTTGTCTCTCTTTTTTTTTTAATAATCAAATCTTATCGAAAAAATTAAGTATCTAAAAACCTAGCAGTAGTGTTTTTTCTCTATTGCTGTTGCTGCTGCACCGTCACGATTTCATGAATTTGTGATATTTTTAGTACTACTATCAAGTTGGTTTAGGTAAAAAAAATGAAAAACGAAACAATTGAACAATGCAAGTTTACTTTGAACGTTGTTCGACTTTTCTGTTATTAGAAAGACATTGTTTTGTTGAAAACATATTTTTTACGTCTTCACGAGTTTACTGTGATAAAAGTAAGAATTAATCAAATAGAAAATAAAGAAATAATCGTAAACATGTCTCTGTGGAAACAAAAAAAAGCGCAAATTAAAAAATATAAAAGTGTTTACGTGAAAGTCATAAAAGCTAATGAACTTTTTCGGTGAAAAAACATGCAAAAGTACAGTGTGGGGAAAGATGAGCGTCTTCGTATCAGTTTCCGTTTCCGGTGTAAAAAGTGATACAGTAAACAGAATAGGTAGTAGCTAGGGATGCTGGAAGTTGTAGAGATGAAAACATTGCAGGTTTTATTGCGGTATTGATTATAAAATCAATAAAATATGGCCCAGCGAAACGAAACGGGAAAAATAGCTGATTCACACAAGTCTGTATTTATTCTATGAGAATTAAAATGTTCATGCGCAGCTCTATAACCTCAGCCCGCGAAGAACGTAATGATTTTTTGGGGGTAAATTGGGTGGGAGGGCGAAGGGGCGCTCATTAGCTTACGAATATGCAATTTTGATCTTTCGCTATTTGCAATCATGCATTTTTTGCACTTTTTTCAGGAAAAAAATCTGAAAAAACGTTCGGACGTGTCGGGTAACGTTGGGCCTCGTTCGGGACGGGCGCGGATCAATCGGAATTAAATAAAATTTGATTTTTTTTATTTTGACATTTTTAATTGCGGGCCTGTACTCGTTATTCTGCGCATTTTCATTCGCCGCGGAGGGGTGGGCGGCACGCACTATTTTTTAGTGCTGGCTTATTACGGCAGATGTCTCATAGCCATGTCCCAATAAAGAATAACCGGGCCGTCATTTTTTGCGCGTTTGTATTTTTAATATTCGCCGAGTTGCGGTGATGGTCTGACGTTGTGCGGTGCAGTGCGTGAGTTTGAACCTCCCGGGGACTCGACTGGGTTCGTATTTCGCGGTCAAGTGTGCCGTGGACGCGTCTGTCACTTGTGCATCGCGGCGCACCGCCTGCTGCGTTGCAAAAATGCATCGCTCTTGAAAATAAAAAAAATGGATATGACGGCGAAACTTGGCAAATACATTTATAAATGAGAGCGTCTCGAATTCTCAGGTAAAAAAGGATCGGTTTCGGTTATTCGAGTCCGTTTTATATTTATTTCTCTCATGACACTTTGAGTTTTCTTAAGAAAATAATAATTAAGAAAATGCGGGGCATGTCACATGTGTGCGTCTGTCTAGTGTATGTTTTATGTCTTGCATGTTGATGTTGTTTTGTCTGGTATCCTGACATGTGTCATTTCGTTGACCCGTCTTCATAATAATAAACACCACAACTTTTAGCCCTGACCGACGCCGAGCGTCGCGGCGCATCCGGACGTCGTTTTCCCTTTCCGTCATAATTTTTTGCCGGTAGCCATATTCGCATATTTCCCCACCCCTACTAGTAAATAGCCAATGGGTTTTTTATACAATTTATTTTTAATGATCCAGCAGAGACACGAACCGCACTTGCTGATTTCTATACTATTTTTCGCATTCTTCCATCTATGATATTTACTTCAAAATTTTTTTGTGTGTGCTTTGTGCGCTCTGAGTGTGTTCCTGTTGTGTTTCTAGTGCGTGTTTTTGTTTACATCTGCTTATAAATAGAACTTATCTGCACTAATAAAGCCGTAATAAACAATTAATCGCTGAATTTATCTCGTTATAATGTATTCTATTATGATTTATGTAAGTCTGTTTTTCTCATTTGAGATGCTTATTTTGTATTAATTAGTACGAAAGAGTCAAGAAGTGTTATATACATTGTAGTTATGGACGACCTAACCTCACTCTTTTTTATTTCTTTCTTTATCATCTCTTTTGAATTATCTTTTTGAAAGTTTTTTTCTGATTTTGAATTGTTTTCATGGAAAATTATATTTCCACATTGCAGGTGAACATTAATTACGATGGTAGATACACAACACTTCTGTTTACGCTGGAACAACTACCAAAGCAGTATAACTTCAGCATTCGAGAACCTCCGTGATGATGAAGACTTTGTTGATGTAACTTTGGCCTGCGATGGAAAGAGTTTAAAAGCACATCGTGTTGTTTTATCAGCTTGTAGTCCATATTTTAGAGAGTTATTAAAGGTAAGACTGTTATTTTATTTTGTTTTTAATGGTAGTCTTTAAAAGCTGTTACATAACCAGAATTTACTAATCTAAATGTCAAATTTGACAGTTGCATAACCTAGAATTATTTTTGTTTTGTCACGTTGACATTTCCTTCCTATGCAAAAAATGTGGTGCAGAAGGAAATAATATTAAGTGGAAAGGCAATCTAAAATTGGCTCAATGCCCATGACAAAATTATTATAATGTTGAATACCTTGCTTGTTCTTTATTCGCATTCAAGTAATTGACCAATTAACGAATTATTTATAGTCTGACATCCTCATGTTTGGATCTTGAAATGGTTAATTACTGCAGACCATAAAATGAGAAATTCTGATGTACGTCACATTCATTAATTACTAATACTGTTATATTTTATATTAACAGTTTTAATAATAAAATCATTTAAGTCATTGATCGTCAGGATATAATTTTTAAAGATTATAAACCACTAAAGATATCTTGGACTGAGATAATGAGGTATTTAAAATTTTTATCTTTGATGCAGTATGAGCTAAAAACAAATTAATCATTAAAATAATAGCCCTTATGGGTTAACCACAATTTTAGGTTAAATTTAAATTTAAAAAAGCCTTAATTTATTTATATGAAGAGACATGTTATTTGTATGCATAGTATAATAGAATATAAATAAACAAAACAAAATAATACTAATTAATTAATAACATTAAACAGTAATAATATTAAGGCTTATTTAAAGCCACCTACAATATTCAACCAGCAACAACAGTTATTTTTTTTCATAGGTAACTGATGCAATTAATTTGTTTTTAGAATGTTTCATAGAACACACTAGGGAAAAGCCTTTGCAAATTCCAATAGTAATTATTTGTTTTAATAATTTGGCACTGTACTTATAGGTTTTCTATAGAAAAAGATTTCTAAATGTTTAAATAAGAAACTAAATGATATTTTTTACATCTATTACATTTTTACATAACTATGAAAAATATAAAAAAAAATTAAGCTTGGTTGCTACGATTTAGATGCTTATTGCAATATTATTAAACGTATACAAATTAATATTAACTACCTGCTTTTCATGTCTACAATTGCACCTACATAAAACGCATTAAAATATTCTTCCCATTTTCATGTTCTGAAAATTTTTATCAGTTTTTATTTATTTTTACTAATTCACAATTAAAAAGTTTGCGTGCAGCAATAAAAATTAGATTAAAAAAATTTAATTTCTTTAATCTATATTTTAATTATAAAAATAATTACCTAATGTTTATTTAAAAGAAAAAAAATTAATCTAATAATGATGACATGGAGTCATGAGAAATTCGTGCCATTTATGAAACAAATACCTAGTTAATAAGTAGTAGGCATTTGTTGTAATTTGTTTATTAATTTTGTGCGTCCTATGAAATTCAATAAACAAAAGAAAAAAACAATAATTCACTCACACTCCTTTTTATTTATTAACTGTTTAATATTGTTTAGTTAAAGAGAGAGAAAAAAGAATTACTTAAATTGAATATTTGCCAACGTTTCTATAAATGAGTTGAGATGTGCGGTTTCCAAATAAAATATTATTTGTCGTTATTAGTTGAGAACATAATCGGGTTTTATTGTGTGATAAAATGGATATTAATAAATTGTTTAAATTTTTTTCATAAATTCATAAAAACGCAATTATTGTTAGACTTGCCAATTCCAGTTATTTTTTAACCACCAACGAAAAAGGTTAACACTAAACGTGACCTTTATTCGGTTCCTATTTTCAAAATAAAATTTTTAATCTTTAGTTATAAGGTCATCGTTTACATTGATAATAAGTATGCTGTTGAAAAAATAAAATACTTTCTAATTATTATAGTTGAGTTTCCTCAAATGTATTATTAATATGCGAAAATATATCGAAATGATAAAAAAGTTATTTTGTAGTGTCCCAAGTAAGTAACTGCATCATACAAATCACATGCTTTTTAATTTTTTCTTGCAGTTCCAAAGGTATCTCTTTTATCATTTGTTTATTGTTCGATAATTTTTTTTAGTATAAAACGTATTTGTCTATAATAATAATAATATACACACATATTTCTCTGTTTCTTTCTAGTTTATCATATTGATGTGACATTTACTTATTTCTTTCTTGACTAATGCTCTTGCCCAGGCCTTTATAAAAGCAATTCAAAGAATTAAGATGAATTATAAGTTTTTTTCCTTATCACAACTCTATTAGAGTACTTAAGTACTTTTCTAAGTTTGCAATTTTTATCTTATCAAGTTAAAAAAAGTGTTATTTAGTTTTCATTCTAAAATTGTGCATTTTTATCTTGCTATAGAGACTAAAACAGTATTTAATTAGATAATAAATAAAATTAAGTAATGGAAAATTTTTGGTTTTATTCAAGGACTCTTCAAACATACCAAATGGCATTCTTTTTCTTATCAATGCATAATTTATTATCTTATTATTATTATTTTGTATTATTATTATTGCAGTCAACCCCCTGTAAACACCCTGTGATAGTACTGCAAGATGTGGCATGGACAGATCTGCATGCCCTCGTCGAATTTATTTACCATGGGGAAGTTAATGTACATCAACGCTCTCTATCATCATTCCTTAAAACGGCTGAGGTACTGCGAGTTAGCGGTCTCACGCAACAGCAGCATGGCGATGATCGTGAACAGGTAAATTTAAAAAGATTTATCAAATTATTAAGCAGTTTTACTAATAGATTTATATTGTGAAGTAATACACTTTCGCCATCTATTGATGAGAGTGTGAACTAAACATACAATTGGGTAGAATCTATAATACAGAAAGTTTCTATTACTGAGTCATACTGATGGATGCAGCCGGCATATAAATAGATTGATTTCCTTTCTCATGCATAAAAAACACTTTCTTTTGTTTTTGGTTTTGTTTTGTTTTTAATTATGGATTTAAAAAGTAGTAAGGATGTTAATTTTAATAACGAATTTGATTAGATTGTATTATTGTGTTAAATTTTATGTCAAACAATTTTCAAAAACGGATTTTACTTAAAATAGACCATTAATTGATTTTAGGTGTTCTGTATAATATACAGAAACGCCTATAGCTCTCACTGGCATGTCTGTTGCACTTTTTTATTGAGTATCAGTTAGAAAAAAAAGTGACGACAGTGTATACGTAATCGACCCTGAGGACCTCCTTGTCAAGCTCAAATTTGATCTCTCTATACAAGGGGTTCATGGATCAAAAATGAGTGACACGGGACTGTATATAATTGGCCATGGCGACTTCTTCGTCGAGATCGGCCAATTCTCTCTTCCGCCCACTACTCCTATGAGAGGAAGTCATCAAAGGGGGCAACTGAAGACCTCCTCGTCAAGGTCAAATTTGACCTTCAGCCACTACCCCCCCCCCTAAGATATATTCATGGGTCAAAAGTTACATGCTGATGCAGTCTGTCGACCTTTCTTTTATAACTTCATGCACACTTTTATTGTTAGTTTTAAGCCTGAACTGTGCCACTGTAGTTAAATAAAGGACAGATTTTCAACTAAACCCACTTGAACTCACTGATTAAACAATCAACTCAAGCACTAAACGGATAAATTCTTCTAGTTCTAGATATCTCCAAGGCTTCATATAATCTGAAATAGTTTTCATTATACTGTCAAATGTGATATAGTACTATTTTATTCTTTATCCCTTTGTAGTGTATAAATTAACAGTCTTATAAGTTAACAAGCCCAGATTTCTTTCCAGAAAGATTATTTTTTTACTAAGAATTTTTTTAATTTTGCGAACTTCCTCCTTCCTTCCTATATGTTGAACTTTCAGATGTCTCACTATTGACTTATATTAAAATCACAGTGGCTCCAGTCAGTCTTAAAACTATTACAAAAACATTGATATGACAAAAATAGTTATTTATGCATCAAAGACAAGAAAATGCACATTTATGGCTGGTCCTGCGTTTGTTGACCGGGCATTAGCAAACTTTTAAGGCCATGAAAGTGCTTTTCTAGCGAGCGAGTAAAAGTACATATAAATATGTGATAAGTGACAGTGAAATAAGACAGCTGCGTAGTTTTCTAGATTTTTCATATACAAACCTTTTTTGGTCTAGAACAAAAAATGTAGTAGCCCCAAAAAAGTGACATTTCTCATCTGGAAATAAGTATGTAAAATTTCATTTTTCGCAGAGGACGATGAAAAACTTAATTTTGATCTTAGTTTAAATTGTAGTGTTTACTTATTAGTATCTTACTTTATTAGTATAATATCTGCTTAAACTCTAGGTTGTTTAATCTTTGAAGTTGAAAGCAGTTTATCTAAGTCTGTAATTTGTATTTGTACAACTTGTAATCACTGTTGTAATTCTGGAATTACAACAATTGTAATGGATTTATTGCATTGAGATTTCAGATTTGTATGCACGTCTAGCATGACTTATATGTATGTTGAATTACCGCAATTTACCATTCTTTATTTTTTATTTGCTTTGGACTTAATTGTTCTGACCTATAGAAAGTTTAGACAAAACTTTTATTTCTTATTTAGCCTAGCAAGTAATCTATAAATTCTAACAATTATTGATTTTTCAGCACTTTGATTCCTTGAATTGAAATGAAATTTATGTACATAAAAATAAAACTAATAATTGTTCACCACATATTGTATAATTTATTTTGTTAACCTAAAAGTAGCTTAAAATTAATTAATTTTTTTTAAAGTTGGCACAGGTTCAAAGTTTGGTACGATCACAGCAACAATCGACACCAACCTCAAATCATCACCCATTCACTGAGAAGTTAGTAGAAGATGCATTGTTCACGTCGCCATCGTCACCACCGCATGGTGCCACAGTAAACCAATTATTACGTCGGGCCGCTATGCAACACCGTCGCGAACGTCGCATATCATCAGATCCAGAAAACGAACTGAAACGAGCTAGATCAGAACTCATGCTCGGTAATAACAATAATAATGAACTGAATCTATCGCATCCTGTACCTCCACAAACGCAACCCGCAGACTTTTCACCAAGCGCAATGAAAAATAGTATACTCAGTTTAAATACAAACATAAACGCGAATACTTTATTAAATTCATCATCGCATAATATAAAAAATGAAAATGAAGGTAATGGAATTAGTAGTACAGAAAGAGACAATTCACCATGTTCACCTTCTCCGACGCACAATAGTAATCGTACAAATAATAATGATGATAATGTTAAAAGTGAACCTATGGAGCTTTTATGTAGTACAAACCAAGAAGCAGACAATAGTAACGATTCAACAGATGCACCCAACGATAACGGGCCTAGTAGTAACATGCCGCAAGGGCCTCTCTCGGGGAGTTCCGGCGGGGACCACGACGATCACGACAGCCCTATAGGACCTTACCTAACACCATCGGAAAGTAAATTATTCGCAACAGCAGCTGGGAGTTTTAATTTTAGTATGGCAGCTCTTGCTGCCGACCCTTCTGCTCTTGGAGGTTGGTATTTGTAGTTTTTTTGTTATAGCACTGGCTATGATCAATGTAGCATGAAATATTAATTTTACATTGCATGATATTTTTTTTTATTTATTAATATTGAGGTGCTACATTATATTAATTTAAGTTGGAGCATGACTTCAGTTTTGGCAGTTAACTGTGGGTTAACTGCATTTTAACGTAAAGTGTTTTTGCTCCCAGGTCTGAATCAATCGCTACAACCGAATGCAGATAGTTTAGCTGGCACCTCACAAGGTAAGAACATTTATGCAATCTTTATCGATTTTAAAAGATGGACGGACTTTTAATGACTCAATAGTAACGTTATTTCTTAAATTACTATTCATAACAAAGTCTGTCTGTTTTTATTGTTTATTTGTGGAAGGTGCATTGTTGAATTTGTTTACGTTAATATTATAAAAATGAATTATAAAAATGAACAAACTTACTTTATTGAATGTGGAATAATTTCGAGGTAATGTTTTTCAGAAAATTATTGTTGCTATTAAAATCTTCAATACTTACATGACTGGGTACACATTTTTCATAGACTGATGAAGAGGCAAAGCCAATTAGATCCGAAAAGTTTCCAACCATAAAATCCTGAAAAGAAGAATGCTTCACTGGTTTCATTTTGTAGATCTTTTGTTGTTGATGCTAATTAACTAAAAAAAGTTTAAATGTACGAGTCTGCCAACCATTTTGATAAACTCCTTGCCTATAGTATGAGCAAAAAGTAGTCCCATCAAAGGTGACTTTGGAATTTTGAACTCATGTGTATTATAACACCAGAAAATTATACAAAATAATCGGAGTCCTTTGACAGTGATAGTTGTTATAATTTTCTGGTTTATAATATACATGTGTCCAAATTCCAAAGGCATCTTTGATGGAGTTACTTTTTGCTCATACTGTAGATTTAATAGGCACAATCATACTATAGAAATGGTTATTTTGTAAAATAAATCGGAAAATAATTTAATAATCGGATAATCAATATAATAAACTATTGTTCTTGAAATAGTCAGACATTCTTCTGTGCCATAAAACTTTCCCGCAATGTAATCGATTAGCTAAGCTTTTTTTAAAAAAACAGATTTATCTCTTAAACCCTTGTCTAATTACTCTTTATTCCACTGTAATATTCAAGTAACAAATAATGCAGGTATAATTTATGATCCACATTTTTATACAGTACATCCCAAATCTACAGGGTATTTCAGTAAAGTTTAGCATTAATTAAATGTGACATGATACACTACATGCCTCGAGGAACAAAAAGTATTTATACCATTTTTGAGTTTATAGATACCGAAAAAAGGCTCAAAATATGTTTTGTTTGAGAGGTATTCCAACACAATGTGACCTACCTCACAGGCATAATTAAACTCTTTCGTTGCAATTAAGCATAATATCTGAACAATTATATACATTGATGATGTCATATTTTAATTTTGCTTGTTTATTTAGTGTGTATTGAGGGGTAAATGAATGTTTAGTTGGTGTGCTATATTATAAAAGTTGAATGTAAAAGCTAGGAAATAAATAAAGCATGGCTTATTACAGATACGTAATAATTATGTACTTTCAAAAATATTTTCTAATTTATTAATTACATTTTTTATTAGAAAAATATGTAGCGAAGCGCTCAAATAAGTTTCAGACTTGCCACGTCTGACTTTTTGAGTTTTACTATCATCTGGTCACATAATGCAAACCCTTACTGAAACACCTTGTATAAGACTGCCAAAATTTGATATACTAGCATTATATTTAGTAAGTTGTTTTTATAGATCTGACTGAAGAGTTTCTGAACGCATAACCTCAAAAGTGAAATATTGAAATCAGGACAGGAATATCAAATTCTGTCGTTCTCAAAAATTGCAGTATACTATGCAACTTTTTATTATAGTAACAAAATCTAATGTGCTTTTAAATCAAAATTTTAGGTTTGTTTCCTGCCATTTACCACTTTGTTGACAAAATAGAAAATTTTATGCAATGAAATAATAAATAAGGCATGTGTTTTTACTTTCTTTTTAAAATAAATATTACATTTCATTAATTATACATATCGATATTAACATTATATTATTTTACAAAAATATTTCTTAACCTCACTGTCGGTTTTTGCCATATTTGCATCATAATATGTTACCCAAGATTTTCTATTGTTCTTATTTAAAAATTTGTTTTTGATAGAGATTCTTCATCAACAATTGAACCATTTCAAATTCTGTTTGTTGTAAGCGTTAACATTCTTCAGCGTTATTTTAACCAAAAACATAATTTTTCTGGACATTCTTTTTTTTACTGCTATTTGCATAGAATCCCAATAATGTTTGCAAAAACAAAGTTCTTATAACAAGTACATAGATGATATTAAACTGATATTAAACATTTATTCAAAATTGAAAACCTGAACAATTCTCGTATTACTCAACTAGATTAAGCAATAAATGAACACAAAATATTTCATTGTAGAGATTGTAGTTTATTTCAAAATTATGGATCAAAATTATGGATTACATCCTTACTGAAAGTTACCAAAGTCAAATATTAAGAGTAAATATGATTAGAGGTTAAGTATCTGCCATTTATGTAGTTGCGATAAAATTTAAAAAAACTTCCAATAAAGTTATTAACATTTTCTAAATTATATTAACTTTCATAATTAATTTCATTGATAAAAATAAATTATCCAATTATTTAGGAATTTAAGTAACATTGGCTAGCAAGTTTGCCAATCTGAATTGTTTATACACTTTAAGAATGAAGTGAAATGATGGCCTACACTGAATTCTATGCTTTTGACATGGACTATACACCACAACATTTGAGGTTATCTTTCGTTACTACTAATAAGCAAAGTGAGCATAGAAGTAAAAGTGAATTTAGTAATCGTTGCATATGTAGTCATAAGAATTTTTAAATAGTGTCGATGACTTAGCTATCGTTATTATAAACACTAAGAATTTGCACATGATGTTCAATTTAAAATGTTGATTAACGATAAACTCGTTATTTATAAACTCACAAACTGTATTATCGACTTTCGATATTATTCAACAAAATATTCCAAATTTTTAGGTTATATTCACAAGTAATCTAACCCAGCCTTCTGTTTTATCAGATCTCAAGTTCGTTTGTCAGGTTACTTTCTTCCAGTGCCCCGACATAATATATGAATGCATTCTGTTGGTGTGCATATTCGAATGGTTTTATATCATTTGGAATAATCGAATTGAATAAAAATGTAAATGTTTTATGTATATACTATATTACTAAATATTACCGACTGGATAAAAAAATGTAATATCATCAAAACAAATTGACATCACTGTGCCCTAACTCTAATAACACAGTTTTTAAGGTTATATATTCAAGAACCGTAGATCTCTGACCAATTCAAAATAATTCACTTTTTTTTTTAAATGACATTTTAAATTAAATTTGAATTTAGGGGAACCAAAATTTAAAGCTTCTATTAAAAATAATGCTTGCACATAAACAGAAATATTAGTTTGAAGTATTGTGTAATATTACGATAATTGTAATAAATAATGCAAAAATGAAAATTATTTAATGTGAGATATATAACCTAATATATTGATTTTGACATTACTTGACAGTAGTAACTTATAACGTTTTTGACTCACTCTCTTGGAGCATTTTCAGAATACTCCACAAGCAAAATTGTTGTTTATTTCATTTACCAAAGTTGCTCTAATTATGGCTGTGTGTTCGTTTGGACCTTGCAATCTGCATAATTTGTGAAACATAACCTTACATTATAAGGCAATTTGTACTTTTGTTATTATGAACAGGTATTCACAAATTCATTTAAACGTAAAAGCACCAAAAATGTGAAAAAACAGTTTAACTGTATTAAGAATTCTTTATTAATAACTATCTTTAAGGCACTTAGCAAGCAATAGCAATTAACCTATCTTCTTGGCTGAAAACATATATACGATTGAAATTTGGTACGTGTCATATGTCATGCGAAAGCCTCAATGAGTAAAAGCCAGCCATGTATTCAGTTTTGCAGATTTCAAAATATTTATACATTGAAATCCTGCATGTACAAGAAGCCTGCAATGCGGTCGTGTTGTGTGCTTTTTACGAAGTACTTGGAGATCGAGAAAACTGAATGCATGGCTGGGTTTTACTCATCGGGGTCTTTGGAAATACATTTAACACATTCCAGATTTTGAAGGTATTTCACATAAGGCACAAAAGATAGGTTAATTATTGGTTCTCTTATTTATAAACGTTCATTACGTTTTCATGTTTGGCTGTTTCTCATCACACGTCCTGGATGTGCAGTTATAGAGCAACCGGTAAATGAGTAGTGATGTAATAGCATAATCTTCGAGTACTCTGAGAACGGTGAATTGAAAAGTTATTATATTATGACAAATATATAAAACAGTTTTCAAGTCCCTACACAAATTTAATTTTTAAAGGAATTATCCGGTAGAGGTTGATGTGTGTTATGTTTAAGGTAATATTGCTGGGCAGATCTCTATGAGTAAATGCTAGAAATATTGACAACAATGATTTCAAATTCCATCAGTTAACATCTCTAGCAATCCGTACATTCTTTTTAAATACGAAACTTTGGTATATTTTTCTAGCATCTAGTCGTTGAGATGTATACAACTAAGGGTGTCTGTTATTTTGGCAAAGTTTGAATTACGTTGAGTACATTCCAAAATCTTTTATAGAATGTGGAAAAACTCAATTTCCCCAATATTTTGGTCAACATTAACGCGTGCCACAGAAGGGTTGAATTTTAAATGACATTTAACATGGGATTCACTCCTTTTCCTGAATTTTTAGATGCAACTTCTTCTAGTTACTATATTTTACTCTGAAATTGTGTTTCCCTACCCTATTAGGATTGTTGAAAATAAATTTAATGGCAAAAAGGACCATGACACATTGACATCAGTCAAAAATTGTGATGCATTTTTGTTTTGTTGACAGTTAAATGACAGCTGTCAATTGTCATAATGCATTCATGAAAGTGAATTCGAATTAAGAAACTATATAATCTTCCAGAAATGCTTATTTTAATACAATTTTTTTGTAGCTGACAGCTTTTTAACAGCAGTCAATGTGTCATAGGTCCTTTTTGACATTGGATTTGTTTTCAGCGATCCCAAAAGGGCAGGGAAACACAATTCCATGTTAAATGCCATTTAAAATTCAATCCTTCGGTGGCACAGGTTAATGTTGACGAAAATAGTTCATGTTTGGGGAAATTGAGTTTTACCACATTCTATAAAAGATTTTGGGGTGTATTCAACGTGATTCAAACTTTGCCAAAAATAACGGACACTCTAATACAACTAGATACATCTTAAAGAGCCTTACCAGATACCTCCTTTTTTTATCTTGCCACTGCAGCAATGGTCACATTTAAGTATCCAGAACTTACCTTAGTAAAAATGAAGTGCCTGCTAAGCAATATCTCAGCTAAATGCAGTCACTGTTTCCAAATGTATTTCTGAAAGAATTATATCCAACCTATAATGGATTTTAATGATTTTTAACAATTAACTATATAGAACTATAATTTTTGATTTCTGATCTTTTTAAGGGCATCAACTTTCTCTTTTCTTTTGACTACTTGCAAATCATTTCATGCTCAATATCACGTCAATAAATCCATGCCTTGAGCTTGTGTCAGAGTAATCTATAAAAAGCAATTTTAGATATTTTGAATTTCTTACAGTAATGAAACGTCTTGAAAAACTTAAAACAGTTACGTATGTCCCTATGGAGGAGTATTGGAAAAAGAAAACATTTCTTAAGGTTTGTTTCATATATAATTTTATTACTGAAATTCTTAAAAATTCAACAATGCAACTTTGTGTAATGCATTTTTATCATTGCGATAAATTTGCATTTTACGAATTTACTCAAAAATCTATTAGCAACTTTTTATTATTTAAACAAAAAATACATTCATGTTATTTTATAGCCTGCATTCTTTAATAGATTTTTGGTGTAAAAAAAGAAATACTTCAGAGCTGAGTATAGTTTGATAACAAATTAAATTAATATTGAAAAATATGTGATAAACTCAAACATGAAGCGATTCTTTACATTTTAATAACTAATAAATGTCTCGTGTTCGGAATGTTTTTTAACATCGTGTTTGTGTGTGTTCGTTCAGTTGTCCCTGGTCTGTTTTTGTGCTGTTGATTGATTTTTTTCTATTTTTTAATTTTTGGGGAAGCCAATTTTTAAGTACATATACTATTACTATAATCTCAGATAATTAACTACTAAAGTAAAGGGCTAGCTTATAGGGCAGTTTAGGGTCTTAAAGTAGGCTAATTGTGTAGGAACATGCAAAAATAGGTTCTTTAATGAAACTTTCTACAATATTGAAAATTAACTAACCAAGATTAAGTAAGTCAATTGATGCTGTAACATAAAAACTTTTTGTATTGATTCTGCCTTTGATAAATTTGTTTAATTAACAATACAAATTAAAGAAAAGTGCAAGAAGTTTTTGTGAATTAAATAATTGTGAATTTAGTAAGTATAAATGCCATTGATTCAAGAAGAAACATGAAGTCCCAAAGTGTTCTAATAAGATAAAGATATTCGCCTGCTGATTTCAAAGACGTTTAGAGGCAATCAGGCTCGAAAATTATGCCGTCATCTAGCACATAGACGTGTATTTGCATTCCATAATTCCAGAGTGATAATGTATGAACAGTACTGATGAACAAGGAACTTAATTAGCCAAAAGTGGATTATTAAAAACTATAAAATGAGAAAAAGTGCTGTGTACGCTTTGATAAAAGAACAGAAGAGATTTATTTAAAATATGGACATATCGCGAACTAAAGATGTTGTTACAGTGGAGTTTTTATAGAGTTTTAAATATACAGAGTTAACAAATCATTCCAAAGAAGAATATATATTTTTTAGATTTAGTTGTTCTGTGAATAAGAACAAAGCATAACAGTATAGTCTATTTTATATGCTTCGTACAAGCGCATACTTACATACTTCAATAATTCTAGTATATTTAAATTATTTTTATGGTCCTGATTCAAAATTGTATGTTAGTAAATAGTGATGTTCTGGTGGCAGTTGCATTTATTTCTTTTCTAAAGCATATTTTTTCTAAAGTACTGCCACTGGTGTTGTATGTAGAATTGCAATAAGTATTTATATTATGCTATTTTTTAATGTTGTATGGTGTGATGATCTAAATGTATCGTTGAACCACTGTGACTAAACACGTAAAACAGACTCTACTTTATTTAAGTGCAGCTTTATAGAGTAAGCTAGAGACTCGAGGCTTCAATGGAGAATTAAGCTCTGTATACTTAAATCGCTATGCATTAATAAATAGTATAAGGAATTTTACAAATATATATAATAGATCATTTTATGGTTGTTAAAGTTGATTAAAATATTTTATGTTTTAATTCTTAAATCAATATTTTTCTACCAAAAGAATTATGAATTTCTTTTATTTGTATTGTTCTTCTAGTAATTCCATTTTATTTATTTATAATCCTTATTCAAAATATATTAAAGATGCAATAACAACAACATAACAAATTAGGAAGTCACTGTGGAGCATTGCAAAAATGTTGGCTTTATAAAACAGAAGACCTTTTGAATTAACTGTTTTAAATTTTTCTAAAAATTACATATATATTTTTAATATGATATGCAGTAGGCTTTGATTAATTGATTAATTTTAGCAGTGAACAAAATTCTGTTACAAAATCTCACATAACCTCATTAGTTTTAGGAATATCACTCAATTGTCAAATTGTTTTTAAGCAGTTGTCAAGCATGTTATGTAGTTTAGAAAGTAAAACGACACACTTAAATAAAATTATTTGTATGAATTTTACTGCTTGCATTCAATAATACTTCGTATAAAGCATTTTAATTTCGATTTTTAATTTTAAGTAAAATTGAGTACTATTTTGCATGGCTTTTCCCAAGTCTCCAGATTTTAAGTGTTGCCAATATTCTAGATCAGATGTAACTAAAATACTATACTATTCAAAAAATGTATATGCATGGCCTCCTCCAAATCATATTAAAAATAAATGAATTAATAGTAGTTCATTTCCACTTCGATTATAATTTACAAAAATGGCATTAGGTCGATCAGATTACTATTTCTGTGATTGTTATTGACATTTCCAGTAAAGAGACAGAAATAATCATCTGATCGATCCAACTAAATTGCCATAAATACTTTAAAAACCAGTCCACTAATACCATTGCAAATTGCAAAGGACTGTGGTCTATTACAACACTATATATTAAATGGCATCTCCAAACCACACATTTGTATTTGATTTATGGCAACATTTAGTATAACGTATTTCGGTAACAAGGTTACCTTTTCATGGGAAAAAAGAGTGGTTTGGAGGGAGACAACGTTTAATTTTGTCATTTCATCTTTAATCAATTTGACATGATTAACTCATTTATGCAACCAGCCCTAAGTTACTTACAAATTATAAAAATAATCTTGTTAGTGATAAACATGTTTATAAACATGTCAAATAATAGGCCAAATTAAAAAAATAGATTTTTTTAACACAAGCTATCTGCTCGTTTGATATGAGCGTGATTTTAAGTGATTTTAAAATTGACATTGTTTTATTATTTCTTGATAGATGACCCTACAGTATAAATTTACAGATAATTTTTTTTTTTTCAAATATATTAATGTACATGTCATATTCAATCAAATAATTGGTAAAATTCTGGCGTCCCCTTACACTGCAGATTTAAGCAGTTTATTATAGGGTTGCGAGTTGAAGGACACTAACCATGATGTGTGTTTTATGTCCAAAACCTAAGCGAAATGCTGTCGAGGAAATCAGCTTGGACTCAGCTCGTTAAATTACGCTCAGAATATATATAGTTTAGTTGTCTTAAAGTTAGAAGTAATTAATATAAAAGTATCATTGCTGAAGTGATACTTCCAGCAAGTATGAAATTAATAGTACAGATTATTACTTATTTGCAACAAAAATCTTTATTAGCCGTTAGTTTTTAATTTTTCTATTGTTATGATTCTGTAAAGTATATATACCATGCGAGCCAGAATTATTGTCGCCTGTGCACAGTAAATTTAGTGATTTTTATTAGCTTTAGTTGGCAACCTCATTACTACCACATTAATGTTGACAATGCTGCTCCTCTCAGCTATCATTTTTATATACAGGGTGGGATTAAAGTATGGAATATTAAAAAAAAATGAACTCAACCGGTTTTTTTAAAAACTCTGAAACACGTCGATTTTGTTTTTTAAAAATACACATTAATATGTGCGATTCACCTTCCGACTTTCATTTGTTTCTAAATTATGATGTCATTACAAAAAAATTTAAATGACAATATAAATTTTTAATAGTGGAATCCGATAGTGATTTTTCTTCTCTTTATGATTATGCAAAAAAATCATAAGGTTGCATAACAAAGATTCTGAGAAAAATCGAGCTGAACATTGTAAATCTTTGTTAGTTATGACGTCATCACAAAAAATTTAAATGACAATATAGATTTTTAGTAGTGGAATCCGATAGTGATTTCTCTTCTCTTTATGATCATGCAAATAAATCATAAGGTGCATAACAAAAATTCGGAGAAAAATCGATCTGAACATTTAATGTTATTGATATTATGGTATCAATATATCAATATCTCAGATCGATTTTTCTCAGAATTTTTGTTATGCAACCTTATGATTTATTTGCATGATTATAAAGGGAAGAAAAATCACTATCGGATTCCACTATTAAAAATCTATATTGTCATTTAAATTTTTTTGTGATGACATCATAACTTAGAAACAAATGAAAGTCGGAAGGTGAATCGCAGATAATAATGTGTATTTTAAAAAAAAAATCGACAAAAACAAAATTAAAGTGTTTTTGGAATTTTTTCAAAAATCAATCCTTTCCCTTTTATCGATTTTATTCCATACTTTAGAATCGCACTGTATAATTAATTTGAGGTTAACGAAATATTCTAAAAATTCAATCAGGCGACAGTATTTCTGACTCACTTGATATACAGGTTGTCTTATAAAAAAATGCACAACGCTGTAACTCTGTTTGTTAACAATTCGATTTCAATAATTCAAAAATCAAATAACTCTTAAAGACTACAAGATATTTTTCGGCATGATATTCTGACAGATGACAGAAATGATGCATTGCAACTTGATTTTGTAGAATCCTTTTGGGAATTAAATTCGCTTTTTAACAAAATTGAAGTGTGCCCTGGAATATAAAACAATGGAAAATTTTATTACCTAGTGAAATACAACAAAACACAAAGGTACCTAATTATTATAAATATTGCTCAAAATTGAATGGTTAATAACAGCGTTGCAGCGTAGTGCGTTTTTTATAAGACAGTCAATATAAAACTCATAAACTTTAAAAAACAATTTTTATCTTTTAAAGTTGTTAAAAATAACACAATCAAAATCAGTTAATTTAAATTTGACATTAGTTAATTTTAACAAAAAGTATAAAATCATCTATTAGAAAAGTATAGAAACAATGCCTATTTATAATCAAAAACATGCTCATGCTGGTGGACAACTTGTCCATACTGTTCAATGTATACTATGTGATCTAAATTTATGCTCAGTTATAACTTATTTTAATTCTAATTATTTCAACTAACATCCCAGATAACCTGTGATCCACAAAAATATTGAATCAAAGTTTGTCATGAAAAAGAAGGATTTGTTAGAGAAAATTTGTTAATTTAAACATTTAACTTTCAATTTATCTGTCAGAAATTTAACTGTAAATGGAAAATAGTTAAAATGAGAGTAATTGCAATATCTACATAATATTTTAATACAAATAGTAAGTATTTTACTCCATAGCAAACTATGATTCAATTTTTTCTGAATCAGTTACTATATTAAAATCAGGATTTAAAAAAAATCCATTTTAAGACGCATTCTGATCATAATGGAAATGAATGAATTTTTATTGTTATTAATTTTAATATATTATCACTAATACTAAAATACATATAAACAAACATGAATCAAACTCACTAAGTCTAGAAGATGTTTAAAAATAAATTAAAATATTTCTTGCCATTATCTGGATTTGAACCCTCGGGTTTTCCACTTGTAAAGCAGTCGCTTTTGCAATATTTCACAAAGACTTCTAATTTATTTTATTATTAATTACATAACAATCTTTATTCTATATCCGGAATGATTTGAAATTTTTATTACTTCAGCTGTTTTAAAACAATTTTTTTAAATATTACTGCAATGCCAGAGCCACATTCAACATTGTTTAAGCATTAAATTCGCCATAAAATGATTTATATGTATCAGTTACTTTATTAATTTTAATCAGCTTGTAAATGTAAAATATCTTACTTCTGTGTATCAAAGAATCTTTTATTTTACATAGTTGCATTGTAATATAACATATAAACTAATAATCGTAGAAATAGAAGCTTGTTAGTGTGTATGGTTGTAGTTATGTATATACAAAATAATTTCATAGGAAATACGATTAATATTCAATTAAGCTCTGTTTGATTTATTATTCTTTTTTTAATTTAAAATAAAACTTATTAAAAAGATTATAATTCTGTTAATTTTAATTTTTTGATGTGGAGGCCTACATCCCAAATTACTTTTTTAAAAATTTTATAAACTAAATATTTTAATGTCCTCTTAAAAATTAATAAATAACTTAAAAGTGCATATATTTTTTTTAATTTTTAATTACACATAAATGTCTTGCACTAGAAATCATCACAATATTCTTTTTAACCTATTTTGTACTAGTTTTCAAGTTGAACAAAATAAAATATTTTTTATTTTATTTTATTTACAAAATACAAACTGTTTTAATTTAAATTATATGAAGTAAATAAAATCAAACAGAGCTCAATTTGAAAACATTTTGTTTATAAACATTTATATTTTAATTAATTCATGTAGTGCTCAGCATGTTCATTTTAACGATTTATCAAATTGCTTCACATTTTTGTATAAAGATAATTAACAAGAAGAACATTAACGAATTAAACAAAATCCACTATTAGCTAAGAATCGTTCTCTGGTGCACCTCAAAATAGAATTGAGAAGAAATTGGCAAAAATAAATCAGTGAATGATAACTCACTATTGAATTGGAAACAATAAAAAGCGCACAGAGGTTGCAGATTTAATGGCTCACCCCCTTGATGGATTCGTTGACTAATCTTAAGAAGAATTCTTATTTTGATCATGGAATTTTATGTTTTAAGAATATTTATAATTATTAGAATTATTTTGTTTATTCATAAAATTTACTAATAAATTGGTCCGTTTAATTAAACTCAAGAACCGACCAAGAACTACTGACGTACTGAAAGTTTGATAATAAGCAAAACCCCCCTTTTCGGAAATTTAAATCAAAAGCACATGCTGAGTACTCATTTATGATTTAATTAATAATAATTGGTATAGTAACAACAGATTCAAATTGATAATTTCATTGTTAATAATCCTGGGGTTTTTGTAAATTCTAAGTATATAATTAAGGCGTGTAAATAGCTTTTTGAATGAAACTAGTGCGGCGAGAAAAAAAAGTGGCTCTAATCGAAGCCCTTTCTGCCGCCAGGTGTGGAGGACTTCCGTTGTCAGCCGTGCAACAAAAGCCTGTCGTCGTTGACACGTCTCAAGAGGCATATTCAGAATGTGCATATGCGACCGTCCCGAGAGCCCGTCTGCAACATATGCAAACGGGTCTACAGCAGTTTAAATTCCCTCCGAAATCACAAGAGTATTTATCATCGTAACATCAAGAATATTAAGACTGACGATATGATACCGCCACATTCGTTTTACTTGTGAATAACAAATTGCAACAAATAAAAAGATAAAAACAAATGATTAAAAAGAAAAAATATACGAACTTAAGTTTTAAAATATAATTGCAATATACGTCCATGAAATGTGCTTAATAAATGATTTTTTTCGGAGTTGTTCCTAATAATTCTTATATTAATAATTATTGTTTCTTTATTATGTTTTTTTTTATTAAGATATTTTTGTTTTTATCATTAATTATTGGTTATCTAATAGAGGGGAATGGACGATTAGGAGATAGTGAAAGTTGTATATAAAAAAATTTAAAAATCTTCCATTCCTTTTCGTTAGATTTAAACCAGTAGATTTTTTATAAACGTACAAATATTTCTATTATTATATTAAATATTTATTATTTTATTATTGATGATAAATTAACATTTTTTAATTTTGTTTGTTTTTGAATATGGTGTAAAGAAATAATTACACAGCAAAATGGAATGCACTGATTTTTAAAAGAAAATTTTCAAACGATAAAATAATTACTGATACTTAGATTAATAATACTTGTTTTTTCTCTTTTTGTGGGTAATTATTGGTTCTTTAAGTTGCATGAATTAAAGTGCTTGTTGCTTTATTTAATACAATTAATTTGCCTAACATTTATTTTTATAAATTTAACAATAGTTATACTTATATTGATAGGCAAATTTAGATTAGTAAAATGGATGGGTAATATTATTTTCAAGTCAAGTCAATTTCAATTCTAAAAAAATGACTTAAAGACTATTCATTCAGAAAATTCAATTAATTAAATTACAATCCCGCAATTTTTGTAATTGTTTTTAATATATTTTGGCATTTCTTTGGTTTAATTAATTAAATTTATGTTGATTGGAGTATTTGTTAGTACTTTATATGTTTTGCAATTGATAATATTTTAATGTAATTATTATAGTATATCTACAAAAAGAAGAAAAATGGATCAGGATACTTTTGGTTTATTGATGTTCATAAAAGATAATAATACAAAATATAAATACTTTTAGAAATTTTAATATAACGAGGTTGTTTCACTGTACTCTTCTAATGCATAAAAAATATAATAGCTGTAAAATTAATTTTATTTAAAAAAACTGGTAAAATTTGAATTCCTATACGCTGAACGTTACACCTTTGTGTAACTTACCTAAGTTCAGAATTCAAATATACTGAAATTTAAGTTTAAACTTAGTATGAATTATTTTAATCTAGTTACATATAATTACTGTATTTAGAACAGATATAGTTAAACATTAAAACAGTAAATTAATACTTTTGTTTAATAATAAAAAATTGTATTAAAAAAAGACAAGTCTGCAATAATTTCTTTTCGATTAATCTAAATTAAATTTAATAATTTAATCGCTGCATTACACTAATTCAAACTAACAATTCACATTTTGGGTAGATTCTAAATTCGAAATATCCAAATTTTTAATGTATAGATATAACAAATCAAGATTAAATATTTTTTTATATGAATATGAAACAGCCTCCCATGAACATACAAGTGATTTTCTTTATAAAATTAAAAGTTAAATTGAATAAGTACTAACAAATAAATTTCTATATATAAAGATTATTATAAAATATTTTAAAATTTTTCGAATGAATATTTTCTATTGTAACGAATTAAGTTTTCTTTTTAATAGTATAATATTAAGTAGTCCTAGTTTAAAGGAAAAATACAATCAAAGCATATGTCTAAACATCTCCATATTAAAAGGTGATTAACAACACTCTTGAAATACTAATTAAGCTTTAATTGTGTTTGAATATATTGAGCTAATGTAACATTCACCTTCTTGTAAGTAATGCCAAAGAAATGTATAATCCTTAATTTGTTGTGCAATTATTGCTTTACACTGATTAGAATATATAACAAACGACACATAAGCTTTTCTTAATTTTGAACATTCACACTACAATTTACAATTTGACTGCCATTTTTAAATTTTAAATTTAAAAAATACAGCAAAAATGGTTGTTCAAAAAAAAAGTAAGTCAACACGACCATTCCTTCCATATTCAAAAAGTGTTTTTTGATAGCTTATGATGTATAAATGCTTTAAAAGAAAACAAAAATAATCAATTAATAAAACAAATTATGCTATAAAATAGGGAGTTAAGGGTTATTAAACAAAAAAAAAGTATAAAAACATATTTATAAATAATAACATTATTATTATATAATGTAAGACATGCTTGACTGAATTAAATATAGAGCGGGGGCCTAATTGGTGTTATGTGTTCCCGGTGGGCAGCCCGAAGACTGAGCCTCCCCCTTCCCTTGATGGCCACCCATCGCTGTGATGTCTGCGGCAAACTGCTCAGCACCAAACTCACACTGAAAAGACACAAGGAGCAGCAGCATCTGCAGCCTCTCAACAACGCTGTGTGCACGCTCTGCCATAAAGTGTTCCGGACTTTAAATTCATTAAATAATCATCGAAGCATCTATCACCGCAGACAAAAACAGTAACTTTAGTCTGTAGAGAATTCAAATATATGATATATACAAAATTTAAAAATAATCAAAATTTTTAGTTCTTGTTGTTTGTTTTTTGTTTTAATGAAAATAATTATCCATCCAAGAGGCTACAGTAATAAGACATGACTACATTAAGCCCCCGCAGTAATTTATAAGATTTGTTTGTTTGTCAAGCTGTCTCATAATATACACAAAAAATATATTTATATTAATTATTAGATAATTTAATATATTACATAGTTGTATGTATAATATGCATATTTACATTTAAAATTGTACTAAAACATAGTTAGAGGATTGTTACCGAGCTTTTACTCTTACACATATTTTTCTTATATTTTGCATTTATTATTTGGCACTGTGATATTTAATTTTAATAGATTATTAAATATTTTTGAAAAAATTTATTTTGTTAACCAGTGATAGATGATGTGTAATGACTAAAATTTCGGTAATTATTTTGGAAAAGCCTGAATTTAAAAAATCAAAGTTAGACTTTAAATAATTAATAATAATTAGGCGGTGAAAGGGACTCTTCCATTTATATACATAGAATTAATCTTGTCTATTTTTACTTTTCATAATTTTTCATATATTTTATAAATTATTTTAAATTATTGTATAGAGAGAACAGGACTTTTCTTATTAAAAGACTGAAATTAAAATGTATTTAGATGACTTCACTAAAACATGCTAGCAATGACTTGTCTGTGTAGAGTAGAAATTTTAAGTGGTAGTTTTATGCAAAATTAGAAATATTCCAATATTTTCTTATAATCAAATAAAAATGTGATAAATTTAAACATTCATTTAGAAAAGAAACATTAAATTCGTTTCTATTTTCATTAAATTTATCTTACAAATTTATTTTTAAATGTAGCACCGGCAACTCTATTGAAATTTACAAATAACAAATTATAGCTTTTTTAATTGGCTTAATCCATGTGATGAAAGACTTTTCATAGAAAAAAAATGTTACTGGCCCTGGGTTCAAATCCCATTGGGGAAATATTTTTTAAAATTTTTATTAAGATTTTGTAATTTAGTATTTAATTAAAAGAAATTTTAAATGAAATTCTTTATGGGTTATATCCCAAACTGAACATATAAATGTTAATTAGTTTTATTTTTCTATATTAAATAATATTGTTATATTCATAATCTGCAACATTATAACAATTATTAAAGATCTTTGAGAGTTACAGGTGCTTCATTCTTAGTCTTGAGATATTAAAATCCCTTTTATATTTACTTATTGATTCAATGAAATTGTATATTTGTTAAATATTAAATAAGAAAAAATATTTAAATTAAAAGTTTAAATAATTTTAAACGTGGATACATTATTGGAAATAATAATTTAGAATAGTTTTGCACTTAAGAAATAATTGCAGTCAGGATTTAGCATGTTTTTGTGATTTCGACTAATAGTTGTTATTTCTAGAAGAACTGACTTAGATCTTGAAGTGAATAAAAAAGAAAATGTAACGACGATAAGATATATAAACGATGATAAAAAAGGACTGAGTTCGTTGCAAGTTTTTGTTTTTTTTTTAAATAACGGTATTTGTTAAGACTGAGCTTTTAATTATTTTTTCGATTTTTGGACTGATTCGGTTTTATATAAAACATAAATAAAAGAGAGAGAGAAAGAGAGATTGGCAACCCCTTTTTTTAATTTTATTAATTCGTCCTGTGTAGTTATTAGTTATAGTTTGCATTGCGCATGTTCATGTTGTTTGATGCAATATTATATTTTATGTACTGTTGTATAACCTTTATTTATGTTTAAATATATTTTTACATTGGCAACGTAGCTTGAGTTTTATTTTTGCTTGTTACTACGGAGCCTCCCCCACTGACCCCTACTGTTCACACACAAGTGTTGCCACCAGGAGATGCAGCCCTGTGTGTAGATGATTAGGTGCGTGGGGCGGGCTCGCGGTCCGCACCCGCCCCACTAGGTGTCGGGCAGGTACATGATGCGACGGCGGCGGTGGGCCGGGGCCGCGGCCGCGCGTCCGGATTCTGCTGGTGGCAACACGCGCGGACTGGACCATAGCGAGCTTGGTTTTGCTGTTGCAGGGGCATCGCCCAAGAAGGTGTTCACGTGCCAGCTCTGTGGTAAGATGTTGTGCTCTAAGGCGTCCCTGAAGCGCCACATCGCGGACAAGCACGCCGAGCGGCAGGAAGAGTACCGTTGCGTCATCTGCGAGCGCGTGTACTGCTCCCGGAACTCGCTCATGACGCACATCTACACGTACCACAAGTCGCGGCCCGGAGACATCGACATAAAATTCTTTTAGCCTCCCCGCCTCCCAGGTACCTATCCCGCTCGCTTGTTATCTTGAGTTGCTTCTGTGTGGGTTGCTGGCATGTGGTGTAGGGCGCGCGGGCCCCGTCTGTACGCTGGCTGTTGCAGGCGCCGTCGTGCGGATGCCCCCGCCCACCTCGGGAGGCATCAATGAGCCACAGGAGTGCCCTTACTGCCGCCGCACCTTCAGCTGCTACTACTCGCTCAAACGCCACTTCCAGGATAAACATGAGCAATCGGACACGTTGTACGTGTGCGAGTTCTGCCATCGCCGCTACCGCACTAAGAACTCGCTGACCACGCACAAGAGCCTGCAGCACCGCGGCTCCAGCGGTATGCTCAAACGTCTGCTCAAGACCTCGGCCATCAAGAGCGTGCTGGGGCCGCAGCCCCTGATGGGGTCGCAGCCCCCGCCACCACCGCAACCGCCCCGTCTGCTCTGACCGCCGTCGCCCCCGTGCTCTCGCCCGCCGGCCTAATGCTCAGCCTACTACTACTTCATTCAGGTCTCAGTGCTCCAACCACAAGTACAAAAGCTCAGAGTATATTATTCTATATTAAGAGAGATGATAATGTAATTTTTAATCTTTTACACATAGGTTATTATCTCATGTCGAAATTATACATATACAAACGAAAAAAAAATAATAGTTAGTCTGTCAGTGGTGTACAATCGAAGCAGTGTAACATATCTAGCGATTATTATTATAATTAATTATTATTATTATTATTAATTCATCCATATCAAGTGTGACGCAATCACGTGTCATATTTTGTATACAAATCTCTTTTACACACACATCATGCATCATGTGATCTGCCCGAGTTGCGACATTCCCAGTGTTACTGTGATTTGGTTACTCCTGTACATTTCCCTTATCCTCCCCCTAATGATATCCCATTTGTAAACCCATTGTAACTATTGGACGTCAATATAATAAGGAGACATCTCTTGAGCATTACTTTTGCATATGCCAGATTAGCTAAATTAGATAGATCTTTTTATTTCATTTTAAACAAAAAGAAAAAGAAAATTGAAGAATAAACTGTTTACTTTTGTTTGTGTACATGGTAATTGATCGGCTAAGGTAAAGTATCTTCAACTATTTTTTTGTGTGTAAGTGTTGAAACAAGTTTAAAACTAATAATTGTAATAATCAAAATTATTTCAGTTGACCTACATGTAATTAACGATTAAGTAAAGGTGATTAGAGAAAAGAATTGCCATTTTTCCAGCACTATAGATTTATAATGTGTGAGCACATAGTTTGTTAGTCGCAGGTGGCTATGAATTCGGGAATGTATGTCATTTTAAAACTTCACTCGAAATGTCAGATTAATTTATCATTTAAGTTATTTGGACGAATAACAGTCTGTGTTTCATACAAGCACATGTAACGTGACCTCACTTGAAGAATTAAACTTTATAATTGTCACACATTTATTTCTTGACATTGTTCATGCAATGATTACACAGGAACCTAAAACATCTGCTTTAATTATTTCAATAAACCTGGTTGCAATCGGTGTTTTTCTTTTTATTGTGAAACTGACATTTCCGGTGATGTTTGGAGGTTACGTTTTTCTAAGGTAAGTGATAACATACATTTTAATATTTATTCATGGTTGCCTACGACTGAAAAAGTTTTTAATCGCATGATAGATACGACTGAAGTAATTTTGTTATTCTTTTCCCTCTTATGTTTACTAAAAGTAATGCAAGGTTTTTGTGAAAATTTCATTTCTAGATCTTTAATGTTGGTAACCATCAATTTTATTATGCTATCTGTTCACTTAACACAAAATGTCAACGTATTGTCATGTTGCTAACTTGTTAAAGAAAGCTTCAAAGTAATTTTCCACACTGTAGAATTGGTATACATATTCTGGAACCCCCTTTCATTTGTTTTTGAATTTTTTAATTTGACAATTAGGGAGTTTTTATTTCTGCTTTTTATAATAAAGCAAGAAAATATAATCCAAGATATCTTCAGTACATAAATACATTTAAATTTTTTTACAAAGCCGAGCATATTTATTCTAAACAAGGCAATTTAATTTAGATTTTTAAAAAATGCTCTAAAATTAAAGGCAGTTCTTTGTTTACCTCTGGTTTTAAAGAATAATGTTTTTTTTATTACAATACTGTAATTAGAATATTGTTATAACCTCACTTATACCCTACGAATTTTACGAAAGTAGTTTTATTGAAGCATTCAAAATCCATAATTCATTCCATTATTATTTTATACATGACATTACATACTTTCGATATTCCGTATTTTCAAAAACATAAAATTTAACAAACTAATTTTACGTAATCTAAATTTACACTTGATTTCAAAGAAGTAACCAGATTTTCTGTAGATTCTTAACAAAAATTTGATTTACTGTGTACAGTCAGCAATTTTCCCTGATCTTGTGACCTTGATATTCTATGTTAAGTGAATCGATCATGTATGGTATCAGAATTCTAACCTCGTCAATGACCTTGGCATGTGTTCATTCTAACATCAAAATAAAAATGTATGTTTTTCGTGATTGTGTTTTTTGACTGTTTTGCCAAATAATTGCATTTTAAAATTTATAAAATTAGACATGGTTTTTATGTCAATTAATAACTTCCATCAGTATGCATTTATGTAATATCTTAGTAATAGTTATCAGTGTTTGTATGAAATGGCAAAACAAAGTGAATACTTGATTCATTTAAAACTTAAAAAATTTGAATCGCAAAATTTTAATGGGTTTATGCCACATGTAATGTTTGTTTTATTAACGGCATTTGGTATCTGCAAAAATAATGTGATTTTATTAACTTCTTCCCTAGGCTAGTAGTTATAAATGAAAATCATGACTAGAAGTAAGAAATGAACAGCTTTTAACAATTGTGTGAACGAACTTATATATAATATAATTAAGTAGTTAATCCCCTTTTTAAGACTATGTGAATTAATTGTTAGGATATGAAATTGTTAATGAGCTGTTTTAACGGAGAGGTTTTTTATAATGTAGTAAAATAATCTGATTTAAATAAATTAAGATAATAAAATATATAGAGATGTCTCCTAAAAATTAATATTCCTCCCTAAGTGAAAAGAAAGTAGGTGTGTGCCTACTAGTGTAAAAAGGACAAGTATGATGAGAAAAAAATTAATGTTGAACTTGTATGTATTTATGTTTTGCATTATTTAAATAAAAAACTGTGCTAGTGTAGCTAGAGAAGAAAAAAAAGAAACAGGTTAACTGTGAGTTTTCACAAGTACATATCTTTCCAGGGTTCAATTGTTGTAAATAATCATGTGCCAATCTCGATTGCATTTGTTTTTTAATTAATTAATTAATTATTAATTGTATAATTGGACGGAGATTGATGTTAACTGTTATTACAATCCTGATGACGAGTATAGCTTTTATATTCAAGTTACGAAAAATCTGTATTTTCTTATTAATTAATTAAAAATCGGTGCCAAAATTATTAAAATTCGGTAGATAGACGAAGTGCAATATTTACTAAAATGAAAGGATGAAAAGTTCTAAATTGTTCTGGATCCTTTCATAAATATTCTAACCTTAAATTATTATATTCGTGCATGATTTGACTGACTATGATGATAATTAGATTTGAAGATGTGAAGTCTTTTTATTTAAGGTACTTTCTGAACTTGGAAGGTTGAGAATCCACCATAACTATGAGTATTAATTACTACTACTACATAGATTACTACTTCAATTTATTTTTAAAAATTGGTGATCCAATATTTCTTAGTTTTCCAATTTCAGAAAGAATTGAAGAGTTGCCATACCAAAAGTTTTTAGAGTAGAGCACCGACAACTCTCCGGCAATAATTAAAGAAAGATTCTGCAACTTGACTCTATAAATACAACACAACAATTTTAAAGTAATTACAAATGCATGAAGCACAACACTTGGAGAACTCTATGGTTAAATGCAGTTACTGGTAGCCTTTCAATGAATGACTAAGGTTCAAATCCCACCAGAGACATATTTATTTTTTAATTATATTAAGCTTTATTGTTTGTGTTATATGTTTAAATGAAAAAAATACACAAATTTGAGAACAGATTGAAATTGAGAGAGCTGTTTTGCCAATTTTTATGCATTATAGCTGAAAAGTCTTCAAATAAACGTAAATTTTGAAAATAGTTCTCTTGTTTATTATTTTCCACTTAAAAATAAATTGCAAACAATAAAGCTTTAGAATCATTTAAAAAATTTAAATAACCCATAGGTTCTTGGTGAGATTGAACATGTGGTATCTATTTTAAAGTTTATCAGCAGCTACATTTACCTATCGAACACTGTTTTCAATGAAAGTCATTCATTCTGTTGATTTGTAAGAACTTTAATTGAGATGTCCTGAATTTATTAAATCAAATGGCAAGTCACTCTTTGTTAAATAACATCTTTAGTCAGAAGTTTAAACATAATCTTTTCTAATTTTGCTGGAAAGTTGGCAGTGATCTATTTGTAAGTAATGTAAATATTAAAAAATAAGTTTTGGAATTATTTAAAAAAAAATTGATTTTGGATTTGATATTCCGTACAACCATACTTATTTTTATATTGCTGTTTTATTATAAAAGAACCATCAGCTACTTCTCGGACATGCCTTGAAATTCATATTGTGCCATATCATATGTATATCATGTAGAGTTAACAATTTCAATCATATCTCAACAATGCTTTGATGAGCCTTTGCCTTTCTGATAAGTACAAAATCTCTACTGTATGAGATGAAACACTGTACCTTCTATTTAAAATGTTATATTTTCTTTTTTACAAATATCTTTTTTAAAAATTATCCATATTAATTCTTAAAACTTTATAGATACCGAAAGTAGCCTTCAGAATGATTTAATATAAATACCTCAAAATAATTTGAAACTTTGCTATGGCAACGCTTCTGTTAAGATTAAATAATAAAAAAAAATACCAAGATTGCTCTACATTTATGCTCATTTTTCTAAAATAAAGCTTCACTTATACTCTAGTCATGATCTCATTTCGGCTAGTAATTAATTTGTAAAACTTCCAGGAATTACCACTGCTATAAAAGGCTGAGTTTACAATTAGTTGGTTGTTGTGCAACCTTATTTTTTTTATGAAATATCCAGGATCTAAATTTAATTAGATTAGTATTGGTAGTTTTATGAAAATTTATTTGTGATTTGTTGTGATGATTTTATATATTTTTTTATGATGATGTCGTGTGTGTGTGTTTTTTTCGTAACTTGAAAATGAAAGAGATGATATGATGTAAAGTGTTTTTCTACCGTATATTTTAAGGTTAGATCTGAATAAGGCACGATAAAATATGTGATTTGGCCCCAGTATGTATATTGGACTGTATCTTTAGTGCTGTGAATTGAAAAATTATGTCTGATTAGATTTAAAAATTCTTTTCTAATAATTTATTTTTGATTTTGCTTTGTTTGTGATATATAATGGTCGAACCAAAGACTTCCTTACTTGTTTTGTTTTTAATTATGTTTTTCAAATTTAAATTAGTGCATTTATCTAAAAGAAAATTATTAAAAAGATATTTTTAGTTAGTTTTTAGAAATTTCCAAGATTCACAAAAATAAAGTATTTTTTTAACATCGTGCCATAAACAATTTTTTATTAAAGACATTAAAATGTCGATTATTATGGTCGATAAATGTAAGGATTTGTGTAGGTGTAAGAGTTCATGAATGTCGATGGTTCGTTAAGTATCTTGCATATCTGTTCATGCCAACACTTATATTGCGATATAATAAATTTAAATTATATATATTTGAAAATATAAAAAAAATTAAACAGTATTAAAATTTGTACCTAAAGGTAGTGGTTTAGATATTTTATAAAATTATAAAATTATATACGTTTTAAAGTTTATCTTTCTAAAAATTGATATTTGGGTCTTGTATGTACGAATCGTAGATTTTGTTACTGAAAGCGACTACGTTTGGCGTGACATAGCATAGTTGATTGTTTTGTATAGCTGTATTATATAGACAAGGTAGTGCACACTTAAAGTCGACTTCTTTTATAAAATATTGCACTAATTTATCAAAAAGGATACTTGTAAAAAACAGCTAGAGGTAAAATAACAGAATCTCCTATTTTATTTCAATAAATCATCAAAACATTCGTAGTATCTTTTATTTTAATCATGCCGTAGTAACCTAACTAATGTTATTTTACCATTTATCTCATACTGCAAATATTCTTTAAATTTCTTAAATTCATACAATTTTTAATAAGTTTCATGTATTCTAACTATCAAAAATTTTAATTTTTCAAATTGTCTTCCATTCTAAGAAAAAAGTCGCATTTGCTTTGGTTATCGTAAATTAAATAATTTCCTTGAATTTAAAGTGCAAGCAAAAACATAAAAGTAGTTGACTTTATACCAAATCAGGCTTTAGAAATCCAGTCCACACTGCCTCCGAGTGTTGTCATAAAACATTGCATTGGTTCAGATCCCTCATATGCAACAAGATGCCTTGATACAGTACAACACAGCCGTTTTTTAACTACAAGTGTCGACAAGATAAATAAAAGAAATTTACTGTTATACCTCAATACTCAGAAAACCCACAGATGTACTTATATTGTATTGTAGTAGATATTAGATAACAAAAAAAAACGTGAAACGTTAGCTTTTAGAACAAGCTTTTTTTTATTTTTTACAACATAACTATACATATCTTATATTCTATTGTTTTTATTAGTAAATACAAAATAAGAATCACAATTAATATACATTATTATAATATTTTTTTGAGAAATTAATAATGGAGTGATAAATGACAAAAACAATAGAATATAATAAAACAAAATAAATGAAATAAAATAAGGACAGTGTATATTTTTTCAATAATTAGTTTAAAGATATTTTGTTGGTTCTAAGGGTTCATTTTCTTTTCCATTGTAAATAGTTCGTGCACATCGCATTGCTAAAAGCTTGCGGGAATTTTTTATTTTAGCTGCTCCGAATATTACAAAATGCTTCCATGTTATTTTTAGGGATTATATTTTTTATTTAAAAATTTTATTACTACGATTAACTTTTGTTATTTAAACTTATGAATATTATTAAGATATGATTGTTGGTGTAATAAAATTATTAAAACTGTATTGTGTTTTTTGTTCTGTATGCTTTAGATGATGTTACAGGTAAAGCTGACTCTTTTATAGAAGCTGGCACTTGTGAAAATAGGACAAAATGGAAATCTTCTGATAAGGTAGGTAAAAACATTCACACAAGTACTGTAAAGCAAATTGTCCTCTTAGTAGATTGCAGATTTCATGATTAGCTGTCTTAATTTTTTTTAAATTTATAAAATATTTTGGTTTGCTCCATAACTATTAGCATAAATTGGTAATAATTGTTCTTTATTGTAGATGCTCACTTAAAATACACTAAGTCACATTAAATTTAAATGTTTTAGGGATATTTCTGCATTAAATATATTGTCAGATTTATTAGCTTGTTTTTGCAATTTATGAAAGAAATCAAAAAAATTAAAGCTTAAAGTTTGAAAATAAAACAACAAAATGTCATCTCGATAGAAGTTCATAATAATTAATTCAAATATTATAGCAATAACACTAATTGTTTATTTATTATAAATTTTATAATTATTGTTCAAGCTGATTACTTAATATATTTGTTGAACATCTTAGAGTTGTTTCTTATTCAACTTATAAATGGATATTTGTGATTTTTAAAATAAAAAATAAATTTTTAACTAAAATGTAATATTTTTTAAAGTAAATAAATAAATTGTTAAAAGTAAACAATGCGAGTTTACTTTAAATATGTTAACATAGTAAGTACATGGAAATTTGTATGAATTAAATAATTCCGACTAATTTAATTTTAATTAAATAAATTGTTGATCATTTCTAAAAATCTTAATGTTTTAAAATGAACAATGACTTTCAACCGTATGCATAAGTAACTACAATTTAAAAAATAAAAATTAATAAGATACTGATTGTAAACAAATACCTCAAGGGAATTAAAATATTCGTAGGGTTGTTAAGGCAGCAGTAATTAAAATTACTTCTATATTTAACAATTTGAAAGTTGATGCATACACCTTCTAACTGTTATGCTAAAAACGCCTGCATGGCTTGAATGTATTGAACAAACAAACAAAACTCAGAGAAATTAATTATAACAATTTAATAAAGTATTGTCGAGTAATAATTGCTAGCTAATATTAATTGCTATTTAATTATTTAATATTTTGTATATACAAATATTGTTTCATTATGAAGAATTATTATTAAAAATTACCACTTTCAGTTTTTTACTAATTAATATTTTCACTAATTGAAAATTCAGATTAAGAAGTACCTTACATTTAGACAAAATAATATCTTGTTTATATCAATGTAATTATTTCTGACACAACTGTCTGACAACAACTTATAAAAGATTATTGTAATCTATGAATACAGAAAAAATTGAAAGGATATTTAAGAAATATACATAATGATGTATATAATGGTAAAAAACTTTAATAAATGATAAGTGTAAATATTTGACATTACAAGAATGTATTAATGGTAATGTAAAAATAATCACGTAAATTACATTAATGAATGCAATTAATAACAAAAGCCAGAACAAAGAAATTGGGTAAATCTTGAAAAAACAAAATGTAAAACTTTATTTAATTCAGTTTATTGTTTCTAGCCTAATTTGGTGAAACTGTAATAATGAAATAAATAAGGCCAATTAATGAAAAGTTTCACAAATTCATTTTAATGTACCTTGCAATTGTTTTGACAGCTAAGCTATCATTGTCACAGATAATTTTATTTATAACGGTAATTATAAACATCGCATTTATAAATGCATACACACCCACTGAAAACGCAGACGAGGAGGAAAAGGTAAATTGTACGATCTACTTCTAAAAACAGCCAAATGAATATCCGTATGAATGATACTTTAATAATACTTGGTGATATGAATGCACAAATAGGAAAGGAAGATGTATAATAAAAGATGTAAATGGGAAATATAGAATACACAAAGAAACTAACAACAATGGTATGAAATTATGTAACTTGGCAACAGCCCTGAACATGACTATAACAACCACAAACCAAGAAGCACATATAAAGTGACTTGGATAACACTAAATCAAAAAAATATTAGCCAAATTGACCACATACTAATCAGTAAAAGAAAAAAAACAAATACTAGACAAAGCTGTGACTCGGATAACTACCTAGTAGCGTTTACTGTATCCAGCCTTACTTTGTGGAACTCCATAATCATGAAATATAAGATAAATACAAAGATTAGTTAAAGTTTCACAAGTTTTATTAATATCTTAACCTGACAATATTGTTTCGACACTTTGTGTCATTACCTTTGATAATGACACAAAGTGTCGAAACAATATTGTCAGGTTAAGATATTAATAAAACTTGTGAAACTTTAACTAATCTTTGTATTTATATTATATTTCATAACTACCTAGCAATTCCATACTTTAAATAAACAATAAAAGAATGAATGGGACAGCAGAAAAAAAAACAGTAATGTGAAGATGAAATTGAAGAACCATACTTTAAGAGTTTTGTAAAACTATTGACAACCAAAAAAACAACAAGGCAGCGGGCATAGATAACATTGTTGCAGAACTACTAAAAAAAGTAGGAAAAAATATGAAAACAAGACTACCAATTATTTCTAGATATTTGGTGAAAAGAAGTAACGCCAGAAGAGTGGAGCGATGGAATCATTACACTAGTATATAAAAAAGGTAATAAAAGTGATTGTGATAACTACTGTGCCATAACACTGCTGAATGTAACATGAGTATAACATCAGCATGCATAATTTATTTATAGATTACAAACAAGTCTTTGATAGCATCAAAAGAACCAAAATGTGAAATAAAATTGGAAACCTAGGAATACCAAGTAAACTACTAAGGTTAATGTATAGATATGATTTAACAAGAACATCTGCAATTGTAAAGACGGAAGAAAGCTTTATAAAGCCTTAGAACCCATCAGTATCACAAAAGGAGTACGACAAGGAGATGTAATATCTTCCTCATTATTTTAGTGATAGAAGTTATCATGTGGAAGTTAAACCTAACACAAAAACTACATAAATATCTGCGTATATACATGACCTCGTACTAACCAGTAGGACAAAAGACTTAGTGAAAACATTTAAAAACTTACTAAAAGAATCAGAAATACTCATACTAATTGTGAATCACGATAAAACAAAATGTATGTCAACAGCACTAAATGAAGAATTAAATAGACCATTACGAACAGGAAATTACACCTTTGACCAAGTACCTATGTATGTTTTACTACCTAGGAACGCAATTAGAACAAACAACTTGATGCCAGAAATAAATGCTAAAATAAAGATAGGATTCAGAAGATATTTCTCCTATAAGAAGTTAGTACAGAACAAGATACTGAGCAGAAATACAAAAATTAAAACTATCATATGACCCGCACTAACATACATTGCTGAAACATGTCATAAACGCACAAGAAGAAAAACAGAATATGTGAGCGCAAGATACTGAGAACTACACGGACCCATATAAGAAGAATGAAATTACAGACTCCGAATCAACCACGAAATAATGCAACATATGAGAAATGAAGATGTAGTGAAAATGATTAAAACACAGAGAATTGGCTGGCTTAGACATATTATCTGAATGGATGCAAACAAAGGAACAAAAGTCATAATAGAATAGAAACATGGGACCCACAGAAATAGAGGAAAGCCTAAACGATGGTATGTAAGTCAGAAGATCTAAGAATTGAAAATAAAAGCCAACTGGCAGGAAAGAATGTAGAGAAATTATAAACCAGGCAAGAACACAACCAAATCTTTGAATCACGCCATGCCGAGGACTAATCCACCCCGGAAAGACATGGTTTTGGATTTGGAAGCCCATCTGGGGTGGCCATAACTCTCGTAGGGTTGCAGAGCCTTTAAGTAAGTAATTATTATAGATAATGTAAGATTTATAATATCCTATTACCTTTGAAAATCACAGCTTGGCTATCAAAACAATTGAATCGTTTATTTCAGAAACCTGCTATCTCCATATATTCACATTTTCAGAAGATAAAGAAAAACCTATCTTTTAAATGAATAAGAAATTTGGTTATTAACTCCTTTTGAATAACATTAAATTTGTTTGGACATTATTGTTGGTTTCCTTCATAAAAAAAATTGAAAAAGAAAAATAACAGCGGGTTTCTGTACGAAAGTACACTTTTACCTTCAAATTTTGCATTTCTTTAGTTAATTTTGGCATATTTTGATTTTATTAGGTATAAAAAGAAAAACTGGCATGGTGTATATATTTTATTTATTTCAACAATGCATCCAAGATAAAACATTGTTTTAGTAGGTCATAAGCTAGTAGGTATTACTTATTATGTCAAGATTGTAAATAACATTTAACAGAGCGTAATGCATTCTGCATTTTGTCACTAAACGATGTTTACCCTCTGAGATACCTTCAAGTCTCAAAAGTTCGCTGCATGCTGCTGTTTAATTTTATATTCAATATAAGTAAGGTTAAAAAAATATATAATAAAAACAATATTGTTATTTATATAAAACAATTATTTTTCCAAAGATTTCCCCCTGAAAATACTTCTCTGGATCCGCCCCTGCTAGGTACAATAAAAAACAGTGTTATAATTATTAAGCTTAAAAGTTTTTCAAAGAAGCACTTTTACACTTTATACTTATGGAATTTGTTGACTATCATTCTTTATTTTAAAAAAAACTACTACTACGTATCAATTTTCCGGTCTTAGCAAAATACCGGTACAGGTTTTAATCTTTGTTGTTAAATTTGAAAGATCTGGTTTTGATCTGCCTTTCTTAATAATTTGTAATTTCTCTCCAAAACTGTATGCGAAAAATTCCTTATTAATAATTTACAAACTGAACAAAAAATCGTCCCGATTCGGCTATATCGAAGGTACCCAAACCTTTCATCGAAGCAGTTGAATTTGCAGTCGTGACGATAATGCAATTTTAAATTTGTATACAGGCAAACTAAATAGAACTATTTGTCTTTAAAAAAATACAACTTATAAATTAAAATAATAAAATGCGACAAAATACAGTCTCATTCGCAGATTTACATTACTTAAGTAACACTAAATCGAAAAAATAACCAAATTATAATAAATAAACATTTGGGAACGAAGCACAATAAAAATTACTACCAAACAATGTTAACCAGCCAAACAGCATCCGTCTATTATAATACCCCGCGCTCGCTGATTCACGCCAAGGTTAAGAGAAGAACATTTGTAATCGGTGCTTATATTAAGTGTATGTATCACATTTGAATCGGTTTTACCTTTCCGTGCAAGTTTAATGAGCCTAATTTAAAATAGTACTCTAAATAATTATAATTTTTGCTGTACAGAGTTGATATTGAGCTTTAATTTGATAAATATTTCAATTTAAATAAACGATAACCATAATTTTACAAAAGTATTTTTGTTAGCAGTTTTTATTTTTAATAAGTTCTCAAAGCAAGCATTGCTTCCATGGACCGCACGCCACTGAATTTCTAGCTTAAATTATGTACATATACAGAAATGAAAATTACCAGATGTCAGTTACCACTATAGCGTTTGGTACTACTACGGGGGACTCAACTGAGGAGACGAAACGAGTCAAATAAAGCGTCCCCGACCTTGAACGTTAATTCAAGTTTGAACGTTACTTCTAGATGGCGCTACGATTCTGGACAACGCTGACAGTGTTGACAGATTATGCGATTTATCGCAAATTTTATCGCAAATCTGGCTAATTTTTATGAAACATTGCGACCCATATGGCACTCCAGCGAACTGTCAACAATGGCCAGCGTGGTCTGAGCGTTGTCAAGGACCGAAGCGCCCTCTAACGAAAATTTTTTAAAATACAGGCCATTGGGTACGCAAATGTTTGGAACGCCCATTGCCGATTCGTCTCCTCAGTTGAGTCCCCCGTAGGTACTACATATCAGCTCTAATTAATTACAGAAAACCATAGATTTGTAATGAAATGAATTGGAAACTATTATATCATGATGCCAAATAGGTGAGACCGTTCAAACTTTGGACATATAAGGTACCTATATTATTATAAAAAAAAAGTATGCAATTATACAAATCATAAACATAAGATTTTATAATTACTCATAAAATACGTTATTTTTATTTAATTTTATTAAATAATTCTTGATTTACACATGGTTACACTTAAATTTAGTGAGAAAACTTCTTGTGAAATTAAATTTGAATTTATTGAAACTCAGCAGGAAATCGATGATACCCAGCAAACACAGCAACATATTATTTACGTAACTGAGAGTAACATAATGCCTACATTATTATATAGCAGCTAAGTAAAATTCAAGTCATCTGGAGAGCGTTATGTCCGCCACATTACGCATCTGTTATTTACATAAATTCGATGTCACTGTTAATACATATGAGATAGGGGAGCGGTAGGCAATAGTGGAAGGGGGCAATAATGGAATTAATTAATAAAAAATTCAAATTTACCGCAAAAATTTTTGTATCGTGTGTACGTACTTTCCAATGTGGGTAGTAGTGCATGGCGGAAACAATTTTACGGTAAGCAATTTTTTTTGTGTTAAGTGTAGATGTTGAAAAAGACCTTGCATTTCAACTTGAAGATCAAGTTCGCTCCTTACTGAAGTAACAATTTCGCTAGAACTAGAGTTTTCGCTTTATAAATAAATCAATGGTGGAAAACTCTGTGAAAAATGTGAGGTTATGTAGTGCAATGTAGCAAGTTTGAATATTCAAGGTCTGTTTTACACAGGAGCGCGTCCACTATTACCTCCAAAATGGTTAGATGCGTGTTCAATAGTGGACATACCAAGCCACATGCGTGAATGTAATTATGGACTTGTTTGAATGTGTTTTTTTTCAGAGAAAATGGTTCGCAATCATCGGAATAAAAATATTAGAGTGAAATATGATACGAATGTTCTTCGCATGGCGTTAGCTGAAGTTAGGAGGGGAAGCACCTTGCGGGATGTAGCAGAAAGATATGAAATACCAAAATCTACATTGGGAAAATATCGCAATGCCAACCTGGACCAATTACACATTGGTGCAGGACGCAAAACAAAACTAAAAAAGGAAGATGAAGATGCATTGGCAAAATATTTATTTGAGAGTGGAAAATATGGCTATGGACTGACAAAACAAGAAGTTTTAACATTTGTGAAGGAATACTGCCAGCTCCACCAGATCACATGGAAGGAAGACGGTGAGTCTACCCCAGGCAGAGAGTGGTACGCTGGTTTTCTCAAGAGGCACCCTGAGCTCTCTGTAAGAAAAGGAGAAAGTATGAGCGCTCAAAGACTCAGAGGTGCAGATCCTTTCACAATTCAAGAATGGTACCGAAAATTTCAGAACACACTTATACGGGAAAAAATTACTGATGGACATTACATTTATAACTGTGATGAAACAGGATTTAACCATGATCCTAAAGATATTAAACTTATAGCGCCAAAAGGTCAAAAACGTATCTCGAAAAATATATCTGGGTCCGGAAAGAAAAATACAACTGTCCTGGCTTGTGGCAACGCAGCTGGGGAGAAATTACCACCCTTTATCATCTTTAAGGGAAAGTACGTATGGCAGAGTTGGATCCCTGATGATGACTATCCAGGCACCACATATACAGCTCAAAAAAAAGGCTGGATGGAAGGGGAACTGTTCATGAAATGGTTTAAGGAAATGTTCCTGCCTTTCATAAAAACGTCCGAAGAAAGAAATAACCAAAAAGTGATCCTAATTTACGACGGTGCTGGTGTTCACACGAGCTTTGAATTATCGAAATGTGCTGTTGATAATAACGTAATCTTGTTCAAGTTACCTGCAAATGTCACACATTATATGCAGCCACTTGATAAAACCGTTTTTAAATCTATTAAAGCTAGGTGGAATGATGAAATGCTAAAATTTAATCGTGAGTTCCCTGGCAGGAATTTGCCAAATGATGAATTTTCTAAACGCTTAAAAGTTGTTTGGGAACAAGCATTTAAGTCGGAAAATTTAATATCTGGCTTTAGATCCACAGGTCTTTTTCCCGTGGATTGGAAAAAATTTCCCGAAGAGGCGTATGACTTTTTAAAATTAAAAAGGTTTAAGGAATCTGAGAAAAATCGAAAGCAAAGCTCGCCGAATGTCACACAGGGAGCGAATAAAGTATCTGAAAATCAAAAGTCAGTGTCAACCCTTGTATCTGCTTGTTCAATGCCAAGATCACGTCATTCAACTGAAGATCCACTGCCAGGATCAAGTAATTCAACTGAAGATCCACTGCCAGGACCAAGTAATTCAACTGAAGATCCACTGCCGGGACCAAGTCATTCGACAGATAATCAGCAGCCCAGACGAAGTGACTTTGAAACGTTTATAAGAATGAAACTGACTGAAAATTTGAAAAAAGTTCCAGAATCACAAAAAAGGATAAGGCTATCAGACAATGTAGGAGACATTTTAACTTCAAAGAAAGCATTACAAATACTGAAACAAAAAGCATCAATAAAAAAGAAGACAGCTTGCATGGCATCGCTTTCAAAAGCCACTGCCAAAAGGCACATAACCAAGCCTAAGAGAAAGTATTCGTTTTCTTCATCTTCGAGCTCAGAATCAGAAGGTGAGATGGTATTGGAAAGCGAGTTCGAAAATGAGGATTGTGATGAAGATAGTGATATTGTAGAAGAAACTCCAACACTAAAGACTGTACCAAAGACTGTATTAAAGATTGTGCCCAAGACTGCTCCAAAGACTGATAGTGAAAATCAAAAACCTACCTCACATGGTGATGAAGAGGAAGCTAAGTCACCAAGAACTGTGCAAAATACTGATGATGAAAAACTAAAAGCTAGCAATGAAGTCAAGATTGGATCGTATGTAGTTGTGGAATTTATGTATGATGGAAACTCCAAGAAACAATTTATTAGGAAGTTTCCAGCCTATGTCAACAATAACAACAACAATGAGTACGAAGTCCATTGCATGAGATCGTACAAAGGGAAAAAAAACACATTTGTCTATCCGGAGGTTGCAGATGTAGTTTTTGTGAAAAAGGAACAGATTAAAGCTGTGCTACACCCAGTAAACATTTACAGAGGTATACATGTTTTTTCTGTTGATATTGAGTAAAATGTATTTCCATACTTCCAGAATTTACGACTGAATTTACACTTTAATTTTTTCAAATTTATATAACTTTTCTAAATAAAGACATATCGTTGCAAACAAAATAGCGTGTTAATTGTGGTCACTTATAGATTGTCCTCTATTGTACTCCAATTTTTCCAGCAGTTTATAGGTAAGATATGAGCCACGTCTACTATTACCCCCATCGTGTAATAGTGGACAAAAACTTCGAAAAAAAAAGAATTTTTTTTCTTGACAATGTATTAAGAAAGTACTCGTTTTTGAGATTACCCTTTTATAGTATACAGGAAAAGTAATAATTTGCCCCAAATTTAGAATCGTAGCTGCAAAATGTTCGGAAAAAACAACACCCTTGTCCACTAAAACACGTTTTGTCCACATTTACCTCCCGCTCCCCTATGTAAAATACAATCTGTATTACAAATATACACAAAGCGCCGTATATTTTACGTTTATTTAATTATGAGCATGTTCTATCATTATTGAAGTATAATTACTAATTTAAATATACATAAAGCAAGTGGACTGGATGAAATATCACCAAAATTAGTGAAAAATATAGCTTACTATATCAGTCCTATTTTAACTTATATTTTTAACTTATCTTTAGAAACTTCAGTATTTCCAGATGCTTTGAATGTATCACTAATTATTCCTATTCATAAAGGTGGAGCTAAAGATCTACCCACAAACTATAGGCCAATAGCTCTTTTAACAATTTTTTCAAAAATCTTTGAAAAGCTTATTTATTACCAAATGTTTACTTTTTTGGAGAAATACGAGTATTTTTCAGAAAATCAATATGGTTTTTTGAAAAATAGAGGAACTGATTTGGCTCTTGTAAATTGTTCAAAATATATATCTGATCATTTAGATAATAGTGACAAAGTTACGGGATTATATATTGACATAAGAAAAGCTTTCGATTCAATATCGCACGAAAGAATAATCCAGAAATTATATGCTGCTGGTATCCGAGGACCAATGTTAAATTGGTTTAAAAGTTACTTTGATAATAGATTACAGTGTACTAAAGTCAATGCAATACAAATTAGCTTCTCTAAAATAATAGCCGGAGTTCCCCAAGGTTCAACTTTGGGGGCACTATTATTCTTGATATATGTTAACGATTTGTGCAATGTCAATTTTAAAGGTAAACTATTTACATTTGCTGATGACACAGCTTTAATTTACCATTCCAATACGTGGAATAAAAATTATAACGATATTAACCTAGATTTAAAATTAATTAATAAATGGTATTCTTTAAATAGCATGACATAATAAATGCAGAAAAAACATATTACATTGATTTTTCTTTAAGACCTGTTAATAACTTTGATACATACCATATACAATGTCATAAAAATATATGTCAGTATCAAATCCCATGTCCTACCATTTTAAGAAAAGACAAAGTAAAATATCTTATATTTTCGACGGCGTATTATTCGACTCTAAATTCACTTTTAAGGAACACGTTTCATATATTATTTCTAAATTACGATATGCTCTCAGTAAATTTTATTTTATTAAACGTATTATTCCACATTACCTAAGAAGATCTCTATATTTTGCATTGGTACAATCAATTTTAAGTTATGGAAATAAATGTAAATCACACCAACGGTTTACATACAATGGAAACTTATAAAAGTTTAAGTATACCTACATTAAAACAGCTATACTGTATTAATGTCTGCAAATTTTTTAGGAGGCATTTAGCAACATTAAAACTTGAAAAATATGTAGACCAAAAACAAATAGAGAAATATAAAATACCGTTTTGTCATAAAACAAATACACAAAGAATGTTCACTTTTTTATCAATAAAAATAATCAACATTAATTTAATAATAATATAAAATAATTTATATAGTAAAGTTTATTTATAATTACTCATTGTATAATTAATCCTTAACGGCTTAACTTAGTAAACTACAAGTTAAGCCGTTAAATAGATAGTTTTAAATTATTACCTAAAACAAAGTTTTGTAAAAAAAATAAAAGAGTATTTCTTGAATCAAGACATATGTGAAAATTTGTTAATGAGACCCTGTTATATTCCAATTTTGTAATTTCTTAATATAAGTTGTTATTAATTTTTACATTTTTTCATTTATATTTTTAAATCATCTACACACTAGATTGATTATCTTTGTAGATGGTCTAGTAAATATCCAACTACATACCATATGAACCTACATACCATATTAGTATAAAAAATACAAATTATATATTTTTTTCTATTAATTTACGTAGTTGTAAAAACCCATTAATTATTAAATAAATTATTATTATTATATACATATAAAATCGCTTTACGTACAACTTTACCTGTAACTACCCTGTAATTGTCTTTGTGCTTACCTGTAATCCCTTTGCAACATGATCTTTACGTTAAAGCAACAATTTTCAATTTTCCACTTTGTGTAGCATAACTTATTTCTTTAAAATAGTAAAGATTCCTGTAGTAGTAAAAATTAGGAGAATAAGAAAAACTCACAACAACATTTTTATTTATTTTGTTTATTAAAAAAAGAAAAAGATATATAGTTATTAATTAATAACTTATATAAAAAAATCTGTATTATTACATAGCATGCAACATAACTAAATAGAAAAAAATCAAAAGCTATGTATAAACAACATTAATCAAAATTGAAAATGCCAACTGATCAAGATTATTCCTGGTTTTTAACAAATTATGCCATTCGGCTTCGGCATTCCTAGTAAATGATATGACGCGTACCTACATTGCTGAAATTTGTTGAATCTACCTTTTTATGGTATTAATTTACAGTGGCCTAATATATTTTGCCTTGTAACGTTTTCATAAACAATAAATACGTTTAATCAGTTATCGCCATTTTAAAAATACGTTTCACTTCATAATAAAATATGAATTCACTGGAAATTAAATTTGTAGCGGCTGTTTGTTGCACTTCCGAAATGTTTCCGTCACAGAAATAAAACGGATGGTTATTGTATTTCAATATTTACACATACATTCAATATACACATAAAACAAACAATGGGCGACCACGATTTAAATAACACACGTCCGCACGATTAGGTGGTACACGCGTTACTAATGTTTTCCCCCGCACTTTGCAAACAAATTAGTGGTTAAATGTTAAATATTTAACTAGTAAAAAGTGTGACGTAAAATACAAATCACATTAATGTCGCATATATGTAAATCTGACGACACCAGATTTTACATTAATTATTTAATATCGAAAATATATAACAAATGTTATATCACCAAATTTACATGTGGGGTATGTAAATGTGTTTACATAACGCATTTTACTTGATTCTTATATAGCAGGCAAGTAAATGTCACAGTTTTGTTTACTGGGTAGCTTCATATACCGCACTGTGAAATTGTCGACTTTTAAGCTATATGAAATCTTGAACTATGAAAACTTGAAAATTATGAAAGTAGAAAGTTTAGTAAAATTTGAAATACTTGGAACTTTCAGTGCTGAAATTTCGAAATCTTAATCTTCTGAAATACAAATTATTAAAACTAACAACATTAAAATTTCAAAACTTTTAAAATTGAAGCTACCTTAGCTTTGTGGCTTAAAAGCAACTTTCTTACTCTTCAACTTCGACGAGAAATCTAAAAAATTGTTTAGAAGTTAAAATTTACTAATATTACAAAATCTAAAGCTAGAATTCAGAAAATTTTTGATTTCTAAATATGCAAGTTGCTGAAACTGAGAAACACGAATGCTATATAATAAATATGTGAAACTTAAAATTCTGAAGCTGGCAATGTAAAGCTTTGGAACACTAAAACGTAATATTACACATATTAAAACTTTAGAATGTTTCAACTATGGAAACTTAAAAAACATAGTAACCAGTTAAATGCAAGCATTCTCTTTAAACCAGATTTGATTTTTTTCAAGAAATAAATCCGAACTTTCCAAAACTTCAAAACAGCACAGGGTCGCAATGTTCCCAATTTATATAGTTCGAAGTTAGAAATTTCTAAGGTTGACATATTATCTAGAAGTGACACAAATTTTGTAAGTTCCTTAGTATTTATTGTTAATTTAAAATGATTTTAAGATTTTCCAAGAAAAAGTTACAAAGACAAAGCTTCATAAACTTAGGAACTTAAAGTGACTTCCTTTATACATATATAGTTGTTAAATTTCTGTTTTAGAATTTCGAAGACTAGGGTTTAACTTAAGTTTCAATGATTTGAAGTGTGAAAGTTGTAACGACGAGATTTCACGGATTCAGATTTTCCAGGGGATTGTAGAGTTTAATAGGTGCAAAATTGTAAAGAAGTAAAAAAACAAAGAAGATTAAGTGCTGTAGTTGTATAGTTATTATACATTGCAATGTATGTAGATATCTACAGTGGAAGGGCAGAAACAAGTTCTCTGTGCAAGGCTTTCGTAGTGGGACAAACAAACAAACATATACGCCTTTTGAGATCTGGCGCCTCTCCTTCGACTAAGCACTATAGGAATGAAACCTGCATAATCAAATCCAGTTTTGAAAAAGAGTTTCGCTTGCTGAACTCGACATTCTGATGGAAGTTCACCGATGAAAGGATATTGAACATTAGGTCGCGCCCTAAAACAAAGATTACACAGAAATTAAATTGCGGACAACTCCGCGGGCGTCGATTATCCAATACCGTTATGTTAATAAAGAGAAAACCCAGTAAAAAAAACTGTGACATTTACTTGTCTGCTATATAAGAATCAAGTAAAATGAGTTATATAAACACATTTGCATACCCCACATGTAAATTTGGTGATATAACATTTGCTATATATTTCCGATATTAAATGTTTAATGTAGAGTCTGGTGTCTTCAGATTTACATATATGCGACATTAATAATGTGATTTGTATTTTACGTCACACTAGTGCGGGGGAAAACATTAGTAGCGCGTGTACCACCTGATCGTGCAGACGTGTGTTAAATCGTGGTCGCCCATTGTTTCTTTTATGTGTATGTTGAATATAAATATTATTAAAATACCATAGCCAGTTTCATTTCGGAAGTGGAATAAACAGCCGCGACGAATTTAATTTCCAGTGAATTCATATTTTATTATGAAGTGAAACGTATTTTTAAAATGGCGATAACTGATTAAACGTATTTATTGTTTATTACAACGTTTCAAGTCAAAATATATTAGGCCACTGTAAATTAATACCGTAAAAAGATAGATTCAATTATTAAGTGTTTATTATTATTAGGTCAGTTATTAGGCAAATTATTTCAGAAATGTACGCGTCATATCATTTAATAGGAATCGAGAAGTTGAATACCTAAAACCGAATGGCATAATTTGTTAAAAAACCAGGAATAATCTTAAAACAGTTGGCTTTTTGATTAATGTTGTTTATACATAGCTTTTGATTTTTTCCTATTTTGTTATATTGCATGCTATGTAATAATATAATACTGATTTTTTCTCTATAATAAGTTAATAATTAATAACTATAACTTTTCCTTTTTTAATAAACAAAATAAATAAAAATGTTCTGAGTTTTTCTTTTTCTTCTAATTTTACTATTACAGGAAGGAATCTATTACTATTTTAAAGAAATAAGTTATTCTATACAAAGTGGAAAATTTGAAAATTGTTGCTTTAACTTAAAGATCCTGTTCCAAAGGGATTACAGGTAGGAAGTGGATCGCCGCCTAAGAATTTGCGTGGAACTGCAATGTATCGATTTTATATATGATAGAACATGCTCATAATTAAACAAACGTAAAATATACGGCGCTTTGTGTATGTTTGTAATACAGATTGCATTTTACATATCTCATATGTATTAACAGTGATATAGAATTTACGTAAATAACAGATACATAATGAGGCGGACATAACGCTCTCCAGATGACTTGAATTTTACTTAGCTGCTACATAATAATGTAGGCACTGTTACTCTCAGTTACATAAATAATATGTTGCTGTGTTTGCTGAGAAGGAAGCAATATTGGATGCCGACTATCAAATTATGATTGCCGAAGCCCAGTCGACCACCCACTCTAACAGTCTCACCTTCAAGAAAAGATCTAATTTTTTAAACGAAGATGTACAAATGCCATTCTTTTCCAAACAAGTTATTACATCAGACGCGAAATGTATCCTTAGAACAATTTGCAAGAGGACACTTTCCGCTATATCCAAATCGGTGATAATAGTCGGGTAGCAAGCATCTCAAAAAACGCTTATTTAAAGAGTTGGTCCGGACTCGATGACACACGTGTTTTGAAAACGGTTTTTTATGTAGATTTTCCTGCTGAATTCGAATCCGGAAGGCGCCCGTCGATTTGGAATGACCTTGAACGTTAAAAAGTCATTTTTACGTAAAATTTCAAATAATCAAAAACGCGTTTCTTTTTAGTTTGCACTGTCATAACTTCGTCTTGGATGGAGCTAGAAAGTTAATTGTTGCTTCAGAAAATTCCTTGCTTCAGAGTTGTAGATTGCAACGTCCTACTTAAAATTTAGTTTTGAGAGAAAATATCTGAGAAAATTGCCATTTTGTTATACTATGTCATATTTGTGCACTAGAATTCTCACTATGCGAAAAACTGTTTTATTACAAGAGATAGACGCCTATATAATCGAGACTATATTTAGTAAAAGGTCCAAAGAAGTTTTTGGTGAAAAAAGTCATACCGCTATCTGTAATACAGACGAAATTATTGAAATATTTTAATATCTGCTACGCGGGCGACTACAACTCTCGAGCTCCAATAACGTAGCTAAACGCCTAATTATGTGAGTGTAACAAATTAACTGTGATATGCAGACATTATTTTATTGTATGACATTTGCATTCGCATGGACAAGGTACTGTACGCTGTAGAACAGTCGTAAAACATAGTATACGTACATTATGTACTTATATAAAATCTGGCTGAGATGCCAATGACGTTGTAATAGGTGCTGTTGTTTCATCTGCATCCATAATTCAACCAAATTGTAGTATTTCCGGGAAATTATCATTAATATTCGCAAGAGTCTTATAAACAGATGTTTTATAATATGCTCTTCGAATTTGGTATCAAAAATCAAAATCCTAAATAGTATATAAGCTTAGAAAATCATAATTTTAGGACACTTCCTGACATCAAGCGAAAGAGTAAAGTCGTGTAAGAAATATAGTACTAATGTAAATAGACACTTCTGAATATAAAGCGACGCAGTAAAGTCGTGTTAAAGACAATAGTAAAAATGTGAATAGGCAGTTCCTGATAGACGACGAACGTGAACGTATGTAAAGTTCAGTACAGTAAATAAAGCGACAGAGTAAAGTCGTGAAAAAGTAATATTGTAAAAATTTAAATAATCTAGTCTTTATTAGACAGTTAAGTTGGTTGATAAATTGAATACGTCGAAAGTGTATAGTTGTTATAAAATTATAAAAGTGTTTATAAGGCTATAAATAACCACCTAATTAAATTACTAGCTAAAGTTATTGCTAGTCAATAAACCTTTGTTAAAACCATAAACTGGTGTTTTATTTATTTAAACACATAAACAAATATTCTTCGAACAAGGGAAATAGTACCCGCAATTAATAAAATAACCAAAAGTGAGTTATCAAGATCAAGTGTGTTGATGGTGTTATATTTGAAGTCCATGGAAGTCAATCGAAATTGGAATCCAGGATTGGATCAACATAAGGTGACATACGCTGCCAATGGTATTGGAGAAGACCAACTTTATAATAAAGGTAGGAAGTTATTTCCTTTTGTATTGGTATCTGTCGAAGAAAAGACTATCGTTTGTGAGGTGTAATTAAGTGATTGGAACAATTTAGCTATAATTAAACTTAGTTAAGATTAAAATTTAAAAGTGATTTCAATTTCAATTTGTATATTTTTAAAACCACAAGAATCCACATTCGCCCTGAGATGTTTTTCTTATTAATTTAATTCAGTTATTTTATGTTATTTATTTGGCGCCCAACTCTCTTACGTAAACTTGAGTTATTCAAGAACTCACGTAATATTATCTTTACATATTGATTTATTTATAAATCAATTATCTACGATCTAACAGCAATCATTCGTTATTTGAAAGTATTTGATGAAATTGAATATAAAAACAATATTTTATTTTTAATTAGCCAAATTCATCGCATATATTTATATTTTGCTAGCCAATGTGGGAAAAGTTTAAATTTTTCTATTTATGCGAATTCACCGCATATAAATTTGTCGCTGTCAACGTGGGGGTTTAGTAGATTAGATAATCATTTGATTAATAAAAGGTTTTGATATTTATTAGGCGTTTGTAGGTTATAATAACTGATTTGGCATTTGATTAATATTTGGTTTTCTTTGAATATTAGGCTTATAATATCATATTATTAGGGCTTAGTAGAATATTAAAACAGAGTAGATTTTGTTTAGTGATTAATGTATGATGTCGGTTAAAAATATTTATTCTGCCGCGGAAAGTATTTTAATAGCGGAAAGTATTAATAGTATTAATGTTATTCCATTACATTTTCAAGAAAACTCTCATCTCATGCCTCTAGCTATCACCTGAACGACACTCCTTTACAAAGGGTAGTGCAGGTAAGAGATTTAGGTACGTATAATACTGGATGAAAAATTGTCATTTACAAACCATTTAGATGTGATAGTTCAGAAAGCGCTGAAAAAATTGGGATTTTTAATAAGAAATACAAAATCTTTTGTTAATGTAAACTCGTGTATAATTTTGTATAATGCCTTGGTAAGAAGCAACTTGGAGTATTTGTCAGTTATCTGGAATCCATACTATGACAGACATATTGATAGATTAGAAAGAGTCCAAAAGAAATTTATTGCTCATTTAAATTATAAATTTAATCGTGACCGTTTTTATTACACGTATGAAGAGAATTTGCGTTTTTACGGTATTGATTCCCTATCAAATAGGAGAAAACTTTCCTATGTTACAACATTACACAAAATAATAAATACTTTAGATTGCCAATATCTAACAATTAATCTGTATTTTAGGACTAACTTATATTGCTGTCGAGATTTTAAGTTATTTCATTTAAAAAATAGTCTAATAAACTACGGTCTTAATGCACCATTAACCAGATTATTGGATACTTACAATAAATTCTTTTTGGATATCGATTTATTTTCAAATTCTTTGCAACTTGTCAAAAAAGCAGCTAGATATAAAATTAATGTCATTAACTAAAAGTTAAATATATTAATATTCTTTCCTCAGTTTACTTATCGTTGTGTTACTTAATACTAATAATAGTATATAAACTGTATAATTTAATTTCTAACTTATTTAAAATTTATAATTTAAAATTAATATATTTACTGATCCATTTGTTACATGATATTATATAAATTCAACAGTATAATCTAACCTATTTAAAGATTATAATCTATTGATGATACCTACTTTTTCATTTCATAATTTCATTACTAAAATGTAAAATATATATATGTAATTATGTGGACGACACTTAAGAAAAATTTTTTTTCTTTTTTTTTGTTTCTACTAATAATTACCTTTCATAAATATTAAAGTTAATTTTTTTTCCTTTTAAACTATAAATAATATTGTTATATAACAATAAATACTTTGCATTGTTTAGTTTTAATTTATTTATGTTATAATTCTGTGGCTATTACTTTTCCATGTCATTACTTAAATGTAATAATTGTTTTGTAATTATGTGGAGTACACTGTATAGATCGATGTTAAGGGTTTTTCTGTTAAAGGGAGTTGAATCATCCTGTTGAATGACTCATATATTGTAAAATAAATAAATAAATAGCGAGAAAAAGGTGTATAGATAAGGAATTAGTAGTTTCTGAGAAGCAGAAAGCTTTAACGAAATCTCGGGCGGTCGACGTGGTCGAGCAATGTGATTCCTGCCTAAATGTCAGAGTTTTGTTTACTGGGTAGATTCTCCAAAATATTTCAGTTTCGCCATTTCTACCCTATTTTTCATTACAACTTTCAGTGCAGTGTTTTTTCCTATTTGAAAAGGATAGCCGAGCTGAAAGGCATTAATTAGTAACTCCGCTAGACGATCTTTGGAACCTTCCTCTTCTTCGGCAACGGTTCGAACTCGCCCGTAACCTCGGGACACTTGCTTCGCGGCTTCAAATTCTACGTTTCCTCGTCTCTCAGTCCATCAATGAAGGTCTGTACAGCGAGTTGCCCCAGAAATGAATCAGGTGCTGTAGGGTACGCCAATCGGACCAACCGCGCAACATCGGCTACAAACTCTTGGAAGGCTTTCTCCATTCTTCTGAACACGATTCTTCACCTGCGCATGGTACACTTGTTGAAGATGCGCGGCTCCGCATCTTATCACCAACCGAAAGACTAACAGCTGGTAATCGCTTTCCTGCCCTGCTGGAATTGTTTGCAAGACATTTAACGCACCTCCACGCAAAGCCACAGTTAAAAAACGGCCTTTTCCTTGCCTGTCCATCCGTACCCCAGCGGCCGCATCAAATTGTTTATAGTAGGTGGACCAAGGTATCTTTCCATCAAACGTGGGTGGTTTCACTATTATCCCTGCGGTAGGACTTCTTTAATTTGTTTATTTACTTCACCAAACGGCAACTCAGACGTTCGAAAAAACCGTAGTTGAGTTATTCTTATTATTATTATCTTCGAGCACTTTAGTTATGCTATCTTTCTCAATTATTGGTGGTAGTTGCATTTGGGCTATTCTCTCTTCTACCATCTTTATTACCCTATCCTGTTTCGCCAATTTAATTTCTAATAATCCTAACGCGTTGGAGTTTTCCAACAACTCTTCGAAAACTTTATCTTCCAACGCTTTGACATTTTTCAGCAATTCTTCTTTAAGTATTCTGGGATTTCCCAATAATTCTTTCTTTAGCATTCTATTATTTTCCAAAACTTTTTCTTCTAGTGCTTTAGTATTTTCCATTACTTTTCTAGAATTTTCTTCGGACTTTCAAGAATTTCCCAGTAACTCTTCCTTTAACATTCTAGAATTTTCTTCGTACTTTCTAGATTTCTCTTTGAACTTTTTCAGTAATTCTTCCTTTAATATTCTAGAATTTTCTTCAGACTTTTCCAGTCATTCTTCTTTTAATATTCTAGAATTTTCTTCCATTTTACTTAACAACACGTTAGTATCAATTGCGGGTCCAAGTATTTCGAAGCGGAAAGTTTCGGCGTCCTCGTTATGTTCTAGAAACCATTTTTTTAACCGATTTATTAAAACTTCTTTCTTTCCATTAATATCCAAATCTCTCTCTTCAAGTTCCCTTTTCAAATCTATTACTTTGAGTTCATTTAGCAATTTCGTCGCCATTCTGATTATTTGTTGGGATTATTCTTAACACTAAAAGTTTGTTCTCACAGCACTTTATTTATTACGCGATTTTATTTATCTTAAAATCCCGACACCTGACAACACTGCAACGTTCTTTTTAAAATAATAACAAAAATGCTGTTTAATCGTCTATTAACAAGAGAAATATTATTTACATACACCAATTTAATCTTAACTAATTAGTTAACACTATAATTAAAAACTGTTTAACGAACTTAAATGTTAGATATTTACAAACTTCAAGTAGATTATATAAGGACTATTTATTTATTATTACAAGATTTATTAAACATTTATTTATGCACTAATATTACTAATTACACAAAGTACATTTCAATTCACCGGTTGAACACTAATTAAATTCCCTTCTGTGCCCGACGGTCAATTTATATCTCCCATGTATATGTTCTAGAAGACGTTTAAACATACTCGTGTATGTTTAACGACTAACCGCCAGCTGATGAGTCATATATCTCGATCATCGTAGATGGACCGGGAATCTTCTAGAATTGTAGCCCGTCTAGCCGCCAGCTGTGTGTCATATATATCTCGAATGTTCTAGTATGTTCTTCGCGGTGGATAGGGGATTTCCCCCATTCGTTACAATAAGGTTTACTATCGCACGCATGTCTCTAACGTAGGTAGAACCACGTTTAGTATTTACAGTATTTAGCAAATGTAGTGGCCTCTTTTGACACCAATAATAACTGAAAATCCAAAGAAAACTGATTTCCAATTATTCGTCTTCTGATCTTATTAATTCATCTATTAAAATGAAACAAAAAGCAAAGTGAAGTACGATTAATAAACTACTCAAGCGCTTTTAATTTTTTCCGAATTACCGTTGGTTAATATTTTAGGATTTTTTAAACATCAATCAATTTTTCTGTGTTTTTATTGCAAACTTATTTTCATTAAAAACACTTTTTCCTTAAATCCGAAATAGCACGAGGGTAGCATGGACTTTCTTCTTTATTTTGGTTCAATTAGGGTGTGATAATTTTAAGATATTACTGAATGAGAAGTATAGAGCGAAAAGCATTTTACACTGAGAAAAATGATAACTATAAAGTGACAACTATACTATAGTAGACCGACTTTTTGTTTTTCTAACCTAATTTCAGGTCAAGAATGAACACCTGATTTGCTAAATGAACTATCTGTTTATAGTTAACCGGTTTTTGGTAAATTTTACCCGGGTTCTAGTAAAATAAGCCACTACCTTACTTGGGTTAAATCTACATGTACAATAACTTACAAGTCAAACTAAAATAGCTTAGCAGTTTGGAGTTCCAGATAATATCGTATTTCATTAAAACCTTTTTATCATTATATTGGCACATTATTGGCTGCATAATACTAAATATTTCTAATTAAAAAAGAGATTTTAGTCGACCTTTTATTATGAACTTAATAATTATTTCTTTCCTTTTAATACGACACTCTTATAAAACAAAACAAAATAAAATAATAAAATTTATTAAATTTTATTACACAAGCTAGTCCGAGCACAACTTGTTTATGCAATAAATTACAGCACCGTGTATGCTATACATAACACGAATTTTGTCAAACCAGGGAGTATGGTTGAAATAACCCAAAAGGTATGGTAAATTCAACTATTTTTTGCTTCTACCATATGGGAGTGTGATTCATTTAACCTTATTGGGTCAATTTAACCAAAAACATTTTACTAAAATCATATAGTTCGTATTACACACAGGTATTGTTGTCAATTTTTGTTACATATTTTCAGGTTGCTGCAACTTATTTGTGGTTAGTTTAACCTGACTATTATTCTCAGTGTAGCTATCATAAATTCCTACGTACTATAGACCCTTCATTCACATTGTTATACAATTGCATTCGACCTTTTAAATATTATTTATTATTAATTTCTCCGTGACTTTTTTTATTGTTGTTTGATATCCTCTGATTATTTTTTGAAATCTTTCTTTCTCAATTTCAACAAAAGAACTTGTTTTGTATGTTTATAAGCAATTATAACAAAAAGAGAGGTTGTGCTAAAATGTAACGATGTGCACATTCTTCTCTTCATATTGCATTGCCCTGTATGTTAACAGCGCCAAATTAAATACGTGATAAATCAATATTGTCGTCATGGTGCTGTGTATAATAATACAAACATGCCATACAGTTTCGATTTTTAATTTATATGTTTTTCGTATTTTAAGTAAGTTTTCAAAATTAAAGAACTACCATGCCACGATATAAAGCGAAAATATTAATTATTGGTCCAATGAATGTAAATATATTTTGAAAATTTTCTAGCAAGTACCTTTATCTGTATCTTTGTTTACAGAGTGGTAAAAGCTCTTTAGCGAATTTTTTGTGTGATCTCAACATTATTCTGCCGTTAGATATTAGATCAACAAAAGGTTTAAGAATTCTGGAATATGACATGACCGATGTTGAAGTAGGAGGAAGTAAAAGTGAAATTGATATTCAATTATGGGATGCAAGTGGTGATGATAAGTAAGTTTATCTGAGCAATTAACATAAATATGCATTTTATTAAAGAGAACAAAATCTTATTTAAGGTATTCGTCGTTCTGGCCAGTCTTTCGTAAAAATACAGACGGCGTTGTATTTGTATATTCTCAAGAAGACGATTTTGGCGTAAGAAAGTTAGATTTGATGTATAATTATTTTGTTACGCAACCGAATTTAAGTCCTAGAGCTTGTTTGGTGTGTGCTATGCATTCCGAAGAAATTAATGCAAAACTGTGTAAGTAAAAACTTTATTACAAGCCATCTCATGTATTAGCTTGGTCAGAGATATTACCTATACAGGGTGTAACGACTACGTATAACTAGGGGGGGGGGTAGCTGTAATGATTTAGCTATTTAGAATATATACGGTCGCTTTCTGAGAAAATCCCATTTTAAATTTTACGACCATTGTACTCACCTTACATTAAAAATACGAAACAATAAAAAAATATTTTAAAATTTTTAAAAAATTAAAATTTTTTGCTTGTTTAGTACTGTTAATGTAATGTGAGTGCAATGGAGTACTTAAAATGAAAATGCGATTTTCTCGAAAACTAGCAGGAAGCGACCACATGTTAAAAAGAAAAATATGCTCTAAATCATTACAGCTACCCCTCCATTACCCGTTTTTTTAGTTATATTAGTTACACCTTATACAGTGCGAGTGTAAAGTCTGGAACTATCGCAATAAATCGTTTATTAAACGTTTTTGAAAAAAGTCCTCGAACACGTCAATTTTTATCTTAAATGAGACATATTTTACTGTAATCGTCACTTAAAGATCGTCTTTTGTTTTTGAGTTATGACGTAAGCGATAATTTTTTTAAATGGAAACCTTAATGTTTTATGATGAATTTGGAAAGAGCCTGAAATTCTAAAATCAAATATGCTAAAAAAGTATGGTACTGTATTTTGAAATTTTCGAGATAATTGCCGTTAAAGTTTTAAAACAAAAATCTGATAACAATAAAGAGTTCCAAGTTTTAATAAAAAAATCAAGTAGCCATGTAACAATTGACAGCGTTAAAATTATGACAGTTTTTTATCAGTTTATCTGTTTTTATTGTGGGATTCTTTACGTAATTCAGTAAATAATGGTGCGATATTTGACTGAAAAATAGCGAATTGAAATTTTAATATTGAAGGGATGTGGCGACCGTACTAGAACACAACAAGAGGTTTGTGAGATATTTAATAACAAGTATCCTGATAAAGAACCTATCACAAGAGCGACAGTTTCCAAAATAGGAAGAAAGTTTTCTGAACTCGGACAGGTGAGAGATCGCCATAGGGGTGGTCGTCCAACAACCGAAGAAGGTAACGAATTATTTCGAGATTTACGATTTACGAGAACTAGCCGCAAATAATGACATTTCTCAAAGGTCAGTTATAAAGATTTTAAAGAAACATAAATGGCATCCCTGGATTTCTTAAGAAACGATTTAATTCCTGCTCTTGCGGTGCTTTATCCGAACAATGAAGATCCGGATCTACCAAGCAATACATTATGGTTTCAGCAAGATGGTGCTCCGGCCCATTTGGCTATTGGTGTTAGGAATTATTTAAACGAAATTTTTCCTGGTAGATGGATAGGCAGAAGGGGAACTGTTGAGTGGCCTCCGAGATCACCCGATCTAACTTCGATGGATTTTTTTTATGGGGCTATCTAAAGAGTAAGGTTTACATAAACCGCCCACAGACAGTAGAAGAGCTACAGCAAACAATTCGCACAGAAATAAGATTAATTCCACCCGAGACTTTGCGTAAAGTTCGTGACGAATTTCAGTACAGACTCGGGTACTGCCTTGCACAAAATGGTGGTCAGTTCGAACATTTAATTTAATTGTTTTTCTTTACTTTGTTATTTCTTGTTTCTTTTGTATTTCATAATAATTTCAATACATTATACCCAATGAAACAGTAAATAAGCTATCAAATCATTGACCTATTTGACGTGTTTTCGATTTTTCATTACTATTATGTACAATATCTTCCAAATAGAAAAATACAATATCACACTTTTTTATCATATTTGGTCTAAGAATTTCATGCTTTTTACAAATTCACCATAAAAAATTAGGGTTTCCATTTACAAAAATTAGTAGATAGGCAACAAGAGTTTTAGCGCAAAATCCCATGTTATTTCTTATGAAGGTCCAAGATAGAATTTTTGGTCAATTTCAAGGTCATTCGCGGTCTAGCGCGTGACATCACCGCGCTCGCGTTATACGCGGATCAGCGTGCGATATTACCACGTATACGGATCAAATCTACATATTACACAGTGATTGATGCAGTCGTCCTAGATCATAGGGATTTTTATAACGAAGACATCACTGCATTCTAGGGCTTCACCCCCAGAAACAGAGCCCCATTGCAAGCGAAAATGATTATACTTCTACGCTCACATCTAACTAACCACGTGATTAAAATTATTGTATTCTAATGAAACTTTCTACTCCAAAGAGATCATGAAATTTAAAGAAACCGACAGTCCTTGATACAACTGCGAGGTTTGCAAGCTCGACTAACTGATATATCTATGTCAGTAGCTACCCTTCGTGAAGGGCTTTCGGATCTCAAGCTTAAGAAAAATATTATTATTGTAATATTATATAATTACTACATTAATAAATGCTAGTCATGTGCTGACTGTATCAACTACACGACAGAGCTGGCTATCTATTCTCATTCGACATGTAATACTCATATGGCAATTTAAGCTCATTTCTGCAACGTCTTAATTGCACGACACGGAGTGGAGTGCAATTACGTTGCAGAAATGTCGCTCAAAAAATTTCCGGCAATAATCAATGCACTTGGTATATTATAAGTGAAAATCATCCTCATCGCGGTCGAGATTTAGGAGGGCTTGGCTGTAATTTACACGCGATTGGCAGACTGTAGCTCAGCTTTACACTGAAATACGTTTTATAGAGATAATTATAAATGAAAAGATGCTATGATAATAATTACACGGCCGTTATCAATTTACTTGTAAACTATATTTTAAATGTTAGCTTTACGACGTTTAAATTTAAACATGTCAAGATGCAATAGAGATAATCAGATAGGGAGACAGTTAATCATGACGAAAGTATGCAAATCTCTATGTATAGCCTTGCGTGCACTTATTATTTTACGTTTTAAACTTAAATCATATGAGCTCGAAATGCTGATAACTCTAAGAGAGAACTAAACGATTCGAGTCTAATTATAAACTTATATATGTATCAAAACCTTTCCGATATCTACCGTTGTTTAGGGAACAATCTTTATTAATATCTAGGAAATCATACGGATCCTTTCAACACATACGACAAATGTTTTTAGAGTCCGCATAGTTAACATTCCTACATCATGATTCCTATACACATGCTTTAAATTTAATTCCTGTTTAAAAAAAGAATAATCAAAATAATAAATAGTACTTAAATTTTCTTATGTTAATGATGCGTAGGTTAAATCAGCATGATTCAGAGTTCTGAAACAATACAATTAATCATCAGAAACCAATTTTTCATGAAGAAACAAGTGTATTTACTCATGCGTTAACAAACAAAATAAATAAAATTCTTTGAACAGCATTTAGTAGAATGAGTCATTTATATTTCATAAATCAGTAGATTCTTGTTTTTAAAAATCATTATGCAGCGTTTCTTCAGTTGTTACAGTGCGTATATTTCTCGAGTGATTTAAATTAATCGTTTTTTATAATTAGCGTTAATTTGTGTAGTGGTTTCTTGTTGAGTATATCTAATTTAGTAGGTATGTTCATTCATTTTTATTATATTCGGATGCTCGAATAGTTTATTTGGTGAAAATGATTGATATTTTTTAATTATAATCTCTCAAGTGGTTTTGTTAAAGAACACGTCGTTTGGAGTGTTCTTTAAGCATAGGCTGGCTAATTAGTAAACATAATAAATTTGCGATGTGATATCTTGTTAACATCAGTTAATTTTAATATGAACGTTCTTCCCTTTTATATTTTAGACTCTAATAGATTTGTTTATTTATAGAATATGTTAATATTTCAATTATTATAATCTTCTTAGTTGATTTTGATAAAGTTAATGTTAACACACTGATATATCAATCAAAACCGGTTGTGGGAATTAAATAAAATTAAATAAACGATATCTCAGTAATAATAGATTTTCTAATTAACTTTCAACCGTGCTTTAACCGATGTTAATAAATCATTTTATATAATTTTATTATTTAATTTTTTATTGTGTACTCTGTAGCGTTGTAATTTTTTTCGATTATTAACGTTAAACGCGTGATGAAAACCCTATGTAATGCTTTATTTCTCTTTATACTTCTTATATTGATTATTTCAGTCTTTTTCGTGTGGTGCTAGAAGCTTGTGCCTCAGCTGTATGTGTAGAGACTATATAAGAAACATCAACATCTACGTTAGCTCATTATTAATACAACCTTCGTGTTGACATCATCAGTTGCAACGTTCATCATCAGTTATTAGTTCGCTTATCATAATATCGTTAAAGACGTTGCCTGCGCTATCCTGTACATCAAAACAAAGGTAGGATTCGATTAAGTAATTATTTTTGTATTATATAAATTATGTTTCGATTGTCTGAATTGATGAAGTTAAAATTTTTTCTTTCTCAGCATGTTTTGTATTATATGTGTAATCATTTGCGGTTTTTCTAAGTTGACGTATACACAACTTTCAATCTTATGAATTAATATGGGTTCACTTATTTATTAATTTTATAAATTACGTTGATAATTAAAAAGATTTCTAGGTTGTAATCTTGGTTGATGTGAAAATGATATCATAAATAAATATTCGATCTTAAGAGTGAAGTAAATACAAAAACTAGTCTTCCTAAAAACTTAAACGCTATATTGTCGATGCTAATACTTCATATAAACCTTGCATTGAATTGACTCTGGAAGAATGTGAATAAATTATCATGTCTAAGCATAATATGTTGGTTGAGGTTTAAATTACGTGTAATTAATTTTAAAATTTAATTAATATTATAAATTAAATATTACTGATAAATAATAGATAGGCTGTAACACATACTCTATTATGTCATTTATTCTGATAATCTAAAGACTGATAGCGTAGTAAATGTGACTGATAGCATAGTAAATGTGGTTGATTATTTCATTCTACTTCGTTTTTGACCAATCGCAAGGCTTTATTTTTTGGATTACAGCGATAATTCGATAATTTTTTATTGTCCTTTTCGACTGTTTTTATCTTCGTGACAACGCTGAAAACTAGTGTCACATGTGTCCCATTTTTTACTTTCATGTCAAATACTAATCTTTATGTTAATAAGTAGATGCTTAAATAAACAACTGTATCATGAAATAATCTTACCGAATTACATGCTCGTGCTTCTGAAATTATCTGTTGTAATACTCAAGTTGATTAAAACGCAACACTCGTGTCATTTTTTGACAAATTTCCCTCCGTTGCACGTCGGGAAATTAAAACGTCAAAAAATGACACTCGTGGTTGCTAATCAACGTTCGTATTACAAATCGATAATTTCGAAGCACTCGTGTAATTACAAGTGATAATATAATTAATGCGACTGATAGCGTGATGAATGAGGTTGATAGCATCAGCCTTCTAATAGTATTTGATAGCTTATACTTGTTAATAGAAGTAAATTATATATAATCTCAGCAAACCTTTATTGTCAAACTAGAATACTTCATTTCTTTAACCAACTTGCATACTATAATATTCATTATTTCTCGCAGGTTCTTGAATTTATCGACGCATCTTTGTATCATCTTCTCGGCGGTACGTGTAGAGAGTATATAAGAAACGTCAACATCTACGCTAGCTCATTGTTAATACAACCTTCGTGTTGACAACATCAGTTGCTACATTCATTACCGGTTTATTAGTTCACTTATCATAATATCTAAGATGTCTTTAGTTAATGCTGCAGTCAGTAATATTCGAGACTTGGTCGGTATTCTATCGGTTGCTCCGACTAATAAGCGTATCGTAGAAAGGTTTAAGGAATGTACGCGAACTATTAGAAAAATCTATCGTGAGCTGAAGTGTGCTAAGTCTGTTGGTGAAAAGCAGCATCTCATGACTCAATTGGCTCAAGTAAAAACTTTTAAATCTCTGTTCAAAATGCTTCAGAAAAGTGGTGCTGGATCGAAGAAGGAAACTATAGAAACCGCTAAACATCGAGTTCGCTGGGATGATTCTATATCAGCTTTTGATAATAGAATTCGAAGTGGGGTGATCAGTAACCTTAAACATAAGGATCCTAAAGAGTTCTTCACAGATTGTAAGACTCTTTTCAAACGAAGAATTCATAATATCCTGAAAGAGGATGAAGCAGTAAAAGTTAATGTCATTTTCATGGGAGAATTTGAATGTAAGAGAGGTGATCTGCTTCTAAATGAAAACAAACATTTTACAACCTCGAACTCTCCGATATATAGAGATATAGATCTAGATTCATGGTTTGATGATAAAGTAACAAAGCCGATATTAACTGAGCTGGAGAAATTCCAAGAGCGAGAGAGTGGTTGGACCCTTAAATCGATTATTAACCTTCAAGTTAATATCAATAAATATACTCCTTAGCTTGGGTCATCTTACATCGATCTGCCCGAGCAAATAAATATGAAGAAAGCATACATCAATGTGAAGAATGATGATGAGGCGTGCTTTGCATGGGCTGTAGTCAGTGCATTACATCCTGTTGATAAAGATCCTCAGCGTATCTCGAAATATCCGCACTACTCTTAAGGTTTTAAATTTGAAGGGTATCCTGTTTCCGATGGCAATCAAGCAGATCCCTAGATTTGAAAAACAGAATAATATATCCATTAATGTTTATTCACTGAAGAAGAAAAACCTAGATTATGTGACATTACCGTCATATCTTGCTAAAAACAAAGTAGAACGACATGTGAATTTGCTTCTCGTTCAAGATAAGTACTTTGATGATGATGAAGATACAGAAAACTACACTACACCAATTCGTTATCATTTCGTTTGGATAAAGAATCTAAGCCGACTGTTGTCCTCTCAACTTAGTAAAGAACATGGTAAAAAATATTTCTGCGATCGATGCTTGCATTACTTTAGATCACAAGAAAAGTTAAATAAGCATATTGAAGATTGTCAGCAGCTCAACGATTGCGCTATCAAAATGCCTAAAGTAGGCGAGAACCTGTTAAGATTTAAGAATTTTAAAAATAAAGAGAAGGTTCCTTTTGTTATATATGCCGATTTGGAGAGTATCCTGAAACCGTGTAATAATAAAAATATGTATCAAGAACACATTCCCACTGCTGCAGGTTATTATGTCAAATGTTCATATGATGACTCATTATCTTTTTACCGTTTCCATCGAGGTTTGGATTGCATGGAATGGTTTACCGAAGGGATTCAGCAGTTGGCAGAGGATTTGGAAACAGTATTTCTTTGTCCTTACGATATTGCTATAACACCTGAACAGGAAGCAGAATTTAGAAAATCTACTCATTGTCATATTTGTGAAAAACCTTTTGGACCGGTCGATAAAAAAGTCCGTGATCATACGCATCTAATTTCTGAAAATAATTATCGAGGATCTGCCCATGAAGAATGTAATATTAACTACAAAGATGCAAGGGTTATTCCTGTTGTTTTTCATAATCTAAGCGGTTATGATGCTCATTTTATAATTGCCGATATAACGTCTAGAATGCAAGGTGTTGTTGATTTACTTCCTATAACTAAAGAAAAGTATATCTCTTTTACTAAACATATAAACGATTCTCTGGTTCAGTTCCGGTTTATCGATTCATTCCGATTTATGGCGTCCTCCCTAGAAAAGTTAGCTTCATATCTACATAGTTTTCCTAATTTGAAATCTCACTTTTCTGATATATCTCAGGATCTCTTCAGTATGTTAACAAAAAAGGGTGTAATGCCCTATGATTATATTGATTGCATTGACAAGTTTAGTGAAACTTGTTTACCGCCTATTGAAGCTTTCTATAATAAACTAGAAAATAAAAAGTGTTCAAGAAAATTGTATAGGAGAGCTAAAGATGTATGGTCTAAATTTAATTGTAGCAGTTTGTGCGAGTACATCGATCTATATATGAAAACTGATATCCTGTTACTAGCAGACGTTTTTGAGCAATTCAGAAATAGTTGTTTGAAAACTTATGTGTTAGACCCTGCTCATTACTTTACACTTCCAGGTTTCACTTGGGATTGTATGTTAAAGCATAAGAAACAAGAGTTAGAGCTCCTAACCGATCTCGATCAATTTCTCTTTGTTGAACGCGGAATCCGAGGTGGTCTTAGTCAAGTTTGCTCTACAAGGAGATCGACAGCTAACAATAAATACATTCCGACATATGATTCGACTAGTCCTGAAAATAATTTAATGTACTATGATGTCAATAATCAGTATGGTTGGGCGATGTCGCAGTACCTACCATATGGAGGTTTCGAATAGATCAAATCAGATAGTATTGATGTACTAACCATTTCTGATAATGTTCCTGAAGGTTATATATTAGAGATTGATCTGGAATACCCTTGGGAACTGCATGATACTCATAAAGATCTACCTTTCTGTCCGCAGCATGTTAATCCGAAGACTGAAAAACCTTGCGCATCTTCTTCTCGGGAAGCTAGGTTGATGGCTACTCTTCATCATAAAGAAAAGTATATTATCCATTATAGAGCTCTAAAACAGGTGTTGCAACATGGGCTGAAGATTACCCGAGTTCATAGAGTGCTTAAATCTAAACAATCGGCGTGGCTAAAGTCATATATCGACTTAAACACAAAGTTACGTCAAAACGCAAAAAATGAGTTTGAGAAGAATTTCTATAAGCTTATGAATAAAACGGTCTTTGGTAAGACTATCGAAAATTTACGGAAGCGGATAAATATACGTCTTGTAACTAAATGGACTGATAGATATAGAGCTGAATCTTACATCTCTAAGCCTGAATTTAAAACTTGTAGTATATTTAATGAGAATTTAGTAGCAATCGAGTTAAGAAAATCCGAAATCTACCTGAACAAACCTATTTATGTCGGTATGAGCATTCTGGATCTCGCTAAGACTACCATCTATGATTTCCATTATGGATATATGAAGAGTACATTTGGTGATAGGTGTTCTGTGTTATATACTGATTCTCTTATATATGAAATTCGTAACCAAGATCCTTATGAAGCTATGAAGCGTGATTGCCTTCAGTATTTTAATACGAGCGATTACCCTGTGAATAATGTATACGGTATTCCGCGCGTTAATAAAAAAGTTCTTGGGCTAATGAAGGATGAATGTAATGGGGTACCGATGACTCATTACATTGGACTCCGATCAAAATTATACACAATAAAAACTCTCATTTCGCAAAATGAAGTAGAAGTATTAAGAGATCGCTTACAAGATGAAGAATATGAAGAAGATGAAATTGCCGATGTTATATCTAATTATGATGTAACGAAAAAGGCTAAAGGTGTGAAAAAATCTGTTGTTTATACGAAAATTACCTTCAGAGACTATGTAGAATGTCTCGAAAACTATATAGAAAAACGCGTACATCAAAATATAATCCGATCTGATAAGCTTCATGTTCATTCGATCACACAGCAAAAGATTGCTCTTAGCCCATATGATGATAAACGTTACCTCATACCTGGCTCCTATGAAACTCTACCTTTAGGACATTATTCGATATTAGAACTAATGGATGTAGACTGATGTGTGTCCTCACCAAAAAATCTTATATGTAATGTAAAATTCTGTAAGGTTAGATATTAATGTAATCTGTGTATGTTTGTTGTATATTGTATGTATGTTTTAATATTTAATATATTCATTATGATATCTAGTTGATGATGTATGTTATGATCCTGATTGAATGTAATCTTCTTTTCCTGTAAGATATTATAAACGCCTTATGCTTCATAATTATTATTTCCTAATATGTAGTTTAGTATAAGATAAAGTTAATCATATAACTCTGTACTTTAATTATGATTATGCAAATATGTTTAGTTTGATGTTTCTATGTTAATGATTGTCTTTAATATTCTTTTCCTATAAGATGTTGCTAAAAGTCCTTACTCTGTCTTGTTAATTAATATTTCTTAATAGGTAGTTTTAGAATAAGTATATATTTAGCTTGAAATGTACAATAGCTAAATAAAATAAAAGTGTATAAACCATATTTGTGTGTTTTATTTACAGCTCATTATTAAATAATATATGTATAGCCATATGAGTATTACATGTCGAGTGAGAATAGATAACCAGCTCTGTCGTGTAGTTGATACCGTCAGCACATGACTAGCATTTATTAATGTAGTAATTATATAATATTACAATAATAATATTTTTCTTAAGCTTGAGATCCGAAAACCCTTCACGAAGGGTAGCTACTGACATAGATATATCAGTTAGTCGAGCTTGCAAACCTCGCAGTTGTATCAAGGACTGTCGGTTTCTTTAAATTTCATGATCTCTTTGGAGTAGAAAGTTTCATTAGAATACAATAATTTTAATCACGTGGTTAGTTAGATGTGAGCGTAGAAGTATAATCATTTTCGCTTGCAATGGGGCTCTGTTTCTGGGAGTGAAGCCCTAGAATGCCGTGATGTCTTCGTTATAAAAATCCCTATGATCTCGGACGACTGCATCAATCACTGTGTAATATGTAGATTTGATCCGTATACGTGGTAATATCGCACTCTGATCCGCGTATAAAGCGAGCGCGGTGAGGTCACGCGCTAGACCGCGAATGACCTTGAAATTAACCAAAAATTCTATCTTGGACCTTCATAAGAAATAACATGGGATTTTGCGCTAGAACTTTTGTTGCCTATCTACTAAAATTATCGCTTACGTCATAACTCAAAAACAAAGTGACGATTACAGTAAAATGTCTCATTTAAGATAAAAATTGACGTGTTCGAGGATTTTTTTCAAAAACGTTTAATAAACGATTTATTGCGATAGTTCCAGAATTTACACTCGCACTGTATAAATAGATGCTGGACCTCCGATTCATTGACGTGGCGAACATCATTAAGGAAAGCGGGAGGTGCGTTGAATGCAAAAACCACGTTTGCTAGAAGTTTCTAATACACGGAGATTTTCGAATTTAAATGTTTTGTAAAGCATAAAGGAATTAAAATAGTTAATTATTGTTTATTGCATGTTATGTAATACATAATTTATTATTTAATCATTAATATTAATGTATTGATATTTAATCAACAAATTCAGTTTCCCTCTACTACTCGTCGAGCAGGCGTGGTTATTGCTGAACATTACCCTTCCGCACTTGTTCCTTTTTCTTGAAGATTTGTATGTAGCGCACTAGGAACATATATCTATTCTACTGTATATAACATTTTTGGCTTGGGTCTTTAATGTATGTTACAATTGTTAAATACAGATGTATTTCTATATATACTTATTTTTTACAGCATCCACGTTTTCCAAGGTTTCTCAAATAACAGTTAATTTAGAATCCCAGGGTGAAAAATTCAAGCAGGATTTTTCAAAATACGTTATTTCTGTTGTCAATACTACTCTCAATAAATAATTAAAATTCTACTGTGAGAAGCTTTTATTACTAAGAATAGAAACTATTTATTAATAACTATCTTTGTTCAGCATATAAAAATCTTACTATTTTAAAAAGAACAAGTGATTTAATTCAGGTAAGTATTAAAGAAATCGCGATAAAGTCGGATGAGCGAAGCTAATATTTGTTATTATATTATTACATCTTGAAAATTTTAAACTTCTAATTTCAAAGTATTATTAAAGTCTGGCAAACTGAAACCTCGAGATTAAATTCGTTAAAACTCTGCAATCTTTAGAGAAGGAAGAGGATGGAAAAGGGTTTTTATGTGTGAATAAATAAATTATATTATTGGAGTTATTTGTCTTTTTTTATACTGTTTGATATTCGTGTGCGATAATGGAATGAATGAATTCGGTCCATCCACGATTGAGACTGATTCACGTTAAGATCTACTGCGTGTCCGCGTAAGTTGGCTACATATGGAAATCTTTGTTATTATTGGTTTTATGAAAAACAGTTATTCTTCATAAAAAGTTCTGCATGTTCTAAAACCCAAAATTCAACCATCAGATATTAAATTATATCAGTCGTATCATAATAATAATAATAATAATAATAATAATAATAAAATGTAAAAATAATATTTTGTAATTGTAAATAAACAATATTGAATATTTAAAAATTATTTTTAATCCATAACATCTTTTCTTATTAAAAATTTTCGATATGGTCAAAAATGAAGGTACTAATGAAGGTACTTTACTCTTGAACAAAAATGATATAATTATTATTATTATGATACGACTGATATAATTTAATATCTGATGGTTGAATTTTGGGTTTTAGAACATGCAGAACTTTTTATGAAGAATAACTGTTTTTCATAAAATCAATAATAACAAAGTTTTCTTTGTTATTATTTGTTTACTCCGTGATTGTGGAGCATCAGTGCTAATTTTTTTTGGTTTAAATCACTTGTGCTGGCGCCCTTCTCCATGGCTCTATAAAGCTGTTGATATTCCAATTCACCAACAACCGGCTTTAATTTAATAAGAGCCCAGCCGTGTTTATTATTCAGACCATGCCGAGGTCTAATTAACTATAACGTAAGTATTATGGTTTAACTAGAAGAGTAGTTTTGTATGCAACAAATTGGCGCCCAACAAAAAGAGCCTTTTGTTTTATTGTTTAACAGAATTTATTCGTTACAAAATGCAGATAGGTACTGTACTATTACTTTACTGCAATAATAAAAAAACCGTTTAACTATTTCTGAGCTTTATTTTTTATGGTTTGTGGGTGTTAATTCAATGTGTTGATTATGAAAGTTATTAAAATTATCTGTTTACTTATCGTTGCCTTGAATACTAACCTTGAACATTTAGAGAGCCCGCCAGCTAATGAAAGGTATGGTCACTGCGCGTATTTACATGAGGTACCTTTACCAGCTGGCCGCAAATATAAATGCATTTTAAAGATAATTTATTTTTAAAGAGTTTCGCGAATTTATTTTAATCTACCTGACAATTGGTTCGATAGCTAAGCTCAGTCCCTTTAAGCTAGCATAGCAAATTGAGCAAAATGACTTCTAACATAGTTCAAAACTTAGTGCTCATTTAGTGCCCAATTCAAAAATTGACTGCTTAGCGGTTTTTTTAAATATTTTTTCTAGCTTAAAGTTAAAATTTGTTTATTGTAAATTAATGTACAAAAAATTCATAAACTCGAAAATAATTCAGTGCTTTTTAAGTGCTGCCTTAGTGCCCAAATAAAGAATTGAGTGCTAAATTAATGCAAACAATATGTTTAACAATATACTATTTGTTTTATTTTTAATAATATGGTACATTTTATTATGTGCGACCTTAGTACTTAAATAAAAAATTGCCGCTTAAAGTTTTTAAAAATACATTTTGCAATCTTAAATTAAAGTTAGCAGAACATACATAGTTTTTTTATTGTAAATTAACGTAAAAAAAATTATAAACTCGACAATAATCTAATTCCAGGTGAGTGCTACAAAATCCACGTAATAAAAGAATTTTTTAACAATAATGTACCATGACGGTCGACATATCGCGAGAATCCGCGATCCTTACGTACTTTACCTTGATGCCCATAACTTTGCTCAACTACAAACGGTACTTACTATATTTATGCTCCGACTACGATCTCTGAACTACTACGATCTTTGTCGAATTATATCTCAGGGTAGGTACTGGTATATTATGCTCATATACTGTAAAAGAAAAAATGAGGGTTATTGCAATAATACGAAATATGGGCGCCACTCATTTGAAGACATTAAAATACATTATTAGAATCTACAAATGAGAAGAGATTCTAATTAGATTAATTGAATTAAGTGGACTATTCGTAGTTAGTCAGGTTGACGTTAAGACGTTAAAACAGGTTAATGTGAATGGATAACTTCAAGACTAGACATATCCTCTTTTGTTATTGATTAAATAGATCTAGAGCTCTCGTCTTAAAATGTATTACGGCATAAATTAAAACATCCCTTTTGTATGTACCATCACCAAATATTTAAATTCATCTTGAAATTATAAAATGTATCACTATTTATAAAAAGGAGAAACTATTGTAAAGGGTAGGATCTTTATCATTTATTATAATAGGCGAAATATGTGCCTGTATACAGCATTACTTAACTGTAACATATTTAATTGTTTGTAAAATTTATGGAATCTGTGTTTAATTTTGGATGTATACAAACAGACTGGATGTCATTAAAAGGCTGAATTCATATTATTTATTATTTATAGCTTTTAAACGCTGTATACCTTAAGAATAAATATATCGATTTTTAATAAAACAATATAGTTTATGGATACTTAGGTGATCGCTTTAAAACATATTAATGCCCCAGAACAAAAGTTCCACCAAAATGTTATAGTTTATAAACCTTTTTTATATTTGATACAATAATTGCGATATTACAATTTATATATATATATATATATATATATATATATATATATATATATATATATATATATATATATATATATATATATATATAATAAAACGAATGGAGTTACTATTATTTTTATGCTAAAACAGTTTTGTTAAATGGAAAGATATATTTCAAGGTTTTTCTTTTCTCAGGTAGAAAGAGTTTTTCGAGACCCAAAATGCAGCTGTTCTTAACAACTGATAAAGATAATATCTAGATTTATTGCCCTGAGAGAAAGCATAATGAAATTCATCTTCGTTAAATCAGCGGTGTTTTAGCCTGTCAAAGAGACCGCCGCACAGTGCGTTGTTTAAATGGAAAGTCTGGTCAAAAATAAAAAGTGTGTCTTTTTGTACAAAATCTGTGCAATATCTCACATTAATTGGTAGATTATACTTAGATGCTGTATAATTTATAGAGTTAAGATTTGTTTCTGTAAATATTCCTGTAAAATGAGATAAATAAATTTAAATCAAACTAACTGGTAACAAAAAAATCTTGATGTAATAAATTAACTACAACTTGATGTTAAATCATAAAATTATACGCAAAACTAAAACATTTAATTTAGAGTCAGTTGTACAGTCACTAGTTCTTTTTTTGCGAGTGCCGTGCACTCTTCTGTTGCAGACCGTTAGCGTTTCCCTCCTACACTTGTATTGTGCGTGTCCAATGATTACAAGGATACAAGACCTACAGTTTAAAATAGACTCCGAATCACCCTAAGTACATATAACTTGGATTTTTTTATTAATTTTAGAAAGTTTCCTGGACAAAGTAGACCTCGGTGGTTTACCATTGCCTTCCGAGGGAGAAGCAATTACTTCTCCGAAAAATTGTTGATTCTGGGCAATTATTAATACTCATATCTTTTCCAGAAGTATTATCAACCAACTTCAGAGGTATAAAAGCTATTACAAAAAAAAGTATCAGTATTTTGGTATACAATTTTTGTTTAAAAATCTTATACCCTGAACCGCTGCCGAATCCCTATTTACATGACTTTTATTAAGACTTTTCGAGCAATTTTCTACACCAAAAGAATCAAGAATGTAAGTAATAATATTTGATACTTTGTCGAAGTGTTCGCTAAAGCTCCACTCTTCGAAAAGATCATTGTTATTCAGTTTTGATGGAATGCCTGAAAAATTCTATGAAGATCAGAATTGCAAATATTTGCAGTTATAAATTAGCAATTTGGATAGAAGAATAGTCAATTTAGTATTTACAACAAAAATCTCATATACGGTTTTACCTTTTTTGAGATATCTTTTGCTCAAGTTGACCAGACATTCAAATGTATCAAATGTGTCAAATTTCAAATTGTATTTGAAAAATTGTGTGGGACATTTTAAATGTGGATATCTTAATTAAAAAGAAATAAAACTAGACTAAAATTATTACTGTCGGCAGAATGCACCTTTAACAATATTTTTCAAAAAAAATAAAATTGCAATGAAGATTAGTTTTATCACTATCCACCGATATGTGCAACTAACAACTGCACTGTAGAATATTACACATAATACATTTTATGTATATCAATGTTTTGAATAGCTTTTAGTATAGTTAAGACATAATAAGAAAATTATTTATAGAAATTATCGGGATATTTAAAGTCTCCTAATGACTTCTAAATGATTATTTAGATCTAATTCGATGATTTGATTTTCGAATTTTGTCCTCAGGACAACGCACTGTGAGCCGGTCACTATAAACTCTTTCTACCTGAGAAAAGAAAAACCTTGAAATATATCTTTCCATTTAACTCCATTCGTTTTATTATTATATATATATATATATATATATATATATATATATATATTACTTCACTACTCTTCCGGGTTTCACTCCGCGTATTCACTATTCGGCTCCTAGAGGAACCAGACAATGGTTGACGACGTTTCGGCAAGATCACACTTTCCATCTTCAGGTCACTTCTAACTTCCTTCTGCTTCGCGTGGTTACGATGTAGTCTACATCGTGTAACCACGCGAAGCAGAAGGAAGTTAGAAGTGACCTGAAGATGGCAAGTGTGATCTTGCCGAAACGTCGTCAACCATTGTCTGGTTCCTCTAGGAGCCGAATAGTGAATACGCGGAGTGAAACCCGGAAGAGTAGTGAAGTATCATATAATATCCGCGGAAATTTAAAATGTAACACACATATATATATATATACGTGCTTATCTATCTTTTTCGACTCCGACAGCCTATAAGGCGCCCGCGACTCCGGCCTTAAATATACAGATACGGACATACTAGTTATTGCTAGTGCTTTATACAGCTTTGTTGATGATGAGCACGTCGAGAGGGGAATTTTTTTTTTGTAAATTCTTTATACTTAGAGTGAACAAATTACCGTACCATTTCGCCTCTGAATCTTTAACGTGCGCTTTTAACTCCTATTTGTATATTTTATATATGACAACCAGTTGCGTTCGCCTCCAGCGGCGTTGCTATTATTTCGGAGTCGAAAATGTATTATTTGTATGTCTTAGATATTATAACCATATTACCAAAGCACGCACGGTTCTTCTGTCCTTGTTGTTTAACAGCTTCGCTGAGTACCTCTGCTGTAAATAGTATTATTTGCATTGTTGTCGATAAGTCGTCTGCTTACTAATGATAATATTTAATTTAATAGAGATATGCCATATTTTAAAAGGACGGTTGATTATATTTGTATCGTTGGCGTGTAATATTGTATCATTTTACCACGTACTTTCACGTATTTAGAGTTAAATGAATTGGTTAAAAGACTTAATTTAATTAATTTAATTTAAAAAGCTTAAGTTTTTGTTAGAAGTTAACTTTTTATTTATTCAGTTAGGGAAGTACATTTATTTATTCTTCAAAAATGACTACTTTAAGCCTAAAGGACTAATTTTCCATTAATTTAAAAAATTTAATTAAGCAAGTGCAGCATACAAGGTGTAAAATCGCTTCACGCACTATACAGTTTTATGTGCATTTTATTTCAAACCCTAATACTATCTCCCTTAATTATTTTACAGTAAAAATATTCGGGAGTGTTATAAAGAAAAGAAATACGAATCGAATGATTACCTTTGGTTACGGATTACATTTGTAGAAGAGTAAAGAAAATAGAACTTCTGTTTCTGCAAAACATAGCTATGCCTTGGAAATATTGGAACGATCAGAAATCAATTATACCTTGACAATCCAACTCGAAAATTTTTAACCAATCAAATTACAGAATTTTTCAAATTCGTACCAATGAAATTAGTTTTATAGTGAAAAAACCACTAGTGGTTTTTTCTTAGTGAAAAAATTTATGTCAAAATGAAATGTCAAATTTAATTAAATTAATATTAACTACACACGCTAAATAAAAATTTGCTCGATGGATTGTCAAGCCGAATCGAGGTCTCGTGGTCTAATTATTTCTTGCAAAATTTATCGTTTAAGAAATTCGTAGCTTTTGCTTTTGGAAAATTAGTTTTCGTTGCGAAAGCTACTCATATCTGAAATGACAAATTTTGTCGGAAAAAATTAGACCACTTGTTATATTATTAATGAAAATATTAGAATGATAGAGGAAACATTTGCTCCATAGTCAAGATTATTTTGACAATCCAACTCGGAAATTTTTAACCAATTAAATTACAGAATTTTTCAAATTAGGACAAATGAAATTAGTTTATAGTGAAAAAACCAGTAGTGGTTTTTTCTCAGTGAAAAAAATGTATGTCAAAATGAAATGTCAAATTTGCTCGATGGATTGTCAAGCCGAATTCAACTCGTGATCTAATTTTTTCTTGCAAAATTTGTCATTTAAGACATTCGTAGCTTTGCGTTTATAAATTACACTCGTCTCCTTCGTCGACTCGTGTAGTTTTAGTTGCAAAAGATACTTATTTCTGAAATGACAAATTTTATCGGAAAAAATTAGACCACTTGTTAAATTATATATGAAAAATTGAATTCGTTCGTGTTTTGCAGTATTTTTGGATGTAAGATAGGACAAAATGTAACTCATATCGGAGAAAGTGCAAATTGTTTAACCTTTGTTATAATAAAACAATCGTATTTGTTAGGACATTGTGAAACCAAGTAACGCAATTTCCTTTTATAAGAACCGTATTAGGACATCTTATCCGGACCTTACAAGGACTGAGGTTGTCTCTTTGGGGCCTTCGTGGGGGCCTCATCGGGCTTTCTTAAGTTATTTAATTGTAAAATTAGCTCAGATTGCCCCTTTTGAAACTTCATAACGATCTTAAGTGGTTCCCCTACGTAGTTTAATTCAGAAAAAAACTGTAGCTATCCCGATCGCGTCTTCATGAGGTCTTAATCAAGCTTCCCTAAGTAACTTATCCTTGAAATAAATTGGGGCTGACGTAATCGGGTACTCATAGGAACTTGATCGGCCTTTCCTAATTAGGGCTATCCCCAAATACACCTTATGAGATTTCTAGACCAAGTCGGGTAAATTTCCAATGTCGAGTTGTTTTGAAAATAAAAATCTTTTATGTTTCACTTGCATATTATTCTTTGTTTATACCTGTGATACGAACTATATAAACAACTCTATAACAACCAGGGCATTATAAACGAGCGTTATAGTCTATAGCTCCCGCTCATTGTATCGTATACTTTGCAATCGGGTCCGGTGTTCTATTCATAGTAATTTGTTTGTAATAGTCAATGTTTGCGTACGAGTGTGTTGCAACACAACAAATAACGAGTATTTGCAACGTAGTTTCTGGGCGCGTGATCCGCGAATTATTTTGTGCCGAATTCTGCAGAAATTTCTTAAATAAAATTAACTTGTTCTTTAGATGACATGAGTGCTATAAGGACTTTATTTGTTTTCATGTTGGTAACAACAAAACATTTGAATTTAAATTGTCATATCTCTGTTTGACTTTTGTAGATTTAGTAAAAGTTGTTACCATCCGACAAATAAAAAAATTCCTAGCTTTATAAATATATAAACAACGTCCTTGGCAACGCCAACACTATTATAAAATAAAACTAATTTTCTACTTGTATACAATATATTCTCGTGAAAAACAAAATTTTGTATACACCACGAGCGTTACTAGATGGTAATGCCCAGACTTCCATCCTTCGGGCCTTTCAGGTCCTCGGGTTGCAACATCGTCCCCTCCTGGCATTATCATCATCTTAACGCCCTTGGTATATAATAGTTATTTAAGTATTAGAGGCGGTAGGTACGCTTTACCAGTCGAGGCTAATAATGTGGAGACCGACGCGTAGCGGAAGTCTCCATATTAACCGAGACTTACAGCTTACACTATTTATTGCTGGATCGGATCTATGAGGGAATTTTAAATATATAGAGTAAACATTAAATACATCATACTGAAAATGTGAATTTTCAGTCGGTTAATGTGCCTGGTTGTTATGGAGCTGAATAAACAAAAACAATTTTTGTCTCAATCCGGACGAATTTTAGAATGATAGTGAGTGTTTTTCGACTTAAATGACTAGGTACTTTATTACCGAGCCTTGGACGGTAAGTAGAATTTACCGCCCTGAGAGTAAAGCTTGTAAATGAACCAAAACGCCCGATCGGAGCGATATATGTATGTGACATACTCTGGGTAACTATTAAGAGCATAAGACGCGACCTCACTTAAAATTAATTGATCTTAACGTATTCCATATTCTATTTCTCAGAAAACCATCTATAGTAAAAAATACCAACCGTGCGTTACCTAATCGAACAGAGAAGGGCACTCGACTGCAACCGGCAGCTGATAGCGCCCGAAGCTCGCACACCGGCCACGAAATAGATACAAAAACTTAACCAGTTGCCCAACTATGTTATTATGATAAATGAGCGACGTTAGTATTTGTATCTTATATGGGCGATTGTAAATCTTAACAGACATTTAGAATTCGACAATATACGACAATGATAGTGCATTAGCCTAATAACTAAGGGGAACTGAGATGGGCAATGCAGCTTTTTACTTTAATCTGGTTATTGTTATTTAATTAAACAAAATTTGCATAAAATAAAAATATGAGCAGTTACCTATATGTTTATAGATTGTGTGAAAATACTTAATGCAATGCGGTTCAATTAAATGTAGTTAGTCTAGAAATTAAATGTTTTAATACATATAGTAACGAAGTTTTGCTTTTATTGCCATTTATTTACACAAATATTACAAATTGTTTAGTTTAACATGTTTCACACATTCTATAACCCTTTAACTATCCAACCGACTTAATTTTTTTTCTAATAAACATTTTCTTTTTGCTACATTTACAGGTTTATAAAAATACAAATAACTCAGTCTATTTCCTTCTGATGTTTCGTATATCGACGAGAGTAGAAGTAGTCGCGACGCACACTGGGGACCTCTCATATAAGTAAGTGCTCAAACTAGGATTTCTAATTTGTAGACATTTGAAAAAAACATAATGCAGGCATGTAGACAAGTATTTGACACATTCCTATGCTAAATATTGAATCGGTAACAGTTGTCATCGCGAAGATATGAAGGTGACAAGTTACTCTATTCACTCAGTTTTTCGCAGTTTTATTTTCTCTCTTGAAAATACTCGCGGCTTCTATGTGTTATTTTTTAAATTCTGTGACGGATTGTTATAAATAACACTATGTCTCGTTTAGAGCAATGTATGTAGATGTAGATTATCACTTTAAACAAACTGTTAAACAAACGATTACTTTTGTTTTAAAGATCAAAATTTAAATCAGGTCTATTCTTTCATTACAGGTAACTTTGAATAATTTCTTTTAAATTACCGCAAAAACGTTGTTGCCATTTTAGTATCACTGTAATCTACGGGCTTTTGTTGTTATGAAACTCAATAGTTTTGCAATACGTTGTTGCGTTAATTAAAAAAAATCTCATTTTAAGTTAACCGGAATGAAATAATAGACGCGATTTAGTTTTTGGTCTTTAAAACAAAAGTAATCGTTTAAAACAGTTTGTTCAAAGTGATAATGTTATCTACATACATTGCTCTACAACGAGACATAGTGTTATTTATAATAATCCGTCACAGAATTTAAGAAATAACACATAGAAACCACGAGTATTTTCAAGAGAGAAGATAAAACTGAGAAAAACCGAGTGAATAAAGTAACTTGTCACCTTCATATATTCGCGATGACAACTGTTACCGATTTAATATTTAGCATAGGAATGTGTCAAATTCTTGTCTACATGCCTGCATTATGTTTTTTTCAAATGGCTACAAATTGGAAATCCTATTTTGAGCACCTAGTTATATCAGAGGTCCCCAGTGTGCGACGCAGTACGCGCCTTGTAATGATCGTTTAATGTGGGATAAGCGTGACTTATCGCCTTAAGAATAATGTTATTGAATTTTTGAAATGTTCAGTTTTCTAATGAATAAGTTGGTTAGTAACATAGTAACCAGATAGTTTTCATGATATTGAACAAAGAATAAGTGATTACTAGTATTTTATAAACCGTCGTCTTCAGTTATTTATATATTTTGTAGTGTATTCATCTTTTAGATTTTAAACGAAAGGACACTATGCAATCGTTCCCCAGGCCAAAATGTTTTTGGTACACCAGGTGGCTGTTTCTGGTTATTACAGTGAGATGATGTCCCTACACTGCTCCATGCTAGGTTTCATTAAATTCTATTGGTGAACTTCCTCACACCACTTCATTCTGCGTTCACAGATTTATATTATTATTTTGTGTTTCTGGCAGCGAAAAAAACGTTATAAAAAACTACAAGGAATGTAAGGGAGTAACATCCTCGGAAGTAAACCGGTTTCGAAATAAACCCTCAGCCCGTACTTCCTCAAATGTTAACGTATGCTTACATTATTTGTGGCTTAAAAAGTAATAATACTAGTAAAAGTGTGTAAATATTTGTTTTATAATTCTGGTGTTGATTTACTACTTTAAATCGTCTACATTATAAAACTTTCTAATATAGTTTTGCTCTACATATACGGAAAGTTTACATTTAAATTACGTTTAAGTTATGATCTTCTTTTATATTTTGCAAATGGAGCACTTTACGGTTGAAAACCTTATAAAAAGACAATTATAATCAATACTGCGTATAGACTACTGCGCAATGACGTTTAAGTGCAATGTGTTACAGTGTATTCATCTGAAAACTTTCCACCTTCAATATCTCCTAAATTAAACAAAATATCGATTTCAGCAAAAACACGTCAATTTATTTTTCGATGGGGACATTTAAATACAGAATTGTCAAAATTTTGCATCTCACACCCTTATCCCCACTCCACCAACTTTTTGACCTCAACCCCCATTGTGACAGATCATTTTAAAGGGAATGAAAAAGGGGAGGGGTCTCTCACTCCCAAAAATTATGTACACCTATTGCCGCTTTACGGCAATAACTGTCTTTATTCCCGTATTCTCACTTGTTATTCCCGTATTGCCGTTTTTATTCCTTTATTCTTGTCTGTATTGCTGTATTCCCGTCTCGATTTCCGTATTGCCGTATTTATTTCCGTATTGCCGTATTTATTTATGTATTGCTGCATTAATTTTCCTATAGCCGTGTTTATTTCCGTAGTCCATGCATGATTTTAGAAGTGGGTGTATTTGAATGAAAGGTGTTTTATTATTGGTTTTATTGATAATTTTACAAAAGGTCGTAGCTCCACTAAGAAAAATGTAAACAAAATTCCTCACAAATAAAAAATGATCTGTAAAAAATAGTTTTTTATTCAATCATAATATATGTATATTACATTTTTAAGTGCTGTTAAAGTAACTGCGAACCGAATACGTGAAAAGAAGAACACATATCATCAGATAGATCGACTCTAAGAAATACAAAAAAAGACACATTGAGATAAATAACAAAAATTTATTTGAAAAGTGAGAATCCCAATGCACGGCAGTAAATAAAATTCAAAAAGAATTCCAGAACTCCAGTAAAATTTACAGGACCATAAAATATAAATTCCGAATCTACTTTCTGAATGTCGTTTTCCTTGGGCTGTATGAAGTTTTCCAAATCTTCTTTCAAGAATTTTTCTTTATCAATATCCAAAATTCGTCCAATGTACCATCGGGTGTCGTAAAACATTACATAATATTTTTCAAATTTCAGCTTTATGTTTCATTTTTTTCTTGCATGTTTCCTTCCTCTAAGTCTGATTTTTCTGATTCAAAAAATTCTGATTCTGATGAAACTGAAATTACTTCAAGGGATTCGCTTGATTTCGGTGTAAGTGAACAATCGGTCTCGAGCGTATAGAAATGCATCGGTTACAAATAACTTTTAAAAATATAAATAATTAAAAACTCGCAAAACTAAAAATACCTGGCAAATCTACATCATAAAACTTTTAACTTGTAACCTCTCAAAAGAAGCGTAACAAAAATAAGCCTTGTGTTTTAAATAGGTATGAAGTATTTTAAATTCATAGTATAAAAATCTAAAGAAAATAGAATATCAAAACAGTCTTGGAGAACTCGTAAAGGAGAGCTATGGCAGCATGCAAGGGTTTGTCTATACATCAGATCAATTCGAATATTAAACACTCAATGATGGACGATGAAAGACTAGACTGCAAGGGCTGCAGCCACCGACATGCCCTAGCTATTTCTAGCATTTGTAATTAATTTATTGTAGCACTTTTAAATACTGCCCGCGTTTAAATACAGAAATTATGAGAATCTAGAGATCTTGTTTAACAAATTTCTTGAACACGTTTATTAGTATTTCAAAAACATGACTGATGAAAAATATGTGTTTGAAATCGGCAGTCAAATATTTCGTTACTGTACATTTTTATGCAAGTTGAAACTGTTACTTCAAACCAAAATTGTTTAGTTACAAGAATTATTAATAAACACGTAGATGTTTATAACATAAGTTTTGTTGCAAATACTATTTTATACATACGTTTATTGCAGTTTTTATAGTTATGTTCGTAGTGAACTAACCTAAAAATTAAATATTGTTGTTTTAAATTTTCTATAACTTCACAATTTCAGAAAATAATTATTCTTATTCTCTTATCATTCATGTGGTAATCTTAGTACTATTTTACCTATTTTGAATTGATTTTTGTTTACTATTATAACCACTAAAATATAAAATTACAACTGCTAGAAACAGCTACAGCGCATATCGGCGACTTCAACCCCTAGATGCTAGTGATAGAAATGGTTTGTCTATTAAGCGCAATTCCAAAAGTTTACACGCTGGGAGCTAACAAGAGGTCGCTGCAAGTGGATGGCTTTTCTCGAAATAATTTTTTTAATTATTGGATTTAAAAATTAAAAAATATAAAAAATACTAATGCACACAGTGGAAGCTTCACTATAAAATAAGAATCACGTAAATCGGCCCAGTAGAACTCTCAAACGAACTGGAACAAACAACAGCCTTGTGTTTTAAATCGACTGCAGTCCTTACAGTCTAGCCATAGCCATCATTGAGTGTTTAATATTCGTATTGTTCTGATGTATAGACAAACCCTTGCATGCCGCCATAGTTCTCCTATACGAGTTCTACAAGACCGATTTGCTAATTGTTTTTCATAAACTTTGACACGAAAATAATAATAAGAGTTGAAAGATTAATTATTATTTTCGTGAAAGTTATCACATTTGGTCCTCCAAATTTCAAAAAATACTAATTTTAAATACCACATATGGGGTATTGCTGAACTCAAAAAAATATATACTTTTCATTTCTAGCAAGAAAATAAGGGGGTTCCATTTAAAATCATCGGCCGTGATACAGTAGCAAACTAAAAAATTAAAATTGATGTCCATAAAATTCGCAGGAAAGAAAATAAAATTCACGTGTCCGAGCTTTTCTTCCAAACAGTGGTAATACAGAAAATATGAATTTTATTCCTTACTCTATTTACACACTGTATAGTATAAGGAAATCCTTTATTCAATTAGCCTTTTAAGGGTAAGTGTCATATCACGATTCTTAGAAACGGTGAATGATTTTCAATGTTCAAACAAAAAATAATTACTTGCCGTCATTATTTTTCCGCGCACACTACAACATATACTCACTTCTTCAGAAGACCACCTAGATTTTTAAACGCGTTTGAGATAAAACGCGTAATGGAAATTGAGAAGAATGGAGCGTGTTATTCCTATTGCCGAGTTTATTTCTCAGTATTGCCACGTATTCCCCATTGATTGCCGCGTATTTTCTATTTATTGTCGCTTATTCCTGCGTATTCCCGTTTATTTCTGTTTATTGCCTCTTATTCCTTTGTATTCCCGTTTATTTCCCATATTGCCCAATATTGCCCATTATTTCCGACTCATAGCAATTTATTCCCGAGAAACTGTACACCTATTGCCGAGAGTGAGAGACCCCTCGGAAAAAGGAATCTTTGGAGCAAAATAATTGAAATCGGATTATGGATTGCTGAGATACAGAGATAAGTCTTTTAACAACCCATTTTCAATATGATTTAAATTATTTCACATACAAACGTCTCACACGTTTCACATACAGACTGGTGCCAAATTGTGGCAGTTCAGTCCTTTACTTACAGCCAACTCAAATTTATTATTTTAAAAACTGATCTTGTTATTCAGATACCATCTTTTAGAGCCCCATCCTTCTGAAAATGTAACTGATCATCATTGACCATCATGTTTCCTCATGTCCCATTCATGTTTCCTTCATAATCAAGTTGATTTTTTAATTCTTTAGTTATCAGTTATTAGTGGATCCTATTTTAAACAAAGTAGGTCAATAATGACATTACCTAAACTTCCCTAGAGATCCCCCAGTTCGAAAGTCCATTGGGAACCTTTGAGAGTTATTGGAGAGACGAATTCGATAACACTACATAACATTCTAAGCTGCTGTAAAAGAAGTGTTGGATGAAGAATGGAATAAAATCACAGCCGGAGAAAACCTAAATTAGTTTTAAATATGAAAAAACGTTAGAAGTAATTAAACAAAAAGGATATTCTACAAAATCCTGAAATTTAATTTTATACTTTCTTTCAACATTTATTTAGCATAATTTTCTACTCAGACTTTTTTGTTATTTATACTAAGTTTAGTTAGGTTTTGTTTCAGTTTTTTTAATATATAATAATTAAAGTTTTAGTACCTCTAGAGTCATTCGTGAAATAATTTTCAATATTATTATAATGTCATTGATTATAAATTATCTGAATCTCTTGCAAGTGCAACTGATATACAAGAATTCTTTCGAGTTGTTATTGTACCAAAGTATGTCACAAAATTATTCTAAAATAAATGTTCCTACTTTTCTTTGCTTTACGTTTCGTTTAAGATTATAATGGAAGCTGTTTTTTTTTATTTACTTTTATATGGAATTTATTTTTTTAAATATTAATAATCATATTGTAAAAATATTAGTAATTACAGGGCCTATTTTAGGCAAGGAAGTTAGCGACACTGTGTATCCGACTTTTTGACTTAAATTGTTGCAACCTTAGTGGTAACTACAAGTTACCTTTTGACAAATTGACCTTAAGTGATAATGGTTCCATATTAAAGGGTCTTTTTCCTTTAACAATATTTTTCCAATTTTTTGCACTACTAGTCACAAGTTCATCGTCTTTAATGCATTGAAAATATGATAATTGTAAGCATCAACCACAATTTTTTATAACGACTGCAAAGGACTCTATCGTGTATTATCGCATAATAAATAGATAATGCTGTGTCTTAACATTCAATCGAAACTAACAGAACTGTTACAACATATCAAGTAAAATAAGTGTACATAATTTAAGGAGACAGTTTAAAATGAACTAGTAATTTTAATTATACTACTTTTTATAGAGAATAAATAAAGGAAAAGAAATAGAGTTCAAACATGAGTTCCTTTTCCAAACATTTTAATAGATATTTTCAGGGGCAGATTTATCATTAAACTATAAATAAGCTACAGCTTGGTGCCTCGGGTTCCAGGGGGCCTCAAAAATTACTAAATGATATTATAGATTTTCTAAATTACAATGGAGAAGATGGTTATATGTTTATGTAATGAGCAAAACGTGTTATTCCAATTATTAACGTTTTTAATAATAAATATTTCACTTTTTTCTCAAGTTGCTTTTTATTAAAAATGTTAAATTTCGAATATAAATATGAAATCTTTAGTCAAAAATGTAATTATTCCCTAAAACCATTTCTCACAATTAAAATCTTATTATGGACAATACGATGGGGGCCTCAAAGATGTTTTAGCTTGGGGCCTCGAATATGGTAAATCTGTGCCTGGATATTATACAATAAATTATTAAAGAAACGTTTTAGTATGATCAGCCTTCATGCATTGTTTCTGCTAATATGATTAATTGATTAATATGAACAAAAAACGCAAGTTAAATGCTCGGAGACATGTATACTTAAATAAATACTTATCGTACTCTGTCAACTCCTGTTAGTATTTATATTGTATGTAGTTATCAGTTGTGTATGCCTCCAATGACGTTGTCTTCTCATAAGAGTCCATAAGGAATGTTTCGTATACCATATGTATGTATGTAAGTAGATGGATTGAGTGAAACCAAATAATTAATAACATCTTAAATAGTAAATATTGTGTTACTTTATTTATTCATTGTAGTTTTAATTGAAAGATACCATTAAATTTCTATAATAGCTTAATTTTTCCACAACGAAATTTTGTTATTCTTGCTTACATATAATTTATAAATTAAAGGTTTGTCAGTAAAAACATTCATTCTTAATCTTTGGAAGTGATAATGGTTTATGTAACAGCGTTTTATTAAGACAGTATGCCCCCAAGAATGGCACTTTTTATCGTTAGAAAATAATATAATTATGATAATTATGGTTATTTAATGAGTAACCCGCTTCTATAAATATTTTTTTGTTTAACGTGGTTTTAATATTTATTTTCGATTCTCAGGAATGGCTACAAAATCAAAGGTTTTAACACAAAGAGAACCAAAAGAAACCGTTGTGATTAAAAAGACGTAGAAAGTTAAATTCTTCACATAATAGCATTTTATTGTATACAGCAATCGTTGATTCGGCGATAGCCAGTCATAATAAGGTGATACATACTGCTGAGTTTGTATTATTCTTCTGAAAAATTATGAAGTCATCGTAAAATACTGCGCCTCTCTAGTTTTGACAGTATCACTTTACAAACTGTTGCTCAACAAACAATTTGTGACAAAGCATTCTCAAATCGTGTGTTTATGATTGTTTGGATTTAATCATAAAATGCAGAAGAAAACGTCTAATATAGCCTAATTACGCTTACAATTTTAATAGACATAAATATTAAACTTTATTTCATAACGAACAAAACTTTTCTGACAATGAGGTATTTAAAATGATTTCCTAAATTCATTCCTATACTATAATAAACAAACGAGCAGGACGCGCGAGGGCATTTGCATTGCAAAAGTATTTTGATTATTTTTAAAATACGTTTAAAGTGCCAAGGAAGAAATAAAAAATAATATCATATAATTTTTTTATAAGTAAATACGTAAATAGGCAGTCAATTGAAATAATTTCAGAGAATTTGTGTATTTATTAGACATCTAATTAGATTTTAATAATGTATACCGATAATGGATATACGAATAAACGGGGTCATTTCATAATAATTAAGAATGTTGCTAATTTTTGAAACAAGCTTTTGGTCGGTCTACATTCCTCAGAAATTTAAACAGGTGTTTTTGAAATGTGATTATAAATTTATGTGTAAAACTATGTTTTAATATTTACATAAATTACCCAAATCATATATAATGCAAGTAACCAATTGTAAAGCTTTTAGTAACAAAATTTTAGTTTCATTTTAATTTGTTGATCTTATGAAAAATCTATTTTTTAATAAATTTGAAAGCCCATGGTCAAGTGTATACAATAGAACAACTTCTTGAAGATGCACATAGGTAGGTTTCGCCTCTACGCTGTGTTGCCGCTAATATGAACAAAAAATGCATGTTAAATGTAGGGAGGTGTATAATGCTGTAACTTAAGTTAAGACGTATCTCGTATACAGCGAAGGCGCCGCCTAGAGTATAACACGATGTACTAAAATGTATCTATGACTGGGTGAATAGGTATTTTTCGACTCCGACCTAAAATTTGGGAAACGGCATAATAAATGATTTCCAACATTTTAAACTACATATACACGGGGATTCGTTTTCGCCTCCGTTTTTTCCACTTTGCCTCCAAAATCGGAGGCGATCGCTATGAACAGACATATATTCGGAGGCGTATCAGTGCTTTCTGCATGTATATATATATATATATATATATATATATATATATATATATATATATATATATATATATATATATATATATATATATATATATATATATATAAAATGATTTTACATTAAATAATATTTTGAATGCAAATTCATATAGAAAAAAAAAATTTTTTCTATATGAATTTGCATTCAAAATATTATTTAATGTAAAATCATTATCCAACTTGATAAAAATTAACTCTATCTAAATATATATATATATATATATATATATATATATATATATATATATATATATATATATATATATATATATTCGTTACAAGTCGAGATCATTTGGAGTTACAAACTATACAAGATGAGATCCCTTTTGCAAGGCGAGATCCGATTTTGGATCTCGTTTTGTATCTGTGTGTATATCTTACTCATTCAATGGGCGATGTGAAGGGAAGAAGAAATTCAAATTTTTGGTAGGATCTAACTTTGTACCCATTTCGTGCAATTTTATACTCTGGCAGTTCATCTAACCTTACTGTAGGGGGCACTGCAGCGCCTTTTATGTATAAAACAGCAAAATGTATGTTACAGTCAAGTCGAGATCCGGTATGCTTGACAACATCGCAGATGTATTTGCAGCTTGAATTCTTGGAAAACGACATTGTCACGCCTTCTTAGTCATCGAACTGGGTTGTTTATTTTTAAAATTACTTCTATACATGGGCATGCGGTTCTTATAAATAGCGATAGTATAAATTCTGTTAAATGGGAAGAAAGTGCTATCCCAAGTATTATTAGCTTTATTTAACTAACATTTGAATAACAGAAATATTTTTAGTTTTGTCTAAAGTAAGAAAAAAATTCCAATGTTTTATTTATAAAAAGCACACATTTGGGCACTATCACTCTTGTTTTAAATACATGCTGTATGTTTCTGTCCAGTCCATACATAATGTTTAACGTAATTTATAGATTTTGTTGATATCACGACTGTTGCAATTAATTTTAAAAGGGAAACTTTTTCTTTTCTCCAAAAGACTGAACCCCATGAAGTTTCCTTTTTAAAATTAATTTATAGAATTAACAAAATTCCAGCTGAAAACTATTTTAATATTTTTAGGCCTTGGCTAATTTTGGCTTGAAAATAGTACCTATAAATTGAAAAATGAGCATACGTGTGCAGTTTTTATAATAAATTGTATGTAGATATCCCAGTAGCACAATTAATGCCTTGCCTCAAATGGGTTGAGTAGGGTCAAATCAAAAATTGCCGTATTTACTTAAAAAATGTATAAATCGATTTCCTTTCTTTAATTCAAATGTTTTTTTTATAACTTATACGTACTAATTATTAAAATAAAATACAAATTCACTAAAGTAGTTCATCAAAATAACCTATCAAATTAATTAATAACCAGAATTTCCGTTCAATACTCTTTTGGATATACACCATTGTAATAATTTTCTTATATACTGTTAACGGAATATTGTATTTATTTATATTCTTATCAAGTATTATTTGCACATGATGGCGTACAGTTTTTAAGATGGTATGTATACAAGGTTAATTATCACTATTTCAGCATTTCTTTTCTGAAAGTAAGTATCAAATCCAACGATGGAGCTACAATTACCATTGCGGAACCTTCTATAAAATTTTTGCATAACTATCAGGACGTTTAGTAAGTTTAAGGGTCACCTACAAAGAGAAAATATTGATATAAGTATCGGAATGGGAATTATGTTGCCCTTTTAAAAAAAGTGGGATTAAATGATCTAAACATCTGATTACAGTAATTTATCTACAATATTATAGGAAATTTAGTTTTTTAAGTAATTCACAATATAAAAGTACTATTTTTATTGTTAAAATAAACACTAGTTATCAGAGAGTTTCATTTTTATCTATATGTCCATATATTTACAATACAGGCTTTTACTTATTCCGTAAATTTAACTGCTTCTGACATTGACCGTAGTCGGAAACTGATTATAGTTATTGTTAGGTTAAATATAATATAGTTATCTGTTAATAATCTTATACAATAATTTGTATTCTAGATAGAGTCCAAAATATATATCATCTCATTACCAGCGATAATAATACAAATGTCACCAATACCGATCAATTATTGAAAAATACTCGTCTCTAAACAGATTACTCAAAATTGTTGCAGTCTGTTTCAGATTCAAAAATAACTGTTTACTTCCATCAGAATGTCGAAATTTTAACAGAAATTCTTCAATTGCTGAACTTAATAATGCTTTAAATTCATTAATAAGACTTGTTCAGAATGTATGCTTTTCTAAGGAAATTAACAATTTAAAACAAGGCAAAATTAGAAAAAAAAACATCTTTTAAGCCTCTCACCATTCATTGACAATCAGGGTCTCTCGAGAGTAGGTAGTAAACAAAATTACCTATCACAAATTTTCTTTTAATAAAAACATATATTATTTCATAAAAATAATTATCTAATTAAATGACTTTTTGAAAGCGAGCATCTACAATTATATGCATACTGGTCCAAAATTATTATTAAGTACTATACATGAAATATTCTGAGCTATTTTTGGAAACAGCATATTTGCTATGCTGTTCCCAAAAATTACCATCATTTTGGCAATGACGATAAGAAATTGCTGCAAATGCTTTAGGATTAAGGCTCAACCTGTTGCACCAATCATGGGCAATTTACCCGTTCAAAGAACCGCTGTGACTTATCCATTTCACTCAATCGGCATCGACTAGGCAAGACAAACGGTGCATTTTTAGCCACGTTCAAAAGATTTATTTTGCGCCGAGGAAAGTCTTTAGAGATTTTTAGCTATAATGGTACTATGTAATTTCGTTGGAGCCAAAAACGAAATAAAAAAAATAGGAGAGTTTGTAAACAACAATTTTGATCAAACAATACAATCTTTATTGCATGGAGGTATCACTTGGCATTTTCTTCCCTACAACTTGCCACATTTTGGGCATGGAATCAAAAGTACTAAACACTATTTGAAAAGAGCAATCCAGGTATGTCTAGGAAAGGACAATCTTATACGTGTAGTAACTCTTAAAATAAAAGGTGAAGAAAAAACGATTAAACTGGGCGAAGTTCAGAGGCTTTATTTGTGTTATTCACTTTAGGTATAGGTGTAACAGTATTAACTTTTAAACTATCTGGAAAACAACCAGTTTCCAGGGAAGAATTAATAAGATGCATTAATGGATAACTTAAACTGTCGATGAGTGGCTTAATAATGGACAGCCCAAATTCATTTGGACTTGACTTGACCTTTTTAAGTTTTATAAATTTTTCATTTAATATAATTTTTTTCAAATTTTACTAACCTACAACATCTATTATTTAATACAGGAGGATTATCACAATTAAGCGGGGTTATGCTATTAACAGTATCATTTAAACTGCCAATAAAGTATTCATTTAATTTATTCGGTATTGTAATTTCATTCAGTTTAGAATTTTCAAAATCAATGTCATCTGGGAGATCGTTGTTTGATTTTCCAATTAATGTTTTCCACATAGCGCGAGAATTCCCCATATCGTTATCAATCTGTAATCTATAATACTCTAATTTTTCTGATCTTATTATACTAACGAGTTCATTCCTCAAAATTTTATAATTAATCCAGTTTTGAGGATCATTAGTAGTGTTAAAAGTTTTATATGCTTTATCCCGCTTTATTTGAATTTTCTTAATGTTATTATTGAACCATGGTTTTAAATTACTTCTAATTTTGTACGTTTTAAGTGGAGCATATGTATCTAACAAATTGACAATATTGTTACGAAAATTATCAATAATAACATCATCATACTTCCAGTTACATTCATATAGTTTGTTTCTCATTTCCGCTATCACCTCATCGTTTATTACACTTTTTTATATTTTTCTGTTTCAATAGACGCAGATTGATTGTTAATAACTATTACAATCGCAATATCGTGATCTGTAATTTTTGGCGTATCTTTTACTGTAACGTTTAGTAAGGATCGTTCGTTATCACAAGATCAATTGTAGTTGCGAGTTAGGTGTAGTACGAGTGGGAACGTTAACTATTTGTTTCATACCTATATTATTAACAATATGTTTAATTTTCTGTTGTATAAATTGTCTATCCTCATATCAATATTAAAATCTCCTGTAAAAATAACACGACCTTTATAGTAAGACTCCTCATCCAACAAGTTACTGAAATAATTTATAAAATATATAGCACTTGAACTCGACGAGCGATATACAATTCCAACCATTATTTTATTTACGTTTAGAACTAACGACGAAAACGTATTGGCAACACTAATATTATGAATAATCTTAAAATTATATTTACGGTTTATAAACATTATAACACCACCTGTGTACCTATTATCAGAAAAGCATACAACAACGTAATACCCCTTTATTTCTGTCTCACATTCTAAAATATCCGCAGTAACTCTAGTTTCTGATAAGCACAATACTGAAGGTTGAAACTCAGCTATAAATTGATGTACTTCATATTTGTGTGCTAAGAAACTACAAATGTTTAAGTAATATATCCCAAATGTAGGTTCCCTTTTGCTTGAATGTATTGACGACGAACAATTAAAAAAAGACCGATTGTTGAGCAAAGTTGGTTGTTGTAATTCTTCATTCGAACGTGGTAGATTAGGATAATGTGATGCAGTTTGTCAGGAATATGAGCCGAAACTGTTGTTGGCACTCACATTTCGGTTACCATTAATAGCAACTATTAGATTTGAATTGTTTATCCATGCACATTTGTTATCTTTCGCCTTTGTTTCACTTTTTGTTGAGGCTTTAATGTTCATAATAAAATTAACCAAATTACAGCACAGTTTTTCTTTACCGTTGAAATTAAGATGACCTTGAATAGTATAATCAGCTTTCGCAACTATTGGATTTAAATCAAACAGAAGAAAATTAGTTTTTACAATAATTTCACTGTACAACTGCACGTTATTTTCGTAGATGAAATTATTAAATACCCGTACGATTGAAGGTCCTGTACCGAACAGTTACAATTATCACGTTTGTATTTAGTAAGTAATTTTAGGTAATTTCGGTATAGAATCAGCCCTAATCTTATTGCCTTTTACTGAATTATTTGAACCTGGAAGATTCTGGAAATAAAGATTCTTAAAGGTTGCGAAAGCAATGATTTTATTCGACCATATAAACATTATAAACAAAGTACATATTAGATTCAAAAATACCGCAAAACACAAAGAATTCAATCTTTCAAAATAATTTTGACGTATGAAGCAAATATTTTCTCCGCCATTCTAATGTTTTCAAATTGAAATAAGTGATTTATGATCATTCCAATGATTCCTAGGCATAGCTGGTTTTTTGCATAAACGGAAGTTTTATTTTCTTTACTTTTTCCGGTTATAATCAAATGCAATCCGTAACCAAAGGCATCATTCAATTCGTAATTTTTTCTTTATAGCATTCCTTAATATAATTCATTTGACATAATTAGGGGAGATAATATTAGGGTTTGAAACAAAATGCATGTAAAACTGTATTTTGCGTGATGCGATTAATTATAGTACATATGTGCAAAAATAATATATGAAAATGGTAGTAATTAAAAACAATCTTATACTTTAGTCTTTCAATTTCAATAATCTTTATTTGCTTTATTTTTAAAATCAATAGTTTCAAGGCGGGTGGCATGTTAGGTTTAATATAATATAGTTATCTGTTAATAATTTTATATAATGCAATTTAAAGATGTACATATTAACCTTTCATATTTTTAACTTTTTCCCTTTTTTCTCTTTTAAATAAAATATTTTTAAGGAAGTTAAAAACATTAAAGGTTAATATGTACTATTGATTTCATAATGATCTCGGGCAACAAGGCTAATATAATGCTATTTAATTCATTTCTTTTAGTGTAAACGTATAGCATAAAGTAATAAAAAATAGCCTTGCTGTCCTAGATCATTATGAAAACAATAGTACATCTTTAAGTAATTGTATTCTATAAAATTATTAACAGATAACTATATCATATTAAATCTAACATGCAGAATAACATGAATAATAATTTTATACTTTCAAGCAAAATTCGTCCTTTTTCTATTGTATGAAATTCCAGGTCAAGTCATTTTAACAGTCCCTTTTCCAACATCTGGTTGTCATAATGACCCTCGTTTGTGAGTTTTGTGGTAAATATCTGTCGAATACGGTGGCAACGCTGCAGGATCTCACGTTGGTATACATATTATGCTATATACAAAAATGGACCTCGACTTGTTGCGGATCTCGCTGCGTTATGGATTTATAAATAAAATTTTAATTGCAAAATCTGTTCCCCTCTGAGGGGGTAGTGGTTAAGTCGTAAATTATAACTGTATCAACAGGAAATATACATGCGTAACTGCTAACCTTTTGGTGGATCTCGGGTTGTCCTAAATTTATTCGGATCTCCACTTGTTACGAAAATATATATATATATATATATATATATAACAAAGGGATAATAATGGGAATTCGCGCAAGAGATTTATAAGAGAAAGTTAGTTGCAGCCGTATACTTTCTCTTATAAATCTCTTGCGCGAATTCCTATTATTATCCCTTTGTTATATGTTTATATACGCATTAATCTTTCTATTCATATATATATATATATATATATATATATATATATATATATATATATATATATATATATATATATATATATATATATATATATATATATATATATATATATATATATATATATATATATATATATATATATATATATATATATATATATATATATATATATATATATATATATATATATATATATATATATATATATATATATATATATATATATATATATATATATATATATATATATATATATATATATATATATATATATATATATATATATATATATATATATATATATATATATATATATATATATATATATATATATATATACAAGAATGTGTTATAATAATGGGATATCGCGCAACAGAGAAGAAGGAAAACATAAGTTGCAGCCGTCTACACGTGTTTCACACTTATTAGTGATCATCAGGACGGCATAGCAGATGGAATAAATATAAAAGCAACTAACTCAGAAAGATGTAACAACACAAGGTTTCACTGATAGCAGCCAACCGCACATTTGCAGTATCGGCCTGAAGACACTGAGTTTTCAGTGCAACAACAAACGTCACTACGGAGGCAGCTAAAGCCACTACCGTGAGACAACCAATCCCAAAGTATAATATCAATTTCTTTGATTTGAACTTCTAATCTTTGATTTTATATATATATATATATATATATATATATATATATATATATATATATATATATATATATATATATGTAATATCGCAATTATTGTATCAAATATAAAAAAGGTTTATAAACTATAACATTTTGGTGGAACTTTTGTTCTGGGGCATTAATATATTTTAAAACAAATCACAGCGTAGTAGGCGTGGTCCAAGATAGGTTAGGTTAGAACACGTGATGTTTCATTTACTAGCATGATTAAGGATGAAGGGTGAAGAATGAAGGGTGAAGGGAGAAGGGTGATATACCTATACAAATATTTTACTTAGAGGTTTTCGTATAGCTAACAACAACTGTATCTTACTTCTCATACCTCACCCTTCATCCTTCACCCTTCATCCTTAATCATGCTAGTAAATGAAACATCACGTGTTCTAACCTAACCTATCTTAGACCACGCTTACTACGATGTGATTTGTTGGCAACCATTTTTGATTACGGGAATTTCATACTGATGGTATTTGGGGTATAAAAGGAAATTTGTATGTGGCGCTATTATGTCTGCCCTGAATGTCTGTAAATTCTCGTGTACGAGAATCAGGCGCTGGTTCTAAACTAAATATCCCTGAATGCTTGTAACTGTCATCTGATGACGTCATGCTCTCCATAGCTCTACCGAAGAGATCTATTGATAAAGTTAGTAGATTAGAGAAACAGACGCATAAACATTATTATTATTATTACTCATAACCAGGGTTTCTCAGCTATTTATCAAAGCATTGAACCGTGCCAAGGGTGAATTCATGCTTAAGGACGTCTAGCCAGAGTTAATTAATGATGAAGGAAGATCGACAGGGTGATGATAGACGTAGTATTAGGGTTGATTAAGAGTGACCTGAAGAACATGTTATATAAATAGGAGTTCATGATCAATTATTAGTCGATATGAACCAGCGACGCAAGTGTGACGTATGTTGTATGAGCGTTTTACGCTCAGGGTTTGCTCGCCATTTGAAGATACACCAGGGGTATAAAGTTCAGTGTTCTATTTGTTTAAAGTATTTTACACGCCTCGATAACTATAGAAGTCATTTGAAAACAGTTCATAATACCATAGTTGTTGATAATAAGTTATCACCTAGAAATAATGAAATATTTAAAGACGTGAATCTGAAACGTATGCATACCAATGAATCCTGTGCTATAAGATACGACAACGATGATAATGATGATGGAATAATAAACGCTCGTAATGCTATACGTAAGAAATTAGCCTACCTTCACTGTGATAAAGCAGAACCTCATGATAATCGTGTTATACCGCGATCGGAGACCGTTGCTATCAATCTTTTACCAGAGCTTGAACAATCATCTCCCGCTACATCTGCTGATGATGAAGAAGAAGAATGCGATTCTAGCTTAAAAGATTATCACGAATACTCTAACTATTATAGAGCATTATTAGCTAGCGGAGAAAACAAAAACGTAGACAAAACTAGGTACGCTCTATATAACGACATCGATGAGTGGCGATTTGGTTGTTCGCGAGTACAGTTTCAGGGAAAAAATATTTTAATTAAAAACAAACTTTTCAATGGAACATCCGGCCTGTTTAATTTACTAACGCTTAAACGAATAAGCTCTCCTAGTCCAACAGAGGAAGATATCGACAACTATATGAAAATAATATCACTTACTAAAGCTCATAAGAAAGACTATAGACACAACACTCGGCTAATAAGCGTTAAACATTGGAAATACGAAAACATAATAAAGCCTAATTTATATAGAATAACAGACTTTGGGATTAGTCTTCCCAAAAAGTTAAACAAGATGAAACCGGATTGGATACGTCAGAGTACGCCTGATCAACTAGTGGATCGACTCCAATTGTTGTACGCCGCAAAGAAAGCTCATAGCAGCAGTCTCGAAAACGAAAACGAAATAATATCAGTCATCACAGAGCTTAAAACGAGAAAAATCATAGAATAAGTAAATATTTAATTTGTACTATGTAAGATGATCTTGTTGTACTGCTAATTATATGTAATATGATATTTTAACACTGATGATAAAATAAACGATATACATTCTATATATGTTTCTTATTTCTTTACCTCTCACAGTAAACGTTCTGGTAGATGATCCTTTTGAGTTCCTGCATCATCTTGATACGTTTTTATTTCATAGCATTACCAGAGGCTGCAGCAGCAGGAGTTTTCCGAGACCCGCAGAAGCTTCTATGCCGGCTACAGAGATAGTCATCGTCAATGTTGCCAACATCGTTCTGGTGCTTTTGAGCTAGCGGCGAGATCAATCGTTGTCGCTACTATATGAAAATAAAGGGTCTATGCCATCAATAGTAATAGTAGATCACTTACCGAGGCGGGAAGTAGAACATTACGCGGAGAGCAATGTTGCTGCCCGAGGCGCGAAGCGCCAAGGGCAGCAATTGATCGACGCGTAATGTCTTCCCGCCGAGGTATGTATACTATTTTATTCACAATCGTACATAATTATGTTCTTACATTGATACCTTATACTTGATATATGTAGGACACAACACCAGCGTTTTTATTCAGGTGGCGATAAAATGACAATTGCTGCAACAATTGTCATAGTAAATTCGTGTCACTACTAAACCAAATTTAATTACATTGCTCCTAATTGCAATTTACACGATTTAAAATGTCTGATAGTAATACTGATGTAAGTTGCACGCCACCGGAATTGCGAGAAGTTGCTAAAACAGTGACTGGCTGTTTGTTACCTGCTAAAAGTAAAGGTAGATACGAAAACTTCTGCCATCTGTTGAGAATATTTAGAACGAGCAAAAGATAAGTAATGGATATTACTAACCAAGAGAACTCATTACTAACCAAGAGAACTTATTATTGACTATGGTGTATAATAAACTGCTTTCTAACTTTTTAAACGTCATTAATGAACACATTATGTATCGATTGTGAATAAAGTTATTTAAGCTTAAACTCGGACTAAAACATAACCTCAAGGAAAAAGATAGTGCTTACCCCTGCATAGTATAATTACTCGTTAAGACGACGAGGGAGCATAACATAAACCGATTGTACCTACTCCTGTCTCCCCGTTTGTATAATATATAAATTATAATCCATGCTGATTAGGGTCATGTACCCCATATTTCCATGAATATTTGCGTTTTCACCATATAGGATTAATTTTCATCTCTAATTTTGTATAGAGGCGTTTTGTATAGAGTACTTTATAATGTCACCCTATAACGTCATCGGGATAACAGATGGTGGAATCAGAGCGTTCTTCAAAGATGTTTGTCAGCTAATAACATAACTCTGCTTTCTTGTCTGACCATTTAACAGGGCGGATTCTGCCATTTTTGTTTCAAGACTGTTTTTAGCCTAAGGATGTATAGCCCCGGGGGTTAATTAATTAAGGTTGACCTTTAGAACATATGTTAACGTTCAGTTAGTATGGCCTTGATATCCCTAATTGTTATTTACGCCAAACCTGACTGCATGTATTGTTAAAGTATGTAGATTAAGTAAAATTTAGAGGTAATATAAAATATAAGCCTTCTAAGCTAGTAATTATTACCTGCCTGCCTGCCTGACCTATTTTATATGAACACTTGATAAATTTAATTGTTATACAAAACAAATGAGGATTATCTAGAACGTAGCCATTTAAAACACACAGGTAGGGCAGGAATTATTGAACGAATTGATCTTAAATTTGGGTCGTTTACAAGGAATTCTGGGATGCGCTTTTATAAACTCAGCGGTTAAGCTGTTTGCAGAACGCCGTATCAAGGCTTGATATGAATAAATTGCTCCTTAATGTTAAGAAATGTTCAATTATCTCGCTCTATAGAATTAAATCTCCAATTATTGCTGATTACAATATAGGTAATATCATTTTAGATCGCAGGGGATGTATATTATTATTAGAATAAAAATACGTTAACTTGTCTGAAGAGTGTAAAATATCTTCTATTTTTGCTTTTCTTGTATACATTTCCAGCGTCTGAGTTTTACTGTTGCAAATATTAAGATCTCTACTTGCTTTTCTTGGAGAAATTCCTGCATTTGAGATTTTACTGCTGTAAATATTAATAGTTTAGAATCTGTTACTAGTATATTTCAAAATAAACGTATATACCTTCAAATGTTCATATCGATCTAATGTTACGTAAATAGAGATTTTTGAACCTTTCAACGCCTCGATTTAATAAAGCTGGTAAAATTATATATAATTCTTTTTTGTTTTATTAAAACTGCGACTATCTATTGTTAAAATTTAATGGATATTACGTGCGGTTTCTACCTACATATAATAGGGATATTAATTAGTAACACAGTTTTAAGAAGAAGAAGCTATTTTCAAGACCTGTAATAATAATAAATGATATACTTTTTATTGTTTTCATTGATAAATAATCAAATGTCGAGAATATGATTTCAAAACCGCAATTTAAAGAGTGTGCTATCTTTACAGAGGATCTGGTAGCCATTCATATGGAGAAACTACAAGTTCACTACGATAAGCCGATATATATTGGTTTCTGTGTGCTAGATCTAGCTAAGCATATAATGTATAACTTTTATTATAACACCATTAAAAAATATATGGGAACAAGGTCCAGCTGCTGTACACAGATACCGATTCGTTAATTCTGCTGACACAAACAGATGATTTTTATGAGGGTATGAAGAAATATTTGGATAAGTTTGATACGGCCAACTTTAATGAGAATAATCAATTCGGAATTCCGAAACGATACATTATTGCTGGCGGGAACGGAGATACCTTAGCTTGGGGAAATTATAGGATTTCTAACTATTGATTAGAATTTGTTTCCCCTAGAACCCTTTCTTGTATTTTTAACTATGATAATTTAGAAGCTAGTTAAGTTTACATGTACAACTTATTATATAAGTATATTATAGAGACTCAAGAATCAAAATTCAAAATGTTTTATATTAGCTTCATTAGAGCTTTATGAAATAGAAAAACATAATGCTATACTAATAATTCCGGTTGAAAAGAGTTGTAAAATCGAACTTTTATAATTAACTTAAGCTGTTACAACGATGGAATGGAGCAACGTATTTGGGATTTTGTATCCGAACTCAGATATAATGAATAGCACTATACTTTTTATTGTATCCATCGATAAATATTAATTTTGTATTTCGTATGCATCTGTTAGATATTTATGTTGCATTACGGATAATTTATTATTTCTTATTCAATTTTAAAATTTAATGGATATTACGTGCGGTTTCTACGTAAATATAAATGGGATATTAATTAGTAATCCATTTTTTAAGAAGAAGAAGAAGCTATTTTCAAGTTCTGTAATAACAGGAAAATGAAAATAACCAATACCGGCATAAATTACATTTTTAAGATCTAGTATTATAGAGACAAGAGTATTAACGACCCTTAAAGTGTGATTTGGATAAATGAATTGCTTTCTTAGAAATAACTTACATAAAAAATATACCGCTGTCAGTCCCTTTTCCCCGCGATGTCCAGAGGTTATCTGTATGCATCCTTTGTTGTATTGAGGTAAAAAGGTTGATATAATATTATGATATCCGCCTACCTGCGAGGTAAACATCTGCGTTAATGATCTATCTAATATCTTGTTCAGACAGGCAAAAATGCTAATCTATCTGAGAATTGTTTCGATAATTTTTATCGTTTATAGCTTTATTAAATAGTTTATCCTTTAAAAACGATCATATTTATTAGGCGTTACAAATTAATTATCATTATTATTTATCTCGTTAATAATATCTCGTTAATAGACCCGTTGTATGTCCTCATAACACATACAATAATACGTTTTGTTTTCGTATTCGAACTAGAAATTAATAAATCTTTTTAAATCGTTGATACAAACTGATCACCTGGTGTTGAATGTATAATAGTATATAATAAATTATCCTTTATTAACGTGAAGAGTTGTCAAACTAATTAATTTTCTTTGTGGATAAACTGAATTTTACGAAAGATATGTGGAAATGATATATATGTAATATTGCATTGTGCGTTTTAAGAGTACCGTAGCTATTACCTGCCTACAAATGTGACCCTTTTTTCTACCTGATACATATCAACTGAGAAACTTTAGTATATTTTGTTAGTTTTGATAAGATGCAAGATCGAGTTTATGTACGATGTATATACCGAGGAGGTGTTATGATGAGAGATATCTGTTAATATTATTATTATTAAACTCCTGGGGATAGAAGAGAGTAGCTTACTATTCTGAAGTATTTTAATTAAATATCGTCTAGATTATTGTGTAGATAAAAAGTTTGAAGATCACCCTCCTGGATCATGTCGATGCTTGATTACCAAACGTAGTATTCATATATCGCCCCTATCAGTTAGTCGTGAAAGGTATTTTAAATTTGAATTGTGTATATTTTCAATTCATTATTAATAGAATGTTATTTATGGGTATTATATAATTAATTAGATTTATGTAATTAAAATAAAATGTTACGTTTTAATGGCAATATATGGGAAAATGCGGGCCCTTCTAACTGTTGACCGTTATAGGTATATTAATGTTGAATTATCTTCGAATGTTTTCATGAATTTTTTAATTCGTTATTAATAAAAATTATATCGATTATCTTAAATTATTAATATTGGCAGAACATTAGATAATCACTTTATTTTTATATTTATATTATATTTTTAAAATACGAAAGGTGCAGGAAGAAATAATTAAAAAAGAGATTCCTTCTTTCAAAGTGGGTTTTTCTACCTGCGTTTGCAGACGAGGGTGAGATTTGATTGATAGAACGAAGATATAAGACGTGTTTAAAGCTGAATTTAAAAATTTTAATGTTGGAGTAAATTATTATATGTAATTAATTTTAACTAATTACCTATACATTTAAGTAGGGTCGGATTGTCATATAAACTAAATACTTAATAAGAAGTACATAGAGAGAGGGAGCGATTAATTTTATTCGAGATTTCGTTAAAATGTTACGTTTTAATGGCAATATATGGGAAAAATGCGGGTCCTTCTACCTGTTGACCGTTATAGGTATATAGATGCTGAATTATGTTCGAATGTATTCATGAATTTTTTAATTCTTTATTAATAAAAATTATATCAATTATCTTAAATTATTATTAATGGTAGAACATTAGGTAATTACTTTTATCAATAAAATTCCATAGTTAATAAGTCGACTCATGTCATGTAACAGCGTGAAGTTAGCAACGTTGCCGCGCGCTTGGTTGGATCGCGGAAGATCTTGATCGCGAGCGCGAGTCTTGGTTGGACCGCGGATGACCTTGAAATATCTACATATCTACTCGGAACAGCTTTAAATACATTATTTTAGTGGTGAATTCCTGAAGAGCAAAATACACATTTTGACAGCTAATATATTATACTAAAAATAAACTCATTAAAAACTAAAAACAGTATTTTATAACTACTTCCATCATTTTTAATCATTTAAGACAAAAAACTGTTTTTAAAGCACCCAAAATCCTGCATCTTAATGATATCCTTCTTTAGAACAAATTTTCATGAATAGCCGTCCTTAGGGTAAGGTAGGGTAGGGTAAGGTAAGTCCTTAGATTCTTGCATAGGCTTTCCTTGTAAAGAGTTCAAAAAAGGCAAAACTCTGTACATACTGGATAAAAAATGACTAGACAGTGTACTCTCCTAAGAATTAAATTGCTATTACGAACTTTTCATCCGAGTAGTACCAAGATTAACGATAATATCGCCTAATAAATTTTGCCGAAAAGATGCTAGGTGAAAAATGCGTGGACCACGATCGGTACCTGCTCTCAACGAACTTTTCTCAGCTACTTCATGAAGAATATGAGACCACACAAAGTTACGTCCGAAAGTTCCTTGAACACATTTACTGCTGCAAATTGCTGATCCATGTATAACATATGTATCTTCTTTCTTCGATAACACAGAAAGAAGGTGAGGTAGGAAAAAACATTGTTGGTAGGGAATTAAATAAAATTTATTTTGCCTAGCCTCATTTATTTCGATAAACCTATTAGTTTCCGAGAAAAGCGTCAAAAACTGTTAGGAGGGCGTGGTTTACCCTCATTGTTTCTTCGAATTCACCACCTACAGGTTGTGACTTTTAGGGGGTTATTTAATAACCCACAAGGAAGGTCTTTGCAAAAGTCCAAGGACTTACCGCAACCCCAGTAACACAAGATATTGACCCAATATTGGTGCTATATGGGTAACATTATATTCAGGCCCAATATTTGGAAGATTCAACCAAGATTACATGGGTTAAAAACTGGCACCCAATGTTTGTAGCCAATATTGTTCCTACAAAGGTCCAGTATATAAATAATAGGTTTAAAAAATATGTTTTCGTCTATATTGATTCTATATTGGGACAATAGTAAATATTTAATATTATATATCTAATTAATATTGATGTTATATTGGTTCAAAATTGGCGCCTAATATACCTAACCAATATTTTTTCCACAAATGTCCCAAACACAAATTATTCATATTGTATTATTCTGTACTGGTATTATATTGCCCATATAGTGCAGTATTTCACCTTTATAGTTCCGACACTGGATAACCAGACTTTAAACAAGTTTACTTGATTATTCAAGGAATCAAAATAGCAATACATAGGCGGGTGCTTTATATACGTGAAAATGTTTTACAAATGTGTACCACGCCGAGAAAAATGAAAGATGGTTACAAGTTCCATAACTCACACGGTTTTATCAAATACTGAATACTAATAATACCTCAATACATAATTATTGTATACCTCGGTCTAAATTCATAATGATCGCATTTCAAATTTCGAGCCCAACAACGCACAAGCATTCGTGTACTGCAGGAGAGAAACGCTCGTGATTTTACCGTCACTAATATTTAATGTATCTGTTTTAGTGTTGAGATATCTGCTGCTGATCGTTTCTTGTTGAAAAATTTATATTTACTGTTTCAAGTGTGTCAGTTATTTATATTCATTATATACTGTAAGTACTCTACGCTATAATATCCATATATTTCAATTGCTATAACCGCCTACTTTAGTTAGCGTTTTGTTTAAACATGAATAAAATTGTGTAAACAATATATCTGTGATTCATTTTCAGAACGTGTAAATACGATATAGTGGAGGGGTGTTAGGCAAAAAAGAGCGTTATCTCGGAACCGATTGAAACTACTCGGATTTTCATGATTCTTTTTTAAAATCTTGTAAATATAAAATACTAAAACCTTTTTAAATTAGAAATTGATGCTCAGATCGGGAAATGCGGTGAAAGTCGCATAACCTAAAAAGATACATAATTATTAGGCCAGTAAAATTAGACCCGATTGGGACCGTTGGTGGAAATAAATGTTGGAAAGCGGGAGATCGCTTCGATCGCTTCATTTGACGTCAAATATAAGTATCTTAGGTTTGCACGGTCCTTGGACGCGAGCTTACATGAGGGTATCAAAAGAACCACGAAATCTTCGGACCTTTTTTAGTTTTTCGCTTATAACTTCAGAGCGGTGCTTTCCAACGAAAACTTCACTATTGCAAGAATTAAAGAGCATTAAATTCTGCGTCGGATGAATATCCAACACTTTAAATTCGGTCCAGTGGTATGATCGAAATCGACGGTCGAAAAACGACAATTTTACAAATTTTCGATTTTCCGTCAAACCGGACACCCAGAGGATTTCCGTATAAAAAACCGTTGGACTCATTCTGATTGTTAATGTAAGTCGAGAAATACCTAAGCTTTGATATTGTAGAGATTGCCGGATTAAACTAATGGCCATTTCTTTGTCATCCCGCTTCACAGCAATTGGGATCAATCCATATGAAGTGCTGCAGTACTGGTCGTTCAATCATTTCGAAAAAAAAATCTTTTGTGCGTTATCACATTTAAGTATTGGTAGATCAAATTTAATGCTCTTTAATTCTTGTAATAGTGAAGTTTTCGTTGGGAAGCAAACTAAAACAGGTCCGAAGATTTCGTAGTTCTTCTGATGCCCTCGGGTAACTCGCGTCGAGGGACCGTGCAAACCTAGGATGCTTATATTTGACGTCAAATGAAGCGATCGAAACCATCTCCCGCTTTCCAATATTTATTTCCACCAACGGATTCTATTTTACTGGCCTATATGTAATTTCAAATTTATTAAAAATAGCATTATCTCGCCTTTAATACATTTTTACAAATTTTTATTGAAGTGAATGAAATATCAAACTTAAGCTACAAATTTTAACAAATACTCTTAGTATATATTATTAGCCCAATATGTTGCCAATATATTTTTGATATATTTAATTTTATTAGTTATCTGTTTTACGTTGATACAATTTATTTAACGTTTTAACTAGAAATCTAATAGATAAAAGTCCAATTAACAGAATTTAATGCGTTTGTGTTTTTATCTACAGCTTTCGTAATGACGCAACGGAATTATTGTGCTAAGTACAGAATCTAAAACGAGTTCTATATAGAAGATATATCGATAGTTTTAAGTGTTAATGGACAAAATAAAAGAGTTAAATTACATTTAGCTGGTAACAGTGCTTCAAATTATGATGACTCACTCCCCCTCCGACTTTATCTACAGTTCAACACGAATTTAACGATATGGACTCTGTCGGTTTATTATTATTATTATCCTCGTCGGTTATTAATTTGATTAAACAATTGAAACAAAAATGTAGATATCACATCAACATATTGTGCCAATACTAGTACAAGTATACTGCACCAATATTACGTTTCAACAGTGGATGGATATCCTGTGAATGCATTTTGCCAATATTTTAAAAGAATATTGAACCATTCAATGTTTCAACGTTGGATTAATATTACCATGTTGGAGATATATTCTATGTACATATTGTGCCAATACTATAAACGTATATTAAACCAATGTAATGTTCCAATGTATGGCCAATATTAAACTGCAGTACTGGAGGTATATTGCTTCCGCATATTGTGTCAATCCCGCCAGTGTCTGTCATTTGACAATGTTTGGCCAATATGCGGAAACAATATTTTTCCAACATATGTGTGCTACTGGGGAATGTTCCACTAGTTCTTATAATTTGATTGGTCTATCAGGCCTGTTAAAACAGGTATTAACAGCCCACCTTTTCTAACTACCCGCTTTTTCAAAATTGTATTTCCATTGCCAAGGTGACAACGGCGTCTACGATTTTATAAGTTTTTTACCTTCAAATGCTGACCATTTTCAGAATTTAGAATAAATTTTTTTAAGTGATTTAGTTGTTTAGTTCGGTGGAAACCGTTGTTACGTACCACATTCTGTTAAGCCCTTTTTCGTCCAGCTCCCTCGGCCGTTATAGCTTTCTTAACAGCCCTTAAGAACCAAGTGTGCCAAAAAATACTGGTACATTTAAAGACTGTAAATAAAATCACAGTGGATTTACCTATATTGTGTATAACTGTACGAAATTTAAAAAAATCATTAGAAAGTGGCCATTTAGACACTAAAATACGGTGCATAAATTTTTAACCGCATGATTAATAATCATTGTTTTTTCATAAATAATATAATAATGTGATAATTTTGGTTTTAAATTCATACTCTAGGAATGTTAAATATTTGCTTACCTAACTTGTTTTGGAAAACGGTGTTTATTAAATTTTCACGTTTTGCGTGAAAAATTAATTTTAGAGAAACTGTACATTCAAAGTTAATCAAGAAAATACCACTTAAGTTTCATAGTATTTGAACGATTTTCTCAAGATTTTAAGAAAATCGCATGTCTAGCGACTAAATTATTGCCAGAGAACATACTTTTTACAGAAGGTAATAATACTTGTTGACGACTGCCAGGCCGTCTAGATCAAAAACAGCACTAAATAATTTGAAAACGTCACTTTGCGGGAAAAAGTTAGATTTAAATCTAATAATTTTTATATTTAACATATCTTTGTTAAAAACTAAAAGTTGGTTTATTTATTTGTTGATTAATCTGAAATACTTCATATTCTAGGAAATGTAGTAATCCAGAAATAAAGAGGAGTCTACAATTACTGAAACAGATTTATCTTTGAATATTGTTCGAAACACCACTTAAAAACAATATTGTTTAATTAAATTCTAAGATAAACGGAATAAAAAGTTAAAAACAACAGTAAAACACAAAGTTTTACACACTGCAAATGCAGAAATACCTATATAACGCAAAGGTCAGATTGTAGACAATAGACAAAATATAAACCATAAACAGTACCTGATCACCCAACAAATGAAACTAAATACATCTGTGTATGTTGTTAACTTGAAAAAGAAATGAAACTGATCCGTTAGTTTTATTCACGACCTCCTAGATTTCACGAGACGAAGTCTCTTATCCGGCCTGCGCACTCCATTAGTTCAAGTGTTTCTCCGCTGGCGCCACCAAACGCGGAAACGGATATAAACACGTAAACGCCAATTTCAAACTACGCTAACTTCGCGCGCTTTTATACTTTTTGTCGGTTTTGCGCGTATCGTCAATAAATTATATTTTCCTAATCTTTCAAGGCAGTTTTATTTATTTTTTAATATAATTACGTTATTTCCTTATTTGTTTAAATTTTCGTAGTTTTGTTGCTGTTTTTTCGTTCACTTTAGTAATGGCAAACACTAGCAGAAAAAAGTATAACTGCCGCAATGCAATGTGTAATAGTACTGATCCTACAATATCATTTCATGAATTTCCTTCAAATTATACCTACCTTACGAGGAAAATGGTTTCAAATCTTACGTTGGGGTTATGGACACCAACACTCAACAGCAAAATAATATATACTTCTTTATTTCGACAGATCAACAATTACAGATACCTGAAAGAGTCAATTTCTACATCGAACTTCCTAAAAATATAACAGAATTAATAAAAGAACTCCAAACCTTATCTATGCATCTCGATTGCGAATTCTTTCAGCATCTGTAGCCCTTCTGGCATGATACATTGCAAAAAAACTGAAGAAAGGATTGAATGTCAATAGCCTATTAGATTCTCTGTTAGCTGCCTCGTGTTCAAATTCACTGATAGGATTTGTAAATCTTCAAAACAGAGGTGCCTTAAAATACTCCACTAGAAGATTTACACTTTTAATCAACCAAATAATCGAACTTGTAATACATATTGTAGAACATTTACCTGGAGAATGTAATCCGTCTAATATTCTAACATCACTAGGTATTTCTAACTCCAATTGGTTTTTCACAGTTTTTGGTTTGCCACGACCACAAGCAGGAACTTAGTAATATAATTCTTTAAAAATTGCTAAAACCTTGTTTGGCAAACAGAAACATTGCAAAAACGTGAACATATAATGTACTTACTGCTCACTATCTCTATATCCTAAATCCAGCTCACGGGAAGTTATAAAATTGTAATTTCAATAATGTTATTGAACTTGTATATTAATTTTAATAACATAATTAATTTAATTATATAAATTTATTTAATTAATTCGCAAAATATTTACGTAAACATGCAATGCTTGACATTTCTAAGGGTTATCTAACCTATATATCTTCAAGTGACAAATAAACATCAGCGTGTCAGCTAGCGCCAAAATGGCGAAATTTTGCGTTTTCTCAGAAACAAAGTTTATATGGGTAATCGTAAAAGTGTCCAGGCCGGATAAGAGACTTCGTCTCGTGAGATCTAGAAGGCCGTGGTTTTATTACTTTACTATCCTCCGCTATTGGCCGGTAGGTGGCAGCAGCTCTCAGACAGTTAACACGTGCTTTCTTGTGTCTCTTTCTAGGCGAATTGTTTTAACGTCAGACGGCCACCTTAAAAATTGGATGAAAAAATTGGACGCAAATTTCACACAAAAGCTTGTAGCACGCTACGATAAATGTTTAAATTTAAATGGCAACTATGTTGAGTTAGGCAAGTAGTTTGATACATGTAAGTACGGGGGACTCAACTGAGGAGACGAAACGAGTCAAATAAAGCGTCCCCGACCTTGAACGTTAATTCAAGTTTGAACGTTACTTCTAGATGGCGCTACGATTCTGGACAACGCTGACAGTGTTGACAGATTATGAGATTTATCGCAAATCTGGCTAATTTTTATGAAACATTGCGACCCATATGGCACTCCAGCGAACTGTCAACAATGGCCAGCGTGGTCTGAGCGTTGTCAAGGACCGAAGCGCCCTCTAACGAAAATTTTTTAAAATACAGGCCATTGGGTACGCAAATGTTTGGAACGCCCATTGCCGATTCGTCTCCTCAGTTGAGTCCCCCGTACATGTAAGCAATAATAAAAAAATTAAAACAAATAGTATATTATGGGACAAGTGGTTGAAATAAAATTTCAACGTTGAGAGTGGTGGCTCGCTGTCGCTCGTTGAAAAAAGTAACTCGAGACGTTGAAATTTTATCAGCCACGCGTTCCATATACTATTTTTTCTTCGGATTTCTAGTAAATTAATGCACTTTAGAAAAAAGTATTACATTTAAGTGACAAAACATGACATTAAAGTGACATTTCTCTTGTCAGAAATTGAATGTAGAACAGTTTGAAATTCAAAATCGCGGTGGTCCGATAATTTCAACCTCTAGAGGTTGAAATGCGATTTCAACCATTGTTATCGATTGCAAAATGAGTGATTTCAATGTCATGAGTAGTAAATAGTATATTATGGGACAAGTGGTTGAAATAAAATTTCAACGTTGAGAGTGGTTTTTTTCAACGAGCGATAGCGAGTTGAAAAAAGTAACTCGAGACGTTTAAATTTTATCAGCCACGCGTTCCATATACTATTTTTTCTTCGAATTTTTAGTAAATTAAAGCATTTTAGAAAAAAATATTTCATTTAAGTGACAAAACATGACATTTCTCTCGTCAGCAATTGAATCTCGTACAGTTTGAAATTCAAAATCGCGGTAGTCCGATAATTTCAACCTCTAGAGGTTGAAATGCGATTTCAACCATTGTTATCGATTGCAAAATGAGTGATTTCAATGTCATGAGTAGAAAAAAATGTTTACAGAGCCCACAGATTAGGGAGGGGGGTTGTTGCTCGCGCTTCAGATAGCCAACGCACGTACTCTTCGTAACTTGTAACTGTTGATGCCAGCGCCTCTCGTGATTGTAAGAATAAATAAAGACCAATAGCGGGAAAATTTAATTTAATGTTCAATACCTATTCCATTATTAGACTACGTTTTCCAATAAGAATCAAATGTACTCATATCTTGTGTTGTGGAAATTAGATAATTTTATTATAAAATATTAAATATTGAACATAAAAACTATTTTGTACATCATAATTTTTCAGCTTCATGTAGGCGCACTTTAAAACTCTGCTTCGAAATTCTCGTCCGAGCATATTTTTTGGAGAGGATTTTGATTTGACCATATGTTTTTTCTTGGAGTCATGTCTATTCTATTTATGCCTGACTTTTTCAACATTTTGAACGAAGTCAGCTCAGAATTTCCTAAAAAAATGTAAATAATTCCTTACATTATAACTGACAATAAAAAAAAAATACATTACCTTCATGTTTTCTTTTTAAGGAATTGGTTTCAGCTTTGCTGAGTGATTCATTAAAATCTAAAAATTAAAATCATAAGATGCTTGATAGATTCTTATACTATATTAAGTAAATCATACCCTGGAGAACAGCTCATTTGGTGGATTGATATTTAAATCTTCATCATCAACAGATGACCTGTTGCAATGATCTAAAAGTTAAAACAAACCATTAAGTACATAGACCCAAAACTATTTTTTTATAACTTACTAATTTCCTTATGGGGTAAGTGTAATGTGGAATTGCATTTAAATGAAGTCTTGTAGCACCTTCTGAATAAAATACATTTTCAAAGTATCTGAGGCACACTCTTTTATTGTGGCACACTACATCAGGTTCTAAAGAATACAAGTCTTTATTATCACTTGCCTCCAGCCATTCTTTATATCTAGCACTTTTCTCATTGGGAAATCGGTGTCTTATCGAAATCTTGTCATCACAACCCGGAATACAGCATTTTATATACATTTTCACTGATCACTTACAAAAACCACGTGGAATATCAAACCAAAAGCAACGCGTGTGCACGAGGGCAATAAACACGTGATATAAATGACAATAAACAAATTGATCACGTGATAATTTCTGTAAAAGTTTCTTGCATCAGCGACATCTCTGGACTGTAAGAATAATTACAATTCATGCACTACTGGCTGCCATTAAACTTGAACCTCTAAAGCAGCTTCGCTGCTCTGTGACAAAGCCATACAAAAACAATAGAAGCAATGGCACTTACCTTGCAGCTCGTCCATATTCTGCTTCTGTTCAGTCTGTTCTGCACTCAGGAGCCCCTGCTGATTAGTCCAGTCAATGAGTGCTCAAAAGAAGGGTGTAGAGTGCATGGAATATGAGAGAATTTTTGACTTCAGGACTTTGTTAGCAGTAGTTGGGTGCATGTAGAAAAAAATGTTTGAAATAAAAATGAAAGCTAATTAAATTTCCTATAAAATTGTTTCTATACATATTTGTCGAATTCCCAACGGTATCCGAGATATACGTTATAGAAAATCGATAATTTTCGAAAAAATCATTTTTACCTCACTCTTTTTGTCGAACATTTGCTTGTAGTGCCTCTCACGATGGTTTCTCAGAAAAGCTTTTGGAAGCGAAGTTGTAGAACATTAAATTTCGTTTAATTTGGTATAACGTTTGCTACTTTATCTTCAACCAATCAAAGTTATAGAATTTCTAACATGTACGCTCAATGGGCAGCCAACGAGCAAATGGGCAGTAGGCGAGAACCACATCCCCTCCACCAGGTCTTTTGGAAGAACCGGGAGTCAGGGTGGGGGGTGGCACTAAAGGGCGCGGTTGATGGTTGAAGTGGTGGGGCCATTTACCGTCCCCACTCTCACTCTACCAACTGTCTCCCCTCTTTATGGGTGTTCGGGAGACCACACCACGTTCACCCATAAAACTGGCTGTCTTCTACCCTATCCTTGTTTCCTTGGAAACTGGGCAATGGATGAAGCTGTCAGGTCAAGTGTGTGGTAGATAAATTCGTGAGAATTCTCGACGGTTACTCATACCGATCAGGGGGAGCCCTGGTCACCGACGGAAGCCGCTGTTTGACCGAGGTCATTTATGGTCACCAAAGGAACCAGCTGATTGACTGAATCTTAAGTGCGGAGAAGCGAAGTGAGGTTTATCCCGCTTTTTGGCATATGGGAAAGTGCATGCCGCCAGGTAAATGTGCTTAGGAGCTATCCCGACCACCCTATGATCTGGACTGCAGCCGGGTACAGTGATTGGGAGAAGCTCTGAAAGACATTACACTTAAGGAAAGTTGAAGCGAATACATAGCCTCTCACAATCAAGACAACTTCACCTTAACGGGTACACACTGGGAGTCTATAACGTGTAGACTTAAACGAAGCTCTGTCGAGGGCCCACCAAGCCTATATATTGGTAGATCGGGGTGGCAAAACCATTAAAAAACCAAGTCCCGCCACATCTGAAATTGGATTCGATCGGGCAGTGGCCCCAACCCCTGTCTCGAGGAGAAGCTTATGAAGGTATGAAAGAGAACTGGAGGGCTCTCTCTATTCAACTGAGTTTAGTTGGGGGAATAGTCCTATTGCTGGACGAGGTACTTAGCCCCGTATGAAAGAGGACGGGAAGGTGCCGGCGGGTGAGCACGTGTTAAGTCAATCGCTCCGGTACTAGCCTGGATAGCTAGTAGAGGGTGGATAGGCAACCTCGCTCCTACCAGTGAGTTACTGGGAGCAATTGTTCGCAATTGCGCGCTGATTGGGCGTATCTCAATCACTTCCTCTTGGAAGGAACGTGGGGGTATGTTTATATAGGAACCCCACGTAAAACAATGACAAATTCTTGTCTCTTCTTCTGCCCATTTGCTCGTTGGCTGCTAATTGAGCGTACATGTTAGAAATTCTATAACTTTTGATTGATTGAAGATAAAGTGGCAAAAGTTATACCAAATTGAAGGAAATTTAATGTTCTACAACTTCGTCTAAGAAAGTTTTTCTGAGAAACGATCGTGAGAGGTACTAGAAGCAAATGTTCGACAAAAATAGTGAGGTAAAAATGATTTTTTCAAAATTATCGATTTTCAATAATGTATATCTCGGAAACCGTTGGGAATTCGACAAATATGTTTCGAAACAATTTTATAGGAAATTTAATCAGCTTTCATTTTTATTTGAAACATTTTTTGCTACATGCACCGTTTCCGAGATATAAGCGAAAAACCATAAAATGGGACCTTTCGACCCCCCTCCCAGGGGTGGGGACTTTTAGTATGTTTACCTAATAACTACTCCTAACAAAGTCCTGAAGTAAAAAATTCTCGCATATTCCATGCACTCTACAATACATTCATTGACTGGACTAGATCCTTTCTAGATTTTATAATTACACATCATACACAACTTTAAAGATTTTATGAGCGAACAAGGTTAGAAAAGTTTTCTAGTTTCGTCGTTCTTGTCCATGTGCGGACTCACGTCCGCACATGTGCAAAACAATAAAAACAGATGTGCATCTACATAATGTACAAAACAAAATAAAACAAATGAACAGAAAATTATGTACGTCTCTTATAAAGCTTGAAGACAAAACTAAATTAGCAATAAAATGGTTTTCATGGCAATAAGTGTTCAAAATGTCCACCATTAACTGCAAGGCAGTGGCCCAACCTATCACGAAAAGCTTGAAAAGAATTTCTGAGCGATCTGGGAGAAATTGCTGCAGCTTCATTTTGTATTCGTTGCTCTAATTCGGCCAGACTCTGGGGTCGGTTGGTATACACTTTTGACTTTAAATATCCCCAGAAGAAGAGATCGCAAGGTGTAAGATCCGGAGATCGGAGAGGCCACTCCACAGACCCTCTTCTGCCTATCCAACGGGCCGGAAATACCACATTTAAATATCGGCATACATCTAAATGATAGTGGGCGGTGCTCCATCTTGTTGAAACCAAAGATCATCAAGATTTGCTTGGCAAGCTGGAATAATTTGCTGTTGCAATAATTGCAAATAACGGTAACCAGTTAGAGTACCACCAATAAAGAAAGGTCCAATTATGTGATCTGCACAAATTCCCACCCATACGTTTAATTTTTGTGGTGTTTGGGTATGATTTTGGATCATCCAATGGGGATTTTCAGCGGCCCAATATCGACAATTATGCCTATTTACATTTCCATTTAAACAAAACGTAGCCTCGTCAGAAAAAAAACAATGTTATTAAGAAAATTTGGATTGTTGTTGATTCGCTCAATCATAAATTCACAAAATTCAACCTGTCGATCGTAGTCATCTTCGGATAATTCTTGCAATAAAGTCGGTTTGTACAGATGTAATTTTTCTGAATGTAATATTTTCTGTATTGAACCTTTACTTACGACATGGTTTAAACTTAACTGACGAGTTGAAATGTTTGGATATTCTTCAATTTCTATTAAATCATCGAGCTTTTTATCTTCATTTGACGCAGACCTCGGCGGACCAGTCTTCACCAGATCTTTAACACTGCCAGTTTCCCTAAACCGTTTCAAGGTTTTGCTAACTACTGACTGGGTGATTGGTTCTCGATATGGATAACGCTCATTAAAAATTTCACATACTTCTAATTGTGTTCGTTTGCGATCCCCATAACCGACCATAATTGAAATTTCTATACGTTCAGTTTCTGTTAAATGAACCATTTTTATTTTTCCATGTACCAACAACTTAATTAAATAAACAAACTTCTGTCACAATAAAAGCCTATAATCAATTGTTAAGACAAATGAAAGAGATCTCGGATATCTAGATTCATGTTATTGGTTAAATTAACTTAATAAACATTTTTTACGTTTTTTTCAAAAATTTTCTGATATAAGGGTACAAAGATTTTAAGTCATCGAAAAGAGAAAAAAAAATCTCTATCAAATGAGCCTAATGAAAGAGTACATTACTATTTAAAAAAATTAAAGTGTTATTCATTACTCATTTGTTTTCTGAGATAAAAACAATCGAATGCTATCTTATTATGGAAAATAAAATGTTAAACAACTTTTATATAACAAATTTTTTTATAAAGTCGATATTTATCGAGATATATACTATATTCCATACATAATGGGCACCCTGTATATTTTTTCCTTCCTATTCTGTGCCATGATGCTTGTTCCTTCGTAAGCCCTCTAGCATTTATTAGCTTCTTTATGTTTTGATCCCATGTTGTTTTTGGTCTTCCCACAGTATTTTAACTGGTCGGACCTCCATCATTTCTCTAAGATGTTTATATTGTAACGAATGCGTAACGTTTTTTAGTCCGACCATCGAACATTCAAGAACACGTGCGAATGGTTGCAGAATATTCCAGAGCAACAACGTCATACACCCGACTTTCTAGTGTATTCGATATACCAGTATGTTCGAGCGATTACTAGAACATTTACATGGGGGTATAAAAACGACTTCCCGGATAGAAGAGAGGTCAGTTAATGTTTAACCGGTATCGTATTGAAATGTGGATTCGTAATCGAATGGTAGTGAAGAAATAAATAATAATAATTCTTGTAATAATACATAAATAGTTCTTATATAAATAGCCTACTTTAACTTTGTAAATATCTAGCATTCAAATAGTTCATTAAATAGTTTATAATTAAGTGTATGTAAATAAGATTTTTTTATTAATAGACGATTTAAACAGCATTTTGTTATTATTTTAAAAAGAACGTTACAATATCATCGCAATTGATAGTACTCTATCTGCTTTATTACCTAGTGTACCTTTAACTGTTTTCTAGTGCTATCATTTCTAATACGATCTTTTCTTGTAACTCCTAATACTTTTCTCAAATATTTCATTTCCATACTTTGGATATTACTCTCGACTAGGGCTGTGCGATTATTTAAAAACATAATCAAAGTTGTGATTAATCACTGTTTTGATAATTCGTGCTTATGTTATGGTATAAATCCTTTTGTGTATTGTCACAAACGGAATTATTCTAAATGAAATCCCTTTTGTAACATTTCAACTTGCATTCATTTCGTAGCAAGAGTAGTGCGATAGCCGCCTACACGCGGCAAACAATCTGCATTGCCTTGAGAATAATTTATACAATTGAATCTCATTAGACTAAATTATTCAGTCTGCAGAATAATTTATACAATTTGTATCTCATTGGAATAATTTATACAATTTGTATCTCATTAGAATAATTTATACAGTTTGGATCTTATTAAGTATTCATGTGTTCTTCGTATTCCACTTAATGTATTCAATTAATTCAGTAACGTTTCCGCCTTCAGCAATATATAAACCCGCTTGTTCTGGCTTCAAATCAGTCTGTGCCAAGACTCACTAGAAGCCTCATCAAGAACAAGCGGGTAAGTGCTCTTTTGACTAATTATGGCTTACGTTTGCTTAGTTGAGTGGGCGGCGCTAAAAACGCCCACTCTATGCAGAATTGTGGGTGGTTGTGACCAGGCTACCCGGCTTAGTTATAATTACCAGGAGTCTAAGCTCCTACGCTTAGTTAGTAGATTTAGTGCCAGGACAGGGTTGGTTCCAGCCTTCCCTGTATTGTAGTAGTTTAGGAGGACATATACGTCCTCACCATATTGTCAACATGTAAACCTTTTGTACTCTGATTATTGTCAACATGTAAACCTTTTGTACTCTGTTTATTGTCTTAGTATATAGTTGTTTTTACAACTTGTGTTTGATTCCTTTCTACCTCTGACTACGTTCCCCAGTCACGAAAACCCCACGTGACAGTATTAACATAAATAGTTCCGTATTTTTAAATTTTGCCCTTGGAAGCATTCAAGCATTTACTTCTACATCCTGGTTTCACTTGTCTAGGTGCACTCGCAGGTATTTGCAAATCTCTACTTGTCTTATCTTTGTTCCATTTAACTCGATCTTAACTAACTCCTTTGATTTCCCACTAACCATTATTTTTGTTTTTTCTTCGTTTATCTTTTACTTCTTCTCTGGTAGCTTCTCATTTTAGGTGTCTAAATGTTTTCTTTAGTTCTGTTTCATTTTTCGCAAATATAACAAGATCATCAGCAAAATGCGCACTCAGCCAGACAGGTACTAGGTTTCTGTACCCCACACATACTTTAGATGTTATATTCTTCGCTTTTTTTGTTACACTGATCATGTCTATATTGAACAATATAGGATTTAAAATATCACTCCTCTTTGCCATAGAGACCTTTGTTTACTGGAAAATTGAATGGTTGCATGTTGTCTGTTCTAACTAGATTTCTTTTAATTTAAATTTTAATAATTTTATTTTGTTTTCCTTTTCCTTATGCCTTTAGAAACCTTTAATGCAACTTTATAAATCATGTAATCTGATTATTATAAACTAAAACGATTTATCCCCAATATTCAGAACCCCAATCGCAATATTTGTTTGAATGATAATTTGGTATAAGTAATGTTTTGTTTATATTGCGATGCATATTTATACTTTAATAAATATATTATGTATGCCTGGGTCACCCTGTATAGTAACGTCTAATTTTGCTTCTTTTATTGCCAGAATGTATCAAATTTTTTTTGCACCTTTTAGACGAATACAGCTATGCTTTTTAAATTAAAACTTAAATACTGAAATATCGATTTACAGCGGTTATAGTTGTTAGTAGCTATTAGTTAATTTAATCAAAGATTAAAATGCAACAGCATGATAAGATAGACAAAAATAGAGGTTTAAGGTAAACTGACCATTTAGCAGATGATGATGTCAGCAATGATGAATTAAATGCTTTATATGTGTATCCTCAATTTCCTGCAATAGAAAGTAAATTGATAATAATTAACCATTATTAATATTTGTTTTCCAGATAGTCTTCGAAATGAAAAAAGTAACATGCCAAAGTTTATTTACCAAGTTTTTATACCCAATTTTATAGTATGCTTTAAGAATGTATAATTTATTATTTATAACCAGTAAGTGCATTGTCACAAATATTGAAATCTGCCGTATGCAATACAATTAAAAAAAAGTAAACGATGATGGGGTTTGAATCCACGATTATTGATTAGGAATCTGGAGCGTTAACCGCTACACCAATCTCGCGTTCAGCTTCCAGCTTTTTTTAATAACTTATTACTAAAAGCAGTAAATCAATAAGCTTTTTAAGTCTTTTTCTAAATCGATTTTGGTTTTCTTCATAAAGTTTAATATTTTTTTGACGTAAAATAAATTATTCTTTCGATTGATACCAAAATTTCTACTTATATTTGCAAGGGTACAAACTTACGAGGAAAATGATAAAATTCCATTGGATTTCCTATATTATCGTTTACAAAACACACACTGTATTCTTTTATAACAAAACATTTTAGTAAACAAAACAGTTTCGAGTGCAATAATATTTAAACTATTATTATAAAATTATGAATTATTAAACTGTTTGCAATGAATTTGAATTTACCTAAAGAATTGGTTTGAGGGATCTTTTACATCAACTTTCTGACATTTCACTAATCGCCGCTAGATGTCGCTAATGCTAGCTACTGGCTTTCTGAGGAAACGCCTACGGCGGATTTTGTGTAAAGAATTCTTACCCCCTCCACTGGAGTTTGGTCTCCTGTTTATAGTCTTCTTGGTTTGTAAATAGTAATTTTTGTTTAGGTCATTTTGATTATGACTGAAATAGTATATTTAATTATGAGTTCAGAAACTAAGCTTTTTCCATGCAAGCAAGACAAGTTCAGCTTCGCCTCACACGGAAAACATATTATGCAAGCAAATTGGAACAACAATTTATGGACGTGTAATGAACGATATTTTTCATTATACCTCTCTAAAGACAACAATACATAAGATACACAAGAAAACTAAAATGATTAAAATTTTTATTTTCTTACTAAAATTGATAATAATTACATAATCACTATTCCTATTAACAATATTTAAGTTATTTATGTAATTAGTAATTTAATAATGTAAAATGGGAGTCAAACTCTTAATAATGAAAATAAACTATAATAAATATTCACTTTTCTAGAGTATCAATCTTATTTTGACCTTCTCATCTTCCTAACAAAGAACGAAAAAAATTATTAATGTCTTCAACAACTTTTTCTTTACAGTACTTACTTTCTTAGCGAAGGTTCTTTAAAAGATAGTTGTTGTAATGCTCTTCGTGGTCTACCTCTTTTTCCAGGCGATTTTGGTGACTGACTGTCACACCAAAAATCATTAAATATAAAAAAATTCAAATCGAAAGGATTTAACTTACCTAGTAGTGCTCGATCTGCTTGTGTTTTGTGATAACTTGCTGTTTGACTTTTTTATACGTTTAACAGTCAGTGGTGAATTCTCATTTCTTGTAAGTAAATAATCATATTAAAAACTTATAAATAACATTTTTAAACTTACTTACGAAATCTTGGATTTTTTAATTCTTTGCAATGTTAGCCTGGGACTCGAATTGTATCTTATTTCTTTCTTCACTGTTGGACTTGAATCATGTTTTTTCTCTTGTTTCACCCTGGGACTTTGTGATGAATTCCTCTGTGACTTTTCACTACTTGAACTTCTATTCAAACTGTTGTTCTTATTTCCAGATGTGCTGTTTGAAAGAGACATTCGTGGAAGAATCACCTTTGCAACTTTAGTGGATACTACAGATTTCCTTTTTTCTCTATGTGATATAAACATATAGATAAATATTAAAGAAAAGATGAAAAACTTACATAGTTTTTCTTGGTGTTGTCTTATTTTGATTTTCATTCGAGTAATGTTTTGCTCTTGTTTTTCGAAGATTCTCTGATGGCGATTTGACAGGTAATCTGTAAGAAAACTCATCAAATAACTATGCCGTGTATTTATTTTAAATAGCGATTGAGTTTTAAAAAAGATTCTGGCTACAACAAGTAAAATTTTAGTGTTGATGAAATTCCTTAAGTTGTGAACTCCCAAATAAATTAATTCTTGAATAACTCTTTACCTTCTGCTTTTAGTTTATGAAATAACATAAAACATGATGTCTTGTAATAATAATAATAAAAACTTTATTAACCAACGGTCAATCATTTCAATTTTCAAAGGGGGAGACAAGCAGTTATGTTCCAACTATAGAGGAATGACATTGTTAAATGTAATGTATAAACTAAATAATGACGTGCTTGTTTCACAATAGGATTAGAAAACATACAGAGAAAGAAATTGGCGATTACCAATATGGTTTCCGTGAGAACTGTAGCACAATAAATGGAATCCATACAATTAGACTAATAGCAGAAAAATTTAGAGGAAACCAACTAACAATGCATAACCTATTTATTGACTTTAAAAAAGCATTCGATAAGGTGAAAAGGTCAAAAGTTATTGAAACCTTATATGAGCTGCACATTCCTCAAAAACTAATTAATTTGGTCATACTAACATTGCAAGAAAACGTAGTAAAGATTCAAACCCCAGTAGGCCAGACAAATGAAATAAGGGTCACAGAAGGGCTGAGAAAGGGAGATGCATTATCACCACTGTTGTTCAATATAACACTACAGGGGATAATGAGGAAAGTTATGATGAAAAAACAAGCACAGGTATTATAAAAATGACCCAGATAACAGCATTTGCAGATGATATTGTCATTACAAGTAGAAGCCTAGAAGTATTACAAGAGGTGTTTACCAAACTAGAAAATGCAGCTAAAGAATGTGGCCTAACAATCAATGAAAATAAAACTAAATACATGGTATTTGGAGAGGATAATAATCAAAGTACAAAAAAAATAATACCATATCAATACTGAACTACAAATTTGAGAGAGTTGTAAATTTTAACTATCTTGGATCTTATCTAACAATAAATGGCAGTATGAAAACAGAAATCAAGAACAAAGCCAACGCAGGATTAAAAACATATCATGCATACAAACACATACTCAAAAACACACACTTAAAAACAAAAACTTAATTAAAAATATACAACACAATGATAAGACCAACCATGACATATGTAGCAGAAACCTGGTGCTTAAGTAAGAAAGAAGAAGAACATCTGAGAATAATGGAAAGAAAAATATTAAGAGGCATACTGTGACCAAAAAAAGTAAGAGATCAATATAGACAGTTGATGAACCATGAATTAACAACAATAATTAATTGACATTGTAAAATACGTAAAAGCTTAAAGACTTAAATGGTGGGGTCATATACAACGCATGGAAGAGAACAATTCAACTAAAAAAATCACAAACTGTACACCAATGGGAAAGAAGAAGAGGGGAAGACAACATCAGATGGATAGACAATATAGAAGACCTGCGAAGCATGAAGATGGAATGAAGTAGTAAAAAACAGAAAGGAATGGGATATTCTATGTAGGAAAGCATTACACCACCAACTATAAACAGCGATAGCAATAAAACCAAGAAGGCTAGGGACCGACGCCCCCAGCCTAAATACAGTCTTGAAAGCTAAAAGAAGCAGACCATATCCTCAAGAGAGGACAAAAAGAAAGTGAACCAAAGAAGAACCAACGGTATCCTCTTTTTACAATTAATACAAATTAATAAATGATAATATGTATAAAGAATAATTAAGTTTACATAAATAGAACGAATACATATGTATACAGCCAGTCTCGGTGGATTAGTGGTTTGCATGTTTGCTTCATAATCCAAAGATCGCAGGTTCGATCCCCGGCCGAGCTGGTAATTTTTCATAGCGGAGAAAAATTTAAAACATGCCTTCTTCTCGGATAGGAAGTAAAACTGTAGGTCCCGTGTCAATGAGATGTTTGGCACGTTAAAAATCCCTACTGGGGGTGGAATTCCCCCAGATTCGGCTAAGTTCTAGTAGGGTCGGCCAAATGATCATAGCAATCGGTGCCATGAGGTACGAAAGATGCTCCGCCATCCTGATTCCTCGCCCAAAAAACAAACAAACAAACATATGTATACAAAGAATGTACACAAAAACATAAAAGCTTTACACTGAGTAGTAATTACTTAGTTGCTACTTATATAAAATAATCGACAATTTTTAGTAATTACACAATAGTTAGATGCATTTAAATCAATGTTTTGTAAAAGTTCAGGACATTGTAATTTGCCCAAAATTATATTTTTAAGTAGGGATATATCTGCATTTGCTCTTCTAGTTGATAACGTATCCAAATTTAAATAAGTTAAAATAATGTTATAATCATGTGCTGGTCATTGAAAATCTAACCTATAACATATATATCTTAGAAATTTGTTTTGGATTTTCTCAATCATATCAATATACGATTTATAAAGTGGGCACCAAATCGAAGATAGATAAATGGCTTCTAACTAGTGCACATTACAAAATTTTAATAGAATTAGCAGACAAGTATACGGTCATACGAATAACTAAACCTATATTATATAAGTCTTTGAAGCTGTTGTGCAGATATAATGAAAGTGCATATTGAAGTATAGTTTAGAATCTAAATGTACACATAGATCCTTAACAACGTTAACATTTTTCAGTACAAATATATTCATATAATAACTTTGTACAATAGAAGATTTTGACCTGCTAAAAGTAATTGAATGGCATTTATCAAAGTTTAAGAACAATTTGTTTGTAATGCACCATCACAATACTGTATCATGATCATTTTGTAACAAGGTACAATCTGATACATAGAAATTGCTTAAAAAATTTTAAAGTCATCAGCAAACAATAAGTAATAGAGTATTTTACATTTGCTACTTTTCATATACAAGATTATTGATCCTAACACTTTGTAACCAGTTGCTTAAAGAACTGCCTAACCACTTTATGCATAACTCACTAAAACCGAGAGCTTTTAATTTTGCAATAAGCACTTTCTGATCCACACGATCAAAGGTTTTTGAGCAGCCTGTGTACACTGCATCTACTTGTATTTCTTTAGTCATCGACTGAACAATTGAGGTTTTGATTCTGCAGATTTCACCTATAGCAAGTTTAAAATGCAGCTCCTGCAAGGCCGACTTCTCCGACTCAAACAGACAGGGGGGGGGGGCATGCACAGCTCGCCGTTCAGTATGTTTACAAGTGGTCCATCATAGATGTGTATCCAAATGTAGGAAACGATGATCAATGAACAAAAGTTGTTTGTCATCGCTGCAGCGCTTCTAACTTCCCCTGTTCATCTATATATACATTTCATTTTGAATCTCTTATGTTCCAATTACAATTTTTGGTTATTTTCATTACATTATGCAATCAGAATATCAACGAATGTATATCTAACAATTCTGAATTGAACACGAACCTGAGTTCATGTATTGATAACTGCATTTCTAACATTGCTGAGTTGCAGTGTGTTACTAAAAATCAGTAACAAACATGTTCGAACCTCAAATCAAATAAAACATTCCCCAAACATAATTTTTCCAAAGTACGGGAGAGAATTAAGAGAGAAAATAACGTTATTATTTATGACATAGCCAAATCTTTAGATATGGAATCTGATCTCAGATTTGCTAAACAGATTACTGATAAGATTCTTCCCTCTTCATCAACTCAAGTTAACCAGGGGTTTCGTTTGGAACAAGTACTTAATAAACAAAATTACCATACAAATTAATATTTAATAACAGTAATACTCCTCTTAAAATCTTGAAAAATAAGAATGTTTTGCCTAAAAATGAATACTCATCTATTAATTTGAGATCAGACTTAAGGAGAATACTGCGAAGTGTAAAAAATGTAGAGAATGACGTGAAATTTAAACCTTGAGTTCTTTGACACTCATTCTATTCAGTGGATTTTAATCTAATAAAAAATGAAAAAAGACATACTTTCATATTCGAAAAACAATGTTGTCAAATACTTTTGAAATTGTGTGTACAGTTAATGCACAATAATAATTTGAACTAAATAAAACAAGAATTTTTCATGACATATGTAAAAAGACAGTCGAGATGTGGCAACACCGTATGGCATGCGAATTCAAATAACAGATCAAAAAAAATTTTAATATGTCATTATGTATGAGCTATATCAGTATATATGAATGTAGTTATGAACATGAAATAGTATATTACATGTTGAGTTGGTAAAGGATATCTTTACAAGCCAAGTGATAATTGTTTGACCGAGATGGTACGTCGAGGTCAAACAATATCGCGATTTTATTCACAATTATTAGACTTAAATAATCAAAATAAAAAATAATTTTAAATTTTAAAATAAATTTTCTATAAACTGTCATAATTCCAATCAGCGCCATCTATCGACCAAAAGAAATTTTAAGTAAGGTTTCATTCTTCTCAGCTAGATGGAAACGTATGCGCTCAGTATTTTAAAACAGGGTAAAAGAATAATTCTAATAAGAATTTAATTTTTCATTCGTTTATAAATTTTATTTTTTAGTTCTCCGGTATAAATTAAATTTCGTTCCCGAGCGAATCATATTTGCTGATTGTTGAAAAATTTTTATCGTTCACAAATTTATCACGTACAATTCATTCTGGAGTTAAATAACAACGCAGGTTATTTAATAGGTAAAGTTGCAATTTTATTAATATACGGGAACCAAATCTGTGTGGCGCTGTCGCATTTTGTCTGATAATGTGATAATTCTTAATTAATTGATTCCGCTTTCGATTTATTTGTTTCAATCAAGAAATTCTCACTATACGGCAGGCTACCAACAGTCACCGGACCGACAAAACATTGTACTGTACATTTTATATGAAGGTATTCACATCAACCATCGCGACCAACGGACCGTCGCAAACAGTTGTTGGTCTTGATTGTTTGTGAGAATGTTTTGCAGGTCGGTGTTAATCCGTTCCTGCAAGAAACGGTTAGTGTGAACAGTCGGTCGCCGTCAACTGTCTTATTGATGACCGTTTTCGTTACAAGTTTTTTTAACTTTTCTGTAATCAGTGTTCGTTATTTACATTCTACAATGAATGATGAAAAATAATCTGTGAGTCTGTGGCTTACGAAACGCTGTTAATTAACGGAAGATGGTTATTAAGCGTTTGAATTCTTGTTAATCCCTTTTTAAATTAACATTATAAAAGGAACAGAATGACATTTTATCAAAATTACCTTTTTAATGACAAAATTATACATAATAAAGATAGTTATTAAGATAATGGACGCTACAAACGCATAGTTATTAGTTTTGGAAGAAACTGTCGGTCACCTGCCGCCGGCTAGCAGTATAGTGTGAATGAGTATCATGTTTTGTCGGTCCGGTGGCTGTTGGTAGCCTGCCGTATAGTGAGAATCAGCCTTAATGCTGTTTAATATTTCAAGTTAATTTCCTTTTAAATTCTTTTCACTCTAAACAAGTGGAAGTAATATTTATTTCATTATCATAGTTAATATATATTTGATTAAATTAAATTGTTTGTGTTGGCCCATATTGTATGAAGTTGGTTTTAATGATTTTATATAAATAAAACTGCAGAGTAGTAAGAATTATATAATAAGTAGTAAGTATAAGAACTGAAAACGAATGATTCATTTCTGTTTGTATGCATTCACGATTGTAATTTTTTTTGATCAGTTGATTTTACATTCGTTTGCGAACGAATAAAACTGACTTCGTTATAATTTAATTCTTGAAAGAATTAATAAAAAAATTTAAATATAAAATTCGTTCACAAATGATAAAATAAGAAAAGAATAGAATTTTTTTCATTCGCGAGTGATAATTTCCTTACCCTGTTTTAAAATTAGAAATTAATTAATTCCACTGTAATTATTAAATATAAAATACGGGAAAATAAAAATAAAACTAGTATTAAATAAAAAAGATGTTTTTAGCGTTAAATACATTTATAAAAACCTAAGATTAAATCAAATAAAATGACGTGTTTTAAATTATTCACAAAAAAAGTTAACCAAGACTTTACATGTCAGTTTTACAGACATGTAAAGGAAATTGTTAACCACTTTGGTGTTGCTATAGCAATAGCTTACTTTCCAAGGTTTTTACAACATATGAAATGTACATATTGCAATATGATTGTGAATAAAAAATATTTTTATCTACGACGACTATAGAAAGTTACACATTCCCCACAATCTAGTAACCGTGAAAACGACCAATTGCAAACAATCTCCTAACTGAACGGTAAAGAGCGTGAGGAAGGAGTTTTCAACAATCAGCAGTTCTATTAAAACGCCATAGATGTCACCATTTGCAATATTTATAATATTATTAAGTATTTGAAATATAAACTGTTATAAATTTTAGATAAAGGTTAATTGATTTTGTTTAATTAATATTTTACATTAAATTATATTTTGAATGGAAATCCATCTAGAAAAAATAGCAACGGCATAGCGGGGAATTGAACTCTTAGATCGCCTGTCTAGTAGCAGGAGCTTAACCCATTGAGCTACGTAGACGCCTTTAAAAGACTGGGTTATTTCTCATTATATAAAGTTACAAAGATTGTTATTCAATTAAAACGTAAAATTGATTAATTTTTACATTATTATATAATTGTTAATGTAATATTATTTATTATTATTGCTAAATTACAATAAAAATATTGAAAGCATTTATAATTTGCTACATAATGCGAGAATATGTTGATATTTTGCGACAAAAGGTTTAGTAACCTTGACAATTGAATTGTGATTGTTTGTATAAAATTATTTTTTGAAAACGAGTACAATGTACTCGTATGTACATTATTATTATTATTATTAAGCTAATACATTTTATTTTAAAATAATAGCTGTTCAGATACAAGAACCTAATTTATCCTTTTTTTAAGGGGGATTAGCCCTTATCTTCTCTTTTCTCATAGTGATTGGTGTGTTCTGCCTGGTGCACTATTCTTCTCCATTCTTTTCTGTTTGTTATGAGGTTCCTCCACTGTCTAATATTTAGCTTTGCAATGTCGTCTTCAACTTGTTCTTTCCACCTGCATTTTGGTCTTCCTCTAGGCCTTGTGTACATTGGACTCCAATCTGTAATAGTTCTTAAAGCTGTCGCCTTCTCACTCCTGTATATATGCCCATACCATCTTATTCTCATTGCTTTTATGACTTTTACTGTGTTCTTCTTGCCCAATATCTCATCAATTTCATGATTCATAAACTGCCTCCGCTCATTTTCGCTGATTTTCTTTGGTCCTGTTATTGTTCTTATAATTTTCCTTTCTAGTATTTTAAGCTTTTCTTCTTCTTTTTCGGTCATTGTCATTGTTTCTGTTGCATATGTAATTACTGGTCTTATCATTGTCGTGTATATTCTAATTTTGGTCTTTCTGCTTAGTTTCTTACTTTTTAACGTTTGTTTGTTACAGTAGAATGCCCTGTTCCCTTTCATTATCTTCTCATTTATGTCCTACTTTTCGTTTTTCCTGTGTACTATTGTTCCCAGATAATTAAATGCTTCCACTTCTTTAAATGTGTGGTTATCACACTTAAAATCTGTCATTACTCTATCAATTCTGCTGCAGCTCATGTACTTAGTTTTGTTTTCCTTTATTTCTAGTCCGCTTTTTTCGTTTCTTTGTCTAGTTTTCGGATTGCTCTTTTTAATTCGTGCTTGCTTCTTGAGATGATTGCAACATCGTCTGCATATGCTATAATCTGTGTTAAGTTTTTGTTAATTGTTCCGGTGCCCTATATTTTTTTTATTGCTTCATCTAATGACAGAGTGAAAAGTAGTGTTGACGTTGCATCTCCCTGTCTTACACCTTTTTTTATTTCTATTTTCCCGGTTGTGCTTTGTCCCGTGTCTACAATTGCATTGGATTCTTTCATTGAAATTCTTATCATTTTTCTTACTTTTCTTGGTATTGCTCTTCTTTTCAAGTCTTCCATTAACTGTTCTCTCTTTAGTTGGTCAAATGCCTACTTGAAATCTATTGAAATGATATGCATCTCTATATTATATTCGTAACTTTTTTCTATTATTTGTTTTAGAGTGTGAATTGCTGTGACCGTTGATCGCCCTTTTTTGAAGATGCTAGCACTTTATATGTCACGTTAAGGAGTGATATGCCCATGTAATTTCTGCAGTCTGCCATATTGCTTTTTTTTGGTATTGGAATTATAATACTTGTTTTCCATTCTTCAGGAATCACCTCCTGTCTCCATATTCTTAGTATTAATTTAAGGATTTGTTTATATAACTCGTCTCCACCTTCTTTTATTAGCTCTGCTGTTATCTTGTCACTTCCTGCAGCCTTTTTCTTCTTTAATTGTTTGATTGCGTTCTTCACTTCTTCGTATGTTGGTTCTTCTGTGCTCGCCTCTTCCTCATTTTCTTCTTCTGTTTCCATGTTGCTCTCTTCTTCGTCTTCTTTGTATAATTCTTCGAAATGTCTCTTCCATGACTCTTCCTTGATATTAATCATTGCTTTTTTTGTTTGTTTTTTATTTTTTTTCATGTATTGGTATAACGTTTTGGTATTATTGTTTCTGCAGTCTTTTTCTTCTAATTCTTTTTCTATCCACTGTTCTTTTTTCTGTTTACATAATTTTGTGGTTTCATTCCTATTTTCTTTATAGGCATTCAAGTCTTCTTCTTTTTGAGTTTTTAACCATCTTGCTCTCAGTTTGTTTTTGTGCTCTATTGCTTTCATGCATTCGTAATCAAACCATTGTTTATTCTGTTTTTTTCTTGTATCCTATTACTTCCTCTGCTGCTTTGCTTATACTGTCTTTGATATTTTCCCAGTCTTCTTCTACGCTGGCACCTTCGTTTTCTTGCAATCGTTTTCTTATTTCCGCTTTATATCTGTTTTTTATTTCGTCTTGCTCTAGCTTTTCTGTGTCCCAATCTATGTTTGTATGCTGTCTCAGTTATCCACTTGCTTTTCTACTTATATTTTGGGATTGACATTTCTACAAATTTGTTTACATGCATCGAGGTTAGGATGCTTCTTGTCAACTCAAACTTCAAAAGCAGAAACCAAACATTGCTACCAACAAAATCGAGTGATTTTCTGCAGTGTTGCCACGATTCTTAACCTATTTACATTTATCTTCTTCTTCTGCAGTTGGCGCTGTAACCCTTATGGGCTTGGGCCGTTCCATAGGAACTTTCATAATCCTCTTGCATTGGAGTGGATTAGTCTCCATATTTCTTCTGTTTTTCATTTATTTCTTTGCTATAGTGCTCTGTGAGTGTTTGCTTTTTCTACGATTTCTCTCCATATTTTTCTGTTTTGTGTTTTTCCTCACCAGTTGGTTACTTCTAATGTTCTTAGGTCTTGCCGTACTTCATCTAACCTTCTTTTGGTTCCCATTCCAGCATTGTTCTTATTATTGCATTTTTGTTTTTTCTTATAACATGTCCAATCCATCGTATTCTTTGTGCTTTTATGTTCTTTACAATGTCTTGCCCCCATGTGTATTCCAAAATTTCAAAGTTCATTAAAGGTCTATATTAATTTTCATTTACTTTCTTTGGTCCAATAACTAACTACTTTTAGTATCCTTCTCTCAAAAATTCCTAATTGTTCTTTGTCTTTCCTTGTTTCCATTGCAAATGATACGATAGGTTTTATTAAAGTATTTTATATTTTTAACTTTGTATGTTTACTTAAATTTTTTTTTCAATAATTTTCTGTTTGCTGTGTATGCCCTATATCCAGCTTGTATTTTAGCTTTTATTTCGTTATTATTGTTTGTGTTACTTATTTGGGTACCTAAGTAGCAGAAATTATTTACTTTTTCAAAGGTATAGTTGGCCAGCTGTATCTTTTGTTATGTGGTTGTCTTATTTTTTCCTGATTTCATATATTTTGTTTTTTCTTGGTTTATTTGTAGTCCAGCTTGCTTTGCTGCATTATCCAGTTCTCTGAAGACCTCTTCTAGCCCCTTTTTTGTTCTGCTTATAATAACGATGTCATAGGCGTATGCTGTTAATTGTGTCATATTTGTGTTTAGTTTTCCTAAATTCTTAATTTTTCTTATTATGCCTTCCAATGTAATATTAAACAACATTGACGACAACGCATCGCCTTGTCGAACACCCGTACATATGTCAAGCTTTTCTGTCATGCCATGTTTTGTTTGAACCACTGCGTTGGATTTCTTTAATGTCATTTTTATTAATCTTATTAATTTATGTGGGATGTTAAGGTTATTCATTTCTGTTACCAGAGTGTTTCTGTTTACTGTATCAAAGGCTGATTTAAAGTCGATAAATAGTATTTGTAGATCTATTTCAAATTCGTGACTCTTCTCTAGAAGTTGGTTCATTATATATAGTGTCTGTTGCGGATCTGCCGGGTCGGAATCCATTTTGATAATCCCCTAGTTCTTGTTTTACATATGGTTCTATTTTATTGTAGATTAATGTGGATAGTATTTTATATGCCGCGTTGAGTAGGGTAATTCCTCTGTAATTGTTAACATTTTCTTTTTCACCTTTTTTATGCAACAGAACTATTACTCCGGTCCTCCATTCCCCTGGTATTTCCTCTGTTTTCAAAATTTTTGTATCATTGAGTATAGATGTTGATGCAATTCTTTTCCTCCGTATTTTAATATTTCGCCTATTATATCGTCCTTACCAGGTGCTTTACCATGTTTTATCTTTTTAATTATTTTCTCAAATTCTTCATACATTGGCTTGTGATTGTCTTCTTCTCCTTGTATTAGTTGTTCTGTTTTCTCTTTATCATTTTGATTTCTATTGTTTAGAAGTTTACTGAGGTGTTCTTTCCATATCTGATTTATCTTCTCTATCATATTCAATTGTTCCTTCTTCATTCTTCACCCCTCTTGTTATAATCTTGTTTTTCCTTTTTTGTTCCTTTATCTTCCTATAAAATTTCTTGGCGTTATTGGATTTATTATTATATTCTATTTCTTCTATTATTTTATCTATTCATTGTTTCTTCTTTTGTTTGTATTTTCTCGTTGCTTCTATCCGTAGCTTCATACAGCGTGTCCGGAGATAGAACGCATCAATTTTAAGGGGTGATAGAAGACACCAAAAGGAACAAAAAAGTCTTATACAACTTGTTCTAGAACGTCCCACTTTTTCCGAAAAGAATAAGAAAGTTGGAAACTTTAACACGGGGATTGAAACTGTAACGAAAATAACTGTTTGAAAGAGTTATTTATCGGTCATTATAAAACAATTATGAAGGCCCAATATTTATATTTAAAATCTGCATAATAGGGTGGAACGAAAAAACCAAGTTTTGATTTTTAATTTGTAATAGTGCGGAAAAGTTGCCTTTTGGTGTAGATAAAATAAACAAAAAATATGAAAAATATTGGAGCACGTTTTGAGGTGCCGCAAGGACGATAAAGTTTCATAAAATTACAATTTTAAAACAACAAACACGCAACAGAACGTATCGAAATTACCAGAGCCGGCGTCTGCACGCCGGCTCTATAATAATACTGCTAATTTAAAAGAAGGGCTAGTAGTGTTTTACTTCTGATTTACAAGAATAATTTTTCTATATCTGTTATTAAAGAAGGCTCATGGTAGTTTGCCTGCCAATTTTCAGCAAATAATTGTTCATTTATAATCTGTCCTGTCTACTCCAAACCTGATATATACTTAAGGTCATCTATTAGATTTATTTGAATGCGCTGAAAATAATATTAAGAAAGACTTTTTTAATTTGCCTTGTGATTTTAACTACAAGGTTGGTATCAGTGATGAGGGACCTGAGGAGTTATTTTTGAATTATAACTTATTATTGAATTAGTTTATTATTTTTATATAGTTACCAATTTTTTGTATTTACCTTAGCGACGTGTTTATTTATATTCATATTACCTTTTTGATAATGACATCTTAGCTGTCGAAACAATTGTCAGGTAGATTATAATAAACTTGTGCAACTAAGCAAAAAGAACATGTGTTTTATTTACGAATTTCTTCAAGATCAACAATCTCATTCGGATATTTTGCGACATAGACAAAATTGTGCTGTATTGACAAATTACAAGTTCAACAAACTAGTCCTCAGCATTATATGACAGAAGGAGAATATGGAGCAGAAAATGCAGGACCAGAATCAAAACTTGAACCTTAAATAACTTGGAAAGCAAATATTTTAGAAAAAAAAGTTGTAGGAAAAATGTTCTCTACACATCATCAACTATCTCGTATTCACGTATTGTTCGTTATATTTGGGACACCCTGTATATTAATTGAATCATCCTGTATATACTTACATTTCAAGATATGTACCTGAGTTAAATATATACTTTTACATAAAATACTATGTACAGAGTTCATGCCCTGGAATTTTGCCAGATCTAGTTATTTCAGGATCAATCTGATGATTTGGTGAAAACCTGTGTGGTGATTTTTGAAATCCAATCATTTTTGAATTGTTTTTAAACAAAATTTTAATTTCTTTGTCTATTTGGCTAGCCTGTAAAAGTGTAAATCCCACAATTGTCTCGTGATATCGCCGGCTCCATGTATTAGACAACAGCTGAAACTATTGACAAAACAGATACCTGCATAAAACAGCTTTTTCATTGGGACTTTGTAAAATTGTTCAGATGTTTTATTTCATTACTAGCAGTTTAACTGAAGCAAATCTTTCAAAATATTGGGTTCGGATGGCCCAAATGTAAATAAAAAAGTAGGACTTAAGAGACAGCACTGTTCTTTTTCATTCAGGCACCTGTTTAATTGATATCAGCTTATGTAACGTACACATGATACATAATACTTTTCATTCTCCCCTTTAAGAAAGTGTAACTTTCTATCTTGAATGAAATGAAAGACTTTAGGCCCCTGGACAACGAAGTAAAACTGTCAATTTTTTTAAAGTGTAGTATTACCTTATACTATATTTTAAAAAAATTGATAAGCCACCTGGCTGTTGTCAAGATTACCTTGGTAACAATACTGTTGTATATACAAACATTATTTTATTATAATCACTGAATCATCATTTATTTATTTATTTACGGTGGTTAATAAATGTCAAGAGGAGAATGAAAAGTTTAATACATTACACGTTGCGAAAGCCCTTTCAGGTACTCGGTGTTTTTAACTAACCTCGGCTACGCTTACGCTTCGCCTCGGCCAATCAAAAACACCTTGCACCTACCTAAAAGTAAACTTTCGCAGCTTGTAATGTAAATAACTATTTTTAAAAAGTTTGAATTATGTGAGGTAATAATAAGCAGATTTAGCCATTGCAATCAAACAGTTCTTTAAGAAAAAATCTGTCTCTCTGGGATGATTATGAAAAAAACCAAGCACAGTTACATTTATTAAAACATCGTTTTATAAGAAATGAGCATGTACTTACAAAATGATTGCTGCCTTTTTAAAAAATTCTACTATAAAAGTAGAAGGTTATTTTATAATTTCAAATGCAACTACCTATATTTAAAAAATTTACAACTACTTTTCAAAAAACGTACCTCTTCACTTTTTATATTCAAAAACTACAATGTTGCTTTAAACATTACTGTTGGATTTTGTATGTCAGCAATTTTGGGAGAATTAAATTTTACTGTAAAGATCTCAATGCCAAATACACTGATAAACTATACAACCACGATTTAACTTTGGTTGCCTCTTCTAGATACTCTTTATTATACCGAGTGGGGCAATAGTGTGGGAAAGTCCGATAGCTCCTAAACGGTAACAGCTAGAAAAATCGTTCTAATACGGATGTAAACAGTGGATAGAGGTGCATCTAGAGAAATTATTTTCAAATATACAAGGTGTTGCAGAAAAGTGTGGCACGATTAAGGTAATTTTTTTTAAATAGAATGCCCCAAATATTTTTGCATATTTAACACCTCTATTGGCAGGTTTATTCATATCTAAAAGTTTAGCGCCATCTAATCACCAGTTTAGAAGTTATAATTTCTTTTTCAAAAAATTGAGTTTTACATTATCCTCCTTAATAGTTTACCGCTTTCACGGCCGCAACTGTGAAGACGAATTTAAGTAGGGATTTTGTTGCAGGGGCTTGTAGGGTGCTTTTCTTTAAAAGAAAATGGACCCACTATGTACAGGGTGTTTAAAATTAATTTTTAAATTTAGAGAACTTCAAAGCTAAAATTCACAACTTTTTTCAAATGGAACACCCTGTATATTTTGTACCTTTGTGATGCAGAATTAAATAACGAACATTTTTTGTAGGTACGTCCCTATAGCTATCTGTAACCACTTTTGATTCATTGAGAAAAAACTGCAAGAAGTACCTACACAATTAAAAAATTATTTATTTAAAAAATCAAGGTTTTTCAAATAAAACAGAAGAAAGAACAAGACAGAATAAAAACTGTAACAAATGCTCCATATGTTGCCCATTTGCATGGACACACATTTTGATGCGCCTTTGGAACGATCTTTGTACATTTCTTAACATTGCTGGCGTGATACTTCTAAAAGCATGTATTATTCTATCCTTCATATTTTGGATTGTGGTTGGTGACTCTGTATAAACAATTTCTTTCACATATCCCCATAAAAAGAAATCCAGTTTTGTAAGATCAGGAGATCTCGCAGGCTATTTAGTGGGTCCATTCCTTCCAATCCATTGATGTGGGTAGATATTATTTAGGTGGTCTCTTACTGCATGTAAATAATGTGGTGGAGCACCGTGTTGCTGAAGCCACATCCCATTTCGGATCCTTTGAGGAAGGTTCGCCAATAATTGTGGCAGATAGTTCTCCAAAAAATGAAGATAAATAGCTCCAGTTAATGTACCATCAAAAAAATGTGGCCCTATTACATGTTCTCTAATAATTAGGGCCTACGTAATAATAATAATCGCCCCCTCCCTCCAGCACAAGCTTATAGCTTCTGGGGCCTGGTTTCCAGGCTATGGGTTGTAGCAATTATTATTATTATTATTAATTCCCCCCCAAACGTTTATGTACCACCTGTGCTGGTTATCAAGTTGTCTGAGAAAGTGGGGATTTTCTGTAGCATAATAATGGAAATTGTGCCTGTTAACAAATCCATTTTGATGAAACGTTGCCTCATCAGTGAACAAAACATTGTTGAAGAATGTAGCATCGTCTTGCATTTTACCTATGGCCCAATTACAAAACTGTAAACGTTTTAGAAAATCGTCATCAATTAATTCCTGGTGCATTTGAATGTGATATGCATGAAACTTATTTTTCTTTAAGATTCGACCAACAGAACGTCTACTTATTCCTACAGATGAACTCACTTTTCTCTGACTAACATGGGGATTCTAAATTGTTGCTAGCACAACAAATAACTCATTTTCTTCGTTCACAACATTGTTAATTCGTTCACTTTTTTCATTAAATTCATACTGTACATTGCCGGTCCTCACAAATCTATCAAGCGGGTTTTGAAAGCTGTAAACTTTAGGGAGCCTCCATTCAGGATACCGTTGGTGGTAAATTCTGCGGGCAAGCAAACAATTTCTTTTCGACTTGCCCAAAACAAAAGTCATGTCTATAAGTTCTTCATTACTAAAATTCATTTTGAAAAACTAAAACACCTACTAGAACTAAACACTGATGGTCGATAACTGCGAGAAATGTACGTTTTGCATACGTGCACAACAATTGCTAGATGCTTTAATGTTTTGTTGAACAAAAACAACCAACACACTTGACAACTAAATAAATAATTGTTTTTAATTGTGTACTTCTTGCAGTCTTTTATCAATAAACCAAAAGTGGTTACAAATAGCTATAGGGACGTACATACAAAAAATGTTCGTTATTTAATTCTGCATCACAAAGGTACAAAATATACAGGGTGTTCCATTTGAAAAAGTTGTGAATTTTAGCTTTGAAGTTCTCTAAATTTAAAAATTAATTTTGAACACCCTGTACATGGTGGGTCCATTTTCGTTTAAAGAAGAGCACCCTACAAGCCCCTGCAACAAAATCCCTACTTAAATTCGTCTTCACAGTTGCGGCCGTGAAAGCGGTAAACTGTTAAGTGGGATAATGTAAAACTCAATTTTTTTGTAAAAAAGTTTATAACTTCTAAACCGGTCATTAGATGGAGCTAGAATTCTAGATATGAATAAACCTGCAAGAGAGGTGTTAAATATGCAAAAATATTTGGGGCATTCTATTTAAAAAAAAATTACCTTAAGCATGCCACACTTTTCTGCAACACCCTTATATTTGAAAATAATTTCTCTAGATGCGCCTCTATCCACTGTTTACATCCGTATTAGAACGATTTTTCTAGCTGTTACCGTTTAGGAGCTATCGGACTTCCCCACACTATTGCCCCACCCGGTATAGGAAATGTCTGTAATGGGAAGTTTTTAATGTATTTCATCAACACTAAAAAATGGTTTATGAAACCTATTTACATGCACTACTTTCAAAACTACCGAAGTATAATGCAAGTGAAGTAAACTAAATTGATTAATTTAGATATGATTTAATTTCTACCGCCAATTCTTTGTTAAGAATTCTATTAAATGTAGTGACTCATACTCTACATACTTTACCAATTTTTAATTTTATAATATTAATTTGCTAATAACAAATATTTTTTTCTACTACCAACAATGTAGGGCTACAAGATTATTCAGTTGCTATCAACTACAGAACTGAATAGTGGCATTTTATTCCTAGGTTTCATATGTTGTTTCAAACAATTCAAACTTTTTACGCAAATTTTCTAAAATAATTATTTTTTTAATTCTAAACAGATTAACATTTGTTAGCAGTAGAAAAAATGTTATATGCACTTGTATGTTTGCAATCTCAAGAGGTTCTCTAGACCTTGCCTAGTGGCTCGGTCCAAAGCACCTCCCTTGATGGCAATATTACACTTATGAATCTTGGTACAATGGTACTATAATTATCTATTACTTACGAATCTCGATGAATGAGACCTAACCTGTCAAAATACAAAACAAGAACTTACTATTTTGTTTTTACATTATACTATAAAATCAAATTACCCTCTCAGCACTTCTACTTTATTAAAGCTTTCCTCATTCTGAGAATCCAATAATGTACTAGGCCCTTCCAAAGGATCGTAATCAGTATTTATAGAAGATGATACATTCTGTTGATGACTGTTTAATAAAGGAGAGAACCGGCTCTTGTTTATTATCTGTAAATATAGTTATCAACGGTTAAAAATTTTTCAAGTTCTTACTTACCGAATGTCTATCTTTTAGAGATGAATAATTTGATTTTACATTATGTAAATCTTCATTATTATTAGTTGAATTATTAAAACTTTTGCGCCTTTTCATAACATTAACCCAAGGTGAATGTGTAGGTGAAGATATTCTAGTACTGGATAACAATGAAGTCTGTAATGGACATTTAAATGAATTTTCTAAAGTGTTTGGATGTTCTTCATCATTTTCAAAATTTGTATTCCTTCTACTATTTTCCGCTGAAGTGTTCATTAAGCTAGCTGATGACCTCCTTGCCAATCTATCACTAGCTCGTGATAAATATAAACTAGATGATCTTCTTGATAATGCCTTTGTTTTGCCTGAACCTCTTTCAGTATTGATATGTGCATGAGAATCATCACCACATTGAGAAACATTTTGCATTGGGGATAAATATACTCGTACCTAAAAATTAAATGACTAAAATATAAGCATTTAACATATTTTCTTTCTCATACATCTCTAAAAACTCCTGAAAGAAGAGGGGCTTGTGAATTGCTTCCTGATGCACCTAAGGAATTTGAGCTAGCATTCACTCGTGAAGCATGGTGTGTATCTTGTAAATCTTCTTCTTGTTCCTCTTGAACGGTGTCTAAACTATAAAATAAATATAACTAAAAATACTTTGATGGATAGCTGCTCATTACCACAAAATATTTTTCAACAAATGCAATAGTTAATTATGACGCTATTTTTGCAAAAAAAATTGTAGCCAGTGCATATTTCAATAGTTCTATGTGAATAACGAATATTATCATTATTCACATAGAACTTCCTACTTTGATAGTAGGATGGATGACTGCCCAATCAGAAAGCAAGTATTATATTGTAGATCAGTCATGTTAGACATTGAACCTTCTAATTAGTATTCCCAAGTTGTACATGCCATCACAGTCTGAAATTCAGGTCTCCCCACAATCCTTGCTTTCCTTGTTTTTTGATATTGCACTGATGATCTTTTTCTGTCATTCAAAGTGGAATAAAAAAGTAAAAAGAAAATCCATCACATATGATCCGAGAAGTTTAAGGGGCTACTAAAAAACGATTGGAAATAAAAATAAGGATTTTGGAAATCTTGTTAACAGCATCATGAAATGAATTTTATAGGTAATCTGGTACCCTAGACTGGGCAAGAAGGGAAGGCTGCAAACTCCCATGCCTTTTGTAAATGTAGATACATAACCCCATGAAATTTTACCTACTCCACCTCTGCCACCGTACATTGGCTCACATGTACCACAGTTTACTGTACAACAGCTCAACATACCTATACTTTGTTGCAAAATTAAGAAAAATGATTTAAATTATTCCCACAAAAAATCACGGCTATAATTAGTTCTCACAAAGCCAAGTTAAAATTTAGTAAATTTACTAATTTTGTTTACATAAAGGATTAGAAATGTAGTCTAGCAACATGTAGATTGGCAGCAGCTTTTCTGAAATCCCTATATTAAATACTTTGAATAATTTATATTGGCTACACTGAATAAACCAGTGCCGCATGTCCTTATTTTGACATCGTGGAACATTTTTGACAAACAACGTATTACATTTTGAGCATTTATTATATTTCAATAGTTTTGAGATTTAAGGTTGATTCAGACCGGCGGTGGCCGATCGGTTTCCGAGCGGTTTCCGCTTTGGAGCATTCATACTGCCCACGGTAGCGGGACGGCGACGGTTTTGCAATGCAGACATTCATAGTCGTGCATGGGTCCCTAATAATGTGAAATTCGTTTTTCATATTGTTATATGTATTCTTTAATGAATGCAAAGCTGTATATAAGAGCTTTCCATTCATTAAACCCATCAAAAATGTGACACCCTATATAACACATATCTGAATACATTACTTTCCTTTTTTATATAAATGTTTAATAATATTTAATAAATAATAAAGTTTAAGCGATATTAAGTTAATTAAGTAGTTTCTAGTTTATTAAGTATTCACTAAAAAATAAGTGTCCTTTTCAATATAATAATAAAAAAACTAATTACAATGAAATGCTTACGTTATTTACATTTACGTACGTTACATTTTGTTACTTTTCAATTTGCAACACCAGCAGTCTTTAATGGACTGCACTGAATAGCGCTGTTTCAGTCAGAAACATAATTCTACCCTTCTCTAACCGCGCGGTTTCTTGCTAAAAATCGCTTCTAGATCGATTCAAACCGCTCAGCTCAGACCGCCGGCTCACCGCTATGTCGTTTTTTCCGCGCGCGGTTTTACTTCGAATCATCCCATTTAAAACTAAGGAAAGCGATTTGGGAGCGGATCCGCTTCCGCTCCGCTTCCGCTCCGCTACCGCCGGTCTGAATCAACCTTTAAGGTTGATTCAGACCGGCGGTAGCGTAGCGGAGGCGGAACGGAAGCGGAACGGAAGCGAAGCGGTCTCAGAGCGGTTTCCGCCTTGGAGCATTCATACTGCACGCGGTAGTTAGACGGAGGCGGTTTTGAAGTGCAGGCATTCATAGACGTGCATGAGGATTTTAAAGTATAATAAAGAATATAACAGATACTAAAATTGTCTAGTAGCAGTTCATATCGTACATATAATAAATATGTTATAGAGCCTTGAAAATGCAAAAACAACTCTGCGAAATATTGGCAGTTTGAATACATTGTACCTATAATTAAAATAAAATTGGTCTATTCCCTTAATACATAGTCTCATATTTAATAAAGGTCATTAAAGCATTATATATGTACTTATATACAGCTTTTCGTTCATTCATTAAACCTATCAAAAATGTGACACCCTATATAACAAGTATCTGAATGAATTACTTTATTTTTTTATAAATGTTTAATAATATTTAATAAATAGTAAAGTCTAAGTGCTATTGGGTTGATTAAATAGTTCAATTTATTAAGTATTCTCTAAAAATTGAGTATCCTTTTTAATATAATAATAAAAACTGAATTACAATGAAAATACTTACGTGTTACTTTAAATTTTTCGCAATTCATTCCAAATATTTTCCTGTAGTTTGCGGTTTGAATAAAATGCTAATCGCATTCACATATGAATTAAATTTAAAATACCTAATGATAAAGTAAGTAAAAAGACCTGCAGTTTCAATGCACTACACTGAATGATGCTGTTTCAGTCAAAATCATAATTCTACCCTTCTCTAACCGCGCGGTTTCTTGCTAAAAATCGCTTCTAGATCGATTCAAACCGCTGCTCCGCTCTCAGACCGCCGGCTCACCGCTATGTCGTTTTTTCCGCGCGCGGTTTTACTTCGAATCATCCCATTTAAAACTAAGGAAAGCGATTTGGGAGCGGATCCGCTTCCGCTCCGCTACCGCCGGTCTGAATCTACCTTTATTCTGCAGCTGAATTTATTTAAAATTTCATGTTTTGTATCCCAAAATTTACACTTAGCAATGCCAATGAATTTCTTTTGGTTCCAATTCGGTTTCAGAAGTCACCATTCCACTGTAGAACAGATACATAAACTTGTCGACGTCATTAATACCACCTTTGAGAAGAAAAGTTACTGTGCCGCCGCCTTTCTCGATGTCAGCCAGGCCTTCGATAAGGCCTGGTACAAAGGTCTACTATATAAATTGAAACGAGTCCTACCCAATACATTATATGTAATACTAAAGTCGTACCTCCATGAAAGGTACTTTCAAGTGAAACTTAACCAGGAAATAACTAAATTATACCCAGTCAAAGCAGGCGTACCACAGGGGAGTGTACTGGGTTCCATCCTCTATGTATTATTCACTGCAGATTTATCCATGAACAACAATGTCATCACGGCAACCTTCGTTGATGATACGGCCATTACTACCAAACACCAAAACATAATTGAAGCAAACCGTCTTCTACAAGAAAATTTGGATGAAATAGATCACTGGCCAGACAAATGGCGCATTAAGCTCAACCATAATATTATATTTACGAAATGCAGTGGAATCTCTCTCCAAGTCTACATAAAAGGACAGCCTCTGCCACAACAGAACAATGTTAAATACCTAGGCATGCACCTGGACAAAGGCCTTACTTGGCATACTAACATTTTGAAAAAGCGCTATCAATTGAGTACTAAACTAAGGGAGTATTACTGGTTGATTGGAAAACAATCAAAACTATCCCTAAGAAATAAATTATTAACATATAAGGTAGCCATAAAACCAATATTATTATTTTTATTATTATTTATAAGAGAAGGGCAGGCAGCATAGCTGATTTAGCCCCATTACAAAACTTAAATAAAACAAAAACTTAAAGTAAATCTTCAATACAATAAAAATTAAATAATATTAAATATTAAATAATATTATCATTAACATTCTAATAATGGAAATTAGGAATAGAACACGTGAAAAATAATAAGCTTAACAGGAAAACTGATAAATACTAATAAAAACTGAGAAATAGGTAAATAAAGTTAATAAATCATAAATAAACAGTTACAATAATTACAAATTAAAATAGAAAAATTTTAATTTTGTGAACCTTGTTTCAATTCTTTGTCAAGGGAATTTTTAAAACTATTTAATGAAACAGCAGACACTGTAACTTCGGATAAGTTATTCCAGTCATTACATACTCTAATGCTTAAGTAGTGTTGTCTTGGTAGTTTATTAACAGAAGATTTATATAATTTTTGTGAATGACCACGAGTTACACTGTTAGAATGTTGTGTAAAAAACTGTTTAAGGTCTGGACTACAGTTATAGGGAACAGCCTCTACCTCAAACAGAGAAATCATTGAAAGACCCCAGTCCAAAGTACTATGAATCATAGTTGATGCTCCATACTTCGTTTCAAATAAAGACATTCGGGACGACCTCAGTATGTCTTCAGTTAAGGAAGAAATAGTGAATTACAGTGCTAAATATGTAAAAAGATTAGAAGTACATCCAAATCCACTTTCGGTTAACTTCTTAGATAATACTGATTACCAGTACAGACTAAAAAGAACTACACAAGCTTAGCCATTGTTTATATGTCTTAAGAGTTGGCACCACTGGATGCCTCCTCTCATGTCAAATATCTCCTACAACAGAGTTACTTAATGTCTTGTAAAATAGACAGATTGTAAATAAATACTTACAAGAAAAAATGTTTACAAAACAGTTCTTTTCAGAACTGGGTTGTTAAACGATTTTATTATTAAGTAAGTTTATTATTTAAAATTAATGAAGTGAATAAGCTATATTATTTTTGAGAAGCCACTGTAAAATAAAAAAAGGAGAAAAATGTCTGAAAAGTAATCATATTACCAACGTGACAATCATTTAACATGGTGGTAAATTCAAACTGTCTGACTGGAAAAAAAATTCCTGACTTTGATCGCTAATTCAAGGTTCTTTCCAGGTTTTTGCCTGGTTGTGCAAATTCCCGGTTTCCAAGGTTTCCAGGTTCGCTGGCCACCCTGTGACTGTAAACTTGTAGTAAAGAAACGCTATAATTCTACATTTTCTTCGATACTTGTTTTAAAAGCTTTTTACTCCCACAATAACGTCATCAAGTAAAAAGTCAAATTATTTCCTTTACACTTACTAATCTAATTCTAAATTTTAATATTGTGTATATATTAAAACATTTAAAGATATTAAAATAAATTTTGATTAGACAATTTATTATTAATTAGGGAAAATTATAGGGGAGAAATGAATAAAGCCTTTGTGGTAGTGAAAAATATATTTTCCAAAGATTTTAATGTCAAAATCTATTTTTTAACTAGATGTAACTTTTTGAAGTACAGGAAGTTCGAATGTACTGATCAAAAATAAAACAAATATCCCAAAGTAACTGTGGTTCAGTTTTAAGTTTCTAACCTCATTGCATCATCATTAACTCAAATAGGAATATGTAAGCTGCCTGAAAGTGTAACAGTCAGCAGCAGATGTTAAAAATAATTGCCTTTTATTCAACATTAATGCCAACTGCATATTATAATGATGGAAGTTAATAAACTGTACTCATTTTCATTTGTAATTCTAACACAATACTTACCCATTATTCATTTGGGATGTGCCTTCAGAATCCTCCATACTGTCATCCATGTACTCGTCTGCCAACTCCTCGTGATCATCTTGAAAAATACAATTACTTTTAAGAAAATCAGACATCACTATTTAAGCTGAATTCGGCAATTGCATCAGATTAATCTGATTGCTCGAGTAACTATAGCAACCATTATTAAGACAGTCGTCTCTTTAGTTACTCGAGCAATCAGATTGATCTGATGCAATTGTGGAAACTCAGCTTTAGTTTTGTAGAATACAGTTCTGTACTTGAAGCAATTTTTTTTAATACTATGAAATCTAAGAGCAAAACCATTGATTACATTCTATATAGATAGGTACGAGGTAGATCGCCACAAATTCTCGGCCTGATTAAATAAACTTGGTAAAATATAATAATTTTTATTTTTCAATATAATCTCCCCTAATGTCAATACACTTATTACAATGTGGAATTAATAATTCAATGCTCTTGTAAAAATAATCTAAAGTTTTTCCTTCAAAATGTTCAATTACAGCTGCTTGCAACTCGTCCTCTAAGGTCTTTCTTTAAATTGGAAAATAAATAATAGTCACTGGGAGCCATATCCGGACTGTACGGTGGATGATCCAATGCTTCAAAGCCGCATTCGCAAATAGCCGCTTGTGAAATTGCGGCAGTATCAACGGGTGCATTGTCGTGTAATAATCGAACACCTCTTGTCAATTTTCCTCGACGTTTTTCACGAATATTGTTTCTCAATTTATGCAATAAAGACGCATAATATGTACTGTTAACAGTTGTATTGCGTTTTTTAAAATCAATCAGTAAAATGTCGTCACAATCCCAGAATATTGTTTCCATAACTTTCTTTGTCGATTGAACGACTTTTGCCTTTTTGGGACAAGGTTCATCGGGTCGCCGCCATTCCGTCGATTCCCTTTTGGATAGGGGATCATAATACAGAACCATTGTTTCATCTCCAGTGACAATGGACTTCAAAATCGGCTTTGAGTCGTCTCCACACAAGTTTGAAGACGAGAGCGCACATTCGAAGCGACGTTGACGTTGAACAGCAGAAAGAAGACGCGGTACTCATCTTGCACTATTTTTATTCCTATCCAAATGGTCATGAAGAATTCGGCAAACACTTGTTTCCGAAATGTCCGACATCACTGCTAACTCCTTAACTTTCAAACGGCGATCTTCTAATACCATTTCTTCAATGATTGCAACGTTTTGAAGCGTTACCACATCAATTGGCCGACTGCACCGTTCATCATCTTCAAGAGATTCTTGCTCCAAACGGAAACATTTTGACCACCTTTTTACAGTGGAATATGAAGGAGATAAATCACCATAAACACCGTCTAAAAGTTGTTTGTTTTGATTAGGCGTGTGCCCTACTTTTGTTAAAAATTTAATGACTGCACGGTACTCAATTTTTGATATTCTATTCAATTCTACTAAAATCTATTACGCTTCTAGCGTAATATATATATATATATATATAGTGTAGGCTTCTTATATGTTCAACTATGACGCAACCGAGTTTGAACATGTCGGCACCTGTAGAAGCCTGCCGGGCCGAGAATTTATGGCTTTTACCTCATATTTTTAAACATCAGATTAATATTTTGTTTGTAGTAAATATGATTTATTGTTAGGGGTTTTCCTCATTTAAATTTTGTATAATTTCTTTTAGGCAAACCCAATCCCATGTGGCTAATGATTGATGTTTTCTTAAGATTTTTTATTATTATATTAGCTACCCTGATTTCTCATTCAGTTGTTGAGTGTCGAGTTTTACAGTGTTGCACAATCTAACTCCTTAACCACAGGGACACAAAGAAACATAACAGGCTAATTTCATGTCAAATCAACAAGAGCCATGTGCTTCAATGGATCAGATTTTGTTCAAATTCTCTCCTTGCATAGATACGTATAAAATGACATTAATTTATTTTTTCCAGATTTGTTTTGGATTAAAAATGGCCAAAGTATACTACACTACTACATCATCTAACTAAACTTGTCATAACTCCCTTATTTTTTAAATTATCTGGCTCATCCAGGTGTCAGATTAAAGCTAGTTCTTTCAGAGTATATCACGAAACGTGCAAAGACATTGCACAGTAGAAAAACGAGCTTCGACGGCAAATGTTTTTACAAATTTTGACATTGCTCCTGTGTTACAACTATCACCCTTTTGAAACTTTTTGATAGAATCATATGCTTGGTATAGTTAAAAAATTAAAAGGGTGTTTTTTTGTAGTTTTGGAAAAAAAATTATTTTTGAATTACTTGCTTTCAGAGCCTGCTACCTTTCTACTGTGCAATGTATTTGTATGTTTCTTGATATAGGCTGACAGATCCAAAGAGCTTCCTCCTGACCTTCCTAACATCAATCTGACACCTGAATGAGCTAGATAACTGAAAAAATAAGGGAGTTATCGCAATTTTAGTTAGATGATGCAGAGTGCCGGATTGCAGTATTTGCATTTGAAATTCTGCAATACAACACTCTCTCATCATTTAACTGAAATTGTCATAACTCCCTTATTGTTTGAGTTATCTGACTCATTCAAGTGTCAACTTAAAGCTAGTTTTTGGATCTTTCAGAGTATATTAAGAAACGTGCAAAGACATTACACAGTAAAAAATTAGCAGGCTCCAAAAGCAGATTTTTTCAAAAATAATTTCTTTCCCAAAACTACAAAAAACACCCTTTTTATTTTTTATTAACTATGTCAAGGAAATGCTAAGATAATTCTATAATAAATTAATTCTAATATAAATTTCAAAGGAGTGATAATTGTAGCACAGGAACAAAGTCAGAATTTGTAAAAACAGTAAAATTTGCCTTCACACCCTACTACTTTTCTACTGTGCAATGCCTTTTGCATATTTCTTGATATACTCTAAAAGATCCAAAAACCTAGAGTCACTCTATATTACTTATAAGAGTTGAGCCAACGCGAATGTAAATCCGCCATTTTGGATCCAAAAATATACATTGCAAAAATTATTGGTTATGTCTGTCTAACCTGACATTTATTTCATTACAGTTTACAATTTGAAATGATAAATATAATAAAATTACTAAATACTTTTAAATTTATATTTTAGCTGCAAAATAGAAAAAAGGAGAAACTATTCTTAACTATAAAAAAACCTTTTAATGTTTCAAGAAAAGCAATTTTCATTTTAATTATTTCCATATTAAAACAATAAATACATATGCATAAGTAGGTAAAGGAGTAAAATGTCTACTGTGGAGTGCTACCGATACAGTAAATGAAATATTCAGTAAAAAATCAGTTTTAATTACTGCAAAGTAGAAATTTAATGAAATTACATATTAAGAACAATATGGAATGAATATATAGTTTACTATCCGTCCACCGAAAGATGAGCTCTGCGTCATCTTTGCAAGAAATTATCACAGAAAGCGTTTTGTTGTGCTTTAGTCTCATTATATACGAGTATGATGAAGATAGCATTACATTAGCACTTCTCTGGGTCGTTGGAAGTTGATTTGACTAGCTCTGTAGAGTGTAGAATACGGAGTGGCCAACCTTACAAATAAATCCCTAGATCAAATTAACATATTGCCACAAAAAAACAAAAAAATAACTACATTTATAGGCAAAATTATCGTGGAAAAATTGAATGTCGTCACTACAGATAAAGTTGATCAATTTTAGGGATTCTTTAAGGTATTTCACAGATTTCTGAAAGAAAATGCCAAAATTATAGGCAGTGCTGTATGCGGTTATGAACATATGACTTTATTGTAAAACATGTCACAGGTATCTCTGATACCTGTAGACTTGATTGGCACAGGTGACATTTGCTGAAGTTATTTCTTATTTACATGTTTTTCGTGAGTGTTATAGTGTTTCAATAATAATAAGCAACAGTTAATAATAATAATGATTAATAATAACTGGCAGAAAATCACAATTTTACCTAATATAATATATATATTAGCACTACAAGCCTTGAAGGCTCATGGCTTTTTGGACAATCTTCTTCCATTCTTTCCTGTCTGTTGTTTTTGATTTCCACTCCTTTACATTCAACTGCTTTAAATCTTCTTCAACTTCCTTTCTCCATCTTGTTCTGGGTCTTCCTCTCTTCCTTGTTCCTCCCATTTGACTTTCCATCACTTTCTTTGGTAGTCGGTCAGTTCCTAGTCGCATCACGTGGCCCATCCATCGTATTCGCTGAGCTTTGACTGTTCCAATTATGTCTTCTTGGCCATATAGTGTCTGCACTTCCGTATTAGTTCGCCTGTGCCAAACACCATTTACTTGTTTTCCTCCTAGAATTTTACGCAGTACTTTCCTCTCCCACGCACCTAGAGCCTTCTGCTCTGCCTTTCGTAATGTCCACACTTCACTTGCATATATTACCACTGGTCTTATGATTGTTCTGTACAACCGAAACTTTAACGATTGCGACACCACTTTACTTTTTAACATCTCACTAAGTGCAAACACACACCTATTTCCTGCCATCATTCTTGCTTTCACTTCTTCGCTTGTCCTTGGTTTCTTTGTGAATATTGTGCCCAGATATGTGAACTTTTCAACCTCCTCAATTTTGTATATTTTGTGCTCTTCTGTTTCTATTTCTAATACCCTATTTGGTTTATGCTCCTCTTCTTCCCATATCATATATTTAGTTTTGTTCTGATTTATTTCCAAGCCCATTGCCTTTGCTGCTCTATCTAATCTGACCATTACCTCTTGTAACTCTCTCTTGGTTCTTGTCAACACTACTATGTCATCCGCAAAAGCTAAACATTGATGTTTCTTGTGATAAAGTAAACCTGCTCTGTTTATTTGACTTCCTCTTATCACTTTTTCTAAAGCGATATTAAATAGAATTGCCGATAGTGGGTCTCCTTGCCGCAATCCTTCTTTCACTTCAAATGACCTGGATAGTTGCCCCTCTAATTTAATTCTATTTTCAGTGTGCTTTAGAGTCATCTTTGTTAAATTAATTAACTTTTTAGGAATGTTTAGTTCTTCCATTGCTAAATAAAGTTGTTTTCTACGGATTCTATCATAGGCTTGCTTGAAATCGATGAATGCTATATGTGTTTTCTGTTTGTGCTCGAAACTTTCTGCTTGTATTTCTCTTAATATAAATATCTGTTCTATGACCGATCTTCCTCTCCTAAACCCACTTTGATATTCCCCAACAATGCTCTCCATACTATGCACTAGTCTATTTTTTATACAGTTTGCTAAAATCTTATAAGCTATATTCAGAAGCGCTATCCCTCTGTAATTATCACATTCTGTTTTGGGGCCTTTTTTATGAACAGGACAAATAATTGCTTCTGCCCATTCCTGTGGCATTCGTTCTTCTTCCCAGATTTGCTTTATTAGTTGGTGCATTTTGTTGCATACCCCTTCACCTCCATACTTGAACATTTCGGCCTTTATTGTATCTTTTCCTGAACTCTTATTATTTTTTAGTTTGCTAATGATTTCAGATAATTCGCTTAGTTCGGGAGGTTCCTCTGTTTGCTCACGTCTCGTGCTGTCATTAGGTAGTTCAACACTGATTTCTCTCTCTTTATGTGTCATTACCTCTTCTTGATTTAATAAGTCATTAAAATATTCAACCCATCTTTCTAGTTTACCTTCCTGGTTTCCTATTAGTTTTCCTTCCTTATTTTTATAGAATAAAGATATCGCCTGCCGACCTTTCCTAATTCTGTTTATACCTTGCCATAGATTTCTGATTTCCTTATTCTGGTAAAGCTTTTCTAATTCCTCTATCTTTTTTGTTTTGTGTTTCCTCTTCTTTTCTCTACATATTCTCTTACATTTTCTTCTCTGTTCTTGGTATTTGATTTTATTTTCTGTTGACCCATTCTTTAACATTTTAAGTCTTACTTTCATTCTTTCCCTTAGTTCTTTTTCACATTCCTTGTCAAACCATTCCTTCCTTTGCTCTTTAGGATCTTTTCTTTTTATCACCGAAATTGCCTTTGTAATTGCTTGTTTTATTTCTTCCCACATCTGAGTTATATCTTCCTTTTTTTGAACCTGTTCCAGTGATTTCTTTAGCTCATTTGAATATTTTTCCCGTTCATTTTGATCTTGTTGTAGCCCTCTAGTTATATGCGAACTTAATTTTTTCAATTCTTTCCGCGAGTCTAACGGTATTATCTGCTTTAGCTTGATCCCTACCATTATATGGTCTGAATCTATATCAGGGCCTCTATAACTTCGTACCTTGGTTATGCATTGTTCTCCCTTGCTTTCTACCAGTACATGGTCAATCTGATTTCCTGTTTTCTTATCCGGTGAAATCCAGGTGATTTTATGAATATCCTAATATAATACATATTAATATTATGTCAGTATAAGGGAAGACACTGCATTCGCAGTCTCATCAGTTATTCCTGAATTTACTAAACTAGTTCGATAGGGAAAAAGGAAATCGTGGAAATTTACTTCCTTTATTTTGTGTACAAGAGGTAAGAAACGTTAATTATTATTTATGATCATATTGTACTATAATTGTTTGTTTATTGCAGCAAGCAGCTGAGGCTTCAAAAATTTGTGTTTCAACTGTTAAAAGGGCCTGTAGTAGAAACCAGCGAGTTTTATCGAGTCCTTGTAGAAAAAGACAACGCAAGAAGTTGAAAACTGCAGGCCTAGCAAGTTCTTCTAAAATGGTCGCCAGAGAAACTGTATATAAGTGAAAGTAAGACGTTTGATATTTTTTGATTTTATAAAGTCTGATTTGTATAGTTTCAGAAAAAGCGAACATACAGAACGACAGACAGATAGACGCTGCATTTTATGTATTAATGTATAATAAATATACAAGAGAAGAGATGGATAAGCAAAAATAGTGTTAATTCTATTATAATTAAGTACTTTAATTAAGTTGAATTAAGTTGATTAAAATATTTCTCCATATTGAAGGTGTTAAACTGTTACAAAGGTTATAAATGAGTTAATTTCTTAAATATAAGTAAAAGTGATTTCTTGTTTTTTGGTACTTCTGTAAAACTACAGAACGTAACACTGCAAATTCTAATTCGGACATAATGTGTATAAGAGAAAATATGTGAATATTTTAATTAAATTTTATTTAAAAAAATATATGTATAAGATTAATTATTTTTTACAAATTTCGCATTCTTTTCTAGAACATGTTTTGCTTTTAAAGTGTTCTTGATGTACCCGAATTCGACATTCCGGTTCTCAAACACGCATACTCCTGCTTATTCGAGGATCTATTAACTCGGGCAGTAGACAATCAAAATAAAATTCTTTTAATTTCCTTAACATTTTATCACATATCAAATTATTTTTGAGGATTCTTTCCAGGTGGAAATCATCTTTAGAGAACAATACCAGATCGCAGTATGCACGGTCCGTTACGTGTAACTGCCCCTGGATCTGGTACATAAATTTATGATTTGACCATATGGATTGATTATGGCTCAAATCATTTTTCCCAAAAAAGTATTTATTATACCGTTATTAGTTATTACCAGGGGCAACCACATGTGCTGAATGGGTAGTTAAGTGCACAATTTCGCATAGTCGAATGTATACCTAACCGTACCGTAACCTACTGTAATTTTATACCTATACATTCGACTACACGAAATTGTGCACTTAACTACCCATTCAGCACATGTGGTTGCCCCTGGTAATAACTAATAACGGTATAATAAGAAATACTTATATTACTAATACTAATAATATTGAACTTAACTAAAAAATAATAAACAATGTATTATGTAACTAAATAAGCTTCACTGATACAAACAAATAAATACAATGTGTACTCTACTTTTGTTCTTTGTTTAGACAAAAGCACTCTTGTTTTCAGCAACATGCCGTGTATACAAGACAGTGGAAGCAGTCCCGATATGACGTATGCCCTATCACGCTCGTACACATTACGTACGAGCGTAATAGAGCATACGTCGTATCAGGATTGCTTCCACTGTTTGTATGCACTGCAGGCTGCTGCTTGTTTTTGACATATTTTACGAAAAAATAAAAAACTTTTGAAGCGTACAAATACTACTAACACTGAATATGAAATGATGTACGTAGATTTTTTTGACACCTTTTATATTTACGTTTTTCTTGTTTCTTAGACACCAACACCATTACGTCCCAGAAATATATTTCTATGCTTCTTTGAAAAAATTTAGTTTAGTCAATGAAGAAGTCTATTACATTTAGACGCTCTTTACCATTAGCGGCACGGTAGCAAAGACAGATTCTAAAATTCTAAATTATTTGAATAGAAAGTGACAGTCCTACCAAGAAGGCTTGAGGTCCGAAAGCAGATTATATTCTACTTGGTTGAACCACCTGTTAAAATAATGAATAAGATGCTTAGAAAATTTAGGAAACGTTATAAATCTGACATACTTTAATCCTAGCTATTGTTATTGAACTCAGATGTATAGAACTATGTATATGTATAGAATTATGTATAATGAAATAAATATCGATTAGATGTTCAAATATTGCAAACCATACTATTGCAAATACCAAATTAGTACAATTAGCGAATAATACTTTTGTTTAACGGGTAATATGTAGTTAGGATATACTACAAATACAGTGTACAGCGGTTTTTAATTTAATTTAATATTTGTACATACAAACTAATGCCTATCTTCCTATCTATTAAAAATAATTATAATAATAGTGAACAAAGTGACAAAAACAACAGTCCAATAATTACAAAAAATGATAGGCGAATTAATATGCTGACTGTGGTCTATCATTTAACCTCTTAAAATAAGATAAAAACCAGTAAAATATTGATTTAATCATCTAATAATCATCATTTAATAATTAATCGATCTTAATCGATTAATTATTAAAAATCAATATTAAGAAATATAAAATAGATGTTCTTCAGAATGCAAACTAAATCAGGGTTGTAATTAATGAACTTTGACGTTTAAATTTTTGAAAAGTCAAAATCATGTCAAAATGCCTCGACTAAGAGAGCAAGATAAAGTTTTAATACTATCCAAGTTAGAAGAGGGTTGGACCATACGAAGAGTTGCTACTCATTATGCGATAGATAAAATCACGGTTCTTCGAGTAAAGAAGAGGTGGGCACAAGAAAGGAAAATACGAAGAATTATGGGAGGTTATTCAAGATGCATGGGAAGAGTTGAGCGAAGACCGAAATTATTGGCGAAACCTTATAGGATCCATGCCCAGGAGATTGAATGCGGTGCTAGACGCTAATGGGGCTATGACGCGATATTAAAACCTTATTTAACATATTTGTATTTATTGTTATATTCGTTTTAAAGAAATTTGTTATCTTCAAACACTAATTACTGCCGAATTAGGTATTTGTTTTGTAAAAGTTACTTTGTGTCATTTTTAACCTAATTTTAAAATTACCCATTCACACAGCTATAATTTTGCAATATTATTGTTACTTGATTTTGAGTGTGTATGCGAAAGTTTTGAAAGCAAGTGTATAATAAGAAATATATAATGTAAATAATAATGTTATAATTTGTAAATAATACTAAATATTACTTTTACCAGTAAATTTTACTGGTTGGTCTATGCGATCATAAAAGGAGGCGGGCAGAATAAGCTTACTTTTCTTAAGACTAGAACTGAAGTAATATTGGTTGCCTAGTTTACTGTAAATTCGTATTTCCAGCATAATCTTTTTCTTGGATGTTTCTAAATCAATTTAACAAAGTTAATTTAAAGAATAAATATTATAGAACCGAATGATTTATAAATGATTCAAGTTTGATGAAATACAATTAAGAAAAAAACATTTTTTGCATATTTTGTTTAGTATGGTAGAGATAATCATTCTAAACAGGATGTAATGCGATTTTTAAAAAATAATTGTATATTTCATATTTTATGCTTGAAACAAAAATATAAGATTTTTAGCTGGGTTACCAAAGCATTGCCATTGCTTTAGTTTAGCCATTGTGTTAGAGGGGGTGCTGCCACTAATAAACTACTCAAGGGAGGCGGGAAAAAAAATATATGTTTGTTCGAGTTTCTGGTAACAGAAAATTAGTTGCATTCATAATAAAAAGTTGTAAAAACACAAATTAATAAGAAAACCAACTACTAGTAATTAATAAATAATTATTAAGAATCAACTATTAGTAACTAGCAATTACTAAGAATCTCTAAAATAATCTTCGATTGTGTACTTGCTGTAATACTGTAGTATAAAACAATACACAAATGCTGTTTATTACCAATCTATCTATCTCTTACAAATACTGCTTGTACACAAATGTTAAGTCCTTTCCCTTTAGAAATTAAATATTCCAGTAACTACTTTCAAGATCTTATAATCCTCTGAATAATACCGAAATCATGTATTTGCTACCTGTTAATTTATTTGATCCCTAACTATCCGGAATTGTACCTGAAAGTGAATTACCAGATCCTTTAAGAAACACATGTTGCTAGATTGCTACATCCTATTCAAAACTGGAAGAAATTTGATAATGACCTAAGATTCTATTCATGCGAAGAAAAGAGCACCATAGTCGGTTTGGAAGGTGGTCACTTTTTAGGGTACAATAACTAAACTGCAAATTATGACACGAGTAACCATGCTAGATGTGGATAACATAACATCAGTGGAAAGAGCGGACTTTCTAATATACGATCCCTATAATAGATCCCTTTTTTCGTCCGCGGTCACATATTACATCTCTAGGGCTACGATGGCTATAAGGATATGAAATAATTAATAATATGGATTAATTAATAGTTGAAGGAATAAATGAAAATTAATAAAACTAAAATTAAATATATAACTATTTTATTAATCGGTTTCTTTACTTCGTTTGTTTCTTTATTAACACAAACTACACCCGGACAATAACTAATGACTAATTACTTAATGAATAACGGGATTTGGTAGTGCAAACAACCCTAAATTCAAATATTATATACTATGTAACTGCCCAAGTACCCACACAACTGAAAGAAGTAGAAATATTTGTATTTATTACAGAGATGCGCCAAACCAGAGCCAAACCATTTGTTATATAACTTGTAATTTATGTTCATTTTGTTATTTTGCTAAAAAGATTGTTATACAGTAAGCGTCGCTTCTTAAAATCACGTTCGTACACGGCATTTTTGAGTCAATTCAGCGGCCTTTGTATAAAATGTATATTTATGTGATTAAAAGGAATTTATGAATCATAATAGTTAGTAGGTTAGGTAGTATGTATTTTTGTTCGAACTCAATTTTTCCAAATTTAAGCAGATTCTTCGAAACAAGATTCTTCCGGAAATAAATAAAAGGGAAGAGATCCGTTATAATCCTATTCATTCAAAGCGGCACGTTCAAGAAGTATTGTAGATAAATGTAAAATCTCAACCCTAAGATGCCAGGGCAGGTAGTAGAGAAACTTAAATACAAAAGAAGTTTTGTATGTTATTAATTTTTTTGTTTAATGATGTAAATCCGGCGAATATTTTAGTGAATTTAGTGATTCCAATAAACGGAAAATTTTATAAATAATAAAATTATGAATTATTATTATTTTTAAATTACTTTAATTATTAATAATTTTAATAACAATAATATAATTACAAAATAAAATATTTATTCAATTTGTGCAGAAAAACAGGGAGATTAGTTAAAAAAAAGAAAAGCCCAGAGAAGACAATTTCTAAATTTAAACATGACTATTTAAAAAAAAAATAGTATCGACATCTGTTGAAGGGTAGAAATATTATGCTTTGAAAAGTAAATTTTTTTGTTGAAAAGTAAATAACATTTTCATTACTAACCAAAATTTAGTACTCATGATTATAAATTTGTTGTAGGGGGCTTTCATTTCTGCCCTTAACAAAAGATGAGGGGTAGGCACCAATAGTGGGTGTGTACTTTTTAATTTGTAAATCTTCTACATTAATAACTCTTTATCAGATATATCAATAATACTCATATTTTCTCTGCATCTTGTAATACTAGTAATCTTTGACATAACGTAATACTATTTTAAATTTTGATTTATGCAAAACAAATACAGCAGTAATTACTAAAATATATTGACGAGATGTCAATGGTCTTTATGTAACGAGTAACATATGCTATTTTCATCAACTTAGTTTGAATAGTTTCTGTGCTAGAACTGATGAAAGTGTAGGTAAATCTACTCTTTTATTATAAATTATTAATAAATTGTTAATGATTAGATTTTTTTTAAATATTTTTTTCATATATACTAGATGAACCTACACAACGCACAAACAAGAATTAATCAATTTTTATAATTTTTTTTAAGTATCCTAGGCCCTTAACCTAAAATAGTACATATTAATTATATTTATTTAACAATCTTTAATAGTATTAACAATATATACAAAAATAGTGTGTTTTAAACACATTTTAAATATATTTTAAAACTCGTGGGTAATCTAGTCAAAAAACCATTATTATAATTATTTTAGTTATTTTAACCTGTATTCTGACCTATTTCAGTGTTATAAGACCTATGTGTATTTAAGTATGAAAGATCTAGTTAAGTTCTGACCGATTATGTACCCTGATGAAGATCTAATGTAGGTATTAATATAGGTTAAAATAGCTATAATTGTTTTTTTACTATTTGTCCCCAAATCTTAAAGAAAGCTATAATTATTATATTGCTAATTGCTTTATTTTGTAATTATTAGCAATGTCTCGCATTGCAGCACTTTTACTACCATGTCTTATTTTGTTTGCTTTTTTTATTTTATTCATTTTAGCACTGTATAGGCGCAAGTGATATCTTATAAAGCTGTTCATTAGTTTATATTTTATGTTATGGCAGATAGGAAGTTTTAATTTCTTAAAGATAGGTTCATTTTGTATTGAATCTTTTAAAATATTTGCTACATTAAAATTGCTTGTGCTTAAATTTATTGAGCTTTTAAGATTTGTAAATGTTTGTTCGATCACTACAAACAGAGCAAATGTTTCTTTGTTAACATAATATAGGTTATTTCGGTTAGTATATTCTTTTAAAATCGCAAACCGTGAATACTCTGTATATTGACATTTTTTGGAACCTACTTTTGAAAGGCAATATCGGCATACATTTTGTTTAGATATACATCTTAAAATATAGCCAGCACAGTTACATAGGATATTTTTTTCTCGGTAACTTAATTCTGTTTTTGTAGTGTTCCATCCTACAGGTAAAGCAATAGGTAGACTTAAATTAGATTTTTTTATCGCCTATTTGTTTAATTACATTTAAAAATTCACTGAGCAATTCTCGATTATCTTCTTCATAACTGCCTTTTACTGTACTATTTAAGTATTGAGCAACACATAAGTTTTTTAAATTTTGCTGAAACTGCAAAGGACTGGGAACTGCTTGTTTCATCCTTACTTGAGAAAATACATTTTCCAAGCAGTCTTGTAAGAAGCACGATGTTAAAATAAAACTATAATGTTTTTGGTTAAGGAAAGGGTTTTGTAAATTTATAACAGACTTCGTAGTTAAAAGTACACCTGTTTGTATAGCTTTCCACTGAGATGTACCACTTGCATTAGGGGATATTTTCATATTTGTAAATAAATCAATCACATCATGAAAGAAATTTAAAGCTTCGAAATATTTGTTGCTATCAAATTTGCTCAGCACTAATGTGGACGATCTCGATGTCATTAATTTGAACCATCTATAAATAAAATTAACAAACCACGCCGTTGTGGCAGCAGATGCGTTATTAGTTTCTTCACAAATGAACTTTAAACCGCAACTTACTTCGTGACTGATTATTCTTTGGACATTAGACACTTTCATTTTATCAAAATGGCTAGGTTCCATAGCAGTGCCTTCCTGCCACAATTCCAATTTATTCCACATGCGCTTGTTTGACGAACCCATATCTGATGTTATGGAATGTACTGTCAATCTAATTGAAGCTGCAATCTTTATAATTTCTATAATAATATTACAAATATAAGAACTGTCAACACTGTTTCCAGTAAAATAATATGCAACTATTTGCTTCCATCTAGTACTAATCCCCCCCAAGCATTATTACTAAAGAATGGGTTGCCAAACCATGATGCCAGGTAAAGTAACATGCCCGACATACGAATCTGTGGAATTGCAATAATCTATGCTTTCGCGTATGACCATTTCATCAAGTGTTAACATACAATTCCTTTCAAAGTCTGCATGCATGCCAGAAACCTTAATTTTTCCAGATTCAAACCGCAAACCTTGAAGTCGACGATTTAATGTTATTAAAGATGGCAACGGAAAATACAGTTTCCGCAGAATAGAGTATCCATTGCTACCACATACAAATTTTATTTTCAGTGATTTAAAAATTGTATCATCCAAACACCATTTAAATCGGCGGTTTTTATAAGTTAAGGCTTGTAATTGATCTTCATTAAAAACCTTTTTAAAGGTGGACTTAAGTTTTTTATTTTTTAACTTTTCTTGGTGGAGATTTTTACTCAAAATACAATTATTTCTGTTTAAAATATTTATTTGTGCGTATAGTTTTTCAATTAATTTAGAATGAAGAATACACTCCTTATTTTCTTCCATATCTGTTTGAGTAGCAGACTGTTTTGTTTCCCTACTGTTGTGTACGATGTTTTCGCTACTGTTGTGTACAATGCTCTCACTACTGTTGTGTACAATGCTTCACTGCTGTTGTGTACAATGCTCTCCATACTGTTGTGGTTTTTGTTGGTGGAATCAGATGCATAATATATCATTGAATTAAAACGACAGGAAAATAAAGTAGGTACAGCATTGCATTTTAGTTTTCCATATTCGCGTTTTTCCCACTGAGAAATATCAAAATGAATTTCACATATTCTGGATCCAGCTGTGGGTCTCCAATTTATTCTCTGCATATTTTTCAACCAAACTGCTCTTAGTGTGTCATTGTTTGGAAATCTTTTCAACATGAAGCCCTGTTCGGATCTATTTTTACAGCCAAACACGCAACAACCCATCATCTTAAAGTTTAGTCAGAATTCTCCTAAGGTAGATTTGAAAGTTTTTATATTCAATTAATCAAAATAATTATTTATATTTTATATGCAATATAGTACCGTGAGATCATTTAAATTTAAAATTAAAGTAGGCGGGAATTTTTTTATACGTTTGGCGATCCTGCCAATTGACTCGCTGTGTAAATTAGAGGTTATGCAATTTTATGTTCTAGATTAAACATTTTGGAGCGTCACTTTGACAATTCAAATCAAACTGTGAAGTGAACAGTTAGTGTTGCCAATCTAATTTAAAAATCACAGCCAACTTTAATTATAAATTCAAATGATCTCGTGGTACTATTTATGTAGTATTGTTTATGTTGCCTAATATGTAATATTGTAAAGGCTATTTAAAGTTATTAAGTAATTGCAATTGAAATTTATTAAAACTTAATGCACAAATACACAAACATTCAAATGTCAACATGTCAAATTAAGATCTCCTTATAACTGTGCCTGGCAGCAATTGTCTTCGATTCGATTGTAGAAAGAATCGTATCCGTGACAATTATTCACTTGATAAATGTATAGGAACGTGGAAATACCGACAGTTAATTAATCTAAATTTATCAAACTTCAAGTTTTTAAATTGGCATTAGTGCAAATGGATCCAACCAATCACCGTCGATTCCCGCGTTGGCCCAACTCTTATAAGTAATATAGAGTGACTCTACAAAAACCAGCTTTAGTCTGACATCTTATTAGTTATGAGGGAGTTATGACACTTTTAGTTAGACGATGTAGAATGTCAGGTACCTAGTAGAATTTGCATCAAAATCAAAATTTTTCAAAATTTCTACTTCAACCACTTTTCATCCAAAAAAACTGAAAAAACCAATTTAATGTTATTTCATATATACAGTGCGTACCAAATGTATGGAACCAGCCTTGGTATTTCAAAACTAAATCTAGCTAAATCGATAAAATTTGGTATGCATGCTGTTTACAAAGCCTCCTATTATTTCCACAGTTTTATTATTTTTTTAATTCCCAAGGTCAGGAGCTGCACAGCCAACTTGATTTTTTTTAAATAGGAAGGGGGGTCATATCGCATACCGTTTGAAAGGTATTTTCAAGTAGAATTCAGCGACATGCCACTTGCCATAGTTATCTCTAAAGATAACTTCGTTATTGTAAATTAAATATTGGGAGTAGGTATTAAATGGATAACTAAAGATCCAGTTAGCGCTGAAAACAATGGTTAAACAATGGTTAGTTATTTACCTAACGTCAAAAGCTTAAAACTGTGCCCAAAGTGCTAAATTATGGAGCATCTTACAGAAAAAGAGCATATAGAAATCTTGATGATGATAGGATACGGTGATAGAAGACGCAGTCATGCAGAAGTACGCGATTTGTTTAATGCAACGTATCCTGACTGCAACCCAATTGCCAAATCTACGGTTACTAAAACAATGAAGCGTTTTACGGAAACAGGTACTGTAAAGAATCGTTTAGAATCTGGCCGTCCAAAAACAGCAACAAAGGATGAAAATTCTGTAAACGTTATGTTGGATGTTATTAATACACCAAGGACTTCGGTACAGCAACTAGCAGCAAATCACGATATATCCAAGTCTTCCGTCTGCAGAGTCTTGAAGCGTCAAAGATTTCACCCTTATAAAGTACACTTGGTGCAAGAATTAAATAAAGACGACTTCGACAGAAGATTAGAATTCTGTGAACAAATTATGCATCGAATAAGTGCTGATCCATATTTCATCCATAATATCGTGTTTTCTGATGAAGCTACTTTTTTGCTAAATGGCAAAGTACATAAGCAAAACTGTAGATACTGGGCAGACAGTAATCCTCATTGGATGGACGAAGCTCACACGCTTTTCCAAAAAAAGTTAATGTTTGGGCAGGTACGTAACAATAAATTTAGCTGAATAGTCTTATGTTTTAATTTTGCGCCTAAATAATTTGTTTATGTATGCTGGCCCATAATAACTTTCCTAACATACTAAAATGCATTCATCTTTCACAGGTATTATTGGACAGAACATTATAGGCCCCTTTTTGATTGAAGGGAATCTTACTGCGGCTAAATATCTGCAACTACTGCAAGAAAATATCATCCCTCATCTAACAAGATTATACCCCGATGAAAACGATCCTAACGTAGTTAGCAACACGCTATGGTTTCAACATGATGGAGCCCCTCCGCATTATAGCCACGAAGTTCGTGCTTATTTGAACAACGTTTTTCCGGAAAGGTGGATTGGACATCGAGGACGTATTGGATGGTCACCGCGATCACCTGACTTATCCCCACTACATTTTTTCTTGTGGGGTTACCTGAAGAGTCGTATTTACCAGGATAAACCAAATAACTTGAATGAACTAGTGCAACGAATTCGAGAAGAAACAGCAAATATTCCTCGCAAGTTCATTTTGAATTCAATTGAAGGATTTTCTAATTGAATTTATTACTGCCAAGAGGCGAATGGGGAACAGTTTGAGCATCACTTGTAAATGTTCCATTCTTGTACTAGATGCACTTCATAAACTTAAAACACGGTTTCAACAATATGATGTTACATTAAACACCATAAAACAATTCATTGTTCCCCATGCTAACTGGATCTTTAGTTATCCATTTAATACCTACTCCCAATCTTTAATTTACAATAGCAAAGTTAACTTTAGAGATAACTATGGCAAGTGGCATGTCCCTGAATTCTATTTGAAAATACCTTTCAAACGGTATGCCATTGAACCACCCTTCCTATTTAAAAAAAATCAAGTTGGCTGTGCAGCTCCCGACCTTGTCAATTAAAAAAATAATAAAACTGTGGAAATAATAGGAGGCTTTGTAAACAGCATGCATACCAAGTTTTATCGATTTAGCTTGAATAGTTTTGAAATAACAAGGCCGGTTCCATACATATGGTACGCATTGTATATATCTATGCAAGGAAAAAAATTGAACAAAATCTGAGATATCGAAGCACATAATGTTTTTAAATTATGTGATTTGACATGGAATTAGCCAACAGTACTTATCATTTTTTTTGGATACTAGACTTATGCTTATGACATCACCTAATCACTTGTTAGGCACAGTCATTAGACACGTTTTATTAATTGTAATCTTTTAAAAAATTAAGGAAGTTGTGGGTCTCCAAAAAAATGTTGAAAATGTAAAAAAAGTGCAGTTGATAGGTTTGAATGCACAAAATCTTTTCCTGAAAATTCTTAATGTTTAGGAAGTTGTATATGCAAAAATTGAATTTAAAAATAACATGTGATCTTGTTAACACTCTCGACCGCTCGTAATTTACATCTTGAAAACGAAACAAGTTGCGTTAAATAAAAAGATTGTGAGCACCCGGCTGTCTCAAAACCAATTTATTTCTATTTGAGATCAGTACCGTGAAATCTCTAACAAATTCAATAAGAAAAGCGGACTGTGTTTAATTTTAATAATTTTAGTTTAACTTACCACAAGTCTTCGTTTTTCGTAACTGAAGGATAGGTGAGAAGGAAAAAGGGAAGTCGATGAACGAACTTTTAAATCACTTTCATACTTTCACAATTCAATTATTAACTTTAACTATTTGATTTTATTCCTGCTGTCATTTTATGACCGGCCTTTTCCAACATTTGGTTTACAACTACAACTAAAATTTGAACTAAAAATAAACTCCGCGTACGCGCAATCTGAATTTGCATGGTGGGAAATTTAAAATACCGAATCCCCAAATTAAATAACTAACGAAAACCCAACAAAGATAAATAATTTCAATTTTTGTTTACTGTTACGTTTTATATAAATCTGAATAAATAGTGTTGCATCCACGTTTTTTATAAATATATTTGTAATATTTGCACAGATAACCTCAAGATTTGAGTCAATGACAGCCTTTAAAAAGACTAATAATGAATTAATAACATATATAAATATTTACTAAACTATTTTCACAGGCATTCTGATAAAACTAGTATCGTTTGAGCCATTATTTGAAGCAAAACTATGTAATTATTTCTATTTGTCAAAATAGCGCAGCTCCATACCTTTTTGGTCAGGCTATTCCACCACAACTCCCTTAAGGTGTGTTAATTGATAATAGCGTGACATTTTCTGTTAATCTAACCTTTGCTCCAAGTACAAAACTCCTGTCCCCTTTTAACTTACCAGAAGACTCAGTAAAAGGCTCTATTACAACTGATGGTTGACTGCTTCTGCATATATTTACAGTGTCTGTGTTGTTAGAATTCTATAACATTTAAAAATATATTAAATAAAATCTAGTTTTTTTATTTTCATTCTACTCTAAATTCGGAAAACTTTAAATATTTACATTATCCATACTCCTAGGACTAGAAGAAGTGCCTTGTGAAGTATTATGATTAGATAGTGTTAAAGATCCGGCAACTTCTCTTTGTGGCGTTTCATTGACCCTTCTTAAATTAATTCTTGGATTAAATATAACATGTCCATCAATCATTGGTTTTACAGCATGAGTTTTGTTACCAGACATGTTCATGCTATTATTTACTAAAGGGGATTTTACCACAAACTGTGAAATATCATCTGCAAAAAAAAGTTATTATAAAGGTAAACAAGAAATTAGTTTAATACAAAATAGTACATACGTTTGAGTTTTGCTGTCGCACTGTTAGTTAATTGTAATATATTTGTGATATAATTCGATGACGATACAATAGTATTCATGCTGGCCCTCGCAGACATATCTATATCTTTTATGAAATTCATCAGTTTCTGCAATGTTATTACATTATAATAAACTAAAAAGTGTAATTGTAGAAATTAAAACAAACATTTTTTATTTTAACCATTATTTATTTATTTTAACATTTTTTAAATGGGACATCCTGTATATTTATGTAGAAATGGATGGATTGCGACATTATAAATACAAAGGTTTAACTTCATTGTCTCTTTAAAATAAAAAATAAAGAAGTCATAGGACACTTTTCACATTTTTCATTCATTGAATAATACAAAAATACGACCTTCAATTGTTTTTTGTCTTCACCATGTTAATCAGCAGAAAAAATACTGGTACGACTTGGTTCATAATTGGATTTCTGAAAACTGGCAGATTTATGGGACGAAACAATGACAAAACAAGTGATACATAAAAATATAACATAGATATAAATTTTGAAAGCAAAATATATTCTGTTGAATAAAAAGTGAAATTAAAGGTAACCCACTCGCAATTATATTTATGCAGCTAATCTCATAGACACCTCATTTTTAAACAAAGCAACAAACCTTGAAAAGCAGTATTCTGGTAAAATACTCTAAGCACCTCTTTTCAGCACCTGTGGTCTGTCAATCACAGTTAATTATGTATTTTTGGTTTTTCCAGAGTCTACAGACGTGTAAACCGGTACTTCACCCATTATTGGTTAGCTTATAGACCACAGCTTAAAACGAGCGACTAGCACCTGGGTAAATCCTACGCGGCAAATGCACACAAAAATTACCTTCTTCTTTTATCTATTGCCTTATGTCTTACGGCGTCGGCTGTAGCGGAGTGTCCACCCATAACCTCCACTTTTTCCTATCTTCTGTCATCCACTTTCATTCACTGACTGTTTCCCTCGCTTTTTTTACCAATTCTTCTATTCTTTGTTCCATATCTTTGCTTGGTCTTCCAACCCTTCGTTTTCCCTTGTCTTTTAGATTCTGCTACTTTCCTGGTTAGTATGCCCTTCTGTATTCTCTGAAGTGTCCAAACCATTTCAGTTATTTTTCTTCTATTATTCATGTGATTGACTTTTGTTGTATGCTTTTCCTTATGTCTTTCTTCATTTCTACATCTGTCTCTTCTTGTTTTTCATGTTATCTTTCGGAGGAACTTCATTTCTGTTGCTGTCATTTTGCTTTCATGCTTTGTTGTTATTGGACATGTCTCATTTCCGTATATTATGATAGGCACTGCTACCGTATTGTAGATTGTTTTGGTTTTGTACTAATTTCCTTCTTTCCTAATATTGTTTTGTTGAGTTGACAGAATACTTGTGTGGCTTTTCTGGACCTGCTTAGGATCTCTGTGCTTGTTTTTTCGTTTTCCTGGAATTCAGGTAAAGTGCTTTCACAAAGGCATTGGTTTCCGTGAAGAGATAAAGGGTAGAATTTTTCCAACGGAATTTCCAACAAAATAAAACTGAAGAATGTGCAATATCTTATATTGCTTATATTTTTAGGGTTCCAAAATTCGCATACAACAGCTTTTTTTAAAATTTACTCCAAAATATACATATTTTCGAGTAAATACGGTATTCTTTTTGGAAAACGGAGCACTTACGATGTCCTTCTTAATATTTATGCCAGATGTACGATTGTAGACAATGAGAAGAGCCCAAGGCTTGCAACATAATATGTAGCTCATAGATAGGATAGCGCACCTTGACATCTTTCTCCAACACAGGTGTTTGAGAAACTGTAGTGTTTTTTTAATTTTTGAGGCGATTATTAATTAGCATCTACTGTGCATGTCTTGGAGAAACCATTGGCTTTTTCATTGTCCAATATTGAACACGACGTTACTAACTAATATGACTAACTGGTATAACTAATTCTGTTATTCCGCATTCCATAATAATTTATGAAATAACAAGGGCGCAAAGTTTTGTTTAGAGACTGAAAATAATCGAGCTGAATCATAACTGCAAAGTCATGTAATTTTAAGATTGTAAGCTTAAAAGTCTAAAAATTCTGCTGTGAAGTTGGAGTCAAACTACTGGATACTTTCAAAATACTGTTTTAGAAGCTTGAAGTCTCAAGTTCAACGCTTGAAAGTATCAAGAGTTGGAGATTTATAATTTCAATACTGTAGGATTTTCAAGATAAAGAGCTTCAAAGTCCAGAGATGCATCTTTGAACCCAGTTAAAGCTTCAATTATAGAACGTCTACATTTTAAAATTACAAAATTAGAAAATTTGATAGATATAAGTCTAAAACTGAAACTCTGAAGTCTAAAACCATTCGAGTTTTAAAATATAGTTTAAGAAGTTTAAATTTTAAAGTCTCAGCACAACCGTTATAAAATTCTAAAAAATTAGAAAATTCAAAAATTTAAAATTCGAAACTTCAAAGTCACAGATGTTGCCACCTCTTAGCTTTCAACTATGCATACCTGTTGTTTAGATTGATATAATCTGGACACATTTTATTGTTTAAAATAAAACTTGGAATCTGAAACTCTGAAAATCAAGATTTATTGATTTAGATTTAGAAAGCTTCAGAAACTAAAAAATCTTAACTTTTGGATGTCTTAGTTCCTGATATTTAAAACTTAAATATTTGAAACTAAAAGACTGATCTTTAGAATCTTAGAGATAATGAAATTTGGATTCTTTGGAACCTGGTTAGTCGATAGGTTGATATATGATTTCTTAAATGTTTTTAAATTACATATGCTGATGTTTTACTACGTGCAGTATTAAAGGTTTTTAATCTGGAATGTAAAATTCTCAAGCTATAAAAGTTAAAATGTGGGAAAATATAGAAATCGACAACTTGAGCCGATAACTGCTATATCGAGATATTGAACATCTGAACCTAACTGAATTTCTGAGGATTTTAAATTTTAGAAACTGAAACACTAAAAATTTGAAATGAAGCCTTTACTTTAAATGCACCGAATTGTTGAATCTTTAATATTGAATATTGCAATTCCGAGCTTTATAGTCTCGGACGATAAAGACCTTCAAAACTTTAAAATTTGAGATCTTTGGAACCTAAAACTACGAAACTTGTAATCTATTACAAGTACGCTAGACTAAATTGAGGATTCGAAATTCTGAACTTCTCGATCCTTCTTAGCTTTTAGAATGAGGTTATGCTAAGATCACACACAGCTACTTTTGCAGCGCAGTTTTAGAGTTGCCGCTGCAAAAGTCTCTCGTGGTGTTCACACATATCCTAAAAGTAGCGCGCAGCATGCAAGTTTTTCTACTGCAGCTACCCTTTAAAACTGCAAGACTAATAAAAGGCTGCAATAATGTTCACACACAACACGCTTTTCCAGCATGCAACCCACAGCTGCAGCATAGGTGCAGTATTTTATTATTATTATATTTTATGATTCCTTGGTGTTTCGTCTTGTGCTTGTCGGTTTTTAACAGGTTTGAATTAATAAGAAACATTAATTTGTGTCCAATATGGTGTAATTATAATAACAAGACAAAGCTAACTGCAACAGTTTATTAGCTGTTCTCTTATTAAGGGGATGCATTATTAATGCAGACTTAAATTTGATACAAAATCAGGAACATCTTTGAAGTTAAAAACAAATACTGACATTTTTCTGAAAGGAAATGATCTGCTCTGTTGAACGATGGTGTTTGTTTTTGAAATTTATTTAATTCTTTAAATAAATGAAAGTAAATCTGATTAAAATGATTCCACTTTGCATTAAAATATCTCGCTATACTATTTATTATAAAAATAAAATTTCTAGATTGTCATGCTAAAAGGATAAAATGTATCTGTTTTCTATTGCATCAACCAAATTCCAACTACAAAAAGTTCTTTACAACGTAATTATGTTTAGAAAAATGCATAACATAGTAATTTTTGCATTATATGAGAAACGTAACACCTTTAATAAAAAACACAACACACTCTCATCAGAACTAGATTGATACTGCAAGCGCAGCCACTGCAAAAGTTTCAACCAAATATATATTTTTTGCAGCCATCGCAACTCTTAAAAATTCCATTCACACGTGGCTACTTTTTGGACTGCGCGCAGCAAACAAATACTGCATGCAACCGGCTTGCATACGCTACTTTTAAGGTTGCAGGGGAGTTCAGACAGGGATTCACTTGTGCTGCGCTGTTTTTTATGCTGCACTGCAGCAAAAGTAGCCGTGTGTGATCTTAGCTTTAGAATGGGGACCTCGCAATTTTATCCGAGGAGGAAGCAACAATCTAGTGCTCTGTAAAATCCTGGTAATCTGTGAAATCCTGTGATTTCCATGTTCTCAATGTGAAATCGGCGAAATTTGCGTGTACTTTGTGTAATCTTGAGTAATCATTGTGATGTGAAATCCGTGTAATTTACTCTTCAGTATAAATTGCGTCGAGGATTTGATCACAAGTTGTGCAAAATCTTGTATAATCTGTAAAATTCACTGAGAAATCTGTGATTTCCATGAAATCAATGTGAATTCACAGTAGTCAATGCGAAATCTGGGTAATCACAGTGAAATCAGTGTATTCCCTGTGAAATATATGTGTATTCTGCTGTGAAATCGGTGTACTCCGGTGTTTTTTTCTTCCAGTCTGGTGTACAATTTTTTTGTTGAGATTTACCTCTTGATTTTATGGTAGAGAGACTATATGCTTTTATCAACTGCTTCTTATTTTAATAATAGTTATTTATCTTATTAGTGGAATAAAGGCATTATTAACATACCAATGCATTGAGTTGCATGATGAGAGCATTAGCCCGAGTCCGGTAATAGCATGAGTATGTTAGTAGGCCTTATCACATGTATAAAAATACAACTTTTCATCTAAGACTGCCCATAATTGAAGAAAACTGTATTAGTTAATAAATTGAAACAGTATTTTTGACAAACATCATGACATTTTTTGACATCATGACAAACATAATGAGTTCTTATCCAAGCAGACGTAGATAATAGTATATTAAAGAGAGAGTTTCATAAGGCAAGAATAATGACTTATGAAACGAGTTTTTTTATGCTATTTTTTCTATTTTGCGTTTTTTATTCCCTTTTTAAATAAAAAATCGCAATTTCAAAATTTAGGGATTTTTGTGGTAGTTGACAACACTGATGTGACATTTGAAAATTCATTGATTGACACAGAAAATGTTTTTGTCAATTTTCTGTTTTTTTCAATTATTTTTTCAATGCTACCAACTTTGAGAAAGTTGGGCTATTAAAGCACTCAAATGAGCTATTAACGCACTGTTTTGGGTGCTTTAACTGCTTTATTATAGACGCAAAATAGAAAAAGTGCATTAACCTTTTCAAATTTGCCAAAGCCATCGCCTTCTTAAAAGGATACAACCAGTGACGGCTGGTACCTTGAGAACGTGAGCCGGCCAAAATAAAGCTCTAGTTCAGTAGTAGGGAAACTTTTTTAAGGTCGTGCCATTTGGAGTAACTTGGCATATGTGGCAGGCCAGAGAGTAACGGTTGGTAGTTAAAAAAATAACTGTACGTTTATTTTATTTCAATGTAATTTAAATAATGTAATAAAATTAATAAATTAATGAGAAATTATGTAAACTAAAATTTTTTTGGTATTCAGTATTGCAACAATGAATGTATGTGCAAAAATTCTTAAATGGCAGAACCAACACTAATAAGTTCGACTGCGTAGTACATGTAAAACAAAAAAATTACATTGTTCAGCAAGAACCGCGGGGAAGTCTAGAGTATTCTTGCCAGGAACGGAATAGGATTTATAATAGGATAAGAACGGAAAAGACATTATTCCGGTTTTGCGGGAAATATAAAAAATAAATTAAGCTCTCATAAATTAAGTATTAAAGCTCTTACAAGTAAAAAAATCTAAAAATAAACTAAACCCTTATGGGTGATTCTTATATATTCTAGCATAACAGTAATAAAACCCGTTGAACAAAAATAGTGCTATTTTTTAATTAAAAACCATTTGTTAGAGTTGCACATCTGCGAAGATGGTGCTTCAAAAATGTCCCCTATTTTCATATGGTAAAGTATATAGAGTTTCCGGTATTAATAATATTAAAGTACATATTTGATACAACTAACACAGGCAAACTAAGAATTAAGCGCCAAATGAGTACCGTACACACAAAATGAAATTAAATAAAATAACCTATAATTGGGCATCTCAAATTAAACATTTTCTAATTGAACAGGGATATAATGAAGTATGGGAATCACAATTAATTAGTAAAACACTAATTATAGAAATTATGGATAGATATAAACAATCTCTTATAAATGTTGACATTAATTATAAAAATATCAAATATAAAATTATGGGAGAAAATGAATGCACAATTTGCAACCTCCACCGACTTGAAAACTTATATCATCTTTTTAGTGAATGTCCATTTTACAATTCACTTAGGGAAACACACTTAAATTCAATAATTACAGAAATTCATAACAATAGTGATATAAATAAAATATTTATACATTTGTCTGTAAATAAGATAAACATGATTTTTTACTATGTTATTAATATCTTAAAATTAAGAAGCTTTGCTCTAAATGAATAAAGGAAATCATGTAACTTCTTCTATACAAGTAGTGTGCAATATATGCACATCGTATTATTTTGTATAGCTTTTTAGTATTTATATCTACATATTTTAATTATTATATTATTACGTAATGTATAAGTCTAATGTATGTGTAATCTTCGTCTCCATCATCCTTTGTAATAAGATTGTAATCTTTAATACAAATACATATTATTACTATTATTAGTTGCACATCTGCAAAGATGGCGCTTCAAAAATGTCCCCTATTTTCATATGGTAAAGTATATGGAGTTTCCGGTATTAATAATATTAAAGTATTTGATACAACTAACACAGGCAAATTAAAAATTAAGCACCAAATGAGTACCGTTTCCCAGACAAACAGGCGGTAATTACAACATACTAGAAACAATCGCAGTATATGCACATGCGCCAATGTAGTTACGGAGTGTTTAACTAGCTTGCAGATGCCACATTTGTGTTTAGGAAAGGTAGATCTGTTTTTAAAGATACGATACGACACAATGTGTGGTGTTTTTTTAATATAACCAATGTAGATATCGCATTTTTTATTTGGTAAATAGATGGAGTAACATGTTACGGATGTCTCAAAATACACCCATTTTTCTCAATATCTCCCCCCCTCCTTTGTCTGAAGGGGTTGGTGGAGGTACCAGAAGGTGTGGGACCCACTGATCAACATCCACTTAAAAGTGATTAAGATCGGTGCTACAGTTTGCTGAGTAATAAGCAATACAAAAAATCAAAATTCAAACTTTGACTCTCCCTCCCCCCTCTACAAACTGACAGCCAGTAAAACGGTGCATAACACTGTATTCGTCTTGGGCAGCTGTACTTTAATTATAAAATACTCTTTACATAGACAAACCTCAGTGAGTGTGAAAAGTTAGCGTTTCTTAAACTTGACAATATACCTTTTTCTAGCAATGTAAAATTTCCTGCTTTCAGACACTGATACAATGAATAACCTTGGTTTCTTATTTTCCCCTGCCACTTCACTCCCTACTGCCCACTCACGCCAATCCGCTCGCATTACACAACATGGCAGCGCAATGACATCTACAGACGTGTTTTACGCAAACTATTCGATTTTTACGAACGACGAAACTTACGATCGTGTAATACGTAGTTATTTACGTGCCAAGCTTTGTAAATTAATCTTTTCGGGCGAGCTGGAAAGTTTGTGGGGCGAGCGACGAAGGAGCGAGCCTCCATAATTCAGCAAGTCCAGTAACGATTAATTGTAAAGCGTGTGGCGTACAAACTTTTATTTCCACCTTCACCAGCATTTCTTTATGATTTTTTATCTAATATATAAAATTCTCGTGTCACAGTTTTAGTTACCATACTCCTCCGAAATGGCTTGACCGATTTTGATGAAATTTTATATGTATATTCAGTAGGTCTGAGAATAGGTTATCTATTTTTTATACCCCTAAGTGATAAGGGTGGTCCACCCCATGTTTTTTTTATTTTTTGGACAAAATTTTTAATTATTTTATAATGTGGCATTAAAAAATACATACAACCCTAAATTTTCACCCTTCTACCATCAACCCCTATTTTTTAATAGCGATATTAGTAATTCAATCATTTTCAACCCCGGTCGATAACTGATCAATTATTACTTGATCAGTTATCCTCGCCAGACGTCTACCGGTGTCACTTCTGACCGAGTAAACAGCAGGAGCGGAGTAGGGATGAGATCTCTCTCACACAATAAGCCGTTTCTCACTCCCTACAGTTTTTGGCCATTATTATTATTGTTTGTGCATCAATAATCGTAATAGTGACGTTTACTTGGATCTCCGGTTATTTTGCTTCGTAATTTAAACCCACCACGGCTGTGCAACGGCACGCGATTAGTTATTAAAAAATTAATAAAAAACGTTGTTGAAGCCATCATTTTAAATGGCAAATTTCGAGGTGAAAATATATTACTACCACGGATCCCTATTATACCCACAGATGTGCCAATTCAATTTAAACGTCTTCAATTTCCAATAAGATTGGCATTTGCGATGACTATCAATAAGTCTCAAGGCCAAACGATGTCTGTTTGTGGCTTAGATTTGAGCACACCATGTTTTTCACACGGACAATTATACGTGGCATGCTCTCAAGTGGGCAAACCATCCAGTTTGTTTGCGTTAGCTAAAGATGGGATAACAAAAAATATTGTACACTCTATTGCGTTAAGGGATTGATATTGTTTTTTAGTAAAATTATTATAATTAACGATATATATATAATTTAAAAAAATAAATTACAATGAATTAAAAATATAAATGTTTGGTTTTGTGTTATTTTTATATTCCATCATCGTTCACAACGCTCCGTGCCTCTTCCACTCATATATACCACATCCTCACACACTGACAATAAGTTAGTCATTTTTTTCTACTAAAATAATCCTAGGAATAATTTATATGGCAAAACAACGTTTGCCGGGTCAACTAGTTTTTTATATAAAAAGACATTTTGGAATCAAAGGCGGTAGCACAATTTATAGCTAGGTGTTGTCATGGTGTTGTAGTTAAGCAACACATTAGTTGCCATAGCATTTTGTTGATAAGCATTGTAAAATTTTACAGGTCTCTTTTACATAGAAGGGGGAAATAATAGTATATTAAGTATCAAGAACAGTAAAGACAGTTTACCGATCGACGACAATGTTTGGCGACTGAGCGAAGCGAAGTCGCCAATATTGGAGGAGATCGGTAAACTCCTTACTGTTTGAGATGCTTATACTATTTTTTGTACAACCATTATGAATACAAAGGTATTAACTAAGGAAATATCCCTGAAAAAAATAGATTTAAGATAATTTATTTTTGCCCTGTATATCCACCAAACATTAAGTAGGTTTTGTCGTTACCATGGATACGTTTGTAATTACTATTATTTTTGAATGTCACGATATTTGTCAAACTCGTGAGAATGAGTGAATCTGAAAACGAATATAATTGGGATATTGAAGAGGCCTGAGCAAATTTAAATAAACAACATACATTTTTTTAAATAGTCCAATTATTTAGAAAATAAATGATTTCTCGCGAAAGAGACATCTAAAGATCATGCATTTATTTTATAAATTACATATAATTTACTTACCGTTCTGTTTTTGACAGAACTGAACGGTAAGTAATTACTTACCGACGCTTTTTGCTTAGCAACCAGTAAATATAACCTACTGTTCTAAAACCAAGTATGGTAAACAATCCGAAATAGCATGGTCGTACAAAATAGTATATTATGTATTAAGGGCTTAATTGAGTGTGTTAGAGCCCGCAGAGTCAGTTAGAGACGATAAAGGGATCTAAAACACTAATTAAGCCCGAAATGCATACGTTAGTTTATGTCCGGCCTAAGTTTAAATTAATATTTAATTTTAAAATTAAAATAATTTAAAAAGTGCAAAACTTCAAGTAGGTAGGTGCAATGGTATATAATTACTGTTGTTACTATGGAGACGGCGTAAACAAGGGTAATAATTTTCCTAGCAGGCTCTAACAGCTTTTAGAGCCCTAGAGCTCTAATTTAGCAACTTACGCTCTAAAAACAGGCCACTAAATAGGTTATAATCGCCCGGCCGGACATTAAAGTTTATTACAAGAGTATCATTTGAAAAATAACTATGTTAAGAACAATCATTTATATAACTCTTTCATTTTAATACATACATTATGTACAAAAAACTACAATTTTAATTACATTTCTAAAAAAGTTGTGTTTTTGTACACCTTCAGTCCGAATTAACTAAAATTTGTATGTAAAATTGTACCCCGAGTTGTACGCGAATTAGACTTACACAATCTTTGTTGGCCCCATCTATTGCGTAACTTCGGGATATTACAATTTTTTTACAGCATTTTTGTAGTTCTAGTGTAATTAGTTCTATTAACATAAAAATTAATAGTATTATTTGTGGGGTAAGCGTGATAAATTGATTCAAGTAAGTGGGGGTTTTAAATTTCTTTATTTTGAAAATGAGAATCATTGCTAAATATAAGATGTGATAAATATAAAAGTAAATTGTTTATTTAAGGTATGGCGCGTAAGCTAGTCAAACGGTGCATTACAGATGCACAAACTCTGAAAAACCGAGACTACAAAATTGGCTGAGATTTACGGACGTTTACTGACAAATGCAGTTAAAATATTTTACAAGAATGGCCACACTGGTTAAATATGGTGACTATGAGGTTATGCTAAGATTATTTTGACAGTTGTAACCAAATTACGAGTCTGACATATTCAGTTGCAAGTGGGTTACAGTTGAATTCATTAATACTTTGCTTTCAAACATTGCACCAACGCTATATTTGACGTATCACTTGTCAATGTCATCTTTCGTCTACTCTCCCAGTTTTCAGAGATCCATTTATAAACCATAAATAAACCAAACAGCAAACACATTGGTAAACATAGTTGGCTTACAAACCATACCATTTATAAAACAGGAAAACTTTGGAATACTAAGCCACAAATTTTTCTCTATGTTGTAAGTACACAATTTGTTTTTGTAATATTTTTTGAAAACATTTTTAAATTATCTATCAAAACAATTGCTTGCCTACCCTATAATTTAAAGAAAAGACTGTGCACTTGGATATGAAATTTAGCCAATAAAATTAGCTCGTCTTATATTAACATGAACACTTGTGTACTTACCGTGTGCTGTACATGCAATATAAAAAGTTCCTGCTGAAACATGTCTCTTTCTGTAACCATTTGACTGTATGCAATTTTTAAATCAGCTAAAGCTTTTGCTAAATCCGAGTTCTTTTCTTTTAAGTATCTATTCTCTGTAAAAAAAAACATAGTACAATCTCCGAAGAATTAGTACATAAATTGTATCGTTTCAATAAAGAAAGCTACATTATTGTAAATCTAGCAAAATTACTGATCATATTTTTGTTTTAATGTGTATGTTATTAAAGAAGGTGTAAACATTGAAATGCATTAAATATAAAAAGGTAAATACTTAAGAATAATGTTGTACGCATATTTTAAGGGTATTATTCAAAAACAAATTTTAAAGCGTTTGCTTTAACTTTTATTACTTTGCATTGATCGAAAAATTAATTTCAGGTGGTACTTATTTTTAAAAATATAACCTATAACCTTACCTGCTGCATAAAAATCTCCGCCTGTATTTACAACAGCCTCAGCAATATTCTGCGGCTTAGTTCTTCCCACCATTTTCACTAAAGCTTTTGCTTGTGCACAATAGTTTATTCAAGTTAATTTCATAAAGCTTTATTAATAAATATTGTTAAAAAGCTTTCATTAAGAGCCATATACATAATATACAATAACAAAGAGGAATACCTGTCAACTGTCGTGCTATGATGACGCTACTGCCAGAACTCGGAAATCAGACTATAAGTGCAGCCAACGTCAATCAGCTAAAAGATCCGTTTAAAAAGTTTCCCAACATGCGTCTCTTTTTAAAGTGCAGACCAGAGGCTGCGGGAAGTAATTCACTATTTTGGACACCGTTTGGGGGCCAAGTCTTAGAAATTGGGGTAAGTTTGGAAACGGGGAAAAGTTCCAGGAAGAAACATTTCAATTTAAAGCTAAGTCCCTTTGTTGGGTTTTCAATCAATAAGGGTGTCCTGCAGGCAGTGTTGTAATGTATCTAGATACAAGTATCTAAATACAGTATCTAGATACTTTTATGGTACCTAGATACATATCTAGATACTTTTAAAATTTTGTAACTGTATTTGGATCTAGGTACATTTTCTGTAGTATCTGTGTATCTGTATTGTACAGATACTATTTTTATAATACAAAAACTATCATCAATGATGTGTGGAATCTTTAGTTTGAAATAAACCGCCGAACATATATAGAACTAATTTTTATGGACTGATTAAAACACATAAACACAACATGCCTATACGACCAGTAGTATCATATATCAACGCACCTAATCACACCTTGTCCAAGAAACTCAACCATATTATTAACATCATAGGATACAAATCGAAATACTCTGTCAAAAATTCATTAGAATTAGTAGAAAAACTACAAAACATACATCTTCCAGCACATTCAAAACTTGTGAGCTTTGACATTTGTAACATGTTTTCAAATATTCCACCACAAGACTGTATTCCTTTGTTAGATAATTTCCTAGTTAATAGTAATGTAGAATTAGTAAAAAGATTGGAGTTAATTCAATTATTTGATCTTTGTATCAGTCAAAATTATTTCACTTTTAATGATATAATTTATTTACAAAAAGATGGTTTACCTATGGGTAATTCTCTGAGTCCTCTATTAGCTAACATATTTATGGATAATTTCGAAGATCAAATATTTGAATTAGATCTTTCTAAACACATTATTTTTTGGTTTGTGCATTTTAGCTTGTTTTGACAGTTCTTTTGAGGTTATCAATGAATTTTTAATTCTTATTAACAGTCTTCACCCAAACATCACGTTTACTCTAGAAACAGAACAAAGTAGAACTATTAATTTTTTGGATTTAACTATTACAATCAATACAAACAATGAATTTGATTTTTCCATATACAGAAAACCCACAAGCACAGACGTCACTATTCTTAACGATTCATGTCATCATAAAATGCATAAACTAACGGCTTATAGATCTTTAGTACACCGAGCTTTAACTACACCAATGAAACGATCACATTTTGATAAAGAAATTTCAATCATCAAACAATTAGCACATGTAAACCATTAAGTATAACCATAACATGATTGACACTTTAATTCAACAAAAAGATTATAGGTTAGCTATCAAAAGAAAATTTCAATTGACACTCAAATACAAGACACAAACTACATATCAATACCATACTTTGGCAAGATATCAGAACAAATTGCAACTATAATACGAAAAACCACCAGTTACAAAATAGCTTATAAAACTAACACCAACACTTTTTCATTTTTATTCAATGCTAAAGACAAAACACAAGATATCATGAAATTCGGCATTTACCGTTTAAATTGTTCTTTTTGTAACTCGGTTTATATTGGGCAAACACTTAGAAATTTCGACATAAGATACAAAGAACACTTACGCTCTTATAGACTTAAACATTCAGAAAAATCGAATGATGCCAAACACATTTTGGAACAGAACCACCCAATGACACCTCAAAACAACATTAAATTCTTACATTTTTACAACAACAAACACAAATTAGACATTTTAGAAGCTTTTGAAATATACAAACTGTTCAATCTCCTTGAACATTTATTTTAATTAGATTTAATTTAAGACCGTAAGTGGCATAGACTCCTATCGCTTTAACCTTTACTTGAGTCTGAGTAAAGGGCTTACGGGTGACCAAACGTATATTTTTTGTCTGTTTTGTGTTTTGTTTGTGTACTAATAAACATGTCTTTTTTGTGTGTTTAATAATATTTTATTCAAGCTAGATCCTCTACTAACCGACGTATCACGTATTGTGAAAATTAGGGTGGTGAACAACTACCCAAAATATTATTACGGCTGTATTGGTCGTAATATTTGGTCCTTCGAGCCTACCTTGCACCAGCCCCTGTGAGTTTCCACTGCGATCGACCTCTGGGTGCATTAATTCAAGATCTTCGCAAGAGTCAAGAGTACTGAAGTGTACGAAAAATTCAACATCAATATGGAGGGTAATCTAGCAGAACAGAAGAAACTAGCCGAGACGATGCAAAAACTTCTTAGTAACATGAAGGATTCTTCTACAAGAAAAACTCAAGAGTATTTCAACTCTCGGTACACAACGTTACAGCAACATTGGAGTGATTTCCAGAAAAAGCACGAAGAACTTCTAAAAACGCTCCCTAGCGAACACAATTATATTAAACAAAATTTTTTTCGATCAGGTAAGAATGATTTACCAAGAAACCGAAAAATATATTCAAGAGTGGCAAGAACGTCTTGCCGCAACAACGCCAAGGGACACGGACTTCAATTTCACCTTCGAAAAAACTATCGATGATCAAGAAGTTCGTTTACAACGTCAAACCAGGTAGTTACTACAAATTTTACCTGACGCGAGTTTTATATTGCACCAATTTTGGTTAAGAAATGCTTATTACTGACATACTTTGCAGTTCAGCTAACGATTTTTCGTATTACATTTTAGTTAATTAAATAAAATTATTTCTTAATAGAAACTTACAAAATATTCCCTTTTTTAATATTACAATAAAAAATCTTAAATTAAATCTAATTAAAATAAATGTTCAAGGAGATTGAACATTACTGCCGGGGACGGCTTAGAGGGGTTGAAGAACAAATTCTTCGTTCGCCGCTGGGGGTTGAGTCTTTGGTTTGTTGGTCCACCATTTCCATATGATGAATGCCATGATGCAAAGAGAGATGACCACGATTGTGGTAAAGACACTGGTCGCAGATGAACGAACGTGAACTTGATGCCATTGCTTGTCCTCCAGATTTTCGTCTACCTCTCGTTCTTCGGTTAGTATTTGTGTTATCTTGTCGGATGTTTTCAATACAGGTTCATTCTTAATGGTAAGAATGCTTGGACCTATTTTTTCTACTGTGGTGTTGATCTTGAATACTACAGGTTTGCTGAATATGATCAACACTTGGCTGTTTATAGCAAATAAACCAATCAGAGCGGCAGTCATCTGCAACAGCATCCGCGAAGATGTGATTCTCAATGATACTGGTATTATCAAGATATCCCCAGAGTGCATCGTAGAAACCAAACAGAACACATTGCACCCAACAACATTCAACGAGGTGCCAGTATTGACCACATTCAGCAAACCTGTAGTATTCAAGATCAACACCACAGTAGAAAAAATAGGTCCAAGCATTCTTACCATTAAGAATGAACGTGTATTGAAAACATCCGACAAGATAACACAAATACTAACCGAAGAACGAGAGGTAGACGAAAATCTGTAGGACAAGCAATGGCATCAAGTTCACGTTCGTTCATCTGCGACCAGTGTCCTTACCACAATCGTGGTCATCTCTCTTTGCATCATGGCATTCATCATATGGAAATGGTGGACCAACAAACCAAAGACTCAACCCCCAGCGGCGAACGAAGAATTTGTTCTTCAACCCCTCTACGCCGTCCCCGGTAGTAATGTTCAATCTCCTTGAACATTTATTTTAATTAGATTTAATTGAAGATTTTTTATTGTAATATTAAAAAAGGGGATATTTTGTAAGTTTCTATTAAGAAATAATTTTGTTTAATTAACTAAGATGTAATACGAAATATCGTTCGCTGAACTGCAAAGTATGTCAGTAATAAGCATTTCTTAACCAAAATTGGTGCAATATAAAACTCGCGTCAGGTAAAATTTGTAGTAACTACCTGGTTTGACGTCATATAAATACAATTGTAATTAAAGTTAAACTTGTCAAATTGACCGTAAGTGGCATATGGCCGGTTTCACAAAGCTTGATTAAACTCTTATTAACTTAATTGTGATTAAATTTGAAATCTAGACTTATGATTGGATAAAATTAAAGGTGTGTTAAATCTCAGCCAATGAAATTTCCGAATTTTGAATTTAATGACAATTAAGTTAATCAGAACTTAATCAAGCTTTCTGAAACCGGCCAATAGACTCCTATCGCTTTAACTTTTACTTGAGTCTGAGTAAAGGGCTTACGGGTGACCCAACGTATATTTTTTGTCTGTTTTGTGTTTTTTGTTTTGTTTGTGTACTAATAAACATGTCTTTTTTGTGTGTTTAATAATATTTTATTCAAGCTAGAACCTCTACTAACCGACGTATCACGTATTGTGAAAATTAGGGTGGTGAACAACTACCCAAAATATTATTACGGCTGTATTGGTCGTAACACAAACATAAACGCACAGTACCTTTAATGAATGAACAAACTGAGCTTAGTAATTCTCCTTTATTAGAAGTGTTAGATATTTAGGTTTTGTCTGTATTGTATCTAGTTACCTATTTTCTGTATGTATTTAACCTTAGCAACGTGTTTGTTTATCAATCTTATCTACCTTTGATAATGCCATTTTAATGTCGAAACAATATTGTCAGATTAAGATAAACTAATAAAACTTGTGAAACTTTGAATTAATCTTTTAATTTGATTATATTTCATTTATTCAAGTTATTCATATTCCGCACAACGCCAAGTCTGAAGATGGAAAATCTACACAAATATCATGATTCACAATGCTTTAATAATAATAATTTATTTTAAAATATTGATGCAAGTAACTGTGAAAAGAACACATAATAATTCTGAAAAGTGTAAAGGTTTGAATGCACGCTGTACTTGTCTTTAGAAATTGTTTTCCGCTTAATAATTATTCATCTTTAATAGGTATGTATAAATTTTAATAAATATTGCTGTCCTAGACTAGTCCTGAAATTGATGCTTAGTTAAATGGCCTTTTTTAGTATGTTTAGGAAGTTCTTATTTTCGGGGGTGATTACAGTAATAGTATATTGTGTTACAAGTGCAGAAAACTGCCAATTTCTCACGAGTGTGAAGATTTTGCGACATGAGACGTAGTCGAATGCCGCAATCACACGAGTGAGAAATTGGTGTTTTTGCAAGCGTTACACACTATACTTTATCTACGACAACAAAAACGGTAATAAACAATCAACAGCTAAGAAAGCTTTTTAATCTAGAATTTACACTCGCATTCATATTTTTTACGTGAAATATTTGGCAATAAATTAAGAGATGTAATGTGAGCCGCTTCCACGATATTTGGAGGTGTACGAGTGTACACCCCAATTTTCCTTCATCGGATTCTCATGATACATATAGAATTTTAAAAACGACAAAAGTAAACATTAAATTTGTAAAGACAATAGTAATAATACGTTTACAATTTGTATAATTTCAGTCAATCTACTATTTAGTACTTACAGCTAAATAATTATGTACTCGTTTTAAAAAAATAATATATGTACAAAAATCACCATTCAATTGTCAAGGTTATTAACCTCTGCGCAAAATGTCAAATATTCTCGCATTATGAAGCAAATTATAAATGTTTTCAATGTTTTTATTGTAATTTAGCAATAATAATAAATAAAATTACATTAAAAATTATATAATAATGTAAAACATTAATTAATTTTACGTTTTAATTGAATAACAATCATTGTAAGTTTATATAATGAGAAAAAAATATCATTGAAAGGCATCTCGATAGCTCAGTGCTTACGCTCTAGCTACTAACCGACCGATCCGGGTTCAATTCCCCGGGTCTGACTTAGTTTTTTTTCTAGATGGATTTCCATTCGAAATATAATTTAATGTAAAATATTAATTAAACAATAGTATATTATGATACGAGTTTTGTAAGGTAGATTTTCTCGCACGAACGTGTTTAGGGCACGACGAGCGTAGCGAGGAGTGCCATAAAGGAGTGAGGGCGAGAAAATCCCTTACAAACGAGGTGTCATACATTATTTTTTCTACTTTGCGCTTTTTTATAACAAAATAATGAAAGAAATGAAAATTTTTAAATCTAGGGAATTTTCCTGCAGTTGGTAACGTTTTTGTGTTAAAAGCGGCAAGGTGGCCGTGGAAAAAAAAACTCAAAAACGTCATATTTTTCGATAATAAAAATCGTAAAAATGAGCGCTTCTGATGGTTTTTCGTGTACCCCCCCCCCCCCCAGAGATACGGGCTTTGGCAGACAATATTTTGGGTAATTTGTTACCGACAAAATCGCGAGAATGTTATGAAAAAAAATATACGGAATTTCAATCGTGGCGAGCTGATAACAAGATTGGTATAATATCGGAGACAGTTTTGTTGGCATATTTTGAAGTTCAACGAAAAAAGTATAAGTCGTCAAGTTTGTGGACCCTCTACTCAAAGCTAAGGTCGTGCTTAAGTGTATATGAAAACGTGGACATCTCAAAATTTCATAAACTTCAAGCCTTTTTGAAAAGATGCTCCGAAGGGTACGCCCCAAAAAAATCAAAAATTTTAGAAGAAGATGAAATCAACAAATTTATTGACGATGCTGATGACAATATGTACATGGCTATGAAAGTAAGTATTCACAATTTTTTTTAGAATATAATGTGACATCATGATTTAAACTAAATATTGGTACATATTTTTTAGGTAATCCTAATCTTCGGCTATAGTGGGGCCCTCAGGAGGGAAGAACTGACATATCTGTCAACTGATAACATAAAGTATAATTCTGATTCCATCCTCATCAGTATTCCTAAAACAAAAAACAATGTGCCAAGGGAATTTATGATTACAGACCCAAAATGGATCAATTTAATTAAGAAATATGCCGCGTTAAGACCAAAAAAAACTACGCATACAAGATTTTTTATAACTTACAGAAACGGTCGATGTACCAACAGCCCTATTGGTATTAATACCATGGGCAAAGTGTCCAAACATATCGCCACATTTCTCAGGCTCCCAGAACCAGAGCTGTTTACAGGACACTGTTTCAGACGATCCAGCGCCACACAATTAGCGAACCGTGGGGGAGACTTGTTGACGTTAAAGCGTCATGGTGGCTGGAAGTCTTCTGCAGTGGCAGAAGGCTATGTGGAGGCTACCCTGAAAAAGAAAGAAGAAATTGCTGACTTACTTCGGCCTCAACATGTGAACTTACCGAGTTCTCATACTTCGGAGATGGATTCTGTTCCAACCACATCTGCAAGTGGTAGTGGTAGCCGGGTTCAACATAATGACCTGATGAACGAGAATTTGCGAGGTGTCTCAATTGATTCTCACGACACTTCGAATGTGATCGTTAATGTGTATAACAACTGCACATTTTATGGTCATACCTCCAGTTCCAGTTAAGACAGTTGAGTTATGTGCATTCAGTTTTGTTCATATGAAATAAAAATATAAATAAATTGTGGTGTTATTTACTGTCCTAAGAAAGTTTTACAGATACTTACTTATATGTTTTTGGCAGATTAATTTGAGGTTAGAAGTTACGTATAATGTCTGACGCCTCAACTTCATTTTCAGTATGTACTACGCGGATAGCTCTTTTGATTAATAATAATCTACAACTGAAACATTATGAGTTGCGAGGTTATTTTACAAATTGCAGGAAAACGTACGTGTCACCACTCAAAGTGCCATTCCACATGTTGATTTGTTGGAACATTGTAACGGTTAAACCACCACCAATTCGTGACGTTGACGTTTGACGCGTTATTTTCTTGCAATTAATCAATTTTATTTTAATATTGAGGGTAAGTTCTCGATTCGACGTCAAATTTTATTTATTCATTTAATAGGTATTTGATCATTTGGCTTATGTTATTGGTATATGACTTATGAGCAAGCGCGCCAACATAAAAAAAATAAATTGTACTGCGGTTGGTATTTTTATTATGGCACCGTTTTTGTCTAGAACGAAACTGAAAACAGTTTCGTAATAGCTTCAGTACGAACGCAAAGTAGAAAAAATAAATTTATCCAACACCTCTATATAAATACCATGTTTACTATAGTCATTTTAAATAAAGAAAGTGATTGTTTACTCTTATGTTACATTATAACCTACGTTGCCCCTAGCAACGTGGGTTATTTTAAAAAAACTCACTCCTTCAAAGATAACAACCAATCACCAGCTTACGTTACTTAATATTATTAAAATCCAGTCATCGTGCTAGAGTATTACCGTCAAAACTACAGACTAACTATACATTGCAAATTCGATGTTTAAACTTAAATAAAGAGGTGTTGGATAAAATTTTGTATGGCACGCGTGAGTTAAGGATATTATCCACTCAGAAAAATTAACCCTCTCGGGCCTGCCGGCCCTCGAGGGTAAATTTTTCGTTCGTGGATAATATCTTACTTAACTCACTTGTACCATAAAATATGTAAATAGGACAATGTTTATTTTTGAACGGAGAGAGCACTATTTACCCATAAAAGTCTAATAAAAAATAAATAATAAAGTACTGTGAAACTATAGGAGTATTTTTTGTTTTATTTTGTAAACCATAGTATCACCAGTACCAACTCGACGTAGTACCCTGTATGTTTAATTTCGAATACAACAAGGCCACATCAAGCGCGTGCGACCTTTTGTGCCAGAGAGAGAAGGAGAATCAATATTTTGATACACAATGGCGGTTTGACAGAATTTACGTATAAATACAATAATGTACCAAATTTCGATGCATAAAATCGTTTGTGACACATGTTTAGGTGTGATATTTGTTTAACGACATCCGAATACCTCAAAATAACAGAATTCAGGATGTAGAAATATATTTTTGGACGTATAAAACGTGCTATTGATTTCAAAGTTGGACATTATTATTACTAATTAAAATTGAAAACGTTGTGTGAAGGAATTTGCATTTCGTCTTATTATTAAAACCTCCAATAACTACATCACTGTAATCATGGAAACTGTTGGGGACTATGAATATGACAGCCACGACCTAATCGGGCATGGTGCTTTTGCAGTAGTCTTTAAAGGAAGATATCGAAAGGTTAGTAACCTAATTGGAAATAGTTCTTAAAAGGTGTTACTAATTACACTTGTATGGCTTTTAGGATCCATCCAAAATGGTAGCTATAAAAAGTATATCTAAGAAGAGTCTTTCAAAATCGCACAATCTACTTGGGAAGGAAATCAAAATTCTTAAGGTAGGTATGAGGTTGATGGTTGTATTGGTGATAAATCGTGCGTTTTTAATTTACGATTGCTTTGACGATTTATGCAATTTTCAGGAATTAACGGAACTAAATCATGAAAACGTGGTTGCGTTGTTTTATTGCAAGGAAACTCCCCACAATGTATATTTGGTTATGGAGGTAAGTTTTGTTTTTGTAGTGTTGTTAAGGTTATGTTTATTACTGAATAAATATATACTGATAAATAATTAAAAGATGTCAGCCTCGGTGGATTAGTGGTTTGTATGTTTGCTTCATAATCCAAGTTTCGATCCCCAGCCGAGCTGTTAATTTTCCATAGCGAAGAGAAATTAAAGCATGCCTTCTTTTCGGATAGGAAGCAAAACCATAGACCAAGTGTCAATGCGATGTTTGGCACGATAGAAATCTCTACTGGTGGGGAATTCCTTCAGACTCGGCTAAATTCTACTAGGGTCACCCATATGATCAAAGTGGTCCGATGGATGCAATGATGCTGCAGCAGTCCGATACCTCACTTAAAATAAATAAATTAACAAATAATAATAGAAGCATCTTTGGATATTATTTTTGAAATTTAAAAGAGATTAATCTTTTAATTGTTCTTAAAATTTGTTGGTATAACAATAATATTTTGTTTTAGACGATTTAATAATACGAACATACTAATTCCAATATTTGTACACTAAATAATTCAAAATAAAATTAAAATTTACAGTACAAAATCGCAAGTCTCATATTGGGATTATGACAACTTTCACAAATTTGTAACTTCATGACTAAAAATCTGACAAACTGTTATTGTGGTTAGACACCCTTGATCGATTTTATTATTATACAGGGTCACAGGGATGAACAACTCGATGTTAGTTGCATTCGTTTTTAATGTTCCAAACACTCCTTTGACTCTTAAAGCTTCATTGGCATTCCTTCATTACAAACAGAACTTTAACAGCAAACATGCTCTTTTTACTTCCAACTGAAAGACTGCTTTTAGAATTTAGCATCATATGTCCACACTCTTCACCAATAACAAATAACTAAAGGGTCAATCTATATGAAATCACTCAATAATTCATCACTTCAGAAATAAATTGTTGCTTGACATTTTTAGATATTTTTTATAGAATACTGCCAATATATTGACATTTCATAGCAAAGGAATTTTTTGCAAATCTTGGTATTCTTGTGGTGGCCATTTCTCTTCCGCTCCACCCAGCATTTTTGACTACAACCACCATTCACAGAAAATTTAATAGCTTGTTTCCTATTAGAGCTATCGTGTTCAAATAAAGACCATTCCCTTCTATATGAATGGCTCTATGTTTATGATAATTAAAGTATTAGCTATCCCTTGTGCAAATGCATGAAATGGTCCTTACAAAATTTTTTACGGTTTTGCTCAAATTCCCGATTTTCAGCAAAATTTTTCTTAAGAATGGTAAGGGCCTCAGACTTCGAATTTTTTATGCTATTGGGACTATTCACCAATTTTAAAACCTGAGATTCTGATCATGTTTTCTTTCTATGGGCCTTTAAACATAGCCCAAACCTTAGAATTGATAGTTTTTTAGACCTAATATCTCAAAAGGGACAGGTCCTAAAATTCTAATATTTTTACATAACAATCTAGTCTTAGGGATAAATCAGCAGTAAGAATTTAAACTTGCAGACTAAAGTAGGTTCAAACGCCTAGCCTTCTGTGCAACAGAACCAACCATTCCAATGGTTGGTCACCAAAATGTAACGTTATGGTAGAGTAGTGGTTTACCAATAAGGAGTTACATTAATAAAATGTTAATGATTATATTAAATTAAATAAAAGACATGATCAGAGATAAAAATGTGTTTAATCTCTGAATGATCTGTTAAAATCTGTTGTTTATTTTTGTTGCTAGGAGTAATGTAGTGATAGCCAACTAAGATCACTACAGTACCTAAGAATGTATGAGCACTTGCTTGTTTGAAAGCGGTGCCCTTCCACAGGTAGCAGGTACTAAAGGTATATAAAAACCTTACCATCTACGTTAAACTATGATAGATGAATTTTATATATATTTCACAGAATATTGTTAAAAATTATTATATTCATCATTGCCAGACACTTCCCGTGCCAGACAGACTCCAGACATTGCCAGACAGCTCCAAAAAAAAATTAGTTAACTTACGTCATAGTAGCAAGTCTACATTTTATATATGTTATGTGGGGGTACTATTTTAATACTTTTTGTTAACAGCCAGACCAATCGGATGGGTCAAACATCCCCCCAGACACAATAAAAGTTCCGCTAGGAGTTCGAGTGCGAGAGCATTATCTATGCGCTAGGGTGCGAGTGAGATGTACTCGGAGCATATTGAAAAATTCTATCTTATTCCATAACTTCAATTTTATTTTTCTTTTTTCTGCAGAGTTTGTGTGGACTGAAACATTTTACTATGTTCTTTCATGTATAATAATGGTAAGTTAAAGCTGTGTATGAGCTATTTTTCTAAATAGCAATTAACTTTGTTTAAAAATAAAATAAAAAGGTCAAAACATTTTTTTTTATTAGCTGTATAGGAGATCATTTTCTTTGCAAAACTAATAATATTCTCTCGAATATTTGATATTAAAAAACTAAAGTTAGTCAACCAAACACAGATTTCGTAAAGAAATAATGGTGAGAACATTGCTTAACTCAACTATACCATATTTTAAACCACTCCTACGTAGTTCGCAATAACAGCAAATGACTAAATGTCCTAAATGTGGCACGTAGATTCTGCATTGTTATTCTTGTCTTTACTGATAAATAAATTTCAGCCGAATCATATTTGCGACTGGAGGACAAACAAACAGCGACATATTTATCTATTTATACTTTTTGATACCCTAGGCCAAAGCACATTCCAGCCTCCCCCGGCATAATATGATGGAAGGCAAAGCATAATCTTGCATATATAATTAAGCACAACCATTAACTTCTAGATACGGCTGGCAACTGCCAACGGCTTTCCCCACAAATATTTCCAAATTTTTTAGGAACATCTTTTATTGTGTGGAGTACAAAGAAACCATCAATTATTAAACTATCTATGTGCGCTGGTGGATGGTGTTCAATGTCTTTTTCTAAAGATTTCATCAAAGCAGATTGTTGGATTTTGCAAGTAGCACCATAAAAATGACACATGGAAAATGGCATTGAAGTTATGGGATAAAATAGAATTTTTGCAATATGCGCCGAGTACATCTTACTCGCACCCAACCGCAAGATAATGCTCTCGTGCTCGAACTCATAGCAGAACTTTTATTGTGTCTGGGGGTATGTTTGGCCCTTCCGATTGGTCTGACTGTTAACAAAAAGTATTAAAATAGTACCCCAAGTAACATATATAAAATGTGGACTTGCTACTATGACATAAGTTAACTAATTTTTTTTAGGAGCTTTAAAGCGTCTGGCGCAAGTTAGGGCCCACGGGAAGTGTCTGGCAATGATGAATATTAATTTTTAACAATATTCTGTGAAATATATATAAAATTCAGCTATCATAGTTTAACGTAGATGAGTAAGGTTTTTATATACCTTTAGTACCTGCTACTGTGAAAGGGCCCCGCTTGTAAACAAGCAAGTACCCATAGGTTCTTAGGTACATATTGTACTATTCACAGTGAAAATTTTAGGTTTGCTAAAATAGCTTAGACTATAATGCTAAAAGAGGTTACACAAAGATCTTATAGTATATGGGTAATTCTTCAGAAATATTAAATTTACTGTCCCTGTTTAATTAATATTATATTACGAACACCTTTTTACCTGTTAGTTCAGTACAGTGAAGAGCTAATAGCAGTCTATTTAGCCAAGTATATATTAACAACTGACCTATTTTTTTAATAATAAAAAGTAAACTTTATTATGTCATATATCATTCACGTGACATGTCCCTAGTATGTATTCTCAAAGTAAAAAGCAGTTTTTCTAAGGCATCAGTTAATCATTATTGTTCTAATTAAGGAGAATTGTAAAACAAGTATAGGGCTCTCGTCCAGAGTCAATTTATATATATAAAATATTAAGCCATGAAATGGCTAAGTCTTGGTCATTAGAGTAGTGCAAGGCACCAAAACTGGATGAGGTACATTCAGCGGACTAGGGAAAGAAACTCGGAAGTGATGGGAAAATTCTGCAAGTGTGAAAAGTCTTTATTCTTCAATATCAAACCGTTTATATAGGTAGGAGGTCTTGTATATTTCATGGGTGCAATAATGCAAGATTAGTTTTCTCATTTTCTTCAAGAATCTAAACTATTTGAAAAGTGGGTTGATCATCAACTGTTGCCAAATCTAAATTGACCATCTGTTATATTAATGGATAATGCGCCTTTAATATTCTGTTCTGCTTGAAAAACAACTTACAAATAACTGGAGGAAAAATGAAATACCCGAGTGGTTAACAAGTAATGAAATTTGTTTAAAACGATCTGTTACGGATGAGTAAAGATCATTAGATTTCTAACCGGTATGCTACTGATCAAAATATTAAAAGAAGCTGGTCACAAAGTTGTACGTATTCTTTCATGTCACTGACAGTATAAACAGATGTGTTGGCAATGTTGGATGAAGCATTGAAGCAAGTAACTTAAGATGTGTGGTAGTACCATAAAACGAGCAGTAGTAGGTTTAATAAAAAAGTGTTAGGAAGAAGAAAAGACATTAGAACAACATTTTGTAGTTAATCCAATTATTATTAACTTGCTAGAAGGTAGTTTTAGTGAAGAGCTAAGTGATTAAATTCTAAAGTAATTAAAGAATTATCTTAAGCGCAATCATTATTTAACAATAACCAAATTGTTCAAAAATTCCCATGTATTTGTTAATGTTTACGTTAAATACTTAAAAATCGTTACAGAACTTCTATCTTTAGTATCTTTACTTATCTGTTGTCATACTGCTATGTAAGGGACTGGCAAACCAAACCGAGTGCTTAACGTTGGTCATACAGTTTTCGATACCGAACAAAATCCTAGTAGACAAATGTTTACGGGTCATTCCATGTCAGTTCAACCCAACCATGACACCCATAATTTCAGATTTTGATGAAACTTGACAGATTTGTTCCTTTAATGGATATAAGTAAGGATATAAAATATTTCTGCTCTATCTCAAACGGTTTCAGTTTTACAGCCTGCTAACGTTTTTTGAAATTTTGCAGTTTATATCGATTGGGCGGAGGAAATGCAAATTGCTCTTCCATAGAAAATAAATTATACCTTCCTTATTTACCAACCAATGTTGATGTTTTTTTTTGTGAGAATACTTCAATAGATGGGGAAGCCAGAAAAAAATTAATTTAACCATCAAGTATCTACAAATCCTCAGAAAAAAATCCTGAAATGTTATTATGAAATTTTTTGAAATAATATATGGAGTTCTACGCTAAGTGGAGTATCATTGAAAGGGAAAAGGGTAATCACAAAAGTTTTTTTTTGTTATTATTCTAAAAGATATACACTATCACATGAAAAAATAAAATTAATGGTTTTTTCATTCCATCATTATTTTTTTTACTTCAAAAATTGAAATCCCTTGACTCACTCTTATTGATGAAACCATTAAATCATAATTATAATTTTAATAAAATTATATAAATATTTCAACTAAAAATGCCACATTCCAAGCAATTTAAACTAAACAGAGTTTTAAAATAAAACACAAAAATTTCTATTTAAAAAAAATGGTGGCACATGATAAAAATAAAAATTTAATTCAGTACAATGTTAATTTTCCTGTACAGGAAAATACAAAAATGTCATAAAATATGTTATCTAGATTAAAAATCTACATTATTGAACTTGAATTTCCTCCAGTGTTTTTAAAATTTGTTTAAACATGTATCATACATTCTTGAGAAAATTGATAAGTCCTTCCAGTCATTGTTTTGGGGGATTTCACGATTGCAATTACGTGATGGGTATGGCACATGCATCTTCCCTCTGAGGCTAGAAAAATGATACTGATGGTCCATGAGGATGTAAAAACTTTACAGTGACATCATCTTCTTCTGCATTCACTTCACTCACCATACCAAAATACTATAAATTGTCATAAATACAAGCGATGAAACAACCTGGAAATAAATCTTCTATTTTCACAAAAAAAGTTTGCTGCTTGTTACATAAGTTGAAAGTTAAAGCTGGTGTTACATCACTGCTAATTCTTCTAGCTTCAATCATTCCGAACTCATTTTTTGGCTGAAAGCTGTGGAACGACCTTGTTCCTGGAAGAGTTTGAAGATCTTTGAAGTGACTTTCCAAATTCAGGCGAGTTAAATCAACTGCTCCTTTAGAAATGAATTGGAAGTTAATATTTGTAATGTTGCCTTTACAAAACTCAAAAAGATCTTCTGTTGTTATAATTTGTCTGTTGAAAGGTCGTTGAAGGCTTTCCTTCCTGGCTAACTGTTTTACAGTCTCACCTATTCCATCACATTCTGTTTTACCGTGACTGGTTGCGAAAAAGGACCACTCGGCTTTGAGATATGATACAAAGCGATAAAATCAGTTTTTCATTGCTTGGATCCTTGCAGTGAATCATGACAGGGTGAATAGTGCATGAATCTGAGGTCCAATGGTAACCTTGAGCTTCTTCTTGTATTGTGAAAGCATAGTTTTCACTAAAATCTATTGAAATAACAGCTGTATTTGGGAAAGCTGCTCTCTTTAAATTTTTAAAGAATGAAGCTTGTGATTTAGCAATATATGAATGTGATATTAACTTGTTCAGTTTTTCTACGAATTTATCAATAAACTCCTCAACTGAGCTAGAACACCGTATCATTTCAGTTCGATCAGTTGAAATCCACTGTATGTACTCGACGAGGTCTTCATCATCGTGGTCCTCTAATTTTGACTGTAAAAACTGTACAAGATTATATTTTGATGGGCATTTGTCACAGTGCCTCAGCATACATTCTCTTCTTGCTCCTTCACAGACAATATACGACATAAGTTGTTTGTAATCCTTTTCAATACCTGCTCAGTGAATCAACAGAATAACGTTTTGGTGTATTGTGCATACACACACTAAGTGTGTGCCACTGGCACCTGCCAAAACACACCACTTAGGTCTTAGAGAACAAAATTTTGAAAGACCTAGTTTCAAGTCAGGGTATTCCTGTTTAAAATTTGAGTATAGCTCACTAAGATTACATAAAATCAAACGTTTTCTTTCATATTCTTTTTTTCCTATACTCACCACATCCTTCATTCCTGGTAAAATTCTAGAATGTTCATCACTCTCATAAAACCTTTTTACCAATTCAATAGTTTCAGGACTCAGCTTTTTCCCATATTTATAAACTGGTTCTGCTAAAAAACCCTTGTCTTTGAACAGCTTTTGAGCTTTACGAACAGAATAATCAGATGTGTTGAAAGTATTCATAATTTTTCTTCTAGACCACACTAAGGAAGCTGGGATTGTTAACATTTGAATCTGCTTGTTTGTTGGTTTACTACTTAATTCATTTTTAATTATATTTACAAGCTTGTCCAGATCATTAGATTTTTTATCACACTCCTTTCCAAGTCATTTTTTTCTTCTGGCAAATCAGTTTCAAGCACTGTTTGAATTTTTCTTTTTACATTTTCATGCACACTTTTCAATATTTGTTTACCGTAAAATGATCTACTATGCAGCATTTCCTACTATAATGCATTTCCAGTAAGTAAAATTTATTTGTTATCACTAGTTAGCCGATGGCTTCTTTAAATGCAGTCAATAGGTGTATTCTTTTTACCACAGATCGTCTTAATACTAAGATGTACAAAGCGAGATTAACTAAGGCAATTGAAAAGTAAAAAGAACATAGAAACATGTTTATATAAACAAACATAAACACACAACATATCCACAAATTTGTAATGGTTTGTGTTTTTCACAAGGAAGATGGAAAATTTATTTTATATTACTTTCCTGCAATATATTATAATAACTGCTGTAGCTTAAGTTCATTTTCAATAAACTATGTATTTACATATTCTTTCTATGATCAAACATTTGTTTACATATGACATAATAACCTCAAAAAAACTCCGTCTCATATCAAACTTTGAAGTAAACTAAAAACAAGCACAGGCTCAGTTGGGCAAAGGGGGAACAAGTGACTCACAAGTGGCAAGAACTCACTTGTGATAAGTAAATAGAACACAACAATTTACTAAGATATTGAGAATAAGTAAGAATCTCACTTAAAAATGGTAAAAAGAATACAACTAATGTCAACTAGACGATTTAGAATATGTTATCAATCAAGTAACCTTAACACCAAAGTTCCACATTAAAGAGGCCTAATTTCTCCCAATAATATATTATTCTATTTAATTTTGAGATTGTAATGACCACATGAATATGTCGTAGATAAGGTTGAAATTCAAATACCTTATCTAGGTGCATGTATCTAATTAAGTCTGATGTGACATTTTTTAATATAATTCCACATCCAATAAATATGAGGGGAAGTTAATCAAAATTAGATTGTAGTGCAAAAGTACATTGTTAAAGATTCTTGCTAAACATATTAACACTAATGTTTATATTCGATATATTCTTTTCTAACCTAAAAGTGCTAATTTGATTCAGATTCCAGATTTCTAACAACCTACATATCTTTTTAAGGATGATTTTACAATTATCAATAAACCGTAGTAAACATTGCCTTACTTGTATGATGCTATACAAGTCACAACTGAGGCCTTATTATCTTGGTAGTAATAGCATAAAAATTTAAATAACACTAAATTATTTTAGATAACCTGGTAGGCTATGATTTTGATCATTCTTTCAAAACTTAACTAGAAATTATAAGCATAATCTTATTAATATCAAATACTTTTTGTGTTGATTCTTCCTCGATACGTGGTGAAGATCTTAATGATTGAAGTGAGAATCTTGTATCGTAAGAGTTACATATTTCTACAAAAAAAAGTTTACAGATTATCCAGAAATTGCGGAAATATTCGCTGTAATCTAGTTTAAATATCTTAATGGGTGCATTCAGCAGACTTACCGGTGCATCGGTCTGGATCACTGGTAGTTGTTTTGCTCAACACATTTTAAATACGGTTTGTTTACATACCGTACTGGTACAATTAAAGTGAAGTTACAGCAGCTCCCCTTGATATTTATTTTGTTGTGCTTAATAGAAAGTTTTACAATCTCTTCCGATGAAAATGTTGATATTTACAATTTAAATTTACATTATCCTTATCTAATCTTAGCTACCCCATTATTATTATTATTAAAAATGTCGAATTAGGTTATGCCACTCTATATTTGACAAGTAAATTTAAATATATCAACCGGTAATCAATTTTTCATAATTCAGTTAGCAGTTAGCAGCGGTAAGTATGCTGAATGTGGTCAATTTTAAAAGTATTTTTGATAGATCTTAATAATTTTTGTTTTTTTATAGTTATACTGCATAAATTTAAATTTAAAAACGTAATTGTGGTGAACGGAACTTAGCAGTCGTTATTAGCTGCAAGGACACAGCACTAAATTGGCATTATATATATATATATATATTAGCGTTACAGGCCATGATGGCCCTTGGCTTCTATCATTTTAATGACTTCTTTCCATTTCATTCGATCTTTTGCTTTAGTTCTCCAATTTGTTACTCCTGCTTCTTCTAAATCGTTTTTCGCTTCTTGTAACCAGTTTTTCTTTGGACGTCCTTTTCTCCTTTTGCCAATTTCTCCTCCATACAGTAGTTTTTGTACAATTCTTTGCTGTGGCATTCGGATGATGTGGACCAACCATCTAGCCCTCTGTGCTCGAACCTTTTGCACAATTCCTGGTTTCCCGTACATCTCCATTATCTCCTTATTCGTACGCCTACGCCATATTCCTGCGGCTGTTTTAACACCACCAAACATCTTTCTTAAAACTCTTCTTTCCCATATCGCTAGTTTATTTTCATTTTGTTTGGTCATTATCCATGTTTCGCTTGCATATAGGATGGCTGGTCGTACTATTGACTCATATGCATGAATTTTGACTGCTCTAGATGTGCTTTTTGTCTTTAATACCTTCGATAGTGATCCAACTGCTCTGTTTCCTTTTAAGATCCTTTTGTCTATTTCATTATCTTCCTGGCTTTTGTTTGTTAATGTTACACCCAGATACTCAAAGCTGTCGACTTTCTCAAAAATATATTCTATTTCTGTTGTTCGGATCTTTATGTATTTATTTTCTTTCGTCGCTTCAGACTGCATTTCCATAAGCTTAGTTTTTCTGTGTTTATTTGTAGTCCATACTTCCTCGCTTCTTTTTCAAACTTAGCAAAAGTCTTCTCCAGTTCCTGCCGTGATCTTGTTAATATTGCTATATCATCGGTGTATGCTACAACTTGGTGTTTATTATGGTACAGTGTTCCAGTAGTTTGGAGTCCACTTTCTCTCATTATTGCTTCTAGCACTAAATTAAACAGGTCTGTAGATAATGGGTCTCCTTGCCTTAACCCTTTTTTTACTGTAAATTGATGTGAGAAACTTCCTTCTACTACGATTTTATTTTTTGTGTTATATAAAGTCATCTTTATCAGGTTGACCAATTTCTCTGGTATTCTTAGCTTTATAAGTGCCTCGTACAACTTCTCTCGAGTTATTGAATCGTACGCTTGCTTAAAGTCAATAAAGAGAATATATAACGGCAGCTTTCTTTCACAGCTATTGTTTTGTATTGTTTTTAGTGTAAAAATTTGGTCTGTTGTCGATCTCCCCGGTCTAAAGCCTCCTTGATATTCTCCCACCACTTCATCTTCATATCGTTTTAATCTATTACGTATTATTTTCGCTAATATCTTGTAGTGCAATCCACCTGTAGTTTTCGCATTTCGTCTTATCACCTTTTTTCCAAAACGGGCATATCACTGCGCTTCTCCATTGTTCTGGCATAGTTTCTTTCCTCCTTGCTTCAAAATTTCTGCCTGGATCCCATTCTCTCCTGGACTTTTGTTCTTAAGTTCTCTTATTTCTTTTTCTATTTCTTGTTCTGTTGGCTCTTCAATTTCTTCCCGTTCTTCATCTTGCATATGTTCTGGTGATCTTTTAGTTTCTTCTACTGGTTGTTGTACTATGTCTTCTTCTTGTTCATTTAACAATTGTTCGAAATAATCCGCCCATCTACTTAGTTTTCCTTCTATTTCTCCCAGAAGTAACCCTTCTTCATTTCTACAATAAATAGTCTGGGTGGTTCTAGGTTGCCTTGAATTCTTCACTTCTTGATAGTAGTTTCTTATTTCCTTGTTTGTGTAATAATCTTCTATCGTTTTTAGCTGTTTCTGTTGGTGCTTCTCCTTTTTTTCCCTACAAATTCGTTTAGCTAAATTTCTTTTCCCATTATAGTTTGCTTCCGTTTCTTGGGTCGTATTTTTATCTCGTTCCAGTTTTGCTTTGTTTCTTGCGGCCAGGGCTTCTTTGCACTCCTCATCAAACCATCCACCTCCTGTTTTATATTTTTTATTTCCTAAGCAAATTTTTGCTGATTCGATCATTGTTGTTTGTATTTTCCCCCATTCCTCTTCTATACCCTGGGATTTGGCGCTCTCTGTTACTAACCTATTTTCTATATCTTTTTCTAGTTGTTCCTTTACCTCGGTTTCTAGAAGTTTTTCGATGTCGTACTGTTGTCTGTCTTTCTTAGTTGGTTTTTGTTCTGGTAATTCTTGTCTAAGTTTAGCTATGACTAATATGTGGTCGCTATGTGCATCCGCTCCTCTGTTACTTCTGCAGTCTTTTATTGTAGTGAAATGTTTGCTTTCTACAAATACATGGTCGATTTGGTTTACTGCTTGACCGTTTGGAGAAACCCACGTTGCTTTATGTATGTTCTTGTGGTCGAAACATGTGCTGACTATTCTCATTTGATTTTCCGCTGCAAATTCAATTAGTTTTTTCCCATTTTCGTTACTCTGCTCATGTAGGCTTTTCCCTCCTGTTACTTTATGGTACAGTTGCTCTCGACCAACCTTGGCATTTAGATCTCCTAGTATTATTTTTAGGTCATATCTAGGTATAGCTTCCAAAATCTCACTTACTTTTTCGTAGAATTCATTTTTTGTCTCCAAGTCCTTTTCTTCTGTAGGAGCGTGTCCATTTATAATGCTTATCTTCCTATACTTTCCACGTATTCTTACGTAACATAACCTGTCTGATATCGCTTTATAGTCCACTACTAATCTTTTTATTTTTTCACTTATTATAAATCCAACACCAAAGTATCTGTTTTTCCTCCGGTCTTGAAGAAGACTTTTTTCCCTAGATTTATTATTTCACTCCCTAGCTGTTTTGTCTCTTGTAAAGCTAGTATGTCTAGTTTGTACTCGTCCATTATTACTTCTAGATTTTTTAATGCTCCCTCCTCATATGTGCTTCTTACATTCCATGTTCCTATTTTTAGTTCTTTACTCTCTCCTTTTCTTTGGATCCCCAATTCTTCTATTCTCTTTACCCACTTCTGTATTTCTTCTTCCTTCCTCTTCAGATTTGACAATTTCTTTAGTTTTCTCACTGAATATTTAATCACCCTCCTGTCGTTTCTTTGATCATAGTTTTGTAATTTATTTGTTAATCGTTGTATTTCCTGTTTTAGTTTTAATCTTTCCTTTTCTCGTTCGTCTTCCGCTTTATTTTGTTGTTTCCTTAGTTCGGTTATTTCATTCAAAACATTTCTCTGTTTCTGAATTAAGTTCGGCGTATTATCTTTAAATTCTTTCAGTTCTTTTAAGAGACTTTCGTGTTCTGATTGTAATGATAATATTAATTTCTCCAAACGCTCTGTTTCCATATTTTATACTGGCATTAAATTTTAAATTGGCATTATCTGCGCATTAACACAGCGTAGTTAATGCTAAATAAAAGCTTTTTAAGCTAGCAATTTAACTTAGCATAGAAATGGCAAAATTGTTTAATGTGCGTTTAATAAGACCATTAAGTGCAAGCTATTTATGCTAGTTCTCGTTGAACATGGGTATTACTATTATACATCTTTTTCTTTCTTTGAAAATAAATTTCTAAAGTTGTTTTTTGTGCTTCTATAAATTGCAGAAGCTATTTGTGCAAAAAGTTGTGGGGTTAACCTTTTGGGGGTTAACCCTAAATAACCTTGTACAATAAGTGCATTATACCTTATTGCCAGAGTAGTATCTTCATTTTAAACAAAATGATCATAATGTTTATTATAATAATTAACCATTAGCTTTTTTAGAAGAAATAAATATTTATTAATAAAAAAGTTTTATGACTTATAAGTTATTATAAGTCTCTTATGGAAATACGTATATATAAAATAATTCATTGTTTATAAATTACAGATTGTTTCTGAAAATACTAATTCTAAAGATAAAAATAAACAAAAAACTCTTATTATCTTCTTTTAATACATCAGCTTTTTTTTTTCATTTTAATAATTCGAGGGCTTTTCTCCACGACCCAGCCAATAATTATACAAATTCCTCTTATGTTTTTCATATTTGTGTTTTATCATCTTCTTTATTAGTAGGACTTGGAGTTGGATTTGGTGGCTTAATAGGTGTTGTTGTTGGCACATAAGGACTGCCTGTTGGCTGATTACTACTTTTATTAACATTTTCATCTTTCGATACATCGTTTTCATTTGTTTCATCAATCTCTTTGATTTCTACGCTGCTCTCACGTTGTTGTGTCTCCATTAGCGGTTCTTCTTCTTTTTCTTCGATTGCATTATCCTGTTTGCTTGTGCCGTTTGGTCTTTTATCTATGACGATTTCTTTTAATTCATGCTCTACCGGTTCTGTTGTTCGTGCTGCTTGATATGTTCTTGTTTTATAGAATTTATAGCCAAAAGCTACAGCACCTGCTATTACCACAGCTACTACAAGGATGACTAGAATGCTAGATCCTGCTCCGCCTGTTTCTTCGGCTTTAGTTTCATCTGCCTTTCCTGGAAATTGTAGATGTGTTATTACAAATATTACATTATTAAGTGTTTCTATTTGTTTTGTAAAAACTGAAGGTGTGTCATAGCCAGATATAAATGAATATTGAGTCATACTTCTAACTTCAATAATGCAGATAACACTTATTTTTTGTCTTTCAAGGCTTTATCTTATTGAACAGATTAAATAGATATAGAATATAGAATTGAATAGATATTGAATTTTAACGTGTAGAAATAAAAGTAAATTTTGATTTTATTTATTGAGATTATATTACCTTGTAGATAATTCTTATAAAAAACAAAAGATAAGCTATTTATTATTGATACTCAGCAAATAACATTATTGTTTACCTTGTTGGATATCTTCTGATTTTTTCGGTTCTTTATTTTCTGATGGGATAACATTTTCTGTTTGTTGAGGCGGTACGTTGAGTACTCCTCTTTGCAGGGAAGGAGGAGATACATCTTGCTTTTCTTCATCGTTTGCTTGCCCTTGATTCTCAGTGTTTGATGTTTCTTGACCTGCATTTTTTCCAGGTTCTGAATCTAGCTGTATTTTACCATCGACAGCATCAGGTACATTTTCATCCACTTTTACATCGCTGCTGCCAATTTCAGATTCAGCTTCAGCTGGTGGTGGATTTGAAACTTCATTTTCATTCTGCGTTTCTGGCTTGTTGGGTGAAGCTACATTGTCAGTATTTTCCAAGTTTACTGCATCACTGTTATCTGCAGTATTTCCTGTTTGTGAATCATTATCAGTGTTATCCGCTTCACCATTGTTATTATCTTCTGTTTTTTCATTATTAATTGGGTTTTCAGCATTTGTATCTTCATTGTTAATTGTGTTTCCAGCATTTACATTTTCATTTCCATTATTTGTGTTTTCTTCACCATTTATATCTTTATTCCCATGATTTTCAGTATCTGTTTTTTCATTATTATTATCTTCTGTATTTTCCAATTCAGTTTCATTTTCTGAAGGTTCTACAACTTCTTCAGCATTTACATCTTTATTTTCATGATTTTCAGTATCTGTTTCTTCATTATTATTATTATCTTCTGGTTTTTCCAATTCAACTTCATTTTTTGAAGGTTCTACAACTTCTTCTTGGGGTTCTGGTTGTGTATCATCGTTATTGGTTCCTGTTTCTTCTTCGTCGCGCTTTTCAATATTTAAGTTTCCTTCGGATTCTTTAGGAATATTCTGCCATGTACCGTCTCTTACATCTTTACATAATATAGAATCAGAGTAATCATCAGCTTTTATTTCGATTGTTATGTCGACTTCATTACATATTTTTTTAATCATTATTTCATCCACGTATGGTAGTATTAGTTTTTGAGGTTCCATTAAATTATTCAGTGTAAATTCTTTAACACTCTATAAAGAAGAAAATATTAAAAATTATCTGCATATTGAGACGCACCAATAATTATAACGGAGTACAGCAAATATTAGTTAAATAATAAGCTAAGAAATTAAGAAAAGAAACTTACATCTTCTTCTATAAGGGGATTGTAACTGATATTTATGATTTTTAAATCTCTTGAGCCATCAAATATGTTTGTTGGTAACCTTTCGATGTTGCAGTTTGATAAATCTATTTCTTCAATATTTGCATTAAGCAGTGTAGAGTATTGAGGAAGCTCCAAGTGTTTGTTTCCCGATAGATTTAATTTCTTTAGATTGTTGTTACCGAGGAATACGTCTTCGTGCAAGTCTTTTATATCGTTATTTGATAAATCCACTTCCTTCAAGTCATGATATTTCGAGAAGTTCTGCAAATTTAAATATTATATTTTTATTTTTAGTGAGTCTGATAAAATATTTATGTAATGGCCAATGAGATTTTTGATGATGTTTTAATATTTAAATAAATAATTTTTTTTATGTTATAAGATACAGAGTCATCTCAAAAAACTTATATATTATTTACAATTACAATTATTTTTGTATTACAAAAATTTAACTTAAATGTTTTTGTAATAAAAAAATAATTTAAAAATCTGTAAGTTCTTTCTCGATGACCTTGTATAAGTAGATAGAAAAGAATTTTCAGATAATAAGTACTACTAGATTAGATTTAGATTTAAATGCTATTTTAATTAGAGTTTACTGTCTCCAGCCTTACTTTGTGGAATATCATAATCATAAAATATAATAAAAATCAAAAGATTATAGTTTCACAAGTTTTAATAAAATCTTAACCTTACAATTATTCAACATTAATGTTGAAACGATCTCGTTTGATTTTTATTATATTTTTTTTATCTTAATTTAATTAGGTTATTTTGCAATGGTGTATATACATATATTTTTTGGTTATATTTGGTAAAAAATTAATTTATAATCTATTCATTTACAGAAAGAATAACTTAAAAAAAACAGATTTAGTGACTGTTGTGGTGTAAGAGTAACACATGTTTTTTTTTGCTTGAAAACATATCTAACCTTACTTTTGTAATTTTGTAACAAACAGATGACAAGATAACGCTTAATACGGTTTACCACAGTAAGGTTAATATGTTTTGTGTGGTATATTCACAATGAGCATTTCACAGCCAACTTTGTCTACAAACTTAAAAAAAACTCCTGTTACTAATAGTAGTACTCGAAACTTGCAAAATTGTTATAGTGTGAATCTTACTAATACCTACTAACTAATATCTTGGTTATGTTGGTTCTGTCAAACATTTGATTGCTGTTTAAACATTGAAAACTTATTGAAATTTATTCTAGTTATTTATATTCCGCACAACTTCAACTCTAAAGATAGAACATTACACAAATATCACCTTTAGGATGCTTTAATGATGATCAATTAAAAAAACATTACCTAAGTAAGTGTGAAAAGAATAGGAAATAATAATTCCGAACGTTTTGAGTATACATTGTTTTTATCTTTATATATATCTGTTTCAATTTGCACTTCTCTCTGTTTCTAAAATGTATAAAGTATTAATAAATGTCTGGCAATTAAGTGTTTGTTTTTTATCCAAATTATATTCTAAAGCAGGAAAACTTCAAACAACTTCATTAATATCAACTTTAAGAAAATTATGGGATGTTTTAAATGAATATCTTTAAACTCTTAAAAACATTACAAATCAAAAGACTTTAAAAGCTAATCTTCCCGTGAGCGAATGCAGTGTAGTAACAGAGCTTAGAAAATCAAAAATATCAATATAACTTTATTGCAATCTGAGGTTAGAATTTGTAAGTTAGACAGTAAGTAAGGTAAAAGACACTTATGAAAACTAAACAGCTTGATTAGATCACTATTTTTATTCTTTTCTTTCCAATGTCAATTACATTGAAATAGTAACCTGATTGGCTCGGTTCAATTTTCGTAAACACCTAATGATGATTTATTCAGGCAGAACCAATATCTTTTGTTAACAATGCAAATACTTGGTTAAAAGGTAAATCCAAAATTGAGAATTAGGTAGAATAATAAAAGTCGTTTAACTGTCACTAATACACTTTGAGGTTAGAATCTTTATGTTTATTTTAATTTACGCAGGAGTTATTATAGTCTAAGAGCTAGTGAACACCACCGCTTCACAACTCCGTAATGGATAAAATTCCTTTTATTATCTGTATTCATAGTATACGAGTAGGAATAACTTTGTCTGGCAGGGCAACTCCTCTGATTTATGGAGGAAGAGATCAAATAGTGTAGTTAAGAAATGTCACATTTGACACTCATATGTAATGGTTTTTCTAATCTTTATATGAATCAAAATACTGAAAAAATACGATAGCAAACTTGTCAGACAAATATTCCTCTGATTAATTAGTACCTGATCAGTACTAATTAGTTAATTACATCTTAAAAATTTCAAGTATAAGCGCATTGTGCACACATAGGCAACCAGTTATACATAAAATAGCGTAAGTTTATTAACTTTTCAGGGATGAAATCAGTGGAATCTTGATCTGTCATTTTGCAATCACATTATGCAAGGATCAACTATACTTAGTAAAAAAGACAGACATTACACGTATACTTAAAATCTTTAAATAATTATGTTTATTGTTTCCAGCCTTATTTTGTGGAACTCCATAATCATGAAATAAATAAAGATTATTAAAAGTTTCACAGTTTTATTAAAATACAACCTGACAATATTGTTTCGACAGCTATGCTGTCATTATCAAAGGTAATATAATTATAAACAAACACGTCGCTAAGGTAGATACAAAATAGGTAACTAGATAATTATTATTATTATTATTAGATGATTATTATTATTATTTTATCTAGTTACCTATTTTGTATCTACCTTAGCGACGTGTTTGTTTATAATTATATTACCTTTGATAATGCAATAAACAATATTGATAATAAACAATATTGTCAGGTTGTATTTTAATAAAACTGTGAAACTTTTAATAATCTTTATTTATTTCATTTAAATAATTAATTAAGAAGTGTTGATCTGGCACTAATCAGAGGAATACTTGTCTGTCAAGTTTGCTATCGTTCTTTTTCAGTATTTTGATTCATATTACAATTAGAAAAACCAAATACATATGTGTTTCAAATGTGACATTTCTTAACTACACTATATGACCTCTTACTCCATAAATCAGAGGGGTTGTCCTGCCAGACAAGACTTTTCCGACTCGTGTACTATGAATACACATAATAAAAAAGATTTTATCCTTTACGGAGTTGTGAAGCGGTCGTGTGCGCTAGCTCTCCTACTATTAATCTTTAGAAGATGGAAACATATTTATTAGAATATTTTTAAAAAAGAAAGAAAGCAAAGGCCATTTGAATTAGGTGATGAAATTGATCAGATTATTATCACATTTGAAATTAAAAAAATAAAAACTTAATAGTATATTAAAGAACGAGTTTCATAAGGCAAGGTTTATTGCACGAGTCTTGCGGTGAGTTTTCTTAAGGACGGGTGCAATAATGACTTAAGAAACGAGTTTTTTTATGTTACTTTTTTCTATTTTGCGCATTTTATTTTATTTTTAATTTAGGAAATTTGATGGTGGTTGAATCACTGATGTGCCATTTGAAAATTCAAATTTTTAGGGGAGAAGTTTTTGTCACAATTCTTTTTTTTTTCAATTTTTCTCAATGTCATTAACTTGTTACTATTTATTTAACTTGTTGCTGTTACCAAAAGTTGCTCTATTAAAACACTCAAATGAGCTATAAACGTATTGTTTTAGGTGCTTTAATAGCTTTATTATAGACACAAAACAGAAAAAGTATTTTATTTCTTAATTAATAGTGGGGGAATGAAAAGTTGCTCATGAATGATTACTGGTAGTTCCACTCTGTGATCAGAATCATTTTTACGCTTTTTTTTCTTATTTAATTTTATAAGACTAGAAAAGCAGAAAAGATGATGAGATAAATCCTACTTTCAGTGGAGTTTTTGATTAAATGAAATTGATATTAGGGCAATATCCTAGTTTTTAATCTTGGCAAATATCTGCGATGCCTGAATGAGTGCATCATGTACTGATTTGATAAGAACTACGGAAAATTACATATATTTACTGTTTGGAAGTTTACATTGGACTTACTTACATGACCGTCTAAACTTGTTATTCCTTGATTTGACAAATTTAAAACTTTGACGGTTTCCTTTTCTTTATCATTTTCTTCTTCTTGGGCATAACTGCAAATATTTTAATAATAATTAACATCAAACTACCTTTTAATTTATTAACTGATAGAGTAGAGTATTAATAGGAAAAAAATAGAAAATGGTTATATAATAGGAGTGGCTTCATGATTGCTAATAACTTATAAAAATATTAGCTTTCTGTCTTAAGTAAACGAAAAATCTTTTAATGCTATATACACCAGGAAATTAATTTAGTTTACATACCTGAGTGCTGCAAATATTGCTAATAACAAAATTGCTGATTTTAACATCATATTAACAAAAGGTATTATTAAGTAGTCTTTGCCCCTAAATAAACGGTACACTTAGATATTTTGTTAACTAATCACGAGAAGTGTGAAGGTGAGGATGTGTACCTATATTTGATAAAGATAAAGGCTTTATCTTATCTTTTGACGCAACAGATATTCAAAATTTATGTTGTATTCCCAATATACTGACATCATGAGGGAAAAAACAGTTAAACATCAACTTCTCCGAAAGAAGAAATGGCCCACAAATTAACTGAAGCTATCAGAATAAATAAAATTCAAAATGCTAATTTTAATTCTACTTTATTTCATAGACCAAGTAAAGATTTATTGTAAAAAGCAGAAAATTAACTTCTCACATATTGAACTTGTAACTTTGAATTGAACCAAATCTCTACTAGAAATTATCCTGAAGTAATTTATAAATATGACGGAAAAGAAACTTAAATCTAATAATGAGATTAATCACAATTGAAAATTTTATGCGTCATAATAACTCCTAATTCTTCGATCTCTAATATTTATGTATTACACATACACATAATTCTTTCTCACGTTTTAAAATTGTTTACTTTAAAACTTCTAAAGTTAGTATAGTAATATACATTATCTCTTTAAATAAAGCTACCTTACAAGGTAACTTGTGATAAAAAAATATTAATGAATCTACTTTGTGCATTAATTATTGCCGACAACCAGCTACTGAAATTAGTTCAACGTTGCTATACATTAAGTGATAATTAAACATGTAAATTTTTATCTATTAACTATTTTACCCATATATACCTTATTTAATGTTTAATTACGTTATTATAATTATTATTATTGCTTCGAATAGTTTTGTTTCTAATTATATTTTGCTATCTTCGTTATATAATATTTTTACAAATTTGTATGTAGGGATCTAATTTTAACATAACGTGTTGATTTCCTGACCATTTATTAGTAACATTATGTATTTGTTTTGCAATAAACTTATTTAACAATATTAGCTTTTATTTACTAGGGGACATGAATTTGTCATTTGTTTTACGTGGGGTACCCGTAATCATACATATCCCCACCTTCCTTCCAGAAGGAAGTGATTGGGATACGCCCAATTTGCATAACCGGCAGTCGTGCAATTGCTACCAGATTGCTCACTGGTAGGAGCGAGTTTGCCTATCCACCCTCTACTAGCTAAAACGCGCATAGTGACCAAGCAGTTGAAAAGACACGCTGCTCACCCGCCGGTACCTCCCCCGTTTGCTCAAGTGCGGGGCGAACACCTCGTCCAGCAATAGGACTATTCCCCAACTTGACGCTGTTATCAAGAGGGACCACTGCCCGATCGAATCCAACCTCAAATGTGGCAGGACTTGGTTTTTAAGCGGTTTTGCCACCCCGATCTACCAATTTTAGGCTTGGTGGGCCCTCGACAGAGCTTCTTTTAAGTCTACACGTTATAGTACCCGAATTTGGTGAAGTTGTCTTGATAATGAGAGGCTATGTATTCGCTTCAACTATCTTTAAGTGTAATGGCTTTCAGAGCTTCTCCCAATCACTGTGCCCGGCTTCAGTCCGGATCATAGGGTGTTCGGGATAGCTCCTAAGCACATTTACCTTGCGGCATGCAGTTTCCCATTGCCCAAAAGCGGCATAACCTCACTTCTAGTCACCGCACTAGAGATTCAGTCAAACAGCGGGTTCCTTTGGTGACCATAAATGACCTTGGTCAAACAGCGGGTTCCTTGGTGACCATACATGACCTAGGTCATGCAGCGGGTTCCGTGGTGACCATAAATGACCTCGGTCAAACAGCGGGTTCCATTGGTGACCATAAATGACCTTATCTCTTAGGCGAGATTCTAATCTGCCCACACCGGTCTCATCTACCAGGGCTCCCCCTGATCGGTCAGAGTTACCGTCGAGAATTCTCACGAATTTCTCTACCACACACTTTATTCTGACAGTTTCATCCGTTGCTCGATGAATTTACTATGGGACAGTTAATAACAATGAAATTAGTTCTGCAGCCGTATAAAACTTTTAGTTCTTTGTATAAAGGCAGGCTTTTAATAGAAGCAATTCAATATCCGTTATTATCACTAAAATTTGATACTTATCTACATGCATCTATCATTCAAATAGGATCATTTAATATAACATATTTTGAACCTCATTTGTCAATTTTGGTTTCCTCAATTACAAAAACAAATCATTGGAAGTTTCAAAAGTTTATAAAGTTAATTAAAGATATGATAAAACAGTATAGCAAAAACACTCAAACATGCAAAATAAGGTTTTCGGATAAAATCATTGAAAAAACAAAATTACCAATATTTGGTATCAGCAAGATGGTGCGCCACCACATTTTGTAGTTGCTGACAAGACAGTATCTGAAGAACTCATCAACAGATGGATTGGCAGGCGTTGACCTCGGAAATGCCCAGCTCAGTTCTAACAAAACAGATGTTTATTCTTTGATTTTAAAAAATAAAACAATCTATTCGGTAAAATAGTAGTATAAAGTTAGACTTAAAAAAAAGAGATTATTTTAAGTGTTCGAACTACCATCTATGATGAGTCTTTTGTCAGAAGAAAGATGGTTTTGAAATTTATTAAAATATTGTCTCCAATGCATCGATCAATATTCCTACTCTCTAAATTTGTTCCTTCTTTCAGCTTTTAGATTTCTGGTTCGGTTTTATATATTTCTAAAGAAAGTGGAGCAAGGTCAGGGAATTGAGTTGGCCATTCCAGTGGTCAATGTTTGCCAATTCATTTATTCTGCTAGAACAATGATAACGAATGTTTTTATGTTTACATCAAAAATTTTAAAAACATTATTGATGTGTTAGGTAGGTTATTCAAAAATAGGGAAAAGGTAACTTTTCATAAAAGATTAGCATTAATTATTTCTGTAAAACATCTACATACCAACAAATGCTTATTGTGTGCCATTGGTTTTTCATCTCTGTGTTAAAGAATATTTCATGCAAATATTGTATGACAGAAACTGCAAAATGTGGTATCAAATATTGGTAAAGCAAGTACGGAATCAGAACCCGAATCCTTATACTTGTTACGCTATACTGGAACTCGAACCATAACGAAATTATAGTTGGATCTAGGTCCTTGATTGAAAGGACCCTGCACAAACCTTATGGATTTTGCCCCTCGGTCAAATTGGCTAAAAATTGGATATGATATAGGTTTTGAGCTACTGAACAAAAGTGTCAAGGGGCTCGAAGTTCGAAGTCCAGTCATTTTCATGTTACGGCCACTTGAAGAGCTTCCTTCAATTTAAACTTCAAGTTGATGATGATGAACTTGAAGATTTAGACTTGAAAAACAAGTTGGCATATCTTTAACAATAATAATGTCAAAGTGTTTTTGAACTTTTTTATTATTAGTTGAAATCTTGTGACAGAATTGTTTTAAATGTGTTAGTTTAATTCTTATTCGTTTAAAAAGAGCCATAGGGGCTATTGGTTTGATCTTTGCTTGCAGACCATTTAGGTCACTAGCCATAACTGCTGCTGTGTTGTAAGTTTGGGCAATTAATTTATTTTTAATGTCATAGTCTTCAAAAAAAAATTTGCAAGAAATTAAATAAATCATCAGCTCTACGTCCAGAACTAACATCATGAAATACCAGAAATCTTTCAATAATACGTTCATTTGCAGTGTATCATACTATAACTGATAACTGGGAACAACAAGTTATATCTGTTGTCTCATCAATTTGCTAAGAAAAAAAGGAGCTTTCTGATAACTCTGTCGTAATATCTTGTTTTATAATATGAGCAACTGACTGAACTAATTCGTTTTGAATAGTTTTGGATGTCCCAGAAAATATAGCATTAGAACTAACAAACTTTTCAAAATTTTGATTGTATTTACTCATTAAAGTCACTAACTCTTTACAATTTTCTCGATTAGCTGAATTCTAGCTGAATCGATTAGCTGAATCATCGTGTCCTCTAAAACCTAACTCTTGTGATGCTAAATAAATTGTAATGCCAATTAATCGCTTCAACTGCATCTGTTTGTGCTGTATCTAGGCCTTTTGCTATATTTTGATTTTCTTTTCCAAACAAAGTGAATTTACATATTGATAATATATTTATCTTTCGATTTTGTATGTCTTTCAATAGAAAAATGTAAACACGGCCAACAAAATAACTTGGACTATTTTACACTACCTGTAAGGCAGTCACATTTCTCATGCAAAGATATATTTAATCCGCAGTTTTGTGAAATTCCCGCTCGTTTTTAAAGAAATTTTAAAGAAATAGCTTTTGTAGAATCTCCTCTCCTAAAACCCTCCCGTAAAGGTTATTAATGTTACATTTTAAGTTTCCGCGGATATTATATGATACTTCACTACTTTTCCGGGTTTCACTCCGCGTATTCACTATTCGGCTCCTAGAGGAACCAGACAATGGTTGACGACGTTTCGGCAAGATCACACTTGCCATCTTCAGGTCACTTCTAACTTCCTTCTGCTTCGCGTGATTACACGATGTAGACTGACGTCTTGCTGCACCGGTTGGTCTTTATATACGGTTACGGTGTTGCGCATGGTTGCGGTCGGCTGGTTTTTGGCGCGGCTGCGTGTCATTGGTCTCGCTTGATCTGGTGGCTTTCTCTCGCTTTCCCTTTTATCGTTCTGCTGTGCTGGTTTTCGCTTCTTCACGGTGATGCTGGTTATAGCTGGTTTCCAAGCTGATGGTAGTCGCTGTGTATCGTCCCTGGTATTAAGATTGTTCGGACGTTTCTCGATCTCAATGGCTTCTCTTATGGTTCGTCGGGTCTTATGTTGTATATTCGCTAAAACTTTTGTATTTTCGAAATCTATGTTATGAGATGTACCACTTACATGTTGTGCTAGTGAAGATGTTCTCTCATTTTTGTTGACTGCATTTCGGTGTTCTTCTCTTCTTACTTGAATTCTTCTGTTGGTCTGCCCTATATAGGATTCCCCGCAGTCTTTACATGGGATCTCGTATACTCCTTGGCTTTCTAATGGTATTTTTGTTTTTGCGGATGGTAGCATGTTTCCAATCTTTTTATCGGTGTTGAAGATGGTGTCGATGTTGTGTTTTCTCAGCACTCTACTTATTTTGTCCGTGGTCCCTTTGATGTACGGTAAGTACGCTTTGGATACCGATGTTTCTTCTTCCTTTGGCTTTGGGTCCCTTGGTGTTAACGCTTTCTTGATATTTCTGGACGAGAAACCATTTTGTTTTAATGCCAACTTCACCTGTTCTAGTTCTTGATGTTTATTATCGTCCTCAGTCAATCGTTGTGATCTGGTTATTAATGTCTTGACTACTGACTGTAGTTGCGCTGGGTGGTGATGTGACTGCGCGTTCAGGTAGCGATTTGTGTGGGTTGATTTTCGGTATACTGTGTATCCCAGGCTGCCGTCTTCCTTCTTGATTATAGATACATCTAGGAAAGGTAGTTGATTGTCCTTTTCCACCTCCATTGTGAATTTGATCTTCTGGTGTATGTTGTTTAGATGCTGTAAGAAGGTCTGCAGTTTCTCTTCTCCATGGGTCCATATAATAAAAGTATCGTCTACGTATCTTAGCCATAGTTTAGGTTTGTCACTTGCCGTTTCTATTGCTCGGACTTCTAATTCTTCCATGAATAGGTTCGCTATTACCGGCGATCAAGGTGATCCCATAGGTGCTCCTTCCACTTGTTTGTACCGTTGATCTTTGTAGATGAAGTAGATGTTGTTTAGGCAGTGTCTTGTTAACTCGATGATTTCATTTGGGACTTGGTATTTCCGTTGTATCATATCTACTGCTTCTTTTACTGGAACATTCATGAATAAAGAGGTTACATCAAAGCTTACTAGCAGATCTCCTGGTGTCACTGTTATGTCTTTTATACGCTCGATGAAGTGGCTTGCGTTCTTTACGTAAGATTTGGCTTCTTCGGCATAAGGTTGCAGTTGCTTGGCCAGGAATTTTGCTAGAGGTTGCAGTGGTGATCCAATGGAGCTTACGATGGGTCTTAGTGGTACACCTTCCTTGTGGACTTTTGGTAATCCGTACAGCTTAGGGCATGATGACGACTTCTCTCTCGGAATTAGTTGTAACTGTTGTTCGTGACTGAAACTGCAGGCTTTTATTTTGGCTTTAGTGGTCTTTTCCAAATATGTTGTAGGATCCGTTGAGATTGTTTGGTATCCAGGATCATTTAGTAAGGTTTCTATTTTTCTTTCATATTCACCCTTATCCATGACTACGGTTGCGTTGCCTTTGTCTGCTGGTAACACGATTACGCTAGTATTCGCTAGTAGGTCGCGTAAAGCTTGGATTTCTTCGTGGGATAAGTTCTTCTTCGGTGGCTTGGCTGTTCTCAGTATACGTGACACGTCTTGACGTATAATTTCGGCGGTATTTCCTGGGATCCCTGTTATTGATGCTTCGACTCCGCAAATAATGTTTTCTATTGGAATCCGGTTTGGCGCTACTGCATAGTTAAATCCTTTCGATAGGACGCTATGTGTCGCTTCATCCAGCGGCAGATCTGAAAGATTGAAAACTACCTTCTTTGGTTCAACTTGGTGGTTGATGTACTTCCTGGGCTGTTGTTCGGCTTGTAGCTTCTCAAATTTCTTCTTCTGGTTATAAGTTGTCAAATTAGCGTCAGTTTCTGCTCGAAACTCCGTGAGGTTATCTAGTGTTGACCATAGAGCTGGATGAATTGTGTTACTTAAACGTAGGTGTAACTGTAGTAGCTCGATGTTGATGCTATTTAGTGCCTTTCTGGTATCGTGAATTGCTTCTCTTGTCAATGCTAGGCTTGCTCTTCTCAAGATGTTCCTCGTTTGTATTCCGTTTTACCCAAGTTTCGTTTCTGCCATTACATCTATAGAGATAGAGAAACCAACCTGTCAGAATAGGAGAACTTTAGAAAATATTACCCGTTATAAAAAGAAAGCTAAGTGAATTTTTTTGGACATTTATAAAACGATATTGTTTCGTTGTTTTCATATTGTATATTGTCAAAACTGCGAGTGACATAATTTTCTTTCCTTAAGGAGGATACAGCGAAATGTAAAAATGTAGAGAATGACGTGAAATTTAAACCTCGAGTTCTTTGACACTTATTCTATTCGGTAACTTTTTTTTATAATCTTCTTGTGTACCATTACCGAGAAAAATGGAAAATAAAATCCAGAATTTAACATGGGCTCTTATGGAGACCATCTAACCTTTAGCCGTTTTAACGAAAAATTATGATGAAGAAATGTAGGGAATCTGATAAAAAACTAAAATGACATACTCTCATATTCGAAGAACAATGCTGCCCAATATTTTTGAAATCTTGTGTCTAGTTAATGCACAATAATAATTTAAAGTAAACAAAACAAGAATTTTTCACGACATATGTGGAAAGACAGCAGAGATGTGACAACACCTCATAGCGCGCGACAATTCAAATAACAGAACAGAAAGATGACATATAATGACTGTTATAATAATCTACATTTTATTGTATTAACTAATAATCATATATTTTATTAATCAAATTATGTTGAACAATTCAGTCTCTGCGTTAATAATATCAGAATACAAATGTTAATTCGACGGAAATATTGCAAAATGTAAAATTACCTTTTGCAATGTGATGAATACAATTTATCATCACAATCAGAATATCCACGAAATCAGTAATACAAACACACTAATTTTAAAAATATATGTATTAAACCTCAACAACTTTTTATATATTTCTTGTATCTGCTTAGCAGATTGTAATCTTTAGACTATACAAAAGTTAAAAAAATAGAATATTCCCATCTGTAATTATGCATAGAAAATTACAAAACATTCAACATATTTCCACTTATATTTTGGGTTTGACATTTGGAGGTTAGGATGTCAACTCAATCGAAAGCTGAAACCTAACACTGCTACCAACGAAATCGATTGATTTCTTTGAGGTGTTGCCACGATTCTTAACCTATTTACATTTATATTTACACTTTCAACAATTAAACAAATGCACTCCAATCGACTTAAATTATTTTAATATACAGGGTTGCGATTATGTATGGAACCGGGTTCGTTCTGCTAAAACGGTTTGAGCTAGAATCCTGAAACTTTAAAGAGACTTAGGACTCAATAAAAACTACTTATTAAAATTTAAAAAAAAATTTTTGATCCATAAGTTTTCAAAATGCAAAGCCAACTTGATTTTTTTTAAATGGGAACATGGGTTAAATGGGACATCGTTTTTTTTCATTTTTCATTTTTATTTTTTTTTCTGAAATTCTGTCAAACAAATCATCAAACCTATTATACCATTCAATTCGGAAAAAAATAACCTTTTAAACGATGTCCCATTTAACCCATGTTCCCATTTAAAAAAAATCAAGTTGGCTTTGCATTTTGAAAACTTATGGATCAAAAATTTTTTTTTAAATTTTAATAAGTAGTTTTTATTGAGTCCTAAGTCTCTTTAAAGTTTCAGGATTCTAGCTCAAACCGTTTTAGCAGAACGAACCCGGTTCCATACATAATCGCAACCCTGTATACAAATAATTAATAAATGCATTATAGGCATTCATAATAAAATGATTTTGTTCAGTTTTAAGAATGTTAATTTATTTTTTTATCGATTGGTATTTCTTGTTAGAGCCTATGTAAAAGCATAGGAGATATTCCCTTGCCCTTCACCCCGCAAAGATCCGCTGTAACCTCCTTAAACTATTTATCTAGAAGCAAAAAGCCCTTAAATTATCAACTTATAAATATTCTTTTGTAATTATAGAGATCTCTATACGTCACTTTTAAATATTGTCATTACAATTAATGTGTATTAACTTTATTACAAATGTCAGCTCGTATACATTAACAATATAGCACGGTGTACCTGATTCCAATAAACCTTGAATACTATTAAACCCTGTGAATCTTTTAGTGACGATAGACTGAGTAATTGTTTGCTATTTGCCATAACATTTACAGTAAACGGTTTTCAATATTTTCCAAAATAAATATTGTGGCGCCCATTATGCACCCTCAATATTGTTGTTATTGAACCACAACCCCAAGAGCAGTCCGAGGCTACAAAATGTAGCTAATTAATATATCAACTATATGATCAATCAATCTCATATTACTGTGTTGACGTAAATATTTATTATTCCTGTAAAGTTGCCATTTTTAAGACGGTCAATCCGTTTGCCGAGTGTATCAAATCTTGTTAGAAATCAACGGTTAAAATGAGTTTTTAAATAAAAAAAAATGCTATAAATTATAAAGAATGTTCATTTATTAACTAGTAGATTGAAAAAAAATATAGAACACCGGTAATAACAATTTTAATTTTATAGGAGAGTAATTTGGAAATGTTCATAGTAGTAGTAAATGTTCAACGTTAGAACAAAAGGTATAAACATTAATATTCCATAATTCTTGCATATGAGATATCTTTCATGTGTTGTAAATATGAATAAAGGCCCGGAATTCACATTAAGTTATTTTTAGTACTAACATGATTATAATTTAACTGTGGTGGAATTTCAATTTATCCCTAGCTCTTTCAAAAACATACAGATATATTTGTTGAGGGATAATTAATTCATATAGAAGATGTTAGACTTCTGCTGGGGTGGTTTATTTTAAAATGTATTTAGGTATCCTTCAAACAGCTTTTAGTATGTTAATGAAATAATAAAAAGTTATTTTATTTGATTAATCATATTATCTGAAACATTTTAGGACATATTTATATGGTTTTAGAAACAATATACACGCTTTTCACTTTGTTAATAATATAACCAATTTCAATACAATTTAAACACATTCGAAGTTTAAGATAACACTGCTTCAAATCCCTTTAACTTTAATATTATTTCATTCATAAATAGTCTCCATTTTACTATAAGGTTTCAATCATGCTGTTTGTTATGATGCTTTCAGCTTCGTAAAATTTTTATTACAGTTATTAGAAAATCCCATTTCTGCGTAGGTAGGGTCATGGTAAAACTAAAAAAGTCAACTTCTTAAGAGATGGTATTTAGTTGTTTTTAACAGTTGAGATAAACAGATTATGATATACGGGTTAATATTTCATAGAAATATGAAAAATGCGTTTCGTTTTAAAACTATAAAATATGTATAGTATTAATTGTTCCATTATGATTTTTCATGTTTGATGATTTCGTTGGATTATATGATATGAGGCTAATGTCTTTTTCTAGACAAAACCGCGATAAACAGGATAGATCTTACTGGTTCTAGACGTTAATGACGTAATACATACAAGTTCAATCTTGATTATTTTTTGTTGGCTGTGTCGGAACAGGAGGTATACAATTTATAATGATAATCTGCTAGATACACAAATGTGTTAATGACCTACCTAATGATATCTTGTTCTGATAGGCAAATACCTACTATTAAAAGTACTTTAGTGTCTTTATTATATGTTAACATCATATAATAATCTAATTAGTAAGCGACAGAGTATATTTTCTAATTACATTCAGCCTGATAAATTTGCAAAGGAGTCCTAATCAGTTTAGTACCTTATTAGATCAAAATTATTAAAATGTTATCTGCTTGCCTATTATTATTTGTTTTCGATAGGCGTAGGTATAAGGTATCCTTAAAGTAAACTCTATTACGAACTGTTTTTCATAAAAAGAATTGACTTGAAAAAAATATAATGCTTTCTATTAACTTTATAATGAAGCTGATTAATTATATCTAGTATTTATTGAAAACGTGATATTATGGAGGCTTCAACTAATATAATTCTCTAGTTTGATATTTCGGATCTATGTTTCTAATAATGTTTATAATATTTATAATAGTTATGCAACGGTATTTAAAAGAAAGTTATAAAACTAATGATAAAGGTTACCTTGATTTGTTGTTAAAACTTAGAAAGAATATATACACTTTTGTTAATAATATAAACAATTTCAATACAATTTAAACACGTTTGAAGTTTAAAATAATATGTATTTATAATAGCTCTACAAGCTTGTCTTAACATGAAATCGTGTAGATATCAAGATCTTACACAGGTGTGATCTGTCGCGCGCCGGAAGCATTATATTTTGTTGTCGAGACTATACCTGGTTTCTCTAGTTTAATCTTTTTTAAAAATCGAAATATTTACTCTTAAGGTTATTGAAAGAGAAAAAATGCAGCTAATGTGTAAAGCGTTTCTGAAATTCAATACTGAAATTCAATGTTACGGACGTGGCGACGTATCATACCGATACGTAATCGAAGAATTCGAAGAAAAATATCCTGGAATTAATGTGAGCCAAAGTGGATTGAAAAAACTTGTGAAAAAATTTAAAGAAACGGGATCAGTTGCAGACATAAAGAAGAAGAAAAAGATGTATAGTTACGAAAATGATGCTGCCAGTGCCGTGACTTTGAATTCTGTTTTGGAAAATCCCAAACAAAGTTTACGAAGAAGATCACTTCTTTTTGTGGGGGTATCTTAAGCAAAATGTCTATAAGATAGACTTAGAGCACAATGTTGATATTTTAAAACAGAGGATCACTGCCTGTATAAATGAAATTACCCCAGAAATGCTGCGGAATGTATACCGAGGATTTCGCTGGCGAGTAGAAAAATGTTTCAACATTGGAGGTGGACAGGTAGAATAAGTTGTTTCTCGTTTTAATTTTTGTGTAAATGCCATAAGCTTTTAATAAATTATTTTGTACTTTGTTAATTGTTATTTCACTCAAAATAATGTATCATCCGTCACCGACACTTTGTTCAGGTTGCTAGGGAACCGTGCTTAGTTTATGGACTTAGAAAAATTTCTACAAAATTTTCATTTTTTTCATTAAAAAAACGCATTACTTGAATCAGGTTGCTTAAAATGTTTGATTTTTTTAGTATTCTGCAGTTGTAAAATAAGCAAAACCTTTCCAGACCAAAAATACCCTCCTCCAAAGGATTATTTAGAAAAAATCACCTTATGGGCACCCCATCCAGGGACACACTGTATTAAAATCTTTATTTTTTATTTACATAGTCATTGTTTTCGTTTTATTAACTAATTAATTAATGATTTTCAGACTGGAAATTTATTCAAAAATAATATTTAAAATTTTTATTTTGAATTTTTTATGAGGAGACTTAGCCTCCGTTGCCTCCTCTGACCAGCCACCTCTCTGGTTGTGGTTATTGGTGGCTATCACAGTATGATAGAGTTGAAGAAATGAATAATTCTTTGTTATGCATTTTGCAGGAGAGTAAATATTTTCGCCTCAAATGAGGTTCGATAAGCGCTATCATTTGGTTGCATACATTGTCAGGTTTGAGGAAAGGCAGAAATGCTCTTGTGGCACATCCGTAACACTTGCTACAACTGCTACGAAAGCTTCACTTAGATACAGCAAACCTCCACGATTTTGCAGGCTAATGAACCTCATCAAAGATCCTGGTATTGTAGTAGATACCAATGTACAAATGCAGTTGTTACATACAATTTTTTGTTGCACTTTCCTGACAATCTATCCTGGCATCCATGCTACAGATACAGAATAAATGCCAGCTTCTGTTATATGAATTGTTTTAGCCTTCTGAATTTTAACTCTTAGTTCAGATGGTATTAATCTTAATGGTATTGCACTTTATCAGTAGATGCTATTAGGGGTGGGGCAGATGTTAATGAACTAGAATTTACGAAACTATCTTCAGTTATATTTGAAGATTTAGATGATTTAACGATTCCGCATCACAAAATCTGATGCAAAGAATATTCTGCTGTAAGCTCGAATAGCTTACACAACTTCAGATTTTTATATAAATTACATGTCAGCGAAAGTGAAAGCGATTTGTATCCGTACTATATGTGATTAACAACAATACAAATTTTGAGCTTTAGTGGTAAATAAAAAAACGATAACTTGAACATCTATCAACCGAGGGCGCTACAGTCCGGGCTGCTTGAGAAGGCAATAATGTTTACATTTAATAGTAGTTGGTCATGTTACAACACTGGTGCTGTTTACATAGCTAAAATACACACCATTTCCACACCGTTACCGAGAAAAATGCTTGTAAAGTGTGAAACCTGTGGGGTGATGACGTAGGTAATACTAGTCGAAACCCACTCATCCACACACACTACATTGTCCTGGATTGATGCTGTTTTTAATTTAATAAAAAAATATGCATTCATATGTGTACGAATTCGTATTGTGTGGTTCAATGTAAAAAACGCAGTGATGACAAAAAATCGTATCTTAACAAAGGTTTCCATACGTTCCCAAATCGTGGCGTTACACGGTTTGGATGAATAGAATAGAATAGATTAATTGATATTCGTATTCTTTTTGTATTCAAGACAGTATAGTAGTGTTATTTCTCCAGCCATATTATTTTCCTAATAAAAGTTTACTACACAACTGTGTACTAACTTTTTCAATGTGTATACAAATATAGAGCATGGCCTCTCCGTGCCGGTAGCTGGTTTGTATCGGTAGAAAATACGTCATCAAGATTTTTTAAAATGTTTATCTTGAGCGAAAAATGATTGCAGTTGTCACTAATATTCTTGGAAAGACTAACTGTAACATATATTTTAATTAATTGTTTCATGGCTTAAGGGGGCCTTTAAGCTCCTCGCCTTCTTTAAATGCTCCTATTTCCCCTTGAACCATCCTCAAATCCTATACATTTTAATTCTTCCAGGATTTGGAATAATCTCTCATATTGTAAGACAAGAAAGAGGTAAAAAAGAAACATTCGGTTGCATTGGAATAATTTACGCTATAATAGCAATTGGATTCTTAGGCTTTGTGGTCTGAGCCCACCACATATTCACTGTAGGAATGGATGTTGATACACGAGCATATTTTACTTCAGCAACAATAATCATTGCTGTTCCAACACTCAAGAATATTTATAAATTGCTCTAAATGTACTTTCAGTTCAATAACTTTTGCTTTTTCAAGAAAAATAATTATAATTAATAAATACTTTTTCGTTGGTAACAGAACCTGTTAAGTTTTCATAGAAATTATTAAAATCTTTTCTGTTTTAATGTTCTCGACATTAAAACAGTTTTTGCTAAATCTTTAATCTACCTTGAGACATTCTGACTTGCAAAAATAATTAAGAATATTAAATATATGTATTAAACTTCAAAGGAATTATACTGGAATGACCTTATTTGTTTTCCACATGCTACTGCTCTCATTGAAGTTACCTACCGTGGTTACTTTACCGAAAGTCACGTCACCTAGTTGCTGCCTCAATTATCCCATTGTAATAGGAAATATTTCTTAACAGTAGCACACTTCTGGATTATTTTCAGTTGTTTATTTTGTTATTCTTGACTAATAATGACTAACAATTAATCTGACTTGAAGGACCAATTTTTATATGTTGTGTACTTGTCTTTTGATATTTTTAAATAAAATCATAATTATTAATATAAAACAACTCGGTTGGAAATAAAACCAGGAGCACCACTAATACATGTTTTCAAGCGGCTAGTTGATGCTGACTGCTCTTCCAGCATGACGGAACAATGTTTTTTGTAACTTACGATACGTTGAATAAAAAAAGAATACATTACTTGTACATTGTGATTATGCATTAAGAAGAAACCTTTTTGTACATAAAAGTAGGAGCAAGGCTTTATTTTTATGAAATAAATAAAGATTATTAAAAGTTTCACAGTTTTATTAAAATATAACCTGACAATATTGTTTCGACAGCTATGCTGTCATTATCAAAGGTAATATAATTATAAACAAACACGTCGCTAAGGTAGATACAAAAATAGGTAACTAGATAAAATAATAATAATAATAATAATAATTTTGATTATTATTATTATTATTTTATCTAGTTACCTATTTTTGTATCTACCTTAGCGACGTGTTTGTTTATAATTATATTACCTTTGATAATGACAGCATAGCTGCCGAAACAATATTGTCAGGTTATATTTTAATAAAACTGTGAAACTTTTACTAATCTTTATTAATTTCATGATTATGGAGTTCCACAAAGTAAGGCTGGAAACAATAAACAAGCTTTATTTTTAGTTGTTGCTTGAGACCATTACCACAGAAATGACATGAGAAATGGTTCAATTGAAACCTGTGATAACGATAACATCCAAACTTAAATGCATATTATAAAGATTCAAGAGTGTATTCAATTAAATACAGTTTTAACATTTTTATATTGTTGCAGTACTGTAATGGTGGCGATTTAGCTGACTATCTAAATGCTAAGGGTACTTTAAGTGAAGACACCATTCGATTATTTTTAATCCAGTTAGGTAAGTTCAACTTTAAGTTGAGTAATAACATACTTTTTGAATTCTTTCAATAATCATCTTGTTTTTGTAGCTGGTGCTATGAAAGCTCTCTATGGTAAAGGAGTTGTGCACCGTGACTTAAAACCACAAAACATTCTACTATCACATAGTGGAGTTAAACCGTATCCACAGCCATCGGAAATAAAATTAAAAATAGGTAAAATTCACTGAACTCTTATTTACTAGAAACGGCATATGATAGGAATATTTGTAGCCTGGATAACCTCTTTATTTTTTTACTGCGGACACAGCTTTCCATTGGTTTAAGGTGACGTAAATACGACCTTCAACGACCAATCAGCAACAGCTATTGTAGAAATATAGTAAACTGTGAATAGTTTATTAATAAAATGGCGAATTCATGTAGAGTTTGTGGAATTTTGTACAAAAAAGGAACATCAGTCTCTTTTCATAAGTATTTTCAGTTATTTTGTGTAGATTGACACAATTGCCATAGGCGTTACATGAGGATTTTACCTAAATTGATATAATTACATCTTTACAAATGCATTGCATAATGAGAAGAATACAATCACATGTTTTATTGAAACAACTTACATTACCGTTTACACAGTTACTAATACTAGTGTAATTATAACTGAAAAATTAACCAAATTGCTACTTATTCATTTAAGCTAATTTCTTGGCATTTATAAATTACAAAAGTAGCCTTAATTGACGAGGCACCACTGGTGGGTTGGTAGATGTAAACAAACATAAATCAAATTTAGAGGTTATCTTGGCGACATCTGCTTCATACATAATGCCTCTTCTAGTAAATAAGAGTTGAGTGGTAAAATTATATTTTTAAATTAAATAAAAATCTTAATTATCAATTTTAATAATTTTAGCTGATTTTGGTTTTGCCCGGTTTCTTCAAGATGGTGTAATGGCTGCTACACTTTGTGGAAGTCCCATGTATATGGTAATAATAATTTTGAGTTCACTTTTTCTTATCTAGATTGCTATTGTCTGTCATTACTAATATATTTCATTCATTAATTTTATAACTACCTAGGCCCCAGAAGTTATAATGTCTTTACAATACGACGCAAAAGCTGATCTGTGGAGTTTGGGTACTATTATATACCAGTGTTTAACAGGAAAAGCACCCTTTCATGCAGCTTCCCCACATGCCTTAAAAACCATCTATGAGAGAAATGCTAATCTAGCCCCAAAGTAAGTTTTAAATATAGAAAATTGATATATAATACATAATCATTGACTTTTATTAATAGAATACCTGCTGGGACTAGTCCAGAATTACACGAACTTCTAATGGGTTTACTCAAGAGGAATGCCTCAGAGAGAATGAATTTTGAACAATTTTTTAATCACAAATTCTTAAAACGTCCAGAATTCCTACAATCAAATAGTTCTTTAGCAGCAGGTAAACTTTCAACTGAAACTGTTTCTTTTTATATTTTCTAATTGTTTTTGTATTGTATTTGTAGTTGATTTACCATTGCCAACAATATATGGTTCACCACCAAATCTAACAGCAAGAATGCCAAATGGTTCACCACCAACGCTTAACAACAGAGTGGTACCTGCTTCTATTCCAGTCAGAGCTTCTACACCCATTAAAGTGGGCACACCACCAAAATCGCAGCCAGGTTAGTAACGTTATGATTGTTAATAAGTGTTTTAACTTAGGGAAGAAAATTCATGTAGCTGTTTTTTTCATTGTAGAAGTTTGGGTACAAATTATAAATCATTTACAAAAAAAATACTAAGAAAATTCTATTTTTGTTTACAGAATTTGCTACAACTACATGCTCGATTCATACATCCGAAAATGATTTTGTTCTAATAGAACATGTCAAAAATAGTTCATTGGAAACTTTATTTTTGCTTGCAGAGTCACCTCAATCTACCAATGCGGCGTTAAGTTCTAGTCCAGAAGATGATTTTGTTTTGGTTCCATCTAATATACCATTGGATCATTCTATTGAAAGTATAGGTGAAAAGCAACAGTAAGTTAACTAAAATAATATAAAGATAAACATTTAAAATGTTTTGGTGGCAATCTGTGTAGATTTAAGATTCCTGCACCAAGCACGTCTCCTTCACCGCAACCATGTGCTGCTTCAGCCAGTCCACCACGGCCGAGTTTCTTACCTATATCAGAACCAAAACCTGTTCCCTCGCAGAAGGCTGCGTTTGAGAAAATGACCAATCAGCAACGTAAAAATGAGAAGAATGAAGAGCAAGTACTGCCTTCACCACCAAAGGTTCGTTTATCTTTTTATACCTACATAAATCAAGGACAGAAATTGAAGATCTTGGTGCAAAAACCGGCCAAGTTTTAAATCAACATTTGTGGGAAAACGAAAAACTTTCCACATAATGCAATAATGTTACAATTTCGGTCAAGTCCATAGAGCTTGTTGAACTGTTATTATGCTTCGGACTTGTCTGATTTCGACAACAAATCAATCAGCGATCTTTTAAAATATACAGGGTGTCTCAGACCACCAGCCCACCAATTTTAAAATATTTCAGAGTCTTGATATTTTTTTAACAAAATGTCCTCTATCCAATGATGTAAAAGTTGAAAACCCCAGACCATCCTTTATAGGGGGAAGGGGGGTAACTTTGCAAATTTGATTCTAAACCGTGAATATGTAGATTTCATTTGGAACATTTTTTCGATTTCTGACAGTTGGCACTTTAATCACAAAAAACTGGAATTTTGGGATTATTGCCCGAAATACACTTTTGATCAAAAGATTAGAATAGTGTCATTTAATATTATCGCAAGCAATATTAAATTGAGCTCAAATTAAGCTGCCCTCTCACCCTTGGTGTTGTAAGACTTGGGACAGTTTTTACATTTAAAGTTTGTGGCCCCAGTTTTTTAACATTATTTAAATTCCTAATTTACAATTGCTAGCTAACACCTTCACTTTAGCATCTGTGTTAAATAGTTTCCAAGATATAAGTGATTTTCTGGTATAGGAAATTAACATTGTAAATGGGAAATTCGCTAATAGCAATTCCCATGTTATATTTAGGCCTTAAGTGTAAATGCAGGAATTATTAAGCAGAGTTTCATGGAACAAAATCACTCATCAGAATGTTACAATTGCTATCGGTGTGGAAGAAATACATGAGAATTCTCCAAGAAATCTATTTGTATAAAATCTTATTAGCCATGACAATAGCTATCAGATTAATCTCAAAAATCACATAGAGGTTATGTCATGCTATTGTATTATGAACATATTTTATAAATTGATTCTCGTTTTTGCTTTTTTTATTGTTTGTTGTTTAATTTTGTTAAATTACTATAATCGTTAAATAACATAAATGATGTAACCCCATAATAAGATTAAAATGTTTTTTCTTATATTAGTATCATTCTTATAATATGTTTTAAATTTATAATACAAAAGCATAACATAACCTATCAGTGATTCTTGAGATTAATTTGACAACTATTGTCATGGCTAATAAGATTTTATAAAAATAAATTCCTTTGAGAAATCTTAGTTTTAAATTTATAATACAAAAGCATGACATAACCTATCAGTGATTCTTGAGATTAATTTGACAACTATTGTCATGGCTAATAAGATTTTATAAAAATAAATTCCTTTGAGAAATCTATTTCTTCCACACCGGTAGCAATTGTAACATTCTGATGAGTGATTTTGCCCCATGAAACTGTGCTAAATAATTCTTGCATTTACACCTAATGTCTAAATCTAACTCGGTAATTGCTATTAGTGAATTTCCAATTTACAATGTTAATTTCCTATACCAGAAAATCACTTATATCTTGGAATCTATTTAACACAGATGCTAAAGTGTGAAGGTGTTTTAAACAGTATTCAATAAGGTCTACAACTTTGCTATAGTGACTTTTCCTCTAAAATAATTAGGGGAGCCAATATTTGAGAAATTGTGTTTTTACATGCTATTCCCCTATGTTACAAAATCGATAATACACCCTGTATATAACTTCGGCATTTATTTTTCAATTGTTTTTTTGATGTCATATTTAAAAACTTTAGAAAAAGCCCTACAACTTTTGTTAGAATAATTTTTTTGTAACTACAGAAATAACAGGGAAAAGTAGGGGGGAAAGTTAAGTGGATCACCCTGTACAATAGTAATACAATTTGGTTAAGTAAACGCAAATTAACTTATTTAGAAAACAAATTAAATGAAATAAGTGCTACATAAAATCTTACAAGCGGAAGCTGATGTGAACGGTTTGAATTGAAAAGGAAAAACTACACTATCAAAATTATGCAAAATACCCCGTGCAGGGTTTGTCTTGCTTTATATTTCCATGATTACCTAATTTGGTGTTTGTTGAAGTTAACCTTAAAATTTCACAATTTCATGTAAACAAATACAAAAAATATTTTTTGGTATGCATGTACTCTCAATTTTCAGGTTCTTCGCTTGTAATGAAAATAACTATTTCATTTTCATTTTTTTTTAGTTTTAATTGCAATTGCTATTAACATCGTAGATATGTTTATGAAAAACACTGCAGTTTCAAGCCGACTTTGATTAATAATCAAATTAATGAATTTCTGGTTTTTAATTTTGAATACTTATTTGAAATAATGTCAACGGTTAAAATAAATAAAATGTAAATGTTCACTTGAAACTACAAAAAATGCTTAAAAATAACATTTAAAAAATTGTCATTGTCTGAATTTAATTGGTATATTTTGTCTGGAAACCTAAAATTTAATTATCAAATAAAGAGAAAATTGTTGCGTTTAACGATTTTATGCTTTTTAAACTCTACTAATTAAATTATTACATGTTGCAAGGTCACCTCACTGTCGTTCCTGGAATTTTATATATAGTACATTCACTATTAATCTAATTCAAAGTAGGCTATGAATATTAGAGGAAATTGTTGTGTTTAATAATTGAAACTGTACTATGAAATTATTACTTAATTATTGCCAGGTGACCTCGATGCCATTTCTGGAATTTTATATACTGGGTGACGAGATTGCATAAATGCACTCCCAATTTTTTTTTTATTTAAAAAAAATAATTTGGAAATTTTACACATTTTATGACCAAGTCTACGAGGTAAGTGCCATAAATTATCGGCCCGGCAGGCTTCTATAGGTGCCAACATGTTCAAACTCGGTTGCGTCATAGTTGAACATGTAAGAGGCCTAACACTATATATTACGACTAGAAGCGTAATAGATTTTAGTAGCCACTCAAGCATCATGATGAGTGCATGAAAGTGTCGCAGTTAACGAAAATTGAATACCGCACATGCACACGCCTAATAAAATCAAACAATGTTTAGACGGTGTTTATGGTGATTTATCTCCTTCATATTCTACTGTAAAAAAGTGGCCACAATGTTTCCGTTTGGGGCAAGGATTTCTTGAAGATTATGAGCGCACCGGTCGGCCAATTGAAGTGGTAACGCCTCAAAAAGTTGCAATCATTGAAGAAATGGTATTAGAAGATCGCCGCTTGAAAGTTAAGGAGTTAGCAGTGATGTCTGACATTTCGGAAACAAGTGTTCGCCGAATTCTTCATGACCATTTCGGTATGAATAAAAGTGTAGATGGGTACCGCGTCTTCTTTCTGTTGTTCAACGTCAACGTCGCGTCGAATATGCGCGCTCGTTTTTAAACTGTAGAGACGACCCAAAGCCTATTTAGGAGTCCATTGTCACTGGAGATGGAACAATGGTTCTGTATTATGATCCTTTATCCAAAAGGGAATCGATGAAATGGCGGCGACCCGACGAACCTCGTCCCAAAGAGGTGAAAGTCGTTCTATCCACAAAGAAGCTATGGCAACAATATTCTGGGGTGACGGCATTTTACTGATTGATTTTAAAGAACGCAATACAACTGTTAACAGTACATATTATGCGACTTGATTGCATAAATTGAGAAACAATATTCGTGAAAAACGTCGAGGAAAATTGACAAGAGGTGTTAGATTCTTACACGACAATGCACCCATTCATACTGCCGCAATTTCACAAGCTGCCATACGCGAATACGGCTTTGAAGCATTGGATCATCCACCGTACAGACTGGATATGGCTTCTAGTGACTATTATTTATTTTCCAATTTAAAGAAAGACCTTAGGGTACGTCGTTTTAAGGACGAGAACTAGTTGCAAGCAGCTGTAATTGAACATTTTGAAGGAAAAACTTCAGATTATTTTTACAAGGGCATTGAATTATTAATTCCACATTGTAATAAGTGTATTATTAGTGACATTAGGGGAGGTTATATTGAAAAATAAAAATTATTATATTTTACCAAGTTTATTTTTTCTATATCAGGCTGAGAATTTATGGCGCTTACCTCATATGAGTCTCGATCATTTTTCGCTTCCAGTCTCACCAGAAGTTACAGAAACTTTGTTTTTCAAATGGCATCATAGTAATCTTTGCAATGATTTAATTATCTTTTCAACTGCGTACTTTACATACAGCCTTATATACAAAGATTTTCAAGAAAAATGCCCTAGAAATTATCTGACAAGTAGGTCACGCAAAGTTTATTTCTTCAAGTAAGCGATGATTTTTAAATTGATTCGAGTGGTCGGTCGTATTAAGAAAATTGATTTATTGTAAAATACTTAATTGGATACTGTACTTAAAGAACTATTTATTATTGCAATAAAGAAAGTTACAGAAGCTTAGGTACGTTAGTAATAACAATAATGAGTAACTCAAGAAAACAAAGACGGTAATTCAACAAAAGTAGATATGTAGTTTATAAAAATTGTTCAAAATGGTGTTCGTTATGATCTTTACATAAATTAACTGGTTTAATTGTTCTAAATTGTACTGTTTATGGCCTTGGGTTATTTACGGCTGATGCTTGCTGAACACAATTACAGAATCTGAATGTATATTATACATATTATACAGGTATATTAAATTAGCTTTAAAATGACATATGTAAACAATGCAAAATGTAGGACAACATATGAGACTTTAAAGACAAGCACAGTGTATATACTATAGGTTCCGGATCCCTTCCATTAACCAATAAAAACATTTCCTCATAAGAAATAAACTTACAAGTACTTGATCTAATCCATCCTTAAACCAGAAGCTTTTCAAATTTAAGTCATATTCATTTTTAAATCTTATTTTTTTTAATTTTATTTCTGTGGGATGTTATTTGTTTTTTTTAAATATTCATAAATGTAATCTCATCTCGTAATAAAATTCTAATGAGTGAATTCCATTTGGAGAGTTGCATGTTAAGCTAAAAATTTTTGTGCGCTTAAGAATCATTTTAATTGAGTACTGCTTCAATTCCAGCATTAATATAGAAGATTATATAAGTTGTTGAAAGTCACCTTGTCACATCTACTATCTGCAAACACATCTCAAAAACTAATTACATCAATTTAGTTAAATTGGTAATTGTGTAAGGCTTTTACAAAAATGCCATAAAAAGTATATTTAATAGAAAGATCAGTATTCAGTATCATACTGTTGTAATTGTACTGATCTTAAGACACAATGCATTTTATGCCTACTTTAACATTAATTATGCCAAGTAAATAATTATTTGAAAAAAAATGTTCTTACCTATAACTAATATAACTTATTTCAGTTCTGGCGTATTATGCTTATGTAAATGGTTACACGCTTAGAGATAATCAAGTATCAATTTTAAGTAAAATTAAATCATTCATCGATAAAAGATGTTTAGTGAATGCTAATTGGTCTACACGCAAGGAGGCAATGGTATGTTGCACCATATAAATGCAAACGGTTTACTCTAATGTGACATTTTATAGGAAGCACTCGATGTTTTTATAAATTCGTGGTATATTATTCTTCCCGATAAAAAACTTCCCAGTTATCAATTATACAATTATTGTATAGAAAAGAGCCAGAACTTCTCAATACGATTAAATGTATTTGTTGAAAAACTTGAACCTTGTCTTGAATCACAAGAAAAGTATCTAAAGGAATTTATTGTTGATGGTTATGGAGATTATGATCATTACTTTTGCGAAGCTATAAGTAGTAAGTTTCCTTTTTAATTCATATTACTATTCGCTTTTAAATCAAATCTCTTTTACCTATTATAGTTACTGGTGAAGCTAAAGTTAAATACTTTAAGTGTATTGAAACATTAGATCAGCTTGAACGACCTCCATTGGAAGCTTGCCTTTTGGATTCGAAAATATTTGATTTAGCAATAAATACTTATGTAACAAAGCGAGAGGTTTGCGAGTAAGTTCAAGATTGAAATGAGTAATTTTGTTATGAATCTATTAGTTTCTTATTTTAGTGAGTTTTTGATTATGGAGATGTGTTGCAAGAAAGCATTAAACGATTATTGCCCAGATTCCAAGGAAGTGTGGGACTTATTCTTACATACACTCAAAGATGTTTTAAAAAATTGCACATAGTGATTATTTTTTACCTTGTAACGATTGTAATACTAGTTTTTGTGTTCATTTATCAGATACATAATTGAATAAGTGGTATATAAAGGGACAAAATTGTGTATAACCTAACCTCAAACTACAAAGCAAGCTGTGTAACCCTACTCAATGACTAGGGTAATTTGGGTTCCTTACCTCAGCTAATTTCTAAACGCAGAACATATAATCTGGAGTAATATAGAAATGCTTTTTTATCAACTCAGGCGCCTCAAGTTATTTTCCAAAAATGTCATAACTACATAAACTTTCTTGCTTATGTACCTAATTTGACATTTGTCAATGTTAACCTCAAAATTTACAATAAATTAATGGTTTTTTTTACAATTTTGTGTAAACTAATCAAAAAATATTGTTTGATACTCATGCCTTGTCAATTCTCAGGCTCTTAGCTCTTCAATCAGTCCGCTAATGTACCATGCTTTAAAGCTTCAAGCCTAAGAATTGGCGTGACAGTGCACTTGTAATGAAAATAACTATTATTTTAAAATATTAATAGATCCTTTATATTGAATTACTGTAATGTTATCTAGTGGTAATACAAGCTTTATAAAGATAATCTAACATTTGTGTTAATCATTGCTTTAAAAAGATTGTTTTATGCAATTAAATATGATTAAAATCTACAAGTTTTTTACTTTTTAACTTGCTGCAGTATTGTTCACCATAGAAATGCTCTAGTTTATAGCAGTTAATACTAATTTTAAGTTCAAAAACAATAACATAACCTCAAAGCTAAGTTTAATGTTTATAAATACATCTACTCATTTATAATTATATTTCTATAGTATTGACCCACAAAAGTAATTGTACACAGCATTGAGCATAAGCAATGATTTCTCTTAAATAATTAGAAGCTATTCTTCATTACGACAGAGCACAACAAAACAAACATGTACTTCGTTCCACAATTTGCAGAGATTCACCAAGACAATCTCGCACGCAGACAAATATACAACACACATTCTTGAAAATCAGAACTAAAGGTGTTGCAGCAACTGTTGTTTGTTTTAGTTTATCTGTTAAAAGTTTTTATTCATTGGTAATAAAGTAACATTAACATACATACATAACCTACAACTATTTTTTGACATTTGTATTTTTTCAAACTTCAACAGTGACACTTTCTTCTTTATTCTAACCTTGAAGTTAATAAAATCAGTAAAAAAAAACAAAAATGTTACTAAAAATGTTTAAATCAAAAGTCTTCGTGTGGAAGTATGCATTTATCAGTGTTTAACAGCATTTTCTTTTTAATATTTGAGTGCATTCAACCAAAAACATTGATTTATGATTTTCTTCCAAATAATACAAAAGCCAAATCGTTAGCATTTATGCAATTATCAATTGCGTACATGGTTACTAAGCAAATCGTAATTTGATTTATAAAACGCACAGCCTAAAATTACGTATATCTGAAATAATTTTTGGCACGGATAGATGTGCCAAAAAACTATTCACCAGAATCTACACTGATTACTAACAAAAGAGGTTATATAAGAAAATTGTTATTATTGCTGTTCGTCATCATTATTTTCCTCGCATGGAGATTCTACTCCGTGAAGTAATCCGGATTGGAATTCCCAAGCTTCCGGTGCATACGAACAGTGTTTTTTATACTGATGTTCATAGCAAGTGTAAGCTAAATCTAAAACTCTAAAAAAAAGGTTCACAAAATCATTCGCAACATTACATCCTTACAAGTACTTACTTGCATACATCTTTTTTTGTTATGATTTCACTTTCATGGTAGTTACCTAAAGCCTCCTTGAAGCATATGTTATTTGGATTTTCTTCTGGATGTCTCACAAATTCGTTCAGACACTTCGACATATTTGTTCTTAACATTCCTGAAACTATAATGATACTTTTTATCAAAGTTGTTTATCAAATTAAAAGATTCCTTGCTTACAAGTTAATGTTTCAATATGTTCACATAAGTATTTAGAATATCCTTCGTACATTTCTATAAGAAAATCAGGGACCCAATCTTCTCCTGCTGGTAAACATGGAAAAATCCAATCCATAAAGTTGCGGAAACATTCAATCACTTCTTTACTATCATCAAAGCATTGCTGTTTAATTCCTTCATGATCTTCAAATGAATAATGATCGAATTGTTTTGATATGCAAATTTTTATTGTTTCTTGGCTCTGAAAAATCGAAATATTACTAATAATACAATAATCAGTCTTGTAAAATGTAAATACCAGAATCTCGTCAACTTTATCTGTGTTACCACTGTCTTTACATCGCTTTATAAAGAAATGTTTAAGTTTGTGATGGGCAGAGTCTCCTTCAACATTGCTATCTTCAGTGCCTATAACGCCACAATCGATGATACAACCTTAAATTAAAGTAATTTAAAAATGATTTAAAATTATTATTATTTTTTTAATTTACATGTTATTAGTAGTATTAAGATTTTAGCCAACATTCTTTCACTGTCTGTACTTGATATAAATATATAGAAATTTTTAAGATAATTGAAAGGTAGAGGCTGGTCGTTATTTTAAAGCGCTTGCTTTTTATAAAATGCCCTAGAATTGTTGGTAGTTGCAATGAAGCTTAAACACTATTAATTATTACAATTAATTGAATTGGACCCGTACATGTTCATTAACGTTTTTCTAGAATTAAATTTTAACTGGGCAATTAACTTGAACTAGATTATATGTAAAAAAGATTGGTACTATCATTTAATATTGTGCGAGTTGCACGAATTCTATGAAATTACTTTTGATAATGTACATATAAATAAATAAATAAATTGGAATTCTATAATTGGTTAGAGTTTATAATATGATTAAATTTATCAAGAATATGTGATAACCCTTTACAAAAGTAAAGTCGGAAGGGTTAATACAGAAGTTTTGATAAAAAGAATAATAACTAATGACAACAATATATTTTATAAAAGATCTACTTAGTAACAAATGTAATAATATGGGAAAAATAATTAGGAAAATTATAGATAGCAGCTATGCTAAATAACAAAAGGTGATTTTTTCGAAAAAATTTTAGATGTAAATATATCAATTTAAAACCCATTTTTTTCAAATCAAATTTGATATAATTGTAGAATTCAGAACTTCTATTTTTATTTCAACTTGTAGAAGAAAATAATTTCAAATAAATCATTTAAATTATTAAAATTGCTAAAGTTCGAAACTGCATTTCTAATAGGTATAATCATAAAAATTTAATTTTTTATTAAAAAGTTAATAATTTCGTATTTTAGATTTAAAATTGTACTTTGTAATTTTAAATAAGAAATAAAGACTATTAAATCTAAAGAAATATTACTTAGAAACAATTATTTAAAAAGATTCTTTTAAATAATTTACGATTTCAAAATTCAATTTAATTAAATTAGAATTTTAGTTTTAAATTTCAGCTTATGGGGAAAAATTATAAAACTAATTTAAATTTTAAAATAGATTGAATTAATAAATTTTTATAATAGATTTTTAATTTAAAAAAAATCGTATTAATTAAAGAAATTTAAAAAATATTTTTAAATGGACTAAAGCTTCAACTCAATATAATTCTAATAAGATTCTGATGAGATATTTTACCTTCAGCAAAAACTACTTCAAAATTTATTTTAAATGTATTTCCAATTTTAACTTCAATAGAAAATGTTTTGAAATTTATTTTAAAGAAGCAAATTTCTGCCAAAGTTCGAAACTAGAATTAATATCATAGAAACTGAAAATTTCAGTGTATAGATTTGAACTATTTTAAATACCAAATAAAGAAAAATAATTATTTAAAACATTATCTTAAATAATTTAAACTTCAATATAATTTTAGTAAGAGTATAACGAAGAATATTTTGTAAAAAATTTTCGAATAAAATTATAAATCAATTATTTAGAAAAGATTATTATAAAGAATTTGTAGTTTATAATCTCAAATGAAATTTGATATAGTTGTAACCAAAATTTTACATTTAAGTCTTAAAAATTATTAAAAATTGACATTAAATAGCAAGATTTTTGACAGAGTTCAAAATTAAGAATCAGACAATTTTATTTTATTTTTATTATTTTAAAAATTATTTTGTGATAAGCAATCAAATAATGTTTTTTTAATTCAGATATTTTATTAATAATTTTAAATGGGAAATCTTTAATAACTTTAACAGTTCATAGAATTTTTCCATAAAAGTTATTGAATTATATTATAATATTATCGTACTTGTTTGAGATTCTTGTTAAAGTAATATCTTAAAATGGTTATATTATAATCCTGCAGATAATCAACCCTCAAAATTTTATAATACTTTCTACTTTTATCTAGTTTCTCATTGTTTGTTATAAGTTTTAAAATGTTATTTTGCACTATGAGTAAAGTTTCCAAGTGAGTTATATAAGTGCATGCATATATTAATATTAATTATATATTACTATATTAAACCATATTAAGTGTCAAATGAAGACTCTTATTAAAAATCTTGAACTTTAGAAAGAACCTTTGGAATTTGTTTCTAAAGCAGGTTACCTATTTTAAATGATTTAGAAGTCATGAAATAAATAAAGATTATTAAAAGTTTCACAGTTTTATTAAAATATACCTGACAATATTGTTTCGACAGCTATGCTGTCATTATCAAATTTTGTAAATCCTAATGAGTTTTTGATTCTAAAAACTTATAGCAAAAATAAAGCTAAATTTTCAGTCAAAGTTTGTAACAAAATTACAGCAGAAAAATTGAATAATTTCAAACCACAAATTTTAAAGACTATTAAATAATGTACGAGATTTTAATTGAGAATATTGATAACTTGAATTATAAAAGAAAATAGATATTAAACTGTATTAAATTATTCTAACTTTGATTTAAAAAAAATGATAAATAGAATATTGAAAAAAAGAGTAATTCTTAAATTTAATAACTTTGGAACATAACTAATAGTAGGGCAGCCATGACAAATGATCATAGTAATCGGTGCCATGAGGTATGAGGAATGGACAAAAATCATAACTAAGATTGCATTAAGCAGAAATTTTTTTATCAAAATATGAATAATTTTAATTTACAATTTTATACCATTAAATAAAAAAGCCAATCTTTAATTGAAACAAAAGTTAGATAAAATCTCGAATTAGGTCGTATAAAGTAAAGATTATAGAAATAAAACAGCCTGAGAAATTTAGTATTATTTTATATCATATATTAATTTGAGTTTTAGAATTTTAAATTATAAATCTTAAGGTAGAAAGTCACCCAAATCTAAAGTCAAGCTAGCTGCTGTATATGAATAAAATCAACAAATTTTAATTCACATATGAACATTATAGAAAATTAAAAAATTGTTTATTTGTTGTTTAGCACACAAAAATTGTCATTTTAAATCAGAAAACAAATTAATAATGATAACATTGTTGTTCGCTTTACTAGCGTAGTATACATTGATGCGTAAGATTTGGCAACGCAATGTACAATCAGTATTTGACGTAAAACCAAAGTGAGGTTAGAGTTTGGTAAAAATTATTGACTGCTGCACGTTAAATAGTTTTATGAGGTGTTATGAATATGATTGTGACCAAAAATTATTTTTTGATGACATCATAAAAGAACAAGTGTGTGGTATAGCCTCAATTTGGTCGATTCGCTGCCCTTCTTACCAAGTTGTCAAATACGTTCACAGATCAGAAACATACTCCCCCAATGATGATTCTACAAAACGTCATGTTTTGAATATAAAACTTGCAGCAGGTAGAAGATTCTTAATACTATTTCCTATTATCATTATAATTTTTTGTGTATAACATTAATTAATCAAAAATTGATCTTCAACGATGATCGATGCCGGTATTGGGGCAAGTCAAATCAACGCGATTCTCACATCACTTGACATGTCTGCTGTGAGCAAAACAACGTTGAAGCAAGCAGGAGATATTATAGAGAAGTCAAGTAGCGAGAAAAAGTTGCGAGAAAGCTTTGCTTCAAGAGCGGGAACTAACAATAAAAAGGCCGTTGTAAGTTTATCACTGTTTTTCAATATTGCAGTACAGAACTTCGATCCTATTTATACACATATAAACGGTTAATAGTGAACTTCATATTTATTCACTTAGTAATCAAAAATTAGACTGATTTGTTCACTCAAAGTGTCTCTTTAATATAGAGCACGCACTCAGTAGTCCGCGACCACATCGCCGAACCACGTCTGGGATCACGTACAAGTAATGAGAAAATCAATGTTAATACAATTTTCATTTTATTTCATTCAATTTTATTTATTATATTTGATTTCATCTATTTAATTTATTTACGTATATCATTATTTTCAAGTAATATAAAAAATACCAACATAAATTCATCTAACATATCAAATTTGAATTTCCGCACGAAGCAACGTTGCCAGATCATATAATAGGGTTTTGCATGTGCAGGGACTTCAGTCATCAGTTTCCGGTTACAGCTGGAATACAAGTTTATAATCGAAATATCTCAATAACTAAGAGGTAAACTGCAGTTTTTTTAACGTCAATATAAAATACAATTTCTAAACTATTGTTACATAGTTTTTCATATACATGGTGAGTTGTTTAAATATAAAACTTTCAAGTTGTTCTTGGGCATACTGTGTGAACCCATATACATCAATGTATTTGACTGCAACTTTGTTAATCGTTTTCTCGGCATATACGTGGTGAAATGCAGTTTTTCGGGTATCAATCGAAAGAGCAACATTGAATTTACCAAATATACTTAAATTATGTATTTCTTGAGTTGTAAGGTTTGGGTGACTTTCTACCTTAAGTGTATACAAGTAAATTTTAATATTTTATGTATATTAATCTAGCAGCTTTGCCCGTGGCTTTATTTGCATGTCATGGACACTTGATTTGTGTAGTCGAATAGTTGATTGTATGTTTTAAAATGTGTTTGGAACTAATTTATATAAAAATGAATTAGGACATATCTTCTATGCTTTGTAAATAATTTTTTAATAATAAACTATTAAGCCATTCCTGACCTTCTTCACCTGAGAATAACATCTAAATAAAATCAAATAAATTAAATCATATCACTGGTTGTGGCTAGCTCAATATTTAGTGCAAAAAGATATTTGGAAACGTAAGTAATTCAATTTCAAATGTGTGCAATTCAATTAAAATGTATTGAGATGATATGGAATCATCTGATTGAAAATTTACTTGACGATTTTGATCGTAAACACAAATATAATTATTTCATGCAATAAAATAAAATAAAAAATAGACATGCTAGGATATTAGGTTTATTTAATCTAAAAGCTACATGTTAGGTCACAGATAGATTTATCAATTTTTGAAATAGAAATTATAGTAGGACAAATTTCATGCAGACGTAACCTCAATTTTTACATAAAAAGTCTGAATTTATAAAAACGATATCAATCATTTAGATTGTTTTCATAGTAATACATGTTTAATGCAACCCAAGTCACATGTTAGGATGGTTTTTCCATTTTTCTGGAAGATTTTATTTCCTTGATTAGACCTGAGTTTAACGATGGATAATGTAGGGAAATTCTTTCTGTTTCCCATGCGACTGATTCAGTTTCGGGATTATATTTAACTAAAAATATGTAAATTAGGTCAATATTGCAATGACTACATTAGCACATTAAACTTACAATCTCCTGAATTCCAATAAAAAGTATTAACCCTAATGAAGGTATCGGCTTTGCTGATATGCTTCGATTCTTCCAAATATTGATTTTAATATAACATTTGACACCGTTGTTTGAACACAAGCACTTGGAGGACTGTATGCTGGACAAGTTTGACTATAATTTAATTTCATTTATGTTGTTATTTGTATGGATCTTGTCTAAGCATCGTTGAATGTCTAAAATCGTAAATTTTACATTTGAATTTTTCTTCTATTGTAAATATTTTCATATGTAAATTTTATATGTATCAGTTACCTAGTGTAGTTATGTATTCATTATTTGTAGGATTGAGCTGCAGATCATGTGTATCCATGTAATTAAGTTTTAATGAGATTTTTTCATCGTCAATCGTTTTTGTTAATTTTCTCAGTTATAATTAATTTTAGACTTTAAATGTCTCATGTTGTTTTCATCATTATTTTGCAAGCTACATTTCTATCTTTTTAGATTTAAGATTAGTGATAATTATAAACATTGTTTTTTGATAGTGACGTCATAAATGTAGCGTGTAGATTTTGTTTTTAAAAATTTGACATAATCGTCAATTGTTTTTGCTAGAGTATATAAAAAGGCCAGGAAAAATTAACAATTTCAGTTTATAAAACGCTTTGGTTGAATCCACGCTCGATTCAAGATCAAAAATCTACAAAATAAAGTGAGGTTAACTGATAACCATATGTTTTTATAAACACACCTCAAATGTTAACAAACTATTTATGACATAGTTACCTGAACATTTAAAACAAAGAAGATTTATTTCGTTCTTCAACAATTGTATGTAATTGTGAACGATTTATTTATTAAATTAAATCAGGAAGATTTTGTTTCCATTGTTGATTTTGGATAATTGATGGATTTTCATTCTATAAATCAGCTGTGTGAATAAATGCAGTATTACCAATTGTAAAAAGATTGAAGTGGATCTCGCCGTACCTTATATACAAGGTTGGTCAAAATAAAAGGATTTGGTTAAGTTTTTCATATAACAAAATCATAAAGACAATCTTAATAAATTCAGAATTTTAATATATTAGAATTGTAAATATCTTTAACTGATAATTTTAATTGATGTCAGTTTGCTCAAATGGAGAACAGTTATAACCCTATGTCAGGTCAAGCTCAAGGAAGACTTTCCTATACTTTTTACTGTTCTGTTTTAAATAAATCTTTTACCTTTTTTTTAAATTAGATTTTTTTAAATTTTCATTAATAAAAATAAAGACTGTGTTTTCAATTTATCTATGAGTTTATTTGATGTGTATATACAAGCATCCATTTCTTTTTCTTTTCACATATAGAATTTAGTTTGCTGTTGTCCAGTTGCGGAAATCCAAGTGTCTTGGTAGTAAGTTCTTTTATTTCAGGTATAAGAATCAATAAGATTTTATTATTTCATTTATCTCATGCTCTATCGAATTAAACCTGAGTCAGTCCATTGGGGGAAGGAAAAAATATTGGGGTTATATTTTTTTATTTATTAAATTTCATTGCATATTAAATAACATTGCCTATGTTAATGGCAATAAACGCAAAATTATATTTTTTATAAAATATCACCTCAGTATTAAAGTTTGACAGTTCTAAGATGAATACCTTAATTGACAGTAGTAGACACTGTACCATGGATTTACTATTAATATATAGCTGTAAAAAAATCATTGGAATTGAAAATTAAAGTTCATTAAAATTAAAATTTAGAAATCTAATTTGCAATTAATATTTTTTTTTATTTACAGAACGTAACCAGTTCTGTTCCACGATCAGAACCAATTACCATGAAAAGATCGGAACACAGACAAGCTGACATTGACATCAGTTCTCTCTCACCACCTTCGGTATGTACATATACATGGCACATTTTTTCAATTTTCATGCATCTTGCATTGACTATATAACCTTTTACTCTTCTTATTATGTCTATAAGGTACAATTTGTAATTGGAACACCACCTGGTGGTGGTCGAAGAAGATCAGCAGCAAATAGCTTGTGTGAAACCCCACCGAGCATATGGCAAGTTTCACCAGTATCAGGTAAGAAAGAAATCAAATTTAACTTATTACGTAACTTTTTTGTACACTTTTCATAGTTACTCCACCACCTCCACTCTGTGGACCTTTAGCGAGAGTACCAATTCTGAGCAATCCAAATTTAACGATCGAAAACAACAACCTCCAGAAATCACCTATTATGCCTTTTGGTAGTACGAGAGCACGAACTCTGCCAGAAATCTCGGAACTAAGTAATTATCAACCGTTATTTAGTGATAACTTTACATCAATGGATTATCCACTTCCTTTCGAAGCACCCGAACTACCCGAAGAAACACTCCTTGAACGAGAACATAATGAGGCACTTGCCAAGATAAACTTTGCATTGGCGCTTAGTAATTGCATTTTGGATTTGGTGGCAGCACGTGCTGCTCCATTACCAGCGCTCGTTGATGATGCAGCCACGAAAACACAACCACAGACTGAAATTGGACGTAAGGCTGAACAGTTGGTATTGTTAGTAAAGGTTTTGCAGTTGTTAAGTTCCGGATTGGCATACGGCACTCAGCAATTGCAGACTGGAAATTTGAGACTGAGCAGTACTGTTAGGCAAGGTAAAATAAACCTATAAAGTCGTTTTAAGTGTATAGTATTTTTTATTTTGTTTCCAGTGATGTTATTATTAAACTCTAAATTCCGATCGACTGGAATTGAATGCAGGAAACTTTTAAGTAGTGGAATTATAAATAAGGCTGGTTCTACTTCCATAACAGCTGAGAAAATCTTGTATAATCATGCGATGCAAATGGTAAGTTATTGTTGGTTGATGTGTCGATTTTTTCTGTAAATAAGTTCGACTTTTAGTGTCAATCCGCTGCTGTGGACGAACTGTTCGGCAATCCAGCCGAATGTTGTCAAAGGTATCAAACGGCTCAAATATTATTGCATAGCCTTGCACAGCAGGTTCAAGATCAGAGGGATAAAGATTTGCTAACTAGATGTAAGTAGATATTTACAAAAGTTATTTTTTGGAAATATTAGTAATGTATGGAGATAGCTGAGCTTTATTTTCAGTGTTCAATTTTTCTCAGGATAGTAATCCAGAGTTGCCAAAGTAGTTCCCCGGCAGGGAACCAAAAGTATCTGTTTTTGGTTCTTTTGTGTTAACAGCTATTTTACTGCACAAACCTATTCAAAATAGTGGGTAGAGCAATATATGTAGTTGCGTACTAAATCATAGTGACAGTAGAAAAGTTATTAACAATTTAAGACGCCATCCACCATTTTCTAGGAGTTTTTGATGATATATGATTTGTTTATAATAAAAATAGCTACAAAATGGCACCGGTCCGATTGTTATAACTGAAATAATTAAGTTGCAAAATCGAAGAAACTGCCAAAATCGCGTATGTTTTTTAAGTTGCCATAAAAATTTAAATAGTCAACCAATATTGATGAAACTTACGTTAAGTATAGTTTAAATTATGTACAATAAGCACTCAAAATCCGTATGCCAGGTATGCAAAACTTTTTGTTTAACAAGATTTTATAAATCTACTGCGCCTAAGACTTTGGAAGTTTGCAAAAGCTGTTTAAGATTTTATAAATCTACTGCGCCTAAGACTTTGGAAGTTTGCAAAAGCTGTTTGAAGGTTTGCATACTATTGCAAATGTGCATATTGCGGTGATATCAAATCACCGTATTGAAAATTTTAACGACCGAACTGAAACGCTAACACAAATATTTTTATATCGGATTTAAATTAAAAGAGGGACATGCTATGTCATGGGCATAATTAATATAAAGGTTATAGATAGGACCACAGTTAGGTTCATTAATGTTTAAATTAAAAACTTAAGAATAAAGACTTCATGCAAACATAACCTAGCTTTCTCATGCATAATAATAATAGGTTTCATTTTCAGAAAAAGGATATCAATTAGTTAGATTGCTTGATCATAGGTACGTTATAGGTATGCAACCCATGTTACTTTGGGACGGTTTCCCACTTGTTAGGAAGAAGTAATTTCCATATTGAAATTTACATATTACGATGTTTAACGTTAGATAGATTTTTCTATATTCCAGGAGACCAGCTTAGTTTCACATTGCTAATTAGCTGAAAATAGATTAATTAGGTCAATCTTATTATGACTTATACAATACAATTAATTTTTGAATTTGTTTATAAGATTTCTTGTCACTACAATTAATGAAGGTATTGAATCCTCTTGTTTGTGTTGACATGACTCTTATAGACTCTTATCCAGTTTTTCCTCAACATTGTTTTGATGTAAGTGTTTAGAGTACTGTATGCTGGACATTTTGAGCATAATTTGATTAATGTTGATTTTATATTTAAGTTGGAATCTGTATATGCATCAATTGGCTTATTCATTGTATTGCGTACTGTAAAAATCATGTTTATATTAAATTGTAAAGATGTTTATGGAGAAATTATTTGTATTACCTATATCATGTTTTTCTGTAACTAGCTTGTAAAGGATGAACCTTGATTTGTTGAACTTTATATGTAATTAGATCGTAATGAGTTTTGTACATTGTCAAACGTTTTTCTCGAACATCTTCGTTAAGATACATTTTGGGATAATGAATGTATTATACTTTATTGATCTTCGTTTCAAGGGCTACAATCCTATAATAACAGAATTAAGATTAGTGATAAAAAATATCAGCTGTGCCGGATTAGTGACGTCACGAGCTTACTCGATGTTTCATTGTTTTGAAAAAGTGTCATAGTTTTCTTTTGTTCTGGCATAAACTATATAAGCTGGGGCAAATTGTAACAAAGTCAGTCGATAAAACGTTCAACGCAAAACCCATGCTCGACTCCGGATAAAATATCTTTAATTAATTTGAGGTTAGATAGTTAACCATATGTTTTGATGTCATGTATAAATAAAGTTTAAAATTAAACTAAAAGTGTTACCTGGACAATCTTCAAGGATTAAAAGAAGATTTAGAGTGCGCGAGGTTTCGAAACATCACAATGACTCATCAAAATTTGCGCGAACGTCACCTGCGAGTACAGTGGCGCGTATGTTGTTCATTAAAAGGGGTTAAAAATATGTGCACATAAAATGTTATGAAAATCTCAAAGTACACTTTATAATCTTTAAATAACCACTTTCAATTGAAGGGGTTGGAGCTTAAATCAACTCACCTAAGTAGCAAAAAGATAATTGTGAGATATAAGCCTGTATATAAAATTTTAAGTTTATAAATGATTCTGGGTTTTCTAAAAGTTTAAATTTGATAATGTAATTTACTTCAGTGTTAGTAAAAGTAATAGGAAATCAAAATAAATGGAAAACCTTGCTTTTCTTTATATATCGACAAAATAGGGTATTTAGGTTTTTAGACAGTATTCGGATATAATACGTTCTTATTAAAAAAAGAAGTGATTGTAGAGATGAATTTTAATTATTTTAATATGAAAATATGTCTACATGTAAAACATTTGACAACTTATGTGACATAATTTACAACATCGTTTATAAAACAATCTGTGTGTTATATTATAATCCCATGGATTACAGTGTACTGGTGCTAGGCCCCGGTTCCTCTAACATTTCCAGTGGGGAAATACCAACATCTACATCGTCCTCAGAAAACTCTCCCTCTGATGTATCGTCATCCGAATCCCCAGTGTTTACAGTGAACCGAAACTCATTATCAATCACAAGCACAGCTCTCTTGGGTAAATTAGGCAACATCTGCTTGCGTACCCACAGCATGAAAGTTGCATTGTTCATGTCCTGGTGGTAGTCGCCAGATGTACTTCCTATAATAACAAATAATAATGTAAAAAATTCACAAATATTTCAGAGTAATATCACACCTGATTTGAACATGAGTAATGCATTCTTTACAAAATCATCTGCCCCGCCAGCATGCACCATTATTACACGTGCGCCCTTTCCAATAGGTTTTCTAAAACCGCGTTCCGAATCGTCACTCCATGTCTTCTTGTTAGTATGGCAACTGTTTATGTAGGACTCATCGGTAAATATTATGGGTCTTTTATCTTGTACATACTGCTGTAATTGTTCCAAGTACTGGATGCGCTTTAATCTTATATCATGTGATTCCCTTAGAATTTTACGCTTGTCCATGTTTTCTCGCCAGCTAAATATATAAATAGTTAGAATATGTAATAAAATGTGTTAGGTTCTTATAAAATAACTTACCGGAAACCTAACTTTTTTACAATCTTTCCCAGAGTACATAAGCTACCTTGAAATTCTATCCCAGAGTTCAGTATCTTATTACGAATTCCTGTAAATACCACGTTGCGTTATAAATACACCAATTAAAATAATTTGTTTCGTTTTATACCTTTTAACGTTGGGTGTCTCTTTTCAATTATATAATACTGGTGAATAATCGACCTGATGGTTTCTAATTCACCTTGCAGTAGGTCACTCTTCGGATTTGGTCTATTACCATTTTTCTTCGGACTGGAAAACTTGACTTTTTCGCCTGAAGCAACTTGCTTGGCTTCTTTCTTAATCTCACGATAACTGTTTTCCCCTATTTTTGTCGCAGCCAGAACTCTTTCTTTAAAACGAGTTACAGGAATTGTTACACCATCCTTAGCTTCTTTCTCCATAAGTGAGATGACGTTTGCGATAATTTCGCGTGCTTGGGAATGCAGAACCTTTCCACGTACACCTACACTGGACTTTGGCGGCATTTTACTTTTTCACGTTGAAATCTAACTACCACAAATATTTATGTGATATTCGTATCTTCTGCATCAGCAGTTATTAATTTACCTACGATTCGCAAATAAATATGCAGAAGCTCTGAAAAGAACTGTTTTTTAAACTGATTTCAACTTTCAACAACAAACGTAAACACACCTATAACCTCCAAACGCACACGCAACAAGACAGAATGGAAATATATGTTACCGACGCTACTGCATTAAGAAAAACATGCGCGTGCGACACAAATATTTTTATTTATAAACAAATTTCATTTGTGTTGGTTTGTTCAAACGAATGACCGTACTGATCCTATGTCAGGTCACTACAATTATTTCTAACGTTTGAGCAAACCTGAGAATTTATTTCTCAATTACCAATTGTATTATCTTGAATAACATTTTTTTATTTTGACGTTCCATTTGGATTTTTATTTTTGTTCTTTAAATAAAGTTTATGTGTTTTCAATTTTACATATGTGTTTAATTGATGTTAATACAAGCATCCAGCGTTCTTTTCTTTTAAATTCAGAGTTTAGTAGCAGTTGTCCAGCTTGCAGGAGCTTTAGTGCTTACGATATAAGTTTTTCTTTCTTTCCAGGCATAAAAGTAAAGAAGAGTCTCGTAATTCAAATAATTTATGCTTTACTGAGCAAACCTGTGCTAGCTGAGAGGAATAAAGAAAAATATCTGTGGTGTATTCTCATTTCAATCCACCGTATATAATGTATGTTTATATTTGGAACGGTGGATATATTGTATTTTATTTTATATTAAAAGATCACGCAATATATATAGCTTAAGTCATTAGCAATCGAACGCAATTTGTAAAATTTGATTGCATTTATTTTTGCAATTTTGGTGACGTTTTACATCTCTTCATAGTTTTGTTACGTTTATAAGTAATTAGTTTTTTGGTTCATATACATGGTCATTTATGAAATATTCTATCGGGTTCGAACAGAAGGCAAGAAAACACGCATGGAATATTTCATAAATGACCACGTATATGAACCAAAAAACTAATTATTTATAAACGTAGCAAAACTATGAAGAGATGTAAAACGTCACCAAAATTGCAAAAATAAACGCAATTAAATTTTACAAATTGCGTTCGATTGCTAATGACTTAAGCTATATATATGCATATTTGCAATAGTATGCAAAGCTTCAAACAGCTTTTGCAAACTTCCAAAGTTTCCAGCGCAGTAGAATTATGAAACCTGGTTAAGCAAAAAGTTTTGCATACCTGGCATACAAGTTTTGGGTGCTTATTGTACATAATCAAAACACTTAACGTAAGTGTCATCAATATTGGCTGACTATTTAAATTTTTATGGCAACTTAAAAACATACGCGATTTTGGTAGTTTCTTCGATTTTGCAACTTAATTATTCTAGTTATAAAACAGACTGGTGCCATTTTATAGCTATTTTTATTATAAACAAATCATATACTGAACTTTTTTTTGTAGTAAGCCATCCTGATGATCTATTGAAGAAAAACTCATCAAAAACGGTTGGACGCGTCTTAAATTGTCATTAACTTTTCTGCTGTCACTACGATTTAGTACGCAATTACATATATTATTCTACACACTATTTTGAATAGGTTTGTGCAATAAAATAGCTGTTAACACGAAAATACACTCTTCAGATCTCTATTGACTGGACTAAAGCTGTTTTTCCTATCCCGTGTTTAGAGACTTAATTAAAGTTTTTGATGTCTGATATTTCTTCTTTTTTACAGATAAAGAAAAGGTTGAGAAGCGCCTTTCAGTTCTACAAGAGCAAGGTTTCGTATACGCGACAGATATAGAGCTAAACGTTTAGTCTACTATTCATTCATTCATAATAAATGATTTCTCCATATTATACAGGTGATAATAGTGCTAAATCTAGATAAATGATGAGTTAGCTTTATTTAGGTTGCTCATTTAGGTCTTTTAATTACAAATTTAATAAAAAGTAAAAAGTAATGTTAAAATTCCTTTCTTTTGCAGACGAATTGTTTTTTGGCGTATAGTTTAATGTTTAGGATTATTCAAACTGGGAAAGAACTTGTAAAATAAATTTTTCGAAATTCCTAGTTTAGCAATGCTGTATATTATTGCCAACATTATCATTTGTATTAGAACGAGATGGTAAAATTAGAAGAATTAAAATAATTTATTTTCCTGAATTAAGTTTGTCAAAAAGCATGTAAATAGTTGAGAACGCATTGGTTTGATGTAATTTTGCTGTATTTTAGTAGTAGGTAAAGTGCTTTTTATTAACAGAAGGCTGATGTTTTCTCTTTAGAGAGAAATTGAAGAAAAAATGTTATTATTTATATGTAGATAATATTAGAGTTTGTAAGTATCAACAATCCAATAATTTCAACAGTTTACAATTATAAATTATTGTGAAGATTCTCAATCTGTTGTATCAAATGTATGTATAATGTATCACACTAGTGTTGCTATTAATATCTCATGGTTATTAAAGGTAAGACCAGAATCAAACAGTATTATGAAGACGTAATAATAAACACTGTTTGGTTGGCTTTAATATTAAAAATTTGTGGTCTTAGAAGTATACATAATAAAAATTTCAAAATAATTTTAGACTTCTACATTGTTTATTATACAAACAGGGTATGTCATGAAAATGTAAAATGGATGCTTCTGAGTAAAAGGATTGCTTTTAAATATTAAAATATTTCTAAGGCCACACAAACTCACATTATATCAATGTTTGATTTACCAATACTAATATAACCTAAATATATTATTTACATTGTATATAATGTAAATTAACTTTCCATTTACTATTACTAAAAGTAAAGGATAAAAAAGAAGTTCCATTATTATTATTATTACAGTGATCTTTAACAATAAGTTGTTTTAAAAATGCTTTTACTTGGAGAAGAAAACGTAAAATACAGTGGCACTCTAAAAAAGATTTGATTGTGACTCCTAAAATCTAGTTAAGCTAGGTTGATAGCTATGCATTTACCCGTTTGTGGCAATTAGGTTGATGAACAAGTATAATCACAATGTTTACAGTTATGCATTTTCAAACATATGTTTATCAGACAACATAATCTCACATAGCAGTATGTGATTTAACATCAACAGATCAATTCCAAAGCAAAATTTGATTTGATTATTAAAAATTAAAATTAAATTTCCAATTAATCGCTGGAAACATATGAAAGCCTAGCTAAGAACCTAACTTTACTAAGATGACAACAGAATAATCACGCTAATGTCAAAGAAAACACTTTGAGGTTAGAAAATAATAGTTCAATAATGTTGACCAATATTTAAAATATAGAATAAACAAAATTCAAAACTAATGAGACTAAAATTAAAACTTTCTTCTGAAACATCACAGGGTGGCCAGGGAACCTGGAAACCTTGAAAACCGGGAATTTGCACAATCGGGAAAAACCGGAAAAGAACCTTGAATTAGTGATCAAAGTCGGGAATTTTTTCAGGAAAAAATTTAAAAAATAAAATAATTTTAATAGTATGTATTTTCAAAAATAATTAATATTTTACGTTAATTTTTTTTTCTATTTGTGCGTCCAAAAGATTTCGTTGAATACTGGAAACAGTAACATTTTATTTTTTAAAGTTGATATAATTGTCAAACAGCTGTTCTTAAAATGTCAAACTTATTTACACAAATTTAAAAACCAAATGCAGGATTAGAATTTTCAGTGTTGCAAACTATCAAACATGTTAACAAAGTAGCCCTAAATTATGTTTACAATTAAGTTATTTTTTTTCTCAACGATTACAAACTAACGCTAATAATAGAAAAAATGGTATGAAGTATTCGTTTTATAAGATACGGTTTTAGTGCACACGTCCTCCAAGTTTACAAAACGACTTGCATAGGGGAAGTTTTCTAAAGGACAAATAGAAAAAATGATATAAAGTATTCGTTTCATAAGACGTTTTAGCATCTGTAATGCTTCTAAACTTGAACACGTTCGCTAAGAATGTATCTTATGAAAATTTACTATTTTCTATTTACGTGTCCAAATGAAGCCATTAGGACACGCATTTTGCGTTTCCAAAAGAATTCTGGAAACGGTAATATTTTATTTTTTAAAGTTTATAGCAATATTGAATAGCTGTTCTTAAAATGTCAAACTTATGCTGAATTTGAGTGGATGCACCGAAGATCCGAATCGGTTTAGTCAGCGCTAGTGCAGGCACATGATCGCATTACCGACCACCAATTTTACATCACTCCTTTGAGCATTATCACGTGAGTGTAACTATAATAATAATCCTAACCTCAGTTTTAATAACGTCAAAATCAAATGTAATTGTTTTAAATTGAAAATTAAATGTACCTATTAATATTCTTTAACAATATCAAAACAATTGTTAATTTTTGGTCCTTTTTCACCTTTTCCTATTATTAGTGCCACTTCATGCCAGGGCAACCAGTCGAATTTGCTATTATTTACTCTGTAAATTTGAAAAACAAATGCAGACAAATCTTATTTAAAAACTAACTAATAAGTTATTTTTTAAATGATTACAAAATAACCAAATAGAAAAAATAGTATAAAGTAAAATGTGTCTTATGAAACTAATACTTCAATATACTGCGTGTCCAAAAAAATTTATTTGAATACTGAAAACGGTAACATTTTATACTTTAAAGTTGATATCGCCACAGTATATAGCTTAAAAGATCCAGTAATTGCACTAGCTGTTGGCACCTTTGAAGTTTGGCGAGCATTTTTCTTTGCGCATAGTCCACGAGTTCAAAGGGGCGGATCTGTAATGTATAAATTCGGTGAGAGATTTGATTTCATAATATGGGAAATTTGAATTCATAATGCAGGAAATTTGAATTCATAATGCAAGAAACATAACTTAAGACAGTAAAACAAATAATAAACGTCGCATGGTTATAAGTTTTTAATTTGCTGGATAGATATCTATTTAAAATATCTTTAACTTGATCATTAAAAATTATTTTTCATCACATGATAGCTATTTTATTTAATGTTATTGCTACATTTGGTTAAATTATAAGAAGAAAATTCTTAATTGTACCTATACGTTAATTATGCATATTGCAAGTATTGCTTAGTATTCCACGTATTAATGTTATAAAAGAGGTAACTCAAATTTCAATAAATGTTTGATTGGGATGTTCAGATTAAAATAAATACAATAATATAAGTCAAATATAGGTTTAGTTATAGGAGGCCTGTTTTAAGAGAAGCAATTAATACTAATTATTAATGATAATCACTTTATTCAAATTACAAACTTATATTTACAATATAATAATAAATTTATTAGTAAGCTAAATCTTATGATAAACTTATTCTTGGGTTACGCAATTGGCACATCCCAGGGCACAACATGTTTTATCACCACACTGAGAAAAGCATTTAGTTGGACCAATTAAATTTATTTAATTCAACTAAATATTTAGCTAAATCAAATAAAAATTTTTTTGTTTAACTAAATATTTAGTTTAATTAAATAAATTTAATTGGTCCAACTAAATGCTTTTCTCTGTGCACTCATTGTGATCTTGAATTTCTGAAGTTTCTGTTCATCAAATCAAATAAATTTCGTGTTTTGTAGTGATATGGAATGATGAGTGAGAACGATGATTACCTACTATTACAATAAAAATGACACTAAAAAAATTATCGAAAAGCAATTAATAAGTGCCAAAAAAAAACTATTTTTAAAAAGTTCACTGAGAACTACACTAGTTAAACCTAATCAAAACTAATACTAATAAAATTATGTACAAACACAAAGTCCATTTATAGGTTATGTAACAAAACATGCGCACTCTTGAAACATACAAGTTAAAATGCAGGATAGAATGCAAGTGATTGCGCAGTGGAGACACGAATATTGTAGTCTACGCGCTGATTGAATTATAACCAGAAATGTTGGCGAATGCAATTACTGGATCTTTTAAGCTATATGCTTTGATATCGCTATTGAACAGCTGGGCCCGTATTCTTGAGTTTCAAATACAAATTTCGCATACGAGATGACGTAATTCTCTATTACCTTTCTAACATTTGATTGGCTAAGTTGCATCTTATGACGTAAAAATTATGTCATCTTCTATGTGAGACTAGTTATGCAAAACTCAAAAATATGGGCCCTGTTTAAATTTCAAACTTATTTCCGCTGTAAATTTAAAAAAAAAGCAGAATCTGAATTTTCCCAATTTTGCAACTAACAAAAACTCAACATGTTTTTCCTTAACAAATTATAAATAAATAAATAAAGATTTATTTAAAACAAAATGTAGGTAAGTTATTTTTTTCAAGTAATTAAAGAATAACGCAAATAGAAGAAATAGTATAAAGTATTCGTTTCATAAGACGTTTTAGCGCATTTGTTCTTGAACGCCTGCGCTAAAAACGTGTCTTATGAAACTAATACTTTAATATACTATTTTATAGAGTTCAGTTAAACTGATCCACTTTTGATCGTTATTTAGGCTTTTCTGGCAATAGAAAAAACGGCTTCAAGTGAAGTTTTACGTTCCATTATTATTAATTCTAAAGTAATAATTTGATCATCAATATGGGTATGTGTAAATTATTGAAGGAAAGAACCGGAGAAAATGATATTTTACAACCTGGAAAACTGGGAAAAAACTTTGAATTTAGAAATACCACTCTTGCTGGCCACCCTGTATCATGTTCTAAGCTAAAAGTGTTCTATTTTCATGTTCATTTTAATGTAGGGCTGCTATACTGGTGCGGAATTATAGAACTATGTTTCGATATGTCTGCCAGCAAATCAATTGTCTCGGTTTGCAAATCATTAATATAATTGTTAAAAAACTAATTTTAGGCCAGTAAAATTAGACCCGATGGGGACTGTTGGTGGAAATAAATGTTGGAAAGCGGGAAAGGGTTTTAATCGCTTTGTTTGACGACAAATATAAGTATCCTAGGTTTGCACGGTCCCTCGACTTGAGCTTACCTGAGGGCATCAAAAGAACCACGAAATCTTCAGACCTTTTTTAGTTTTTCGCTTATAACTCCAAAGCGGTGCTTTACAACGAAAACTTTACTATTACAAGAATTAAAGAGCGTTAAATTCTGCGTCGGATGACTATCCAACACTTTAAATTCGGTGCAGTGGTATGGTTAAAATCGATGGTCGAGAAACGACAATTTTACAAATTTTTGATTTTTCCCTCAGACCGGATGCCCAGAGGCTTTCCATATAAAAAACCCGTTGGACTTATTCTGATTGTTAATATAAGTCAAGAAATACCTAAGCTTTGATATTATAGAGGTTGCCGGATTAAATTAATGGCCATTCTTTTGTCATCCCCCATCATAGCAATTAGGTTTAATCCATATGAAGTAGTGCAGTACTAGTCGCTCGATCATTTCGAAAAAAGATAATTTTTTGTGTGTTATCACCCCATATGAATCATCATATGAAGTATTGGTAGCTCAAAACCACTGTCATTTTATTTTTATTCCATTTGATTGAAATATGGCAGCCATATTTGTTTCGTGGTGCACGACGTTGCTTGTAGTTTTTTTATGTAAACGTAAATCTTAATATCTCAAGAACGGTTGACCCTAGAGACCTGCGGTAAAAATGATTGTATTGCTCACATGTCGGACTACATTTTTCGTTTCTCGACCATCGATTTCGACAATACCACTGGACCGAATTTAAAGTGTTGGATACTCATCCGACGCAGAAGTTAACGGTCTTTAATTCTTGTAATAGTGAAGTTTTCGTTGGAAAATCTAATAAAGGTCCGAAGATTTCGTGGTTCTTTTGATGCCCTCAGGTAAGCTCGAGTCGAGGGACCGTGCAAACCTAGGATACTTATATTTGATGTCAAACGAAGTGATCGAATCGATCTCCCACTTTCCAACATTTATTTCCACCAACGGATGCTATTTTACTGGCCTATTTGTATAATAATGAATTTCTTAGTTCTTTCTATTTTTTTATTCCAAATGTCCCGATCAGCACCGCAGTGTTTATGGCAGCCCTAATCTAATGAGACTTTAATTGAATTCCTCCAAGATTTAAACAGTAGATTACTATGTAAAGAAAAGTAGTGTTTTATAAGAGTGTAAATTTGATAGTGTTTATTTAGAAAATCGAGAATTTGTGTTGTTCTTCTTTAAGTAAAAGACTTATATCAGAATGTAGCCTAAGAGAATGAACAACAAAATATCGTATTTTACTATTATCCATTTATGATTATTAGATAATAAATAGAATGTTTTGAGTAGGAGTTACTATAGTTATTACTACTATAGTATAGAAAGAAATCCAAAAATCTGTTTAATTTATATTTTCTGTTCTTAAATAGGTTTCTTATTGTGTGTTAATGTCCTGGGAATTATTGTATGGTATTTATTTTTGTTCGTTGCAGTTTGTTTAAATTTTACAAAAATGTAAACTAGTGTAATAAAAGAATAAATACATAGAAAAAAAAATAGTTTTTGATTTATTTTAATCCACTGATGACCACATTTAGGTAAACCGGCAAAAACTTGCTTTATAGAATACAAAATTTTTTCGAAAATTAAAACTATTTCAGTTTTTACAAATTTGTAGTAAGAGAGCGTCCCATGAAGAAATGACCATATAAAATCTGGTTCTGTGAACTGTGAGAATCTAAAAAAAAAATCGCAAATGTGACTCTTGTGTTGAAGAATTTCCAGTTTTTGGGTGTGTTCCAACAATCAATCAAAACCAAATTGTATTGACAGACATTGTTGAACTGATTGTTGGGACATTCTCAAATTAAAAAATTTTTAGAAAATCCAGCGTTTTAAAAAAATGTATTGAAATAAAATTACACAATTAAATTTCCTATAAAACGCAAAGTAATAGTTATAGATATTTCCTGTAGTTTGGACGTAGGTAGGTGTCAAAGTTATGCGTTATTCAGATATATATGCAGGAATTTGATTCCCCTTATAAAAACCTTATAAAAATGTACCAAAACAAAGTGATTTTTCCAGATACTAATTATTTGCTTTAAATAAACATTGTATATATATATATATATATATATATATATATATATATATATATATATATATATATATATGTGTATGTGTATGTGTATGTGTATGTGTATGTGTATGTGTATGTGTATGTGTATGTGTATGTGTATGTGTATGTGTATGTGTATGTGTATGTGTATGTGTATGTGTATGTGTATGTGTATGTGTATGTGTATGTGTATGTGTATGTGTATGTGTATGTGTATGTGTATGTGTATGTGTATGTGTATGTGTATGTGTATGTGTATGTGTATGTGTATGTGTATGTGTATGTGTATGTGTATGTGTATGTGTATGTGTATGTGTATGTGTATGTGTATGTGTATGTATATGTATATGTATATGTATATGTATATGTATATGTATATGTATATGTATATGTACATGTACATGTACATGTACATGTACATGTACATGTACATGTACAAGCAATCCATTCAAACCACAGGAACTTCCTCCTGGTTAACGAATCTTCCTTGGATTCTCTTGAGCTTACGTGCAACAATGAAATCGCAAGTTAATGTTTCTCCTGCAGAAATCCTGTATGCTACCCCTTTACGACTACCTGGAGATTTCTTTGAAGAAGAACAACTGGCTAACGACATGAACCTCCCTAATTTCATAGCCAATCTCAAACGTCGTATGAGGAAGCAGAAGCATTTTTTTACAAAAACGTATTCCGGTCAGTCCGTCCCCAGCAACTTGACCAACTGCACACACGTGTACGTTCGTAATGACACGCACACTCTGGGCATGAAAGACAGTTACTTAGGCCCCTATAAAGTGTTAGAACGGACAGTTAAATACGCCACTTTAGAAAATCACACTGGCCTTATCTCTTTAGATAGGCTAAAGCCTGCATATTTTTTAGATTAATTACTTTATAATGTTAAGCCAACAATGAACTGATTTCAAATGCTACGCGAAGGCATCTTTTTAAAACCTTTTACCTGTTGACTTTGAAAATTTGAACACTTCTGTTTTTTTTCTTTCTGTTTACAGGTTCCAAGAGTTGCCGTCGCAAGTTCCGTATTGTTAGTTAACTTATGTTTTTTATTGTACACTACCTAGTGGAGTTTTTGTAGCTGGAGCATTTTACAACTTTATTCAAGTTCCTTTAAAATACTCCATTTTTTCTCCAAAATACTATTCCGTATTTTTTCCTTTTCATGTATTACCATCGTTTCAGACCGGACGGGGTAATGTTGTGAATGGCTCACAACTTGCATTCATTGCGTAGATACGGAATGGTACTAGGCAACAAGAATAATAAACAAGTCATATAAAAAGTAAAATAAATATCTCATAGAAGTAAACTTGTGTTTTATTACTCCTACAAGAGATATATGTAACCATTAACACTACCATAGTGTATAAACATCACTACAGTACTTCTGTGCATTCATTTGCTTGACAGTAGAACTTTATTTAGCTGTAAAGCACCTTAAGTTTTTATTTTCGTTGGGCATACCTTCTAAAAACTTCCATCCCCTCATGTAGTCTACTACTAACTTAAGCAGAATTTGATTGTCGTCAAAAAAATAACCGTGCAGGTGGCGGCAGAGGTTTTATTAAAAAAGGAAAGTGAATATTTATGATATTTTGTTGCGGGACATCACCCGCTATTTTGTGACAAAACCATGAATGGTTACATCAATATTTAAGCAGTTCAAAAAACATTTAAAGTATGCATTTACATTGTTTCTTACGAGAACTCCTACTTTTAAAGTCAATTTTTTCAAAATAACTTTTAAAATTTAACAATGATGGCGATGACCTGCTTCTCTAAAGTGTTTATAAAAGCAAGTGGTGTAATGCAGCGTACGGTAACACACAGCAAACCAAGAGTACGCGTGCGGCAGGAAAGAAAGGATTACGGAGCGTAAGGCAAGTGAGGTGTATGTGGTCGGATTCTTGGATGAGACGGGAGTGTGTAAACCTGGGAAGGTTTACACTCAGTGAAGCCTGGGGTAGGAGGGAACGCTAGAGGGATGTTGAGGATGAGATCCCCAGGTTTATAAACAGTGAGGTCCCTGAAGGGATGAAGGGTAGGAATAAGGATGATGTTCCTAGGTTTGCATGAGAATTTTAATTTATACATTTAATGTACAAGACCCTGTACAGAACATGTTTGAGTAGTACACTGTATATAAGAATAGTATGTCATGCGCATGTAAATGGAATGCGATAGAACAATAGGTAATAAAACAACGTAGTGCGTAAGAAGTTGTTTTTAAATAATAACTCGGTCAAACCTTACAAGGTCTACACGCAGTCAGACCTCCAAAGGAAAGGAATGGTGTAAAAAATGAGACCCCCAGGTTCACATGCAGTGAGGTTTCGGAAAGGGCCGGTATGCGGGGCAGAACAGGAATTAGGGCTATAGTAAAGAGAACTTACTATTCCTTGATGATGGATCAGTTTGCTTAGCTGCTTACTGGTCCGGTTGGCTTCCCGGGAAGGAACTGACTAAAACGGCTAATGCACTCTCTTATATAGGTGGTAGAGGAAATGGCAGGGGTCGAACGGAGCTGCACACTCCAAATAAAAAGTTAGGGTAGGGACGCTTGCTCTTGCTTGAGTCGGCAGCTTACCCCAGCGGCTGTAGAACGCAACAGATGATAAGCTTATTTACTCTTACACCAATAAACAATAAAATAAAGTAATTTCTTTACAAGTAATACAAAACTCGACAAGAATATAGAAAATGAGTATAACAATTTATTTAGAAATATTTATAATGTCAAATGTAACATATGAGCATTGAACTATATCAGTGGCGTGCGGTGAGAATTTAGGCTAGGGAAGCAACTACGATTTTAAATTTAATATACCTAGGTACAGGCTCAGATCCACGGGGCGGGGGGGCGAATCTCCCCAAAGTTTTGGTATATACTTTAATATTATAGTTAAATAAATTTTGAACGTAAAAGTAGTTAATGTTTATTAAATATTGTGCAATATATAACATTTATAAATAAGTATACATAGAATAAAAACAAATAATGTTTGTATAGTAATGATTATTTATTTAAAACAATTATTTTCAAAAAAGGCCCCCCCAAAAATAATTCTCTGGATCCGCCCCTGCTAGGTACAATAAAAAACCAGTGTTATAATTATTAAGCTTAAAAGTTTTTCAAAGAAGAACTTTTACACTTTATACTTATGTAATTTGTTGACTATTACTCTTTATCTAAAAAAGTACTATTATTTATAATACAACTCGATTTTCCGGTCGTTTTTACCAAAATACCTGGTGCAGGTTTTAATATTTGTTGTTAAATTTCAAAGTTCTGGTTTTGATTTGCCTTTCTCAACAATTTGTAATTTCCCTCCAAAACTGTATGCAGAAAAATCTATTGATTTACAAACTGAACAACAAAATCGTCGCGATGCGGTTGTATCGAAAGTACTCGAACCTTCGACCGAAGCAGCTGAATTTGTAGTCGTGACGATAATGCAATTTTAAATTTGAATACAGAACAAACTAAATAGAATTATTTGTCTTTAAAAAAATTCAACTTATATAAATTGAAATAATAAAATGTTTCAAAATACAGTCTCATTCGCAGATTTACATTTAACAAACACTAAATCGAGCAAATAACCAAATTATAATAAATAAACATGGACATGAAAATAATGTGAGGTTACTACGATGTACAAGGCACCCGCCGACTAACGAAGGCGCATATAAGAAGTGCAATAAGCAACGAAATCAGTGCTTATATGCAGTGTATGTAACACGTTTGAATCGGTATTCCCTATCCGCGCAAGTTTAATGAGTCTAATTTAAAATAGTACTCTAAATAATTATACTTTTTGCTGTACGGAATTGATATTGAGCTTTAAGTTGATTAAATATTACAAATTTAAATAAACGATAACCATAATTTTATAAAAATATTTTTGTTAGCATTGTTTTTTATTTTTAATAGATTCTTAAGGGAAGCACTGCTTCCATTGCTTCCATGGACCGCACGCCACTGAACTATATATAAATAACTGGAATGGATGCCTTTTGTAAATAGCCGAGACAAATAAAATTTTATGCAACCCGCCACAATGTAGGATCCTCATCCTTTTCTAACTCAATGATTCAAATTAAACATTTGGTCGCACACAAAATAAAACTTTACGTTAAAAATCAGCAAAAAGTTTCACTACGTGTCCTTATAATGCAGGTAACATAAGTTAGAAAGAAACGGGAATACTACATCCTTGTCTGTTGCCCCTGACACAACGTTTTCTGATTTAGCGTGCTTGCGCGTCCCTTCCAGTTATTTATATATAGTTCAATGCATATGAGGGACAAAACTAAAACAAAATAGTTATTTTTCAACCACAGGCTCTGGCTTTGGAACAGTGTATTTAAAAATAAGTGTTACAACGACCATTATTGTAATACATTTATTAAATTATGAATTTAATACATTTACAAGTTACAACTTTACAAATAAAAATCTCTGTAGAAACAGTTTTATGTATATTTTATATATTGGTCATTCTTTCTGAACTCAACCACCGGCTAAATCCGAAAATTGGCGCAACTTAGAAAGGTCGACGGGGGCTCATTTTAAAGCTTGAAACCTCTACTTTCGAATGCCACATGTCTCCTATATGAGAAAAATTTATATTTGACCCCTAAAACAGAGTAAATACATATCCAGTTCAGAAAAACATTTTTAAATTTGAAAAAATTAGAAAAAGAAATATTTTTTAAAATTTTTTTAACGCATCGCATTCTTCGTCAAAGAATACGTAAATTTTGTCCACTTCGTTTTTTTCCTAGAGTGCTTCGATTTCGAATAAAATTGAGAACATTTGAGGCCATTTTTGAAAGTTTATCATTTTTTTCATCGAAAATTGTGTCAGATAGAAACAAAAATGATAGAGTAAAAAATGCTTATTTTTACTAAATGAATTCGAAAAAACTACATGAATGAATTACAGACCGATTTAAAGCGATTTTGAAAATTACTGTTATAGGTGTTGCCTATCTATGGGCTTGAATAATATATTAATTAAAACCTAAAATGATGAAAATTTTCAAAATCGCTTTAGATCGGTCTGTAATATTTTTTCGTATTCATCGAGTAAAAATAAGCATTTTTTAATCTTACCATTTTTTTTCTATCTGAGGCCATTTTCGATGAAAAAATGAGAAACTTTCAAAAATGATAAATTGTGCTCAATTTTGCTCGATATAGGAGATTTTTTTCATATAGGAGACATGTGACATTCGAAAGTAGAGGTTTCAAGCTTTAAAATAAACCCCCGCTGGCCTTTCTAAGTTGCGTCAATATTTGGATCTAGCCGGTGGTAGAGTTCAGAAAAAATGACCCATATACAGGGTGGTCCAGACTACCCGTACACCCCTTTTAAAAATCTGGGGGATTAAATATTTTTAACAAGACGAAGGGTGATCTTACTAATGTCGATGTGCTCTTTCGAATGACCCCAGAATGGAACCCCCCTGATTCCCCCTTGTAGGGGGTAAGGGGGGCAACTTTGAGAATTTAAATGGGAACCCCTGAATTTTATTGCATATTTAGACTCTACTGATCAAAATATGAATAGTTTATTTGAAAAATTTTTTTTATCTTGGCAACAGGTGGCGCTGTAATCGCAAAAACGGCTTTTTGCATTTTCCGCCGTCTCTGGCATATTTACAGGTGCAAATAACAGTTTTTCATATTTTTTACTATTTTTTACTAAATAGTCTATTGTGGCTCACACCTAGGTTAGAGTTCACCCTCCAGTCCCATTCTTTTAAGGAAGGTGAGTAGTCTGGTGGGTGATAGGTTGGTCAGATCCTCCAGCTTCAGTTGCACTGAGTCAAACAGTGAGAATCTGGTGTGGTCCCCTGCGGGACAGGTACATATGACGTGCTCTGCTGTTTCCTCTGCCTCTAAGCATAGACGGCAGACGGTCTCGTCTGCTAAGCCTAGCTTATGCATATGGTGTTTTTACCTAAGGTGTTTTCGACAAACAGATTTTTTCTAACGTTGTGCGTGATAACAATAGTTTTTTTGCCTTAAATGTTGTTAGAATTTGTGTTCCACTCTAACAACATTTTCCAAGATTCTACTGGAAAAGATGGTTTTACTTCAAAACATGTCAAGCATTATAAAAATCTGCCAACGAGAATTTCACTTTGTAATTTGCTATTAAATTTCGGTGGTTATCTTTCTTTTAGCGTATAGCAATGAATGTTGAAATATGGATATCTCATCCACTCAGGCCATAAAGTAACAATAATTTAAACGAATGAAATTTTAAATTGTGAAATAAAAATTATTTATTTGAACAGTTGATTTTCAACAATTATACATACTATTTAAATAGAATTGCGAAATAAAGAATTGTAGCAAGTTATTTTCTGTTAAAATTAAATATTAAATGAGTACGATTTAAATATTATTTTGCCATATGCAGAACAGATTACAATTTAGAATGTTTTATCGATCGTTTTTATTAATTACATATGCTTAAAATAAATATTCAGATAAAGATTAAAAAGATTAAGCAATATCTAAATAAGTAGACGTTAAGGTTAAAAAACAATCTAGAAATTTCAGAAAAAAAATTGTTGTCACGTACAATGCAAGAAAAAAAATCTGTATGTCGAAAACACCTTAGGGAGAGAATTTCCTTTTTTGCTAAAAAAAAAACTGCTATTTGCACCTGTAAATATGCCAGAGACGGCGGAAAATGCAAAAAGTCGGTTTTTGCGATTACAGCGCCACCTGTTGCCAAGATGAAAAAATGTTTCAAATAAATTATTCATATTTTGATGAGTAGTATCTAAATATGCAATAAAATTTAGGGATTCCCATTTGAATTTTTAAAGTTGCCCCCCTTATCCCCTACAAGGGGGGTCAGGGGAATTTATTCTTGGTGTCATTCGATAGAGCACATCGACATTAGTAAGATCACCCATCGTCTTGTTAAAAATTTTTAATCCCGCGCATTTTAAAAGAGGTGTACGGATGGTCTGGACCACCCTGTATATTCTACGAATGGTCAGATAGTTTCTCATCGTTCTTACACATGTACAACTTTTATGGAAAATATATGATACTTTGTGAAACCTTTTACATGATATTGCTATGATATAACATACTTGATTAGTGCATAAATGCATATATGCAAGATGTGTTGCCCATCTGACAGGCGAAGACGTTTTGTAGATTGGAGATGGTTTTTAGAATTGATTTGTTCCCAAAATTTGATAATTTTGTTCGGTCAAATGAAATTATGCTGCCGTTGCTGGTTTTTTCAATATAATTAGATTTTAAAGCCATTTCAAGTATGGTGTACACCTGAAACAGATACAGTGCATATTTATGGATGTCTATGCAAAAGTTAATAGCCATACCTGCAAGTTTAATCAATTTTCCAAATTTGTAAAGTTTCTTTGCGCATCAACGATTTCAGTAATTTTATCACTATTTTGCTTTGTGCCAAGATTAATTAACCTGTGAGTGCAGATATTTTATTGTGATATTGTAAAGCAGTTTCTGCAGCACGTTTGAGATGTAAATATTCTTGTTTGCACCTTTTCTTAAAGAAGGTCTAGGGTTTTAAAGATCATTTTTGGTCGCATGGTATTCTAAAAGTGTAAAATTTGAGATTATTTAATAATAATAATATATTTATTCTGGATAGTAATTAAATACAGAATCACAAGGAGATGATTCAGCATAAGCTGCTCTTCCATCATCCCCTTGGAGTACAAGAACAAAAAATAGCAGGATTACACAGATAACACAATCCAAACAGAAAACAAAATTAGGTAAATATGAAAACGATAGTATATATCAGTATACATATATAAAAATAACTACATAGAATGAATTACATAGACTATTTACGAGCTGGTATATCAATTGGGTAATAGTAACTTTTTGAACAAAGCTTTTTTAAATTGTTTAATAGCTAGCGTTTTAATGGAAAAGGGTATCTCATTATAAATGTTTGCGATAGTATAAGTAAACGAACGTTGATAAAAAGTAGTATCATGTCTGGGAATCTCAACAGAGATTTAGTGGGTTGGATACCTAAAAATAATCAAATTTGTAAAATGGAATATAAAGAAGGATTGCATATAGAAAAAAGGATGTAATTAGTCAAATTAGTTTATTTTTTTTTTTTTTTTTTTTTTTTTTTTAGTGGTAAAGGCGGCATCAACTGCTAAGGTTATTAGCCGCATCAGCAATATTAATATTAAACATATATAGTTCAGCAATGAACAATTTCACAATAAGATTACACTAATGGTAGTAATGGTCGGAAAGGATGGTAAAGGAAAGGAGGGTAAGGTCATATCAGGTTGTAAAATCCAATGTAAATATATATAAAATAAAAGTGTATAAATAAAATTTTAAAATTAATTACAAATTTTGCCTAAATAAACGAACAAGTGTAAATATCACAGTCGAAAAATTACAAATAAAGTACGTATATAGTGTAGATAGAGTACGAGTGTAAAATATATCTAAAATATCACAGTCCAAAATCATAAATAGATAAAAGTGTAAAGTATACATGTACACATAAAGATTACTAGGTATAACAAACGTTTAAAGCTGTAATAAAATCCCGATTGACCGGAGATACTCAAATAGTCTCTCGATGGAAGAGGCTGTGTTATTTAGTGCCTCTGTTAGTGTGCGAGCTATATTGAAGCGCTGCCTATGTTGGGCATACTGCGCACACTCGACTAGCAGATGCTGTACAGTAAGCGGCTCCTGGCAATGTTCACAGATAGGAGCAAGTTCACCGCGAAGTAGATGCGAGGAAGTGAGACGGGTGTGCCCTATACGCAGTCGGGTGAGAATCACCTGTTCTTTGCGTGTTAGGTTAGTGGGACACACCCATTTGGTCACGAAAGGTTTAATACTTAGTAATTTGGAATCGATGGATTGCCAACTCTGCTGCCATTCCGCTAACAAGCATTTTTTTGCTTTGCCCTTGAAATCTGATGCCGGCATACGAACCATGTCTGGAGGACCTTCAGACGATGCGGCTTGCTTTGCTAATTGGTCAGCTTGTTCGTTTCCATCGATTCCTACGTGACCGGGTACCCATATCCAAACAATAGTCTTTCCCGCCATATACAGCCTATAGCGAAGGTCTATGATACTCTTTATAATGGGCCCATCGGAAAAATTATTAGACAGTGACGATATTACAGCACAGGAGTCTGAACAAATAATAAATGATTTTTTACACGACTTTAAACAAAATGATAGTGCGTGAAAAACGGCACAAAGTTCTGCTGTAAAGACGCTGGATTCGGAAGGTAATATCCACGACCCGCTAAAATCTAGACAATGTATTGCACACCCGACACCATTAGGTGACTTGGAGCCATCTGTGTAGATGCATAAATAATCCATGTAGTGAGACAGGAGTTCTCGGAATCCTTTACGGTATTCCTCAGGGATGGTTTCCTGCTTTGGGTAACGCAGTAGATCAAGACGACAATTTGCCGGAGGAACAACCCACGGAGCTACATGGTTGTGGTCTATCTCATAAACTCCTGTCATATCGATCCTGATCGGGAGTCGGTCCAACACCTCGATAGCTCTAATGATAGTTGGTCTGGTGGCAGTTGGGAGACGATTAAAGAATCTACGGTGAGCGGGGTCATGAAAAAGATTAAAGTTAGGGTTGGTTGGACAGGCTGCCACTTTTATGGCATAGTTAGTCAGCAACAGGTCGCGTCGCCTCTGCAGGGAGGGAATACCAGCCTCACACAAAAGACTTTGTATCGGACTGGTACGAAACGCGCCTGTTGCCCACCTGACTCCTGCGTGATGTACTGCATCTAGTCGGCGCAAGACTGACTGTCTAGCAGAAGAATAAATGGTGGAGCCGTACTCGAGCTTTGATGCCACTACTGCACTGTATATTCGCAGTAGCCATTCTTTGTCCGCACCCCATCTAGTGTTGGCGAGACACTTTAAAATATCCATCGCCTTTCTGCAATAACCTAGTAGGTTAGACACTTGCGACTGCCAGTTTAGGCGTCGATCAAAAGTTAGACCCAGAAAATTAACTTCATTGACGAAACCGATTGTTTCGCCCTTGAGCGAGATTTCAGGGTCTCTGTTGCAGGAACGTTTCCTGCAAAAGTGCAAACCTTTGCACTTAGAGATAGAAAAGGTGAAACCCCTACTTTCTGCTCGGTGTACCAGTATATCGAGTGCCGACTGTAATCGATTTTGCGCGTCGTCAATGGAGGAATCAATAGCATACAACACAATGTCGTCTACATATTGGCAACCATATACGCTAGGACCTAGGTTGTATAGTAAACCAGCCGTGGATATTGTAAAAAGGGTAACACTGATCGAAGAACCCTGAGGGACGCCGTTCTCGATGGAAATCTTGTCGGAAAATGTGGTTCCTACTCGTACTCTGACGTACCTGTCCCTCAGAAAATCGGCAATAAAACTTGGCAGGTTACCCCTCATACCCCAACCGTGTAGACGCGCTAAGATACCATAGCGCCAGGTTGTATCATATGCTTTGTAGAGATCTGCAAACACTGCGATCATGTGTTGTCGCTTTGCAAAAGCTACTTGAGCGGCGTGCTCAAGTTGTACTAGAGCGTCAGTTGTAGACCGGTTCTTGCGAAAACCGAACTGGTAGGTATCTAACACACCGCTGTCCTCCAGAAACCAAATTAGACGCACGTTAACCATGCGCTCGAGCAGTTTACTCATGGTACACGTCAATGAGATGGGTCTATAATTTGATACTTCGGCGACCTTAGCACCATTCTTCGGGAGAGGCACGACAGTTGCCTCTCTCCAACTTGACGGATATTGCCCGCTACTGAAGATTTTGTTAAAAAGTTCAAGGAGCGTACGTTTCTCCGTCATCGGCAAGTGTCCTAGCATTTCGTATGTTATGGAATCGGGGCCTGGAGCGGATCTGGAGCAAAAAGACAGAGCGTGCTCCAGTTCTTCAAAGGAAAACGGAAGATTATATTCTTTATATTCCTCAGTAGAAAAGTCCAGAGGACGCTCCAGCTGAGGTTTTGCCATACGAAATGCTTCGGAATGAGAGTGGTCATTGCTGACGCTAGCAAAATGCTTAGCGAGTAGATTTGAAACCTCGCCAGCGTCGCAAACAACTTCATTGCCGTTCTGAATCTGAATAGACGTCGGCCGACTGTGTCGACCCCGAATGGTGCGCACTTTCCTCCAGACATCACTAACGGTAGCCTTACTGTTAATTGTCGATATGTAATCTGACCACGACTTACGTTTGGATTCCAGCACCAACTTTCGCACTTTTGCTTTAGACCGCTTATATTCCACTAGGTTGTTGGTCGTTGGGTTATTTCGGAATAGACGAAAGGCTCGGCGCTTGTCTGCAATAGCAGTTTTGATATCATTGTTCCACCACGGTACGGGAGAACGAGGTTTCGTGCCGTGGGTATGTGACTTGGGTATAGCCCTTGTTGCTGCTTCTACTATTGCAGACGTTATGGCTATTACACTAGCATCAACGTCCTTGGTTACTGCGGGGAGACGGACTGTCTCATCATATAGCTGCCAGTTCGCCTTATCCAGCAACCATCGTGGCGGTAGTATGACGTCGAAATTGACGTTGACATCAGGAAAGCTAATCGCTTGTGGGAAGTGGTTACTGTTATGAAGGTCTGGAATGATTGACCATTCTAAGCGTGGTATCAGAGAGGGTGAGGAAAGTGATAGGTCTATTGCCGTAAAGGTACCATTTTCGGTTACAAAATGAGTCTTCAGTCCGGTATTTAATAGACAAACGTCGTTCCGCTCTAAAATGCTTTCTACCATTCGGCCATAGCTATCGGTCTTGGTAGAACCCCAAGTGGGGCTATGGGCGTTAAAATCTCCTGTGAGAATAAACGGACTGGGTAGTTGCCGGAGCAAATCTTCTATATTGTCTGTAGACCAGGAGTCCCTACGACCCGGAGGAAGATATATGCAGCAGACTGATGCTGTAAAGGGGTGTGTAACTCGGATAGCAACAGCTTCCAGATCGCTTAATAGAGCGATCGAGTCGTATAGCACCCCTTCTCTAATAAATATCGCCACACCACCACGAACGCGGACGTTTGCTGGAGCGTCGCGACGTTCGCAGCTGTATCCTTTTAAATTGTAAGTGTTATCTTCCTTAAAAAGGGACTCCTGCAGACAGAGGAGCCACGGACAGTGATCGGCTACCAGCAACTGGAGATGGCTTAGATTGTTAATAAATCCTCGACAATTCCAGGAAATAATGTGTGACGTTTGTGTAAGTGTTGTAGTACCGTCCATGAAGATGAATTTAAAAAAATAAGTTAGAAGGTAACCGAAAATGAGAGATAATTATAAAAGAATAAATTAAGTTACGAAAGCAACTACGAAATGAAAAATTAAAAATTACGAACAAAGGCAATTTGCTAGCGAAGTTTGGATCTGGCCTTCCCCTTTGGCCATCCTCGCTTGCCTTTGCGAACCGTTAGAAATTCGCTCAGAAGAGAATCCTCGCTGCCTACCGAGATTGAACGATCCGGAGGTGGTGTAAAAGGGGGCAGCGAGAGAAGGGGGTTTTCAGACCCCTCTGGGGTAAAAGGTTTGGGTATCACTTGGGGTACCCCTGATGGTGGTATATCGGTTGAAGTGGATGACTCCGCAATATCCTGATATGATATCACCGATGGTGAAGCCCTGATCATCACTTGGGGTACCCCTGATGGTGGTATATGGGTTGAAGTGGATGACTGCGCAATGTCCTGATATGATATCACCGATGGTGAAGCCCTGATCATAGTACGCCTTTGATTATTCAGCGATTCCGTAAAGGATTTGACAAACTCGTCAAATAGTTTTTTAATTTCCGGAATAATGGCGTTTATCATACCGCTCTCCGGCTTGGGCGAAGTGTTCACGGCTTTAGCATACGACATTTTTGGGTCCGGAGGGTTCGGCCCAACAACCTCTCGCTTGGCTTCGGCATAAGATAACCGTTTCAAGGTCTTGACTTTTTGTATTGCCGTCTCCTGCTTATAAACAGGACAGTTCTGAGATCTGGCCGAATGTTCCCCGTCACAATTTACACACCGAACTGGTGTCTGGCAAGGCTGACCTTGATGAAGCGGTTTCCCGCATACACAAACTTGTCCACGCGTACACCTTGCAGCCGAGTGTCCAAACCGCTGACAGCGGAAACATCTTAGTGGTGCCGGGATGTAAGGCCTTACGGGCAGCGAATAAAACGCCACTTTGATTTTGTCTGGCAGAACTGTGCCAGAGAAAGTTAACAAAAGCGAACCAGAATTAATTAACACACCATCTCTGCGATATGACAATCTCTTTACTTCTGTAACATGGTATTTCTTTAGGGAAGCCTGTATTTCATCTGTTGAACAATTGATCAGATCAGAACAAGTCACAACACCTTTAGAATAATTCAACGACTGGTGTGAACGCACAGTAACATTAAAACCTTCAAACGTTGTCAACTCTAAGAGACGTTTCGACTGCTTGGCAGTAGCAGTTTCAATCAATAATCCTTCTTTAACCTTTCTAATGCTTTTAACCTCTCCTACGTTCGACCGAATAAATTTATTTATAATAAACGGATTTACTTTTGAAAAGTCGTCGCCCTCTCGTTCAACTATCAAGAAACTCGGAGTTATAGCGTCAATCACATTTCCAACATCATCTGTACCATTAGTTACAGTTTTCCTTTTCTTTGTTTTTACAGACACAACAGGCGAAACAACAGCTAGTGGATCATCCACTGCAATGGGGGTTTGAGGGGTGTTTATAGTGGTTTCCTCATCCACCGGAATAGGGTTGTTAGGGATAGGGATGCTTAAAGAGGAGTTTGAGGGGGTGGAGCCGGGAAGCTCCGATTGCGTAGCAAGGGGCACTTTTAAAACTTCATCTACTGTTAGAACTTCCATTATTTATAATTGTAATAAGGTATTTAATGGTGGGTGTAAGTGTAGCGTGCATGGTTTTCATTTCTTTTGGTGTTTGACAGCTTGAGGAACCAGCAACAGCCAAAGAATTCCTATGAACCCGACTCTGGTGGCCTCGACGGAGCCCCCCGCATTATACCGCAAGGTTCCCGGTCCAGGCGCCACCTGGCATTACGGCATAAGCGAGATTTTCGCAAGTTGATAGGGCAGCCAGGTCATGTTGGCTAGACCGACCCGGGCCCCTGTACTACCTTGCAGCCTGGGAGTGCACACCCCGGAACCCAGTTTTATCCGCTGTACCCTCCAGCAGGCGAGCCCAAGGATCCCAGACTGCTACTAATTCCCCACGCTGTCAAACAAGGAATGAGTGTGCGTGTTGGTGACCTGCCCGTATGCAGTGTATATGCGTGTAGTGTATATGTGTATGGGTTAAAGTAGAAAAACTGTATGTTTATGTGGTAGTGTGTACGGGCAGGTATGTGTGTTGGAACGAGGTGTACTGAGCTGGTACCCGTGGGGGCGCTACTCCCCAATGGCTGCCCGCTTTCAGCCACCCTGCGGGTAATTAGTTTATTTATTTCATGTTTAAATTTGTATCTGAAAACATACAAAATGGACGCCATTGTCAAGTTGAATTAAGCTTAATAGGCAATCAAATTAGTATTGTGATACATTATTTGGAGATAAAAATGTCCTTTACAAAACTAAAATAATAATTTTGGAAATTACTAACATTTATAAATAATGTATGGTTAAGAAATTATTTAGTTTCATAACTCCCAATTGTTTCTGGGGAATAAAACTAGAATTTTATTTGCACATGGTGACTTTCTCTGTATTTTCATATCATTCAAACAGCGTATATCTACACAGAGCATTTATTCAAAAAAATTGAAGTTAAGCGGGAATAATTTAAATTTGACAGATGTCAACATTTGAAGGTTATAATTTTATACGTCAACAGTTTGTAATAATTAAAAGTTTTACTAAAGTTAATAAGTGTTTAAAATATTCAACTAGTGCGGTTAATTAATTAAAAAGTGTGGTGGACATTCATATTTTAGCAATTTAATTTTTGGAAAAAATTGGAAGATAACTTTGTAACAGGAAATGTGTCAAAGTTTGTTAGTACTTGGATGGATATAAAGGAATTATCAATGCATAATTATAAATGGAATTACCTGATCAAGAAAATCACTGTTATCAATTATGGTGAAAATAAATTATCCAATATCATAAATAACTTCAACATAAACAAAAAATTCAATTTAGGAAAGTAGTGGCCATGGTATAATTAAACTATTGCCAACAACGTTTTACAGTTTCCTTTAATAAACAACAAGGATTGTAAATTATTTAAGACGCTAAATTTTAAAACTTGGATTTTAAGAAAAATTGAACTTCAATTATATTTTTTTATTTAAGTAAATAAATAATAAAAGAAATAATAAATAAAAAGGTAAAGAGAATTATACTGCCTTTAAATTTTTTTTCTTTTATTTTAATTAAAATGGTATCCAATTTTTTATGTGTTCAGTTATAAATAAGAATTACTTCAATTTGTGTTTTCATTTTTATTTGTTTTTTATTTTGGGTTATGTTGAGAGAAATAAATTAATCCATTCAAATTTTGTAATAGACTTGTTTGTTTTATTTATTTGTGTTTGGAAAATTTTTGCAGAGATAGTTTAAGTATTGCTTCAATTATAGCGACCCGCATGAAAAGAGTATTAAGTTATTAGTGGAACTTGCTTTCCATTTTTACAGTAAATATAAGCCGGTGTATTTTTCTTCAGTGGTGAAGGTAGGTGGTTATTTTGTGTACATTTCCATTGTGTATTGGTGGAATGTCTGTTTCTTGTGTTAGTCAAAATAAATCTGTGTAAATCAATTTTAAAGTCTTACCATTTTACCAATCATCATCGACTATATGCGAAGAATTTTCCAAATTTATTTAATTAATCTTCGACCGTTATTATTGTACCACCACCCCCAATATCATAGCAATATGTTATTTACGAAATTTCGAATGGCCATGAAAAAGATTTTGCCACATTTGTTACCGATTATGTATTTATGAATTTTTATGAAACATATTTCGAATGCTCATAAGTATTACCTATAGTTCGTTAATAATACTTATAATATTTTAATTCAATAAAATGTATTGCAATAACATTTTTTACGTTATTGTTTTACATATAATATCGAATGGTCAGAAAAAAGTTGTCATATTTGTTACTCATATATTGTAATTTGAAAAAAACTAAAAATACTGCATTAACTTTTTAATGAATGAAGAATATTTACAGTAACTACATTAATTAACGTCTAAAATAATTAAAACTCCATTATGTACTGTTAAATAAACGAACCTAAAAACTAATTTATTTAAAAACTATTTGGTTAAATTATTTATTTCGAATGTTGGTTTCTAAACTATTGGTTTCATAATGATCTAGGACAGCAAGGCTAATATGATACTACCTTTTTATTATTTTATGCTATACATTTATACTGAAAAATAATAATAAACTAGCATCATGTTAGCCTTGTTGTCCTAGATCATGAAATCAATAGTACATATATTCGTAATGAACATTATTCAAGGTATTTAGGTGTGCCTAATTTACATTGCGCTATTTCTGAGTAATTGTAACATAAATGGTTACTACTGTATATTAATTATAATCAACCCTATGTATTTTGTTGTAAATTAAATATTTGTCGTAATTTTCGAATAGATAGCGACACATGGCGAGCAGCTCTGAATTCAATAACTCATTTTTAAATAGTTGCACTGTTGTCGGATCGAGCTTTGATTCGTTACGAAACATATAGTGAATACCACTAGAATTTTAATAATTGGTTTATTATAATAATTTGTTAAATTGTATAATTAATAATTAATGTGTGTAGTCAATAAGTGCTGTATCAATGTCTGTGTCCATGTATTAATATTAACCTATTTTGTCCTTAAAAACTTTTTCCTTTGGTGCATGTTCACTTAATTTATCAAACAGATATGAAGCCGCATTCAACGTAAGTAAAACTAGTTTTTTCATTCTATTAGCATACCAACTTATTATTAGATACAGTAAAATTGAAATTATATCGGTATTCATTTCACGAGTTATTATTACTTAGATGAGTATAGTCAATTATTAACAATGCATGAAATTGTTTATTTTGATTTAAGGTCCAAGTGTACCAAAAAAATGTAACGGTACATTAAAAAAACTCTAAACAAACTCACAGTGGATTTACTAATATTGTGAATAACTGCATTACCACATTTAAAAAAAATCATTACAAAGGGGCCATTTAGACACCCAAATACGGTGCATAAATCTTAACCACATGATTAATAATCGATGTTTTTCACACTTTGGTTTTAAATTAATACTACGAATGTTAAAACTTGCTTACCTAACTTGTTTTGGAAAACGACGTTTATTAATTAAATTATTTCACATTTTTTACGTGAAAAATTAATTTTAGAGAAATTGTACATTCAAAGTTAACCAAAAAGATACCACTTAAGTTTCATAGTATTTGAACTAGTTTTCCAAAATTTTAAGAAACTCGTATGTCTAGGAACTAAATTATTGCAAAAAACCTGCTTTTTGCCAAAACCTGGGTTTTTGCTGGCCAGCTCGCATCCCTTTACATTTGTTACTTCTTTATATATCTTAACGTCATCTTCAAATATAAGACATTCACATTCACTAAACTGAAAGGAGGTGATTTATAAACAATTAGAAAAGCAAAGGTCTCAAGTTACTTCCTTGAGACTTACTACACCTGATGGTTTCAGAAACTCTCTGATTGCACGTCATGTATTTGCACGTATTGATATCTATTATGTAAATAAGATTTAAAGAGTCGCAGTAAATTTAACGAAAATCCAGTTAAATTTTTACTCAGTAAAATGAAAAGAATTAAACCATTACTTAATTTTAATTACAAATAATTATGTTGTGTAATTTGTTGTCGTAACTATTTACTTGATTTTGTATTTGTTAAATATATCAAATAAGTTTCAATGCAATATGATTAATATCTTTAGGGAATATTTATTCAATTTACTTAAAACTGCGCATATTACTTAGAACACAGGAAGAAAGAGGAATGTGGAGTTGTTTCGCTTATCTACAAGTGTAAATTTTTCATAAAGGAACTTGTTTCGGGATAGCAGATTCCACACACAAGACTTTTGTATACACGATATTTAATAAAGATTCTTAAAAATTGAATTGAATTTTATGAACGAAATAAAGTAAATTCAACTTATACATTTCTGGAAACTGTAAACTAATAAATAAAGATCTTAGATAACCGACAAAACAAAATGCTCAAATAATAGAGAATACCAACAACCCACAATAAAAAGTATTTATAATATGCCATTCATTTTTAAAATTCTTCATTCACAGGAATCTTGTCTGGAACAGCACTTGCCAGAATACACTACGTATCACTCAGATGATGTAACCCATGCTTTTTGCCTAAATCTTGATAATTTTACAAAAATAACCGTAATATTTATGAAGTTATTGTAAGCTATTTGACATATGTTCAAATTGCTAACAAAACGAAAAACAGCCCCCCCCCACCGCTGTTTGCCCTGTGGGCCCCAATGACGAAAGTCCGACGCTGAATATGTTGGTTTCCTCTAGTACCAACACAGTTATTACATACAAGAAAAGTATCAAGCAATATATTCAGAAACTAAAAAGGTAAATTTATCATAAAATCGATTTTTCTGTGAGATGAAACAATAAGTTATTATAAAAACATTCAGATACCTGTTCTATTTATACCTAGTAACTACAACTAAAATTGCCACCATCCTTTACATAACTAAAAATTTCAGAAACAAATTTACTTATCTTGAAAGAAAATCATTTAAAATGTGAAAAAGAAATGATACGAACAAGTTGACAATTAGACTTGTTGAGCACGGCTGAATCGCACACACACTCCCATCTACACTTATGTAACTCTATGGAACGCAGACGCTCTGTCTGCGTGTGTTCCTTTTCCCATTCGTTTCTAGGCAACAGGATCACGCCCGGAGTTGCCGGAGTTTTCCGGTCTTACAGTGTGTGTCTGCCTGAATGCACACTCACTTTTATTCTAGGTTTTCCAATTCAGAGTTTCCAATTTTGTTTTGTATTATTCGTACCTACTAAGTTGTGTAACACGTCAATAAGAAGAAATTTGCTCCTTTTCACATTGGCAAAGAGAAAAGTTTCTTTCCCCTTTGTTGCTGTATCCAACCTATTAATATTTTTCGAGCATCCATTCTCATATATCATCTTCTCTTCGTCTTTTAGTGTGTGTGTTTTTTGCGACAAGCAAATGTAATAAAAGGAGCGTCATTCAAAAATTTTAGGTTGAACCCAAAAATGAAATGGATCTTAATCGTATTGCTTAGGATAAACAGTACAATGTAACTGTGACTCAAAAAAGTTTTATCTGTTAATTGGTCAGGAAAAAATCAGAGATATTTCAGCTTGAACTTGAAACATTTGGGGAGTCACGTATTGAGATAAGAAAAATGCAGCTTAGAAATAATGTTATCATCCCTAGCTTGAACTTTACCAAGATAGCCACATTGCTGATTTATCTAGCATGCATTTTCAGATGTCTTCAACATTTAATTCTAGTCAGTTACGTGCAAGACGTCCCTAAAGTTAGCGAAGCCCATACACCAGGAGAACAGGAAAGTATATGGGAAATTAGAGGCTAATTAAAGGCTAATTAAATGCCCTATTTTTAAATTTACGGCTCAGCTAGTTTTTCTAAAACCGCGGGCTTCGCTAACTTTAGACAAAAGTTAGCGAGACCCACATTAAAAATCTAATGTAGAATACAAAATTTAAAAAAGTAACCTGTGTAGAATTAAAGGCTAATTAAATGCCCTATTTTCAAATTTAAGGCTCAGCTGGTTTTTTTAAAAACCACGGGCTTCGCTAACTTTAGAAAAAAGTTAGCGGGACCTACATCAAAAATCTAATGTAGAATGCGAAATTTAAAAAAGTAACCTATGGAGAATTAAAGGCTAATTAAAGGCTAATTAAATGCCCTATTTTCAAATTTAAGGCTCAGCTGGTTTTTTTCTAAACCACGGGCTTCGCTAACTTTAGACAAAAGTTAGCGGGACCACATCAAAAATCTAATGTAGAATGCAAAATTTAAAAAAGTAACCTATGTAGAATTAAAGGCTAATTAAAGGCTAATTAAATGCCCTATTTTCAAATTTAAGGCTCAGCTGGTTTTTTTAAAAACCACGAGCTTCGCTAACTTTAGAAAAAAGTTAGCGGGACCCACATCAAAAATCTAATGTAGAATGCGAAATTTAAAAAAGTAACCTATGGAGAATTAAAGGCTAATTAAATGCCCTATTTTCAAATTTAAGGCTCAGCTGTTTTTTTAAAACCACGGGCTTCGCTAACTTTAGACAAAAGTTAGCGGGACCCACATCAAAAATCTAATGTAGAATGCGAAATTTAAAAAGTAACCTATGGAGAATTAAAGGCTAATTAAATGCCCTATTTTCAAATTTAAGGCTCAGCTGGTTTTTTTAAAAACACGGGCTTTGCTAACTTTAGAAAAAAGTTAGCGGGACCCACATCAAAAATCTAATGTAGAATGCGAAATTTAAAAAGTAACCTATGGAGAATTAAAGGCTAATTAAATGCCCTATTTTCAAATTTAAGGCTCAGCTGGTTTTTTTAAAAACACGGGCTTCGCTAACTTTAGAAAAAAGTTAGCGAGACCCACATTAAAAATCTAATGTAGAATACAAAATTTAAAAAAGTAACCTGTGTAGAATTAAAGGCTAATTAAATGCCCTATTTTCAAATTTAAGGCTCAGCTGGTTTTTTTAAAAACCACGGGCTTCGCTAACTTTAGAAAAAAGTTAGCGGGACCTACATCAAAAATCTAATGTAGAATGCGAAATTTAAAAAAGTAACCTATGGAGAATTAAAGGCTAATTAAAGGCTAATTAAATGCCCTATTTTCAAATTTAAGGCTCAGCTGGTTTTTTTCTAAACCACGGGCTTCGCTAACTTTAGACAAAAGTTAGCGGGACCACATCAAAAATCTAATGTAGAATGCAAAATTTAAAAAAGTAACCTATGTAGAATTAAAGGCTAATTAAAGGCTAATTAAATGCCCTATTTTCAAATTTAAGGCTCAGCTGGTTTTTTTAAAAACCACGAGCTTCGCTAACTTTAGAAAAAAGTTAGCGGGACCCACATCAAAAATCTAATGTAGAATGCGAAATTTAAAAAAGTAACCTATGGAGAATTAAAGGCTAATTAAATGCCCTATTTTCAAATTTAAGGCTCAGCTGTTTTTAAAACCACGGGCTTCGCTAACTTTAGACAAAAGTTAGCGGGACCCACATCAAAAATCTAATGTAGAATGCGAAATTTAAAAAGTAACCTATGGAGAATTAAAGGCTAATTAAATGCCCTATTTTCAAATTTAAGGCTCAGCTGGTTTTTTTAAAAACACGGGCTTTGCTAACTTTAGAAAAAAGTTAGCGGGACCCACATCAAAAATCTAATGTAGAATGCGAAATTTAAAAAGTAACCTATGGAGAATTAAAGGCTAATTAAATGCCCTATTTTCAAATTTAAGGCTCAGCTGGTTTTTTTAAAAACACGGGCTTCGCTAACTTTAGAAAAAAGTTAGCGGGACCCACATCAAAAATCTAATGTAGAATGCGAAATTTAAAAAGTAACCTATGGAGAATTAAAGGCTAATTAAATGCCCTATTTTCAAATTTAAGGCTCAGCTGGTTTTTTTAAAAACACGGGCTTCGCTAACTTTAGAAAAAAGTTAGCGGGACCCACATCAAAAATCTAATGTAGAATGCGAAATTTAAAAAAGTAACCTATGGAGAATTAAAGGCTAATTAAATGCCATATTTCCAAATTTAAGGCTCAGTTGGTTTTTTTATAAACCACGGGTTTCGCTAACTTTAGAAACAAGTTAGCGGGACCCACATCAAAAATCTAATGTAGAATGCGAAATTTAAAAAAGTAACCTATGGAGAATTAAAGGCTAATTAAAGGCTAATTAAATGCCCTATTTTCAAATTTAAGGCTCAGATGGTTTTTTTATAAACCACGGGTTTCGCTAACTTTAGAAACAAGTTAGCGGGACCCACATCAAAAATCTAATGTAGAATGCGAAATTTAAAAAAGTAACCTATGGAGAATTAAAGGCTAATTAAATGCCATATTTCCAAATTTAAGGCTCAGTTGGTTTTTTATAAACCACTGGTTTCGCTAACTAGATTGTGGTATGTCGTTCAAAGCAACCGGTGGCATTTCTGGTAGGTCTGATGTCACAACGTACATGAAGATCCCTGCAAATTAATTAAACATTATACTGCTATACGGTTATATATTCATTTGTAGTTGATAGCTCCTTAGATGTGAATTTAGTAATATGAAGACAAAATCATTAGGTTTTTAAAAAACCTTATCATGAAAACATCAAAGCGGAAATAACTAGTTATTGCAATTATAAGTTACATGTTTTGTTTTTGTCTTACCTGTTGATTCGATTTTTGTGTTAGCTTTGCCTTTACATTCTGACGCATTTACACAGTTTTGTTCATCAATTTTTGTTATTTTATGCAGAGCATTCCCAAAATTATGGCTGATGATTTCTCTGGATGGCATGGTAATATTAATAATGTTTTTAAATCGCACTTCACATCCCGAATCGCAGGTAGACGATTCTTTATAACTTGGACAATCTTGCATACTTAAGAGTGTCAAGTAGGATATATCAGTATTGCAATCGAGTAGAACCCAGTCGGCGTCTTCTTTAATTCTATAAGACTTTGTTCTTCCTTCAAACAGCTTTATATACAGGTTCATTCGAAGTCGGTATGTGTGCGAGCGTACTCCATTGTTTGCAATATCGTCGACGAGGTTGAAAAACTGATTATGTAGTGCCTGTATTTCTTCTCTTCTTTTATCATTTGACGATATTGTAAATAGCGTTATTTGAATTAGAGAATCCAGAGAACAAGTTAATTGGGCTGTGTAATTTCTAGAACCGATTTTCACGGAGCCGAGATCTGGATGAGAACCATTTTTAATAATGGGCATTCGTTCGTGTTTAGGAATTCTGAATGCCCTGGACAACTCTTCTTCGTTGCCCAAGTATCTAGCTTTACGTTTCTTAGTATTGCCGGCTTGGCCTCTCCAGTTTTCATATTCGTTGGACGCAATAATGTTAGCCCCATCGGTTGTGTTTTTGCATCCAAAACACAACCTTTTCTCGCCATATCCTTCGTCCTGATTGGGAATGGGAAAGGAACATTCAAAAATAATGTGCACAGGCTCAGAGCAGCGAATACATCGGTGAGCTCCCGTCGGAAAATCTCCCTTCAAACAAAGAACGCACTGGGTTTTTACAAAAGAAGAAAGTTTCTCGACAGTGTTACTCCTGAGAGTGTTATCATCTTCGGGAAGAATGCTGTGATTCGTTGTGCCGTCATCATTTTGAATGCCGTCATCATTTTGAATACTGTCATTGTTGATACCATCGCTGTTGCCTTGCGTAGAGTCCCCGTCGACCCAATTTGCGCGCATGCTTCTAACCTTCTCGGGCGTATACGCACTGTCAATTAACTTCAGCTTACCGTTTAGGTAATGTACGTGTTTCTCAACAAACTTGTCAACTCGTTTCTTCTCCCGTTTCTCGCCAGCACTGATAATGTGGTTTTTAAGTTTGTTAAACTCCCCTTCTACTGAAGCGCTTGAAGCAGGTATGCGACCGTAACCGAATTGATTTCTATATACGCACGACCATAAAGGCAAGTGCCTGATGTCTTTCAGCAGCTTATTCGCAAACTGCGGGAAGTAGTACGGATTCACTTCCGTCCCTTCTGCCATGACGGCGGCGGCCTCTTCGTTTATTTCTGAACCCCACTTAGTCCAAGTGTTGGTGTCGTTATTGTTACCTTCGGTTTCGTCGTCGTCGCAGTTTGATGCCTCTGCACTTGAGTCATTGAGGGCTTCTTCCATGATGTCGTCAATACTGGTTTTAATGGTTATTAGTTTTAACAGCTTTCCTTTGTGGATCTCAGCTGGAGTTCTTTCTTCGGGACTATCCACTTTGAAACCGCTTGTTTCCGTTTGAGAAACGATTAACGCCGATTTTATAATTTCCCGGGCATTCGTCAGGTCTGTGCATAAAACTAGTTTCCCCGTCACACCCGCGTAAAACTTTTTCACCAATCTTGGCGAACTATGCATAAAGTTTGTATAGATTTTGATGAAATGGGCAACATCGACCCTAACGTAGCATTTTGGAAGGGTGGCGAAGAAACTGTCTGCATAATCTTCAATCGTTAGAGAGCCTGCAAACGCTCTAATTATTGCAGTCAACAACGCTCTGGAGTAGTCTGTGACAGTTTCTTTCGGGTATTGCACCACAGCCCTGAACCATGTGTTAAGCCAATATAATATGAGGATCATAGTCTGACATTCGGTTAACATCTGCGTAATGGAAAATTGGAAAATGGCTATTATATACAGGAAAATGTGATTTCCAGATGTTCCATCGATATGCTAAATCTTTACCAAATCGCCAGTAGCATCGATAAATAAAGTTGTCGTTTCCTCTTTTGCATACAAATTATAAACATTTTTCTGATAATTTGTAGTGTATATCACGAAGAAAGGAACTTTTGAAATAGCCTGGATGGTAGCTTTCCCGTCATTGTCCCGCAACATTTCCAAGGCTTTTATTGGATCCTTGTCTAGGTAAGTCGAATCGACATATTCTTTCCTGGCGACGTGCAAAACACTGGCTGATGGCAAATGAGGAGGTTCCGGATCACCCGGCGACATTGTATCCTTGGCAAGATTTGCCCTATAGACTTCAGCAGAGATGGTGCCCAATTCTTCCCCAACAACTACTCTTCTTGGTTGACGCAAATTACGTTTACCGCAAAGTCCTGCGCCAATTTCTATGGTGACTGCGAACTTTACTACAGCTTTGTATCCTTCTAACCGGATGAAGAGGGTGCTTCCGCAGTCACAGTTTGCTATAATAAATAACATTGTATATTAAGGTATGAATGTAATATGAAGCTGTAAACACAAACTTTATTAAGGTTGCGCAATATTATAGGACTTTTATAATTTATATTCTAATCTTCAAGAGTAACAAAATCATATTTATTTACCTAACAAGTCAGGAAAGTACCTATTAAATTACAGGATGAGTATGCAGTTTCAGGACGAGCGAGCCCTGGAAGCCTACGAATCCTGTAAGGCACTTTACTGATGAACTCAATCTGATCAACATTCGCTACTCCTAGTAGCCAGTGATACAGTAGCCACTAAATCAAATATAATTATTACTATACAAAAAATCCTTTTATATAATAAAATAAACTTTAAAGTGAAAAAAAATCAAAATCGCAAATACGCTTTGGGGTGGGGGAAGGGATGTTAATAATATTAGGTATTTTATATTTATGTAAATGTAATTATTGTTTTTGATAAGCATATATTAATTTATATGAATAAAACAGATTCATTTTTTTAAAGATTTAAAATAGGTATTTTCTACCGGCAAGTAAATTTAAAAATGGCGCCATTATGTAGCGATGTTCGACCTTGGCGGCAGCCAAGATCAGATGTGGCGTGAGACGCTCGTGTATCATTTCATATCATCCGCTTTTGGCCGGCCATGTCTGCGCGTCAAATACCGGCAACACAACCTCATTTGACGAGCGCTCGCACGCTTTAGCTTTTGACGACGATTAATATGTTAAAAATAAAATAGAAATCGAATTAGAATTCTCGAATCAAATAGCACGTAGATAATAAAAAATAATAATTTTTAAATAAGATTGATATTATCATATTATGATGTTACGGTGTTATTATTCTACGATGTTATGATATTATGCCACATAAAAGATTACAATAACAACACAACAACAAAATAAAATATAAATATCCCATACAAATTCTCGACTGAAGTAAAACGTTATGTAGATAATTAAGAAAATAGTTGTTAAAGAAAATATGATAGTATGACAAAAAATGTGTCCAAAAGATTGTGAAACTTAGTCAGCAATGTAAATTTTTTAATGACACTAACTATGCACATACACGCCACTGACGCAGGGAAAAACATAATTTCACGCAAGTCAAACTTATTTTGGTTTTTGCGCCCTGTAATACCTGATATGAAATACCGTCTGAGCAGGCGTTTGCTTTTAAGGCGGAATGCCCGGTGTGGCCAACTTTGGGAATCAATTATGAGCTTAGTTCTTATCGGAGCGCGATGTACGTGGGCTCAAGATATTTATAAAAAAAATATCAAGCCGGGTACAGAAAATTTTATAACTAAAAGTTAATAAATCCAAAACGAGAAGTTAAATATTGAAGATTATTTAAATTTGAGTCTGTACCGGGAATTTTACTGTCCTCTAGTTTTCATAACTGAAAAATTTATTTAGAAATATTAAAAAATAAATTTACAATCTTTTCCCAAAGTTGGTTATTTTTGATCAGTGTGGTGTGTGGCCCGAATTTTGCTAGTCTCCGCCTATTCGAGCAGTGGTGGGATGAAGTAATACGACCTGATCGTTTGTGTTACCGACTCAACAATAATAAATTAATTCTTATCGTACAGTTTGACGGGTAAAATTGTCTCTCCTGAAATAATAAAATAAAAGGGAATATGAACTAAACCTTATAAACTGTATACCATTTAACATCACACAAATATTTTATAAGTTGTATTAGGTCTACTTTTTTGTATTGCCTATTTATTTGGAATATTTAATTAAATGGGGGAATTAATTTGTTAAACACACTTATTAAAATATGTGTGAATGTAACCTATGTACAATGTACATATTTCATTATTTATGGATGATCGTTAATTGATGGTAAAACTAAATAAAAAGATAAAACTTTACTAAAGCATACATACATATAGCAATAATTGACGTACTAAACGCAAATAGTTTACTTCTGTTTAAGTAAATTTTGTGAACCTTTACAAAATATTTTTCGTATGAGTAAGTAATTATTTTTCTAAATTATTTACCAAGAGTAGGATTAGTTCTTTTGTCAATTAAAACGTCTTGCGTTAGGGTCGTCTCATTGTCGCGGTCCTTTTCCCTACTTTATAATGTTCCGACAGGATGTAAAAGATTATAGATTTTCTTCAAAAATTCAAACGTTTTGTTTACTTGTGTTTGCATTTCATTGGGAAAGAATAGATGCGGCTTCACCTCTAATAAATTAATCTACCCGAAAGGGTAGTCAAAAGAGTGGTTTACAACTTATAAAGCGGTAAACAGCAAAGTATTTATGCCGCGACCAAAGACAGTCGCCGCGGACTCACTAGATTAGTGCCATAAAACGGTCACAAAAGAAAACCGATTTTCTTTTTCGAATTTCACCGCGTGTTTTTTTTTATAAAGCAATGCGCTCTACGTTGCCCTGATATCTGTCTGTCAAAATAGTTCGCGAATCAGGAAGGAACTAATAGGTCATAAATTTCAAGTAGGTGAAATCTCGTATTTAGCCTTACCCCTTCGGATTTGTGTTAGCTATGTTATATATTGAGCAACAAGCCTTAACGTTTTTCGAACCTTGTGGTTGCGAGTTTGTGATTATTTTAAATTCATTTATATTTTAATAAGGAATGTAATATTTCAGTTGTTCATCAGTATCCTAGTTAATCTTATTTAATGTAAACCAATAAGTTACACAATAATGGCTGGTAGACCAAGGAAAATCGATCCTGAAATGGTTAATAATGCAATTTTAACTCGTAAAGATACCATCTTGTTGCCCGGTAACAAAATAACTACTAAACAAAACGATATCTGGAAGATAATTGAGAAAGAATTAAATGGTAAAAAATCAGCATCATCGCTGTATTCTTATGTTTGTGATAATATAAATGGTATTAGAGATCTGTTAACTGGAAGGATTCCAAATGTTTCGAGCACGATCATAACTGAACTTCCCGATGATGATACATTAAGTACAGGTGATAACAACCAAGACTCGAATTTTAGCAACTCATCTTTCGATTCGCGGCAGTTAAACATTTTAAAATTTACATTTTCTCTTAGCAAAAAAAAGTTTTTAGAGTTTGTAGTCGAGAAGAAATACAATAGAACGGAGAGAAAAACTACAAGGCCTTATAAGAAACTAATACCGGGATTATGGGAGGACATGGTAGTAGAGAAAATCTGGAATGAGACCAAATTACAATGTGCCTTTGCGTTCAAAAATCATTACTTAACTAATGATCTAACATCTGGCACAATTAATGGTAAATTTTACTTTATTTTTTATATACTTATTATTTATTTACTATTCCACTGTAATATTTTATGTGGCATATTTATATTTTATTTTGTTGTTGTGTTGTTATTGTAATCTTTTATGTGGCATAATATCATATCATCGTAGAATAATAACACCGTAACATCATAATATGATAATATCAATCTTATTTAAAAATTATTATTTTTTATTATCTACGTGCTATTTGATTCGAGAATTCTAATTCGATTTCTATTTTATTTTTAACCTATTAATCGTCGTCAAAAGCTAAAGCGTGCGAGTGCTCGTCAAATGAGGTTGTGTTGCCTCTATTTGACGCGCAGACATGGCCGGCCAAAAACGGATGATATGAAATGATACACGAGCGTCTCACGCCACATCTGATCTTGGCTGCCGCCAAGGTCGAACATCGCTACATAATGGCGCCATTTTTAAATTTACTTGCCGGTAGAAAATACCTATTTTAAATCTTTAAAAAAATGAATCTGTTTTATTCATATACATTAATATATGCTTATCAAAAACAATAATTACATTTACATAAATATAAAATACCTAATATTATTAACATCCCCTCCCCCACCCCAAAGCGTATTTGCGATTTTGATTTTTTTTCACTTTAAAGTTTATTTTATTATATAAAAGGATTTTTTGTATAGTAATAATTATATTTGATTTAGTGGCTACTGTATCACTGGCTACTAGGAGTAGCGAATGTTGATCAGATTGAGTTCATCAGTAAAGTGCCTTACAGGATTCGTAGGCTTCCAGGGCTCGCTCCTCCTGAAACTGCATACTCATCCTGTAATTTAATAGGTACTTTCCTGACTTGTTAGGTAAATAAATATGATTTTGTTACTCTTGAAGATTAGAATATAAATTATAAAAGTCCTATAATATTGCGCAACCTTAATAAAGTTTGTGTTTACAGCTTCATATTACATTCATACCTTAATATACAATGTTATTTATTATAGCAAACTGTGATTGCGGAAGCACCCTCTTCATCCGGTTAGAAGGATACAAAGCTGTAGTAAAGTTCGCAGTCACCATAGAAATTGGCGCAGGACTTTGCGGTAAACGTAATTTGCGTCAACCACGAAGAGTAGTTGTTGGGGAAGAATTGGGCACCACCTCTGCTGAAGTCTATAGGGCAAATCTTGCCAATGATACAATGTCGCCGGGTGATCCGGAACCTCTTCATTTGCCATCAGCCAGTGTTTTGCACGTCGCCAGGAAAGAATATGTCGATTCGACTTACCTAGACAAGGATCCAATAAAAGCCTTGGAAATGTTGCGGGACAATGACGGGAAAGCTACCATCCAGGCTATTTCAAAAGTTCCTTTCTTCGTGATATACACTACAAATTATCAGAAAAATGTTTATAATTTGTATGCAAAAGAGGAAACGACAACTTTATTTATCGATGCTACTGGCGATTTTGTAAAGAAGATTTAGCATATCGATGGAACATCTGGAAATCACATTTTCCTGTATATAATAGCCATTAAATGTCGCAATGGACAATTTTCCGTTACGCAGATGTTAACCGAATGTCAGACTATGATCCTCATATTATATTGGCTTAACACATGGTTCAGGGCTGTGGTGCAATACCCGAAAGGAACTGTCACAGACTACTCCCGAGCGTTGTTGACTGCAATAATTAGAGCGTTTGCAGGCTCTCTAACGATTGAAGATTATGCAGAAAGTTTCTTCGCCACCCTTCCAAAATGCTACGTTAGGGTCGATGTTGCCCATTTCATCAAAATCTATACAAACTTTATGCATAGTTCGCCAAGATTGGTGAAAAAGTTTTACGCGGGTGTGATGGGGAAACTAGTTTTATGCACAGACCTGACGAATGCCCGGGAAATTATAAAATCGGCGTTAATCGTTTCTCAAACGGAAACAAGCGGTTTCAAAGTGGATAGTCCCGAAGAAAGAACTGCAGCTGAGATCCACAAAGGAAAGCTGTTAAAACTAATAACCATTAAAACCAGTATTGACGACATCATGGAAGAAGCCCTCAATGACTCAAGTGCAGAGGCATCGAACTGCGACGACGACAAAACCGAAGGTAACAATAACGACACCAACACTTGGACTAAGTGGGGTTCAGAAATAAACGAAGAGGCCGCCGCCGTCATGGCAGAAGGGACGGAAGTGAATCCGTACTACATCCCGCAGTTTGCGAATAAGCTGCTGAAAGACATCAGGCACTTGCCTTTATATTCGTGCGTATATAGAAATCAATTCGGTTACGGTCGCATACCTGCTTCAAGCGCTTCAGTAGAAGGGGAGTTTAACAAACTTAAAAACCACATTATCAGTGCTGGCGAGAAACGGGAGAAGAAACGAGTTGACAAGTTTGTTGAGAAACACGTACATTACCTAAACGGTAAGCTGAAGTTAATTGACAGTGCGTATACGTCCGAGAAGGTTAGAAGCATGCGCGCAAATTGGGTCGACGGGGACTCTACGCAAGGCAACAGCGATGGTATCAACAATGACGGTATTCAAAATGATGACGGCATTCAAAATAATGACGGCACAACGAATCACAGCATTCTTCTCGAAGATGATAACACTCTCAGGAGTAACACTGTCGAGAAACTTTCTTCTTTTGTAAAAACCCAGTGCGTTCTTTGTTTGAAGGGAGATTTTCCGACGGGAACTCACCGATGTATTCGCTGCTCTGAGTCTGTGCACATTATTTTTGAATGTTCCTTTCCCATTCCCAATCAGGACGAAGGATATGGCGAGAAAAGGTTGTGTTTTGGATGAAAAAACACAACCGATGGGGCTAACATTATTGCGTCCAACGAATATGAAAACTGGAGAGGCCAAGCCGGCAATACTAAGAAACGTAAAGCTAGATACTTGGGCAACGAAGAAGAGTTGTCCAGGGCATTCAGATTTCCTAAACACGAACGAATGCCCATTATTAAAAATGGTTCTCATCCAGATCTCGGCTCCGTGAAAATCGGTTCTAGAAATTACACAGCCCAATTAACTTGTTCTCTGGATTCTCTAATTCAAATAACGCTATTTACAATATCGTCAAATGATAAAAGAAGAGAAGAAATACAGGCACTAGATAATCAGTTTTTCAACCTCGTCGACGATATTGCAAACAATGGAGTACGCTCGCACACATACCGACTTCGAATGAACCTGTATATAAAGCTGTTTGAAGGAAGAACAGAGTCTTATAGAATTAAAGAAGACGCCGACTGGGTTCTACTCGATTGCAATACTGATATATCCTACTTGACACTCTTAAGTATGCAAGATTGTCCAAGTTATAAAGAATCGTCTACCTGCGATTCGGGATGTGAAATGCGATTTAAAAACATTGTTAATATTACCATGCCATCCAGAGAAATCATCAGCCATAATTTTGGGAATGCTCTGCATAAAATAACAAAAATTGATGAACAAAACTGTGTAAATGCGTCAGAATGTAAAGGCAAAGCTAACACAAAAATCGAATCAACAGGTAAGACAAAAACAAAACATGTAACTTGTAATTGCAATAACTAGTTATTTCCGCTTTGATGTTTTCATGATAAGGTTTTTTAAAAACCTAATGATTTTGTCTTCATATTACTAAATTCACATCTAAGGAGCTATCAACTACAAATGAATATATAACCGTATAGCAGTATAATGTTTAATTAATTTGCAGGGATCTTCATGTACGTTGTGACGTCAGACCTACCAGAAATGCCACCGGTTGCTTTGAACGACATACCACAATCTGTTCGTTTTCAAAACCAGAATTATAAATTGGCGGGAATTGCGAAGTTTCAGAAACCCTTTTCAACAAGAATCTGCGATAGTCTATCAACGGGTCACTACACAGCTCTATGCCCAGCAGAAGATAAATGGATCGAGTACGACGACTTTCGCAAAACCGCATACAGTCTGAATGGAAAAACCAAAATATACTTTGCGTTATTAGTTTTCGCTAAAGAATAGCTATTTAAATACTTCCTTGTACTTAAATAGTTATAAAAATACTGTTCTGTAAATATGCAGGTCTTTCTTATACAGGGTGTTTCAGTGAAGATTCGTATCCTCTGAACAGGTGATAGTACACATAAAATGCGACAAGAAAAACTTAATATCTTAAGTGATTATCTTTTATAATAACCGAGAAAAAAATTGTTTTTAAAAAGTGGGCTGATGGTTACTGGTTTAAGACTAGCAGTTGGAGCTGGATCTACCTAACTGTATTTTGAACGTGATATCTGATACATTGATGCTAGATGATGTCACAGTTTGTTTTGACTATTATTTCCAGCACTTCCCAAAAGTTGACCATTTTAGTAAATGTTTTTCGATGTGCGTAAAATCAAAAATGTCATAAGGATTTTTTGTTCCTATTGACCAGTACTATAACCTATCCAGAGGATACGAATCTTAAGTGAAACACCCTGTATAATAATTATAGATAAAATAAAATTTAAACATTTAAGGTAATAAAGTAACATAACATTAAAGATAATATGTAGTTTTTTTAAATGATGGCACGTCATTGCGAAATCTAGCAGAACCCAGGGTGCAATTTTCAGGAAGCAACCGTTGCTGCATTCGAGAATTTTTAGTTTCTCAATATTTCAGATAATTTAGTTCCCAATTTGAGTACGCATTTATACATCAGAATTAAAGATTAATTAATTCAAGATTCCGCTTACGCGTCTCGAACTTTTACAAATACATCTGTAAGTCGGCTGCAGCCGCACATAGGGCCTACGTAATAATAATAATCGTCCCCTCGCTCCCGCACAAGCTTATAGCTTCTGGGGCCTGGTTTCCAGGTGATGGGTTGTAGCAATTATTATTATTATATCGTCAAAAGCAACTTATCAACGACCGTTATTATGGATTCTATTCTGCGGCCTTTAATTAGCCTTTAATTCCCTATAGAATATCTTTCTCAGTTCTGCAAGCTACCATTGGATTTCTGACGCGGGTCTCGCTTAATTTTCATAATGCTAGTGAAACCCGCGGTATTAGAAAAACTAGCTAAGCCGTAAATTTGAAAACAGGGCATTTAATTAGCCTTTAATTCTCCATAGGTTACTTTTTAAATTTCGCATTCTACATTAGATTTTTGATGTGGGTCCCGCTAACTTTTTTCTAAAGTTAGCGAAACCAGTGGTTTATAAAAAAACGAACTGAGCCTTAAATTTGGAAATATGGCATTTAATTAGCCTTTAATTCTCCATAGGTTACTTTTTTAAATTTCGCATTCTACATTAGATTTTTGATGTGGGTCCGGTTAACTTGTTTCTAAAGTTAGCGAAACCCGTGGTTTATAAAAAAACCAGCTGAGCCTTAAATTTGAAAATAGGGCATTTAATTAGCCTTTAATTCTCTATAGGTTACTTTTTTAAATTTCGCATTCTACATTAGATTTTTGATGTGGGTCCCGCTAACTTTTTTCTAAAGTTAGCGAAGCCCGTGTTTTTAAAAAAACCAGCTGAGCCTTCAATTTGAAAATAGGGCATTTAATTAGCCTTTAATTCTCCATAGGTTACTTTTTAAATTTCGCATTCTACATTAGATTTTTGATGTGGGTCCCCCTAACTTTTGTCTAAAGTTAGCAAAGCCCGTGGTTTTAAAAAAACCAGCTGAGCCTTAAATTTGAAAATAGGTCATTTAATTAGCCTTTAATTAGCCTTTAATTCTCCATAGGTTACTTTTTTAAATTTCGCATTCTACATTAGATTTTTGATGTGGGCCCCGCTGACTTTTTTCTAAAGTTAGCGAAGCCCGTGGTTTTTAAAAAAACCAGCTGAGCCTTAAATTTGAAAATAGGGCATTTAATTAGCCTTTAATTAGCCTTTAATTCTACATAGGTTACTTTTTTAAATTTTGCATTCTACATTAGATTTTTGATGTGGGTCCCGCTAACTTTTGTCTAAAGTTAGCGAAGCCCGTGGTTTAGAAAAAAACCAGCTGAGCCTTAAATTTGAAAATAGGGCATTTAATTAGCCTTTAATTAGCCTTTAATTCTCCATAGGTTACTTTTTTAAATTTCGCATTCTACATTAGATTTTTGATGTGGGTCCCGCTAACTTTTTTCTAAAGTTAGCGAAGCCCGTGGTTTTTAAAAAAAACCAGCTAAGCCTTAAATTTGAAAATAGGGCATTTAATTAGCCTTTAATTAGCCTTTAATTCTACATAGGTTACTTTTTTAAATTTTGTATTCTACATTAGATTTTTGATGTGGGTCCCGCTAACTTTTGTCTAAAGTTAGCGAAGCCCGCGGTTTTAGAAAAACTAGCTGAGCCGTAAATTTAAAAATAGGGCATTTAATTAGCCTTTAATTAGCCTTTAATTTCCCATATACTTTCCTGTTCTCCTGGTGTACGGGCTTCGCTAACTTTAGGGACGTATTGCAAGCTTCATTCGTGTGCGTTTCAAAATTACGCTACTAAGACAGCAAATGGCTCAATCGCGTATTAATTAAGTTCTGTTTCATACTGTTTAAATGTGAGTTCTAAAATTACTCTGTTAAGTGTATTGGTTCAACCTAAATTATTTTAAACTCGTTTATTCCGACTCCTTTAAAATAACTAATTATAAAGCGTTGATGTTCTGGTGAACACATTCTGAATGTAAAGAATTTTCTCTAATTAATGCATAAATAATAATAATAAATATTAAATGTTTTATCGACTGAAAATAAATAAATAATAATATTGTTTTATTATATTAAGCACTTATCACGTGAGTTAACAACACTATCAAATAATCATAATATGATTAATAATGCTTTAAATAACATTGCTGTGTAAAGTGTAAAAGCGTAGTTAATTACTATAAACAAAAATGCTTAACAAAATACATCGATAACTTTTCTATTTAACATTTCTACTATACAAGGAGTATTATTTATTTCTTCAATTTTGTGTATTATTCTCTATCGGCCTGTCATTCATTACCAACAGGGGTATTAAAAACTGAGTTTTTAAGATGCGGCCACAAAAAATTCTCTGAGGTTCAAATCGCACGATCTTGGAGGCAACGTAGTCAGCGTATTGAGAAACTCCAGATTCAGTTTATTTGAGCGCTATCCTGTAAAATACTTTTTCGCTACCTTTTCGTCCAATAACTACTTACAAATTGAGTCAAAATTTTTAATTGATATCTTTCCATGTTCAGTGTTTCTAAAAGAGAAAATCCTCTTCTATTACCGACCTCGTTAAAGAAATTTCTCAATGGTAGAAAACAGATATTCATTTGTTATCTTCAAAGAATGTATGTGAGTTCCATTATGTATCTTTTCTTACACCTTTCTGTAGACGTGGGGGACATTCGCATATTCTGCAAAACTGGTATACCTAGAGGGGTGGACCCAACAGTCATCATTAAAAAAGATTTGCAATCATGGTTGTTAAGAAATCATTGTGTTTAAGGCAGATCATTCGGGAAGATTTCATGGACAGCTTGTAAACGGTAGGGGTGCAGGTGTAAACCTTGTTTAAAAATACATTTACAAGGACTATAAGAAAGATTGACCTCTGGTACGTGGTACAAATGCTGAATTGATGTGTGCAGCTGCTCTGCGATCTCACTGAACTCACAGTTACAACACTTTTTTATTTTGCACTCTGTCGCTACCTACTTTCTTAGTTGTAGATTTTAATTAGACTAGAACCAAAAATGTAACCTAATAGACATTCTTAGGCTCTAACCTAACTAAATAATACTTTTAATGATTATCTGGCAATTTTTGAATATTGTTAACACTTTCAAACTACTCAGCTGAAAATGTTATATACAGGGTGTATTTACAGCGTGGTTTTATTACATAGCCGAATAGCATGTAAAAACATTAGTGATTTTGTTCTATGAAACTGTGCTTAATAATTATTCTTGCATTTACACCTAATGTCTAAAGTCAACGTGGTAAATGTTATTAGCGAATTTCCCATTTACAATGTTAATTTTCTATACCAGAAAATCGCTTATATCTTGGAAACTATCTAACACAGAATGCTAAAGTGGGAGTGTTTTGAATAGTACTTAATAAGCTCTACAACTTTTCTATAGTGACTCAGGGGAGCCAAATATTTTTCAATTTCAATATCTGAGAAATTCTTGAGATTGAAAGTTTTGCATAAACGAGTGATCATACAAAAAAATGTGATGAAGGTTTTTTGTTGTGCTAGATAAGATGCATTTTTTGACAAAGCCCCATAATTAAACTAATATTATTAACGCGACAAATTGATGTTACAGTTCAGAACTTTATATTTTTTTGAAAACGCGGTACGTCCTTGAACAAAGTTTTGTTCTAGGACTGTTTCCACTAACTTAACTCCTTTCCACCCTGTATATTAAACTGAAGATACTGACAAGCGACATGGTTGTCATAGTGCATAAGCATGACTTACCCTTGACTGCCCTTCATTTGTGACCCTGTTGATGTAGAACCCTCAAAAATAATGATACTTAATTGAAAACGCAGATAAAACTAATTGTGAGAAAATGATCTACAAAAAAGCACTGATTTTCTTTTCATAATAATTTTAAATAAAACGGTTATAACGTTTCAATGATCTTCCTTCAATCTTTCATCTTTTCAGGCTTATAAAGTTTTTATTAATAAGGCTACGTAAAAAAGTTGTAAATCATTTCATTCACAATCATATTGCAATAGGTACATTTCTATCATTGAAAAAACCTTGGAAAGCAAGCTATTGCTATAGCAACAGCAGAGTGGTTAACAATTCCCTTTATTTCCACTTTCTATGTAAATGACATTTTACAGGCATTTATGATAACTCCTAACTTTAAGAAAATGAGCAGTTACAACTACAGCCCTGTAAAACTTTACGGGCTCCTAAAAGAGACCTGTAAAATTCTACAATGCTCATCAACAAAAAGGTATGGAAACTACTTTATTGCTTAACCCAACACCATGACAACGCCTAGCTATAAATTGTGCTATCGCCTTTCATTACAAAATATATAATTCATAAAAAACTCTTGTGAAGGAAAATAAAACTTGTACGTAATACGCTTTGGAATTAATCTTTACCGAGCTCACTGGATTATGGAAGCTCACTCCTTCGTCGCTCGCCCCACAAGCTTTCCAGCTCACCTGTAAAGATTAATTTACAAGGCTTGGCACATAAATAACTATCACATGTTCAAAACAAGCCGTTTTATCCGATTTAAATTTAGGTTTTTATAAATGTATGTAACGCTAAAGATATACTTTTTATTTAATATTATTTTTATTTTTTCGTATTCTATATTTAATAAATACGATGGAATTAATTAATTCTCAATTTCAAAATACCGAGAGCATATATTGTCATCTAGCGGCGAACAATGAAACCTTACTTAAAATTTCTTTTTGTCCATAGATGACTGATAGGAATTTATTGACAGTTTCTAAAAAAATATTTCATAATTTATAGTTATTTTTATAGAATAAAACAGTGTACATGTTTTGTTAGTAAAGTTTCCAAGCCTCGTGATATTGTTTGACCTCGACGTACCGTCACGACCAAATAATATCGCTTGGTTTGTAAAGATATCCTTTACCAACTCAACATATAATATAGCTACTATATGTTAATTTGCTATAAAAAAGCTCTCTGTGTACAATTATTGTGAGACTCACGGTTACCGAGGTATTGACTGTTTGCACTATAATAAAAAAATCGTTGCCTAGCCGAAGGTATCAATTTAAAGTTGTGTATTGTGATTTTGTAAAATTAATAATAGTATAAATCATAATAATGTCTTTCTACATGCCATTTAAACCCATGGCTTTTTGCACCTCTCATCTCGTTCTATCTGTGGCTACTGCTGTCACATTTATACCCTCTTGCTGTTCTGGCACTTATTTTTTTACTGTTGTCGCAATTTTCTGTTAATAATAAGAAAACTACACTGCTAGCTTTTTCAAATACAACCTAACCATTATTTGTTAGAGTTACTTTCAAATCTTCATTTTGCTGTCTTTCCCACCTTGAGATTCTTTCCATTTCCATATGCTTTGTTTTTTGGTTTCTAAGTTCTTTACCATTTTTCTAGTTCTTTTTCTGTTCTTGCTAACAACGTAACGTCATCAGCATACGCCAGGCACTGATGACTTTTCGTGAATAATGTACCATATCTATTTATTTCACTATCCTGTATTTTTTCTGAATTTTTTCTAGGACATTAAACAAAATTGTTGAAAGAGGATCTTTTTGTCTAAAGCCTTGCTGACTGCGAAAGGATCCAATAATTCACTATTACAGTTTACTTTATTCTTAGTGTCTTCTAACGACATTTCCACCAAGTTTACTAGTTTTGCTGGTGTGCGTGCGCCTGGTTCTTTCATTGTTTCATAAAGCTGCGTTCTATTTACTGAATAAATAAATAGATGAATTGTAATAATACTTCAATTAATAATACTAAAGTATTACAGGTACAATTATACCAGTATATAATTATTCGAAATTATGTGAAGATAATTTATTTATTTATTTATTGACAGTTAAGGACACCCAACAGGAATTAATAATTCTCAGGATTATCCAAGTGTTATTGGTATTATCAGGTATTACCACATATGTTACGTATTGTTTAGGTATTATGTCCAAAATAATACCGGTGTTACCTGTTTTGGTATTATGGTGTACAAACTTTGAACCCGTGAGCCACCCCTCGAAAGAAACGTTAAATAAATGAAGTTTTGGATTATTTGTCACAACAGTCTTTTGACACTGTAACCCCTCGGCTGGGACTTTTGATGTTTGGTAGCTTCCTCAGAGGCCAACGGGGTTGGAGTGCTAAGCTAGATAAATAAAATAAATAACTGCAGACATGGGGATGTCCAATGGTACAGCCGCTAGTAATACCTAGGCTAGAGAAATTAACAATTCACTTACCTTATCTTTTGTCTTTCTTACAAAAGGGATAGAGGTAATCCAACAGAAATAAACAATGTTTAAAATTTATAACCAACGGCAAAATTAATTTATTTTTATCAGTTAAAATAGTACATTGACAAATTTTTTACAAACAAAAATTAGAATGAATTTTGTACTATTTTCACAAAAATGAAATGTAATTAAATAATTGAAATGAAACTAATTGTACAATAAAATAACTAATTTGAAAATGGAAGCTTGTAATTTTTTCCAAGACCCGACAAGAACTAGCTTAATAAAAGATTCTGACTCAAAAGGAAAACTTAATGGAAATAGTTTTGATAAGTAGTGGGAATAGACTATTAAAATTGTTTAGTAAAAAAGAATATAAAAAATGAAATAGAAATCAAAACTTTCTTTCACAATAAATTTGGAAAATCAGCATTTCTTTATTCCCATAGCATGGTCAATTTTGCAGACTTGCATTCTGACCTGTATTTACAAAATGAGATTTTACACTGTTCAATTACTAATAAACCAGAGATGAATTTTGATGCTTTTAAAGGAAATAAAGTGATTACTTGCTAGATGTGCTATAGTCAATGCCCCTTACTCTGTGAGAACTTTAACTTTCCCAGGCTAAGAATTTTTAAAAGAAAAGCTGAAATTAAATTAATAAATTCTTGAAAAGGATTGATACAATTTAAAAAATTTTGGAATAACATTTTTTTATTGGAATTTATTTCACTATCCTGTTACATTAATAAGTGGTATAAAATGCTGAAGTCTGTGTACACTTTTCCCTAGTTGTGTTTCATTCTTGGGTTATCCAGTGAAGATATGTTATGTTTGCTTTTGTTCTGTTTGATTTATCAATCATTATAAACATGATTGGATTTGTGGACTACAAGGTTTTCGTAATAATGATAACCAATTTATTCCTGTTTGTGCAACTGAAAATGTACTCTAATTATCACATTGTTTAATTAAAATAAAAAATGAAATGAGTGAGACGTGTTTGTGTACCTGACCGAGTATTAAAAAAAATACTTTATATACGACGACTATAGAAAGCTACAATTCCGCAAAATCTAGTAGCCGTGAAAATGACTCATTGCTCACAATCTCTAAACTAAACGGTAATAACTGTGAGAAATGATTTCCCTTGACCAGTAGTTCTATTAAAACGCCATAAATACCAGCACATGCAATATTATAATTATTATTAATTATTTGAAACATAAAAGTTATAAATTTTAGATAAAGGTAAATTTATTTTGTTTAATGTTTTACATTAAATTATATTTTGAAAGCAAATTCATCTAGAAAAATTATCGCTTCGGCGGGGAATCGAACCATGAACCGGCCAGCTTGCTAAGCCGGACCTCATAACGTTCACCTGTCTAGACGACCTAACATCTAGTCATTATTACTATACAACGTTATTATGAAATTGTTATTCAATTAACGTAAAATTAATTAATTTTTTACGTTATTATACAATTGTTAATATAAAATACTATTTATTATTATTGCTAAATTACAATAAAAACAATGAAAGTTTTTATAATTTGCTACATAATTAACAAGTGCAAGCGCGATGGGTACACTTAAAGCTACCTTCCTTGTCATCACAATACCTGCAATGCCTGAATATGTTTACATTTCGCGACAAACCTTTTCAATTGAATTGTGATTGTTTTAAAAAATTACTTTTTGAAAAGGAGTACATATGTATGATTGTTTAGCTGTAAGCACTAAATAGTAGATTCACTGAAATTATACAAATTGTAAAAGTATTATTACTATTGTCTTTAAAAAACTAATATTTACTTTTGTCGTTTTCGAAATTCTAGATATATCATGAGTGAATACGATGATGGGAAAATGGAGTGTACACTTGTACACATAATTTATGTATAATGCTCTACACGTGTTTCGGTTTGTTAGATCTTTTTCAAAAGATACTCGTAAGCTTCTGATTTGAAGCTAACGCATCTGACAGAAGTTGCCCTCGACATTTTGTACGGCTATAGTAATACATTCTAAATCGAGTCAACTTTGGAATATCAAATTATCTTGCTTCCATATTTTAGTTCACCGGTTGGAAACGTTTCCAATAGATGCAGAGAATTATGCGAAGGAATTAAATATTATAAAACAGATAGCTAGAAACAACGGGTACAAGGAACCTATTGACGGAATGATTTAAAAACAAGAAAAAAAAATTATAAACAAAACCTTTTATACGCTGATCCTAAAGTTAAAAAAATGTATAAATTCATATAAACTATATTCCTCATATTAGTAATAAGATAGTAAACAAGCTTAGGAAATCAAATTGTAATATAATTTGTGCCAATAAAAAAATAACATAGGGAAAGTGTTAATTAATAATAAAGATAAAATGGAAACAACGAACAAATCGGTCGTGAACAAAAAATCATTGTCAAGACTGTGAAGCGTTCTATATCGGACAAAGTGGGAGAAAAGGTTAAGAAACGCATAGCGTATCACAAACGCGATATTTTATATAATAAGAAATTGTCCGGACTAGTCACCAATTGTATAGATAATGATCATTTCGTAGATGTAGAGTAGACCTATTGCATGTACAAAAGAAATATAAGAGGTTAGATTTACTAGAACAATTAGAAATTAAAAAATCGTATAATAATAACACATCTTTGTAAATGACCAAACAAGCTTTACAAACACCCACTTAATAGATTTATTTTCTAAGAAATTTTTTTTAAAAATAGATATTTAGGATTACTAAAAGTGTCGAGGGCAACTTCTGTCGGATACGTTAGTTTCAAATCAGAATCTTACGAGTATCTCTTGAAAAAGGTCTAACAAACCAAAACACGTGTAGAGCATTCTACATAATTTATGGAAACATTAAAATACAACAGTTTTTCTTAAAACTATTATAGTATACAATGTTTTACAAGGGGCCTACCGCGACTTCAATATCACTAATTAAGAGAATTAATTGACCAATACCGTTATATCGAAAATGGTGTCGAAATACGTCAAATTTCTTAAATTTGACTAAATATTTCTGAAACTAAAACACATATCTTCGGAAAATTTTAACATCCATATATACTATAACGAGCTTGTTCTGGGTATACAGTGTGTTTTTTGTAAACGATAATATAGGAAATCAATGGAATTTTATCATTTTCCTCGTAAGTTTGTACCCTTGCAAATGTAATTAGAAATCTTGGTATCAATCCAAAGAAGAATTCATTTTACGTCAAAAAAATATTAAACTTTATGAAGAAAACCAAAATCGATTTAGAAAAAGACTTAAAAAGCGTATTGATTTACTGCTTTTGGTAATAAGTTATTAAAAAAACCTGGAAGCTGAACGCCGATTGGTGTAGCGGTTAACGCTTCAGATTCCTAATCAAAAATCGGTTCAAACTCGGGTTCAAACCCCGTCATCGTATACTTTTTTTTTAATTGTATTGCTTACTAATTATTATTTTTAGAACTTTATTACAAGGATTATTAGTTTTATGCCCTTTTATGCCCCAAAAAGTAACGGTAAACCCCCGTAGCAAAAATATCTAACAATAAAAAAAATTAATAATCGTTGTAATCAAGTTCTAAAAATAATAATTAGTAAGCAATACAATTAAAAAAAAAGTATACGATGACGGGGTTTGAACTCGCGATTTTTGATTAGGAATCTGAAGCGTTAACCGCTACACCAATCGGCGTTCAGCTTCCAGGTTTTTTTAATAACTTATTACCAAAATCAGTAAATCAATAAGCTTTTTAAGTCTTTTTCTAAATCGATTTTGGTTTTCTTCATAAAGTTTAATATTTTTTTGACGTAAAATGAATTCTTCTTTCGATTGATACCAAGATTTCTAATTACATTTGCAAGGGTACAAACTTACGAGGAAAATGATAAAATTCCATTGGATTTCCTATATTATCGTTTACAAAAAACACACTGTATATCTTATACTCCGAGTGGTCTTTATAGCTGGCGCCACTGCGCGGTGGAAATTTTGGCAAAGAAAAAACCTGACATTTATTAAACAGTTTATGCAATGATATGTAAAGAAATGGTTTACTTCGATCGCTTAGTTATGGTTCCGTGAGTGTTGAAAGTAAGGCTCAATACATTTAAGAAACATAAAAACTCTTTGAAATTAATGTAACTTTTATCTATTAAAAAGTTTATACGCTAATAAATGTTTAACCTACATATAACTACTGTATGTATGACCATGACAAATAACAAATTGTAACAAATTGCAGCACATATTTTGTGATTGTTTCAAGGGTTAAGAACAAGCTAGAAACTACTACTTGCTGTCGTAATTAAAATTTCCATTTCTTTCGTTAATAATGAGAAAATTATAGACGCTAAGTTCATGCATTACATTCGTTTCCTGCCTTATTTGTAATCCGTCGAGATTTAAATTCTACCGATCGATTCTGTGTAGACTATGGAAAAATTAATTTTTCAAAAGTTCATTAAAATCTAGTTAAGTTCGGAAAATTTCTTTTAAATAAAATTTTTTTAATGGAATTCTACACTTTTGTACGCATTGATCGGACTTTTCGTTCTCGCGAGAGGAACGAACATCGCTCAGAGAAGCTTCAGTACACGGCGTGGCACCACCCCGATCAGAACGCGTTCACCAGCATCCCTTAATTTTCACGAATTTCCAATAAAACCGGATAATTTTGCATTTTTACTCTATTATACAGAACTTTAACCAAGTATTATCTCTTTGTTAGAGATTCACAATTTTATATTCCATTTTTCAGCATATTGTGGTCATCACTTTTTCTCCTGATTAACTAACTTGAGGGGTGTTTGGTTTTGAGGTTCAGAAAAGGAAACTAACTCGACCTATTTTACATTAACAACGAAGGTTGTTTAATAAAAGCGCATTGAATTTTTGAATTTGAAAGGAAACACCTAGAAAAAAGTCAAAATGAAGACTTCTTCGTTTTCTTTGAGAGTTATGCGACGGGTAAGCTACCTGTTGGATGTTGTTAACTGCTGCTGCTGATGCTTTTGGTGTTTTATTTTATTTCTTTTAATTTCTTAAGGGATTTTTCGCGAAGAAGGAAGAAGAAGAAGAGGAAAATTAAGTTACACAAAGAACAAAAATATGATCAGATATAAATATTTTGAAAGTTCATTTATTCAGCTTGTTGGCATGTTGTAAAATTATTTTTATGAAAATCTACCCATCTCTTTGTTTATTATTAAGGGTTTTATTATTATTACTACAATAATTTATAAAATAAAAAGCTTTTACCACATTCCCTGCAAGCTTTTAATTACATTTAGTATGGTGCAATTCGAAATCTATCATCCAATTTGTCTGCAGCTTTTGTTTTAAATTCTTTAAGGACACAAAATCCATCTAGGGAGGGAGAAAAATAGGAAGTTTTTTCGAAATTTCTCTACTAAAGGAATAATGTATTTAAATGGGGAGCCTTGATTTAAAAACTGATGAGTCTTCTGGAAAGTCTCATTTTCTAGTTTGTTGAATTTCGTAATATGCCGAGATATACTTGTCGTACCAAAAACATGTTTACTGTAAAAATTACAAGCCTAATTTTTGGTATTTAACTTATTTTAGTATTTTTAAATTGTTGAATTAATGGAGACTAATAGACAATCAATTTATGACGTTTCGAAATTTTCTATCAAAAAGTGCAGGTGGGTTGAACGTCTGACAGAATTCTAATTACACTACACTATCACCTCTTATCTGTTTATTATTATTAAGAGTTATAATATTTAGTTACCTAAAAGAAAACCTTCACAAGCTCTTAATAACTACTTATAAGCCACTAAATGAAGGTATTTTATATGAAATATAAAATGTTTTTCTTTTCCAGTTTAAAATGTTTTTATAAGACTCAAGGCGATTACAACACTATAAAGAAATTTCTCATTTTCCATTTTAACACCTACAGGAACGAAACGAAAAACACTTTAGGGCATACCTTTTTTCTGTTCATTAAAAATGTTCATTTGTGTTTTCCCAGCGAACACCTTTTCTCGCTTGTAATAATAAAGCACATCGCTAAAAATTCCAGGATGATAGAAATTTAAAATTTTTAACTCTCCCTGATGGTTGAAGATTTCAAAAGTAAAACATAAAATTGGTTCCGAACGTTTGATTGATTAGGGTAGACATTTAACGTTATTAAAGTTTTCAACGCTATCAGAAAATCCTACGTAAATTTTGAATTATTGAACGCTTTAACGTTTCCGTTTTACGAGAGTAAATGTTATTATAGTATAAAAAGAAAATAAAAAACTTTGAAGTATGAGAGAACACAATATGTTATGTAACATGGTAGGATAAAAATGTAGTTTATGTTAGGACTTTGGCATTGATGTTCTTTCAGAGTATATGGTAGGGGGCGATAGTATATTCTGTAAGAAAAATTGACTAATTTCTCATTTCTCATGAGGCAAGCTCAGACTTTACAAGAACGGAAATGTGGGAAATTTGCCAAAGACCAAAAAATTATGTGTATGGATATTCTTCTGTATAGCAATGCAGCCCTAAAACATTAAACTCTCAAAGAACGATGCGATGTGTTTGTTCATATTTAATTTTATTGTTGGCACTGAACTTTGAGCGTTTGAAAGATGGCTATGGCATTGCATTTTTAATGGCCCAAAAATAAAGGGTTATTACATTTTGTAGATGTAGGTTATTTATATCAATAAGCAAAAGCGAGTAGATACTATATTATTAAGTAGAAATAAAATCTAAATAATAGTAAGCTATAATGTGTATAATTTTTTAGGTTTTTTATTTTCAAATCTTTATAAAATGACATAATGTAAATGTTTACTTGTCAAAAGATTAGAGACAAGACACAGACAAATATCGTGAAGTGGGGCACGTATTTACCAGTGGTACGATATTCAATGTTAATATGAATTTTCCTATGTGAATTCATGGCAGTAACTAGGCTTTTAATTGATTTTATAAAATTCTTAAGTTTTTAAAAGTTATTAACAATAACATTTTTATGCAACTTGCGATTTACGAAAAATTCATTTTTCTAAGCTATTAAAACATTAAAATCAAAATCCGTTAGCAAATTTCTGCATAAGGGAATAAAGATTAAGAAGAAGTAAATATTTTTTATCAAACATGATATTCTTATAAACAGTAAGTAATTTATAATAAACAAATTAAATTATTTACGACTTCCCTATCGAGTTAGAACATTTTTCTAATCAATTTATATTCTGTGTAAATTACCAAACCATTGCTAAAAAAAAGATTTTCCGAACTAAATTAGCTAGAAAATGTTTTGGTAAATGTACACAGAATATGAATTATCATAAATAATTTAATTTGTTTATTATAACTAGCTTATTGTTTATAAGAATAGCAAGTTTGATAAAAATATTTACTTTTTCTTAATCTTTATCCCTTGTGCAGAGATTTGCCAAAAAATCTTGATGTTACGTGTTTTAGTATCTTAGAAAAATGAATTTTTCCAAAATTGTTGCATAAAAATGTTATTAAAGAAAGAGTTATAATCATGGGGTATCGCGCAATAGAGAAAAAGTAAAAAATTAGTTGCAGCCCTTTTGAGCATAATATTTCATAATATACTTAATGTTAAATCAAATATCAAAAATAACAATTAATAATTGACTGAGAAAACAGAATAAAAAAATTTCATTCCATGGTTTTTATTTTGCTATGAATTTCTTTATTTAATTTACACTAATTAATCTACATTAAAAAAAGAGAACGTGAATGTCTGGTTTTCCTGTGTTAGTTTTTTATTTTGCTGTTAAAGAGTATGCGTAACTTCTCCCCTATATTAGTTTGTGGGTATTTTTGTGGGTATTGTGTTTTTTTTGTAAAACAGAGTTTCGTAGCATAGACTAAAATAAAGCACTTTATACCATATAATTTGGAAGTTTATACCTTAATGGGTTTTCCCGTAAATAATTAAATTAAATATAAAAAATAAATTGTATTTATGTGTTGAATTTCAGATACAAATCTCTTAATGTTAATTAAATATTTATTTATAATACATAATAATATTGTAATAATATTATTTAAGTACCTGCATATCATTTTATTTTATATATTTATCTTTCATAATTCTATTTTTATATTTTTTAAGTCAAAATCGGATGTAATTTACATACAATAAAATTGTTTTGTTAATTATTATTAATGTAAAAAATAATTTATAGTTGAATAATAGATATATTTATATATTTTAAACATTTACAGTCGTATATTAAAAGATGCTAATTAAAAAAAGTTTATCACTTTATTTTATTACAAAATTGGTTATACAAAATTGTATTGTTTACAACACGATCTCAATTTTCATTAATTACAAAACAAACTATTGACAAACAAAATTGAAACAAATACAATATTTTACTTATATTATTATATAAATGTTCAAAGATATTTATTATTCAGTTATAAATGACTTTTTGATTATATTTAATTAATATTTTTTAGCGGAACAATAATAATGTAAATTACATCGGATTTAAAAAATATAAAACCAGTTTTAGGAACACCTTTAAATGATTTTTTTTACAAAATATGATTTTAATTTTAATCGATTATAAAACAAACAAAATTAAAACAAATACAATATTTTGGTAAAGGATAAATTTTTTTATTTACAGTCTTTTAATATATAAATGTTCAAAAATATTGATTATTCGATTATAAATTATTTTAAATTTTTTATTTTTATTTAATTAATAATTAAAGGAACAAAAATGCATCGGATTTAAAAAAATATAAAAACAGATTTATGGAAATTAGTTATACATACAATAGTTAATATTACTTGAAATTCAACCCTTTAAATTAAATTTTTTTTTACTAAATTATTATCATCATTATAGTTATCTGTAGTATTCGGTAGAATATAAAAAAACTTGTTGAGTAGGTAAGGCTTAAATAACAATTATATTGTAACTGTATTGCCAATAATTTTACTAAATATATAGTTCGTATAGAAAAGTCTCGATTTTCTATGTTTTAGATCAATAATCTAGTAAGATAAACAATCAACCAATCAACATTGACCTCAAAAAAATTGTGCTGTTGTTGTCTATGAAAAATGATGGCATGTAAGCATGGAGTTTTTTCCTAGCAAGGTCACGTAAAACGTATAACCGTATTATTAGTATTATGCTTATGTTTTCTTTTTCACTTTTATTACATTTGCGGATAAAATTTCATTTTTCCTCAAAATTTGCATACGTATCGACTACATCTAAAATCTCTGGAAGGGGTCAGCAGTACATCTGGAAGAGCTACCCCCGACCCGTTTTCCGGGCATTAGTAATGGAGAAATCTAACAACAAAGAAAACGACAGTATTAAAATACCCCTACCCACATGGATAAACTAGTAATTGACAACCACATTGATAAGGTTACAGATCAAAATTTAAAACAGCAGACTACAACCAAGCTAAGGCTTAAGTACATATTATCAATCTTCTACGACAGAAAATTAATACAGCACGAAAATAAATACGAGACTTTTCGCAGAGAAACATTACAAAGTCCAAGATATTTACTTAAATGGGACACGCTATTATCGAAATCAATCGAAAGAGTACAGAAACCCTGATTTTTGATCCCATGACTTTTTGTCTAATAATAGACTTTTGGTACGTCTAATAATAGACGTTTGGGCTTTTAGTACAAAGGACGTTTAGTTCAGCGGGACTATTGGTCTAATAGACTTTATGGCCAATAATAGTATCATCGCTCAACAGTATTTCTTGTGCAGTGACATTTTTTAACCAATGGGACTTTCTCTCCATAACCATTTTTTTAAAATAAATAAAAAAATAATCAGACACTATGTTTAAAATATGACAAGAATAATACCCAGCTTACAAAGACCGTTCTTTTGTCAAAAAAGGTGCTCTAAGGATTTCGTGTAGGCACAAGCCCAAATACGTAATGTTCGAACCAATTGATTTACACCATTAACGCCAACTTGATCTAGTGTTCGACGTCTCGGTGCTTTTTCAACTTGTAGTCCCCTGCGGGAGCTCTTTGAACAAGTATTTTCAACACTATATTGAGATGATATCTTATCATCAGATTGAAAATTTAATAATATTTAATAATAATAATAAATAAAGATATTTAAAGGTTACGATAGGTTTCGGAAGCATAGGGATAATCAATTCATGTGTATTTACAGTATTCATACGATAAAAAGAATTATAGACATGCTATGATACTAGTTTTATTTATTAAAAAGGTTACATGCTAGATTATAGATAGATTTATTAATTTAAAAAGAATTTATAGGAGTACGATTGTTCATGCAGACATAACCTTACATTAATAAAAAGGGATAAGTTTTTAAAAAGGTATATGAGGATATAAATTACGTAGTTTGATAATGAAACATACTTTAGGTAACACATGTTACAAGTTTAGGATAGTTTATCCTCTTTTCTTGAATGTTTTATCTTCACACTATATAGATTTGAGTATTGTCCTTAGGGAAACGTAGATGATACTTTTTCTCTCACCAGAGAGTTAATTCAGTTTCGGGTAAACGTTTTACTGGAAATAGTTAAAGCAAATCATTATCTTGAAATATATTTTGTCACAATTGACTTATATACCTCTATTTTTACTTGTATTTATGTTTCTTGAAAGAAGAAATCAGTGGATTTCATTAGTTCATATTTCTGAAATTATTGATATTTATGTGATGTGTTTCACCATTGTTTTTATTCAATCACCTGAAGTAGTGTATCCTGGACAAGAGTGATTGTAGTCTGGACCAAGTTATGTTTTAATTAAAGCATGACTTGCGGCAGCTACAGTTGATATCATTAAGTCTTGTGACCGGATTTATTTTGGTTTTTCTGTAAAATTTAAGTTATTATTTTTGTAAACTTGATATGAATAAGTTATCTAGTGTAACAACATATTCCATACGCTAAGGAAGCTGGAAATTATTTAGTTTTAAAGGTAAATAAGTCTTAATGAGATTTGTGACAGCTGATCGTTTTTGTTAATTTTCTTTGTAAATAGTGATTTTGGACCATAAGTGTGTTATATTGTTTTGATTGTCTTTGTGCCAGCTATCTTTTCATTTAATTACAATTAAGATTCTTGCTAATTATTATCATATGTTTTATTTTGTGACGTCATGAGATTGGCGATGTTTAGAACTTTTCTTGGTTTTTCCAATTGTTTTGACCAAACATATAAAAGGGCCTTCGATATATAAAACCATATAAAACATATGGTATAAAATATATGGCCAAACGTATAAAATAAACAGTTTGAGTCGATAAAAGCTAAAGGTTGAAACCTTAGATTAGGTAGGAGATAGGATGCGTAATTACTTACACTTGCCTGTTTCCATGTGCCATCAAAGCAAACACATCATAGGCGTTTCGTAAATGCGGTAATAATGTTTATAATAAACACACACATTTTTATTCAAATCTTTATTCTAATTAAAACAAAATCTTCCAAAATAATAGTATAGTTATTATGTATTAAGGGCTTAATTGAGTGTCTTAGAACCCGTAGAGCCAATTAGACAGATAGTTAGCGCTAAGACGAAAAAGGGTTCTAAAACCCTAATTAATTCCGAAATGCATACGTTAGTTTATGTCCGGTCTAAATTTAAATTAATATTTAATTTTAAAATAAAAATAATTTGAAAAATGCAAAACTTCAAGTAGGTAGGTGCAGTGGTATGTAATTACTATGGAGACGACGTAAACAAGGGTAGCTATTTCTTTAGTGGCTCTAAAAAGTTTTACAGCCCTGGAGCTCTAATTTAGCCATTTATGCTCTACAAACAGGTCCATAAACCGGTCAAAATTACCAAACCGAACCTAAAACATATTTACGTATTTATCATTTTAATAAAATTCATTACTGTGCTTAATCAGTTTCGTTAATTGATTGCGGATTCGCTCTCTAGATTGATTATGCATTTTGCAAATAAAATGTAATCGCATGTATAAATATTTTTTACGAATTGCTTTGATTAAGAAATAATAATAAATACAATATGATTTGTTTCTGTTTCCAAAACATGAGAGATTAGATTGACAAAAAATATCTTTGTTCAAATTATATATAATTTCAATAATACATTTCAAAATAATTTTTTTCATGTAAAGTGTTTTGGTTGGCCTACAAATATTCTTCAAACCCGTTACAAATTAGTATGACATCAAATGACGGGTAGGTCAAACTCCATGTGTTTTTTGAGAGATTAATGAATAGAGAAAAAATGAGCGCTAGCCAAGAAACGCTGTTAGAAAAACGTTATTTTACACACAGTAATTCCATGAAATCAATTGCATTTAATTCAATTTTTCAACAGCAGCGGAACTTCATTTTAACGAACTTCCGTTTTAAGAAATTCTCTATTTGACGAATCATTTGATGGGATTATGCATTGGAAATTGCTCAACCCAAATAGAATTCGATTTAGTGAACTAAAACTAAAACATGAGCCGGTTTCTATGAAAACTGTCGGGATTTTCTGTCTGAATTAAAACCTTGGATCTTCATCCATATAGCTTTCACAACAGGATTTTAACTAATGCCGTTATAATCCAACTTGCAAGGGATTATAGTCCTTTATTTAAATGCATGTTAAAAGAAGACACCGGACATTCTTGTCATTGTTTAGTTTTCAGAATTCACGAGGGCGTTAATACCTTTTGTTATTAGATTCCAATATTCGACTTTCCAAAATCACACATAAAATTAAATCACATGTGATATCATTCTGTGATAGTGGATGCAAAAAGAAAGATATTAAGTAGCGTTAAAGTACAAAATATAAAATTGATTTAAATCATAAGTTAATTTCAAGTATTAGTTACTTAAATTATAGTAATTTATTAGGGCAATAAATTACTGATGCAGAAAAAACTTTGTTTTAATTAATTTAAAAACATCCAAACTTTATCATTTTAAATGTTAAACCTTTGTCCGAAATTTCCGTTTAAGAAAGTTTTTCTTGGATTTATCAACTTCGCTAAATAGAAGTTCCACTCTGTATATGGATATATAGAATAAGTAAATTTTATTTGTTTTATTTAAATTTTTTTATTAAAATTGTTAGGCACGCTAATGTTTTTAGGTATGAAAAATTCTGACAGTTCTTCCTTTACATGAGTTCATTTGAAATGCAATTTTAAATAACACGTTCTAATATAAATGTAAATAAAGGTTAATGTTTAAACTACATCATACTAAAAGCAGGGTAAATTTATATAGTGCACTAATAAAATATAATCTAATTTAGATACTCATGCATAACGACATATTTCTATTTTACCTCTGAAAACTAATTTTCTGTGCGTTTTTTCCACTTCTGCAAATATCCATACAATTTTTGTTTTGTACAAAGTTTAAACTTTTTTCTCGTCCAGAAGCAGAATTCCAAGTGTGTTTATAGTAAGTTTTTCTTTCCAGATATAGGGATTGATATAGTTAATTTTGGTATTTGTGTTAGCTTCATGCTCAACCAAATTAAAACTGAACTAGCCTATTGGGTAAAGGAAAAGGGGTTTTGTATTTTTATTGTTTATTATAAAGCTAGCCGAATCAGCTTAAATATTATTATTTCAGTTAACCTCATAGTTTATTAACTTCTTTTATAGACATAATTATTTAGCGAACATCATCTCAATATTCAAACGGTGTCTTCTAATCTAAAACATTGTATATGATGATTGCCAATACCTTTTTCTCGGCATAAAACCGTCTACCATCGGCGTAAAACCGTCTGAGACAGGTTTTATGCCGATGGTAGGCAGTTTTCTGCCGAGAAAAGGGTAACATCGTTACCGAAATACATATTGGCAATAGTCAAATACAATGCGTGGTTAGGAGACACCGTTTAAATATAGTATTGTGATAAACCATAGTTCTTACAATCCAAAATTAGTAGTACCTTTTTTCAAATATCTGCTCCATGCTTCAATCATTTTCGAGCTTATCCAATTCTGCTGCAAACGGATCAAATAGTTTTCGAAAGCAAGGGAGGTGACGATTGCACAAAAGATGCTGCATACAAGCTCCACAATGTAGTGTCTGAAATACTTGTTATAACATGAATTTGACACCTGCTAAAATACATTGGTTTAAGTCTTTTTAAGCATTATTAAATATTGAATTTTATCTCTGCCTTAATATAAAGCCTTCTTAGGAAACGCATAAGAGACTGTACTTTCCTACGGATACTTTTGCCTAGGTGAAAAAACAGCCTTTGATTGTTGCTTCTAATATATAAGTCTAATAAATAAGTCTTGGAGAAAGTATTTGAACAGCTTTAAATAACAAATCATACGCAAATGGTAGTATTAGACTTCCGTCTTCAGGTCAAATAGTGGATAGAGTAAATTTCATGAAATATTGTAAGAACTCTGTTAAAAGTTCAATCTGTAATCCAAAACTGCCTTCTGACGACAACTTTTTGACGTTTGCAACTATTGCAAAAAAAGTACTGAAACCCGGCTTGCCGGTAAAAATTTTAAGAAATTTTTTAAGATTGTTAAAAGCGTTTAAATCTGTTGGTTCTACAATGACCTTTTTTCTGAAATCTCTTTACTGACTTGTTTGGTATTTTAGTTTTCGGCAAATAGAAGAAAGTGCAAACCCTTCCCGAAAGAAGAGTATTACCTCTAGTATGATTCACAGGTTCAGTTGCCGTGTCTCCTTTTACTGCTCTTTATATGTATTAGAATTTAGGTAAGTAATCTCCCTATTGTTTTTTTTTATTTTGCTTAATTGTGTATTCCGTTTTGTGCTATTTGTACCATTATGGTTATTATTTATTGTTGTTTTTCGTAGGAACTTCGTGTTCAAAGTTAGCAATTTTGCAAAACATGTAAACTCAGCTAATTATTTTCATTTATTCAGATTCTAAACCATTTCGAATTTTCTATTTCAAAATTTATATTGCATAAATTAATACAATATTCAAGTAGTATTTTATATTTTTAGTATATCGCGAAAACCCATATTTCTGATTACACGTTTGCAGTTACTATATTTCGGAAAGCGAACTTGGCCTAACAAGATGAATGAATGAAACAATTGAAAGTTTGCGTGCAGAGTTAAATTAACATTTAATAAACCCAATGTAAATGCAAATATAGTTCTTTTTGTTCATGAATGAGCTTTAATAATATTTTTTCTGATTCTAATTATAAATATTCAGAATTAGGTACATTGTTTTTTAAGATTTTTAGTTAGTAATAAAACGTGGCTGACTCCAACTAGGGCATCCGTAAGTAATTAAGCAGCTTAAGGGTCTATTCTATGTCGGGATTTATGATCCCTAAACTGCTTTTCGCTCTATACTTTTCATCAGTTATTTATTAAAATATTCACACTCTACTTCATCAAAATAAAGAGGAAAGTCCATTCTATCCCCGCGCTTTTTCTGAATTGAAGAAAAAATATTTTTCATGGAAAAAGTTTACAAGAAAAACAAAAAATGAAAAAAAATGAATTAATAAATATTAATCGTAGCTCACTTTGCTTTTTGTTTCATTTTGATAGATGAATTAATAAGATCAGAAGACGCATGATTAGAAATCAATTTTCTTTGAATTTTTAGTTATTTTTAATATCAAAAGTGGCTATTACACATGCAAAATAAAAACTTGGGTTTTATTTAGCAAAAAGAAATATTTAATATACCTATTTTATAAATAAACAATTTTTTTCAATTCAACAATTCAATTTTAAAACAATTGTTTCTGCGGTGGTGATTTACATACAAATGAATTCACAAAATATAATCTACAATAAAATTACAATTAAAACAAACTATGATGTGTTACCACCGTAGCCGAAGGCAGGGCACGCTGGATTTGTATTTACAAAAACTAGGTTCTAATGCCAGTTTGGATGATTTTCTTTATAAATATTTAATATGTTTTATAAACATAGTATTTATAATTATATATTTTCAAGTTTTATATTCAATTAACATAAATATACATAGTTTAAGGACCGTCGGTACAATCTTGAGGTGAGGAAGTACGGTGAGGGAAAAAAGAAAAAAAATTGATAACTGGGCAAACACATAGATACAAAAAATATATTAGTTTATGCGTTTATTGCCGATCGTAAAGTATTATAGCAGAAAACACGTGTTTGTAAAACCATAATTGTTTTTATTTTAATTATATTTAAAAAAATATAATTTGCAAATAATAAATCTGTTGAAAAAATAATTTGTATTTATTATAGCACTTCAAACAAGCATTACGTAGATTATGCTTATTTGAAAAAAAAATAACAAAAAATTGATAGAAGTAAAAATGTTGTTATTTTCATTTCTGTTCAACATCTGTTTCTATTTTTACATCTGGTAATTATTTATTTATTTAGAAAAAAGAGTAAGTCAAAAATTATTAGTCAAAAACCATTAATATTAACCACCACCTACATTTGAAAAATTTGGTATATTCTCGTGTCCCTTTTTATATTTGTAATACATCACTAAATATATACCTGTACATCTATGTTATAAGTGCTGTTGTCAAGTGTGTCAATCATTTTAGTTAATAAAAAGAAATTTACCTGTAATGCCAAAACTTAAACATAAAATTAAAGCCTATATAAATTCCGTAAAAATGGAATTTTCAAAATTGATTTTCTCAAGATTTTACATTCGTAATGTCAAAATAAAAAACGTCAAAAATTTATATTTATGTTTAACAACATTTTACCAAAGTTTCATGAATATCTATGTATTTTCATTTTACCGACCGTTCTATAAAAATTAACTATAAAATTAAGAAATAATTTTATGTAATTATTTATTTTTATAAATAATATCTTTATAAAAAAATTGTTTATTTATAAAATATATTAAATATTTTTATAAAAAAATTTACCCAGCTTGAATTAGAATTTTGGTATTTTAATTTGAGATCTAGTACTCCCTGCATTTGACTATGAAGCTGTTGTCGTACATTTCTTCTTTAATGGATGCCCATTTATCATACTTTTTTGGTTGTTTATTTTTTATTATTAATTACTTTTTAATTATTTTTTACAATATTACTAATTACAGTATATTTGCTTATCAATTGATTAATATTAACTAATCAACAATTAATATTAATTCATCTACGTATAAATATGTTTTCAAAATCTTTTCGATGAAATTCTATAACAAAAAGAGGAAATGAGTAGGAAAGCGATGCATAATTCCCACTACTCAATATGAGCGAGCAATTTTAGCAAACGAATTCACCCACATTACAGAAAATTATTTCGAGGTTATGTATAAAACGATTATGTATAAACGATCTATAAAACAATTACCTATTATAAACTTTACACGAATAAATATTAAATTAATTCGATATAAGTGGGACAAAAAAATTCTGTCGAAATTAATTAATACTATGAAGCTTACAAAAAGATTCTCTGAAAGTGAGTTTACAGTTCCCTGAAACTTTTTCTGCGAAACTTTAAAATGTGTACTTTGAGAATTGAATATTAAGAATTTTCTTTGAAATTCGGTAATTATAGAAATCTGATTTTTTACAACCTTTAGACTCGCAGGCTTGCAAAGGCTGTAACTTTACAACTTTGGCAGTTTTAAGACTTTAGTAGTTTAAATTGATAAAACTTTGAGCTCATTAAATTGCGGCTTTATATTGAAGTTTGATACTCAGAAATTATAAAACATCAAGGTTTTGAAACACGGTATTTCAATATTTCAAAATTCAGTGTTTAAAATTTAAAATTCTAAAATATTAAAATATTGAAAACTTTGAAATTTATATATTGCTATAAAAAGAAAATACATAAATATTTAACAATTTGAGAGTGTCAAGAAAAATTATGTCGAACAAAAACTAGACACTCTCCTCAGGGTTAATAGTAGGTTTTAAATGTTTTATATACGATATATATTTATATTAATTAAAGAAAATAAGTAAAGGCTTGTACACTTTTCCAAATAAATATCACCAAAAGTATTAATTTTTTTATTAAAGTTTCCCTTTTATCAATTCCAAAAAAACAAAACATAATTTTTTTATTTATTAATAACAACCATTAACAACTGTTTTTCACTACTTGTTCTTTTTCTATTTACAATTTATTTCATTATGGTTGTCAAGGTAAACTAGACTTATTTATTAAATGAGTCTACAACTAGAATCTGAAGCTTTGAAAACGTTTGTTTTACATTTAAATAAATTATTTTTCATTTTATATTATTAATATCATTTATTATTACAATAGGCAAATATTTTAATGAAAATTATCTTTTAACGATAAAAACACAAAAACTACAATGAGCAAAGCATTACTATATATGGACAATATAGCCTTTGATATTTACTAAAACCTATATAAACTTTATAAAATTGTTTTATTTTAAAAGGAATAAATGTTAATGCAAATAGAAATCCAGTAAATATGGATTACAGTATAATGTTGATGTATGAAAATTTGAAATTTAAAACAGAATGAGATTTGAAGACTCGCCATATCTATAGAAATTCAAAACTAGATTTCTTTATTTTGTTCAGTTATCTATACATTATTTTAGATGATTTTATTTTATTTATGATTTAGATGATAAGATGATGAGACGAAAAGCACAAGGTAATGCTGGTCTGATAATTTCGTTTTTGCAAATTATGATTTTAACTGACAATGACAGATGATATCTTAATTTCTAAGCTATAATATTTTTGGATGTATCTTAATACTCTTGAAGTACATGCATTATGTTTTCATTCATTCATTCATGTGTCTCGGTACATTTTTTCTGTGGAGACAGCCAGCGCTACCTAGCGCTGGATGACCCAACCCTATTGAACTACGCGATGTAAGAGAGAAAGGTGAGGATCCGAGCTTGAATTCTTTTTTCGTATTTCAACAAAAGCAACAAGTGGCGACTTCACAATAATTGAATCGTCGTGAGCTAGTATAAGATGGTTGCTAAAAACGTAATGTATGGTTTGATGCGTTCTTTGTTTGCGGCGTTGTGCACATGTGATTCGGACACAGAACTTAACCTTACAAATAAAAAAAATTAATTTTAATAAATTTAATTTTAAAAATCTCCTAAAGCAGTGATGTCGTTTTGATTTTGAAATACACAGAGTGTTGACAATAAATATCTACTAGTTTGTTTATCAAACTCATTTTAGCCATTGCTGTGTACAGGTTTTTCAAATGCAAAGTTGATCTGGTTATTTTTAAAGAAAAGTACAAATGATTTCGTACCCAAGCCTTGAAGAGATGTATGTGTGTTAGCAAGGGTCGAAGATAATTAATAAACTACGAATTTAAATAACAAATTGGAACAACAATCCGATTTATTATTCTACACACAGCAATAATCTATTGTATTTATAACAAACAATTAACTCTGTAACGTGTCTCCTCTCTTGTGCGGCGCTCGAAAGTTATCGGCTGCTCTTAGCACCGCGTGTCCGCGTCTCTTGTATTGAGTCACCTCCTGGCTTATCGAGATACCGCTAAAATGTGTATTACAAAATCTACCTGCAAACAAGATCCCAAATTCTTCAGCAATTTACTATTAAAAAATATTATTAAAAACACCTGATTTATTTACACAAAATTTACAAAAAACGAAAACAATGAAAATATAACCTAACAAACACGTGCGTAGACGGACAAATCAATGACAACGTAAAGTAAACAACAAGCCAATGCCACAACGCTGGTCACATCTGGCAAATGCGCATTTTCAACTAATCTCGTACAAGCTAGCAGTTATGACGTAACAGAGCGGGAAAATTACTCATTTAAATTTAAAGCAATTTTTAGGAACTTTTTTATGCCTACAACATAGCCAGAAGAAAATTATTTGCTGATATTCTGGATTACTAGTAGGTGTTGACTGCAATAAAATTAAAAAAAAAGTAATTCCTGTAGCCTATTATCGCACCCAAACTACGATGATAATGGCGTATTTGTTAGACTTTTGTGCAAAAACGTGTGGACTACAATGAAAACTGTCATTCGGTGAAAGTACTTACGGTGGTGGTTTAAGACAATAATGCCGGTGAGTTTAGTTTTAAACTGGCGTTCACTGTTATTGAATAATAAAAGAATGTGACAACTAAAAATCGATTAAATTAACAGAAATTGTGTCTGAACTTCAATACTAATATTGAATAAAATATGCAATTTTTGGCTGTCACAGTACGTAACGCATGTGACATTATACGTAACGCCTTCAAGATCTAAATTGACTATTAAGGACATCTTAAAACAAAACCATAGGTATGGCATCGTTTTTGGTGTTTTCAGTAATATTGAATAAATAATCAACTTGTAACGGTACCTTAATGCGTACAAAAGTAATATAAAAATGTGATACCCTTTTTTAGATTTACGTGCCTTTTAAAAATTGTTATTGTATCTCACATAAAAAGTAATTTATCGGTGTCTGAATGTCTTAACGTAAATAAAGTACTTTTTTAGAAACATGATACGTTAGTATGAAAGGGCTGCGTCATGCAAAAACTTTTATTAAATACGCATTTGTGTTGATATTAACATATGTTGTAATAAAACATGGGGCATTTACACTTAACGGTAATTATTAGTTATGGAAGTTTTATTTTAACAGCATATGGGTTATTTTGTTATACCATAACATTATCTACACAAAATATTTTATTTTGGTCAATCCGTCAACTTACAATAATCAGGTGTAATTAATTTTTGCACAAGTGTTGTCATATTTTCTTCAACGATTTGAACGTAGATTAGAGACCCTTCAATTAGAGTCTGGCCAAAGCAGCCATTTTATATCACAACACGTGGCGCCAAATTTCAAAAGTATGGAAATAGTTACACGGCTTCATGTAAACGGTCTATGACTCAATTAAAAATCACGAATTAGTGAGTTGTGTATATAAAACATTATTTAGCAGTAAAATCACAATAAAATTAGGGTGTCAAAATCAAAATATTATATCAAAGATATTGTGATATACACTGGCGGGCACCGTGGCAACGCATTCGCCAGACTCTAATTGAAGGGTCTCTAACGTAGATTAGAGTCACTCTATATTACTTATAAGAGTTGAGCCAACGCGAATGTCAAACCGCCATTATGGATCCAAAAATATACGTTGAAAGAATTATTGGTTATGTTTACTTGGCAAATGTCAAATGTTTCATAACCTGACATTTATTTCATTATAATTTACCATAATGAACTGATTAAATTAAATTGCTCATTTGAATTGATTAATATAATAAATTTCTTAAATACAGTAATATATTTATATTTTATCTGCAAAATTGAGAAAAGAAGAAACTACTCTCAGCTACAACAAAAAACTGTTAATGTCTCTTGTGCTCTAGTAAGTCAATTTCCGTTTTAATTATTTCCATAAGAATAATTTAAAAAGTGAAAATATTTTGCTTTTATTAAATCGTTTTATTTCAGAGTTATTACTCAGTAACATATTTTACACATTTTATCAAATGGGCCGACTAAGAAAGATATTTTTAACTTCAAATTGTGGACTGATAAGTTTTTTGTAAAGAATCCTCGACCACCTATTCCACTAAAGTCTTCGCGAATGTATCGGATACATTCACGCAATAGCATTTTTGTGTTAAATAAATGTATAGAAGTAAGAGATAGCTATTCTGGAACGTGGAGGCAATGCACAATCAGAAGCAAGACTCCATTTTACTAGTGAATTACAACTTGTACCTATGTATACTATGGTCCTATTGAGATCAATCATGCAAAGCTAAAAGATCTTCAAGCTCTTTGTGAAGAATTATCCAATCGAAAACACCGTGGTTTTTATGATATTCTGGAGACTAATGAAGACCCAGGTGACATTGTTGAGGACGATAACAGCAGTGCTTACGAAGATTTTTTCTTTCATGCTAGAGATATGAATCTTTTTTAAAAAATTTTTAAATCTGGCAGACCGATGTATTCTAATTTTTTAATTAAAATATATGTATCTTATGTTTAATAAAAAAAATAACAAATTCGTTTTCGTCAAAAACCACAGATTTTTGGATTATGTTTATGAGAATGTTTCATAAACTGCACATAGTTAAAAATAACACAAATTTTGACCTTACAGTTATATTTTGGTTCTCTTAAAGGTTGTAGTTTTTTTTTCAAATGCTGTTTTTGACATCAACCCTTCAATTACAATTAATATTTATTAAAAACGTAAAGAGAAATAGATAAAAATTCTTCGATTTACTAAACATCAGTTTGTCAAATTAAGGGCGATGTTTTCACCTCCTTGTAACTTTATTTGGCGGTTAATTGTCATAGATACAATTGTAACCATAGCAATTAGCTTCCACATAAATTTATGAGGAAGTGAAAAGAGCTGTCCTAAATTACATAATTCTGTCAAATTTCGTGTTTTTAAATTGGCATTAGTGCAAATGGATCCAACCAATTAGCATCAATTCCCGCGTTGGGCCAACTCTTATAAGTAATATAGAGTGACTCTAACGTAGATTAGAAATGCCTGCCACCTGAAGGACATTTAAGGAACTTTATAAAAATACAGATAACAATAGTGTCTAAAAACGGCCAATTCCATAAACAGATCACAAAACTTTTCAAAGGAATGCGGTACTATCCCACTCTGCTAATTCTTAATATTTTGTTAGATTTATTTACAATACTAGTAAAGTTCATTTAAAAGCGGTAGTTTTTACATCTAAGTATCTTCTGAATGAATTAATTATTACGTCACGTCATTAATTATTACGCTGTTTTAATCGATAGAAATGATCGTATACCATTACCATGCCATTGTTGTTTTTAAAATAAAGGATCTTATACGTTTTTAGTAGTTTAATTGCGGCTATGCAAATGATAATTTCGGGATAAGGATATGTCATGTTTTTAATATTTCGTTTTACAGCAATTTTAACTGTTAATTGATTTTATTAAGCTTATTTACCGATTTATTTATTATTTCTAACGATGTCCGAGATTAAATACTATTCAAATTCATTATCATTTTTATAAGAATAACGATTTGCAACCTAATACGGACATGCAGTAGTTGCAATAATAACAAAAAAAAAACCCTATTTATTTAGGTGCTGTCATTGTTTAGTCTACTTGACAAAATGTATTTATTACTACCTATAAACAGTTTAAATAGTAAACATCTGTTTGTTTGACATAAATTAAATTAATGATCAGTATAGAAATAATAGCTCCTCCAAATACCAGAGCCGTCTTCAGTTTGCTTGATTTTCAGAGTGCCCAACAATTTTTAGCGAAAATTTATTTTTGAGATAGTGCGGCATTTTATGCATTTTTGCCTTCTCAAAAATAAATAAACTATGTAAGAAAAAGGGGTGGTCAAAATATAATGAATAACCCTACGCACTATTGTAATGAAAGGAATTTGTTCTATTTGAAAAAGTAATAAAGTGTTTCAAACAGGTCATCTACACCATTTGGAGCTTATAAAATTTATGAATAGTCAATGTGGCTCATCGAGCTGGACGCATCTACGCTAACAAGAGCCTGTTAGTGTTTCTAAGTAAGTGCTGTGTACAAAGTAACACGCGCCTAAAACACGCATGTAGCTCTATGTTTAAGTAAGAGCAAGATAGAAGACTTGATAGTCTCGACTTCGCCGAGCGCGTTGAGAATAGCTAGCTCAGCAACCACGACACTCGCTTCGACTTAAGTTTGCTAAGTGCTAAGCACCATTTTAAGTATTTGTTGCATATAACCGAGTTGCAACGAACCTAAGATTCAGGCCCAATCTGAGTCTAGAAGATGATCCATCTCTATGCAACTCGGTAAACTTTTGAACAATTTCTTAGCATGTTAATTTTTATTAGTATAAGTTATTTGTTAGTATATTGTTTAATTGTTTGACTTTGTTTTTATTCGTTATACCTTTCGCAGGCGTATCTCTTTCGTTATGTTTTCGTAATATTTCATTATCACTTAAGAGTCAAATATAAATAAATATAATAAACAGGATTAAGGCATATTTAAAAATTTAATTAAATTGCTGCTGGAAAATATTTAGATTGCAGAAAAATTCTCGAATGATATTACCTTCTGAACACTACAAAAAAAAGTTTAAGATTTAATTGCATTCAGTCAGCTTTTATACATGCAGAAGAAAATAATGATTCCTCAACTTACTGCTTCTGTTGTGACTACGTTATTGCGCTGTAATAATGTGAGATAATAAAAGAGCGCGTGTAACCAAACCAACTCCTGCAGTTGTGCAATTGCTTGAAAATCGACCTACCGTGAAATGAATTGAGACAAGAAAAATGTTTTCAGTTTCCGAAGCGTCGTCTTCTTTTCTGTTGTTTTACCGTTTAAGTCCTTAATAAAACGAGAAAATAAAAGTGCAATTGTCAACAATTCAAAATGTAGTTACAAGCAAAACAATTTAATAAAATATTCCATTATTATTGGTTTTATTCACTATTTTAATTAATTGTTTTACATATAATAAACAAATAATAGGGTAGTCAACATATGTATTAAGAGCAATAGGTATACAATTAATTTCGTACTTGAAACATGTGCGTTCTAGTTTCGTATATTGCAAAATCGAAACGAAACCCAATTAAAATGCACCGGAGTAGAAAATGCTATCTAATTAATATTAACATCAGATGCATTTGAATACATTAAAACCTTTAGGGATGATATAAACGACCTTTACGGGTACATTTTAATCAAACTAATGAACAGTTGAATACGTAGTTTGAATATTTCATGTTTAAAGTATTTATCTTTCCGTATTATGGGAAAATGCAAATAGACTTTTGTGTTAAAGAAGTTCCTATATGTGCAGTATACAGGGTGAATCTTAAAAATGCACGATGGTTTATGGGGCGAAACATGAAGGTGGATATATCACAGAAATACAAAAAAATCCAAACATTTTTACAATAAGAATTTTAGGGTCCTTTAATAATTCACCGAACTTGAGCCGGCCCTGGCAGTCTGATTGCTTACTATTAAATAATACACTCTAAATAATAGCAGATATTTGTAAAACTGCAGCACTGCAAAAGTTAACAAAAATAAAGGTTGACACTTTAAAAATACCGTAATAGAATACGAGAGCTTATTGAATCATCACTTTGTAATTATATATGAATGAAATAAAGGTATTTAAATTATGTTATAAAACATCTGTTTAAGAAGAGATTCATTATCATTACGTACGTAAATATTTGCCGTGTTTTCGAAAATTTTTCGTACAATAATCTTTGTTACAATAATGAATCGTCCATCCATTCGTAACTATAAGAATGTTTGTAAATTTGCAAAACATAGTCGCAGATTATCTGAAAACATTTATCGATAATAAACATTATTAATATGTAAGGGTGTAAAATACTTAATTAAGCTAAAAGGTACTTTTATTGATGACATTATATGGTTTAATACGAGATGCACAAAAGCTAACAAGTTAAAAAATGTCGAACATGCATATTTAGATTTTACAACAGATATGACCGGTTTCACAAAGCTTTATTAAATAAATTACATTACTAAATAAATAAGTACTCGTACTTATTGAGTATAGCAACAAAGTATCGTATTAATAATATGCAAAACGATTAATACAAATGTTACTTAAATAAAACTTGTAATAAGAACTAACAATTTATTATAGGGCCTGTAGGATTGTGTCAAACAAAAAATGATAAGCCATTTGGCGCTTTTCCTGAAACAATAATAATGATTACTATACTATTTTATAATACCATTGTATGATACGTATGTATGCATAAAATTAAAATTAGGAATACCTACTCTTTTTTAGCTTTCACCGAGTTAAAGGTGAAAGTTAATTAATAATTAATGACTTTCAAGTATACTTCCGTTTCAATTCCAATAAGAACATACTGTTAATATTTAAATTCTTTGAAACAAATAGTGGATAAATAAGAAAGATTCTGATAGCCCGTGACCGTGAAATTGTGACCGTGAACTCGACAAAAATACCAACACAAATTTTCTTGTAGTGTTTTAAAGCCATGAAACAACAATAAATAATAAACACTTCAATGGTGGGTTCCCTATATTTTGTAGAAAGCAATCGGTCAGAAATGAGATCATGCAGATTCCTTGTCATATTCAGCATGGACGTGGTAATAGAATACTTCTGACCTTACAGAATATTGCACAATATGTTCATTATCATTAGTTTTCATTCTATTATTACTCATTAATAAATATTTATGATTTCATCATGATGTATTTTATTTTGTAAATTATTGACCATCCCGCTATTCTAATAATATTATCGTAATCGCTACTTGTTACATGTTAATTACTTTATAACTGACTTTATTTTAAATAGTATTTGTAGTATAGGTACTTCTGTTTCAATTTCAATAACAACACATTTGTTAATATTCAAATTCTTTACAACATTATAAAAATAGTAATTATTTAACAAAAATTCTACATAATATTCCGTTATAAAATTGTAACTGTGAACTTAAAAAACAAAAAGTACAAACACATAAATTTACTTGTAGTGTAATTCAACCTTAACATAACAATAACAAAATCCGATCTTTTAAGTTGTAGACAAAACCGATCACATTTTTGTTTTTAGAAACAAGATTGCCTTCCGTAACTAGGTCAGTTACGAATATCAGTTAGCTCTACTGCCTCCCCTCTACCTACCATTTAAAGGATATCAGGTATTTCTAAAGCACCCTGTATATATAAAGACAGACTACTTTCGCTGATCAAGTTACTATTAGTATTATTAATTCCTTGCTTTCTCTTGTATTGTCCTTGCTGTGCTATAATACATAGTAATATCTCTACATGCATTGCATTGTTATTTATTTATTTCTTTGTTTAGATATTTTATGTTGTAAACTGTATGTAAAGTGTGTACGTGTTTCGTGATTATCCTCTGTATATAGGGATTTAGTTATATGTGAGCTTTAGCATTCGTTAATCATCTAGGCGAATTAAACGCGTTAAGTTTGTGGTCTGTTGCAGGACAAATTTTGTAACAAATGCACATATTTTATTTAATTGAAGATTAGTAACATTAAATAATGTTTTATTATGAATTAACCAAACTTCATTGCAATGATTTTAGTTAATTAGTTAATACTTTAAGCGTCTACAGAATGTAGGAATTTATGATCCCTAAAATGCTTTTCGTTTTATACTTTTCATTCAGTTATTTCTTGAAATTTTTACATCCTACTTAAACCAAAACAAAGAAAAAAGTCCGTTATATCTTCCATTTCATTCGGTTTTAAGGAAAAAGCACTATTCATAGAATAGGAAAAGGTATATAAGAAGAACGCAGAAAAATCGATTGATTTTTGAAAAAATCCTAAAATATGAACTAAGCGTAATTCTGAAAAAAATCATAAAAGGTGGGAGTAGCTTATTAATCGTACCTCACTTTGCTTTTTGTTTCATTTTCATAGAGGAATTAATAAGATCAAGAGACAAATAATTGGAAATCAATTTTCTTTAAATGTTTTATCAGTTGTTCCTACTCCTGACGAAATGTTCTGTTCAAGTGACTGAATTTTGATGGTAGGGAGTTACAATACATCCAGGTTCACTAAATATTAACGGACTAAATAATCCTTTACGTAATAGATTTTATAATTTTTCAAAAGTCAAAGGACCACAATTCACCAACTTAGTTGTAAATCGCTAGCCCAACTGGCATTAACTTAATCGAAATACCGAACTATAAATTTACTGAATCATACTGTAACGTTATTTTTAAAATAATACCAAAAATGCTGTTTAGTCGTCTATTGACAAGAGAAATATTATTTACATACACTAATTATTTAACATTATAATTATAAACTGTTAACGAACTTAAATGATAGATATTTACAAACTTATTTAATGACTATTTATTTTTAATACAACATTTATTTATAACATTTATTTATTCACTGATATTTGACTACTAATTACACAAAGCACGTATTCAATTCACGGCTGATATATGTTCAGCCGGTGAATACGGAAGTGTCGCGAATGTACTAGAAAGAGCGGTGGTCGATACGTCATACACTACTCACGTGAGCTCCCAACTACTGCAGAAGGCGACGGAAGCTTCTCGCAAATTTGCCGCCCGTGTATAGGGGTTTTCCTATTCATTACAATACAAAGAAATCACAATGGCCACTTAAAGATTTAGGGCATAAGCACTACGATACGATAAGATTACATAACCATCTGAACACAAATACTGAATTCTCATTAAAATCTCCTTTTCTAAAATTACGCTCTTCGGGATAACGTGTTAGTCCAACGAAAGAATCCAAACTTACTCCTCACTCGAACTGGTAATCGCTATCCCCAAAATAATTCCTAATCGAAGCAGCGCGAAAAAAACTGGTGACTATTCCAGAAGACTCAAGCCTGAGCCAATCAACGAAAATCCAAGCCTGACCATAATTGCGATTTCTTCGAGAAATGCATACAAGTGCAGAAGGCCTGAGTAAAGGTAAATTTAACCAAATTAAACCCAATCTTTAGTGTAATTATGCATTATAAAATATAAAATATTGTTCTGAAGGTGATATACTTTTCTTGTGACCCCATATGAAAGTGAACAAACGCTACTGACATTTAGAAAGTGATTCATAGGGATATATAACACGCGTGTGTTAGAAAAATACGCTAAGCATTATAATTTGAACAAATTAAACTTAAATTGTGATTTTTTTTATCTATCCATACCTACCCTTAAATATTTTGCGTCAAAATTATATTCTGGAAAATTTAAAAATCTTAACTATTTTTAAACATTTAAGATTTGAAGGTACGCAGGAAAAATTCACACTAGTAATGTTGTCATGTAAAGGTGTCATTATGTTTTTGATACGAAAAATATATGATTGTGCTATAAGCAAATAAACCTTTTTGGCGGTTTTAATAACTGCTACGACTAATAACGTGATTTTAACACGTGACCAAGAGGTAACTTGATACATGTGAAGAGAATTTGTTTTACTTAAAGAATAAATCTTGTTGGGAAGTATAGTTTGAAATGAATTATTTTATTTAGCTGGTTAAAGGCTCGTTAATAGACAAAAATTATCGACAATTTAAACTTTGCTTCAACATACCAAACATACTAAACAAACATTAATATTAATAGATAATAGATAATATTATATTATAATAATACTTATATAGATTAATAGATTCAAGCTGAAAAAACTTTAAGATGGGTTAAGAAATTCCTCAACATACTAAGACAATGAGAACTTATGTTATACCCTAACATATAAATGAAGGATATAAATGAACGCGTGCACATAAGCTGTGAGAACATTACGATAAGCTAAGAATGTAAGCAGAATATCGTATTACCAGGGACGCTTTAAAAAAGTCAGTAGCGTACGTTCGGATAGTACTTCGGATAGTATGTTTGAATCTTCTTGAATCCTATAATTGTTGAGGAGAATGAGAATTTGAAGCTTGATTCGTGGTAGCACATTCAGGATTGATAAGGTGAATTTTATCAACGCATGTGACGTGTATTCTCTTTGGATTTATTTAATGTCGAGTTGACGAGATTCGCGTGGAAAAAAATATGTCACTACTGTGTGTCGCATTTAGTGGTTATGATGGTGTAAGCTTGAAAGTCACTACACTTCACATAATGCCAAAAGTTTTTAGCGAAATTGAACTGCTAAAGTTCATGAGAAAGAAATATTTTGGTTGGGTAAATAGCACTGGTAATTGCAAAGTTGTAAATCTCGCGGTTAGTGAGTAATGAAACGTTCGCGTTTTAGTTTTGAAACGGTTAAATCGTTTAACTCCTGAACCTTTTGCATATTTGCATAAAAATTCGCATTTTCTAACACACCAAAAACATGTTGTTTAAGGTTGATGAGAAGCTCATTGGTGATCATTCGAGAAGATACACGAAACATTAAAAATAAACAGAAAACTTAAATTTATTTAGAAAAATTTTAATCCTGTTAATTCGAAGCATACTCTCCAATCCGATGGGGGAACGACAGATGTCGGCATCGTTGAGACTGAGAGCTGCCGAGGAAGGTAATTGGCAACTGGAAGGTAGCAGTTATCAGGAACTATACCTACAGTTGTCGTAGTCTGTAGTTTTTGAGGAAGGTTATTGGTAGCTGTAATGGAGCTTTTATCAGGAACGGAAACTGTTTAGTGTCAGGAACTGGGAGTGTGTCCAAGAGAATCTTCGTCAAAAAGACGGTGGTGGATCACCCTAAAATGTCGACCCTGGGAAGCTGTTCCAAGTTCTGATTTAAAAAACATAATTGGTTAGGGTCCAATTTTGGCGTAGTCCTAACTGATCCTGGGGTTTCTGTGATGAGTGTAGGAAAATGTAGTACTGTTTGCTTGTGGTCAAATGGTTGGAATAGATGCAGTTTTAGAAATGTATTATTTGGAATAGATTCTGTTATGAAATTATTAAGCTGTGAAGTGTGCTCTTCAAGAACTAAGTGCTTAGGTTTAACGGTACAGAAACTATCAGTTGATGCAGGTGCATTTGCATATGTATATTTGTGTTCTGTCAGCGGTAGATAAAAGACTTTTTGAGTATCAATACTTATTTGAAGGTTAGGATCCTAGAAATTTGACGGATTATGTGAAATTTTATCGTTGTTTGTGGTTGTAAAGCTAGTAAGAGGAGTAGAAAGAATTTCTTCCTGGAACAATTAAGCTAGTCTAAAAGATTCAAGACAATCATCTTGCAGCATCCAGAAATCTGCAATTTCTTTGGGAAAAGCGGTTTTTTTTATTAGCAATTGGTGTTGCGTTTATCGAGTGGACTGTATAATAAACAATAGTATGTTGGTGACTGGTTATAATTTATTATTTATGTCTAAATTGACCGAACTTAAATTATTGGGCCTACCTGTAGAGTAGGATGTGTTGAGAAGATCTTATAACTTTTCGTAGTCTTGTTCGGAGCCATCAGCGGTAGCGGTTTTTGATATAGAGGTAGCGGGATATGGCGTACGTTTTCACCGGTTTTCACAATTCTTAGAAAACTTGACATGACACAACACTCGTTGCTTGGCGATAGGGCCCAATACAAAGAGCGGTCAATTTAAGGATTTTAATGTAATTAATGATTAAAATGTAGTATGAAAACGCAACAATTGGTGATATGGAGTATTTGGTTTTGGATTGCGTGTAGAGTGCTAGAATGTTAGAAGTGTAGAGTGTTAGAATGACTTATAGAATCCTTATATCTGTTCAATGCCTTCCAGATGATATGTAGCAGAACTAACAAACTTCTTTTTCCAAAGTTGTTGATTCTTCTTTTTCATGCTGCTCTAATGAGTTCGTTTGCTTATCCGTTTTATCGCTTTGTTGGCAGTCTTATTTAACGTTGTTTTTGCAATATATTATAATCTTCCGATTATTACTTTTAGATGTTGGGGGACAAAAGAGCCATTTACATTTTAATAAACATACTCATTTAAATATGCTAAAGCATCTCATTATTTTACTGTCTTAGCTTGCGAGTTTAATCCCTTCAACCTTTCCTAACATGAATAAACTCCCAGAATACTAGAACTGTCTGCTCAGGGATTCTGTACGACAAATCCCTTCAGAAAAGCCTAATTAACCGCCTCTAGTCTTTTAGAACACGTCATCATATTACACATCAGCAAAATTATATTACCGGAAATAGTTTTAACCACCACCGTAGTAATTTTCAGCCGAGTTATAGCTCATCGGAAGCGTGTTATGGGGCTTGTGGTTACCTTCAGAGCGTTGTTTGCTGCAGGGCCCTTCAGACAAAACGAAAGTGAATGTACTACTATAACATTGACGTGGTCGAAAGTAGTACCCCTAATATATATATATTCCGACTGTTAATTACTATTCCACACTACAACCGCTTAATTATTCAAGAGATTTATAGAAGGGATTTATTGTAGCAGGCAACATTTGGAATTCCTAACTTTTGTGCTATGATTGAAGCTGCGCCCGAAGAAATACGTGCAATAAATTACTGATGCTGTGTTCTAATTCCGAGAGATTTATGTTGAAAATTGAGCGTTCCCTTATATATAGTGTATATATACAGATATATTTTGAGCTATTCAAGTTTCCAATTAGTGTTAACCCTTTTGGCTAAGCAGAATTTGACCATAAAGTTTAAGATAACCCTAATAAATAGAGAAGAGATTTCAAGATTTAACGTTTACAGCCTCGATAGTGGTTTAATAGCTAAGGTTCTCACTTCAAAAAATTTAATTCTAAGGAAAATCAAACCTTAAATTTACGTTGCGCTACTAAGTGAAACGCGGATAAATTTAAAATGGACGAGTGAAGCAGCAAAATTATTATCCATTTTGTTCACCGCATATACTATATTCGTTCGAGATTTTACTAAATCTCTATGCTTTATGAATAGGATAAAGGACTCGATTCTATGCCCTTCAATTTCTTCTCCCCTTTCAGATTATGCTTAGCTTACGCGTTCGTCTGTTGAATTGAGGTCAGAAGAAATTTTCCTCCATATTCCTTGCCTCGTCATTTTTATTTGAATATGAAAAAATCCCGTTCATAATTTTATATTTCAAGCATTACGGAGTTCAAATTTGGTTTGGATTAATAAATAATTGAGTTTGCTCGATTTGCTATAAGCGAGCTTTAGATAGATTAGCTTCAAAACCATTTTTCTTTGAATTACAAACACGCAAAGAGTATTTAATCGTCAAGGCTTATATTGGCAAAAGACATATTGTGATTTACATTTTTAGCTAATGCTGTTTATTTTCATTAATAAATATAAAATGCAGACTAGTTTTTGAGTCTTTGTCAAGACAGCTGCTACACCGCTGCTTAATGCCTATTTATTTCTAAATTCTAGGGGAACAAATCCTTGTTCCTAGAATATTGGGTTCTTGTGGACTTTGGCATGATCAATGACTTTCAGAAATAGATGCAAGTTTCTGTACTTGAATTCGAATGAATAAAGTAACACCAAGAAAATGAGTGTGTAGAACGACCTACTTCTTTAGACTTCCTCAAGGAAACCTTCTAAAAGATCAAAATTGATCTTCGATATTAGACTATCTTCAGAATCTTCAGACTAATCTTCAGGATTGCAAATTTAGGGTATTTTAAACTTTTTGTGCTGTGTATTTAAAATTCCTGACAGCCATTGAGTGTTGTATTGAAAACTTTGAAGTCTAAACAGTTTGGCCAGAAAAATTAAATTTCTAAAACTTTCAAAATTTGAAATTACTATAAAATTTTAAAACTAATTTTTAAAATTTTATTTTAAATTCTGGATTTCCAAAACAGAATTTTTTCAAAAATAGTACATGCTGAAATTATATAATTCTGAAACTTCTCTATATGAAATTCTTAATTTCAAATGTGAGAATTGAAAAATTGAGTTTTTTAGGGAATAAAAATTTAATATATTTAAAACTTGAATCTATAAGGCTTTTAGTATTTAAAATTCTTGTTGTTTAATACGTGAACTAATTACAAAGTGCAATGGTTGAAAATACCAACCCATAAATTTCGTAATTAGGGGCATACAATACAAGCCCGAACATTGGGAAGCTAACATCTTAGTTGTGAAAATCTTTTCTAATGTAATTCTTTTGGCTGTACTGTGTGAAAGTAAGAAATACTGAAATTGTACTCTTCTCTTTTTTAAACTTTGAAACTCAACATTCAAGTTCTGAATCTTTACAATTTTGAATACTTGAAGTTATGAAATCTTGAAAAGTTTGTAATTTGGTACTAATCCAATGACAAAAATGAATGAAATTGAAACACCTAAATAGTATTGAAAGTTTATAACTAAATATATTATAACTTTAAAATAAATTAATTAAAATTAATGAAAGAAAATTGTATCTCCTCGCAATCGCGATTTAAGGTTTTTGTTTTTGATTTTTTAGTTTAGTTTAAAAGTTTCAATTATGGAGAATGTTAGAGTATAAATTTCAAATCTAAAGATTCAAAGAATTGTAGCGTCAACACTTTTAGTTCTGATTATTTTAAATATTTACGATTTTAAAGTATTGTAGCTTGAAAAAGTTCTCTAATTTCACTGCTTCGATATTTTAAATTCAGTGCTTCGAAATTTCAATAAAATATGCATCTGATATTCAGAGTTCATAATTCCAAAACTTTAAAATTAAAGTTTAATTGAAAAAACTTTAGAATTCTAACTTTTCGTAGATCAGTTTTATATTGAAAATGAAATTTTGGAGGTCTTTAGAGTTTTAGATGTTAGAGATTTCATATACCGAGATAAAGTTGCGGAGAGGTACATTTTCAATTTTAAAGTCTGACTGTTTCCTAAATTCTAAGTTTCATATTTTCCGAATTTCAGATTCAACACTTTCAGATTCTTTAGGATTTTGTAAATTAAAAGTGTTTCAAATTAGTCGGTGTTGTTTCACCTTATAATATATTATTTAAATAAAATTGCGGTTTGCAGATTTAAACATCATGATCTTTGAGCTGCAGAATTCTAGCTTTCTTTTAGCAACATGTTGGAGTTAAACATTTTGCTTTTAGAGTTTGATAAATTTGGAGTTAGAAAGTTATATAAGATCAAAAGTAATGTTTTGAATTTTAAATCTTCATTTCTTACACAATTTAAGAGATTATTTTGTCTGAAGGATTGATACTTATAAAAAAAAGAAAAACTAAAATTCTTCAACAATTCTAAATACTGAAAGTACTCATAGCCCATAGTTTTAAACTTCTGGTGGTTAAACACCAAATACCTAAAGTTAATATTATGTTGATTTAAAATCTTTTAAACACCAAGAATCACCCCACTGTTAGTTTTGAAACTTGGAGTCTTTACAGGTAAATATCAGAATTTACAAACTTAAACTCTGAGATTATGGGAAGTAGTGAAAGTTTGAGTTTTAATATTTAAAGAAACTGTTTAAATCATATTTTTATATAAAATTTATTTAGAAAAACTATCATCCTGGCTGGGAATCGAACCCAGAACGCAGGACCTCCTGCTTTCCGGGCAGTTTAACATCTGTGCCACCCTAGGTGATTACCAACGGAATGACAGAAGGTCCTGGGTTCGATTCCCACCCGGGGTGATAATTTCTCTATATAAATTTAAAAAAATATATATTATTTACGTTGTCTTTGTCGAATAATTTATATTTATCTTAAATTAAACTGTCTATCTATAGCGAACTGACTTTTTGATCTATTGGGAATTTAACGAATGCTTTTTTGAATCTTAAATCTTTTTGAAACTGTCTAATGTTATAACTATAATATCGAGTTGAGAATTTGTTGAAAACGTACCAAACATTCAAGGCCGTTGGATACAATTTTTACTTTATTAGTAAATACCTTGAAATTTAAAAACTGGCAATTAGATAGCAGCAAATAAAAGTACATGCTGTACAATATACATTCAGCAGATGACACAGATACAGTAAGGTAAGATAAAATAACAAACTTGTCAGGTACCTTTTGCATGAAGCATTTCAACTGAAATTTTGAATTTCAATATAAATTACCAAAGATTTAAGCCGTAACCCTTTTAAACTTAAACTTTAAAAGCCTTAAAAGATTGTATACATTCAAATCTTTAATATTTGACTTCTTTTTATACATTTACACTAATATTAACTACCTAATTCTTCTTTAATTTACTTACTTTTTACTGATATCACCTTCCCTTGGTACTTCGAGGTAATCTTCCACTAAGTAACTAAGTAAATAAGTTTCCGTTTTCGAGACAGCTGCAAAATTTTTAAAGAGCTGATTACCTAAGAAGTTGACATCGCCACCTCCTCCAGCCTCCAATTATCTGGAGGAGGCAAATTAGTTTACAGTTTAGGACCCCTCCAACTAAGGATTGTGTCCAGTCAGGAAAACGCATGTTTCGACGCACTGGTTTAGGACTCATTTCCAAAGCGAGTCTCTCTGTAAGTCGAGGCTGCCCCAACAGTCCGCAGGAGTTTCAAACATTTCGGCTGCAACGCGCCAGTTTCGCACAACTTATTGTTTTGCAGTGCAGTTTGCCGGGATGAAGTTTGTCGACAATTGTCCCGTTTTATGGAAGCTTGGTCCATCGGGAATCGCAGCCTTGTGGAGCGATTATGTGGTGTTGTTTCCACTATATACCTATCATCTTTTATCCCATCTACCTAATATTTACTTCACTATATTCCACTTTTGAAGACTCATAAGCCTAAAATAGCCACTTTTTCTAAATATATTGCGATGGTGGTCCTATGCGATCGAAGTAACTGCTTGAAGTGACTGAAGACGTAATGTTTCTTATTTTATCTAGACGCCTGAGAGAGAACACGAGTTGGTTTTTCTTAACTATCAGAAATATATTGCAACGGTAGTCCCATGAAAAAAATTGCAAGTTTACATAGAATATATAGTGTATTATTAAAAAGGAACCACGATCGTTCTGATGGTGCAAGCAGCAGTTGATAGATCACTTACATTGTCGTAGGTCGTTGTGAATCATTGTTCTTTTGATTAAATGTTTATCAGGGTGTATTTAATGTCAAAACATTGGCTATTGGTTTGATCGGTGATGGCAAATCCTCAGGGAATTGCTTTGCTGCATCGGCTTTGTGTAGCGCCCATATACGATATACAGAACCCATCCCTTCTGCGATTGAGCAGGATCAGCCTCCCTTTTAGTGAAGACCAATTGTTATTTAGCTCGTAACAACTAAAGTGCTTTTAATCTTTCATGTGCCCACTTCACACAACGTCACATTCCGGGATCATAAGATGTACTTGAGTTACTTATGTATTATTATCAAATTGAATCTTATTATATACTCTTGATGATCATTTAATAAAGTATGAACTAATAACTTCACTTGTGTAAATCCTAATATAAATACTAACAATACCTAATAAGAATATTTTCAAAAAGATATTATTGTATCTGTAATTAAAAATAATATTTGAGAAAAATGTAAACTAAGTAATCATAAAATCTTTAGTTCAGGTTAATGTGAGGTTCTTAAGATGATTAGGTGACTAGAATTTACTCAAAAAATAATCTATTTAAAACTTTTTATTAAATTACAATTTATTTTTTTGACTAAATGACTAAGTTGCTAACTAAATAATTTTTATATTAGGGGGACTTGTCTTCTTTTCCAAAATTAATAGTAAACGAAAAAAGTGTTCCTACCCTTTACTTGTAGTTGATTAATACTCCACTCCAGTAAACCATTTCTGTCACGACCATTATCACATTTAAATGCCTTGACTTACATACATATATTCAAATTCCAATTTAGGACACTATTTCAATTACACACCTTGAGTCGGCTGGTATCATCAAGTACGTAGAATTCTGGGTCCAATTCCAAAACTCATATAAGAAAATATTCGTAATAAACTCATTTGAACTCTTAATTATATTTCGTACAATACTTCTTTCTTATTCTTAAGATCGGTTAAACTTTGCCTTTTTAATTTAATACTTGTTGAAGAGATTTTGTTTTGAATAAGTATTTAATTTATAATTTCGAGGAGTGATGAGTATAAATAAATCTCGTAAACTTATTATAATAAACTAGAATAATAAACTAAATTTTTATTAACGCACACTTTTAGTATAATTCACTTCTACACTTTTTAATTAGATTTTAATTGCCACTTGAATAAAATTTAAACAATATAATTTTTCACTATTTTAAATTTACAACTGGCAACAAAGTACTCTATTAGTGTGCGGTGTGGAAGCAGTTATGCTCGTACACAACGAGCGTGATAGCGTATACGTCATTTTTGCGATTTAAACAAGAAATAAAGTCATATTACAAATCGGAACATTATATAGGGTGTAACTAATACAACTAGAAACTAGTTCTAAATCATTACAGCTACCTTTCATTACGAGGTTTCTAGTTATATCATTTCACTTTTTATAAAATTGTATTTATGTAATTACTATTATCTAATTTAAACAAAATATACAAAATAATATGTACAAACATAACAAATCAATTATTCAGTATACGTTAGTAAACCTTATCTAAAAATTACATAATTTAACATTTTACAGAAATTGTTGTTTAATTATTCATATAGCTATGTAATTAAATATTAACCATTCTTTTTACAGACTGATAAAAGATTTGAAACAGATTTATTAAAATTAAACAAGATAAGAACTTATCTTGAAAACAAAAACCTTTAAGTTCTATACATCACCAAATTAATCCTAAGTATAAAAAATATTTATTTCTTAAAAGTAATATTTAACGTTCAATCAACTATTACATATTTTTAAAGTTTTATGTCTAACTGTATGCATAATAAGAGATTAACAATTTAACCTAAGGATAAGTTAAATTTGTAGATGTTTGCTTGGCATAACAAATAATCAACAAGCATACGAGTAGCTTAGATTGGGCTTTAAAAGACAACTGGGTATACTATATTTCTGGTCGTTCTTTATTAAGTAGGCATATTAACAGTTTTGTATAGACATAGTATACATATTTTGCGTTTTATCGAATAAAACATTTCTTGGCACAAGTTAAGATAAGCATTGAATCTCAGTGAATCCTAGCTGCAAGAGCATCTCAACTGATAATAAGGCTGGCAAAAATCGAAAAAAATTGAAATTTCTCTTCAGTGTTTGGATTTCAGTTTTCAAAAAAAAAAACAGTAATGAGGGGTGACCTCACACCAACGGCGACTTTAAATAAGCAGCATGCCACCATTTTTTTATCAATTCTGTTTTCTAGTAAAGTGAGTGCTAAGCGAGTATCTCGTTCTTATCTGAGATTTTTACCTGCCTGAGATGTATACGCATCTTGTGCACTGACTGGTTCTTCCTCTTATAAAATCCATGTCGCGATCATTTATAAGCCACTTTAGTTTTTACAATCAATAGAGACAACCGAAAGTATTAGTGTAGAATGGATTAAATAGTCATTCTATCCTTTTAGGCGTTTAAAAATGAATAATCAAACAGCTTAAGAAATCCACTCTTTTTTCCCCATCCAAAATTAAAGCATAATAATAGCCTTAACAGATTTTCCATAGCGAAAACATGGAAATAAGCTCGTTTTTGTGAAATAATGTCGAGGGATGCCACTTAACTTTAATACGATTCTAGAGGATTTTCCTATTATATTCTGAATTGCAAATTTGACAGGGCTAAAAATATTATAGCAAACAAAGTTTGGACTCGGAATTTTATTATCAAGTTTAATCTGAAAGTCGTGTGCGCAAAAAATATTCATTTCTTCTCTGTTTTTGTTTTAAGAGCTTTTTAATTTAATGCAGTTCCCAATCTCGTCTGAGATTCACATTAAAAAGGAACTTTCGCAGGAACTTTTATTCAACTACTGTCATTATTTTAAAAGAATTTCTTAATTATGTTTATAGTAAGCAAGTTCGAGTAGTAGTTTAATAAGGAAGGTGATGCTAGGCTTTCAAAGATTATAAGGTCATTTTTCCAAACCTCTAACATCTTCTCATCTAGATTTTCTTAAATTTTAGGTTAAATAGTACTTAGTTGAAAGCGAACTGGGAAGAAGTTAAAAAATATTGTAATAGTGTAAGGGTTAATGCGTGCGGCTGCATGTCGCGGCGATCGCGTGCCTGCCCTTTATTAAATATAATCTTATGGTATGTATATGTAATATGTATATTACATATTCGCAGCAAAACTGTTGTCTGTAGCTTTAAAAGAATTATTCTAATATTCACTTTTATTTAAATATATAAAGAACAATGGTAAAAATCTGCTGATTTTGGTATCGGAGAGGTCAACGGACAAATTATACATCATTTTGTTCGTCTTGATGTGTGGATTCTAATGGTATTAAAATGAAGGACATACTCCCGAGGGAACAAAAGTTATTAACATATTTGTGGGTTTACACCAAAAGGAACCTTACGTAAGTAATCCATAGGACTTCTTTTCCCATCACATCTTTTAAATGGTGCAATATCAAGTATCAAATGTATTAAATTAATCAAAATAATAGGTATGCTGATTCTAGTAAAATAAATATTTTGCGACATTCTTACAGACCGTTTAATAAATTGAACCGAATTTGGTGTAAACTGATTCTTAATTAAATTACAAATCATCATAGGCGCCCGGAAGGAGGGGCAAGGAGGGGCACTTGCCCCCCCCTGGAAGTGAAAAATTTGAATTTTATTGCAAATTTTGTATAATATGCCGTTTTTTTCTAGTCTTGCCACCCCCCTAGCATGCCGTTCATTATAGGCTCGCCCCCCCCTGGACAAATTTCTGCGGGCGCCTATGCAAATCATGCTTACAATGTGGGTCATAACCTCATAACCTTTGAAGATAATAATTACAATCTGTATATTCACCTGAACAGTTGATGCCATCTATTTTCTTGTTTAACAGGAAAATAAATATTGAGAATTTTATACTGTCTGAAAAATTAATTTTACTTTTGTAAAATATTTTATAAATGTTGAAACTACAATGTTATTTAGCCATCAAATGTTCATCAGTTTGTCATTTAGTGAATCAGTTTATATCAAATTCGGTTCAATTTATTAAACGGCCTTATTTAATAGATGTAACAAATTGTTTATTTTACCAGAATCAGTATAATGAGCCATATGAATAAAATGTAGCAAATACTTTTGTGCTTTTACTACTGTTAATAAAAGATAATAGATATGATTTTTAATTAATAAGAATAAGAGAGATGCATAGTAAAAGCTTTTACGTACTATATTTTATACACATGACGTATTATTTTGATTAACTTGATACTTGATATCGGCCATTTAAAAGATGTGACGGAAAAAGGAATCCTATGGCTTACTTCCGTAAGGTCCCTTTTCGTGTAAGCCCACACATGTGTTAATAACTTCTGTTCCCTTGGGAGCCTGTTCTTGATTTTGGAACCATTAGAATCCACACATCAAGACGAACAAAATGATGTATAATTTGTCCGTTGACCTCTCCGATACCAAAATCAGCAAATCTTTACCATTGTTCTTTTATCGTTTTAAGTTAATTTAATAATTAACACCGTTAATTAAAAATAAACAATTCCAATTATATTAGTTTTGGATACTATTATTAAATTCATTATAAAAATGTCAATATTAAAGTTATATTAAAAGGGAAAGATTAAAAAAAGCAAAATCCTAGAATATAACTCTGCAAGGGAAAGAGGAGCCTCTTGTTACTTCTCATGAGGGAGGAACTTCAGGCACTACACATTAATCGAAAAAAATCCTACAAAAAGAAGTCACGAAGGATTTCCTCTTTAGTAAAACTTTAGTCCATAACTCCATAAAAGTACATAAAGCAGGTGTAGACCTTAATTCACTTCTCAATAGCTTTCTACTAAAACATATACTTTTGTTCAAAAGAGTGCCTTGCTTAACTGCTCTTTCGTATTCTTTTCGCGAACTAAATCTTACGTTAGTAGGAATTCTTTGCAATTTTAATAAATCCTTCATAGAGTAAATCTAATAGTTCTCAAAAAAAGTCTCTTTACGTCGTCTGTTTAGGTTAGTTTAGTTTTTCTAATTGAGATAAACGAAAGTTGAATTCTTCGATTACTGATTATTATTAAACAGTAACCGAATGCTAATAACTTCAAAGAAGTATACATTGAAAGAGGAATCATAAAATAAAAATTAAGAATTTTATGAATTCATAGCTCAATCACAAAAAGAAATTTCAAAACCCTAAAGACAACTTTTTTTATTACATCTTCCAACTTCCGATAACGGGTCTAGAGAGTGTCTCGAGCCTATCCAAATGTTCATCTTAGAAGCCACCCGTGGAAATTAAAAACCGGGGGCGTAAGTTCAACGGCGCGAAATAATTTCCTTTCAAAATGCCTGTTTAGTATGTGGAACAGCTGCCACGAACATACTACTGTATATATGTAGTATGCGCGCGTGTGTGTTCTATAAAGTTAAATACTTATAGAAAGAAGAAGGGTTTTTCCAGACATAACTACATTATAGTTACACAATGTTAATTTACATTCATCCTATGAGGAGTTACTTATTGATTTTATATACAGTATCGGTAAAGCTTCGTTTAGGGATTGGGTTTTGATGGTGAGTAAAGGAAAAATAGCGAATATTAATTCATCTGAGAGATAGATATCATCGCATACTTTCCAAACTTTACAATTATAGTAACTTTTTGTAGGGTTGGTGCTATAATTGGCGTTTGCCTTTTTGACACAATAACCTAAGTTGTGTTTAAAACTTTTTCAAAATCAACAATACTTGTACATTTAGTAATTTAAGATAAATAACGGATAATTTCGCTGCACTCGTAAAAGAATAGTAGCATTTTATAATTTGTATTTTTTTTTATTCAATTAAGTTTTCAATGATGTCAAAATAAGAACCTATTTCTCAATTATTATAATATTTTAGTATCAACTTTACAAAAAAGTGACTATATTTTTAGACTGGGCAAGTATGCCATAATATCTATCTTTCTCATATTAATTAATATTTCATATTTTTCCTTTGCTCACACATGAAAACCCAATCCCTAATAAGCGAAGTGTTACCAATACTTGTAACGGTATATTTTTACAAGCTCTGAATAATTGTAATTTTGTCGATATATTTACAAACATCTTAAGTCCGGTTCTGCAAATTTATGTTCTTTTTAAAGTGTAAACTTGCGTTAGCATTCGATATAAACAACCCCATAAAACTTATTTTAAAAAAGGCTGGTATCAAATTTTCTTAATATAGTAAAAAGCATTTGGGCGGTAATTTATTTCTTTCTGTATCTTGTTTATGCACGTGTGCTTTGGTTAACGTAGCTTCTTTGTTAAAAATCTTGGAAACTATTAAATATGGCTTATAATACATTTTATTGAAGTCACTTTCATCGAATTTCATGTTTGCTACGTGTTTAAATAATATGACGCGTCGGCAGTCTCGAGAAAAACAACATCTGTATCACACCCCTTGTTTGCGAATATACTAACTGCGTAGCGTTTGGTATTTCAAGGCCAGAGTTTAATAGTAAAAACTAGAAAAATTCCTCTTATCGACTCCACGTGGACTAAAATGCTCTCATTTGTCAAGATAGGATCTGGCGTTCTTCTGATTGGGTATACTATTTGCATCTTACGAACTATAATAATGCAATCTGCAGCTTTTAGAAAAATCGACACTTGCTTCTGAGTTGTGGTAAAGAGAACATACTTGCCGTGAAGTGAGCTTCCGATATAGTTCAGTCTTGAATAATTGAGTTGCAGTTTGAATATGCAGTACAGTTGATTGTTAGTAAAGACAGTATAAAAAGTAGCCGGGTCGGATTCCGAGCTAAAGATTAATAATTATAAAGCTAAAAAGTCTAAGTATGAAATTAATAGTGGTGCGGGTGCCGTCCGTTTAAACCTTGGGTGTCTGCTTCGATTTACCGGGTTTGCTTTAGTGTTTTGGTTGCTGTGTTATGGTCGCATCAAGAAATTAAGTTATGAATTATCGTTTTGCGTTCTCTCGTTAATACAGGAAGTCTATCGACTTCAATCTACAGTTTTAGTTTTGTGTTAATAAAAAATTAACCAAAAATATAGTTCCCGTTGTTGAAAATTCCAGTGAGAAATTCAATTTACTAGTGAATTTTAAAGATGTCTCCGGTTAACGTATTAAAGAATAATACAGAAACTTATTTGTTAATACTTGCAGAAGAGAATTTAATTAACTTAATGTGTTTGAATATACAGCCTTCTTGTAATGCATTCCAGTTATCAACAAAACGTGAAATCAATAATTAAAGTTTTGGAATTACTGCAGTTTAAGAAGTTTATTACGGTGATTTAGTGTCGAACTATTATAAACAATTCCCGAATTCCAGTCAAGAACGTTCAGGTCATCATTGCCGCATCTAATTCCAGATTCAAAGTTCTAAAGCTTACTGAACCAGGTATTTTATTGTATTGTGTTTTTTTTGACATTTTGAAGAATTATGAAATTCTATTTGTTAATCGAAAATATTAAGGATACGTTTGTTTACTAAAATCAAGTTATGTAACTATGAGATTTTATTTATATTGTTTTCAATTCATCGAATGTTTTCTTTTGTAATCATAAGCATTTTGGTCCTTTGCATAAGAATTCTTATCAAGGTTTTCTATTTTTACTATTAAAATTATAACCATCAAAACTCATTTATTGTTATTGGAGATTATCTGATATTTTTTATTTACTTTGTTATTTTGGAATAAATAAATTTACAAATTAAACTTTATGGTACTGAAAATGGACCTAGCTTAATTGAAATTATTTGATAATTTAATTTGAGTTAACGTCATTTAAACTATTATTAATTAGTTTTGTTTTTTTAAATTTTGAATCAACTTGACATAAGACTGCGCTTTGTTATTTGGGGGCATATTTAAATAATAATTTCAAATAACTGGCGCCCATTCTTATTTATGACTTTTGAAAAACCCTACATTTCCTTATAATCTGAATGTTATGGAAGTTTATACCTACACCCTGAGCCGAAATTTGAGAAAAGATGTTTTTATGCGAGTCGGAGCATTTATACAGTAAGTACCAGATTTTGTATTTTAAATTTTTAGTTTATGTACTTGTGAATTTTCGTTTGAAAGTATAAGTTTTGTCTATATTTTATTGTGAGAAAAACGTGTGTTTCAATTGTCGCCCAATCTTGGGGCATTTTATTGTTTATTTAGTTTGGTTAAAAAAACTTATGTTTCATACTGCATAGAAATATCTGCAAAAACAACAATCTCAAATTAAAGGTTTTGCGATAATAATAGCAAAGCAAGTTGCAAATTGCACGTTACAAAACAAAGGTAGTTGGTGAGAATATTAAATAATTATTTTACAAAACGTTTGTTATGAAAGCTTACAGGAAATTGTGTATAAATTACAAATTTAAAATAAAATGTGCGGCGTTTATGAAAATATATTGAGCATTTTTCTGTAAAAGGGACTTTATAAAAATAAATAAACTGAAATTTTTCTCCTACTCAGCTACTGATAAGTCGATAATAAATTTGACAGACATATAAAAGACACTAGAATTTATCTACTAGGTTTAAGAACATTTAAATGATTTCCAACAGCGAAAGAAAATTAAAGTTTTAAATCAACTGTCGACGGTTTAAATGTTAACGATTTCTCGCAGTGTTTTTGAGAAAACTGGTTTTTATTAATTCTTTCATTTTTGCTAAATGCTACATTTACAAATGAGAGCATAAATATAAATGAAAGGAACCGAAAATAAAAACTACGAGGAGAAAACATCGGGAAAATTGTATATGTAGATACGATACAATATAAAATATGCAAACAAAGACAATTTACAAATCTATCAAAAGATTACATGTGTTAAGGGTCACATTAATATTCAAATTTTATAAATCGCAATGAAATTAATATTTCAGTAAAAAGCGAGTCATCTACTTACAAAAGTAATAATTTAAATTAATAACCATTTTTTATTTTTATTCAACAGCAATGTTATTTGACCCAAAAACCGCATATTCTATAAAAGTAACAATTAAATAAATATATATATATATATATATATATATATATATATATATATATATATATATATATAACACTAAAATATTAATTAACTCGGACAAAAGTGCTGTAGTACTTTTCACAAGCATATGTTTAGATCAAAAGTATGTAAAGAGGACATAACAACATGTACTAACAGGTGAAGCAGATTATTGCCCCTGAAACGCAGCAATTACTCGCTAACTAATGTAAACAGCTTTTCCGTGACAAGGTTAAGTTGAACAGCGGTAGACAAACAACTAATGCCCAGCTGACATAGTGATTGCAAAAGAAAGAATTCAACAATTCAGTAGATACTGTTAGTTACACGGTTAAGAAAGTGATAAACAAGCGAGAATTATGGAAGACAGTAATTGAGAAACGCTACAAAATAAACATTTAGTTGTTTATTATTGAGAACAGAAAAAAATCGATATTTCAGCGAATTACGGAAGAAAATGACAAGCAAGTGAAGATTAGTGAGGAACAGAAATAAAAGATACATGCACATTCCGAGATGGCAGAGTTAAACGCAAAATAGAATTAATGCTCCAGATAAACTTATCGGAGGCGACAATAAAAATATCCGACAACTACTAACTGGTAGTTATCAAGGACAAAAAAGAGACAGTATGCTAGAAATGTTTGCCTGAAACCCTCATAATCCATCTAATATAATTAAGAGTAAAAGGTACAAAGAAAAAAGGTACATAGAAATAATTTACTACAACTGACACGATACAAATACCTAACTAAAGCATACCTATACCTAACTTAAGCAAGTAATTCCTTTTCAATCTGGGCATAGTTCATTTGTGTATGTCATAGCCAAAGTACATGGTTTCCCGATTTGTAATAGTAGTATGATCAAAAAGTCTTTGGATCGCAATAGCCATGGAATGTAAAAGCCATCTATATAATTATTTAATTCTACCGTCCGTAGTTTTGTGAACTGTACAAAGTAGCGCCAATGTATCTTGAGTAGCGCTAATGGAGACACAGTCACCTATGTCAAGAAAATACCACGCGCTGACACCGCTAAACAGAGCCCCATAGTAGACAGAAAATGTTAGATTAGCGTACCTATTATTTCTTGTGCTTGTAGTTATTTTAAGTATTACTTAATAACATTTATAAAAAGAACACAGGATGGAATTTATTTGAACTATTATTATCTATTGACATGTCAGTTGTGAAGTAAATGTGAAAAATAATAGCAATAAATAATTTCATAGATAGCTTGTTAATTCCATGGCAACCCTGATCCAAAGACTTTTTGATCATACTATACAATACTTAATCCTAATTTAGAAACGTCTACAGAAATAGTCTTTTCAGTAATAACATCAAAGTATTGTAACTATGAAGCTGACATGATTAATTTGTTTGATTTCCTAAATGCTCTTTGGCACAGATGATATTTTAAAAAACTTAAACGTTAAAAAATCGTAATGATCGACCATAACAGAAGGAAGCTAATAAGGACCCTTTTAATTGCAACGTTTTCTCATAAAATCGTCGGTTGACAATTTTCACGTCAACGTGAATGAAACCAATCGCAAGAGATGAATTGCTCATGTTGAAGAAATAATTCATGCTGGATTGAGGAAAGACAGCTCGAAACTTGTCTTCTTACTTTGTAATATAACTATTTAATTGCTATATCAAGAATCCGTTCTCATCACTGATCATTGAAGGTCATTGCAGGGTTTACGGGTATGCAGTTCTACTATCTACGTTGTGATTTTGAGTAAGGCTTAGATTTTTAGAAACGTCAAGTAAAACCCTTCTTTTAAGAAGAAACAATCTAAGGAAAGAATTTAAAAAAACAATGAAATATTACAAGAAAAAATATTGAACTTTGATAACAGTTACACAAGAAGTTAGGAAAGATGAGTTAGTGTCATCTAACATTCATCATATAGACTGGATTACCTGGCTTAGATATCTAGATCGTCTAACTTTGCAAAAACGCATTCATTTGCACAACAAAATCTTTCCACGAGATTTCAAAGTTGGCCTGTAAACAAGCAGATATTTGCTTTGTGAAATTTTGCGATACACAGAAATCTTCTGGGTGCGTGAAAAGCTTGGTTAAAGATCAAAACACAACGTTTTGTGAATTACGAAACATGACTTCGTAAATCCTTCAACGCCTAACAAACATTTTCAAATTTTAGACCCAAAATCTTATAAAACTTGCTTCTTAGGCCTTTATCGGAATATTCACCACGGCTTGAGATTTAGCTCTCTCTTACAAATTTAGTATTCAGGTCGTAGATATTGGTTCCACAGTTGTATAAATTGTGAAAAGGAGTAGATAAAGGTTTCAGAACACAAATAATAACTCAAAAAGGGCGCCATCTGATTATGAAGCTTAAACGTGTTTATTAGTATAAACAACCAATGATGTTAATTAAATAAGCTTAAAAAAATATTAAATTCACTAACCAGAAAATGAATTAAATATTAGATTGAAAACAAAAAGATTTTGTTTATGTTTTAAAATTTGGAATAAAAATGAAATAAAATGTTCATAATTATATGGTTCCGTTTTTAGATCTTTAGTATAAACTGAAAACATTTATTAAACAATAAAAAAAATAGATAAAAAATAACAAAGCACTTGAATAATAAAACACACACGACATAGGTTTATTACAAGTAAAATTAATATTCCTTTAATAACGATTAACCTCACTAAGATAATTACACCAAAATAGCTTGAGAAAGATTTACACAAAACCTTTTAATCAGCAAAAGTAACCAAGAAATTTATTAGATTGGTCAAATAGAATTATTCAGCAAAATCTATTTAATTATTAAAATTATGTAAACTTGACTTCCTCGAAAAAATCGACAAACAAATATCTAAAGGATATTATGCAAATTAGATTAGTCTAAATATTATCAGCATTGATTATTTTAAAATTCTTTAACATTAAAAACTTGAATTTCCTAAATACTATAGAGAGCTCTCTTCCTAATAAAAAATTACAAAGTTCCTTGTATAAAGGATTCTTAAACTAAACTGCAATAATAAACAATTTCTTATAAAGTACAATACCTTTCGTTTTTATCCAACTAAACTCGTAGAAGAGAAACAAAAACAATCCATTAGAAATTGGAAAATGGCCTCTATTTCGGAAGATCGTTGTTAACATTAACGTGGCCTCGAAAAGTTGATTTTCAGTAGCAGAATCCAAGGATGAGATTCAATTTAATTACTGTCATTTGCGCATATGATTTCACAAATAAGTTTGATCGAGCACACATTAAACAATCCAAGATTTTAAAATGTTTATAAGTTATAACGTATTCACTTTTATTCACAAAATAAAACGGTAATGTTTCTCAGAAATTTAAATAATCTTAATCACAAGTAGCAATTAATGCGTTGACATTCTTTGCGCGAAGTTCTAATTAACTGTATTAATTTATAGGAGAACAAGAATCTATCTTTAAATTCTGGATCAAATTTAAGTGGTTTTTCTTTATGATAAACTGCACTAATCTTAAAACCAAACGAAACGAAATAATTGTTTTTAGTAGTTCTTCATCATAAAATGAACCACTATTGTTTATTCGCGATACAAAATTATAAATCTTTCAAACACGACTTAACGAAACGTAAATCCTTTCAAAACCTGCACTTTGCAACAAAATAACACTGAGACTGTACTGTACTGTATTTAGAATTTATTTTAATTCTAAAGGATTAATAAACTGTAATTCGATAACATTGATTCAAAATCAACTACTATTTATCGGAACTCCATCGAAAGACGTCCACACTCTATGCTTGAGCGGGAGATGCTCTTATTTAATTATTTAAACAAGAACCAGAATTCTATAATATCGACCTTCATTACTGGAAGATCAAACGAGAGTCGTCTGCCACGAGGCACAGGCCGGAAGCAAGTAAGTGACGCGACGCTACAACCCCAATCTTCGCGTTCTTATTTCCGCGTAGGAATATCAGCCAATAGCGAGGTCTCACTCACGAACAGTATTGATTTTTTCTAAGTACCCAATCAACAACGAGTCGCGTGTTTTGGCTTAACGAATCAGGGCACAGCAACTAAAAAGCAAGTATTGATTTTTCCTCTAAATCTGCGAACGTCTTGAATTATCATTTTTCTTAAACGCTTATATTTTAAAAAGAATGCAAATTTGCAGAACCGAACTTAAGATTTTTGTAAATATAACTATAAAATTCTACATACTTGAGGCCGATAGAAAATGTACCGTTACATGCTGCACTCCCCAGGCTAAATTTACTGATCTGGTTTTTTGTGTACATTATCTCTACATATAGTATAATAAGTACATACAAAATTATCTTCTTTAAAGCCCTGCTCATTAAAAAAATAGCTTCAAAGTTGACAAAAAATGAAAATTATTAAAATTTGGAGCCCAAAAAGTTATGTGGGAGACCAAATAAAATGTTGGAATTTTTGTAATAAGGTAAGGTGGGGGAAGTGCGACCAGGTTTTTGAATAGTTCAACTTCAATAGGTTATAATATGTATAGCTTCACTTTAAGAAAGTATTCTATTGGTCGGAGCGGTACTTTATAAAGTGCTTGAACGGATTTTGGTTCTATTTCGTTGACAAAACAGAAAAAGTGTACTTTTATTATTATTATTTAACTCTGCAGCAGATTGCATTTTCCCTTCCAAAGTGGGAAAGTGCAATCACAGTCTACAAAACTCATTTTAACATACATGTATTGTGATGGGGCAACTGCGTTAGGTTCTTTAACACATGAGAATAACTGTTTCACGATTGTCAAATCCTTGGTCGGTAATACAGCGAGCAAAGCTTACACGCCCCTGTTACATTCTAGAGGACACCATAATGTTTCAAATCAGCCACAAAGATCCAGTCTAACTTCATTTTATATTAAATAACATTCCGTGATTGCACTTTTCCTGATATTATGCACTTACCCCACCTTACCTTAGGTAGTCTTTGTGGGTATCTGTATTGGGAACTTGGGTTCATTCTGTTATTTTTACCTCCTTCTTTAATACAGACCTTTGAAAATGCAAAAAACTCATTTCTGATGTTGCGTCTTGAGGTGTGTTGGTTAAACCAAGGTATCTCTATATACTATTTCTAGGACTCTAATTGATTCTAAATTTGTAAATAGTATGTGGAACTGCATAAACAGTAACCAGTTTTAAGTATGAAGAGTTTGTGTTTGCTCGACACATTGAAACGTACAATTAATGGTAGCGCCTTGCAAAACCCCAATGTCACGATTGTTTGTGGTACTTCAAATGCAAGTTGAATGCTTTCACATTGTCAGGAGTGTCCTGGAATTGAAACAGTGTACTGAAAAATTTGTGATACTAATGAAATATTGACTGAAATTAAGTACAATCAGTACACACACACACACACACACACGCACGCACGCACACGCACGCACACGCACACGCGCGCGCGCACACACACACACACACCACTTTAGATGATTTCTCAGTTTTTGAAAACTAAAAAAGAAGACATTACTGTTTCTGAGTGTATATTTTTAGGGAACTTTTCTGAAAATTACGCATTTGTGGTGCAAGATGAAGTGCATTCTTTTCGTTGGGTTAATGAGCAAGCCACACTGCATCCATTTGTAGTATATTTTAAAGACAACAATTCTATAAAATCATAAACATTGTGTATTATTAGTGATAGTATGGTACACAATACTGAGGCAGTTCAAACTTTCCAGAAAATCTTAATTTGTCATTTAAAATTAAAAGGTTGGTCACAAAGGCAAGTTTACAAAGAACAGTAACTACATACTGTCACCACAAGCTATGTTTGATTTCTGTTCAAGTAAGATTCCTGGTATAAATTTTCTGTTTATATTCTCTAAAGACATTGAGTGTGAAAACAACTTACTTGAAAAGCGATTTGAGAAAGCAGCGATTATTCCTAATACCAGACTGTTTCACAGTTTCATTCTATAGACAAACAACATCTAGGCAATATTCTGCTTCAAAAAACTACCAAATTGTAGCAGTCATTAAACATTTTACTAATTTTAACTGCACTAGAAGCAATAACTTACACAATATTATTAATAAACTAAGTGAGACATTGCTTTTTATTGACAGTGTTTGACATACTTAATTTGGATCTACAATTTTAGCGACGAGTTCCAGTTTTTGTTACTTCTATTTCCAGAAGTATATTTAATAACTGTATTTAAAAGATTAATGTCTGGTTTCACAAAGCTTCTTGAGTTTAAGATGTATTAGCTCGTTTTCTGGAATAATTTTATTTACAATATAATAAAGTACGTTATTATGAAGATGTATGCATAATTAAACTGATCTATGTTCAATAATTACTGCTATTTCTAGTTTTTATTATTGTTACGTTAGTATTTGGTTATTGTTATGTTAGTAGGTTAATTTTCTTTCATTTTTTAACTCCGTGATGGTTTGATTGGTATTGATGGAGATTCGTGTAATAACAATTTGGCTACATGAATGTTGTATGATTCTCTTAATTAGGCCGAGTTTCTTATTTGAAATTGCTACGAGCATGCAATCTGAGTTACATACATAATATAATGATATATGCCAAGCTATTGGAAGGAATGCACCCCTATTTACAAATATATTAGTAGGGTGTCATAATCTCTAAGGGAATAATATTTAATTAAAATTTTTTTTAATTGAACCAAAGAAAAATGTTTTAATTTAATAAAGAACCACTCTAGAATACACTAGGTAGAAAAAGGTTAAATTCTAAAGTTGAATTTTCTGACTATATTTATAAAATTTCATTGTTTATCTAACGATGTGCTATCGTTACTTAATTTCGTACACAAATATGAATTTGAAGTCATTTCAAGGCTTGTTTTGACCTAAAACAGACAAGGTGCATGGTTGTGAAGATGTTTGCAAGTACTTATAACCTTACCTGTAGGTTTATTTTATAAAAAACTTTTTACAAGTAAACGATTTGATGATTTCATTATAATTTTATTGTTTACTAAGATTATAAAGCTTATGGGCTGAAATGTTTCATTGAGTTGTTGTCAAGCAGTTCCTTGGGCACAACTGAGAAATAACAGAAAATGTTGGGATTGTTTTTTTATAGATGATGTTTTTGTTTGAAAATACAAATTTCTGGGTTTTACCATGGTAATCTGAAATTATGTAATTTAGTTGTTAATTTATAGTTTGGATATCTAAAAATATGTGAATAATGTTCAACAGGTTGTAAGGATGGACTTTGTAAGAATAGAAGAATGTAACTAGGCGTTGTTATGTAATTAATTTAATTTTTAATTAATAATTGAATGTATTTTAAAAATGATTTGGTTGACAAGTGCTTGCCATATTATTGTTTTGTCTTAGTACACGTATTTTATCATTAAAAAAAGAATTTTTTGCTGTATCTATTGAATTTGTTTAAACAATTATTAATAATTACAAACAATTATGTGGTTATGTAGTATTTAGTTCCAAATTGCCTTTTGTTTTTCACCAAAAATCTCACTAAAAAATTGGTTTGTTTTTAAAAGAATATAAAACCAGCGAACGATTTGGTGACAAACTCTGTAAATTTAGATATTTCAAGTAGCGCGCATGTGCCCAGAGCAAAATTTAAAATTTAAAAGTGACGTTGTTATTAAAAAAATGCAAACAATTCCAAACGCCAAAATGCTAGGTTATATTTTGGTGAAACGTTAAAATGATTTGTTTTAATAATATTTAGTTTTAATTGAAATAATATTCAGTGCTGTGAATTTTTATTAGTGGAATAATTTATCTTTTTCGCGAGAAAATTTGTATAGGCTTTGAGAATATCAACCTTCCTTGTAAATTGGATTATGGAAGGAAATTTATTAATTTAATTATTGAATGGATTTACCCATATCCCAAGAAAACAGCTGGTCTTTAATAATTTTTATTAATACCATTTAAATTGGACATTTATATGAAAAGAGGAGAATTTTTTATTTCAACCATTTTAGTTATAAACCATATGGAAGAAAGAGGATTTCTGTTTTGTTACTACATTGTAAATCAGTTGGTAATTGAAAAGGCGCCAATACATTGACATTCTTTAAATATCTTAAGGTATTTAATTAGTTTATTTTTAGTGTTTAATATAATTAAAATGATAGAAATATTGCTCCTGAAGATAAAAAGCATTAGCTGTCTTAGGAATGATCTTTCTTTGATTCAGGGTATCCAAATTTCATTTTTTTATTATTTATTTCAATTCTTTTTGTTTGTTCATTTGTTGTGTTAAATAAATTTTGTTATTTTAATTTTCAAGAAACTTATGGTTTATTTTTTTTGTTTTGTGTGTAGTTTAATTACGTTGTATAGATCCATATTTATCTATTGTCCTATTAAAGCGACCGCCTGTTGAGTTTCAGTTGTGGTAAGATTTAAGCTTCACAACAATTATTTTAGCCGGAGCATGTTTCTTTTATGGTAAAGGTAGATCGTTTATATTATTTTTGTTAACATTTAATAATATTATAGCCAAAAAGAAATCCAAGCTTAAAAGTGTCTCATACAGTTCCTGTGAAACAGAAATCTCTACATTAATATTTAATTGCCCAGCAAATTATTTCAAATGTATGTTAACGATGACATTCGTCAGTTAATTTAATTCAAATTCACAACCAGAATATACAGTTTAAAATATCATAATGATATTATTGTGATCAGAATAGACTAACCGTCTGTAATATCTCACAGAAAATGAGGAATTGGAGATGCTCACTTATCATAAAACAAGGAACCTAAAGGTCAAAGTTCATTTACTACGTAACTCTTAACATTGTGCATCCACACCTGAACAATAATGAATACTTGACAATATATTACAATGCTTAGTAACTCCGATTTTTATTTTAAAAGCTTAAAAAACCTCTTTAATACATTATATTCCAACATATTATGCAACGTATTATCAGTGACATCTTTCTTATTTTTAATTTAAAATTGACATAATATTCTTTGTACTTTTTTGCAGACACCTACGACTATCTATTTTTACATTTTACATCCCTACGATTTTTAATCCACTATTCTACTTTCAACAAATATAGGGTGCTATTAAATTAAAATGCAACATATGCAATATTCTCTATGTTGCATTTGAAAATAATCAAGTGAAAGCATTATGCACATATAGGCAACTAGTTATACAGTAAGTTATTTTATACGATTTACATAAATATATTGGATAGTAAATAAATAGCGTTGTATAACTAGTTTTGGTTTTTCAAACCAAAAGATAACCTCTTGTAGTGAAATAATCCAAGCGGGATGATGATGGCGGTCTTCTAAACATCTTCTTCAAGGCTGGGAATGCGAAAATAGGTTTTTAAATCTAATCTTGTGAATATAATGGCGCCTCGTATCCTAGCAGTGAAATCTTGTAAAAAGCGTATTGAATACACACATGCAATCTCCCACGACTTGCCAAGAATCGTCAAGCTTTAGAACCATGTGGATCATAGGATGTGGATCGTGCTCTTGCACATACTGCTCTTAAGCAATTAAGAAGATATGCAGCAATAGAGGCACACCATTCGTCATTGCGACAATCACTGTAAGCACCAAAGCAGACGTCAAGGCATGAAAGGTTGTTCTAACTAGAGTTGTAAACAATTGTTTTGGAACACTTCACTCTTGATAAGCCTTGAAGTCAAGAGTGGATCTTCAGAAAGTTGAGTACACTGAGCTAGTACACGTAGCTAATAAAGCGGTTTTACAATTACAACCTTCCAGAGGGAGGGACAAGCCCGGAACAAGAAAACCAGAAACACAAAAAAGGGCCATAAATTATTTTAATAAATAAGTAATTATCTTAGGAGAAATCAATTATTAGAAACTTAGTTAATGTAGTATTATAAAACAGTTGAAGGGATGAGATAGGTATAATAAATTATATATTACCTTGAGACGGTAATCGGCTTCAAGTGACTTTGTTACAAAATAACGGCGTATAAAAAATACATTTTAAATCATCTGCCAATCTTAAAAGGTTCCTTTTAAAAGGGTTGGTATCCCGCAACCAGCTAACCACTCAATTAAAAAGGCTACACATACCAAAAAGGTTACAAAGTGTAAAACGGATATAAAGATTCTGGTCGTTTAAAAAAAAAATAATTTCTTTTTATCAGCAATATATTGTTTTTTTCTTTCCTGAATTTCTATTTACTGAGTAAGTATCTGCTGTTTTTACAATAATATGAAAAGATTCAACATTAATACTCATAGGGTAATGATTCCGTCACCTTCAAAGCTGACGTCAGATTATCAATCTTCGCTTCACGGTGATTAATTATTTTACATTTATGCATTAAGTAAGCAAAGATAAAAGAAAATGTTATTTCAGCCCGCATAAAAAATTACTTATTATGGTTCCTGAGGTGAAGCTCCCCGAAGAAAAATGATAGAGGTTAAGCTATTGACGCTTTTATTTTTAGGTTTTTCTTCTTATTTTTATCTAGACGACCGAACTATTTTTCTACTAAATGTAAGCTTTTGAAAGATGGATATAGTGCATTTATTGCCTCAAACGCTAATTTCTTGGAATATATATTTCTTTGAGTTTTCAGATTTTCTCCAACCTCAAACATTACTATGTAATTTTATGCAAAACTTCGTAGACTTCTAGCACTGTTAATACTGTCTTGAATTCTAAATAAAAGCCCAGGTATTAAGTTTCAAAATGTGTTTTATGTAAATGGCTTACAACGAGACTCGAATTTCTACTGGTAATTTTCTTAGAACAATAATAAAACCTATGCAGTTATCCACACACGGTGGTTAAGAAGTAGGTAATTAACAAGTTATGAAATTAAAAGGAGGGGAGTAGTGGAACGTTTTTGTTTTACATGGTAAATCTATTTTTCTTTATTACGAACCAAAGCAGTCTTCAGTTAAAGTTAATTAATTTCCACGCAATCGTAATTGAAAATGAATTTATGTTAGTTCTAAATGAAATGACGGCCCATCCACTCTCAAAGTGATATTTTATTACCTTCACCTACATTACAAATTTTATTGGACGTTTAGTGTGGATTTATTTTATTGGATATAAAATTTACTACTTCTACTAGACGCACATACTACCGTGTGCTTTCATGACGTTAATTTTACTTGTGCTCATGCAGCTCTGACAATAGCACAAATGTAATTAAAAACGTAATATTTTATATTATTATTTTAGTTAATATCGTATAAAACATTTTAATATATAGTACGTAAAAACATACTAGCTACCTATGTGACAATTATGAATAATGTTGTCTTTTTCATGAACTTTTTATTATGCCACAAAAAATGCTCGTCACAAAACAAATTGTAACATTAAGGAATATTAAATTTTTTTCTGATTTTAATTTAGAATATGTCACAATTATTATATTCAAATTTATTACATCTAGAGATATCAAAATTTATTCAGAAATTTCTAAAATTCCTATTAAACATCAAAAATATATATATTAAAAAGGAAATGCAATATATTACGAAAGAAATGGATTTTGCTAATACTATTCATAAAGGTTGTCTTTTTCTAATTCAGATTATGCCAGAAGCGAATTGTTTAACAGAAAAAAAAACTCGAAATAGTCACATTATCTTACAAGAAATATAATACATTAGGGATAATTGATCATGCGAATTGTTATATATAAATGATTTGGATAATAAAATTTTTTAATTATAATGTTGTTACGTGCTAATTTCGTAACACCCTGTATAGCTACGTTTTTGTGATAGTTTGTACAGCGTTTGGGGATTTTCGTATTCTCTCTCCGTTTAGTTGCCATTTTGTTCGCAACTAACTTCCTGTTGATAAGAGAACTTACACTTCGTTTTGTTCGTTCGTGTAAAGCAAATATTTTTAAAAATAATGTTTTAGTGGCATCGTCATTAAATTGATTTTCTCCTTATGTTGTGAAATGTGCAGATTTAAAATTAATTATTGGTGATGATTAATTATTAGTTCTTTTGGGAGGTTAGAAGCACACGTTTTCGAGGTTCGTAGTTTAGCTTTTCTTACAGTCAGTCTGTAATACTGTAATTCATTCGACAGGATTCGATATTTAATCGACATTAGCTGCATTTGGAAGCGGTATAACTAATTCACTAGGTCGCCTTTAATCTAAGGTACTTATTAAATGTTTGCTCGGTGCATTCTGGTAATTTGAATTTGTTTGTTACAGACTTTCTTGTTTATATTATTCTTCTTATTTTACCATAACCATGCACTACGTTGTATATTTGGGTTGTTAAAAGACCATTACGCTGAGCTAATTGCTCATGTACCGTTACTTGGTTGTCTCCTTGGTTCACGCTACGTTCGACCTGGTTGGTGATGTTCCTATCCAGATTTGAAGAACACAGTATCGTGAGTCACTTATATTGTGGTAACTTTATATAACAGCATTAACGTTCGACAATCTTTTATAAAATCAGATTTACTAAAAATCGTTAAATTTCATTCACTCTTTCAATCAAGGCAAAGCTTAACAACTTAATTAAACAACTTTGGTAATTCTTTTTAAAAATAATTGTTCGTTCAGTTTTAATTTTTTTTTTTTGATTTTACAATTAGTCGGATTTCTTTTTTATAGAAAGGTTTCCTTTTGCGGAAACTTTTAAAGTTTGTATCGTCCTTGCTTTTAGTGTTTTTAAATATCTTCGCGTGTGTTTGGTTTTTGTTTTAGCTTTACAGAAAGTATTTTTGAGTTTTTTGTTTATTGTTTCCTTTAGACTTAATTTTTTCTTATTCGGCGCGGACTTGATGAGCTTCGCGTTTTTTGTCTTTTTTATGAGATTAGGTAAACTTTGGATATCATTTCTTTTCTTTTCTTACTGAAATTTCTATATTTTTTAAGTTTAACTGATTCTTTCAATTGCTGAAGAGTTGTTGGGACAGTTTTTTTATAGTTTGTCAGGTTGGAAAATCTGCGAAATAAGAAATATTTCATTCAAGACATGAAACTTAGTTTTTTGTTGAATATCCTTTTCGGCTTTGTTGCAATTAACAACAGATAATTCAGAGTTTGGAGTTACTTTATTACTTTTTGAATTTTTTAAATTTTAGATTCTCTCGAGGGAGGGTTTTCTTAAAATTATCAAAATGACATGCTTGGATGAACTCATTTTCCTTAAACGAGATTTTTCATTTCGTAACTGTATTCCACGGAAGGGAGATTTTCGTTAAAGACGAAATTTCTGATTCCGTGGTTGATTTATTTATTGTCTTCGTAATTTTAAAAAGACATTTGAATTAAATAATTATCCTCATTAAATGACACTTATAATATCATAGCTGACTCAGGTTTTACAGTATTTACTGAATAGAGTTTTTCTTCGCAATTTTCAAAAGTAGTATGTCCTTTTTGGCCGTATTTTTGCTGTGTTACTTGTAACATAAATTAGTTCACAGACCCCTCTTCAAGTAAATTATCTTCTCTTGGTTGTACTTCATCGAATTGATTCAGTTTTTGAACAATTTACATTACGGTCTGTGTGCAATTTAAATCTTGCGAAAGGAAAATGTACCTTTCTATCTATCAACCTAAGATCGGTTTTTAGTTTTAAAGAAAGGTCTAAACCCAGTAATTCTTGAAAAATATGCGACTATTGAAAACTCTGCAAATTTAAATTGGTGTTACAATTATAATTTGCAAATAATGAAAAATTAATTGCTTGAGAAAGTAGTGTTTCCTTTGTAGTATTTTCACTTAGAGCTGATTTTAAATTTGAGGCAAATTTTGGTGTTAAAAAGCTACTGTTAGTCCCTATTTTTGAGCAATAAATTATATTATTGCTCAAGGATGATTTCAGATGACGATGAAAAATAGATTATTTTGAATTTAAAAATTATTAACTCCAGCTATAACGTATAATCGTTATTACTGGAGTGAAAACTAAAGATGCTGTTGATTATTGAAATGATGGCCGGAATAATTCTGATTATTATTTTTGTGTTGGAGTGAAGGCAGAAAAACAATTGTGGTTCGAAGTGAACGCGTCAGTTTAACTCGTATGAGCCATTGAAATGCCTTATTATTGGGTCCTTTTTTCGTACGTTTGATCTTTTCTATCGAATTGGCTAAGGAAAACAGGATATCCGTTTTCAGATCTTGCTATGTAAATGTTTTCCAGCCTCCAAGATTCGTTGTATCGTATGAAGATGTAAACATCAATCTGAGCTCAGAGCTTTTCAATCGAATGTGCTCAAACAACGATACTCCAAGAAAGTATTCTTGTTACAATAAAGTACAAATTTAGCAAAAATATTTTACGTTCGACAAATTGAGTATTTTCATTCAACAATAATCTACACTTTGACTACACTTGATGCCCTTTCTGTTAAGTTCCAAGCATTAATAAAAGTCCAGTAACCACCATAATCAACTATGGTATGTTTTGTCCACTTTCCTTACTTAGTAGCTTGGATGGTGTTCAACTTCTGGATGGTCTTTACTTTCTGGATGATTTTAGCTTAAATAATTGTTTTCTATAACTTGTTGAGAGATAAAGAAGATTTGGACAGTTGATAAGGAGTCAGAAAAATAGAAAACTGCAATACATAGTAAAAAAGCTATCAAATAACAAGACTTGGATTACATTCAATTACATTCAATTTTGTATATACTGCGGTGTATTTAACTAATAAAAATTGCGTCACGTTCGGGGCAAACATAAAACATATGCGATGATCTGTAAAAGTAAAATAAAATATGTGCACCGTTCCAAATATAAACATAAATTATATACAGTGGATTAAAATGAGAATACACCACAGATATTTTTCTTTATTCCAATCAGCTAGCTCAGGTTTACTCAGTAAAGCATAAATTATTTGAATTACGAGACTCTTATTTACTTTTATGCCTGGAAAGGAAGAAAAACTTATGTTGTAAACACTAAAGCTCCTGCAAGCTGGATAACCACTGCTAAACTCTGAATTCAAAAGAAAAGAACACTGGATGCTTGTATTAACATCAATTAAACACATATGTAAATTTAAAAACACATAAACTTTATTTAAAGAACGAAATAAAAATTCAAATGGAAAGTCAATGTAAAAAATATATTATTCAAAATAATACAATTAATAATTGAGAAATAAATTCTCAGGCTTGCTCAAACGTTATTAATAATTGTAATGGCCTGACATAGGGCCAATACGGTCATTCGTTTGAACAGACCAACACAAATCAAAATTTATTTATAAATAAAACTGTTTATCAAATAAAAATAAATTTTAATTAAAAGAAATTTAGTTATTTTATTTAATTGAAATCAAATAAATTCTCGAAAGAACCTAGTAAACTAAACCAAATAAGTTTATTATTATTAAGGATGAACTTTATAAGTTAAAAATCGGGGGTCCGAGCGCCTACGACGCGCGATAATTTAATTATAAAATATTGATTAAAATATGATTAAAAAATCATTTTCGATTCACCATGTTTGAGATGCCAGATTAACGCAGTTAATTTAAAAAAATTCCCAACTCTGAAAAAGGGCTGGGCGGGAGGGGAAAAAATAGTTTTTTTGACGATCATCCCAATCAGACAAAAACCATACAAAAGCCACTAATATTAAAATAATTCTGTATCTCAGAAACCATAAAAGTAGGAACCATAATTTTGGTGTTATTTTGCTTCTCTCGTTGCCCCTAGCTTATATCTAGGTCGCCGCGTAAATTTGATCTTTCGTTACCGAGATCAATTGGCGTTTTAATATATAAGTTAATTATTATTCATAAAATTAACGAGAACCGTTTATTATGACCAACCTGGTATGTTATAAAACAGTTTCCTTTTATAATATTAATCTTTTAGTGGTAACACTGCTGTCATACACATCAGCTGATTTCCTGTTTATAAAACATCAATACATAGATCGATGTCAAAGAAATAAATTCAATCAGAATTTATTTAAACAATCACGTTCACTTTGTATTATTGTTGCACAATAATTAAATCTTCTTTCAACTTTTTTAAAAATGTTCAGGTAACACTTTAATTAAATTCAAACGTTATTGGTAGTGTAATGTCTGGCGTGCCGGACTTTCTCCCAAGCGGCCCGGTTCGACTCCCGGCGCTGGCAGATCTGGTTAAGGTTTTCTGCAGTTTTCCTTAGCTGTAACACAAATGTGGGATTTGCGCTGTCCCATCTGTAAGTCGGCTGCAGCCGCACATTGGGCCTACATAATAATAATAATCGCCCCCTCCCTCCCGCACAAGCTTATAGCTTCTGGGGCCTTGGTTTAGGTTATGGGTTGTAGTAATTATTATATTATTTATACATGACATTTACGTCAAACACATATGGTTGAAGTATCTAACCTCAAATTAAAATACAGATTTTATCCGGAGTCGGGCATAGGTTTTGCCTAGAACGTTTTGTCGACTCTTTTGTTTTAAGTCTGATATATAAAATGTTTGTTTTGAGTTTTCCGTTCTGTCGTTAATAAAATTTTCAATAAGGCGATTTGATATCACCGCAATACACATACAAAACAGTTTCCTTACTTACTTTTTATTAATATTTTTCATATTTTATTTTATTATTGATATTATCAGTTAAAACATTTTACAGAACTTGCCGTAAACGACATTGAAATACGACTAAAACATAAAAAATAAAACTCCTGAATAAAATGGAATCCCTATAATTCCACCAAAATACATTAGAAGAAAAGTTTCATATATTTAATTTGTTAAATCTTTAACAAAAATCTTTTTAACACACAAAAAGCACAACGAGGGAATAATTGATTTAAATCCATTTATCTTTCATCAGCTAAATGGATGAAAAATTTTGTTTTGCAATTAAAAAATTAAGTTTTATTAAGTTTTACATAATAGAAGAGAAATATCTGCACGAATGAAAATAAACGTATTTTGGTCACAATCAAAAACAGATAAAAAATGATTAAAATTTAATAAAACTTTTCTGAATACTATTACTGAAGAATGATCTTTAGCTGACTTTATTTAAGCGTTAAAATATTACACAAAAGATAACATGTAATACCTAATAGAAATTTAAATTCTGTAAGTTTTCATCCTTTCTTCCCCAACAATTAATTAATTATATGTCATAGTTTATTCAATATTTTCTCTTAGTACCACATTTACTTAACCACTTAGTACACCATGCAAACAGCAAATTTCACATGTATACTACATATTCAAATTTCGCTTTATTGTGTAGGAGTTTGAGATAAAAGGGTTACACACATCCATACCACACACATGCATACACATACGCAAGTATTGATTTTAGTTTGCTTTTGTTTTCGGTATTAATATAAGGATTTTGCGCATCATTAACTGTTGTAATCAAACAACCCCAAAAATTCCAATTTAATTTTTTTCCTTTAACCCCCGCGTTATAATTAAAATTAACTGCTGCAGCTTTTTTCCTCATCAAAATTAAATAACAAAGGGTGAACATTTAAAATACAAGAAATTTCCTCTTCATTCAAAAACAAAAAAGAATCCTTATTCTAGTTTATTATTGGGTTGAAGATAAAAGAAATCTTGCACATAAAAAGGCGAATTTAACATGTAGATAAAAAAGTGAAAACCAAAAGGTATTCTATGTTAATGAGTTGAATTTTTCACTTTTCCTTCATATTTAAGCAACAGGTTGATGGCGTTTTTATCCCTTTAAAGAGAGGAAGTTAATTAGGTACATGATTTATCAAAGAGAGAGTTTCATATTCATAAATGGTTTTACTTCTATATCATATCCAGGATATGATGTTGATATTAAGAATTTCTCTTTGCTACTTGGATAAAAAAGGCTTTTTTGGAAATATGAGGAGAAATACGAGGAGATTGCTATGCTTGGTGGCGACCTAAAAAGCATTTAAGTAATGCTTTTAAAATTCGTTGGAGCATGGGCGCGGATATTTGAAAATATCGATGGTAATAAACCCAAAAGAAGAACGATTTATATTTATATTCCGACAATTTTTAATTAAGCTAACATAATTTGTATGGAAATTCTTACTAATAGGCAATTCTCTGAGCAATAGGAAATTTGATAACCATTGCTATGGCTTAGTTAGGTTCAGTAAAAGACAACTTTTTTATTACTGAAGCTTTACGTAAGGAAATTTAAAGGCTGGCTGATTAATAATAGAATATATTTTTTTAATGAGCGCCACCTAGATTTGTTCATTATATCTAAATAAATTCACTGGAATTAATAATTGATTTTTTGGAATTCGGTTACAATTGTTGAAATAATCATTCCGATACAAATCTAGAAAATCATTTAAAACAATTATCAATTAAATAATCCGACAGTAAGCTCAACCACAAGTAATTAACGAGTGATAATTTTTATCATTTTTTGTTTCTGTAGATGTGCGTGGTTTGATATCTTCACACCTAATTACCCTTGTTGTTAAATAAATTTTATCAGAACCCCTTGATAACGATAAAAGACTTTTATCGTTTACTGTACTTATAATAGACTGTTATAATTTAAAATATAATTAACACTGCAAACACTAGTAAGAAATTAAACATTATAACAAAACTGTAAAAAGCAATTTACAGTAACAAGGATAAAAATATAATAGTTTAATTAGAAATGTGAAAAGCAGCATTGAGTGTTGAAGAAAAAACTTAATGAACAAAAGTAAAAAAACGGTGCAGTGTAACACAAGATACATAACATACAGTGGGTGTTTATAATAAAGGTACAGATAATGAGTGTGTTTGCATAATAATATATACAATTATCGTGTAGACAACAAATGGCTTAATAAGTAAAAGATAAAAAGTATTGTGATGATATAGGATAATCGATTGAAAATTTAAGAGGTTGTCTCCGAGAAACTGCACAAAATTGGAAACAGAAAAAATTTTATGTTCTCCAATTTACTTCAAATTTTCAGATATGATTCTTTAACACATAAAGGCCGTACTGACCGAAGAAGGTATCACTTGTATTGATAAGCTGGGCGTAGCAGGGCGGTAAAGGTAAAAATGCTAACTTTGCGTACCAGCATCGTATACTCACATACTACAGATCATTTTGACGGGCTCGGCGAGTAGAACAACTTTTGTCTTTTGGTGTATTTGGAAACTCCGCTCCAGGTACACTTACATTTATACACTGAGTCCGGGCCGCCTGGGAGAACTAGTTCAAAATGTACGGTGTAAAAGTACAACAAAATCTTCTCTCTTGTTTATCTCAACAAATATTACTCCAAACTAAGTATTGTTATATATCATTCGAAGCGTCTCGACGAGAGCTACACCATGGAATAAAGGCATTATGGTTTTTAGGTTTTGCCATATGATAACTAGTGGTGGAAAATGGTTTTTGATAAATGACTGGCAACTATACCTTAATCTTAAAGGTAAATATGACATATAATATATTTTCAGAATCCGCTCGTTTAGATGAATAACTTTCTTTTTGTACCATCTTGATCCAAACATTCCTTGAAAAGTTCAACGGAAGTTGTAGAGACTTGATTTCGAGACATGCTTGGAGAGGGAAATAAACGTAACAGGAGAAATTATAAATATGTACAACAATAGAGCAAATATTTATACAATTAAACAACAGATTTCTCAGCAATGTTCAATTTATAAAACTCAGAAATATTTGTATTAGGTCGTTAAGAAAAATCTGAAAATAAGGAATATTAGTACATACTATATTAGTAAATAAGTAAGGAACATTATTAGTAAACATTGGCTCGACGCCTAAAATGCTGCAGGTCGCAACCTAGACAGCAAAGTTAGTGATAAAATTATATTAATTAGTAATTACTAATAAACAGCACGACGACAAAAGTAGAAAACTCAACAAAAATATTAACGTATGAAAAAAATTCGAATATTATTATAATCGAAACAGTGAATAATTTTCCATTCACATACTAAAAAATGGTACATCTTGGTGGTTTTAACCATTTTCTTAGGGATTCAGAAGGTTTGCCACCATAAGCTGCTTATCTTCAAAATCTACGATAAATTTCGCTCCAGCTACACTCACAACCATGCACTGAGTCCGGGTCGCCTGGGAGATCTAAAACAAGATGCCGGTACAAAAATACAACAAATTCTTTTGTCGTGTCTATCTCAACAAAATCACTCCAAACTATGCACTGTTATGCCATTTGAAGCGTCTCGACGAGAGCTACACCAAGTGATACAAAGGCATGTGGTTTTTAGTTTTTGTCATAATATGTTGGGAAATGTGGTTTTTTGATAAATCACTAGAAACTACCTGAATCCTCAGAGTAAGGGTGACATATTATACATTTACAGAACCTTCTCGTCTAACTGATATAGTCTAGATCACGTCTTCGAATTTTTTTTCATACGTTAGTATTTGTTGAGTTTTCTATTTTTGTCGTCGTGCTGTTTATTAGTAATTAATATAATTTTATCACTATCTTTGCTGTCTAGGTTGCGACTTGCAGCATTTTAGGCATCAAGGCGATTTTTACTAATAATGTTCCTTACTTATTTACTAATATAGTATGTACTAATATTCCTTATTTTTAGGTTTTTCTTAACGACCTAATAGAAATATTTCTGAGTTTTATATATTGAACATTGCTGAGAGATCTGTTCTTTAATTGTATAAATATTTTCTCTATTGTTGTACATATTTATAATTTCTCCTGTTACGTTTATTTTCCTGTCCAAGCATGTCTCGAAATCAAGTCTCTACAAATGCCGCTGAACTTTTCAGGGAATGTTTGGATCAAGATGGTACAAAGAGAAAGTTATTTATCTAAACGAGCGGATTCTGAAAATGTATTATATGTCATGCTTACCTTTAGGATTAAGGTATAGTTGCCAGTAATTTATCAAAAAACATTTACACCACTAGTTACCATATTATGGCAAAACCTAAAAACCAGAATGCCTTTATAACCCATGGTGTAGCTCTCGTCGAGACGCTTCGAATGACATATAACAATACTTAGTTTAGAGTAATATTTGTTGAGATAAACAAGAGAGAAGATGTTGTTGTACTTTTACACCGTACATTTTGAACTAGTTTTCCCAGGCGACCCGGACTCAGTGAATAAATGTAAATTTATCTAGAGCGAAATTTATCGTAGATTCTGGCGATATGCAGCTTATGGTGGCAAACCTTCTGAGTCCCTGGGAAAATGGTTAAAACCACTAAGATGTACCATTTTTTAGTAGTTTTCTTGGCATAACTTTGTGCACAGTAGGAATTTCCAAATGCACCAAAAGACCATGGGCGTCACTAGATAATTTCTCTAGGGGGGGGGGCAGGCCCCAGGATAATGGACCATAGAGCGCACGCTGGACCGTTTAATACATGCTAGACGTAAAGAAGTCAAAGTTTAATTTCACTACCAGCCCCATTTTCAAATCGATCACAGATAACCACTGACCTCAAAAATGCATTTACCAATCCTGTATCCCGAATAGCAGTTGAGTAATTACACCCCAAAGTTGGTTTACAAGAAAAGTGCAACAGACGACTTTATGAACTTGCAGTTGACGCGCTCTCAAAGAATATGTGTTTTAGAAATTTACAGTCGTCTTAAGTGTTTGAGAAAAATGTCCTATATAGGTGAATGTATGTATTATTTTATTGGCTTAATGAAAAATTTGTATCTTGTGTAATATTGTTTAAAAAAATCCAAACTCAAGCTATATCTCAGTGTTTATAAAATGCATGTTGATGAAATATTTTGGAGAATCTAAGTATGTATGCTGCGATATGTCACGATCATATATAGCTTAACTGAAAGTTTGAAGTGTCTACTTTCCAATACTGTAGTCGGTTGATTTCTCACGGATTTGCATGGCACTTTTTTTTTAATTTTCATGGAGTAGGTTTTGCATTTCCCGCATGGAGTATTTTGAAGTTTGGTACTCTACTTCAAAATGTGAAGGATATGACAATTTATTTGTACACATTTCCAATAAGCCTACCAGAAGCTAGTGTACGAAGGATTAAATCCATCCATAAAAAAAATTAACCAGAAAGGGAAGTCAGCTGCTTTCCGTAAAGAATATAGTACCTACTGTAACAAAAAAAGTATATTACAGGAACGTATTTATTCCGTTCGTACTGAAAGCAGTACCAAATGTGACCGCCTCTTAGAAAAAGGGCACAATTTGTTCTTTGGTTTTCTGCAAAAACCTCGAAAAAAGCAAATCAAGTTGACTTCGGTAGAAATTTAAATCTGTTTATGTACCTATATTATATATTCAATTATTAATGATTGATGACAGCACCCTTGCGCTTTTAAAATTTGTAAATTCCCTGAGTTTTCCAGACAAAGAATTTTCCCTGACAATTCCAGGTTCTCCAGGTGCACAAGAACCCTGGCACTGCTGGTCTTATTGGTTTCATTACTACAAATCATGAATTACTTTTTCTACTTCCATATACGTAAGTTGTCAAGTACAACGATTTACTTGACAAGTAAGGTGTCATTGTGAACACTATTATGTAATGAAAAAGAAAACTGTTACGTAATATGTATATTATGCTACAGTTAGTGGGAACATTTTTGTTTATCACATATTTGTGTTGGCGGCATTGCTAGTTATTTTGTCAAAATATTTGACAAGTACAAAAATCCAAACTGTTATTTAAAAGATGTCACACTTTGGCAATCAATTTAATGTGTGGTCGGAGAAAAGATATCGCTCTAGTTGTAAGACAAATTATGTACGCATGAAATTTCAAAGAGTAATTTGCTACTTACAACCCTCGAAATGTAATATACTATTTCTTTACAACATTATTTAAATCTTTTTGTTAATAATTATAATCTAACTAGTGTAATAAACTAAATCTTAAGAAAGAAACTTTGTTTTTTTGTCTGCACAGATGAGCTTACTATGTACACTTAACTATTTTTTCTAAAATAGTTAATTATACTTTAACTACTTATACTGAGCTATATCTACACAAAATATGACGACTAAAATCGTTTAAAGTGATATTAGAATTATTTACGTCTAGCTTGTATTAAACGGTCCAGTGTGGAGCGCGGCGAGTTTTAAACATCCAGGCTTTTTGCAATTGGCTTTTTTCTAGGTGGGGGGGGCATGGCCATTCTAGGGGGGCCGGACCCACCTGCCCCCCCACTAGTTACCCCTATGCAAAAGACAAAAGTTGTTCTACTCGCCGAGCCCGTCAAAATGAGCTATAGTATGTGAGTATACGATGCTGCTACGCAAAGTTAGCATTTTTACCTTTACCGCCCTGCTACGCCCAGCTTATCAATACAAGTGATGCCTTCTTCGGTCAGTACGGCCTTTATGTGTTAAAGAATCATATCTGAAAGTTTGAAGTAAATTGGAGAACATAAAATTATTTCTGTTTCCATTCAATGCAAATTTATTTCATTTTCTCGGAGACAGCCTCTTAAAACGTTAATAAGACATTAAAATATTTAAAGGCTAAGATTAGGCTCCGAAAACACAAAAATAATCATATCATGCATTAAATAAAAGATAAGCATGCTAGGATACTAGATTTATTTAATCTAAAGGCTACATGTTAGGTTACAAATAGATTTATCAATTTTAAATAAAATTTATAGAAGGAAGAGTATCATGTAGGCATAACCTCAATTCTTACAAAAAGGTTTTGAATTTATAAAAAGGATATAAGTCAATTATGTTGTTTTATAGTAGAACATGTTGTATGTAACCCAGGTTACATGTCAGGATAGTTTTTACACTTTTATAGAAGATTTTATCTTCTTATTAGATTTGAGGTTTGTTGTCGTGTAATGCAAATGGAAGTTAATATTTTTTAGTTAAGTTTTTCTTTGTTAATTTATTAGAATTTACAAACTCCATGTGTTGGGGTTACTTTGTGTAATTATGTAAATAGTTGATGTAGAGGGATAGCTGGAGGATGATGAGTTTTCAATGTAATTAGTTTTAATGAGATCGGTGACAGCTGATCGTTTTTATTGATTTTCTTTGTTATTGTTCAATTTAGACCATAAGTGTCTGATGTCATTTTAATCGTCTCTTTATCAGCTACCTTTCTATCTCTTTAGAATAAAGATTAGCGTTAATTATAAACATATGTTCGGATTCGTGACGTCAGGACGCCCGCGATGTGCTATTGTTTTAATGTTTTGTGTTTGTTTTTGGCTCAAACATATAAAAGGACTCTGGAGAAAAAACAATTTCAGTCGATAAAAGTCAATGGGTTCGGCCTCGTCGATTCGTACCAAGATTTCTGAAATAAAAAGTGAGGTTAAATTTATAACTCACATGTTTTTCCATTTGTAAACAAATAAACATTATTGGATTTAGATAGATACCTGGTTTGTGGAAACAAAGAAGTTTTGTTTTGTTAATTTAACACAAATATTGGAATTTGTGTTCGAATTACTTTTAATAAATCAAAGCAGATTTATTTATTGTCATTTCAAATATTTTCTATGGTTTGCATATAGATATTGTATGGATGCAACAGTTGTTTTTGAATCGATGTTATTTTTACCGACCGAGCACAACAAGAATTATTTCAAGGATATCTTATCGACAGATCTGGTTTGATAACCATATACAAGCTTGATCATAATTAAGAATTGTAACCCATTGGTAATGATTCATTAAAACAATTTCATTTTATTTCTAAATATTTTTTTAAGAAGTTATTTGTGACTAAAGTTTGTTTTTTAACAACAATTTAAAATCAATTATTCACTTGTAAATATTGTTCTTGGTTGTGTATTGAATTTAAGTTATTTGATGCTACTCTGTTTAAATAAATGCGGCTGCAACTCCCAATTATTGTCAGGTTGGCATCGACCAAAATTTCATTTAAACAAACTAAAGGAAGATTTTCTTTGTTGATTTTTCCTGAAGGGAATTGTTTTTATTTTGGTATATTTTATTTATTTGTCTTAATAAAATAAAGATTTGTGGTTTTGAATTTGAAAAAGTGTTTATTTTTATTTTAATGGGGATGCAACTATTGAATTTAAATAATAATAATAATAATAATAGGTTTATTGATCAAAATTCTAACGGCATTGCTGCCCCTTACATGTAATTGATAAATATATACAGGGACAAAGATTATTTCTCGTCCAAGTGCAGCGATCTAGGTGTGGCTGGTAGTAAGTTCAGCTCATGCTCAATCGATATAAACTTGAGTTAGTCTATTGGGAAAAAGAAAAGTTATTGAGTTGTTATATTTTTATTTTTATTGATGCTAGCCAAAATCAAATAAAACATTTATTTTATTTATTTAGCATAACATCCCATAGTTTAAATGGCGCCCAACGTGGGGCTATCTTAATTATTACTTCATTTTAGAATATAACATTTCAGTATTCTTAGTTATACCTGATAACTAATAAATAAATTTCTAAATAGAATAAGAATAAACTGTTAGTAATTTAAGTAGTTAATTGAATTTATTGGGTTTGAATTTTTATTTGCATTGGCGAAAATTCGGTCAAATCATAGCCATCGTTAAATAGATATCACAGAAAAACCACTACATTGATTACAAGATTTTTATGATTTTCTTTACTTGTAGGTAATGAAGTTAATTTTCAATTAATTAAATATCAAAACAATTTATCTAGTTTAATACGTTTATTATAGGACAAAATACTAACTCAACAACAAGCTTTCAATATAAAGTGTTATAAATCTTTTTAACTTTACATAACTGAAATTTCTAGAAATAAATATAAATTAATATGATAACTTAATGCGCTAAATTTTGTTTCAAGTCCTCATTTTATCCTAATTTAATTATACGACAAAAAACTCATCCCCTATATATAATATAAAGATAATGTGAATGTCACCCTTTTCCGTTATCTGAAAGTAAAATGATATTTTCTGTGCTTCAGCTTAACTTAATGTATGTCTAAGCAGTTTTACGTAGCTTTTTAAAGCAATTCATCATTTTTTAAAAGTATATACTTTAAGAAGCCAATTCTTATTCTAGACACCCTTCATGCTCACTAAATTCCCACGGATAAAAAACGCCAGAAAATGTGACAGTAACATTTAAATATTTTTGTCTACATACATACATATTATTATTGTCTGCTCACCCAGAAGAATTAAACATCACTGCCAGTAACAATATTTGTCATAAATACTATGAAAAGTTTCTCTTTGGGATTGTTATCTAAGTTTTTTATTGGATACGAAGAAGAAAAGTCTAAATCAGATTATATAAAAAACAGTTTTTCTTTTCTAGTAGAAAATGAATCAGAACGAAAATAATTTTGTATAAATTCATGTAGTAAATTTCTCCTTAGATGAAAGACAATCAAGAGGAAAAATCATAATTATCGAAAAGATGTTCACTCTTGTACGCTATTACTTTGAAATGAATGTTTTCAGTTCTAAACCTTGTTAAACTCTGAAGTAGCCATGCGGAAAGCGAAATGGATCCAGAATCAAATTTTGCTGATAGCCTAACAAGACCATTACAACATTCATAATATATGGAGGCGCTTTCAAGCGTTTCATTTATGAAAGTACCTTCGCTAACCGCAAAAATCCCGGAATCCGCAATATTGTAATATATGAAAAGTATAAATTTTTATAGGAGGAAAAGGGAAAGTAGAAAATATGCAGAATTTCAAAATTAAATATTTCTCAGACTAAAGTATTTGTAAAAGACATGTTTATAAGATTTTGTTAGCAAATAACAATTTATAATACTTCCTAGTCGATATCTATCAAATGAGTTTCAGTACTGACTTTATTAGTAGTTTGAAACTTTAACCCTTATATACTTAATTAACTAGAAACAGCACAATGAAGTTGCTAGGAATCCTTATCTTAAAGTTGTCTTTCTGTAACATTCTGCCCTTTATGTTTTTGTCTGCATTAAATTGTCATTTGCAGTACTCTGTGGGTTATTACAATGGAATTAGCTACTCAAGTAATACTAGGCGGTGCTAGGACCTTATGAAAAGTTGTATTAAAAAGATAGAAGCCCATATGAATTCAAATCTATTTCAAAAATTTACTTATTTACGTCGCATGAATTAAAATTATCGGAAAGCAAAACAATTTCAATTAGGAAAATTAATGCAAAGTTGATGTTTTAGATTTATTAAACAAATAAAGTGCTATTTTAGTTGGATTTCTAAAGTAGCCAATTAATGGAAACGTTGCGTACTCCAGATAAACTTTCTTAAGTTTTATTAGCAATGTTATTTAGGATTAGTTTTTATTGCTATTCGTAGATTTGAATCATTTAATAGTTTTCTTAATTTGTTTAGAGTTTAGTATTTAATCTGCGTATGTTGCTATAGCAACCCTTTGTATGTTTTCTACCTTCTCGATTATAAGGAATGTAGTAAATCATTACAGTAAACTGCTAATTTAAAGTTGCGGCAATTTCCAAACGTTTGTATTTATTGTATTGTATTTATGTTAGGAAATATACCAAATAAAAACTCAAGAAACGGTTCGTACACTGTTAATTTAAAGTTACTTTGGGATATACGTATATATAATTGTAGAAGCTTGGACATATTAGAGTATTAGGTGGTCAGTGTTAGGCTCATAAGGTTAGGTTCCAGTATATAGTCACTTAGCAGGTAGCAAGATTAAGAAGTAAATAATAGAAGTATAAAATAATAAAATATCTGGTAAAAAGAAAAATAATGCGTTAAAAACTATGACTCAAAGAAAAGTTATAGTGGCAAATCTTTATGAGCAATTGGCAAACATCTGGAAGAGAAATGCAAGAACTGGTGGCAAGGATGAAAAACATTTAGAAAAATGTGAAACATGGTTTAATATTTACTTTAGGTTTTGTTTTTATATGTTTGTTAGTTTTAGTTTATCTAGGTCTTGTCTTAAATACAAACAAATTCAACTTAAATCAAAAAAATCCATCTATTTACTTAGTATCTTATTTAAATCAACAAAATGCGGTTTAAATAAAAAAATCCGATTTAACTAAAACAAATCAGATTTTTAAAAAAAAAAACTTCACACTGCACTGGTTTAATTCATAAAAAGTCTTAGTTTAAAATAATAATTAAAAAATGTATTTACTGAACCAATTGGCTACTTTTGATTCACTAAATCAAGATAATTGCTTAATAAATATTCAAAATTTGCTATTAACTACTAAAATTTAATTTTAATTTAATTCATTCAGTTCATCCACCAATTATGAGTTACGCTATTTGCAGAATTTACATAAAGACTGAAATGGGCTAAAATAAAAAACAACGTTGTGAAATATTTTACGATTTGAAACCAGCAGACATTCATAAAATTAAATTTACATTAAATGTATGGTTAATGTGAATTTAACACTCTAAAACGGCGCACTATATAAACTTGATAAATTAAATTGATAAAATTAATTTTATTAGAATTTATGTTAAATTAATATATTTAGATTTGTGTTAAATTCATGCAGAATTAAAGAAATAAAATTTTAAAAATTATTTTTTAATTTAAGCGTTTTCTCTAGCATTTTCTAATCATATGTAGAGATGCTCATATAGAGATTATTGTACAAATTGTTTCTAGATGCTTTTATACATCTAGAAACACAATTAGAATACCCCTACCTGGAGTCGAACACACGACCATCGGAATAGAAAGGGACAGCCACATCCATTGGTCTATCTGAAAGTATGGTCTATCTGAAAGTATGGTATATCTACCGTAATTCTATAATAACTAGATGGTACTGAAATATGTAAATTTAGTATAAATTTTAGGTTAAGTTTAGCACAGTACGCGTACGCGCCAAACTCAAGTCAAATACTTTGATCAAACGCCATGATTTCTAAATTAACATTTGTCATGTCAATGTGCTTTGCAGTTTGCAGTGAACAGTCTCAGGAGGTCTATATACTTAATATAAATATAATATAAATCAAAATAAAAAACCTTTTTATATTACGGTAACTATTGCCACTTAATTTTCTTTCATTACTGGTCATTTTTGATATTTAAATTAAATATTTATTTCGTTTATTTAGAAAAAATTCACATTAATCGAAATCTAGAGCTGTCAAATGTGCAAAAATAAACATAACTCTGAACATTTCAATTAACATTACACATTATATTCACATTAAATCTATATAATATTTATTTGAATTATAAATTTAAAGAAAAAAGGGATTTACATTAAATTTATACGAGTCATCTTCATAAATTTACCTTTTTTATTTAAATTTACTTTAAATGTATGATATTTTTGACCAATTTAACGTAAATAAGCCTTTACATTACATTAAAATTAACTTTTTTTAAATTTGTTATATATTACTAAATTGATTTTAAACTTAAAAAAATCTAAATTACCATTTTAAAATCAGCAATGTTTACTGGGAAGTAACTTTCCTTAAAGAAATCTGAATGTATACTTTTAAAAAAGTAAGATAAAATAAAATTTAATATTCAAGAATTGAAACTTCAATTCTTGACTAACTTGAAAGTTTCAATATCTTCTTGGAAACTTTTTCTTTAATTTTTAATCATAACTATATATTTATTAATTTTTCTATTCTAAATATTTGAAATGACAAAAACCACCAATTACAAAAACCAGAAATTAGTTTAAAAGCAACGAAATTTAAAAAAGATAAATATTTAAATAAACTTTTTCTCTTCAAATCTGTTTATTACATTTCAAAACTCCTTTACGTTTAACATTTTTTAATAATCTTTTCTTTATTTTAATTAAATTATTAGTTTAGTTTGGTTTATTTATTTGTAAACAAAATGTTTTTTGTTTACATTAAATATAATTATTCAAATGTGAAATGTGGATCATATTTAGGCAACTCAATTTATTTTAAAATTTCAACATTTTTTATATCTCTTATGTTTAATTTAATTATAATTTATAAATTTCTGTTGCTTAATAGTACAAAGTTTAATTTACACATTTTCATGTTGTGTTTTAACTCTTAAGCAGATAAATAAAATTTATGAATTATCCAACCAAGTGGTTGAATAAAAACTGTTGTACATTAGTTGGGTCACTTCAAATCACTACGCTTGAATAAATAATAATAATAAACACCACATTATAATAACATTTAGTAGGTGCACTCTCGCATATATAAACCGGCGTATGTGTTCTTGTATTATTCTCGGGCGGTTGGGACAACAGTTATGTTGTGATATCTCCTGCTCGTTATTACCAGCATGTAATGACGATGACGATCGGCAAGTGGCGAGGAACTGATCTTGTGTCATTGTTGTGTGTCAGATTCAAAGCTACCTTAACAAGTTCAAAGTGCCGACAATCGAGTGGATGTACTGTATATCTTTATGCTCTGATAAAACTATCCGTTGCTATAGGTAATATAGCAGATAATTTAATTATTATACTATAAAGATCCTTTAAAATTTTTTATTATTTCGTTTATTGAAAGGTTTTAAAATTAGTTTAAAACTTATCTGAATTGTTTAGGTTTTGTAAATATTTTTCTATTATTTATTAATAGATTACCTAATGTAGCTTATTATTAAAGTTATAAACTACATTAGCCGAAAAGTATAAATATTCTAATTTAAAAAAGACATTTAAAAAAACACAATTTTATTCTTCTTTTACTCTTTTTATTCTAGTAAAATTGTACAAAGAATGAATGAAACTAATATCAAAGTACAATACGACAAATATATGAAACGAAATTATTTTCATTTGCTTTGTACTGTAATCTTCCTCGTGAGTGACATCCTGCTATTGTGCATATGTACAGTCAGACAAGAGAAAACTGAAGTTTAATTGCTTATGCATTTTTACTTTGATATTTTCTGTTAAAGAAAATGTTTTTTGTTTGTACAGGTTTCGTAGAATTATTAGAAAAAGTTTTAAAATAGACAATTTTACATAGGTGACATCAGACTAAAACAATTAAAAATACTTCTTTGAAAACAAATTTTTGAAACCTGAAAACTTTTTTCGCAATCAGCATGTAGACATTTCTTTTGTAATGCTGAACAACTTCTCTAAGAAACTGTGTTCTTCTAATATATGCCGAGTATGTCATTTTGAAACAAGATACCTTTTATCTTTTACAGGCTATTTTAATTAGTAAAAATTCATGCAATCCGTCACGCTCCCTAGTGGGCGGGAGCCCTGTATTTTTACGCTACTCGACGAGTCGAATAGTCAAAGTTTCGGCTTACAGGGTTAAAAAGTTATAAAGTTTTCATGTTTTCAAGTCTATTTCAGATTAATTTGAGTAGTTTCAAGCAGTAAACCTAACCTAATTTAACCTACCCCAAATCTAACGATGAGTTTAGATGTCGCGTTGACGATGAATCTCGTTTGTCACAGCAATATATCTCCAGTTTTTAAAAGTACCTATAGGAAAAATATTTCTGTTTATTGTCTTATTATTTATCATTACTCAGGACAGTAGGTGCTTTCATGGTGAAAATAATTTAACATATTTCTACGAATAGCTTCACATACTTCAATCATGGATGCAACGTACTTGTAAACATGATATAAATAGTTTTCATGGCGACCAGAATCTTTTTAAATTTTTGTTTGATGTAATTCGTAATCAAAACTAATGAGAACGTAACAGTTAAACATACAGTGCGAATTTTATATCTTTGAACATGCAGATTTCCTGCGTATATGTTCAATTATTAAAGTAACACGTCAAACGCATTGACACATCTATAGGTATGCAATCAGTCTTACTTGATAGCTGTAAGTTACAGAAAAATCATCAGAACAGTCATTTCTCGTGAATTGCAACTGTGTGGTTACTGTGTTACACAATGATAGAAATTAAGTATTTTATTAATGAAAACTCATTTAACATTTAATAATTATTACTGCTTACGCCCCAATAGATAAAAAACAAATTTTCAAACTCAATACAGTTTTAATGAACATGAATAACAGTTCTGAACGTGGACAAAAACAATTTACAAAAGGTACTCAAAATGCCCTTCGGTTCGCTCTAAACAATTCTTAAACTATTTTTGTCAAAATACCAATGTAAAATTTTTAAGTTTTCATCTTTTGTAGATTTTTGTGAATGAGTTTATTAAACTTTGTTTAAGCAAGAAGACCATGCAACATACTCCAACTTTTCCAAACTCTTCCTGTGAGAATTTTAACCACCTTATACCTTACTTAGTATATTTTTTAATCTGCCAGCGATTAGTAATATTAAATACAATAAAAGTAAAACTTATACTTTATTTATATATTGTATAAAAATATTAATTGCTCAAGAATAATTTGCAGATTCCTTTTCCATTTGCTAAAAACTTTTCTCTATGAAATTCCATTCTACCATATACAGACAGAACTACTTGAAATGTTTTGATCGAATTCTAACTGAAACCTCAACTTGGAACATGAACTCAAATTTAGCACGTCGATCATCCTCGTTAAATGAACAAAAAGAAGAGCCTTCTTGTGTTCGTACTGATCAATACCGTTTTTCTCGTTTAATTTTTGAAAAGTTCTTCCTACGTTGCCCAATGAAACTGTGAAATCTATTTTCGCTAATATCTCCTTTAACATAAATATTCGTCTTAAATTGCTACATGCTTTTTAGATATCAAAAGGCTGCATTGTTCGTACTGGATTTTAGAACGTGATTCAACATTAGAACGTAAGATCGTTCTTTTTAGAATTCATCCGACATATTGAATTTCGGAATAAAATCGTGCCGATGCAAAAATTTAACGAAAAAACAGAATAAATGCGTTTCTCTCAACATGTATTTATGTTGTATTTGAACAGGAATTTTTCAATAAGTGTCGAACCAAGAATTGAGATCGCAGACTAAGACTTATTGCATTTCATTTTATTTCTGTCCCAGAATATCACCCCTTATTTTAATTTTCATACTTTGTTTTATGTTGTTATTTACATGCTTTGTTTGTAAAATTAGACTAATGAGCTGAAATTTTATTTTATGGAAGCAAAAGCTAATACTTTCTTTACTTATACACTCTGTGCTCGAGAATGCTTTCGGACCGAGTTCTTTTTACGGAGCGCAAGGATATTTCCACGTAATTCTCATAAATTATAACTATAAAATATGCCAGACAAGGATGAAAAGTTAAGTAACTCGCTTTTACCATTTTCTTTTACCCACCATTCCTTGTTCTGTTCTTTTTTTAGACACATTGTAACTGGGTCAAATTTAGTTGTTTTTTCTTCTTTTGACCAAATGTTCTTGTTATTTATTTTTGGACAGTGTAGCTACTAGCGGATTATGCCGAAATATAAGCAAGATAGTATTTTACGATTCTCTTTCCTCTAGAAGGCTTTAAAGGAGAAGTTTACAGTAATCGAGAAGAAAAAAGAAAGTTTTTACGGGCAACAAACGGTCTGTTTGGAATAATAAAGTTAAGAGAGAAGTTATTATTGATTAGAGATTTGGTTATCGTTCACTTTTATTTTTTTTTTGAGGAATGAACGATAGCATTCAAACAAAAATATCAGTGGTTTCATTCTTTAGAATCTTTTTAATAAATGTAATCGTTATATTCCCAAATTGTTCACCAGTTGACAAATACAGTCGCAATTAGCATATATTAGATCTATAGAGAAAACTAAATAAATGAGTAATTTTTTAAAAACGAAAGTTGAAGATGCAGCCCGTCAAAAACATTATCACGTGGACGATGAAACGCTAAACCGAATTGGTCAGTTCTCCCTCAACACGTTCCTGATGTTGCTGCTCACATGTGTTTGTTTTGACGAGCTGCATCTTCAGCTTTAAGGAAATTTAATCATGGCGTTAATAGCGTCAAGAAATCTTTACCGGTTACAGGCATCACCACTGGCGCCGACTTGTAAAATATATTGGGGGGCCCCCAAAAAAAGGGGAGTCCGGGGAAAATTGCACGTGAAAAGTTGATTTCACTCACTCTCAAATAACTAGCACACTAACAGCAATGGCGAGGAGTGGCCAGTGTAACAAATAATTACGTCGGCAAGCCAGACAGTTGTATGATTCGTAAACGCTCGTGTATGTCCGCCAATCTTCGTTGGCCAATGGTCTACAAGTGTGTTCGAACTCGACGTTGTTTTTCAACGATCATGAGGTGGGGGTCATCAGTGGTGAATCCGAAGGAACCTGGAGATGCACGAGTGTTTACGAAGTATGTTTCCATCGAATCATAATGTACGCGTCTGGGCCGGAATACAGGCGAAGACGTACGAGTTTATATTAAGTTGATTAGACCTACTGATTTTTGTACAAGTATGTGCCTTCCGCAAAGTATAGATTAGTCTTTCGTCTTGATTGTTTAGTGTGTGCTATCGAGGTTTGATTATATGTTATTTAGTCAGATGCATCTTAATATTGAGAAAAAATATAAAATCTATATGCATCATATGGCGTAGCACTTGGTGTTGATATATTTATCTTAAATTGGATCAAAATAGTAGGCGTTTCTCTTTCTAACCTTGTCGAGCAAATTTTTTGTTAAATTCAAAAAACATCGTTCACCATGTTTTAAGCTCAATAAGATATAGGTTTATAGCTTTAACGGCAATTTAAATTATAAAGAAATGTAGCCACCACCTTCAAGGGTCACAAAACACCACTTAATTAACACCACTTAATGCTTTTATAGTCATCTAAACTGGTCAAAGTAGTAGCTTTAAAGTTTTTGAATATCTTTTAAATAATTATTAAAGTTTTACATGCAATTCTAATTGCTGTGGAAAAGTCAACACAACTCATATTAAACAAAATAATAGATATTAATAACTGGAACCTTGTCAATAAGTACCCTTGCTACAAACACTGTTATATGGCCTTCAAAATCATTTACTTTCATCGTTTGGATCGACACACTTTCTAGGAAATGTAACTCTGGTCTCTAAAGGCTACTAAAGAACACGTAAGAGAACGAAAGAGCAGTAAGTTTGATTATCGTAAAAACATTTAAATAAAATGTCATACAAGAAACTTTAATAGTAATATTGGAAGACCGATTAAAGACGTAGAGTAAAAGTTAAAGATTTAACGGTAAATCGCATGGTACTAATAGCAAGATTGTACAAAGCAGTCAGCATTGTTGTTTAAAAAAACTTTTAACTGATTCATACTCCGGAGCCAGGTGCTACTGATGCATACCAAGTAATGTTCCACACCTCGTATGAAGTTACCATAAACTTCTACAATAGCTTTTATAAAAACAAGGTAACTAATATTTAAATAATATAATAACAAATACCTATAAGAGACAACTAATAAAATAAAATACAATCTTAAATAAGTAAACGCAACAAACAATAAAACTAATTCTTACGCAAAATACTTTAATAAATCTAGACTAATACGTAAATAAGTAAATAATTAACTTTACAAAAGGGCCTTTTGGACATTCGATAATTTTGCAATTGAATATAACATTGTATTTAAATTTTCTTCAATATCAATACAATGGTAAATTGAGTTAACTGGCATTGACAAGAAGTGAAGTCTCGGCTAAGACGTGGGTTGATACAGTTTTTAAAAGGAATTAATCTAAATTTGACTTTATCAATATAAATAATAAATGCTTTAATTTACAAAAATAATAATTTGTTCTTAATCCTATCTTCACTTGGTTTCCATTTTCATTTATGTTCATTTCATTTGACAAATCACCCAGCGTAAGTAGTATGGAACAACAGCAGTAAAATAAACATATTACCACACAAAGCAAGAAAGAAAGGGAAATAAAAAAGCAAAAAGTCCTGCAAAATTAAATTTCATTACAAATCGTTGGCAATGCACTAACTGATGATTTACTAAAAACATAACAAATTCACTTACTTAAGATTTTAAACAACTTGCAAAATTGGAGCTGTAGAGTGAAATAGTTTTCCCAATGCTCCTCTAATGAATCCCGACATAATTCTTGATCCAAATATTACTAATCTAAAATGACAAAACAACAGTAAACGGGGAAAACTGTAATCAACCCAAAAAAAGCCACAAACAAAGCTATTACATTTTCTAATACTATAAATTTGCTAATACTGCGTATAAGAATTTAAAAATAAAAATACATTCACATGACTACGCTGTAGAATATATGCAAAATTGATCAAGAACGAAACCGGAAAGCGGAAAGATTTATTACTTACCTCATCTACACAATTTATTAAATTTTGGAGCGACCACGAAAGCAAAATTAAAAGAACTACATACATTTTGAACTGAAACCAATTATAGATATACAGTAGGTAATGCGCCACCTTAGGCAGACGTTTTTGAGGGGGATGCAATCAGGTGGTTAAGTACGGAATCTGCATTACCGACATTCTGTATTACCGGCATTTGGTTCGTCACTTGGCTAAATGGTAGCGTAGTTGCTAGGGGAAAACAGATGGCGCCAGAGTCGTTTTAGGTCAAATCTGGGGACTTTTTATGTCGATCTCTCTCTCTAATCTGGGGACTTTTTATGTCGATCTCTCTCTCTAATCTAGGGATTTTTGTCTCGAAGTACGGAATCTGTATTACCGGGCTTGTCCGGCATTTGGTTCGGCGCTCGGCTAAATGGTGTTAGTGTTGCTAGGAAAAAACAGAGGGCGCTAGTGTTTAATTATTTCCTTCACGCTCTAACCGATTACGGTCGTTCTGCTAGTTGTTAATAGAGGGCGCCATGGTTTATCATTTAATATTAATAAAGTTCACTGATTTTCTCAAATAATTGTCGCCATTAATAATTTAGAGTTAAATTCTGTATTGTCGGCAGCATGTACACGTCTAAGTGATGGCGTCATGAAGGAATACCGACAAACTGTGTACTACTAGAGGGCGTCATGAAAAAATCTGTATTAATACCGGTATGATGTAGAGAGGGCGCGTAAAAAGAGAACTGTATTGGAGAAGAAGACCCTTCAATTAGAGTCTGCAGCCATTTTATATCACAACATGTGGCGCTAAATTTGAATATGTCAATTTTAGTTTTGTCATTTTTGCATATGCCGGCTCTGCTTTGTAGCTCAGGATGTTCGCCAAAGCATGTACACGCGCAATTTGAAGTAATATACATGCACAAACGTACATAATAAAGCATAAACACGCGCAATTTCAAACAGATACACGCACAGACGTACATAATAAAGCATGTACACGCGCAATTTGAAGTATATACACGCACAGACGTACATTATAAGTATATACACGCACAGACGTACATTATAAGTATATACACACGCAACTTGAAGTAATATACACGCACAGACGTACATAATAAAGCATAAACACGCGCAATTTCAAACAGATACACGCACAGACGTACATAATAAAGCATGTACACGCGCAATTTGAAGTAATATACACGCACAGACGTACATTATAAGTATATACACGCACAGATGTACATTATAAGTATATACACGCACAGACGTACATTATAAGTATATACACACGCAATTTGAAGTAACACGCACAGACGTACATAATAAAGCATAAACACGCGCAATTTCAAACAGATACGCGCACAGACGTACATAATAAAGCATGTACACGCGCAATTTGAAGCATATACACGCACAGACGTACATTATAAGTATATACACGCACAGACGTACATTATAAGTATATACACACGCAACTTGAAGTAATATACACGCACAGACGTACATAATAAAGCATAAACACGCGCAATTTCAAACAGATACACGCACAGACGTACATAATAAAGCATGTACACGCGCAATTTGAAGTAATATACACGCACAGACGTACATTATAAGTATATACACGCACAGACGTACATTATAAGTATATACACGCACAGACGTACATAATAAAGCATAAACACGCACAATTTACAATCATCGTGTTATATTCTATATCATTAACTCCTTTTGTTGCCTTTGCTGCTGCCTATGTTATCATGTTTGTTTTTTCTAGTCAGAGATCCATCATCATCATCATCTTGACATATTCATTTTGTTTTAAACGAAAAATAAAAACATTAAAACATTTATCGAGTTCTCATAAAACATATAGGTACAATCATTTTTAATATGACTGAAAACATTTACTAAACACAAAATTTATATATATCATCTATTTAAAAGACTTCCTGCAGCGTGAAAGAATATATACAAATGTACTACAATTATTCTTACCAGGTTTTGACAAAGGTGAGAAGGCAGTCATGTATTTTGTCAAATTTTTGCATGTTTTGTATGACGTTAGCTTAGACCGTTACAAGCACTGCTACTGAAATAGATATGCTGGCTCCTTCGTCTAAGATGCACTGCTGAAACTGGTGTTGTAATTGTAACTCATTTAGACTGTAATTGCTATCGTCTTCGATCTCGTTTAATGATAATAGCGAATTTTCTCGTAATTCTAGCGTATGTTGTAGGTTGTTTAATGGTCGACTTTATATAGTCACTTATACTTACCTAGATCCAACGCATGCTCAGTAACATGCATATGGTAAACAAGTTGTCGACGTTGACAGACAAGTCTCATCCTGTTTAATGACACGTCATCATCATCATCACCGTCCGGTGTGTGTAGGTAATTACCTCATTCTTGCTTCTCTCTCATACTAGTTATAGCTATCACTTTTTTCATGCCATGGTACAGAGGGGAGAATAGTAATAATACACATGTAGAACATTAATCTTTTATTCTCAGAATTATTGAACAACACAACAATAATTAAATAACTAAACAATTATCTGTTCTCGGATAACCATGATAGAACATCAGAATCTTTTATTCTATGACAATCTTTCTCAAAAATTATTAAACAACTAAACAATAATTAAATAACTAAACAATTATTATTAGGGTTGAAATCTGTTCTCGGATAACCATGAAGGCATACTCGGGAACATGCTCATGAAATAGACCTGATAAACGCGTTTTTGTTTTTTTCAATTGTGTCTGTTAAGTAGTAGTAGTAGTAGATCAAGACATTGTTGAAAAGAATATTTAGCATAACAAATCGTACAAGGCATTCAATTGCTCCGGTTAAACAACAACAACAACAACAATTTGACAATGAAAGAAAGGTCAAGTTTCAAACGTGTTACGAATGTTAACGTATGTTAGAATATAAGTTAACTAGTTTCAATAAAAAGTAAAATATTTATCTGTTTTATTTCTCCAGGTTAAGTCTTCAAGGTTCTCATAACTATAGATATTGTAAGAGGAAATCAAGTAGAGTTTCAAAGTTATAAAGACGTATTACAATAGTATATTACGTTATAAGTCCGGTAAACCCAAGTTTACAGTAGCGAGTTGAAAACGTTTCGGGACGAGGCGACGAAGGAGCCGAGTCTCGAATGTTGAAACGAGCTACTGTAATGGTTTACCGGAAGTATGACGTAAGGCGTTTTATTTCATACTGCCTCACATTGTTCATTTTTAAAAAAAATGCATTTAAAATTTTCAGTCCGGTAAAAATTTTTTTCGTCGACCATATCCGAAAGTTGTCTATTCGGTACTAATTTAAATACCGAAAACGACGCTTTGCTGGAGCATGAACCGAAAATGACAGTTCTGTACTGAAAAAACACTTTCGGTTCATGCAGGGTGATATAGGCAACTTGATATATAGCTGTAAATTGTAAGTTGCTTGATTAATGCTGTATCATTTTAATATTAATCTGTCAAATTATGTTACATAACCTTCAAATTGTCGTTAACTTGGTCACATTGGTGCTGGTTATTGTTAATAACTTGAATACCTATTTGCGAAGTTAAATATTATGGACGAAGACAGTGACAGCAATATTTCTAATACTCCGCCAGATCTGCAGGAACAAGCAAATTATGCGTTGTTAAATTCTCTCACCGAGAAATCAAAACAATAGTTATTGTATGCAAATTTATAATCTGTGACACAACCTCAAATTGGTCGACGAAAAAATTTTGTGTACGCCTCGGCCGAAACACAACTTTGCTGGCCTCGCCTGTTGCAAGATTCGGTCGCTGCGCTCCCTCATCCCGCAATCTTCAGACTCGTCCAGCAAAGTTGTTCTTTCGGGCCTTGACATACAAATAACTATTACCGGACTCAAATTAGATTTTCAGTCCGGTAAAATTTTTTACCGGACTCAAATTGGATTTTCAGTCCGGTAAAATTTTTTACCGGCCTTGTAACGTAATAATTCATTTACCGGACTCAAATGAGTCCGGTAAATACCCTTTTACCGGACAGTATGAAATAAAACATATGACATATGTTATAGATATATATTTCGAGGGTACTGAAAATAATTACAAATTAATATTAATCATATGAGTTTACTATATTCAACGATGAATATCCTACAAGAGTATATAGTATATTATTACATATCTGCGTATTTCGAAACCATTGAAAATGGATGATATATTGTAAAATAACGTTAAAATATGAGTTTACTATAGATACGACGAATATCTACATGGGGCAAGATTATACACAGTAAGAAGGCATATGTAGAAATCGTTTACAAGGGTAGTAGATATAACGAAAAAGGTTAAAAATCAGTTCAAACTTATATTACGTCTAGAAAAGTAGAAAAAATTGGGGTTAGAATTGTTGAATATTTGCATTTTCACCATATATCATAGGTTTAATTTTTTATCTCTAATTTTATATAAGGCGTTTTGTATAGATCAGGAATCTCACGATAACTTATTGTTATATACTGTCTTTGAATATTCTAAAACAGATAAAGCTATTCATGTTAGGAATTTTTAAATAACGAAATTTTTATTGAATCAGTTAAGTGGTGTGAACTTATAAGTGAAGCTCGCTAGCAGAGCTCAGCAGCTACATTAAGGTTTTCCCCAAAACACTCTTCACTGTAAAAGAATAATTTTATTTATCAGGCAGTATATTATTTTCATATATTAGTACGACTTCATAATGTCACCCTATAAGTCATCGGGATAAAAGATGATCGTTGATGAGTTTCAGTACATCATAGTTGAGTCTAATGCCTTTTACTTTACATACTGGATGCTTGTATAGTATAATTATTTTCTCAACGTAGGATATATATCGATATTTTTCTAGTTTGATTAAATCCTATAAGTTATATTCATATCGCCCTTTTTTTATTCTGTTAAGATGTTTATAATAATCATGGTGAGCCTGGTATGAACATAAACCGATTGTACCTATTCTTTTCTCTCAATTTGTATAATATAGAATATATATTCCGCGTCAGACTGATTAGTATCGTCATATGTACCGATGGTTATATTTCCGTGAATATTTGAGTTTTCACCAATACACAAGATAAATTTTTATCTCTAATTTTATATATGGCGTTTTATATAGAGCACGAGTCTAACGATAATTTATACATATATTGTCTTTGAATGCGTTAACAGAACTCCTGCATTAATATACATAACGTTTCATCGTGTTTTTCAAAACACATTTCATTGTAAACGTATAAGAATAATTTCAATTTTATTTATCAGGTGATATACATTATATTATTTTCATATATTAGTATGCAAAGTTATCGTTTCAATAAAAAGTAAAATATTTATCTGATTTATTTCTCCAGGTTAAGTCCTCCGGGTTCTCATAACTGTAGATATTGCAAGACCCTGTGTTTCAAAGTTATAAAGACGTATTACAAACATATGTTATAGACTTATATTTCGAAGGTATTGAAAATGGTTACAGATTATTATTAATTATACGAATTTACTATAGATACGATGAATATCCTACAAGAGTATATAGTATATTATTACATATCTGCGTATTTCGAAGCTATTGAAAATGTATGATATATTGTAAAATAACGTTTAAATATGGCGACGAATGTCTATATGATGCATAAACAATAAGAACACATATGTAGAAACAGTTTACAAGGTAGTAGATATAACGAAAAGGCTAAAATCTGCTCAAAACTATTAAATATTAAATGTATGCATTGTACGACATATTGATAGGGTAGGTGAATTGCAGGCATTTAGGCCCGTGTTTCTAACTGCAGATCTATAGCCTAGAAAAATCATAAAAGTATTAGGCAATGTTCATTGAATAGACTCCCTGCTTCATTTCATAACTTATTTGTTTTAATAAATAGACATTCGTCAAACGATGGATATCCTCATGTCTTTACTCTACCTTCAATATATAATATATTTATTTATGATATCTAGTTAATGATATATGTTGTGATCCTGATTGAATGTAATCTTTTTCCTGTAAGATGCTATAAAAGCAGTAATTAATATTTCTTAATATATGGTTTAGTTTAATCCGTGTATGATAGCAATTAGATGATAACAGTTTCTTGTAAAACGCTAGACTTGATATTAATTTCAATATGACTACTATCTTTTTAATATCTTACACAAACAGCGCGTTTATGATATATAAAGCAATAAAAGTTGCAAATTTAATTTAATTTAATTAGATCAATTAATTTAATTCGCGCATTTAGTTAGACCACGCCTCATTTGAATATTAATTAGATCGCGGGTCATTTGCATAAAAAGAGAGGGGGATGGAACACACAAGCGTTTTTAATTAGAACAAATAATTTAATAAATTTAATTAGGGTAATTAGATTTATGTAATTAATATATAATGTTATGCATTATATCGTAAAAATACTCACCCTGTATGAGAACGATAGCTGTATATTAGCCATATGTTAGCGTGTATATATGGTTGCCTACCCGAGGTGTGGAAATGTGGCGCCAGAACCCGCCATCTACCACTACTTACGATACATCGTCCTCAGGAAACTCTCCCTCTGATGTATCGTCATCCGAATCCCCAATGTTTACAGTGAACCGAAACTCATCTTACGCACTATCAAGTAAATGTTCTTTACGCATGTACTCTTCAACAACTCGATCCACATGCCTACACACCTTTGCCCAATCTTCAGCGGTGATTGACTCAAACTTTTGTTGTGCTAATTCGATGACATCATTCAGTCTACAAGTTATATTCGTTGCTGCTACATGGTTTTTAACGAATGCCCATATCTTCTCAATAGGGTTGAGTTCGGGATGGTACGGTGGCAATCTTAATACTACATGACCATGTTGGGCTAATTCTGTATCAAGAATATATTGCTTATATGTGCTTTTTCTTTGCTTAATTATATTATAGAGTACAGGCTTTGTGGCGTTTAGATCATGGGGAATGCCTCGCTGGATAAGCCATTGAATCATGACTTGTTTTGTCGATGCTGAAGTTGGATCCTTGTTGATTGCTACATTATGATATGCTGCATTATCAATCACAAGCACAGCTCTCTTGGGTAAATTAGGCAACAGCTGCTTGCGTACCCACAGCATGAAATTTGCATTATTCATGTCCTGGTGGTAGTCGCCAGATGTACTTCCTATAATAACAAATAATAATGTAAAAAATTCACAAATATTTCAGAGTAATATCACACCTGATTTGAACATGAGTAATGCATTCTTTACAAAACCATCTGCCCCGCCAGCATGCACCATTATTACACGTGCGCCCTTTCCAATAGGTTTTCTAAAACCGTGTTCTGAATCGTCACTCCATGTCTTCTTGTTAGTATGGCAACTGTTTATGTAGGACTCATCGGTAAATATTATGGGTCTTTCATCTTGTACATACTGCTGTAATTGTTCCAAGTACTGGATGCGCTTTAATCTTATATCATGTGATTCCATTAGAATTTTACGCTTGTCCATGGTTTCTCGCCAGCTAAATATATAAATAGTTAGAATATGTAATAAAATGTGTTAGGTTCTTATAAAATAACTTACCGGAAACCTAACTTTTTTACAATCTTTGCCAGAGTCCATAAGCTACCTTGAAGTTCTATCCCAGAGTTCAGTATCTTATTACGAATTCCTGTAAATACCACCGTGCGCTATAAATACACCAATTAAAATAATTTGTTTCGTTTTATACCTTTTAACGTTGGGCGTCTCTTTTCAATTATATAATACTGGTGAATAATCGACCTGATGGTTTCTAATTCACCTTGCAGTAGGTCACTCTTCGGATTTGGTCTATTACGATTTTAAAACTTGAACTGGAAAACTTGACTTTTTCGCCTGAAGCAACTTGCTTGACTTCTTTCTTAATCTCACGATAACTGTTTTCGCCTATTTTTGTCGAAGCCAGAACTCTTTCTTTAAAACGAGTTACAGGAATTGTTACACCATCCTTAGCTTCTTTCTCCATAAATGAGATGACGTTTGCGATAATTTCGCGTGCTTGGGAATGCAGAACCTTTCCACGTACACCTGCACTGGATTTTGGCGGCATTTTACTTTTTCACGTTGAAATCTAACTACAACAAATATTTATGTGATATTCGTATCTTCTGCATAAGCAGTTAGTAACTTACCTACGATTCGCAAATAAATATGCAGAAGCTCTGAAAAGAACTGCTTTTTAAACTGATTTCAACTGTCAACAACAAACGTAAACACACCTATAACCTCCAAACCCACACGCAACAAGACAGAATGGAAATATATGTTACCGACGCTACTGCATTAAGAAAAACATGCGCGTGCGACGCAATTTTGAACGCTCATACGTATTTCGGTTTCTACGCATTGTAATGTTTCGAAACCTTTTCACCTTTAATGCTTTTTGTGACTTCTGCTTCCATTAGGCCTTCTGCCCATGCAGATTCAAATAACATTTCAAGTGACAAATCTTTGCGTCCTTCAATTTCATCATTGATGAATGGGACGACTTATTTGCTATCGTAAAAAAATAAATTCACCCAATTGTCCCGAGCTTCACCCTGTCAAGCAATATTGGACTGTAATAAAACCTCAGCTAAAATATAGTAAAATCGAAGCAAAACACGTCAGTAACTTTAGGGAAAGTGGTGGTTGGCAACAAATTCCTTAACTGAAGATACTGTACAAAAATTAATGATGTGCGTTAAGAAGAATGTTCGAGAAATCAACATTCTTCCGCAACTTAGAAATCTCACTTTTTTCGCGTCTTTGAGTGCCCGTAACTCGTAAACGATTCAACAAAAAAATCTACAAAAAATTAAATGTATTACTTTCACTGAATACTACAAGTATACTAAGTTTTAAAAATATCTAAAAGGATAAGGTTGAAAACCATACTTATTTTGGTTGATTTGACGTGAAATGACCCAATGTTAACTTATCAAGATTCTCTTAAAAAAAGACTTTCATTAGTTCTGCATTCGCAATACCAAATGCCAATCTATTTCGTAACATTGTATCTTTAATTTTATATGATACTATCTTTTCAAACTGACAATTAGCTGAAATTTTAGTTAACCGAACTAGGTAACTGTCAAAAATCTTCATTCTGCATTTGATTACAGTTGTAAAATAACCATTGTTCCATGCAATGGATGTTCTTTTCGAAACAGAACACACTTAGTAGATATTTGGTCTTCTGCTGTTAAATTAAAATTCTGCTGTTAAGTTAAAATTAGTTAAAATTAAAGCAATTCGATTTTTTTTGTAATATCTCTTGTTTCAACCTGTAGTGGTTACGGTCATGGGGCATTTGAAGTACTTGCGACGGAGGTGGTAGTAGATTACGAAAACAGTTGTGCTTGCATTTGTTGTAATTGTGGGTTCTCATTGGCATATTTTGCATTTGTAAAGCTAAAAACTCTTCAAGGGTGGCATTTTCCATGGGTTAATAAATTAAACTTGAAAACCCCATTAACCTCACAATCCGCCGAATCGCTCAAACTATTCCTCTTTGTTGCAGCTACAAAACAAAAACCTTCATGCGTTTAATATACACCTGACTCCATGTTATATTTCGTAAGTATGAAATATAATATAAATACAATATATATATATAATCTGTTCCTCTTCTACTGTTAAGTGTAGAGGATTTAGTTTGGTATCTTTCATTTTCCATTTATTAAATTTCTCCATTTTTTCCTGTCTCTTGATAATGTTTCTGCCTCCCTCCATGTCAGTCCTTTTTCTTTTAGTAATTTTGCCACTTCGTTGTCCCATGTCATTCTAGGTCTTCCTCTTTTCTTCTTTCCTATTTTCGTTGCTAAATATAAATACAAAGATTAGTTAAAGTTTCACAAGTTTTATTAATATCTTAACCTGACAATATTGTTTCGACACTTTGTGTCATTATCAAAGGTAGATAAGATTGATAAACAAACACGTTGCTAAGGATAAATACATACAGAAAATAGGTAACTAGATACAATACATAACAAAAACTAAATATCTAACACTTCTAATGAAGGAGAATTACTAAGCTCAGTTTGTTCATTCATTAAAGGTACTGTGCGTTTATGTCTGTATATTTCAAAAGCTTCTAAAATGTCTAATTTATGTTTGTTGTTGCAAAAATGTAAGAATTTAATGTTGTTTTGAGGTGTCATTGGGTGGTTCTGTTCCAAAATGTGTTTGGCATAATTCGATTTTTCTGGATGTTTAAGTCTATAAGAGCGTACGTGTTCTTTGTATCTTATGTCGAAATTTCTAAGGGTTTTTAACCAATATAAACCGAGTTACAAAAAGAACAATTGAAACGGTAAATGCCGGATTTCATGATATCTTGTGTTTTGTCTTTAGCATTGAATAAAAATTAAAAGGTGTTGGTGTTAGTTTTATAGGTTATTTTGTAACTGGTGGTTTTTCTTAGTATAGTTGCAATTTGTTCTGATATCTTGCCAAAGTATGGTATTGATATGTAGTTTGTGTCTTGTATTTGAGTGTCAATTGGAAATATTCTTTTGATAGCTAACCTATAATCTTTTTGTTGAATTAAAATGTCAATCATGTTATGGTTATAATGGTTTGCATATGCTAATTGTTTGATGATTGAAATTTCTTTATCAAAACGTGATCGTTTCATTGGAGTAGTTAAAGCTCGGTGTACTAAAGATCTATAAGCCGCTAGTTTATGCATTTTATGATGACATGAATCGTTAGGTATAGTGACGTCTGTGCTTGTGGGTTTTCTGTATATGGAAAAATCAAATTCATTGTCTGTATTAATTGTAATAGTTAAATCAAAAAAATTAATAGCTCTATTTTGTTCTGTTTCTAGTGTAAACGTGATGTTTGAGTGAAGACTGTTAATAAGAATTAAAAACTCATTGATAACCTCAAAAGAACTGTCAAAACAAGCTAAAATGTCATCAACATAACGAAACCAAAAAATAATGTGTTTAGAAAGATCTAATTCAAATATTCGATCTTCCAAATTATCCATAAATATGTTAGCTAATAGAGGACTTAGAGAATTACCCATAGGTAAACCATCTTTCTGTAAATAAATTATATTATTAAAAGTGAAATAATTTTGACTGATACAAAGATCAAATAATTGAATTAACTCTAATCTTTTTACTAATTCTACATTACTATTAACTAGGAAATTATCTAACAAAGGAATACAGTCTTGTGGTGGAATCTTTGAAAACATGTTACAAATGTCAAAGCTTACAAGTTTTGAATGTGCTGGAAGATGTATGTTCTGTAGTTTTTCTACTAATTCTAATGAATTTTTGACAGAGTATGTCGATTTGTATCCTATGATGTTAATAATATGGTTGAGTTTCTTGGACAAGGTGTGATTAGGTGCGTTGATATATGATACTACTGGTCGTATAGTCATGTTGTGTTTATGTGTCTTAATCAGTCCATATAGCTTTGGTAGTTGTGGGTTTTTATGTATGATTTGTTGTTTTTCTAATTTGTTAAAGCAGATATTGCAGTTTGCTAAAGCTTGTTTTATTTATTTTTGAAATTTTGTGGTAGGATCTTTGTTTAAAACATCTAAATTTTCTTTATTAATAAAATCATTAACCTTTTGTGTGTCAACATCTTTCGAAAGGATTACCAAAGTGTTACCCTTATCTGCTTTAACAGAAATTAAATTGTTTTCTGTAATTTTATGTCTGATAGATTGAAGTAGTGACAGGTTAGATGTTTTATTCTGTGTTTTGTCCTTTTTCAAAGATATTTCTTTTATCAGATTCAAGATTTGGAATTTTGCATAATTGTTGTGATCTTTTCTGAGTATAGTTTCACATTCAACAGCTAAGATTTCTTTAATTTTGTTAGTGAATTTTGGAAAAGGACAAAATTTGAAGCCTTTGTTAAGAAATTGTGTTTCTCTGTCATTAAATTGTGTGTCTGATAGGTTTATAAAACGTGGATAGAAATTTATCGTATTCTGGGTATTATAATTACTTTGTATTGAGCGGTTTTGTTGGGTGAGGTTTTGTAGTTTCTTTTTCTGAGTATTGTATTTTTGAAATTTAATATGACTGACAGTTTCTCTAACATCAAAATCTAAAATGTCAAATTGAATATTATGTAATTTATGTGCAAGTTCTGTGTGGAGTACCTTTATGTAAATGTGCAAATTGTCTCTAATTCTAAACCATTTCTTGGCTTCTTCTTTGACCCATCTTCTTTTAGCATTTTTGATAATTTTCTCAGTAATGTAATTACTAGTCTTGGTTGTGATGTTGACATATTTGGGAATGACTTGACGTTTAATACATTCTTGATTGAACGAAACATTCTGGCTATCGATTCCGTGTTTAATCATCAATTTCTTATATAGCTTGGCTTGTTCTTCCAACGAAGATGAAATGATTTTTTGTATGTATTTATCCTTAGCAACGTGTTTGTTTATCAATCTTATCTACCTTTGATAATGACACAAAGTGTCGAAACAATATTGTCAGGTTAAGATATTAATAAAACTTGTGAAACTTTAACTAATCTTTGTATTTATATTATATTTCATGATTATGGAGTTCCACAAAGTAAGGCTGGAGACAGTAAACGCTTTCGTAAGTATCTTTATTGCAAAGTTAGAACTACTAATAATATAAATGTAATTCATTAAATAGCTTTAAACAACAACTGTGTTGTCAACTTGTATATTTCTTATATACATAGGTTGGTCATTCATAACTTATGTACTAAGTAGTTATAATTTTACACTATTGAGAAAAGAGGGCTAAAAACCAGCACAAAGTAAATCCTCTGATATCATTTGTTATGTATATATCTATACCCTTTAGTGATCTTCAAATAAATGTCAGTCATGTCAGAGAGTTAAATTGTAAATATTTAAACAGTACTTCATCCTCAAACTAACTATTCTGCAACCATCACCTTTGACCTTATATGTATGTAGCAATTTAAGTTAACTAGGTCGCAAATCCTGTCCCGATTTTTCTTAAAGTTGACCTTTTGTGCGATCCTTCCAAACATTCAGCTGACTTAAGCACAGAGGATTGGTTTTCTTTGCTCTGCTGCTGTTGTAAAGATTTCTGTTTGAAATTGTTCGTGACCTCTTTTCCGTTGTTGGTTTCTTTCGCATACATAGCTACTTTAATTTAACAAAGCTCGCACTCACATACATATGTATGTATTGTAACACTTAAATACATTAATTAACAACTTTATTCAAGGCATTCTGAATGCGGTCATAAATTGCTACGCTCAGGGGTACTCTTAAACTTAATATACCAAACATTTTGTGAAAATTATTCTCTGGCTAACGCTTTGAAAATGAGAAAGGCGTATCTTTGTACCAACGAGCTTATTACATGTCCTTTGCTTCTTCGAGTGTAAAAGCTGGTGCGTAGGCAGGTTTATATAATTGAAATAAAAGAACGCTTGTTTTTGTACCGTCTTTTTTGTTGATTCTCTTTCTTTAATGTGGTATGTTAGTTACAAAATACTTGCTACTATAATAGAAGAATATTTAACTATATAATAAATATTTATTTGTGTGTTGATTACTAGTTTTCAAATATAATTACACCTTTTGTTTTAATTAAACTCCTGATGTGTTTACTTAGTCTTTTTTAATTAAAAGTTCATTACAACAGATTTTAATCTAATTAATTAGCTTTCTAATAATATAAACAGTGCGGAGAATAATCCCCACACTTCTGACCCAAAAAGATTTTTCATGACAAGAACGTAATATACAAGAACAATCACATTGCAATTTGTACATTTCTATCACTGTAAAATCCTTAAAAAGTAAGCTATTGCTATAGCAACAGCAAAGTGGTTAACAATTTCGTTTACATGTCTGTAAAACTGACCAGTAAAGTCTTGGCCAACCTTTATTTTTAAATAATTTAAAACAAGACATTTTATCCGGTTGAAATTAAGGTTTTATAAATGTATGTAACGCTAAAAATATCTTTTTTTTATTTAATATTACTGCTATTGCCCTAAAGTTGCCCTAGGCCCTAAGTGCGGCTGCAGCGGACTTACAGATGGAACAGCGCAAATCCCATATTTGTGTCACAGCTAAGGAAAACTGCAGAAAACCTTAACCAGATCTGCCGTCCAGCACTCTAGACATTACACTACCAAGGCTGTATGTACTTACATTTCATTCAATCTGGAAAGTAAGTTCTTGCTATAGTAACGGCAAAGTGGGTAACAATTCCCTTTACGTGCCTGTAAGTAAAACTGACCAGATAAGTCTTCGCCAGCTGTTATTTTTAAATAATTTAAAAAAGACCTTTTATACTATTAGTATTTTAAGTATTTAATAAATTCGATGGAATTAATTAATTTCCCGTTTTAAAATACTGACAGCATACATTGCCATCTAATGGCTAACAAAAAATCTTACTTAAAATTTCTTTTGGTCGATAGATGACGCTGATTGAGATTTATCCCAAACAGCACAAATAGATCTTACAGACATCCAAAAGATGTAGAATTTAGATATTCAAGGCGTCTTATAGTTGTCCATTTTCGCCTTATGTTATCTTAAATACGTTAAGACGTTCATTGTTACAAAACCCAACGTCTTTAAGATGTCTTTATCACAACATCTTAAAGACGTCTTTATCACAACATCTTAAAGATGTCTTCAACTACATATCTTTAAGACATCTGCTTGAAGATGTTCATTTAAGGAAATGTTAATACTAGGCATAGAAATAAAATTCACATTAATCAAAAAATATATTATCTTTTTTCTTAGAATAAAAAGATTCATGTTTTAAATCAAGATGATCTATTCTAGGCCCTCCATAATCATGTCTGTTTGGTATTTTCCGTATCCTTTTGGAACTTGAGAAATCCCGACTGCTCTGCTGAGTCTAAAGAAAGATACATTCATTTACGGTGTATTATTTACATTAATTTATTTTATTATGAGAAAATGTATCAACTCAACACCTCAAGACACAGTGCCAGATATTACTATAGAATTTTTACAATATTTAAATCGGTAAAACGCTTTTTTTGTTTCTTACCAGTCATCTGTATTGTAGAGATTGGTCGTTAGTGAAGATTAGGGTTAAAATTCTTTTAACCAGATCATAAACAGAAGATCCTCTTAGGTACTTATTTAACCTAAAAAAACAGTCTACTCAAAAAAGATACAAGTCTATGAACGATGTTAAAAAATGAGTAATAATGAGTTGTAAGATAACTAAAAGACAACTTACTATTAATTATATTGAACTTCGGATCCACGAAAACGCTACACTCACAGAAATCAAAAATGTTTTATATTTTAATATAGTGCGTCATCTCTATAAACTTAACCGCCAGAAATACGATAAACCCTTGGATGAATCATAAACAAACAGTAAACAAGCCACTTTAGTTTAGATATGAAAGATGAAACTTCTCTGCATTACCAACAAGTATAAAAAGACTACAAATTAGCCGCGGTCGCTTTAAAAGCCTTAGTTCAATGCTTGATTATCAACATCTTTAAAACATACAAATTTTAAAAACTAAATACATAATCTAAAACAATTAAAGAGGAACACTCGGAACAAACGGAAAATATACATAAATTAAAGTAGAGTGAGTTTTCTTCTTCTGCGCCATCAAACGGATGTGGTATTAACTTCTAGTAGATAGCACGGCGCGTAATTCAAATTCATTGGTTTGATAGTTGTGCTTTCATGCAGAAATCTTCAAAAAGATGTATTTAAGACGTCATTTCAGGATCTTCAGGCGTTCAGACATAATATGGACATAAAAAGATATCTTTAAGATAAAGTGCTATCTGGAATTATGACAGTTTACAGAAAATCTATTTTAAAATAAAAATTTATAATTACTTTTTATTTGGATTATTTAAGTCTAATCATTGTGAATAAAATAATATACGTACATGTTTTGTTAGTAAAGTTTCCAATTTTCGCGACATTTGACATATTTGACTTGTAAAGATGTCGTTTTGCAGGGAATAGCAGAAGATCAACATTACTTGTTGTTAGAATAATTTGTGGAACATCCGACACAGAAAACAATACACCACCTGTACATATCAACTAAAAAAGGAACGAGATGGTACTGCTTATGTAGGTTTAGCAATATTCGTAAAATAAATAATACATCACTGCGCACTGCTAAAATACGAAGAAAACCATGTCCAAGCAATATCTATAAAACTAAGAACCTCTTCTGATGAGTTAACTATTGCAATAGTTTATTGCCCACCCAGACATATGCTAACAAAAGAACAACTTCAAACATTATTTAAAACCTTAGGGTTAAAATGTATTGCCGGAAGTGTCTACAATTGCAAAAAAAACTCTTAAGGGATTCACGCGTTACAACTACTAGCGGTAAAGAAAAGTTATCCAAGAAACAATATTCTCTCTTCTAGATTGGGTCGCCAACCTCTATAATATTATTAACCCTGTATTATAGTAGAACTTTATTAAATTATTACCTGTTCATGTGGTTCAGTGGTGTAACCTACTTTAGTGTTGAGATTTTATAAAAAATTTTGACATTTTACAAATAGGGTTTCTCAATATATCATCAAATTGTCATTGAACATAATGTTAATTTTAGTTATATCCAATTCTTAATAGTGCATAAAGAAAAAACTTCAATGCAAATAACCCCGCATTAGAATTCTTCGTAAATAGAATACAAAAGATTCTTACATTCTATCATCGTATCGTCCTATGAGCTTAATGCCAATAATATTGAACCTCCTCTTTCTCTTTAATTTGATTTTGATCAGATGAGTGGATCCCAGATTATCAATTTGGATTCCGACAGACTCATTCTACAGTGCAACAATGTCATTGTATAACGAACATAATTGATAAGAAATAAATAAAGATTATTAAAAGTTTCACAGTTTTATTAAAATACAACCTGACAATATTGTTTCGACAGCTACGCTGTCATTATCAAAGGTAATTATAAACAAACACGTCGCTAAGGTAGATACAAAAATAGGTAACTAGATAAAATAATAATAATAATCAGAATTAAATATCTAATACTTCCAGTAACGGAGAATTACTGAGCTCAAGTTGTTCATTCATTAAAGGTACCCTGAGTTTGTGTTTGTATACCTAATTAGATATACAAACACAAACTCAGGGTACCTTTAATGAATGAACAACTTGAGCTCAGTAATTCTCAGTTACTGGAAGTATTAGATATTTAATTATGATTATTATTATTATTTTATCTAGTTACCTATTTTTGTATCTACCTTAGCGACGTGTTTGTTTATAATTATATTACCTTTGATAATGACAGTGTAGCTGTCGAAACAATATTGTCAGGTTGTATTTTAATAAAACTGTGAAACTTTTAATAATCTTTATTTATTTCATGATTATGGAGTTCCACAAAGTAAGGCTGGAAACAATAAACAAGATAATTGATAAGGTTATGCAAAGCAAATATTACCGTACAGCGGCATTCCTAGATGTTAGTCAGTCCTTTGTTAAATTATGGCTCCCAACCCTAATACATAAAGTCAAGAAATTCTTGCCAGTAAATACATTAACCTAATGAAATTGTATTTAAATCGGCGCGACTTCTGGACCAAAATCAGCAATGAAGCCGCTATTACATTCAATCAGGCGTATCTCAAAACAGTTTCCTTGGCCCTCTTCTTTATGTGCTATGCACAAATGCACATCACATATCAACTTTTAGAAAAACAACAATAGGAATTTTCCCAGATGATACAGAAATATTCACAACCGATGAAGAAGAAGAATTAAAGAAAATGAAACAAATTGAACTGAAAGCAAAGGATATTAACGCACTACTAGGTCGTAAATCACATCTATCAGTCAACAAAAAACTATCAATCTACAAAATCGTCATTAAAGCTATATGGACATATGAAATTGAATTTTAGAGTTGTGCCAGCAAGTCCAATATTGCCATCATACAAAGAAGCTAGTCTAAATTTCTCCGTACCGTGGTAGTACCTTGGATATGTATCCAACCACACACTACATGCATGCCTTAATGTTCAATACTTGGATAAGCATAGATATCACGAAAAACTATGCTATATAAGCTCATCTAAATCAACTATTATGGCAACATTTTGGTTACAGGATCTTCGACGAAACCGAGGTAAAATCAATGGATTGATATACCTCACGATTTTTTTGTACATTAGAACTTTGTATTTTACATACTTATAGAATCATATTAACTTATAGAAAGTTCTGATTGCTAATAAAGGAGAGAGAAAAAATTCTTGCTGGTGATCAAAAGGTTTTCTGGCTACACCCAACCAAGTGAGATAGCAGAGCCAACCTACAGGAGGATGACAATTTTTCCATGCGAATTAATTTCATCTATACAAGGTGTACTAGATATATTTTTGCTTTATCAAGTTAATGGACCGCCCTTTCGTTGGCAACACCTCAAACCATCAAAACTGATTTAACAAATTAATTAATTTTAATTTAATGTAAAACATTGATGGATAGTCAATATTTACTTTAAATTAAATTTAATTTTCATAGGGTGATTAAAATGTAGATTAGCTTGTATAAAGTTAGCTTACCCATCTTAAGATGGTTCATTGGTAGTTGTTTAAAATATATACTGTCAAGTGCAACGTCATACTGATAAATACTAATGTTCATCCCCTAGAGTTTACCCACAGTATCATATCGGTAGTGAAGGTGGCGACCCGTAAATCAGGTGTTAGCTATCACAATACAAGCATAACGCTTAATAATGCAATTTCTGATAGGGACTAGTAATTGTTGTATTACAGTAATCAGCAGTTAAAGGAAATTTCTTATGTCACGTCACGTAACGATCGTATTAAATTCGCCGTATTTACGTTACCATTTTTCGATAACGATCAGTAATTGTCACCTTTGAAAATTGGTGATAACATAATTGAAACTATCTAGGAATTAGGAATAGGAACAAACTAATTGGTGATTTCTATAGAAACATTAATTAAAGCTGATATTTTACTTACTAGTCATATAATATTCTTATAAACATACGTAACATTCTTAGTTTTATTATTTTTTTTAACATTTACTAGAATATTTCGATACGTTTTCACATATTTTTACTGAAACTGTAAGTGTTCTACGGCAAGTGTTTTATTTGATTCTTAAATAATAATTTTTTATAATACTGCTCAAAATAAGATTGTACAAATTTGAAAGAAAAGGAAACTTTTTCTATTTTCTAAAGAAAATTTTAATGACTAGGGAACAAAACTCATTTAAATATCTTTATATTTTGCAATTCATTTTGAAGTTACTTAGAATATAATATTATTCTTGCGTATCTTAGCAATGAGAACAACTCGTCACAAATTCTGAAAGCTAAAAAAAACAAAGATCAACAACGGTTGTAAACTAATATTCAAAAGTTAAATACAAAATGTATTTTATGAAAACATGCATACTGAATATTTTATTAAAACAGACCAAATTTTTATTCATTTATATTATAAATATTTAAAGGAATGTTTTTTAAAATTCATAAATTTCTGGTATAGAAACCATAAATAATTAAGCGGATTAGATAGATCTACAGATAGTGGATGGAAGCTTATAAATGATTTTATCATTAACTAATTAAATCTTACTTTTGTTTAACGTGATAAATCTCTATCATGAATCAAGTTTGCAACTTACTTTACAGTTGCAATGGTATTTATTATGTATAAGAATAATTCCAATAATGCATAAGTATAGTAAAACAAACTCTTTTTTATATACCAAGTTTAAATACTAAATTAATTATCATTTTATTTCAGCCCCACAATATTCGGACAATTTCCTCTCCTGCTCTCTCTGGAGAACCAGCTAATGACACCAACATTACTTGAAATTGTCCCAAGCATAAACAAAGCATGAAATCTTATCCTAATAATATGGGAGAAACATTCGGGTTCCAAATCTTAGTGTTACAGCACTTCTACTACCATAAATAATTGTTGCACACCTAATACATTTAATATTTTAAATCCTGTTTTACAGTTGTTTGTAATATAATATATTTATAGAGAAGATAAATTAAATAACTCCATTATCATTGCTGAAGATTCAACAGAAGACTCCACATCTGCAGGTAATGTAAATATATTGCAAAAACTAAGTGATATAAAACTGGAACTTTTAAAAGCAGTAGACGATAAGATTAATTCTATATTTAAGTCTGTGCAGTTTTGCTGTGATAAAATCACAGCCTTTGAAAAAGAGATTTCTAGTATGAAAGACCATTTCAAATCAGTAGATAAAGCACTAACTGAAAATACACTACTTAAAAAAAAAGTAGCAGAGTTTCGTAAAAATGTTGACAATCTAGAACAATATAGCAGATTAAATAATTTAGAAATTCAAAATATTCCCGAAAAGCAGGGCGAAAATCTTGTTAATCTAATGATTACTATTGGAGAAAAAGTAAACTGTCCAGTTGCAGCTACCTCTATCGACGCTATTCACCGGGTTCCTAATTTTAATCGCAACTCTGGTAAGTCGCGTAATATTGTTATTAAATTCCTATCTAGATCAGTTAGTAATGGCTTTTTTGCTGCTGTTAAAAAGACTACTGTTCTAGCTTCTGATATTGGCTTTAATTCAACCGAAAAGATCTACATCAATGAACATCTATCGCCTAACAACAAACAATTGTATATGAAGACACGACTAGCATTGAAAGAAAAAGATTATCGTTACGTTTGGTGCAAATACGGGAAAATCTACGTCAGAAAGTCTGATACTTCTCGTGTAATTCATATCAACTGCGAAGAAGATTTAAATAAAATACATTAATCAATATCTTAATTACAGTAGTATCAATTCAATACATACCTTTGTTTTAATGGCCTTTTCCGTTTATTATCAAAACGTCAGAGGAATTAGGACTAAAACATTCCTATGTTAATTCTTCATCGGCTTGCTACGATGCAATTTGTTTTACTGAAACTTTTTTGAAGGATCATGGTTTAAGTTCGAAAATACTTAGTGAAGCTTACCAAATTTATTGATGTGATCGATCTAGTCTCACATCTCATAAAAGAGATGGCGGGGGCGTTTTAATTGGATAAAAAAAAAACTTTTAGTTCTATGTTAAAAAGTGAATGGTGCATTAAGGGTCTTGAAAGTTTATGGGTAACGATAGTGCCATCAGTTAAAAACTGTCTTGTGATTCATTTATGTTGTGTATACATACCACCAGGAGCGGAACACAATCAACTATTGCAGCAGTTTATTCACAAAGTACAGATAATTGTTTCTTCTTTAAAAGATAATGAACTGGTTTTCATTTTTGGTGATTTTAATCTATCTCACTTGAACTGGATTCCAGTCAATAACTGTTCTCATTTATCTCCCTCGTTAACTTATGATAAAATATTTAATGATTTTGTAGACTTCATCTCTGAAACAGGTCTGCTTCAGTTTAATTGTATAAAAAACTTAAATTTAAGAACTCTAAGAACTGTTGAAAATTATTATAAATTCAAAGTAGAATGTATGCCAATATATTTGCGACATAAATAATTGCTACTTAATGAATTAAAAACTTGGATGAAATAAGAATAATTATATTTCATTTCATAGAATAAATATCTTGTTTGTTAAAGAAATTAATGAGGTATAAATGCAATAGTATTTTCAGAAATGAATGATTTTTGTTAACCAAAATAATTATTAATTGGATCTTTTGGATATTATAACTTATAAGGTAAAGATATATGTATAATTTTATAAAATTTTATGTTATTACGTTGTTTATCGTGAGCTATTAATTGCAGATACACAACACAATGCATCCTTACGATGTCAGTATCAAAATTTACAATTTCGTTAATAATAAGGTAAAAACTGTTACGCCCTTATTAAGACTAATTATTATTCGGCGCATTGATACTAATTTCGCAAACGTAGCATTCCAGTTATAAGAGTTCACTGCGTAAATAACATAAGTTTGACATTCGAAGAACAGCTGTCTAACAGTGATATCAATTTTAAAAAATAAAATGTTACTGTTTCCAGTATTCTACAAAATTTCATTAGGACACGCAAATATAAAAAGTAATTTATAACACTTTCCAAAGTAGTTTAATAAAAGAACAACACGGGTTTATTCCTAAAAGATCTGTGGTATCTAATCTTTTACTTTATAAAGATGTTATAACTACGTGTATGGATAGACGATCAGAGGTTCATGGAGTGTACACCGATTTTAGTAAAGCTTTCGACAAGATCGACCATTATTTATTAATTAAAAAGTTAGAAGAGATCGGTATACACGGCGAGCTTCTTAGATGGATTGAATCATACCTTAATCATAGATCACAGTGCGTCACAGTTGACGGCTACATATCTGTTAGTTCTAATATAACTTCCGGGGTCCCACAAGGTTCTCATTTGGAAATAACATATTGGAAAAGTTTGATATTTGAAAACCAGAAACTTTTTCTTATAAACTATAAAATGTTAATTATATTCGTACATAACCAAACATGTACGAATTTAATTCGTACCCACAGCAACCAATATTTATACACCTACTACTTTTGGTAAACCTTCAGCTATGTTTAATGATGTTCGTCGGTTGCTGTGATTATTAATGTATTCAAGTACTATGCTTAATTGTTACCTTTCACATTTAATTCGTTAACTCAATTAAAAATAAATGACTAAAAAAGTTTGATTACACGAAAATTACATGTAATTTAGCGGGATAAAAGATCAAATCAAGGTTATGTGGATATGTTATGTCTTGGGCATAATTAATATAAAGGGTATAGATAGGACCACAGTTAGGTTCATTAATACTTAAATTAAAACTTAAGAATAAAGACTTCATGCAAACATAACCTAGCTTTTTCATGCATAATAATAATAGGTTTCATTTTTAGAAAAAGGATATAAATTAGTTAGATTGCTTGATTATAATCATGTTTATGCAACCCATGTTACTTTGGGACGGTTTCCCACTTGTTAGGAAGAAGTAACTTCCACATTGAAATCTTTAAATTACGATGTTTAACCTCAAATAGATTTTTCTATATTCCAGGAGACCAGTTCAGTTTCACAGTGTTAATTTGCTGAAAATAGATTAATTAGGTCAATTTTATTATGACTGATACATTACAATTAATCTTTGAATTTGTTCACAAGATTTCTGGTCGCTTTAATTAATGAAGGTATAAAATCCTCTTGTTTCGTGTTAACTGACTCTTATAGGCTTTTATCCTGCTTTCCCTCACCATTGTTTTTATGTAAGTGTTTAGAGTACTGTATGCTGAACATTTTGAGCATAATTTGATTAACGTTGATTTTATATTTAAGCTGGCATTTGCATAAGCATCAATTGGTTTATTTATTGCATTTCGTACTGTAGAAATTATGTTTATGTTAAATTGTAAAGATGTTTTTATGGAGAAATTGTTAATTTTACCTATATCATGTATTCCTGTAACTAGTTTGTAAAGGATGAGCCTTGATTTGTAGAATTTTATATGTAATTAGATCGCAATGAGTTTCGTACATTGTCAAACGTTTTTCTTGAATGTCTTCGTTACGATACATCTTAAGACTATGAATGTATTATACTTTTCTGATCTTCGTTTCAAGGGCTACAATCCTATAATAACAGATTTAGGATTAGTGACAATTAAATATCAGCTGTTAGGATTAATGACGTCACGAGCGTACTCGATCTTCCGCTGTTTTGAAAAAGTGTCATAGATTTCTTTTGTTCTGGCAGAAAGTATATAAGCTGGGGCAAATTGTAACAAAGTCAGTCGAAAAAACATCGAAGGCAGAAGCTATGCCCGGCTCTGGATAAAATATATCTGTAATTTAAGGTTAGATTTTTAACCATATGAATTTGACGCATATGTCACATTATAAACAAAGTTAAAATAAATTGAAGTGTTACCTGAACATTTTTAAAAGGATTAAAAGAAGATTTAGTTATTGTGCAACAATAAATAAAGTGAACGTGATTGTTTAAACAAGTTATTTTTTCATCGATCTACGTATCGATAATTTTTATAAACAAGAAGTCAGCTGTTTGGTTTCGTCGCAGTGTTACCAATAGTAGGATTATTTTAAAAAGGGAATTTATATCGTAATATACAAGGTTGGTTAAAATAAATGATTCTTATTAAAGTTATGAGTAATAATTAACTTGTAAAGTTCATCCTAAATAATAAAAATCTATTTGGTTTAGTTTACTAGATTCTTTTGAGAATTTATTCAATCTCAAATAAATAAAACAATTAAATTTAAGGAGCAAGGACCGTTCACAAATTTGTGACGCTCTTCGGTGACTGATGTTCTGAGAGGCCGGACGCCTGCTATGTCCGTCCGTCCTATAAGGTACTACTTTTCTCGGGTGCCAGATTTTATAGAGTTTACTCTCTATCAAACCCAATAGGGTACCCTTTGACCCTATCGGAGCCAAGGTAACTTGCAGTGGAGACACGGTACTGCAGAGGTCTTATAAGGGTGCACAGTAAAACTTGAAGCAGGTAAGCAAAAGCCAAGCAAGCAATCGAACTTCTAATACTAACCCTCGGTTTACTCGGATAACCCCAACCAAACCAGCAGGAAGGATAGGGATACCAGGATACCGGGGTTAGGGTAATCAGACGGGGTGACAGGGCGGTATGGGGGAAGAGGGGACCTACACCATGGTCCAGCTCGGTAGTGCGGCAGAGAGAGAAAGAGAAGGAACCAGCACCACGGTCAAGCTCGGTAGTGCGGCAGAAGAAACGGGAGGAAGAGAAAGAGAGAAAGAGCCAGCACCACGGTCAAGCGCAGTAGTGCGGCAGAAGAAAAGGAAAGAGGGAGACGGAAGTCAGTAAAGGAGAGCGGGCTGGTGTAGCGGAAAGCGGTGAATACACTAAAGCTAAGCTCACCTGTGTATTCTCGGTCGGTCCTGTTGTTGTTACTATTCACTAGGAGGCACTTCACTTTGACTTACTATTTCAACTTGTAGTTGAGAACTACCAACTGACTGCAACACGACCTCGGCTTTTATAGGCGACAAGAGTGCGCACGTCACGCTAGGTAGGCGGCTAGACAGTGGGGGATCAACGGTGGGGGAGTCGGTGTAGCCGGACTCGATTCACGGCAAGGTCGCGCGTAAATATAGAAAACTTCAAAATTAAATAATACTCTTTAACAATAATTATTAAACGAAATGTTCTAATAAATAAATAACTTTGTTTAACATAAAATTAAGTAACTTCGTTACAAATTATATTTTATTTTGATAAACATTTTTATTTATAAACAAATTTCATTTGTGTTGGTTTGTTCAAACGAATGACCGTACTGATCCAATGTCAGATCAATACAAATATTTATAACGTGTGAGCAAACCTGAGAAGTCACTTCTCAATTTAACATTTGTATTATCCTGAATAACAATTTTTTTATTTTCATTTTGACGTTTTTGTGTTTTCAATTTTACATATGTGTTTAATTGATGTTAATACAAGTATCCAGCGTTTTTTCTCTTAAATTCAGAGTTTAGCAATAGTTGTCCAGTTTGCAGGAGCTTTAGTGCTTACGATATAAGTTTTTTTTTCTTTTCAGGCATAAAAGTATATGAGTCTCGTAATTTAAATAATTTATGCTTTACTGAACAAACCTGAGCTAGCTGAGAGGATTAAAGAAGAATATCTGTGGTGTATTCTCAATTTAATCCACCGTATATAATTTATGTTTATATATGGAACGGTGGATATTATATATTTTATTCTCATGTCAATTCACCGCAGTGACTGATTTCATAATCTTATGGTGATTCGTTAACGAAACACGAAACTTGCAGTGTTGGTAGTTACCAATAAGACGTTTTGTTATAAAATTCAATTCTTGCAAAAACTTCAAAACAAACCCTATTGTACGTGCTAAAGACATTGTATCCTTCTGTTTGTAGTTTTTTGATAACTACGCTTCTGAGAAAAATATTTTGTTTTTTAAATTTTTTAAATCAATTTTCAATGAATTAATAAGGAAAGAGATAAAATGAAAAATAATTAAAAGAAGTTTAATAATAAAACGATTTCTAAAGCTCATCGTTTTGTATTACAATTAGTATATCAGGACGGGATTGCTTAATCATAGTAAAAAGTCCACTATTTCAAATACACAGGAAGGAAAATAGAAAAATAGAAAAATTAGAATTAGTTGGACTTATAATTAATTACATTACTTTTATGGTAATGTTAAGATAAAAACCTGAGAAATCGACTTACTAAGACAAAGAAATATACGATAGTAATATAATTCTATATTACTAACACAAAAGGCTTATAACAATCCTGTCGGTCGTCTTAAAAAAACACTTTGAATTAAAAATGCCCAAATTGAATATTAGAACGTTGCAATGTTACAATAGCTTCTTAAAAGATTATTGTTGTATAGGTAGTTATCTACCAATGAAACTGATGTGATGAACAATAAAATTAACCTTTCGATTATCAGAATCAAACAACTAAACTTCCTAGCTCTATTTAATAATGTCTACAGAAACAAAAGTTAATCTAATTATTAATAAAGCTCTTTACAAACGAAACGTCAAAATAATGTTACATAAACATAAAGCACAGTAATTAAGTTTAAGAGAATAAAAGCAAATCCTGAATCATTTTCAGGAGCTTATTTAAACTGGAGTAATTATAGAAGTTTAGAACAAGCTCCAAGCTTGAAAATTTTCAAAATAGGGAAAACATTACTTTAGTTTGAAATTAATGTGGAAATTTAATTTACTGCAGTAAGAACACTTTTGAAATAACTAACTGAACACTTGAGTTGATGTATATACAATATCACAATATTCACTCGTTTCGTGTTCGCTGTTAATTTGATTTAATTTATTGTGTCTACTGTAAAGTCCTTTTCAGATTAGGTAGTTACTAATACTACTTGGTGTTGTGTGGTTAGTAGTTTTCGGAGAAAATATTCTAAGTTCGATACCGATCTAACCTATCTACTAGCATTGCTAATTTTCGCATGTCAACCCTTCTACTACAAATTATACCGAACATTCAATGTATGTATGCCTTCCCTGAATGTTTAGTAATCCTCTCCTAGGAAGGCTTGTGGTAAAGGAACTTCGTTAATGGTAGATGAATGTTCGGTAGTAAATAAATAACTTTGCCCGTTTCCACAGAGAACACATTTACGTAGCAGTAAGGTATTAACTACTAACTCGGAAACTGCTTGACCACTTTAGCAATTTGTTATGAATATGAAGTGGGTGATAAGCGGTAAATAGATTCTTTAGTGGAATAATCACTTTGAAATTGCTTTTTTATTAATTGTTTTATTAATAACGTTTATTTGTATGATGCGATCAGAAAAAGTAAATAGTTTTTTATATGCAGTCAATAAAAGAATATTAGCTGATCTGGAACCGAAATCGTCGGATAGGACAATCTTTAAATTTTTAATGGCTCATCTTTTTTACATTAAATTTTACCCTCACCCCTCTTTTCTGTAATGACGGCATCATCTATATATTAAAATACAAGGCTGAGTTTTGTTCCAGTTTGAGGGTTCTTCTGAGCCGATTTACGTCATTCATTTTTTATAGGTTGTAGCAATTATTATTATATTATTATTATATTGAAGCTTACGCTGTGTAGCTTAATCAACACTAAATTTTTAACTTATCTTAATGTTTATAATTTTATAATTTTTTAATTTATATATTTTTAAATGTAAAAATAAAAAATATTTTTGACTTTTGGAATTACGCTTATAAACAAACAAAACCACAAACCACTTCTATCACTAGCGACTAGGGATTGAAGCCTCCATCAATGTGCTGTAGCTATTTCTAACAGTTGTAATTTTATATTTTAGTGGTTATAATACTCAATAAAATATAAAATCTTAAAATAGTAGACAAAAAGCAATTCAAAATAGGAAAAATAGTATGACCCCAAAGTTCGATTTTTTTATCACGAATATATACGAAGGGAGTTTTTTAGTTTATCTACCTAGCTATGAAAACAATATACTACCGCGACAATTTTCTTATGTAAAGTTGTTGTGACATTCGATAGTGTCATCTCCAAGTTTGATTCCATTCGCTTAACATTTGTCATTTATATATCAGTTTAAAGCGAAAATGAGTGATTTGAAGCTTGAACACAGAAGCGTCATGAAATCTCTAACGAAAGAAGGCAGTAGCCCGAAAAATATCCATGAGAGAATAGTGGCAGTGCATGGAGAAAATAGTCCGTCCTATTTCCAAATCAAATATTGGTGCAAGCAGTTTAAATGGGGCAGGGAATCCATTCATGATGACCCAAAGTGTGGAACACCTCTGGAAGACGAACTGAAAAAATCATCAACAAAGTTGAAGATTTGGTGTTGACTGACCGCCGAGTAAAAGTTTAAGTTATTGCTAGAGAAATGGGAATATCAGAAACGAGTGTTTTTAAAATTCTACACGAAGATTTGGGAATGAGCAAAGTGTCGGTACAATGGATTCCTAGGCTGCTCAGTCCCGAACAAAAACTGTGTAGACGACAGATTTGCGAGGAGAATTTGACTGCTTTATCCCAAGATGAAGAAGTCTTCGATAGAATTATAACCGGGGATGAGACCTGGGTATACCATTGGGACCCTCCTACGAAACAAGAGTCCATGCAATGGATTCATAAGGGCTCTCCATCACCCAAGAAGGCGAAGACGCAATTTTCTGCAGGAAAAGTGATGGCCACAGCTTTCTGGGACGCGGAGGGGATTTTCTTAGTTGAGTATATGCCAAAAGGGACTACAATAACGGGAAATGTCTACAAAGAAACAATTAGGAACTTGAAAGCGGCTATACGCGAAAAAAGACCCCACAGTTATGTTCAGAAAACTCTGCGTCTGCTTAACAACTGCAGGGTGCATAAAGAACGAATTGTTCAAGAAGTAATCAATGAATGCCCTCTGACTATTATCTTTCTCCAAAACTCAAAAAACACTTGAGAAGGCGTCGCTTTTTATTGAATGATGACTTGAAAAACGCTGTGGAGTTATATTTTGCAGAATTATCAAAAGAGTTTTTTCAAAGGCATAGCGTTATTAGAAAAACGTTGAAATAAGTGTGTTAGTGTTAATGGTTCTTATGTTGAAAAATAAAATTTTATCTGTTCTCTAACTTGTTGTTTTCATAGCTAGGTAGATAACTTAAAAAACTCCCCTCGTAATTTGACATTTTAATAAGATTATCATAAGAGAATAAAGTCAATTTTTCCGAAACTGTGAATTTATAGAAAATTTAAAACAAAAAAATTAATCTAAAATTATATGGATTGGTAGCCTTTAATAAAACATCTATATACAATTATTTAACGTTTTGCCTCTAAATGAAGGCTTTTTCAAAAAAATTATTAATAAAATGTGTAAAATTTGTATTTAGTTAATCTGAAAATAGAAGAATTAGATTTGTGAACGTGTATTGTTTCCTTTTTTTGTATATAGCCTTACCATTATTGAATCTTTGAATTTTACTTTGTCTAAAATTTTAAAAGTAATTTAGTTAAATTGTTTTGAATTATAATCAAAAGAAAACAGTTTGAAACAAAGGTTTTGTTATGTTTCCCATCCTTTTGAAACGCAATTAGCCACATGATGAATGAGCATGAAAACGTATAATAATGGATTATTTGACTGCCGATTTAAAAAAAAAAATTTTTTATCAAGTCAAAATGTTTTTGAAATATTAATAGACGCGTTCACGAATTTTTTTAAACCAGATCGATTCTAGATTTTAATTACATTATTTCTTAATTTATACGCATGCAATATTTAAAAGTGCTACACAATAAATTAATTCAAAATGTTAGAAATAGCCATACTGCATGTCGGCGGTTGCATCCCTTAGAGTCTAGCCTTCCATCATCCATCATTGAATGTTTAATATTCAAATGGTTCCGATTATAAACAAACCATTACTTCTCCTATAGGAGTACTAAAAGACTGATTAGCTTAATTTGTATGAGGTTTGACTTTATCTTGTCTGTAGATTTTTAAAAGCGTAAATTTAAAAGACTTTATACCTATGTAAAATACATGTAACACAACACTTTGTTACGCGGGTGTTCTAATCCTAAAACATGATTTTACGTACAATCGAATAAAAAAACATTTAAAGTTTCAACAATATACACAAAACAATGACTTTAGCGTCCTAAGAGTAGGTCTTCTCATAGTAGAATTTTGAACTAGTGAAATAACTATTCTTTAACAATACAAAAAAAATGATGATTGTTATGAAACAAAACATTTGGGACTGAAAAACGTTTATAAAGAATAGAGCATTAATTCCCGTGAACCAGTAGTCGGTCCCCAGGCTTTTTGTTCGCTTTTCACATATCCATATTGTTTGCTTCAACAGTGTTCTACAATGACTATTAGAAATAATATCCTGCAAGGTTAGGTTAGGGACACATGTATAAAAACGCTATAAGATACACATTGAATTATTAAAAAGGCAATACTGTAAATCTTAAATTTAATTAAATAATACCGAAAGAAAACTTTCCGTGCCATAATTATTAGAAATGTCATGTAGACAGTAATTGTTCAGAATCTATCTGCATTTGCTTACTCACTTACTAGGGTACAATTATTGTTGAGTCAAATCAAGTCAGTCAATAAAGAAATTCAATAGTACACGTGAATTTTGTCTCGATTCCTCTAATAGAAATAAACCATTCTAAATAAATATATATTTTTCTGTTGCAATTTAATAAACGATTTTATTAAAAAACTCATTTCCTTAGCAGTTAGTGCAATATCACGTTAGAGAGATATAATTAAATAAGTTCTATGAATAATCTTCTAGCACAAAGAATCAGCTTTAAAGTTCACACAAAATCAATCAGAAATAAGTCGGCTGAAGAAACTCTTGCAGATATTGGGATGATTTTTATGTGATTCTTCATTTATGTTGATGTGCGCGTTTTGTTAGGTGCATAGGGTCCATACCACTTCGCCCACCCGTATTTTAGTACCATATCGCCCAACGGAAAGTCCACTTCGCCCAATTTCTGAAATGTACCACAACGCCCAACACGACCATTTCGCCCAACTTTTCACGAGGGACACAACGCCCACCAGGACCACTTCGCCCACTTGTTCACTAGGGACATAACGCCCACCTCGACCACTTCGCCCAACTTTCGTATAGACCCCACAACGCCCAAAACAGGACCACAACGCCCAAAATCGTTCGTTAGAAATCGGCTATTGCACACATAAAGTGTTGAATAATAGTAACGAAGCTGTGTGACTATAATTTAATCAAAATAATATTTTAGGCGACCTCACACGCTATAAAAGTTGAAACGGAAAGGTTAATATTTTTTAATAAAATGCATATCATATATGGCATAATTTATCCACAATTATTATCTACTATAATTGTAAACCACGCGTTCCTTTAGTAGTTAGGTACATATAATTTAATAAAGCTTGTTTCTATTTTCAAATGCCTTTAGGAGCCAAAGGATAACGAAATGAAATAATTCTGAATTTCTCTATTTACTGAACTGGTTTCTACTAATCGAAACTTATTTAAATATTGTATGTTGTTCTGTGAATAATTTAGAAGAAGGTATCGTTTAGGATTTACAAAATTATTTTAAAAATAAGATGTAAAAATTCTTAATATTTCAGTTTATGCATCTTTAAGCAAAAATATTTTTTTCCCAAAATCTATTTCAATATGTACAGATGTGTTTGCCGATCGTCAATAAAATTATATTGCTTTATTACTTTTAGTTGCTCAGTTACTATCGAAGATGAGGCTCAAACATCACTCGCACATTTTGACATTTTATTATACCCAATAAATATGCATTTGTCGGCAGTATTTTAGGGTGATCCACACTATTGTGCATTTAATTTATGCACCGATGCATTCCGCAGAGATAGAAGGGAATGTAAAAAATAAGAAAATTATAAATAAAATTAAAAGTCCATTTTTCAGAAACTTTTTTCTCCGACCGATGAGATGAAGCACCCGTTATATTTACTTTTCATATATGGCTAAAGTTATAGTTTATTTTAAAAGATGCACAAATTTTAATAGTCATTAAAATAAGTAGATATTTAATTAAGCACTACATATTTATGTTTTGCTTAATCACCGCAAAGAAAGTTAGCCCTCGTACACGAGAGGATCGGTAAGACTGTTCAACGTAGCAATAAAACAATAATAGGTAGTACCTAGCATAAGATAATTTCAATGCCTTAAACGTTACTGTATGTACTTGTATACAATAAAAAACAATGACATAATATAACTATTTAGTTTGTTTATTAAAATATTGAATAAATTACCTTTTCCTCTGTATTCGTTGGTAGTATTCTAGTATTCACTAACTTGTATTAAAATAAATTTAAAATAAATAAATCCCGTTAAACTCTTCACCGCATATTTACGAATAAACTGTTGTATAAATTTAATGTGTGATAGTACCTACTCGTCACTAGGAACAAAAAATCCTTATGGCATTTTTTATTTTATGCACTTCGAAAAAAAATTGCTAAAAAGGGCAAATTTTGGGAACTGCTGGAAATAATAATAATAATAATAATAATAATAATAATAATAATAATAATAATAATTGCTACAACCCATAGCCTGGAAACCAGGCCCCAGAAGCTAAAAGCTTGTGCGGGAGGGAGGGGGCGATTATTATTATTATGTAGGCCCTAAGTGCGGCTGCAGACGACTTACAGATGGAACAGCGCAAATCCCACATTTGTGTCACAGCTAAGGAAAACTGCAGAAAACTTTAACCAGATCTGCCGGCACCGGGAATCGACCGCGGCCCGCTTGGGTGAAAGTCCAGCACTCTAGACAGTACACTACCAAGGCTGTTAAATAATAGTCAAAACAAACTGTGACATCACGTAATAGCATCAGCTGCTTCAATGTATCAGATATCACATTGAAAATGTTAGGTATATCCAGCTCCAACTGTGATTCTTAAACCAGTGACCACCTATCCACTTTTCAAAAACCTTTTTTCTTTGCTATTATGAAAGATAGGTACACTAATCATATTAAGCTTTTTTGTTGCATTTTATGTGTACTATCTCCTATTCAGACGTTACGAATCTTCAGTGAATCTTCAATAACTTTGAGTCGTCTATTAATCCAATGCCTACCAGATAAAGTGCCATAGCCTTTTGTATAGATATTGCTGTGACGTCACACTAAAAGTCATTCACTCGCAGTATTCCTAATACTCTCAGCAATAAGGGAATAGTATTTTAAATTATAAACAATAAATATGAGCTACTTGGTGGTACTAACTTATTAAAACCTGTATTTCATGGCAATTTACCATAACATCTAATTAAGATTTAACTAAATAAAGATTTAATTAAAATTGTTATATTTATCATCTTTAATACATGTCCTTTATCAATACTGATAAAGGACATGTATTAAAGACGATAAATATCGCCAGCTGTTGGTTCCCCCGTAGTGTAGGCATGAAATAAAAAGAATTAAGTATTCACCAATGTAGACGTATTTCGTTTTCAAAGATAATGTCAAGGTTGCGTTATAGCTAAACAGAACATGGCCCTAAAGATTAGTAATGCAATAATAAAGTATTATCTGAATGTAAACACCTCATTTCTTTCAGGCATCACTCATTCTTAATAACTACACATACTAAAACCACAAACAAAATTAAATGTGATACCGTCAATCCGTACAATTGTCTAAATATTGTTTTTAAACCTTCTGTTTCGTTTTTTCTTCGATGTGACTCAAAAATGGCAAAATGATTTTTTCGTATTCAGTTTATACGACAGCTAAGTGTAACACCTTGTATAGTCGGCATTGATTAACCACTCTATAAAAGACATACGAGTTCGATTTACAATTTGAATAAACTAATTTTTAATTTATTCAGTTACTATTTTCATTATTTTGGTAGAAACCGAAAAGCAAGGGCATATTTTAGAAAAAGTCCTTCGAGCTAAACTCGCGATTTTTTCGTGCTATTTTCGAATATTTATTTACCTTTACGATAAACTGTCCATATGAAGCTTAAATTATCCGATGATAAAAAGTGAACCTCTCATGTAGTCAAAGTGTAATTCATTTGGACATAAATTTGATCTACTTAACCTTTTATATGACTAATTTGTATCTCACATTTTTAGATTTTGTAACAAGTATACACATGAATACACAATGAAAAACTAAAACTAAACGTAAATTTCCAGTGGTAGAAACCAGCTAAATAGGGAAATTCAGAATTAATTCATTTCGTTACCTTTCCGTCTTCTAAAGGCCTTTGAAAATAGAAACAAGCTTTATTCAATTATATGTAACTACTAAGGAACGTGTGGACTACAATTATATTAGATAATAGTTGTGGATAAATTATCCGAAATATGATATGCATTTCATTAAAAAATATTAACCTTTCCGTTTCAACTTTTATAGCGTGTGAGTTTGTCTAAAATATTATTTTGATTAAATTGTAGTCACACAGCTTCGTTACTATTATTCAACACTTTATGTGTGCAATAGCCGATTTCTAACGAACGATTTTGGGGGTTGTGGTCCTGTTTTGGGCGTTGTGGGGTCTATACGAAAGTTGGGCGAAGTGGTCGAGGTGGGCGTTGTGTCCCTAGTGAACAATTGGGCGAAGTGGTCCTAGTGGGCGTTGTGTCCCTCGTGAAAAGTTGGGCGAAATGGTCGTGTTGGGCGTTGTGGTACATTTCAGAAATTGGGCGAAGTGGACTTTCCGTTGGGCGATATGGTACTAAAATACGAGTGGGCGAAGTGGTCGGTGGGCGAAGTGTCCGGGTCTCGGTGCATAAATATCTTTGTTTGTTAAATAAATTTCATAAAATCACCTATATAAAAATTAAGAAAATTAAATAGTTTAGAAAGAAAAATAATTAACACTTAATACAAAATTAGAAAGTAAATTATATAATTTAAATATGATGAATTATTTCTACATAATTTATTATTTTTGCAAACACTAGTATGAAATTAAAATAGGAACAAATGCGTGAAAGGTAATTTACAATAACAAGTATAAACATACAACAGTTTAATTAGAAGGGTAAAAATCGTGTACTGATTGCAAAAAAGAAAGTTAATAAACAGAAGTAATAAGACAGTGTAATGTAACACAAGATTAAAGAAAATTACATAGTGGGTGATTAAATTTATTTTTAAAAATGAACTTTGGAAATGCTTTTCAACTTCCCTCTTTTATAAATTCTTATATGATTTTAAAAAATACCTTTTAATAGTTTTAAATAATGCAATAGTTATGTAAAGATAATATTACGTGAGTTCTTGAATAACTCAAGTTTACGTAAGAGAGTTGGGCGCCAATTAAATAACATAAAATAACTGAATTAAATTAATAAGAAAAACTCATCTCAGGGCGAATGTGGATTCTTGTGGTTTTAAAAATATACAAATTGAAATTGAAATCACTTTTAAAATTGAATTCTTAATTAAATTTGACTATTACTAAATTGTTCAAATCACATAATTACACCTCACAAACGATAGTCTTTTCTTCAGCAGATACCAATACAGAAGGAAATAACTTCCTACCTTTATTATACAGCCTTGGTAGTGTACTGTCTAGAGTGCTGGACTTTCACCCAAGCTGCCCGCGGTCGATTCCCGGTGCCGGCAGAACTGGTTAAGGTTTTCTGCAGTTTTCCTTAGCTGTGACACAAATGTGGGATTTGCGCTGTTCCATCTGTAAGTCGGCTGCAGCCGCATTTAGGGCCTACGTAATAATAATAATCGCCCCCTCCCTCCCGCACAAGCTTATAGCTTCTGGGGCCTGGTTTCCAGGCTATGGGTTGTAGCAATTATAAAGTTGGTCTTCTCCAATACCATTGGCAGCGTATGTTACCTTATGTTGATCCAATCCTGGATTCCAATTTTGGTTGACTTTCCTTTGCATGGACTTCCAATATAACAACATCCACACACTTGATCTTGATAGCTCACTTTTGGCAAAACACTTTGTTTTAATCAATTGCGGGTATTATATCCCTTGTTCGAAGAATATTTGTTTATGTGTTTAAATAAATAAAACACCAGTTTATGGTTTTAACGAAGGTTTATTGACTAGCAATAACTTTAGCTAGTAATTTAATTAGGTGGTTCTTTATAGCCTTATAAACACTTTTATAATTTTATAACAACTATACACTTTCGACGTATTCAATTTATCAACCAACTTAACTGTCTAATAAAGACTAGATTATTTAAATTTTTACAATATTACTTTTCACGACTTTACTCTGTCGCTTTATTTACTGGACTGAACTTTACATACGTTCACGTTCGTCGTCTATCAGGAACTGCCTATTCACATTTTTACTATTGTCTTTAACACGACTTTACTGCGTCGCTTTATATTCAGAAGTGTCTATTTACATTTGTACTATATTTCTTACACGACTTTACTCTTTCGCTTTATGTCAGGAAGTGTCCTAAAATTATGATTTTCTAAGCTTATATACTACTTACTATTTACATCATCACGTTACAATTTGACGTCACCCTACCACCTAATAGAATGACTACACTATATATAATACATAACAGCAGATTAAAACATAATTATAATAGTTGACTCCATCTATTACAGCTTATTACATAACATTTGCAATAATAATGAACTATTTACATGAACAAAAACCTTTAAAGAATCACATAACCTGTCGATATACTCATTTGAAAATTAATCATAAATAAATTACATCATAACAATAACTTGCGCACAACTGGATGTTACGTATACTTAAGTAATTTGGTGATTAAACTGTTTGATAATAAATAAAGAAACATATATTATTTAACCTTATTAAAAAGTATACACATTGATTGTATAATCAATGACACACAAGTAAATAAATTAAAAATATTTTTACTGGAAAAGTTGATAAAATATTTCTAAAGTGTTAGTTTTTAACAAAGATTTTGAAATTTCACAAAATTTTCCAAAATGTTGGATACAAAATCCACAGCAATATGTATAAGTATTTGTGATATTTTAAGCCGTAAAATCTAAATTTCATATACAAGGGATTGTGGAAAAAGAACCCTCATTTGTAATTCAACATCGAGATAGTTTTTCTCTTTCATAAAGATCATTTACATTTAATGAAAGTGAATAATTAACTTTTTTTAACTTGTAGCCATTAGTATTTATAGTATCATTAACAAAATTAATCTACAATAAGCTACAGTAAATTTTATTAATTTATTAAACTACAGATTATTTATTATTTAAAATAAATAATTAAATTACTGCAATTAATTTTTATAGAATACAAAATAATATCATTGTTTTAATATATAATATTCCAATGCAAAATAATTTAGCATCCAACGTGTTATAATATAAAAATAAATATTCTAACTTAAAAATACAGTAATTTATGATTCCATAAAGTGTTGTATTTCAAATACAATAATCCATTTCAATATAATGACAAATATATTACAAATATAGCTCCGAAAATTTAATTTTCCCAAGTAAATAAACATAATGAAATATAGTATTTTACAGATTTACTTGAGGGACACCTTTGTTATACATCAAAATATTACTTTGATATTTAGATTGATTCCTATTAATTAATTAAACATTTGAAAGTAATTCATTAGTCATGCAATTTATTATACCATTTGTTTTTCTCTAGAAAAGTTTACAATTTCTAAAGTCTTTTGAGGCTCGTTTATTTATTTTTAATTGCTTTAAAGATTTGCCACTTCCTTTTCCTGCTTTCCAAAACTTTTCCTGTTTTGAAAGCAGAAAGATGACTTTCTTTGTGGTATGTGTTAAACAATCTAGTCTTACGGTTAATTTTCTAAAATCGTCTGATATCAGATTGGATTTCCTTGACATATTTAGAAAGTGAAATATATCAATATGGAATATTATGGAATATTTCATTCAAAGTAATTCTATTCGTTAGTGCTATTCATCAGGTTAAGGTAGGAACTAGAGTTTCTCCGTTCTATTTATGTTTTGACTGATTTGTTGGTGATAAATTTTAGTCTTTTCTAAAGCTCCTTTAACAATCAAATACAAGCCGTTTTTAAGACGCTTCTATAAACAAGTTAGCTATCATCAGATTAACAATCAAGGGAGTGCCAATCATCGAAGGTATACCAAAAGATCGTCTTCATCTGTGAACCCCTGGAAAATTGGTCATCTTCGTATAAATTTAAAAACAGCAATGTTCAGGCTTCGTATAATTACCTACACTCACTTAAAAGAAACCAGGGTAAATATTTCTAATAAACAACACTAGCTAAAGAGGGAAAGTCTGGGATATATATGGATACAAAGCTAAATGTGTAATTGAGCAGTCGACTGTAAGATTAACCAGACTTGTAGATTTCCGTATAATAAACACATTAGAACAGAGGTTACAAGACTGTTTTTAGTATTCCAAAATTATAGGAGCAATTAAAACAGTCAATAGTCGCAAAATACTAATAAAATATGTTAGAAGTTAAAAGGGTTTACGAAAAAATACTACGAATGCTTCATTTTCGTTAAAATGGTTATAAATGGAGAAGTGCGTAACGCATTAGAAATTTTATCTTTATTCGTTTCAGGTCAGAAAATAATATCCAATAGTAGGGTTGATAATAGTTAACTGCACAAAATAGTAAAATGTTTACATACAATATCCTACATTTAATAATAATAGTAAATAATCAATATCTTGACCTACATGTGAGAAACATATTTAAATATTATAGGGTATTTTTTGTTTTCATCAAATATTTAAATGTCTTTAATTTTCGCTACATCGAAGACCGATGCAAACATGATAGAGTGTTCAGATAGAAAGCACATAAGCTAATTCTAAACACGCAAAATACATTAAAATGCTTTTAAGCTGAATTAGTTAATGGAATTAAAATCTAAAGATCTTTCTAAACAAATAATTAAAAGTTTTTAACCGTCTCATATATATTCATTCTATTGGGTTTCAGTTTATATACAGTTTTAAAACGTACAATGTTGAAAACATGTGTTTTTTATGAGTTATGACTGATAACACTTCAGTGTCGATACAAATACGACTTAAGGAGTTTGGAGCTGCCTTTCCACATATTTTACGAATTTGGTTTACCAGTCTTTTTGGCTTTTTGTGATGTCGAATATGTTGTCGATTGTCTGTTAATTGTTAAGCTAATTCAGAGAAGTATAGTTGGTGTTGACGAAGTACCTAATATACACAGCTATTTAAATGAAATAAGCAGCTCTAAAATGGGTTTATACTGAATGTGATCATCAGATTAAAACTTCTTAATTGAAGTTTAGATTGTACTGATTTTTATGATTTGAACTCCCATTTTATGGGATCACAAATCTGTGCTTTATTTTAAATTGGAATGTTTAAATTTATATTATAACAAATTGGGTATCACACTATTTTTGTATTGGAAAATTTCTGTATTGAAGCAATGCTGTTATTTCATGTTCTTTAAAAATTAAATAAAGCACTTTGTATATTACTTTTAAGATTAAATCTATAGTTTAATAAATTAATAAAATTCATTCTGGTTTATTTTAAATTTATTTTGTTAATAAATATTCAGAGTTATAAGTTAAAAACATTTTAATTATAAACCTTCATTAAATTGTAAATGATCTAGTATATGTAAGAGCTACATTGGATTTTAAATGAAGGTTCTTTCTCTGCAATCCCTTGAACTTGAATTTTAAATTTAAATTAATTAAATGTTGATATAATATGGAAAAATTATTTATCTCGGACCAGGAATCGAACCTGGGATCTTCTGCTATCCAGGGATAGCAGAAGATCCCAGGTTCGATTCCTGGTCCGAGATAAATAATTTTTCCATATTATATCAACATTTAATTAATTTAAATTTACTCTTGGCGGCTTACATACGCTGTTACAAATCAATTACTATTGAATTTTAAATTTTACCGCTTAATTTACAAATGTCATAAACACTTTGGGTATACTATAACCTCTAAATTATGTCAAGTTTATATTTTCTATATTCTAATATATTTATACACGAGTGAGTCAATTTTGTTATTATCTGTTAGTTGTTTTTCTTTTTTACAAAAATTTATTTTTTTAATTTTGGTACAGAGGTTTTTTATAAAACAATGAGGTACTTAACAAATGTATTTATGAACCTAGCAGAACATGAATATCAACACAAACTCCTAAATAAAAATCATCACAATCTATATTTACATTATTATCTGATATTTATTTTTATTAAACTAAAGTAGCTCATCGTCTTTTTAGCTAAAAAAGTTCAAATCAAATATATATTTTAAAAGTACGTATACAATTTAACGAATTCAAGAAAAAAAACTGAATATTTTTACAAAGCTGGTTTTGAAAATTTATCCCAAGTGACTTTACCGTCTTTTGAAATATTCTCGCCAAAATTTCCAGAATTCCCGTCTGAAATAATATAAATAATTAATTCCCTTGATTCCGCCTGATAAAAATTTAATATTACTTAGACCCACGCACACTTCTAACTTTTTTGTGAAGAGCAAAAATGGAAATGATAAATAATTGTTATTACAAGTCATCAAGGTTGGCTTTTAGTGAAAACTGAAATAGGCAGAGAAACGAGAGCTTAACCGTTGTCACCAAAAGTAATTTTCTCCTAGATGATGTTTGTAATAAGGTTAAAAGTGTAAATTTGCATAATGCGTTTTATTAGAATAAGCCAAGAAAATTGGATCATTTTATTATTATGATTATTACTATTATTACTTTTTCCTGCAAGATACGAAAATGGAATTTTGGTTCAGGTATAATTATTTTAATCTATAAAAAAATATATCGACCATACTTACCAGGACGAATATTTAATAAAGTAAAAAAAATAAATCATAACGATTTAGAAAACCATCAATCACATCACCTACACTGTGTTAGAAGATCTAAAATTACTTATAGTATAATCTTTTCTGAATAGTCGTAATTTGCTAGAGCTCTTCAATTTAGAATCGCCTAATTATTATCGGAACCCACTACTTACTACAGGGCAGAAGTGCGGAAAGGATATCTGTTATCCTTAGAAAATCTCGGATCGAGTCGGATTTTTCAGAGCTCCACGATAGGAGAGAAATTAATTTGAGAATATTCCTAGTGTAAAGGCAATTTTACGTACAGTACTGTATTTTCTGCATGGCAAAATTACAAGAGGAAACCGACGTTTCAAATGATCATTTGTGTAGGAAAATTGAACAAATGAAGCTGTTACATTCAATGATTTTCATTTCCTCTACGTACGCTAAATTTGAATCGACAAATTTCCGTTCGTTCTGTTTTGAAATATGAGTTGGCTCGTTGAATGGGAGTACAAGTACGTACTTATTGGATATTTCTTGTGTACAAAGTCTGTTTGTAAGGGCTGTTTATCATACTCTGATGTTGTTCAATTTGAGATAAAATTATGCAAAATGTAGTTTAATAAAAAGTTTTGATATTCAAATTCATTTTATTATTTAACGCGAAATCAAGTTCGCGCAATTTCTCAACGTTGAAAATTTAAAAATTCCTGATCAAAAATTAAAAACAACTCAATAGGAAAAATCACTAAAAAAAACTCTGGCCGACGCGGCGTGGCGTGTCAGCTCTAACTATATGAAAAAATCTCAACTAACGACTAATATTTATTTGCAATGTTCTTCTAGAGTTGTCAGTACAACGATGCTTATAGACTAATTAAAAGAAAACTTTTTGCAGCTACAAACGGATATAACTAATAAGAAACATTTGTGTTTATAATGATAAAAAAATATAAGTTCGTTTTAAAATTGCAGAAAAGGAAGATGCTTAAGGAAATTTAATTTTTAAAAATTGTTTGCTTGTTTTGTATTTTAACGTAATGTGAGTAGAATGGGCGTATTTAAAATGCGATTTTCTCGATAACTAGCAAAAAGCGACCACATGTTGATAAGAAAAATATATTCTAAATCATTATAGGTACCCCCATTACGAGGTTTCTAGTTATATCAGTTACACCCTGTAGATGGCGTTGTTCAAAAGCAAAATGTCTTTGATATGCGGTATCTGATGACATAGTTTTTAGCGGTTGTTTTTACGGTATTGTATTTTAATGGAGATTGTAATTTTGACAGATATAAGTTTAATACTCGTGTTAATATTTATTATAATTTTAAGTAGAATCTTTATATTTTATAATTTTTTAAATGTCAGTAAAATAAAATTGTTATAGACTATCAAGAAGATCTTTACTGTATTGGTGATTATACATATTGCAACATAGCCACCACATTTTACCGCATAACGTCTTTTAACAAACTACGGCGAGAGTGCAGATCAATCTTTGGCGCGTCCCAATACCATTATAAAATAGTTTTGATTTTTGGACAAATGATCAAATAGGGTAATAATTATTCAAATATAAGTGAATTAAGCAAAAAGATAAATTATATGCAATCAAAGAAATACGTATTTTTATCAACATTTCTATATATCTTAGTTTAACTATTTGTTTATTATTTTGATATATCTACCATTTACGTGATTTATTAATTTATTATATATAGAATTGAAATGAAAATATAACAAAAAAGTGCCTTTCTATCAACATTTTTGATTTATCTATTGTTTGACTATTTTGATTTATTTACAATTTACCTGATTTATCTGTTTATTTATTATGATTTATTATACATAAAATTAAAATAAAACTAGTGACAATGCGCAGAGCTATCGTTGCCATGACGAACAAAAACAACTAATTTATTTTTGAAAACTAATGTTAACGTAACACATTAGTTGTCATAAAAACTAAAATTCTATGTCCTAGAATTTTTCCTCAAGTCCTAAAAAATACAAAATTTTTCATTTTTCAAGGATTTACCGAAATCTTCGGTGGTCATTTTGACCACTTTCCCGAAGAGATACGAAAAAATGTTTCAACCAAAAGTTTCTTAGAAAAGTTTTCAAAAATTCAAAAAAGTCAACAAAACGACAGACAGACAAACAGACAGACTTCACGAATTCAGAGACGAACTTTTTGTTCGTCGAAAATATAAAAAACATCTTCTTATCAGCATCGTTAGATTTTGGTTAATTATCTTTTAATTATTTTGATTTATCTACTAATTTATTTACGATTTATATGATTTATTATATATAAATTAAAAGAAAATACAGCAAAAAAAATGTTTATGTCAGCATTGTTATACATTTTGGTTAATTATATTCTGATAATCTCGGTTTATATACTGATTTATTTATGATTTATATGATTCATCTATTGATTTATTAACAAAACATGCACTAAAGAGCTTAATTAACAAAATATAGGATACAGTATTAGCTATTTTTATAAAAATAATGTTTATTTCACGTAATATCACGCTGATAGGAATATGCTTCCGTTGATAAACCAACTCAGTTTTGGGTTACGTTCCACCTGAAAACAAATAGTCATTATTTGTTTTTTTGTGTTTATGTAAGATCTATTTTAGAATATGCTACAATAATTTGGTACCCAGATAAATATGTTATTATAAACGACATAGAAAAAGTGCAAAGAGTATTTATAAGATGGCTTTACAAAAAGATTACAGGTATTTACCCAAAGTATCCATACCTTATTTCATATAATGATCAAATTCTTCTTATTCAAAGATCTTGTAACTTTGTAATTACGACGTTAACAACAAGAAGAGACATGACTGTAATATTAATTATATATAAATTATTATATAGTTTTATAGACAGCACTATATTATTAGAACATGTTAAACTGAAAGTGCCACTGATAATCCTAAGGAATAGAAACAATGGTTTATTTATTGTAGATATAATAAACACTCCTATTAGATTAGCACTATCCACGTGCAACAGAGTGTTAATATCGAATAATGTTGATTTCTTTCATGACTCTATTAATGAAGTTAAAAAAAGCTCACTTTGTAAATTTTGTAAATTTAGATTTTTTTTTATTGTATACATCAATACATATTTAGTTTTATTAATAAAAATTACATTAAGATTATTATATACTCCTAATATAACTTTATTTTTGTTGAACTTTTGTTTTTGTATTTGTATACTTTCATTTATCCATGTATATCTAAAGGCTTATGTTTGGTACAATTGCATATTTACATATATATTATTTGTATTAAAATTTATAGTATTTGTTTTTGTTCAAAAGATATATATCTACATTATACATACATCTTTTTTGTTATATTTGTCATATTATGTATATTTTGTCGATGCCAATTATATGTAAAAGACTTATTAAAGCCGTTTATAATTTGGATAATAAAACTTTTTATTATTATTATCTATAATCCCATAAAGCTAAAATTAACTTACTTATATTTATAAATGTGAATAATCTGAGCTTTTTCTTTTGAGTTAACGAGTTAACTTTATTATTGAAATTAATGTTTTATTTTAATGGATTTGTTTAATATTTCATTACAGTTAGCTGGATTATTCCACAAAGAACTACAACTGTTTAAGATTTTCCTAGTTTAAGGTATTTTTAAGCACCCAAAGACATAATCCAAGTGACAAAATCAACAATAGCTCAGCGGTTGACTTAGTTAACATTTTTCTCATATGTGTATAGTTGTATGTCATGTATTCCATTCAGGAAAGTTGCAAGTTGATGTAATGCAGCTGATGTAGTGCCATATGATGTTGGAGCTAGAAATTGTGTAATTAAGAATTAATCAACGTTTTGAATTTGAGTTTGAATTTGAGCTACGGTTGGCGTTGTTTTGCAGGCTTTATGTCATTTTGTTTGTATTTCCATAAGCTATATTTCCATGTAAATAGAATTAAAAAAATTGATAATTTTTAATATTGTTAAAATAATGTGATGTCATAGACGTCAGCCGTTTGTTGGAATTCGTTTGTTTTTGTTATATTTTATTTTGTTTTTAAAAATGTATAAATACTCCCACAACAGAAAACGAAGCATATAACAAATTGTCGTATATGCAAAAGGACGCCAACAGCTAGCTCAAGTTGAAATAAATTACAGGTAATAATAATAATAAATGTTATATGAAAATATTTTTAATTTAATTATAAATCAACTATAACAAAACTAAGGTTATAACAACCATATTGTGTAAATTAGAAACTATTTAACAAAAAACAGTTTATGTTAATGAATAATTAGAAATTTTCTAGTCAATATTGCGAATTTATTCCCATGTTCTGATCAAATTTGTAACTCAATAACTGGATACCCCAACTTGAATATTAAATTTCTGTCATATCTAAAGATACTCAGTTTATATTAAATATCGAACTGGCGCCTTTCAAAATGTTTAATACAATTACTTTAAGTTTTATTCTTCGTACGTATGTATAGTATATAAAAAATATATGCAACACGAAATATTCTTAGTATTTGATTAGAATACATTTAAACACTCCATCGTTTTTTATCTCGTAAATCTATCTTTTCCCAGTAAGTAGAATAGACAGATGCAAGGAAAATGGGTAATTCCCACCAGTATATTTATTTATATTAAATCCTTTTTAGGGCAAAATCATTCCTTTATTAAGAAAAATGAATTCGGAAACGTCTGCGACGACAATAAACTTCTTATCAATACAAATGATCGTCTTCTTCCCGTTGGTACATTGGCAGGTTCAATCCTTTTAAGTTGTTGAAGGGATATCAGTTTCAGACATCAAAGATGGTGTATCATTGTTGTGGTTGTAAAACGTTTCTGGCTTTATAATAACTTTTTAGATTTGCCGATTGGATTTATATATCTATCTCTTTTATCTCGTCAAAATCTATTTGGTATAGAATTTTCTAAATGAAATTTTTAAACTGAAATACATCATATAACAACTCCGGTTAACTTTGTAATATCATTTGCTATAATATCAAAAAGAACCAGAAAAAAAAGAAAGCTTTTAGAAACTCAATAACTTTTCTTATAGAAAGAAATGGCTTGCCCCAAGCATAAAAATAATGAAGAGTAAAGTTTTCACACGTCAAATCTTTTCTACAGAACACGCCAAAGGTAAGAGTGTTACTGTTCATTTTTACGACCCGCCCGTTTTACTTTTATTAAAATAAGTTAACGTGGAGTAAAATGTTTAAAGGAGACGAATCTTAATGAGGTTTTTTACATAATCAACGTGTTATATAAAATGTAAAATTTTTAAAAAGTTACTTTGTAAGAATAAAAGTTTGATACCGTAAATGAGAAACCTGACTATAGCTCCTCTATAAAACTTGTGTAACTCTTGTGTGAATTAATTTCAAAGGCTTTTAAAAGAACTTCGACACGAGGACTGAATATTCATTCAAGTTTTTTATAAGTTAGTTAATTTATTTTTAAAGCCGAAAATCAAAGGAAATTATAAAAGGGATCTAGAAATTTTAAGATTTTTCAACTGAAATGTGAATGTTAATTGGAATTCTTTTCATACAGAAACTACGTTTATTTATGCCATTTTTTCTCTGTTGAATAGCTAATGGTGGAAATAGAATTTATTTGTTTCAGAGTGCAACTGGTTCTCGGATTTATCTCGAATAGCTATTAAATGCGTTTGTTTTTCCTATTAGCTCATGATTGCTGATAAAATCGAGCAAGTCTGTCTAATAGATTTTCTCTTTAGTGTTTACCGTAGATGTTTTTATTCAATCAGAATATGATCGGTTTAAAGAATCTATCTTGTCTAAGACACCTAAATTCCTTTAAGAATTAAATGTAATTAATCTGAAAGCACTTAAGAAATAAAGAGTTCTATGGCAGATTCATAATAGGCTTTGTATACTAGTATAGAACGCTTAACTTTGTTTTAACTGTAAACTGAATACATCATTTCGTGGTTTTAAAGTATACAAGTTAACTTATACTAGCGTTAAACCAGAATTGTGATACCTATAAATATTATAACGTTTGTTTTAAATAAAACTAAAGATGCTGTTTTAACTGTTTAATAACAAGAGAGATATTAACAATAACTAAGGTTTAAACCTAACTAATTAAAACACAAATTATAAACTATCAACGAACTTAAACGAATTTATTTACAGGCTATTTATTTATTTAATAAACTACAATATTTATTTTGAATACTGGTTGCGCTGCGCTCACCGTATGTTTGAGGTGACGCCATATAGCGCAGGGCGCTCTCTTGTAATTTCTCCGATTATCGCTATTTTGGATAGCGTCTATGGCGTTGCCAAGATATGATGGCCGCCAACGTTTTGTTTTAAAAAAACACACTTTGACAAGCAAGAAAAAGACGTTGAAATAATTTGTATTTGCCCTTTTTTTGTGTGAATTCCGATAAACCGCCCGCCCCTTCAATTTCACCATTTGGATTATTGGTGTGGATGAAAGAAGTCAGCAGAAGTAGGAGGAATTACTGGTAAGTCCCTTGTGCTTTGGCTTCTCAATAGCATAGAGTTGTAGAACAATCTTACTCCCACATCTTTTGTTTACTATATAATTCTCTAATTTTCTTAATTAATTTTTGGTGAGGCTATTTACACGCCCCATCAAATACACTGATATTAATTAATACCTCAAATATCTTTTCACATTGCTCTTCTCTCTACTCTTCTCTCACACGGCAGGCCTTATGTTTCTCACATGTTGTCGCCACGAATGTTCTGGACTTCGTTAGATGCCTGCTATCTCCGCCAGCCTAGAACGTTTTCCCGTTCACTGCAATATGTAATTAAAAAATTTACTCAAAATTTGTTAAGAAAATAGAATTTAGGAAAACTTCCTCTTTTCTCTACTTTGTAGTTAATTCGACTAAAAATGTCAAAATAAAAATGTATACCTGGTCACAAATTTAATCTCTTAACCTTTTCCAATCTTGCAAATATTTCGAATCTTCTTTAATTGCAGTCAAATAGAATTTTTCGCTGTACATGGCTTTTTTTCCTAAATTTCTTTGTTTCAAATCGATTATTGTTCTTTCAGTTTTTTAAAATTTTGGTTAAATTTCTTTCTAAAGAAACATAATCTTATAGTTAGTAAATTAGTAAAATGTGAAAATTTAATTAAAAGAACCAAAGGTCAGTAATTAAAAAAAGAAATTTAAATTTACATAAATGAGCATTAACTGAGAAAGTTACACTTTCCTCTCTTTACAAACCTACTAGAGAAGGAACCATAGTTGTTACAGTGGTCACATAAAATCTCTTTAACGAGGTTCGTGCTAAAAGAATGCATACAAAACTTCAGAACAAAAACAGCATGAAAGATATATTACCTTTAATTAACTAACACGAAGTTTCGTAGAAGTATTATATAGCCTTGTATCATTTTTATACAGGAAGTAACAATGCCGATAGGAGGTATCTCTGCAATGTGCAAGAAGGTGGCGTGTTCGCCGATTAAAGAAAACCTAGCGGACTATTTCAAGAATATTGATCAAACTTAGAAAGTAGTTTTATAATAACTGTATCTTCCGCGGGAACAGAGGTCGTTACATGCGTAACAATAAAGAAAAATGTTAAAAAATTCTGGACATTTAAAAAAAACTTACGGCTACAGTTTTTGAAGTATTCATTCTTGCTCTACATAGGAATTTCAAATTGTGTTTAACTTATTGGAAAAACTTGATAGTCATAAAAATGAGTAGAAAAATTTGTGACTGAAAATCTTGAGTGCCGATACCATAATACGAATATTCCAACACATTGAAAACTTTAAATTCCCTACATTAAAAAATATTTAAACTTTTAAACTAAAACATTAAATTTTATTAATATCTTAACCTGACAATATTGTTTCGACACTTTGTGTCATTATCACATTAAAACATTAAAAACGTTTAATGTAACCACATAAAAGAAAAGAAACATAAAGAACTAAAATGATACCAATATAAAATTTAGAAAAGAAATCAGAAATAAATTAATAATTACTTATGACAGAAAATTATTTTAAACTTAGATACAAAAGCAAATACAAGTTATATAATGTAAATAGATAATCTTTTCATTTATTATCGTTTTATAATAACTCTTAAGAGAATCATTTAAATTTGAAAATATTATCTATGCTACAAAACTAATTTGTATTAATAATCGAAATTGTAGGTGCCCAAAATAAATTAAATAAATTTTTATTCAAAAACTTATTTTTCGTTTTTATATTTGATACCACGTGAATTCAATCTCTAATCAGTTTCGAGTTGCTTGACATACTCTGTTTACTTCTCCATCTCTATTTAAAACCATACTGTCAAAAATTATTCTGACATCTCCAAATATCAATCGATTCTACGATGAAATCAATCGATTCAAATATAATTTCCAATCCAACTGAAAATCAAATTAGTATTATCAATAAGAAATCTTCTCTTCATTAGACAGGTAAATATAAACTTTAAAATTTACTTATTACATTTCCACTAATTTATCTTTTGCAAAGTGAAATAAAATTTAAAAATTCTTATTGTTACAATAATAATTTTTAATTGCTTAATCAAAATAATATTTTAATTTGATGAACAATTTTATAACTTAAAAACACTTCAACAAAATAATCAAACTTGGTTCAAATCTAGCCTTAGAAATTTCAATATTAGAAGCAGCTGCAAACACACCTTGTTTCTCTGATGTTAAATTGCTACTTATTTGTTAAAAAATGAATTTCCTTTTTATACCTTTTTAAAAACAAGTCTTTTTTTGAAAAATTTTGACAAAAACAAAAGAATTTTGACATTTCAAAATTTACATAATCCATTTATTATTTATAAATCTTCATTAGCGTAAAAACTAATTAGATAAACTTATAGAAAATAAAATTCCGAATTTATTGTTGTATAACACTTGCGTTGAAAACTAGAATTTTGCCTTTAATTTTAATTTCGACGACACAATATTTTCTTAATACTAAAAATTAACTTGATTAATCTCATGAAAACACCTTTTCAAACATTTCTTTCTCCACAAATCTAAATATTAAATCATTATTAATATTACCTGAATGTTTGTATATGTCATAAGCACATAACTAAAATGAACGTTATAAAACCGCAGATTGTCAAACATGTTTTTATTGTGATTGCACCAACAAGATCTGAAGATTTAAACTGAAACTTTCCAAACCTAAAACGTAAAAACTTTAAGTTTTAGAAATTTAAAACTGTTAAATCTAGAAACGTGAATCTTTAGAATATTGGAACTCTAAAACTGCATGTATAATGTTACTGAAATTTTGATACTTGTGAAAATTAAAAGCTTTAGAAGTTCTCAATAATTTAATTTAATATTTAAAATCTTGAAATTTTAAATCTTATTTAGTCTGATCCTTGATGTTGAATTTAATCCTTAATCTGATATTTGAAACTATCCAACATATATATTCAACAATATTTGTTAATTACAATAGAGATTAAACTTTCAGTATTGGAAAAATTTGATATTTGAAAACCAGAAACTTTTTCTTATAAACTATAAAATGTTAATTATATTCGTACATAACCAAACATGTACGAATTTAATTCGTACCCACAGCAACCAATACTTATACACCTACTACTTTTGGTAAACCTTCAGCTATGTTTAATGATGTTCGTCGGTTGCTGTGATTATTAATGTATTCAAGTACTATGCTTAATTGTTACCTTTCACATTTAATTCGTTAACTCAATTTAAAATAAATGACTAAAAAAGTTTGTTTACACGAAAATTACATGTAATTTAGCGGGATAAAGGATCAAAATATACTACACTTACGTTATTTAAGATTCTTAACTACATTGCTTACTAACAAAGCTCCGCAATACAAAAATGGACTAATTTATTGTTTAATGTGCATATTGGCTACTAGAAGGTATCGAGTTCCTCTTACTTTTTGAAATTTGGTTATTTACCTAAAATGACTTACATACATGTTTCTGTAAGCTATTTAAAATATACAATGTTTTAGATGTTCCTCGATACTGTAATATAAATGAATATAAAACACAAAATCAACGTTCAAAAAATAAATTATAAGCCCGTCTTACTACCAAAAGTAGTTATATGATTACTTGCTTTAAACAGTAATAACAGTAATAGAAAATCCTAGCTTGTTTATGTTATTATAGAAAATTATACTTCTATTGTGTATATCTCAATAAGAAACTTCAATATTGGTTGGCTTAGTAGAGGATTACGTTGGTGTTCCTTGGGGAATAAGAGCAATATCGACAATTTATGAGAATAATGTAGGAATAAAGCGAGGGTGTAGTCGGAAGTCTGAATTGCACACGGAAAATATCTACTTTTAAACACAAACAAAAGCAGCTTAGTTTTAATACAAATAAAAACATCTAAAAAGATTCGCAAAACGAACCGCAAATTTATAAGAATTCTAACCTACCCTCTTATGTTTCTTATTCCTTTTTAGAGTCCCTTAGGAATATTCGCATATTTATTTTTAGATGGAACAAACGTTAAACACGATGGCAATTTTAACACTTTCCGACTTTTTTAAATATTTATTCCTTCACGTTTCCTTTACAAATCTCAAAAATCATTCAGTTGGGATTTGACAAGTCACACGTTATAAATATCTCGTAAGGAGATTGCGAATATTGCAGAATATATAGCTTCTTGTGACGGCGCCAAAAGGAAATATACCGAAATGTATGTAAATACCTTATTCCGCTCCTGGTATGTAACTTAACTCCAAAGTTTCTCTCACGGAAATTATTTGCCACAAAGTGATATCTGGAGCATCCACAACGGCGCAGGGAGATTTCTCAAAGTGACTTCCGTTGTAGAACCGACTATGCTTGTAATTGGACCCAATTTCTCTATTGTCAAATGGTGTCATCCGTTTATCTTCATTTATAAAACAAAAGAACGAATGCCCATGAATTAATGCATAACTACTCTAGCAAGTAGTAACTGTAGAAATTCGCTACGTTAACCAGAGATATACGTACATACGACATAAGTTTCGACGAATGCCGAATAATAGTTAAATGATAAAAACTGCAATTTAAAATACCGTATAAGACGTAATTCATTCTTTGTTCTTATAAAAAAGTACTGTCATAAAAAGAGTAAATTAAATTATACCGCAACATTACTTATAAAAAGGTTTTTAGTGCTGTACTCTGTAGCCATGTTAAATTAAAACCTTATTTTCTGTGGTAATTTACTTTATTATTACTTCAAAAATGTCACGGGAATATTTTGTTATAAAAAATAACTTTATGTTAATTTCTCGGTTCGTTCACTTGATATAACAAGAATTTAAACTAAGTGATGGAAATTACAGAAGAAAGAGAGAATAGATGCAATAAGAAATGTCTGGATCGTCTACAGAAGAACAAAATATAAAACGTTATTTATTGGAGAAGTTTTATAAAATCGACCAGACAAGCAAATCATAACTAAATCCCCTAAAAGTTACGATACAAGACGTGTAATATATTTTAAAATTTTCCCATCTTAAGTATCGTAAACTCAGCTTTATTATGTGTAAGAAAACGTGTAAATAACTCAATTCTGGTTTTCAAGGAGTTTCTGCGAAGTTTTTTGGTCTAGGGTAGTTTCTAGTATGTAAGCAAGAACGCGTTAGATTCTGAAATGAAGTGTTTAGCAATAGGCTCGTGTAAATTCAGCTCTACAGTTTACACTATATCCAGCTTATTTAGAATGGTAAGTATACTTTATGAGAGATGATTTTTTTCCGTAAGTTGAGAATTTGCTCACAAGTCGCGTAGAGTCGAGTAAATAAAAAAGAACGATTTCGTCTCGAGTCAACACTATAATTATAAAGATTTGAAATAAAATGTCATATTTCATTTTAATTTTTCCCCCTTTTTATAGTGAATAAATAGCCTTTAATATTATACAGGGTGGAAGCAGATACGACAAAAGGAACAAAAAAGTCTTATACAACTTTGTTCTAGAACGTACTACGTTTTCAGAAAAAAATAATAAAGTTGGAAACTTTAACATCAATTTGCCGCGTTAATAATAGTAGTTTAATTATGGGACTTTGTCGACGGATGCATCTCAACAACAAGCCTTAATAATATTTTATTGTATAATCAGTCTTTCCGTGTAAAATTGAATTCTTTTTACAATTAAAAATTAATTTTACTCAATTAAGAAACATGACAACTATGTAAAGTTTGTAATAAAATATGCTCGGCATTCGCGCAATATGCTGATGTAGGATGTAGTTTGTTGAACTTGGAATATAGCACGTTTTGTTTACAACCTTACAGTTTAATGAAGAATATTTGGGTCAATAATGCTGAATTTGTAGTTTGTTGAACTTGAATTAATTTGTCAATAAAGCATTTTATTAACAGAACGTCTTTTAAAGAGAACATTTATTTAATAAGGTAAGTTAGGTAATTAGGTTACAGGGGATTTTTATGATGTATTGTTTTGACTACATTAATAAAATCTGTAAGTTTTCTGGTATTTAGGTACTTTACCTAATTTTTTTACAAGAAATGGTAATTTTTAATAAAAAAAACAAATATGTCAAAAAATTTTGAAAATATTCCTGAAATTAATTAATAAATAATTAATAACATGTAGGCCAATTATTGTCTTACAGTTGGTTTGTTATGAATCAGCGTGTTTGTTAAGCACGTACTATTTTGTTTACTGAAGTACAGTGTTAATTACAATGTTTGTAGAATTAGTCACCCAATAACTTGCTTCGGGCGTTTATTATTGTTAAACAACGGATGTCATCGTCGGTAGTAAACGATCTGAATTCTAAAAAACAAGGTCAGGACCCAGCTGTAGAATGCGATTATAATTAAGCAAGGTTGCCAGATATGGCAATGCTTTTTCTAAATTACTCGAAAGCTAATTACCATAGAAAAACTTATTTAGACTTTTTGTTCCTTTTGATGTTTTCTATCACCTCTTAAAATTAACGCATCGTATCTGCTTTCACCAGGCGTGTGTTGGCCCACCGGGATACCGGGAGTTTCCCGGTGGGCCTTTATAAAGTTGCCTCGAAGGGCCCTACCACACGGCTGAATTTAAATTACCAACAATTAAATATACTTAAAATTTAATTTATAGTATGAGCAAAAAGCAACTCCATCAAAGGTGCCTTTGGAATTTTGAACTCATGTGTATTATAATACCAGAAGATTTTAACAACTGTCACTGTCTAAGGACTAAAGGTAGGTACTCACAGCAGCGGATCCGCAGGCGGATGTGATACGATCGGTCGGTTTGAGTCAAATCGACTCAAACTGACCAATCGTATGACATCCGCCTGCGGATCCGCTGCTGTGAGTACTTATCTTAAGGAGGAATTATTTTGTATAATTTTCTGGTGTTATAATACACATAACTTCAACATCCCAAAGGCAACTTTGATGCGGAGTTACTTTTTGCTCATACTTTAGAAACGAATATTCTAAATTCTTATATTTGTTAAATATTTATTTGTGTTTCACCTTTGTTCATATGTCTAGTTGAGTAATCAAATAATGTAGACATATACGTACTAGGTGGCGCAAAGTCCTCATTCGATTTCCTAAGGCAGTAACTTTGTAAATAAAAATAATTGGTCCTGTTTATTTAGACGTTTAAATTTTTTTTACATTAAGTCGCGAAGATAATATCGGTCCATTGTTCGCCGCCAGTGTTGATGCACATTCGGGCTCGTTTTACAGTATTTTCCATGACTTCTCTCAAAACTTCTGGCGAAAAATTCTCTACTTCTTGTCGGTTGCTTTCCTTTATGGCCGCTAAGGTCTGTGGCTTGGTCGTATAGACCTGTGACTTCAAAACACTACAAAGAAAATAATCTGGAAGGTCAAATCGGGCGATCTTACGGGCCAGTGCAATCACCAAAACGGGAGATTAAGCGACCGGGAAACCATTGCATCAGAATGTCCACTGCACGTGCTGTGTTTGCGGTTGCATCGTCCTGCTGGAACCAAATGTTTCCCAAACCCAATTTGTCAATCTGCGGCAGCAAGAAGTCGTTGGTCATGGTTCTGTAGTGCTCACCAGTCATAGTAACAGTGTTACCTTCTCCGCCCTCGGAAATATATGGGCCAATCACCTTTCCTCCGTAGACACCGCACCAAAAAGTAGGATGTAATAACTCTTTGTGCATTACACGTCGATCTTCAGTGTTCGAAAAGAGATAGTTTTGCCTATTCACGTATTCGCATAGATGGAAATGCGCTTTGTCGCTCATGATTATTTTCAATGGAAAATTATCCTCATCGCGGTCAACGTTTAGGAGGACTTGGATGTAATTTACACACGATTGGCAGACAGTAGCTGATGCGCTGTTTGCATTTTATACGGAAACATCCTCAAAATTCGCTGTAAAGACTGTCTATTAATGCCCAATTGCGTGACCCGTCGTCTGGTTGATGTTTGATGAGTGTCCTCTTGGACATCTGCAGCCACAGCAACGATATTCTCGGTCGGACGGCTGCTCCGAGGCCGGCCACCTTTGCTACGGTCCCGCGTTGAGACAGTCTCCTTGAGACGAACTGCTAAACGCCACAATTTTTGCTTAATTGGTGCCACATGACCAGGGAATCGACGACGAAATTCACGTTGAGCCAAAACCACCGACCGATTATTTGTCAAAAACACTGACACAATTATTCCGCGTTCTTGAGGAGTACTGTAATATCTTCTACGTTTTTGTTGAATGAAAGACTGTTTGTGGTTAATAAAAGCTTTATTCTTTTACTTCTTAGGGTGAGAATGAATGCTTGAACTATTTGGTTTTTTAATTATTTTCTCTCTGTTTACATTCGTTGCCTTGGATCTACAAATTATCCAAAGCACCGGTGATCATTACAGTACAGTGATTCATGGTTTGTCTACGTGTATTCTGATTCTGTTTACTTCACAAATGTCAAAGTCGCGATGATATAAGGCGTCATTTGGAAAAAGGAGAGCATCTTCAGATAGGGTGATGACCTTTGTGCTCCTAGTATTTAGTACCTAGTAAACTTTATTAAATGCCTTGTTTAGTTTAAAATGTCTAATAATTAATCTAAATAAATAAATTATCCTTAAAAACCTTACAGTAAATCTTATATACGCCAGACATCTCTTATCTTCGTCTTTACCTATATTGTTTTTATTACTACAAATTATGTTGCAATTTCTTATGAATTATAACTTTATATCTTATAGCTTTAATGTAGAAGAAATTAATAATTATTTTCTCCAGGTTTTATTGTGAATTCCATTTTTTGGATGAAGGTACAAAAATGTGACAATTGTTTGTGTTCTATATGTGCAATAGGTCATCGTACATATATCACCCAATAATAAATCTTAATCGAATACCAACTCTTATTAGTATGCTATAATTTAGTTTTAAAGACGTGCATAGAAATTCTTACTAATAAAGGTGATCCAGACGACTCCATCGGTAATTCTTAATTTTAATCAAAGCATAATTTAATTCTTTTAATCAAATTATCCAAGATATTCATTAGTTACATAGTATATCTATTAAAACTGTCCATCCTAAAGTTTCACAAGGAGCCGACTGTGTACAACCTTCTAATTAAACAAACTTTTCCAAATAATTTTTAAAAACCATTATTTTTCTTTTATATTATATTTATCTTTGAAACGCTTGCTTTTCTGTACGATAAAATAAACAAAGCTTAAACCTTCAAACTAAAAGTTCACATTACTTAAACTAATTTAGAACACAAAATACGATACTTACTGTATATAAAATGCTCAAAGTTGCCGGCTTGAGATCTCGCTCTTTTTACAAATTTAAATTTCAGGTCGTAGGTATTGACTCTGCAGTTGTCTAATTTTTAAAGGGATGGATAAAGGTTTCTAAACACAATAACATACACTAGAAGGGCGCCATCTGATTATGAAGCTTAATAACAATAATTAAATAGATCAAATAAATCTAATAAATCTGTCTGAAATCACTAATCAGAAAATGAAATCAGACCGATATAAATTTAGTGCAAAATATTAGTTAATTTTAACAAATTAAAAATTTAGTTTAATAATGATATGAATAAAAACTTTCATAATTATATGGTTCAGTCTTACTGGTTTTAATTAACTTTAAAATTATTTAACTTTAAAGAAAAATAATATATAAGAAAATTATAAATTTTAAACTCAAAAGTTCAAGTAATAATTCCCTACCTAAGAGCTCCTGACTATTAAAATGTTAATGAATAAAAGTTGTATACTAAATTACGTATAAATAAAAAACAAACTGTAAAAATATTACAAAGATCCAAAGAAATTCACATAAATCTTTAACATTCAAAAAAAAGGAATACATAATTCACAGTACCTGTAATTATCGGTAATTCGCAAACCAAATTAACGCTAAATTGCACAAAAATGACTCCTACACACACCAAACAATCACTGCTGAACGGAAACTGTAATGTTCGTAGATTTTTGCTTTCACATTATTCAAGGATGCAATGAATTAACCCTCGTAATGCCTGTATGAGGTGAACTATTATTCACGAATTCACCCAAAATAAAGTAACTGAATGCAACCATAAAACTTCCATAATATTTGGTTATTAAATTAATTTTAAGAACCATCGGCAAATGTTTGTTATTTTTCTTAAAACAACCCATTTGTTATTTAAATCCGAACTGAACTTATAAAGCACAAAACTCGGATTTCATTATTGATCAGAGATTTCGATCACTGAAGATAAAGTCTGTAATTATTAATTTTTTATCGGTATTTCGGTACGAGAATTATTTAAACGATATACGATACGATAATTATTTTCATCGGTAAACTGTATTAAAGCTATTACACTTTTAATAGGAAAAATTAGATTTCCCGTTCTTTAAAAACGCAAACATCCGGAAAAATATTTAACTGTATAACGGTACTTTTATTAACCGCAAATTCTTAATTAACGTCCGGAAACTAATTACACAACGGTATTTTTGTTAACTGCAAATTTTCAATTAATTAGGCACGGGCATCCGACACCGGCCATTGTCTATAAACTGTACTGAATTCAGACCATTGACTGAATTGTTAAACTCACTGTCTCGAATCAACAACGGAAGTCGAGTCTGCTTAAAAACTGAAGGTTATTTTATTATATACGGAATATTTTGGAGGGTGCAGTTCTGCATACACCAATCAAAAAATCGCGTGTTCCAGTCTAAGTAAATCAAGGCTGTACAGTCCACGTGTAGTCAATAGAGGAAGTTTTCTTAAATCCATTACTAGATTTTGACCCTAAAAGACTAGAAATTACGCAGTTTTTGTTTCCGCGAAAGAAAAATGTACACAGATGTTATATTAACACAAGTCTAGCAGACACATCAAGTTTTTAGGCGCATATGTAAATAATCGAAAGAGATTTTTTTAACACGTAGCAAACATAATTTAATAGATAAAAGAATTTTTTTATAATATTTTCACACCAAACTGCAATATCTATGAGAACCAAACAAAGTTAGATTTATCATGCACCATATTTAATAATTTTCAAGGTTTTAACAAAGAAGCCATTTTAAGCAATATACACGTGCGTAAATAAAATACAGAAAGGAATAATTTATTGCCCAAATGTTTTTGTAATTCTAAGGAGATTTGAAACACAACCTTTTAAAATAATTTTTTATAGGTTTATTTGTACCAAATGCTAACACAAGTATATATTTTAAGAAGAACGCAAATTTGCAGAACCGGACTTAAGATTTTTCAGTAAATATGTAGACAACACTACATTTATTCAGGACTGATAAAAATATACCGTTACATCTTTAAATTTAATATTGGAAAATTGATCTTGCATCTTTTGTTAAAAACTACATCACATTGTATTACTTCTGTTGGAGGATAGATATATTCATATTGCGATGTTAATTTGCCACCATGGTTTCTGCTTTAATTCATTTTTCTTAGATCTTTATCTCCTCAGTTTTAAAATGTTATTCATAAATGTAGTTATATGTAAATAGATGAGTTGAGGGATATTTTTTAAAGTTTATGACAAAATTCATTTTTTAAACAGAAATTTAAATTATCATAAAACAATTCAGGGTAAGTGGAGGTTTATTGATTTTGGTATTTGTACAAGATTACAAGTCAAGTAAAAGAACTAATGGAGCTAATAGAAGTTCACTTGCAGTTCAATTCTGAAAAAAGAACTGTAATTTGTATTATTAGGAAAATGACAATCAACATGTGATTTAATAACAATAAATTAAATTTAGTTCATTCAACAATGCAAACTTAATATAGTTTAAACCACGGTTACCAGGATAATTTTTCATCAAATATTGAAAATAAATGTGATTTCCATGTAGCCAAGAAAACACAAGGGGGTATCAACCAAAGGATGATAAAGGTTGGTCTATATTGAGTGATTATAAATTGTGAGGGGGGGCCCGGGGTTAGACTTGGTAGGCGTCCCTGCTTACGAAGTGGCGCTGTGTGGTTACGGAGAACGGAGGTAACTCTCGGGCGGCAGTTATTTTAACGTGGTATGCTGCACGGATCCGGGTAATTGCAAGTGGAGAAAAGTAATCCAGGGAACTGTTGGGGGCCATTGAAGTCCAACTAAATAATGTTTATTATTGCAAAAGCTTCTACCTTCCAACAAGCTTCAATCTCTAAACCTAAAAGTCTACGGTAGCCACAGCAAGCGGGGTGCAATACGCCGAGCAACAAGCAAGCATGCGAATGGAGGATACAGGGTCGTGAAACGGGGTGTCGGGTAATGGCGGACGAACTGGAATAAGGGAATGACATATAACATATGGTTGTTACATAACCCCACTTATTTTACAGATTTTTGGTCTCGAGTTGAGCGTGAGTTCTCTCAAAGCGTTTTAACGACTGCATTTGTTAATTTTAGCTGGGCTTTATATATGATTTAGCAAAACAATTGAACGTTATGTCAAATTAAAAAAAAACAATATCAACCCGCTTGTTTATGACGTCACTTCACCAAAACAGCTGATGATAATTAACACTAATCTTAAATCTAAAAAGATATGATTGTAGCTAGCAAAATAACGACGAAAACATTATAAGACACTTATATTCTAACATTGACCATAACTGAGAAAATTAACAAAAACGATTGACAATGAAAAAATCTCATTAGAGCTTAACTATGAACAAAACTTATTAAATCCAGCTTAATCCTCAACAAAATGAATACATAACTACACTATGTAACTGATACATATAAAATTTACATAAGAACATCATTACAATAGAAGAAAAATATAAATAAAGATTCCTCTCTAAGATTTGATAGACCCAACGATGTTTATACAAATTCCATCATCAAAATCAACTTAAATAAAGTTAAATTATAGTCAGCTTGTCCAGCATACAGTCCTCCAAGTGTTTGCATTCACACAATGGTGAAAAATGTTATGTAAGAATCAATATTTGGAAAAATCGAAGCATATCAGCAAAGCCGAAACCTTCATTAGAATAAATTCTCTTTATTAGTATACAAAAGATTGTAAGTTTGTTGTGCTAGAGTAGTCATTACAATATTCACCTAATTTACATATTTTTAGTTAAATATTAGCCCGAAACTGAGTCGGTCCCTTAGCCGGAAACAGAAAAAACCTTCCTACGTTATCAATCATAGAACTTAAATCTAATCAGGAAAATTAAATCTTCCAAACAAATGGAAAAACCATCCTAATATGTGACTTGGGTTGCATAAAACATTTATTATAATGAAACAATCTGAATGATTGATATCCTTTTTATAAATCAGACTTTTTATATATAAAAATTGAGGTTACGTCTTCATAAATTTTATCCTTCTTTGATTTCTATTTTAAAAATTGATAAATCTATCTGTGACCTAACATGTAGCCTTTAAATTACATAAACCTAACATCCTAGCATGTCTGTCCTTTATTTTATTGCATGAAATAATTATTTTTCAATGAGATGAATTCATGACATCTCATTATATTATTCTAATATCGTTATAATAAACAATAAACATTACAAAAAACAGATAGGCTGTCATGTAATGCAACTTCTTTCCTTGACTTCTTTAACTTATTATAAATAATAATTATCAATAAAACTTATTCATTTGTATTTAATATTCTTGTGACCTGTTATTGAAAATCTTCTGTTAGTTGCAATAAAATTAAAACTAAAATAAAAGTAAAATAGTAAATTACTGATAACTAATAGTCGATTAAGGTAATTTATGTTATTTTCTAACCACTATTAATGTTAGTTAATTTATCTGTTTTCAGAACGTATCTAGCATTTAATAGTAAAACCATTTCCCCACCCCACCACTTAAATATTCTACACACACCAAATAATTATTTTACGCACAATTGTCGTTTCTCATACATACTAGCTTTACATTTATGACAATTAGTTTTATAATGCGAAAAGAACGTGGTGTTAATTGTGTTTCTGCTTTTAGGAATATCGCGCGGAAAGGGGTAAAAGCATTAACACACTTTACTTTTACTTTACACTTTACATTTATAATTTTTATTAAAATATGAAAATTAGAACAATTCGTTATAAACATATTCGCAATCCGCAAAAATAAAACGGAATAAACAACTTCTGTCAACTATCTAATTAAATAAAAACTAAATTATCAAACTGTCCAATAGAATACAATATAAGATAGGGTTTAAAATTGTAAATAATAAGCAAAATCTACAACCATATTATATCAAATATATAGAAGGAATAAAAAATATAAATAATCATAATAAAAGATAAAATTTATTTACTACTAATACATACTAACCAATCTATTTTACTAACAACTTTTATGTGGATAGCAGACTAATAGAACCCGCTAAAAACGATACAGTTGTAATAATATTTACGAGTAATGATCAGCATATTCATAACCCACACAAAATAAAAGGTTAGCTTACGTTAAGAATAATTTAATTTTAATCATTTAATTAATTTATTGTCAATTATATAAGACGGTATCCTTCAAGTAGTTTTTGTTTTAATTTTCACAAAAGCCGAAATAAAGTGCTAGTTTAATATTGTTATGTAATTTGAGGAATTAAAAAACACAACATCTTACCTGCTCGTCACTGGAGATGTATTCTTAAAAATAATAAATACCTTGAATTGTGAAGTAAGTTGCAGTTTCATTGATGATTGAATCCTGTTATTTTAAACAAAATAAATTTAAATATTCAATAAAATCTATTATTCTAAGCTGACACACCTGTTTATAAAGTGAGGTTATGTACATTTGTTTTGACAAGCGAATAATTTTCCTTTTTTAATTTTAGGAGTCGCATATGTTTATGTGACACAAATCATTTATATAAAATTCCATTATTTTTTATTTGCAGAACTGTTTTAAGAATTTTTTTAAATACTTGTATGATTTCTTTAATGTACATAACCAGCTGCAATTTATATAAACCAAAAAAATAAACAAATAATTTGTTACAGTTACGTTATAATTTGTTATGTACTTCATTTCTTCATGAATACAAATATTGGAGTCGCTATAAGCACTCGTTAAAATTTATATTTTTCAAGCTGTTCAATAAATCGATTACAAACGGACGCCGTTAAAGTATTTTACCTTAAATTAATTAATTATAAAAAGCTTGTTTATTGTTTCTAGCCTTACTTTGTGGAACTCCATAATACTGAAATAAATAAAGATTAATAAAAAGTTTCACAGTATTTATTAAATTATAACCTGACAATATTGTTTCGACAGCCAGGTAATATAAATATAAACAAACACGTCGCTAAGGTAAATACAAAGAATAGGTAACTAGATAAAAAGAAGAAAATAATCAGAATTAAATATCTAACACTTCCAGTAACAGAGAATTACTGAGTTAATTTATTTAAGGTATCGTGAGTTTGTTTGTATATCTCAAAAGCTTCTAAAATGTCTAATTTGCGTTTTTTTACAAAAATGCAGGAATTTAATATTATTTTGAGCAGTCATTGTGTGATTTTGTTCTAAAAGGTGTTTGGCATAATTAGATTTTTCAGGATGTTTATTTCTGTAACTAACGTACTACGTGTTCTTTATATCTTATGTCAAAATTTCGAAGTGTTTGTCCAATATTTACCGAACTACAAAAAATTATTAGAAAAATATTTTAATCACTATAGGTTATTAATTATTAAAACAATAAGATGTAAACCTAGCAACTAATAATATGTTATTGTGCTTATATGAAAGTAATTTTTTGTTCATCTGAAAATATATTCTGAAGAAATTTAATTAGTAACTGGATATTTACTAGAACTTTTAGATATAAATTTAAAAAAGTGTAATAAGTAATAAATCGAGATACATAATATATGTAGTTATTTATGCATTCTAAAAGCCATAGTAAAATATTTCTAATTCCATTAACTTCATAAATAGTTTAAGACAGAAAATATTTAATTGACTTTACCTGTATTTTAGATAAAAATAATTTTACCACTCCAAATCGATATTTGCAAAATCCCTGCAGTAAATAAATTACAGTATTCATGTTTTAGCCTACTTTCCAAAAGTTTGTTAACTTATTAAGTACCTGTGTAAAAATATATAACCTTATAAAGAAAAAAGTTTCAAGAACCAAAAGTTTCCTTCTAGGTTCGAAGGACTACAAAAAGGAGATTAAGAATTATTTCAAATTTATTCACTTTAATGTATTTTTGATATTCTAATATGGTAATATTTAACAAAATAGGTTATGGAAGAAAAAGTTATTCGTAGAGGGAAGTCATTTTTGAAATATGAATTTAAAATTATATCCCTTTAGTTTCGTATTGGGGTGTGTGTTATGTTCGATTTACATATTCCACAGAGAGATATTGCCGTAAAACTTATATACGCTGCATTCAGCAAAACGATAGCGGAAAATATAAAGCAAGAACAGTCGAAAAATGGAAATGGGGTTGTAATAACAAGGTGCGCCCTCTCGCTGGTTGTTGCCTGCCTGCCGGTGATATATATTTTCGAGGTGCTTTCATAAGGCAACTCGACATTTCATACAAAATATCTCTCTTTATCTGATCTGACTGATTTTTTAGAATTGTGAGAATGATTTTCTTTTTCCTACTTTTCATTTTCGGGTTGTTTTTATTTGGTTCATTTGGGAGAAAATATATATGTGTTGTGATGATGTGCGTTTGAGGCTGGCTTTTTTATTTTTTTGTGGTCCTTTCATTCTTTTCTTTATTATTATGATTTTAATAATACATGTTTAATTGTTTCAGGTGAGTACCAACAATGTGACTGGTGTAATAAAGCGTTTAGTCTACCATTCATGGTAATGTATAAAATAAAATTATGTACATCATGTTTCTAAAGTACGATCATTTAAAGCGTACTAGAAAAACCGCATCGAAATATGACCGTCAAAAGGATAATTTATTGAAGGACTTCTTTCTACACAAGGTTCGTTGTGTGATTACAAGCTTTCGGGTTTCCATGGGTGATTATTTAAACAAACGCAACCAAACAAATCCAGTTAAAAGTGCTAAGCCTAGCATTGTCAGACGAACTATTGGACGCATTATTTAACAAAAACCCCTGACTCACACGCCCACTCTCTGCCTTACCTTCAGTGACTTCCTCAGGTAATAGGTGAAATTAGTTTAAAAGTTCTTAGAATAGTACGTGGCCAAAGAATTTTGTAGAAACGCACACCAATCTTACCTATAAGAATAGAAATAGTTCTTAGAAGTAATCACTTCTAAGAACTACCAACAGTTTTAATTAATAATAATTTGAAATAATACTTTAATGTAGTCAAGTAGTGGCATATTCGCAAAAAAAGAAACGAACAAAACGAACCGGTCTGAAGTTCGCGAGAATGCTTTTCTCATAACATTTAAAAACTGTACCTTTTCGAGACTTATACTTCTGACACAAGTTTCACTGTATCATTTAGTACTACATCAAAAGCTGAATTCTTGGAAAGTAGTACATTAATAAAAATTATTTTTTTACAGGCTTACTTAAATCAGAATCTTCTTTGGAAAACTTGTAATATGAAGATCTCTTTTCACAGGCTCGGTTCTGCCCCATCAACTTTGATGAAACTTGCACTACTGCTGTTGTTTCTTCCCATTCTATGTTTACATATTACTATTTCGTGGTTAGTATTGTCATTTTCAATACCAACACCAAAATCGCACACAATGACACATCCACTTTTTCTTTTAACACTTCCATTTTGTTTTTGAGGCACTCATAAATAAATGGTTGTTCTTGCCTTGAGAGTTAAGGTTATACTAACCTATGGGTTTGACATTCCTGAATCTAGTCCCAATATTTTCAGTTTCAGTAGGTCTAGTGCATTAGCTAACTCCTGGTGTTCGTTGATAACAGAAAGCCTACTCCTGCGTACTCTTCATATTATTAAATATTCAAAAAATGATGTAGAAGGTATTACCATGATAATTTGTATTTCCCATACAATTCCTTATGTTTCAAACGTCAGGCTACACCCGGTAGATGTGCATCATGTGTGCACTGTTTTCTTAATGTGCCTGAATATAATTAGTACTAACACGCATTCGTCTAAATTAATTTAATCAGAGCACCAACCAACAAACAAGAGAAACTAAAATGAATACGTTGCAATGTACATTAATTAACTCTATGAAACAAAACCGTAGGCGTGGTTGATGATAACACAGTTTATGTTGTTCTAGTATTTCTCTCCAGAGGGGGCACCTGTTGCACTTTCCAACAAACTATTTACACGGAACATAAGCAGGAATGCAATTTTCATTTTCTCCCCATTGTTCCATTTAGGTGTATAACCGTAAAAAGAGGGCACTTAAAGGAGTAATCCAGACAAAATGCTGCCCTTGGATCAATAAAATGACCGTGAACCACATTGACTGATCCTTAAGTTTGCGTGCTTTGATAATATTTTTCCAGTTTTATTTAATATTTTATTACGTTAGTCTTTTTTAGATTCGTTGTATTTAGGTTCATGTTGTCACTAACTATTTCGTGTTTGCGGAATTTAGTCATAAAAACGAAAGCAAAAATATACAACGCATTTTAATTGACCGTTCACTTTAGAGTAGTGTTTGTTGGAAAATGTAAACACTTTTTATTATGTAGATTAAGTGAAAGTGTCATAATGTATTTTCACAAATATCAGTACAGTTACCACTACCGTCTTTGAACTTCCGAATTTTAATTCTGTTGTTGAATAATTTCGTTTTAGTAACCTAAAAAATCCCTTTTAGAACTTTCTTAGAATTCTCCCTTGCATTGATTTCCAGCCACTCGTTATCAGTAAAAAGTCTTTCAAAATTTTATATAAATATTTTGAAACTTTGAAAAAAGTTTAACTAACACGTTTTGAAGAATAGTTGAACAATCTCGTAGACGAAAATTTGTTGAAATCAACATATGTGGCCGTCTCGTTCCTTATCAATTAAAAAAGAAGTAAAGTTGAAAATATATCAAAATTTATTAAGGAGCTACAATTGTATGTCAACGATCGTAGTTAAAATGATGTTAAATTACTATACTACGGTCATAATTTAAAAGTAGTTGATATCGATTGATTTTTTAATTAATTCAATATAAGCCCAAAAAGAATATTCTACAAGTGTCTTGAAGATTACGCGACAAAACTATTTAATGTTCCCAAAAAATGGTTTTTTATTATAAACCCTTTATTGTAACTTTTTTTGTAATATTTGTAAGATAATATTTCTAAACATTAGTTCGTTGTAACAGAACAGTTTTAATTACATTATCCTAAGGAATAAAAAGGTGAATATCAATTAATTAAAATCAATAAAATGCTATGGACTGCTGTTACAAACTGCTTGAACACAAGCAATCATCAGTGACATTAGCTTTCACATAGTTTACACTTACAGAAATATTGATTGTCGCTCAATGAAAATTGTATAATAAGATAACATTTGGGAAGACACAAAATAGAAAATTTAATTAAACACTGAACTACCTCAAATTTAGTTTGGAAAACGCCTGACATGTAAATTTTAAATTGTAAGAAATTTCACTAGTTACCTTAAATGTTTTTTGCTAATTATTTTAAAAGCATTGGTGTAACCAACCCAGGAGTTTCTAGCCTCGTTGCAGTTTTCTTGTATTACTAGTTGTGGGAAGAATTTCCATTTGTTGTTACTCAAACCAGGATAATGCGATTTATTTCCACCCACTTCAAGAATGTTCGGTAAGTAAGTTATCAGATTCTGCAATTAGAATTGTTTAAATTTAGCAGATTTTAAACTTTGAATTTAACAACCACAACTAAAGTGGATTAATAAGTTAATCGACTTGATGGGAGAATCTCTGCCCTTAACTTGAAGTTATTTAGGTTTAACCACTATTTAAACTTTAAAACTATTTTAAAGGATTACAGCTGCATTAGATTAATAACCTTCAGACGATACGGCAAACATCTTTCTAATTTTTAACAATTATTTTAAACCCTCAAACAGATTTAAAAAAAAATTGTCGCAGAATGGACTTAAAATTTAAAAGTGCAGCACCCTGTGTATGTCCGAACGGTACGGGAAATACCTGTGGGATTCCGAGTGTCATCTTCTTACCAACAGCTAGATCTCTGTACGTTCTAAATTTCAGAAGAGAAGAAAAATATCCCTTGGCACACGGATTGAACGAGGAAAGACAAATCTATCAAAGATCTGGGACATTTTGCTAATAATAAATATTAAATAATACATACTAAGTTAATAAATAAACAGTTTCCTCTTTTGTATATACTCTTCTTAGCTCGATTTAAATAAATAGATTCTTAGAATAAAACATGTATATTGTTTTTCCGGCTATTAAGTTTTTATTATAAAGGTAACTGAGACGAAATACATTTGTCAAATGGAGTCATAAATAAACCCAAAGATCTGCTTAATTGTATGTTTATTATAACAAAATAAATTTCCTCTTCAAAAAATACTTGGGCGTAATCTTGTTATGAGAACAATTGCCCAGTAACTGAAACTGCCGTGAGATACTCTAATATACTATTTCCGCTCTTCAGATTTAACATGATCAACGAACTTTTTATTTTCACCAAAACGGGGCGATCGAGAAACACCGCAAAAAAGTAGGTTTAAAAGTATGTCGACATTTACTCTCTTTTCACATTATTTTCTGAAATGTGAACATAAATCGGTCCCTAGGTCGTCAAGTTAAACTGCGGCTGATTTTTCTTCTGTACGGTTTCATAAGAAACCTGGCGTTTAAAAGAAAACCCCAAACTATATCTCATCCAAAACTCGATAATTAGAAGAAGAAACACGTAACGTAGTTGGTGAGATAGCACTTACTCTAAATTTAACCCAAGTAAGATTAAGTACCTTCTCAAGCAACTGCATCTACTGCCTCAATGGTCAATAGAGGTCACACAAAGGAAACTATTTACTTCCATTACACGTCTTCTAACCTTAATGAGAAAATTATCTAGTGTCATCTACAAACCTCAGTGAGCTAGTTTTGCAATAAAGTTTACTATAACCTCTAAAACTTACTAAGGAACACTCGAGAAAGCACTGAATGTTATTATCTGACATCTAAGCTAAGCAACTAAGCAGATCTTAATCTAATATAAATACTTTCAACAATTTCAACTCAAATTTAAAAATATTAGTAAAGGTTAGAGGTTAGATGTAAAGACCACTGTAAGTAAACTATTAGGATCTCACATTATTGACAACTTGACAAACGTGACTGCATTTTGTTAGTTATTGGTGGTCAGTTTATTGTGTTTGTTTTATTCAAATTATATATTTTGATCAAATCCAAAGAGTCGACTTCAAACTTTCGAACATACTCTATATGTTATCTGAGTTTTGAAAGTGGGGTTACCACACTCTTATCTACTTCTTATTTACTTTTACATATGTACAATTTCCTCTTGTGAAAATCTCAACTTTGCCTTTATATTTGAATATCACCTTTTAATTAAAGGGCAAGATTTTTAACTACCTACATACACTATTGAAGCCAACGGCCTACTGTTTATTTTTCTTTTAGTTAGCTTCTTCGTTGGCGGGACAGAGACATTTATTAAAACCTTCTTTTCTCACTTTTTGAGAATTTGAATTAATTTATCGAAACCGAGAATCATCAAATATCCTTTTAAAGGCTTGGCTGTAAATAGCTAGAGTAATTTATAGATGGCTCGTCCTGTTATTTGCTAATTAATTAAATTATAGCTATATCAGTTTTTAAGTAATCAAGTAAAAAATAGAACTTAATATAATTAATAATTATATTCAGCTTTCAATAGTGAACCCAATCGAGCATTTTTTAATATTCTTAAAAGATAAATCTAATATTTAAAATCGATTATGTTTGTTAATAATGGCGAGCTCGTTTACTAAAGTTGATACTTAAATAGTATTTAGTTAACAAATTTAACAAATGTTAAATACGTCAAGCGTCATGCTGAGGTTATTAATTAATTTGATATAATTTTCTGGTGTTATAATACACATGAGTTCAAAATTCCAAAGGCACCTTTGAGTTACTTTTTGTTTGTACTGTAGTTAAACTAATCTTAATTATCAATTTTAGTAAAGCATGCCGTGAAATTTACAATTAAAGTTATAACAAGCAAACACAAACAAACAAACAGACAAGATAATTAATTTTAAATAACAAAATAATGTATTGTACAATCTATTCGTTTGCGGAAATCCAGCTTCGGTGGATTGCGGCTGGTATGTTTACCCCCGGCCGAGCTGGTAATGTTTCATAACGAAGAAAAATTAAAACATGTTTTCTTTTCGAATAGAAAGTAAAACTGTAGATCCCGTGTCAATGCAATGTTTAGCACGATCAATAAGTAAAAACACAACATTGTTTTCTGTCAACATTATGTCAGATCTTCATAAGTGACTGGTCGAAATAGTTTTTTATGATACAAGGACGACAATTACAATTTTTCGAATGCGAGGCCTGCGGATGCACGAGTCCGAAAGAAAATGTTTTCGTCCGTGAATTAACGTTTCTTGTCGTTGAAGGGCGTTTTTAAAAATGGTACTTTATTTTAAAAACGCAAAAGACGGAGCCCAAGTTACAAAATAAACACAGTTTATTGTTAAGTACAATAGGATATTTATTCGTAGTGAATTTATGCACTTGCATAATCACTTAAATACTATTATACAATTTTAACTAAAGCTGGGAGTATTGCTTGAAAGAAGGTAAACATCAATTAACGTTTCTATCTTCCAAGCTTCGTTGTAACTCAGTCTGAGCTGTCCCATCAAGTGCTGGTCTTTATATACCCTTTCTGTGGGTGTGAAGTCCTCCAAGTGACCACACGTGGCCGTGGGCTGTGCCTACGTGATGATAGCGTTCTACTTCCTCTAGGAATCCATAGAAAATGCATTAGATACAGTTCTGAGTATTGCAGCTGCTTGTTATGCACACACGTGGCCGTGGGTTTGATACTGCACCTGCAATCGTGGGCGTTCCGCTTCGAGGCGTTTATCTCGCATACATTTAATTAGGTCACCACTTGGCTTGAATAATGATTAAATGTTAACTCCTCCCACGCAAGAATGAAATATGCTTTGAAGAAGAATATTTCAGTGGTCATAATAAAGTGACTGGTTAAATGAAAAGTAGGAGGTGTCACATTTCACAAATAGATTGATAATAACAAGCATGCATAATAAGACAGTAAATAAAATAGTACTTAGTATATGGAGATTACATAGATACATAATAGAATACATAATATGAATATAGAACAGAGTAACAATGATAATATATATATAATACTAATACTAATGTGTCATTATAATTAGGTTAGTATTGATAATAACAATAATAGCTATGTTAAAGGTGATCTGCTTTGGACCAGGGGACTTGAAGTTGCGTTAAAAGTTACATTGTCGGGTTCTTTAAGGGGTGACGTTAGTAGATTCATTTTGGTGGCAAATAATCTGCGTTTGTAGTATACAAAGAAGATAAGACTTATTGTTATGATAGTCATGATCAGCGTGAGAATTAAAGGGCCATAATGTAATGGAGTATAACTGATAGGAGTAATACGTTCGAGTGTAGACATGTCCTTTGTTAATTTCGCTTGATTCTGGATTAATTGATGAACATTTATAGGTGATAGGTCAATTTTTGTAATTTCGGGTACATGGACTGAATCGGGTTGCAATTTTCCGATGGATGCCATAGCGATTTGTTTCTCTTCTAGGGAAGATGATTGAAATGTAGCCAAAAGTTCGTTTTGATTGATTAGAACGGAACAGCCACTGGTAAGATGGAGTAATATTGATCCAGTAATGGTCTTTCGTGTTATAGAGTCGATACATCTGCTATCGATGATCGTTTTATTAGGGGAACTAATGATCCAGGTGGATCGATTTATTTTTATTACTTTTGTCGTTTGCAATTCAAATATGACAGGTTGACAGTTTTGTGCTTCCCTGAAGGCTAATAATTGTGTTTCGCACAATTTGGAATTTGGGATTGTGAAGTAATTTGTTTGTGAACAGAAATAATGTGAAGGGGTTATTTGCATACATTGATTATCGGTGATGGGAATGCTAAAGTCGGTATTAAACAGTATGGTGTTGTAGATGGGAATGACCATTTGGAATTGGTTGTTGTGAGCAGCAGGAAATGGGATTAGTCTTATGTATTGGTGTTCTGTGGATGGTTTTATTAGAGGAATCTCGTATATAAAAGTGAGTGTGGTGTTCTTTTGATATGCCTTGATCCAAATTAAGGATTCATAAAGATGTAGATTCTCATGGTTAATGGGATATGGGACATCCAAAGTTTGTTTGGTAGGTAGTCTTTGTAGTGTGTTTGAGATTTGAGATAGTATCGATAACAAATCGTTGTTATCAATTAAAGATAAATGTAGCTGATGGTTTTGGGCAAAGGTTAACGAGGTTTCGAGATCCATACATGTGGTGATAAATAGTTGTAAAGATTGAATTGATTGATCTAATACAGTGAACGTATTTAGGATTTTATTGAGATTTTTACTTAGAAGATTTTGGTTCTGTGCGAGGGTTTCAATATTGGTTTTGAAGGTGTTGATTGTATCATTTAAAATTTGGGCTTGTTCTTGTAGGATCATTTTTTGAGTATCGGTAGATGTTGTCAATTTTTGGATAAGTTCTTCATACCGTCGACCGTCGTCAGCGTCAAGGTTAGATTTCAAAAGGGATATATTTCAGGTTTGAATGAATTGAGTGATTATAGGCTAGGATACAATAATAAATTTGTCTTTCTTCAGGTGTGTTTTCTAATAGTCGATAATGTTCGAGAAGCGTAGAATGTAAACGTTCTACTGTAGCATTAGATTGATGGTTATAGGGGGTGGTTACATGTAGTTTAATTCTGTGCAGTTCAGCAAAATTTTTAGAGGTTGTTTATCGAATTCGCCGTCAACGACTAATATTTTCGACGTGGTATAGGTTATAATGGAATGCAATAATCGGTCTACATCTATGATGTTACTTGATTTTAAATAGTAGGTTTGATCAAATTTTGAAAAAGAATCTATGAAAGTAAGATATTTTTCATTATTGATGTGAAATATGTCCATGTGTACAGTGTGAAAGGGGCGATTAGACGTAGGGGTCAGATTTAAAGGTCGTTTTAATTTTGTTGATTAAAAACTTGTATTAATCCATGTCAATAGTGGTTGAATGTATTTGTCGTGGTAAAATAGTTTGTATTCAGAAAGCATTGTAAATTGTAAGGGTTAGGATGAGGTTCTGGAGTTTTTGATTATTTCAATGTTTATAGTATCATCATTAATTATCAAGGGGTGTATTAGCGGTAAACTAAATTTTTATTACGTATGGCGATGTTAAAATATATTATACAGATGAATGGTTGAAGTTCAGAAAGTTTAAATAAATATTTGTAGGTTGAAATTGGTCCTTTTTATGTTAAAATAAAAATTGTTTTATTGGGAAACGATTTCCAGGAAAGTTTTTCCATTGATGGTTCTAATAATTATTTTCAGGTATGGTTCGATTTAATTTCTATCATTTTTAAGTACCATAAAATTTATGAGTTTTATTTTAAAAGCAAAGTTGAAGAAGGTATTAATTTATGTATTACGTATGTTTATTATATGCATTTAAATATTCTTTGGTTAATACAGTTGTCTGAAATTGACATTTAGTTAGAAGTATTTATAAAATTGGGTAAATTAAATTGTTAAAATTATTTGAAAGAGTAAATTTGTTAATTGCAGTTTTATTTATTTTATCAAAGTAATCATTTGAATTTAATAATTCCTTGCAGCAAGAATTATCAGTAAGTAACTTGAGATGAACAGACAGCTGGTCTCGTTTTAAAAATAGATTTCGCTGTAAGTGTGACTATGGAGATCACGTTAGCGTAATATAAAGATCTATCTACTCTTATTATCGTTGCAATGTGTGCAATTTGAATTTTGCAAAAGGGAGTTTTGTTAATTAGCATCACATTTACATAATATAATAAGTAGATGGGTCTATAAAAATATTTTAGTTTCAAATCGTTTTCAATTTTCTTTGCTAATAGTCATTTTAATTTTTAAAGGGTTTTAGGTTCGGATGTTGTATATTTTCATTTTGGGCTTTAAATATGTAAATCGTCTATTATTTATTCTAAGAGGGATTATTTGTTTATTTTGATCTTGAAATTTTAGGTATTCCATTAGTTGGTGGTTATTTCTTTTCAACCAGGCCTTGTTAATACGACTTGAATTTTTGTTGGATTTCGTATTTTTCTTCGTTTTGCGTAAACTATTGTTATATTTTCTAGCATGTATTTTCCTGTTCGTTTTACGGAAGCTGTTTTTGAGTGGTTTGTTTATTGGGGTCTGTATGCTTTTAATCCGTTTTGACTTTGGGTCAAGTTTCGCTTCATAAGATTTGCGTTTTTTAGGACCATTTCGTAAATTTTGATTTTTATAGCTGTCCAGGTTATAAATTTTGACTCGAATAGGTTTTGAAATAAAGATTTCTGTATCATTTAAATTTGATTGATCCTTCGGATTTGATTCTTGAGTTATCGTCGGGACAATGTTTTCTCTATTTGGTTGAGTTAGAAAATTTGGAAAATGAAAAATATTTTCGAAGTCGTTATAATAAGCATTGTTTGAAGCTGATTTTTCTTGAACATTTTTATGTTGTTGCGACAGATTTTGTGAAAGAAAATTATTTTCACGTTGATTAAAACTAATATATGTTGGGTCAAATTGCGGAGTGAAGTTGTTTGAAGCGGGATTTTCGAAATAGGATGGCTGTATTAATATAGTTTCTTTAAGAGATGGTTCGTTGAAAAAGAATGGTACTACGGTTTTTCCGTTCCGTTGGATATAATTTCCACGAAAATTGATTCTTGCTCCTAATTTCTTCAACAAGTCATTTCCAAGAATGCCAATGTAATTGGAATGAAAATTAAGAAGGTATACTAAATGTTTTCCTTCTATTTTATCGAGTAAAAGGGAAATAGGAACTGTTGCTACTTGATTGTGATACGTTGTACCGTGAGAGGTTGTAATTTCAAAAGGATATTCAAAAATGGATTCGGGGTAATGTTTATAAACAAATTCGGGTGAAAGGATAGTTTTGCTACTCCCTGTGTCTACTAGGAGTTTTTCATTTGTTTGGGGTATAATTATAAAGGGTGTAGATGATTTAGGGTTAAATGTAAAAGATTTTAATTGTTTTCCGAGGCTTCTTCGCGAAAATTTTCGTTAATTTCTTCTCCGTGGGTCTCATCGTAGTGGTCGTATTCAAAGTCAGTGTTAATTTGATTAACAGGTGGGATTTCTTCTTGAAATTCTGTTGAATATAATTCTTCAGAAAGGAAATTTCGTGTTTGGGGATTTGGTCGAATAAAATTGGGTTGATTTATATTTCGATTGAAATTTGGATTAGGGGGTCTCATGGATGTATTAGGATGTATCGGTCTCGGTTTAATGGTACTAGCTTGAATTGATTCTGGCCGATTTTGTGATTGAAAATCTCTTTTGGGTGAAAAATATTAGGTCGGGAATTATTTCCAAACTGCTGAGTTACTGGATTAAATTTAAATTGATTTGTATTATTAACATTTGGTTTGAATTGATGAGTGGGATTAAAATTAGGCTTAAATTGTGGCAATACGTTCTGGTATGATCGTGGTTTAAACTGAGGGGGTTGTAAAGTTGGTTGGGGTTTATTGAAATTGCTTAGGGGAACTGGTTGTGGTAAAAACTTAGGTTGTGAGTTATTTTGTTGTGTATTTTGAAAATATCGTATGTCCAGTTCTTCTTTTATATAAGTTAAGGCTACTTCGAGCGATGTTGGTGCTCTACTACGAAGGAAACTTCCAAAAGGTTCGGAAAGTCCTCCTAAATAGGTCTTAAGAGCTAAATCTTTAGCATCTCGGGCTTGGTACTCTTTTATTTCTGGTATTTCCGAGCCTAGTGCAATTTTAGAATTTAGTATGGCTAATAAGGATCTAATTCGATTATAGAATTCTACGGGAGATTCTCGTGATAATTGTCTCATACGAGACAGATCGATCCGGATGTTCGGTTCCGATCGTTGGTCTCCAAAATTACTAAGAAGGGTGTCTTTTAAAGAATACCATGAATCAAATACTTGTCCAGTTACGACCTCTAAGGCTGGGCCTTTTAAGCGGTTGCGTGCTGAGGAAAGTAAAAGTCTGTTGATATAAGCCACTGGATCGTGTGGTTGCCAAAATTGGCAGAAAATGTCTTCTACAGCTCGAATATATTCAGATAATTCGACGGGGTTTCCGTCATAGGTTGGAATTTCATTTAAAAGGCTTGCATGAAAGCCAGGTGGGTAGCCTACACATTGTTGGACAATAGGGGCTGGTGTTACTTGGGGTTGTACTTGAGGTTGATTACCTTGTGCCATTGTAGTATGGCTTTGCTTGCTGATCGATAATTTAGATGGACGTAAACTTATTGGTCGTGATGCAGATCTTACAAAAGTTGTGTTAATTGGTAATTCAGTTTCGCTATCTGATGACGTATCAGTATTAATCATGAAAACGATTAGTAAATCGTTTGCACTTTAGAAATAAATACTTAAAAATTCTATAAATTTGTTAACAAAAGTTTGAAATATTCAAAAATGAGTTTTATATTAGTAAGGACCTATTCAAGGTGCCTACCCATTGCTTGCAAGTGGGCTGGAAATTAAGTATCACTAATTGATACACCAATCCGTCTCGCTTACTACAAGCAACGTGATCTTAAATCTAAAGGTGCCTACCCATTGCTTGCAAGTGGGCTGGAAATTAAGTATCACTAGTTGATACACCAATCCGTCTCGCTTACTACAAGCAACGTGCTCTTAAGTCTAAAGGCTTTAGTATGTATTAAACTTAAAATTAATAAATTGTTAATCTTGTTTGATTTTTGAATATAATTTGTAAACTTGTTTGATATTTGTTTGCGCAATGCGCCTTTAACAATAATAATTGATAGTTAGTTTCTTACTCTATCTTCATTGTTGGCTTGAATTTTGCCGTTAAAATGACTCCAATAGTCAGGAATGACTCCAATAGTCAGGCTTCTGCAGCAGCTGTGCGTTATTCGGGCGATGCTTGTCCCTTGGAAACGGCGATGCTACGTACAGGTGATGCTCTGGAAACGGCTACGGTCTCAGGCGATGTTTGTCCTTTGAATCGCTGGTTCCCAGATGCTGATTCGATAGGCAAATGAAGACTTAAAAGCCAAGGAACTCGACGGTGCTTTTAATTTTCGAAAAACGGTGTCTTGAGCCCTTTTGCCTATCCTACCGACTGCGCCAATTAACGTTTCTTGTCGTTGAAGGGCGTTTTTAAAAATGGTACTTTATTTTAAAAACGCAAAAGACGGAGCCCAAGTTACAAAATAAACACAGTTTATTGTTAAGTACAATAGGATATTTATTCGTAGTGAATTTATACAATATGCACTTGCATAATCACTTAAATACTATTATACAATTTTAACTAAAGCTGGGAGTATTGCTTGAAAGAAGGTAAACATCAATTAACGTTTCTATCTTCCAAGCTTCGTTGTAACTCAGTCTGAGCTGTCCCATCAAGTGCTGGTCTTTATATACCCTTTCTGTGGGTGTGAAGTCCTCCAAGTGACCACACGTGGCCGTGGGCTGTGCCTACGTGATGATAGCGTTCTACTTCCTCTAGGAATCCATAGAAAATGCATTAGATACAGTTCTGAGTATTGCAGCTGCTTGTTATGCACACACGTGGCCGTGGGTTTGATACTGCACCTGCAATCGTGGGCGTTCCGCTTCGAGGCGTTTATCTCGCATACATTTAATTAGGTCACCACTTGGCTTGAATAATGATTAAATGTTAACTCGTGTGTCATACATTATTTTTTATTCGATTGTAATCAGTTTTAAAGACCAACTTAGTATTTATGTTAAAAGATGTCCAGCAACTCATTCTTTCATTTAGTTTGTTTTCTTTCGTCAAGTTAGCTTTGACAAGCTATTTTACCACAGATAAAAAACAAATGAATATACTATAAAGCTGTCATAATGTTTCTTCTTTCAACGTAGTTTTAATAAGTGTTTTGGTTTATATTTATTTTTTAAAATTCTTTATAAATTATTTACTATCTAATATAATATTTATAATTATAAAAAGCCAAAATAAAATTTTTTTATATGTTTTTAACTTTTGCAATGATTGGTATGCAATGAAGTTCGGTAGTCAGTTCCTTTAAATCCTATATTTCGACCCATTTTAAATCTTCGTCAGGGTTACATTAAAATTAATATGGTGGAACTTAATACGTATTAACACTTTAAGTTGTCAATATAACAAATTAATTTTTTATTTAATTACACGGCATGAAGTTAACCCTTTTTATGTCATCTATCAATTTTTACGTCGTACATCGGTATTCGTTACCTAATTTACCGACAATCACATGACAGGATGAGGTTACAATGCTCAGCAAACATACATAAAATGACGAGAAGCTAATTAAAACATAGTTTTAATTAATGTAAATACTTTTTAATTTAATATTTCATAAAAAATCAAAATGTAGATAATACCTGTAAACCTTAAACAGCATGTTAAACAAGTACATGAAAACAATTTGGCCGTAATAAAAAATTAATAAAATCTACTCTTTTGATGCAAAGATTCTAACCCCAAAACATGGTTTTACGTACAACCTTATAAAAACGCAACTTACTTATTTGACCAGAAGATGATACTGCTTGTGATACATCATTGCATTTGTAGTTTTGTTTACTTCTTGATGAAGTAAAAAGCCAATGTGGTGTTCACAAAAAACAGTTTGCTATCACTGTTCAAAAAATAATGAGTTTAAAACTGTTTGAAGGTAGCTATGACAATTAGAATGCTCTGTGCCCAATTTAAGACTCTTTCGTTCAAAAATTTTCGGTTTTTGCTTATATCTAGTTACCTATTAATTTTTTCGATATATTGAAAGTGGCTTTGAAATGATCTTGCAGTTGTGCAACTTTCATCTAATTTAACCAACTTTGCAGCTCTTTCGGTTTTGAAATCCCAGTGTGCAACGAAATTTTAACCACCCTGTATACTCAATGCATTGAACTCGATAACCAAACTACATGAGTTATTAAGTAAGAGAAATGCATTAGTAATTGAAACTGCACTAGTAGTTGTAACGTCACGTTTTTTTGAAACTAATAAATACTAAAGGAATCCCAGTATAGGTCCTGGCAGTTTAGTAAAATTCAATTGTGTCGGAATTGCAAATATTACATTAAGCTAAAGAGTCACACCAAAACATATGTAAGCAATCGTAAGCAATATGTTGTATTTCAGCGGAATTTTTATTGATGCCAGTGTTTATTAAGGCGTTCCCACATCGACCAAATGCTTCTTTTCGGAGAAAATGGATTATTCTAGAACATATTTGTTGTTTTAAATTTTGTGTCCTCAAGGGCTAAAATATAATACTATCCTTAATAAGAGCTGTATTATGGTTAAAATATAATAAACCTTGAGTCTGTAGTTTTAAAACATATTGCGTTGAAATTCTACTAGTAAATAAAATACCGACAAAAGGAGTTTTCTGGAACAGGCTGTCAGACAGCACCTGCAAAGGTTATTTGCTTTCCGTTGTGTGCATATATTCAAAAGGGAATCCCCTTAAGTTTTCGTTAAGATTGTTCTGGAATAAATGACGTAAACATATTTTAATGACTAATGAGAATCCCGCTATTTTTGGATTGGCTATTGGATTGTTTAAAGTTTCGCCCTCAAAAAATCATTCCACCGCGAAATAGTTCTTAGTTTACAGTAAGTCGAAGATAGTTTAAGATAGGGGCTGGTTGAATACACAGCCGAGTGAAGTGGCGTTTTCCAGGCGGGAGGCCTCGCGCCTTCCCCGTGAAGAAAGTTGTACAAGGGTTGATTGCCTTTGGCATTTTCCAATGTATTAGTTATGTGTTTAATTATCGATAAAAGTGCAGACAGTGATTAATTTAGAGCCGTTTTTACCGAAATCTAGTAATTAATTCCGTATGAGTTATCGAATTATAGTCAAAGTGCAGTTAATATTTGGTGGTTACATTTCAGTTTGTTGATTGATTTTGTTTGATCATAATACAGTTATTGTAATGAACAGTTATAAAAGTATTTATCGAATTTGACTTATCGTGAAGCAAGTATTTATAGGATTCCGTTTTAAAATAATTTAAAATCGGTTTTAAAACTACTAAATAGTACTTAAATAATACATTTAAGTGTGGCGTTACCTCTATTAAAGAAGAGTGTTTCCATTAAACAATTAATAATTGAACTCTTATAGTTATTTCGGCTATTTATTTATAAGAAAAGGAGAACTTTATTAAACATTAGTTCTAAAGCGAGACCATTATTGAGAATTTCATTTCCTTGGATCAAATTCAGTAGCGGCGTCAGTAAGGTGATTTCCAGATTCCTTCAGTTTCATCAAGCAGTCAAGTTTGGTGATATGTGTTTGTTTTAATAAAAAGGCAATATTGCTTCAATTGCTTTGTAAGGTGAAGTTAGATTGAACTATTTGAATAAGGTTTTGTGACTTAATGGATTTTATTTTTGGGTAATATTATTGTAAGTTGAACCATTATTTTTGTATCGAATTTTTTGACCACAATTTTTTGATGTGTATTATTCCCTGTGGTTAATAATTCTTACGTTGGGTATCATTTTTTTATATTTAAATTTGTAACGATGTTTTATTTGGAAATTTCTTATTTTATTTTATGTTCATTTATTAATAAATATATAATTAAATTTAATTAAACTGAATGTTACAGGACCATATATTTATGAAAGTCTTTAAATATTTTATTCAACCTAGCTTTGATATAATCAATTATAACTAAACAAAATTCAATTAAATTTATTAGATCTGATTCCATTTTCTGGTTACTGGTATCGAGTCAATATCTTTATAAAAATTATTGGACTTTCCTGATCAGATGGCGCCCAAATCTATGCATTTTCTTGTGTCTTTAAACCTATAACCCATTTCTTTTATAATTTGTGAGCTGTGGAAACAATACCTGCGACCTGAATTTAAACTTGTAAAAAGATATCTCAAGCCGAGGCAATCTTGAGTTATACGGTAAGTTTTAAATATTTTGTGTCGTACAGTTTGCGTAAGAATTTTTGATGTTAAAGTACTCTGTTTTGCTTTTGTTCCCGGAAAAATTACTTTCGTTTTATAGTTGACACTAAACTATAAAACTTTTAAACTGATAAAATAAGCGTCTTATAGTTATTTATGTACCAAGGGCGTCAAGATGATGATAATGCCAACAGGGTGATGATGTTCTAGCCCGAGGGCCTGAAGAGGCCGAGGGATGGAAGTCGCCCGATGGGCATTATCATCTAGTAATGCTCGTGGAGCATACAAGATTTTATTTTTCACGAGAATATGTACAAGTAGAAAATTAATTTTAATTTATATTTGTTGCTGTTGCTAAGGACGTTGTTTATATTTATAAAACTAGGAATATTTATGCTGTCGGATGGTAACTAACTTTTACTAATTTTGCAAAAGTTAAACAGATGTCAAAGAGAAAAACAACATGCTCTCCAGAAGATTAAACGAACGAGGAAAGAGCCGTCTAAAAAATTGTTCTAGAACATCGTGAGGTTAGGATCAACCAATAAAATTTTTTTTATATCTAATCTAAATGGGTTCTCAGCATAAATAGTTATTTTCATAACGAGTGTCGAAAGTTGGTTATATCGTGCGAGTGAAAATGTTGATGCACGAGCGATAGCGAGTGCAGAAATCTCACGAGCAGACGATATAACACTTTCGAAAGAGTTATGAACACTATTTTTTAGGCGACCACATAAAATAAATTTAATTTTTAAGAATTGTTTTTATTTATTTCATTTACAAAATTTATTGTTATATTATTATTAGTACAATTATAAAAAATGATGGGATGTTGGGAAGCTTGAAGAGTTTGTTCTATTTGCTTTTTTGTCTCTGATGGTGTGGCATCTGCATTTAATCGAAGTTCTGGTTCACGGACTGGTTCTATCGTGTTCGGTAATGACGATGATGAAGACGCAGAATTTTCTATTGAGTTAACTATTGTATCAGCTATCTTTATTTTCTTTTGCACCGATTCTTCAATGTAGCCCTCTGCTACAGAAGTAGACTTCCAACCCCCATGACGTTTGAGGGTAGTGATATCACCTCCAGCGTCTACCAGAATCGTAGCAGAGGAGCGTCTATAACAATGACCAGTGTACAATTCTGGTTCTTGCAAACCGAGATAAGTAGCGATGTTTCTAGGAGTATTCCCAATTTTATTAATTCCAACGACTTGTTTGGTGCATTTTTTATTTTGATAGTTAAAAAAAACGCTTTTCAGTTAAATTTGATGGTCTCAGAGCCGCATATTTCTTGTAAAATTTGTAAAATTCTCCAGTAATAGTGAAAGATCGCTCTCTTTTCGTTTTGCTGTCAGGGATTTGAATGAGCACAGCAGAGCCTAGATCTTTTATATTATCGACCGTTAGTTGTACCAATTCATGTTTTCGACAGGCGCCACAAATTCCAACTATTAACACTATCTAGAACAAGAATAATAAAATTTAACATGAAAATTGGTAATATTAGAAACAAATCTAAACGTAAATTCGTAAATACAATGATTGGTAAATGGAAATAACTATAAACTTACCTTTTGTAAAAGATGTTTGTCATCTGGTGCTTCATGAAGGTATCTATTTATTTCTTCAGTTGCCAGAGTTTTGGATTTTTTGGGTTTGTATCCATCCGATTTGCGTTTTATAAAAGCTCTTAATTTAACGTATTGTGTTATGTCTACATCGTGGTGAATGCTAACAGCGCTTTTTAACATTGAATATTGAGTCCATAACGTGTTCGGTGCAATTTTTGTCGATAGTTCACCAAAATATGCTATAAAGACATTTTCAGAAAAAGATGAATTAATTTGCTTTTGTTTGCGCCAGTTGATAAATTGATTGTACGCAAATTCATACCGCTTTTTTGATTTTGCCGGTAAAAGGTCCAATGTATTTTCTTTTGCGGCTTCTAAAATTTCTGGCGGAGTGCAGTCCAAGTCTGAATTAACTCCATCGTAACTTTCCATCATTTACACGTATTTACACTTATTTACACGTTTTTACACTTCAATGAATTGTTTGAATTGATATATTAGCAAATAAATTAACTTTTAAAGCGATTTAAATGTTAAATAATTACAAACAATCGTTGTTTGTAAAAATGCACTTCATCGTAGTCATAGTAACAAACAAAGCAAAGCCGTTTGGATTATGTGAATAAATTCGTACCGTTACGATATGACCGTGCGATATTATATCGTGCTAGTATACGAAAACAACAACTTTCAATAGCAGGCTGATGTCTCGATATTAATTACTTTCATACGTGGTCGCCTAAAAAATGCTTTTTTTCTCGTGCTATTCAATTTCATTAGAAAGGTACCATTGGTTTCATAATGATCTAGGACAGCAAGGCTAATATGATGCTATTTTTTGTTATTTTATCCTATGCATTTACATTTGAAAAAAATAGAATAGCATCATATTAGCCTTGCTGTTTTAGATCATTATGAAACCAATAGCACACATTCAGCTTGAAAATCAGCCTAATGCTGAGGTAAGAGACTATGAGGATATTGAAATGAGACATTGGGTTTAATTTCGAATTATTTCTTTCTCTCCAGGTATTTAGAATGATTACAAGAATTGCTCTTTATCAGAAAATATAGTTTACAATTATGAATAAATAGCGATCTTAGTAAAATAAACATAGCACATGATGACATACAATGAATCTAATGCATAAATCCGGCATCTCTTCCTTGTTTTTATCATTATGTTCCACGTCGCATTAACAATGCATTCGTATTCGTTAAATATTTAACAACCTCGCATGTTCAGCAGCACCTTGTTTTACTAATCGTTAAAGTTCGGAACAATTCTAACAAGCTGTAAAAACGAAAACTAAGAAACACAATGCCAGCTACATATTTCCATCTCTCCACAATACAAAGAGAGATATAAAAGGTCAAAAGTTTACTTCACTATTTCTCGGAGATAAAAGAAGCTTAACAAAATTTATTACTTCCCCCAAAAAAATGTAAACTGCAGGAAGTCTTCTCTTTTCGAAATGTAGCAAAACATTGTACATGCATTAGATTTTCATTCTATACAACCAACCATGTATCTCGATTTTATTATTTACGATTTTTGTATCTGAATTTATCTTGTATGTAGTTTTAGGTTTCATAAAGGTCAGTTTGAAAACATGTGCGGATACGAATCAGAAAGGCTTTAAGAGGGTTTTTCTGGTAAAGTCCTTTTTATCCTGTTATAAAAAGTGGTGAGGGGTAGGTATTTGTAAAGATTTTGTTTTTCGTGTTCTTTTTCATATGTTGTTATTTGTTCATGTTTTTCTTTAAAATGTAAAAAAGAAACTACCGCGATAAAGATAATACAAATCAAAACATAAAAGAAACAGGTTGATCATTCTGCTGTAATCAGTTTTAGATCCATTAATTCTACTTTTTCGTTGGCGGTTTCAAAACTCGAATAGAATGTCTAAAAACTTGAAATTGATAGAGTAAAAATTAAATTATATATCCCTTTCTCACAGTTTGGCCTAGTTTTGAACATTAAATTGGTAAAACGAAAGGACATGCATCAAGAGTAAAGCTTATAAGAGAGAATCATTCAAATGGAGGCGAACGTGGAAACCTTTTTAAGGAAACCAACCGAATTTTCTTGAAGGAAAATATGCCTAAATGTATTTTTATTAACAAATTCTCTTAAAAAATGCAACGGGAATTCATGCAAAGCAACGAAAAGTCATAGAATGTTCTTTGTTCAGTTTCAGATCGCCTTTTTTGTTCCTATTCATCTATATCCTTATGTGTTCAGGAATTATCTACTCTAAATGCTAATTTAATTTTGTGCCAATGATTTTGGAGGAAATTTAGAAATTACATTTTTTATTCTTTCATTTATCTTTATTTATAACCAATAAAAATTGAATTTCAATTTGAAAGCGACGTAATTTTTAAATATGTACCATTATTGTTTACCACTTTATTTCTTAGAGTAGAAAAAAAAACGATTTACTTGCAGGAATATGTGAGGAAACTGAGGATTTACGAAATGGTCTTTGACATGACGATATTGGTTTTTTTGTCAGTCTGTCGTAGTCTTCGGGGCAAAAGATACATCATGCGACAAATTTCAAGAGACATTTCAAGGGACCAGGCATTCCTCGATTTTTTATTTTATTTCTTTATTTATATGATTTCCATATCTTTCTGAATATTATTGTCATAAATTTTCTTGTCGGATAATATTAGGGATCCCGTATATTTCGGACGCTATTTACTTTAATTTAGAAATATCGGAATCCTTTCGATTCTCAAAATATTAAAAAATATATTTGCGTTGACTTTTCAAAGGAGATCATATAAAAAGGATTTGATATAGTTAGGTGGAACAGCTGCGTTTTACGATAAATGTTTTTAAATTCGGTAGTTTATACTGGTTTATCTTTTTCTAACAGTAATATCAAATTAATTTAACTAAGTATATAAATGTTAACAGTTATTCAGGATGTTTGAAAGCAAATGAAAAAAATTAATTGAAAGTCAAAATTTACTTTATGAAGTATTAAATTCACATTACTGTGGTGGTTTCTATTTTATTCAAGATTGAGATTACTACCTTGATTTATTTATTTATTTTTGGACAAGAAATAATACAATATCCCAAATACTACACTGAAAAATAAATAGTGCGGTGTATTAACTGATCTAATACGCCCCACGTTCAGGGCAAGCCATAAAATATATGCAGTGATTTAAATGATAAAATAAAATAAAATAAAATACACCCCAAATATTTTTCTTTTTCCCAATCGGTTAACTCAGGTTTAAAACGATAAAGCATGTAATAGTTGAAATAATAAAACCTTATTGACTCTTATATTTGAAAGAAAAGAAAAACTTAATGAAGACACTTGGGCTTCCGCAACTGGACAAACAGCAAGCTAAACTGTAAATATGAAGAGAAAAAGAAATGGATGCTTGTATACACATCAATGAAACACATATATAAATTTAAAACACAGTCTTTACTTTATTAATGAAATTGAAAATCAAATTCAAATAAAACTAAAAAGAAAATTATTCAAAACAAAACAGTAAAGAAAAATAGGAAATTATTTTCTAAGCTTGCTCAAGTGTGTTAATTAGTCGTTAATAACCTGACATAGGGTTATAACAGTTCTTCACTTGAGCAAACTAACACAAATCAATAATCAAATAAAAATATTTACAAATGTTCAAATAACTTTACTTTATGGTAATTAAATTTTAATAAAGAAATTTAATTTGTTTTATTTAAGAGAAATGAATTCTTTTAAAAACCTTTAAAGTTAAAAAATTGGATTCTGAAATTATTCAGATTATCTTTATAAATTTTGTTATTGACAAATCAAATCAAAACCTTATTTTTTTGACCAACCTGGTATATAAAGTAACTCAATGTTCACTACAATATCTTTTTATATTGGTACAACTGCCTTCATATCTGTCAGATGATTTTGTATTGTAAATTCGTCGATTATTGAGATCAATAATGAAAATAAATCTGCTTGTATTTATTTTCAATAACTCGTTCACACTTCCATATAATTGTTGATTCACAAATAAATCTTCTTTTAATATTAAATTGTTCAAGTATTTTCTTCAAACTTGGTTGGTTGAATCTTGTTTTGTTGACATAAACCATATGATTACTACATAACCCAACTTAATTTACAGATTCTCAATCCGTAGTCAAGCGTAGGTTTACCCAAAGATTTTGATCGACTGAATTTGTTAATTTTGGTTGGAGCTTATATAGGTTTTGTAGAAACAAATGCCGACTTTGTCACTTTTCTGAGACAACCGCATCGCGAAAGATTTTTATGACGTCACTATTTCCACACAGCTGATAAATTTTTCCACGGATCTTCATTTTATAAAAATAGCATTATAGCTGGTAAAACAAGGATTAAAACAATATAAGACACTCCTATTCTACTATGTACCATAACGAAGATATTAGACAAAAATGATTAACAATGAAAAAATCTCATTATTACCTAATTATACATAAAATTCATTAGATTCAGCTTTATCCTTTACACAATGAATACATAATTACACAATATAACTAATACATATAAAATTTACGCAGGAACATCTTTACAATTCTCAATCTAACATTTGTATTATTTTGAAAAATGTTTTTATTTTTATTTTGACGTTCTATTTGATTTTATTTTGTTTGTTAAATAAAGTTTTTGTGTTTTCAATTTTACATGTGTTTAATTGATGTTAATGCAAGCATCCAGCGTTTTATTCTTTTAAATTCAGAGTTTAGCAGCAGTTTTCCAGTTTGCAGGAGCTTTAGTGCTTATGATATAAGTTTTTCCTTCTTTCCAGGCATAAAAGTAAATAAGAGTCTCGCAATTCAAATAACTTATGCTTTACTGAGCAAACCTGAGCTAGCTGAGAGGAATAAAGAATATCTGTGGTGTTTTCTCAATTTAATCCACCGTATATAATTTATGTTTATATTTGGAACGGTGGATATTGTATTATATTTTATTTTATTCTCATTTCATAGATCACCGCAGTATATAATAAAAAAACTAACAAGTTTTTAATTGGCTGGCAGTACCCAAAAATATTAATAATTAAACAATACAGTCATTAACTAATTTTATAAAGAATAATTATATTTCATTTCATAGAATAAATACGTCTTATTTGTTAAAGAGATTAATGAGATATAAATGCAATAGTATTTTAAGTAAAGAATGATTTTTGCTAACAAAAATAATTATTCATTGGATCTTTTCGATATTATAAGGTAAAGAAATATAATTTAATGAAACTGAATTTTATTACGTTAAGTTTATCGTTCGCATATTGCACATGCATAACAGAGTGCATCCCATATGATGACAGTATCAAAATTTACAATTTCGTTACTAATAAAAAGTAAAAACTGTTATCGTACGGTCGACGGCGCGCTGCGTCTTGCAATGGTACATAGATTAGAGAGCGTTGCTAAATTCGAGTTACAAAAGTTCACTGCGAAAATAAGATAAGTTTGACATTCTAAAAACAGCTGTCTAACAGTGATACCAGCTTTAAAAAATAAAATGTTACTGTTCCCAGTATTCTAAAAAATTTCATTAGGACACGCATTTTGCGTGTCCTAATGACTTCATTAAGACACGCAAATATAAAAACAATTTTCTGAACGGTCTTGAAAAGTATACTGTATGAATAATAAATGGCAAGCAAAGCTACATAAATTTTATTTAACCTTAAAGTTTGAATTTACTTTCAAAGTAACATTTTTAATTAAAAGTATCACACAAAAAACGTGTACTTTGCAAGTTCCTGTTACTAAAGAATATGAAACCAAGAATGTTAGACCAATCAATGCAAAATCTATGATATATATACTTTATTTCTAAATTTTATTATTATTGGAAAATGTTTATCAAATAAGTAATTAGAATTCCCAGTGAAATATATCAAAAGTTAAGTAAATATAATAAGATCAAAAATAATAATTATTAAACGCTAAAAATAATTTATAAATTGGAACCCAACAAATCCTAATACCTTTATTATAGAATTGCATCTTGTATTACAAGTAACATATATACCAGACTGCGCTGTCTCTGTACTCTGATGCCAGAGCTTACAAAGCCCATTTAAAAAAAGTCTTCCATAATAACTCAAAGCGGTTTACCACAGCGTGATTAATTAATGCACTGCTGAATGTTACACAGCTCATGTAATGTAACAAATACCTAAAATATTTATTTAAGCCACACTGCTAAGTTTATATAGATTTTAAAATCTAAACAGCTACAATATTAAATAATGCACCTAATTATAATTTCATTGCAAGGAAACGTCCATAAAACAATTGAGGAAATCTTGGCAGCGTGACGAAGTAGTAGGGGGTGTCCAGGTCTGAGGTTATGTCCTCTTTTTTGAGACTCATTTCTTAGAATGGTCAAATTTTAAAATAAAAGATTTTGTAAATTTACAAAAAACCTGTAATAAAACAAGCGGAAATTGCATATACACTTATTTGAGGGGGGATGAGAGGTTGTTGTACCTATGTCACAAGGGCGAAAGTGACGTTAAGAACAACGTTAACTTTGCGTTACGTAATTGTCTAAGTTTCCTAAATTTTCTCGAACTTGTTTTATATGTATCTACATCGTTTCTCAACAACTTAACAGCGGACACAGAAAATCCAAAGCTATTCGGTTATAAAATTTTATTGGAAAACTCCGTAATCTTATTTGAAATTTAATCAAAAGTTAATTTTTGGAAAATCCCGTTACAAAATTTATCAGAGCTCTAACTGATGGAAAAACTTTTAAGAGGATCGCGCAATCTGGCGATTTACAAAATTTTATTGCATTCCAAAACGCGTTATCAAATATTTATTTCCTTCGTTTTACAAGTATGAGACGACAAAAGAGAATATTTAAACTAAAAAGATACCGTGAGATCATTTAAATTTAAAATTAAAGTAGGCGGGAATTTTTTTATACGTTTGGCGATCCTGCCAATTGACTCGCTGTGTAAATTAGAGGTTATGCAATTTTATGTTCTAGATTAAACATTTTGGAGCGTCACTTTGACAATTCAAATCAAACTGTGAAGTGAACAGTTAGTGTTGCCAATCTAATTTAAAAATCACAGCCAACTTTAATTATAAATTCAAATGATCTCGTGGTATTATTTGAAATGTCATATTGTAACAAAACTAAACTTATTAATTAATACAATAAAATTAACAGTAACAAATATTCGAATTTATTTTCATAGCGTTTAATTTAAAAAACAAATGAAAACGTATACAGTGTCTGCCATAAAGTTGGATCCATATGGGAATTTTTTTTAATATACTGCTTGGAAAAAAACTTTGTGGGGCAATCACTTCTGCTTCAAAAAATACTTGATATACGCCATGTCAAAGGTGACATTAGGTATCTGTCAAATTCGCCATTGTTTTCTAAAATCGGCGAAAAATGACCTTATTTGTAAAAATATGAAAAAAATTTATTAAGAAAAAATGTTTCTAATAACATTTTACGTTCATATAGCAGGTTTGAACGAGATATTCCGATATAAGGAAAATTTTGTTTTTTAATATTTTTTGGTAACTGATTATTTTCAAATCATTAAAAACGCTTTAAATGAGTAGAAAGGCAACAATTGCATAGCATATTTTGGTAATAATATTGGATGGTGTAGGTAATTTTGACAAATATTAAAATTATCAAGAAAAAAATGGAAGGTTCTGAATTATTTTCCAATTTCCAATAAAATAACTCATAGTTTTATGAATCTTTTTTTATTAAGCCACGTTTAATAATACAAGAATTGTTGTAATCATAATTTAAACAACTTAACAGTAAACTACTAATTAAAAACTTAATAAAAAGAAATTAATACAATTATGCTTATCTTCTTGGAAATTGGAAAATAGTCCATTTTATTTTTTTAATATTCGTCAAAAATACCCACATCATCCAATATTTTTAGAAAAACTCCTTTAAAGCGTTTTTAATGATTTCCAAATAATCAGTTACCGGGGTGTATCAAAAAATGTTAAAAAAAATTTATTTCTTATGTCGGAATATCTTGTTCAAACTCGGTATATGAACGTAAAATGACATTAGAAACATTTTTCCTTAATAAGACTTTTCCAAGTTTTAACAAGTAAGGTCATTTTTCGGCGATTTAAAAAAACAATGGCGAATTTGACAGATACCTAATGTCACCTGTCAACTTTGACATGGTGTATCTCAAGTATTTTTGGAAGCAGACGTCATTGCCCCATAAAGTTTTTTCCAAGCAGAATATTAAAAGCAATTTCCATATGGATCCAACTTTATGACAGACACTGTATATATTGATGTGGATTCTAATGTAATTTAGCTCATAGTTATAATCATATTGTTGCCTCATTTGCCTTTTTACATTATCTAAACTGGATTTTAAATTAGTAATAAATGCGTTTGGAAGTATATTTCTATCAACTTACAATTTTATTGGGCACTGATCAAAATTTCCTATCATAACAATTGTAGTAGGAGTTTGTGGACCAATAAATCGGCATATTGTGGTTCTGTCTATTAAATTCTTCCAGTCTTTTTTGCATATTTTCAAGTTCTTCTCTGTATCTTCTCAGATTGTTTCTCTAATTTCTGTATTCGTTTCGTTTATGTTTTCTGATTATTTCTCTAATTTTCTATTCATTTCTATCATGTCTACTGATTGTTCGTCGAATTCGCTATTCATCTCTTTAGATTGTCGAATTTGCTATACAGTAGTTGTATTTGTGCAAAAACTTGCGAAAATGTAGGTTCTACTATTTTGTCTTCTTCATCGATCCCCTCGATTACCGAAATTGTCAAAACTTTCTGCTCCTCGGAAACTACTAATTCTTTATCTATAGTGTTTCTCAGTCGACACCCTCTACAAAATCTTACCTTTTTCTCGATTTCTAGTTCAGCTTTGTCTTTATTACTTTTATTCCGTTTTTTCGCAATAGAATGTATATTTCTAATTGTTAACAAAATCTATTTTAAAATATTAATTCCATGACAATGTTTTCCTGAATTTTAATATATCCTTTACAGAATACTAATAGTGCTAAAATGAAAAACTGCTAAAATTCACTCACAAAGAGCTCCACGTTGGGCGCCAAATAAATATGCGTGAATCGCACTAAGAAAAATTAAATTTTTCCCACGTTAGCTAGCGACATAAATAAATACACGGTGAATCCTCTAGTTAAATAGAATAAAATTTTTATAAAATTTAATGTTAGATTTTTCAATTATCAAAGAATTGAACTTACTTTTGTAATAAACTTCAAATTCTATTTTTACTCTTAATATCTTATATGATTTTGAAAAACTTTTTAAAACAGATTTAATAAGCGTGGTTCATAAATAAATTATGTAAATCCTCATTTAACTTTAACTTTAAGTTTACGTAATAGGTTAGTCGCCGTATAAAACTAAAGAAATGACCTTAAGAGTAAAATATCCAGCGTTGCATTCCTTAAGTTGTGAGGAAACTTCGAAATTAACCGACTATAAATTTAAAGTATACTATATAAATTTAATTGTGTAAATAGCTTAATTAATTATCACTCTACAATAGTGTTCTCTTCTGCAGGTTCTAATTAAATAAAAGAAAGAAAGTACTTTCCCATCTTTTCCTTAGTTGAGTCAGTTCTTTCTTTCTTTTGATTTGTCGCAATTTTTCTTTCAGACCACTGACAGCGTAGTCAACTTTCATTCCTTTATCGCCATTGCCAGATCCGGTATATTTGCGTTTATTGCTCAAATTACATCTTCTATCACCATATACAATTTCCATATATTCACTATCTAACAACTTTTTCACAGAAAAAAATAGTAGTGATTAAATCAATCGAGCTTAATTTTCTAAATATGGGTTTGATTTTTTCTTTTTATACTCGTAGAATAAATTGTTAACGACGGTTACTTATGAGTTTTTTGATGATTTAAATAAAACACCCTATTGTGTAAGTACGAACATTTATTGAATATTGTAATATATCCAATAAATATATATCCGGTAATATGTTGATATAAAGTTAGACAAAGATAAATACATAAAAAAATCAAAGTAAATCACGCTACTACTAATAAGGTATATCTTAACGATTTTAATTCTAACATACTATAGGTGCATTTTGTGCGTGCATTTACACGGATATCGAGAAGGTCACACAAATATCAACACCTGTACTAAACTTCGCTGATAAAGCGAACGTATGTTATGTAGTTAAACTCACTTTTTAAAGCAACGGTTTTAATTTATATTGAAACTAACGTATTAAACGCTCTGCTATATTAAATAAATCATGGAAAAATATCTCGTAAAACAACCGGATGGAATGAACGAGAGAGAAAATGAAGTTTTTGTAGGTAATATGATGCGGAAGATATTTTAATAACAAACCCACAAAAACGCAAATTAAGAACTTCAGAAGAAGAGATGCAAGAGTATAAGGTTAGGATGCAGAATCTAATGACGGAAATAAAAAACGAGCTTAGCAGAAACAATGATGAAATCAGACTTATGCGAGAAGAATTTAATAAGAAGTAAGTAATGTGGACCGAAGAAAAACAAGAACTACACAAAAGAATATCAACTTTGAAAGAAAAATTAGAAAATGAAGAAAAAAGAAACAAGAAAAACAATATAGTAATAACGGGAGATGCGCTGGAATGTAAGGAGCCAACGGCTGAGGTAGAAACCTTTCTTCAGGCTCATCTAGAAATTACAATTAAAATAAAATCGGCTTTCAGAATTAGTAGAAATAATATGAAACAACGACTAGTAGTAGAGCTAGGTAGTTGGGATGATAAAAAAGCGATATATGACAATAAACACAAACTTAAAGGAAAAAACATCTACATAGAAAACCATATGACAAAAAAAGAAATAAAAGCACAAAATAAAATCAGAATGATCGTTAAAGAAGAAAAAGCAAAAGGAAAGAAAACTCGAATTTGATACAAGAAACTGCAAGTTAACGATATTTGGTACCACTGGGACGACACAAAAGAAGAATTATGCACCCAGCCTTCAAAAAACTAAGGAAACCAGTCCGAATGGTACCTAACAAGTTGCAAGCATATGCGATGTTAAAGTATATGAATGTGGTAAATGATAATAAAACCAAAAAAAGTGAAAAAATAAAAGACGAACTTTTCAATATTTTGTTTTGGAACATTAATGGGTATAACACTATTTTAAATTTGGATGAAAAAGACATTGATTTTTTGAGTATGTTTAATATTTTGTTTTTCAGAAACATAGATCTACTCTGAGAAATTTTCCTGTGAGGGCTTGTTCAATGACTATGAAGTAATTCAAAGCTTAGCGAGGAAGGACACTAAAGTAGGAAGAGCAAGTGGAGGGTTGCTAATAATGGCTAAGAAGGCTGTAAAATTAATTCAATTGATAGATAAATCCGAATTTTGGATTATTATAAAATGCAGCTACTTAACAACCACATTTATTTTAGATCTATTCTATTTATCGCCTTCAGCAAGTGATAATGATTGCATTGAACTTCTAGACTCTCTTATTAAATACTAATTGGATTCGGATATTCCTGTTGTATTAGGTGGCGATTTTAATGGTAGGATTGGTGTTTTGAACCAGGGAGAGTCGAATATTATGGAAGATTCCACCTTTTACACGATGCGCAACTTTTATGATCTGCTGTGTAATAATAGGGGTAAGATGTTGGTCAATTGCCTAGAATCAAATAACTATATAGTTTTAAATGGCAGATCAAGGGGCGACCCTTTGGGTGAATACACTTTTGTCAATAAAAAGGGTAAAAGTGTTGTTGATTATATTTGGTTAAGCTGCCAAGGTATCAGTAGTTTCGTCAATCTCTCAGTAATTCACGAATTAACTACCTCGGATCATTTTCCAATCGCGATATCATATTCATCTCAAAGTATCTTATAAAAACCGAAAAGCATTTCAACAATTTATAAAATCCAGTTCGTTTGGAATGAAAATTTCAGAAATCTTTATACACATTATCTATTAAGAAGTAACAATAACTTAAATTTAGATGACCCTACTAGCATGTACAAAACATTAAAATGTACAATAGAAAGTGCAGCAGCGGATTCGAAAATGATCCAAGTAAAAAAGAGTCCACGAATGAAAACGAGAAATTTTCGAAACCCCTGGTTCGATAAAACTTCTCATAACGCAAAACAAAATGTGAGAAATACTTTTAAACTATGTAAAGAAAACGGATTTTCTGACGAACATCTAGCATTATACAACCAATCCAAAAGTGCTTACAAGTCACTAGGTAAGTCACGAAAAAATACATATTTTGAATTGGTTAAAACTGCTTTAGCTAATACAAAAAACGCAACTGAATTTTGGAATATTATAAAACGTCACAAAGCGACCTTGACCTCAACTAATGATATAGGTAGATACTATCACTTGGGAAATCTACTTGGTAAACTTTTACTTGAGTAACTAATCCAACTTAACCAGTTTTTATGATAGCTCTCATCCGTATTTAGACAATGCTATCTCACTATACGAATTAAATATAAATTTAAAGAAACTCAAAAATAACAAGGCTCCAGTCACTGACTCAATCTCTAATGAGTTTTATAAATTTTTACCATTGCCCTACAAAAAGTTCTTGTTAGACATATTAAATAACTTCTTAAGTACCTACAGAAAAGGTATCTGCAGAATGGTGTCGCACTAAGCTATTTATGATACATAAAAAAGGCAGTATTGATAACCGAGACAATTATCGAAGAATAGCTTTGTGCAACACTATTTTAAAACTTCTTACTCGAATTATAACAGAAAGGTTATTAACTTGGGCAGACAGAAATAATATGATCCCAGAGTCACAGGCCGGTTTTAGAAAGCGAAGAAGTTGCACAGACATCTTTATTCTTAATGCAATAATACAGATTAATCTGCGACTACCGAAAAGGAAGTTGTTTGCCTGTTTCATTGATTTCAAATCAGCCTTTGACTCTGTTAATCACCTGCAACTTTTTTATAAACTCTACCAATTGGGAATTAGTGGGAAACTAATAAGAACGATTCAAAATATGTACAGCCAATCGACAGTTTATGTGGAGGTTAATAACCAAACTATGAACGATATTAAGGTAACAAAAGCAGTTTTGCAAGGAGATAGTTTGAGCCCTCTTTTGTTCTCCCTATTTATTAGTGATTTAGAAACTTATTTAAGAAATAAAGGACTAAATGGTGTTGACATTGATGGCTCAAACGATTGCCTACTATTAATGTATGCGGCAGTGGCGTGCGGTGAGAATTTAGGCTAGGGAAGCAACCACGATTTTAATTTTAATACACTTAGGTATAGGCGTGGATTCACGAGGGGGGGAGGAATAATTCCCTCCCACCCATTTAGAAATAAGTATACATAGAATAGAAACAAATAATGTTTGTTTAATTATTATTTATTAAAACAATTATTTTTCCAAAAATTTTCCCCTCAAAATAATTCTCTGAATCCGCCCCTGCTAGGTACAACAAAAAAACAGTGTTATAATTATTAAGCTTAGAAGTTTTTCAAAGAACTTTTACACTTTATACTTATGGAATTTGTTGACTATTATTCTTTATTTAAAAAAAATACTACTATGTATTTATACTGCAATTCGATTTTCCGGTCTTTCTTAGCAAAATACCGATGCAGGTTTTAATCTTTGTTGTTAAATTTGAAAGTTCTGGTTTTGATCTGCCTTTCTTAATAATTTGTAATTTCTCTCAAAAACTGTATGCAGAAAATTCTTTATTAATAATTTACAAACTGAACAAAAAAATCGTCCCGATTCGGATGTATCGGAAGTACTCGAACCTTCCACCGAATCAGCTGAATTTGCAGTCGTGGCCATAATGTAATTTTCAATTTGCATACAGAGCGAACTAAATAGAATTATTTGTCTTTAAAAAATCCAACTTATATAAATTGAAATAATAAACTGTGGCAAAATACAGTCTCATTCGCAGATTTACATTACTTAAGTAACATTAAATCTAACAAACACTAAATTGAATAAATAACCAAATTATAATAAATAAACATTTGGGCAAGAAGCACTCTAAAAATAACGGCCAAACAATGCTAACAGTCGTCTGCATCCTATATCACCACACCCGCTGATCCACGCCAAGGCTAGGAGAAGAGCAGTTATAAGCAACGAAATCAGTGCTTATATGCAGTGTATGTAACATATTTGAATCGGTATTACCTTTCCGTGCAAGTTTAATGAGCCTAATTTGAAGTAGTACTCTAAATAATTATACTTTTTGCTGTACGGAATTGATATTGAGCTTTAAGTTGATTAAATATTACAAATTTAAATAAACGATAACCATAATTTTATTAAAATATTTTTATTAGCATTGGTTTTTATTTTTAGTAAATTCTCAAGGGAAGCATTGCTTCCATGGACCGCACGCCACTGGTATGCGGATGATATTATAATTGTTTCAGACTCCGAAATTGATCTACAAATTAAAATGAATGCCTTGCAGTTATATTGTCAACAATATAAATTGACTGTCAATTGCAATAAGACAAAAGTGGTTATTTTTAGTAAGCACCCCCGTCGAAACCCTTACAAATTTCAGTATGCAGATACCCACATTCAAACGACAAACTTATACGTCTACCTTGGGGTTCCCTTTACTAGTTCAGGTTTATTTAATTCGGCTCAACAGCATTTTATTCAAAAAGGAAATAGAGCTATAGGAACCACCATAAACATATTACGTAAATGTAAATCAGATTCATGGGAAACTAAAATGAAATTATACCAAAGCACCATTATTGCTACTCTGTTATATTCAGCAGAAGTTTGGGGGTTAAGATACTGCGATGTTATAGAAAAAGCGCAACTGCGCTATATCAAATCGCTACTACTACTACCCTGGTGTACACCCAACTATTTAGTGAGAGTTGAAGCTGGTGTGAGTAAATTAGAGAAGCAAGTTTTAATGAAAGCAATTAATTGGTGGTGTAAGATCTTAAGAATGCCATCACACAGACTGCCAAAAATCTGTTTTGAAAAATTAAAAGCTTTAGATGCGAGTAACCTCAAAAACGAACGATATAATTGGGTAACACAATTAAAGACTCTACTTATTAAAAATAAATTATATGATATGCTATGGAATAAAGGGTTTTTATTCATTGAACAGAATCTAGAAGTTATAATGCTCATATATGACAAATTAAATTTAAATAATGATCTAGAGGCAATTTAATTATCATCGTATAACACTAGGTACAGAAATGTATGTTACAGAAGTGGCATTACCCCAAATTATTTGAATTTTAAAGTCAGTATAAATCAAGTTCGAATTTTGAGTCAGATTAGACTTAGTAGTGACAAAATCTTAAAACTCTATTTAAATGGAAATAGACTAGATATTGATACGTCACAAACTTGCACTATCTGCAACTCAGGAGAACCCGAAGACCTATACCACTTGTTCTGTCGTTGTCCGATCTACAAACCACTTGGAGATTTTTGGTTAAGAAGTTTTTTATATAGCGCCAATCAGGAAAATTTCTATATACTATTATTTAAAGATGCATCAATAAATAAGCTAAATGCGATTTATAATTATGTTCTCCGGTTTGTTAAACTTAGAAATTTTATGTTAAATATTAGTTAATTGTTCTGGAATTGTATGCATTGTAGTATATATTTTATTTTTTATTTTTGCAATACTTGTATACCCTCCTTGTTTCATGATCAATGTATCGAAAGAACAATAAATTTATTATTATTATTATTATTTATTGGATATTGTTACGTATCGGGTGGAGCTCAGGCAATTGAAGGAAAAAGAGGAAAAATGCTTACATAGCTTGGCTAAGTTAAAGGAGAGGTTGATACGTGAACTATAGATCGGTGCGATGGAAATTTAAGGTTGATTAAATTAAATAAATCACAAGACATGATGATAGATAGTAGGTTTTATATTAAAAAGTAATAAAGAAGCAATGATTAAAATAAAGAGTAATAGACTTACATATTAGAGGTTCTAAATGAACTATTCGCAGATACCTCATTCAATGATGTTTGACTGTAGTGAAGTTGACAAGGAGAACGGACTGCTAAGTAACAACAACGACAACGACCAAGTTTCACGGAGCGCCCCTGTTTTTATAGGTTTCTCCCCAGTAGGAGTCTTATTACTTGTTACCAAGTGCATTTAAGGAAATTACCGTCACGTAGTCACGAGCTGCATATTGCATCAAACAAAATATATATAAATAAAACTTTTATAGTTTGATTGACTTTACCAGACTAAACCTAACAGCTTGTCTGTCTGTGCAAAAGTAACCCTACAATAATGCTCCTTCCGTTATATACAAATAACATATTTACATCATAATCTTATAGAATATTGAAACGAACGCTTTTCTGTACGATAAAATAAACAAAGCTTAAACTTTCAAACGAAAAGTTCACATTACTTAAACTAGTTTAGAACACAAAATACGATACTTACTGTATATAAAATGCTCAAAGTTGCCGGCTTGAGATTTAGCTCTTTCTTACAAATTTGAATTTCAGGTCGTAGGTATTGGTTCTGCAGTTGTCTAATTATTAAGGGATGGATAAAGGTTTCAAAACACAATAACATACACTAGAAGGGCGCCATCTGATTATGAAGCTTAATAACAATAATTAAATAGATCAAATAGATCAAATAAATCTAATAAATCTGTCTGAAACCACTAATCAGAAAATGAAATCAGACCGATATAAATTTAGTGCAAAATATTAGTTAATTTCAACAAAGTCAAAAATTTAGTTTAATGATGATATGAATAAAAACTTTCATAATTATATGGTTCAGTCTTACTGGTTTTAATTAACTTTAAAATCATATTTATTTTAGAAAACACAAAGAAAAAAAAATATTAAAAAAACTACAAATTTTGAACTCAAAAGTTCATGTAATAATTCCCTACCTAAGAGCTCTTAACTATTAAACTTTGATAATGAATAAAAATTGTGTACAAATTACGTATAAATAAAAAAACAGACTATAGAAATTTTACAAAGTTCCAAAGAAATTCACATAAATTTTTAACATTCAAAAAAAGAAATTCATAATTCACAGTATCTGTAATTCGCAAACCAAATTAACGCTAAATTGCGTAAAAATGACTTCTGCACACACACACACACGCGCGCGCGCGCGCGCGCACACACACACACACACACACACCAAAACAATCGCTGCTGGACGAATGGAAACTGGAATGTTCGTAGATTTCTGCTTTCACATCATACAAATATGCAATGAATTAACCCTCGCAATGCCTGTATGAGGTGAACTATTATTCACAAATTCACCCGAAATAAAGTAACTAAATGCAACCGTAAAACTTCTATAAGATTTGGTTATTTAATTAATTTTAAGAACCATCGACAAATGTTCGTTATTTTTCATAAAACAACCCATTTATTATTTAAATCCGAACTGAATTTATAAAGCACATAACTCGGATTTCATTATTGATCCGAGATTTCGATCACTGAAGATAAAGTCTGTAGTTATTAATTTTTATCGGTATTTCAGTACTATTTTTATCGATATACGATGCGATATTTATTTCCATCTGTAAACTGTATTATAGCTATTACACTTTATCATAGGAAAACTAAATTTCTCATTCTTTAAGAACACAAACATCCGGAAAAATATTTAACTGTATAACGGTACTTTTATTAATCGCAAATTCTTAATTAACGTCCGGAAACTAATTACACAACGGTACTGTTTGTTTAACTGCAAATTTTCAATTAACTAGGTACAGGCATCCGATATCTGTCCGTTAATGAACGGTAAGAAAATCTCTATCAGCTATCTGTCTCGAAACTAAAAACTGAAGTGAGACTCTCTTTTTAAAAACCCAAGGTTATTTTATTATATACGGAATATTTTGGTGGGTGCAGTTCTGCATACACCAATCAAAGAATCGCGTGGTTTGGCCTCAACGAATCAGGACTATACAGTCCACGTGTGGTTAATATGGGAAGTTTTCTTAATTCCAATACTAGATTTTGACCCTAAATGGCTAGAAATTACGCAGTTTTGTTTTCACGAAGGAGAAAATAGACACACATGTTATTTTAAAGCAAGTCTTGCAGACATATAATGTTTTTAGGCGCAGATGTAAATAACCGAAAGGGATTTTCACCACGTAGCAAGCATCATTTATTAGATAAAGGAGGTTTTTTATAATACTTTCACGGAACGCAGAACTGCAATATAGTCGAGGACTGTATAAATTTTGCTGTGTTTATAAGCTTTCAAGGTTTTAACAACGAAGCCATTTTAACTAGCGCACACGTGAGTAAATAAGACGCAGAAAGAAATAATTTATTACCCAAATGTCCTTACAATTCTATGAGAATTTGAAACGCAATCTTTTAAAATAATTTTTATAGGTTTATTTGTACCAAATACTAACATGAATTTAAGTTATAAGAAGAACGTAAATTGCAGGACCGGAATTCAGATTATTTTTAGTAAAAATGTACACAAAACTACATTTATTCAAGACTGATAAAAAATACCGTTACAATATTTATATCACCATTATAGAATATCGTAATTCAAATAGGACTATACACTTATTTACAACACTTAATACTGATTATAACATAGTTTTTGATAGTTCACATATATCTCTTACATATAAAAGTATTTATAACATTATGTAACAATAATGATTTTTAAATTAACAAAAACGTTTAGAGTATCTCTCATTGCCCATCGACATTATTCATTAATCACAACTAAAATAAAATGGATTATTTAACCTTTGCAAAACCTTTGTGCAATAGATGGGACACAAATTGAATTATATTAGGTTGATTTTTAACAAGAGAAGCTGTTTATTTATTTCAAAGGTAACATTTTTAATATAACGATTTTGAAGTTTATATTAATTCCAAAATTTTTAGATTAGAATTTACAGCAGTATATATACTTACTATGAAACAGTTACATTAGCAAAACAAACATTCAATGTATGTATTATGTATAACATGAAAATTTGTTATTGTAAGAGAAATACGAACTAAATAAGGCCCAAACGAAATGGACATCAAAGAGATCTAGTTGTACACAGATTATTTGATAATACAAAATCTGTTGTTTTATGTTATTTTTTAAATTAAATGCGCTACATGAGCACGATTTACATAAAATAAATAAAAACGATTTTACGCGTAGACTTTTTGAAAATAAATAGGAAATAATAGCAGAACTATTGAAACCATAAAACGCATTCAGTTTTCTTATTGCCATATATTTCAAATATAACACCTCAATTGGGACTTTATCTTTGAGAAATAGTGGATGCATAACCAATAACTGAGTGGTGTTAAAAAGGGAAAATGTAAATCTTAGGGAAAATTATTGGAATGGATTTCTGAAATATTTCTATTAGAATTTTCTCAAGTTAAATTAAATTATATGTATGCTAACTATTGTATCTTATTCTTTTATTGGCTTTTTTAACAGTTAGTTATACTTTAGAGAAATACGTAGAACAAATTAACGTTAAAATCTAATAAAACAAAAGCATAGATTATTATAATTTTTTATTATTCTACTTTTAGAGGTTATGGATAAATTCAGTATGATACAAAACAAAACGTGAATATACTTAGAATGTCACAAAAGCTGTGATAGCTTCAACAATCTGGCTGAATTTGCAGTTTTTAGGTGAAAACATTTGAAGCAAGTTAAATTCTGGAAGTACACTTACGACTCTATGCACAGGGGCCCCATCATTTTGAAAGTATTATAGCTCCTAAAGTGCAAAATTTTTGGCTTTATCGTTTAGCCTTAATTAGGGCATGTTTTTAAACAATTTGTGAAAAACAGAATAATAGTAAATTTTTATTGCAATGTAGTTCAACAATTCTTTTAATGATTAAAGACGCGACAAGTTTTTTTACCACTAATGAACTGTCATGTTTATGTATGAAAGACGACAAAACGTTATATTCCCAGCGCCTTGTTAACACTTTTTCTGCATGTATGTACACACATTTTACTGTACCTGTCGTTTGCACGACATGGCCGTTAGGAAAAAACATCAATAAAATTAATAATTCAAAACGCTCTACTTCCTGATCATGGCGAAATTGCTCAAACATTGTAAACAGATTGCATAACTATATAGTAAATATGTAATATAGATGTATATTTTTTATGTCGTTTTAGAACATGCAAATATTAATTAAACCACTCTCTATTTGAACCGTTTCATGCTTTGTGCGTATTTATTACTGAATTATACTCTAAAACCATTTTAATTCTTAGTTTTATTTAGTTTTAAAACTTATTTTTAATTAGAATAAGTAATCTCGAAGACCTTTCGACATAAACTTTCGACGAAAGACAGACTGTTTCGAGTTTATTGACTCTCTTCAGCCGGAGCTAATCACCTGTGAATTGTACACCATCCAGGCTTTATATAGGAACCTTGAATAACATTAATATTATTAGATATTATACGTGACATCTATGGAGGGCCAACCACACTAAGCGGTAAAATAGCTAGCCTCATTGCTAATAATAATAATAATACTTCTAAAAGTACTTCTGCAGTTAAGGGATTATACGTATGTGTAATTAGGAGACACCGTTAAATATAGTGTAGTGGAGAGATACATAGTATAAATTTAAGCTATACAGTTATTATAATTTTCTATTTAGTTGTAAAACGGAACTAACAATACGTAAAATGATTAAGAATAGAAGTATTATGACTGGAAACCTTTTGAAAGAACGCACTTACTTAATTTAATTATATTTTATACAAATTGAAATTCCCCCAAATGGTAAAACTTTAAACAATGATCGGTTTTTTAATCTTCTAATTTTATGAAGTAATTATATTTACTCTAAGGGAGTTGTTGGGTCTTACTGACTAGACAGTGTTTAAGAAAAGCAATACTAATGCGATTTTACTCAAATTTCGTTATAACCGATCTACTTTTCTAAATTATACGTAACATAGATATTTCTCACATTCCTGACCGACTTTTGTGAAATTTTTCTAAACTACCCTTTTTATTTTTTATAACTTAACTGCTTGGAATTTATTTTAATACAGCAAACCTCACTTGTTAGTATCCCTGCTAAAGGAATATATCGGCTAAAAGAATAAACTTTGTTTTTCTTTAATCATCAACAAAATCCGGTTATAAGAATATCGTATAGAAGAATATATCGTCTAAAGGAGTAAAATATGAAGGTCTTAATAGGATTTTAGTCGCATAAAGGGATTTCAAGTGTCTATTCCTAAACCAACCAGCATATACGGAAATATATATGAATACAACCCATTTCGAAACTAATTAACTTACCAAAGAAATATATAATCCCTTTTAGATTTTAAAATTTTAAAGGGTGGGATTAGAAGATAAAAGTTGTATACGTGTGTAACAGACAGTTTTTCTATCTATTTTTTTTAATGTTCAGAGCACCTTATATATTGATAAAAATGCTATTGAGTGCTTACAACGCCATCTAGGTTTAGTATTATTGACTAGACAGTGTTTAAGAAAAGCAATACTAATGCGATTTTACTCAAATTTCGTTATAACCGATCTACTTTTCTAAATTATACGTAACATAGATATTTCTCACATTCAAAAAATTATCGACCTTTTCTTTGTGATAACTTAATTCTTATTGTATTTTTCTCTTCTGTTAATTGAATTTAACATTTTATTGTTAATTATCGATTTTTTCCAAATCACTTTAAAAAATTAGGTAAAAATTGGCTTTTTTAGAAGAGTTTCTTTTAATTTGTCTCAGTGGTAAAAATTCTTAATTTACAACACCATTATACGTCCTCATTTTAACTACTGTACTTCTCTGTTAGCATGCCCTAAAGAGCAAATAAACAGGTTGCAAAATAAATGTTTGAGAATATTGTTAAATTGCAGTATTTATACACCAATTCGTCTAATGCATGAGGAAATGAATATGATGTCAGTTGAACATAATATTGAAATGGCAAATTTAATTATCATATACAGGATGATCCATCAGCAAGCTCCTACATATCTAAACACGTTTCTGTTAAAACGGTCTGATTTTCATTCACTCTCAATAAGATCCATGAATAATTTTAATATCGATTTCACTTCAAAGTCTTTTTTAATGTACTCATTATGAAATGAAAGATTACGTATTTTTAATGATTTACCAACTGATATAAAACATGCTCAAACATTGGGTTTGTTTATTGTAAAAGTTAAGAAGTTGATTGCAAGTAAAAATCTAGTTTAAGTTTCTAGACTGTAATATAAGAATATTGTATATTATTACTTATGCTAAAATAAAGAAATTACTTACTTTGGTTGTCCGTTTTCTTAAAATTAATAATATTTTTAGGATATTATCTAGGTTTCGCAATTCTTTACAAAATATCGATTTTTCAATAATTCCTATTTGGGCATAAATGTTTTCTGGCATTCTAATTCGTTAACTAGCAATAACATAATAGACGCTTCTTGTAGTGGGAAACAATTCCCCACTGCGACCCGTTGGTATTCTATAACACGGTCAGTCTTGTAAAATTCCCTTGACAATGCAAGACGTTAGCAGTTAGTTTTGTGGTTGATTAAACATTTGGTTTTAATAGTGAAATTCCCTTTTGACGGGCCAATTATAGTTTGATTAGTGCGTATAATGGTTTTGTGATATTTTGAAACTATCAACTCTATTGTTTGGAATTTATCCAATAACGAAATTAAATATTTCTTTTTGCTGCGAAACCATGCTTTGCCTCCATCCTGAAAATCCCTAGGAATTCAGAAGGGTATCATCTTTTTATTTAATTAAAGTTTCTTCTTCTTTGATTGATGCAATCAATACACTTCTTTCTACAAAATCAATAGTTATTTATAGGGATATTGGTCCAGACTTAAATCAAGTTGGCGTTTTAAAAAATCGACAGATTTAAAATCGCTACAGATTTTAAAACCTAGTTCGCTGTTTGACCTCCATAGTTGAAACTGCGAGTTTTTCCCCTTCGTTGCTATTAAATCTTAAAGAAGATCCGTTAAATGTATTGATTCGGAAATTCGAAAGCTGCATTTGGATGTGAGGCCTTAATATTGGTCTTGTAAGCTGCAGTATAGTGAATCTCCATCAGTGAATAACCGGAAGCTTTCTCCAAAAAGTCCTTAGTAACCTGGTGATCATCTTCAATGAGACATTTGAAGTAACGTTTGAAAACCAAATTAAGTTTATAGAAATAACCAGGTGGGTTCTTTACCTACTATTTTTTATGTGAAAGCGTTAATTAGTTCATGTTATTAGAATTTAAGAGTGGATTGTTATAATCATGTAATAGAAATTGCAATTTAAAGAAAACTTAATAACCTCCTAAAGGAATTAATTATTTATAAAATTATATAGTAAGTGCATTGCCTTGAAATATTTTTACGAAAAGAACGTTAATAGTTGAAGTTTCCTGGCCTATAAATATTTTTCCTTGCTAAGCTTTAAAAATATTATAATTTTTAACCCCTTTATTGCATGACATATTGCTACACTACAGCCGAAAGTTTGTTAACGGAAACTTTATATCTCGCAACAAATTTCACCAATGTCTGCATATTTGCAGTTTATATTAGAGCTTTAACAGCTTTAGAAAGTTTGAAAACTCTATTATAATCGAGTTCTCGGTTTATAACTGTATGTATAAATGCAGTGATCCCATTTTACATAGTTAAAGTTTGTATGGAATTTTATTAGGTAATACAAACTTATATTTTAATGTCAGTAGCAGCAGCGGTAGGTATATATTACTTGTATTTGCTTTCACAGTCAACAAAATATTTTTATCTTTACAACCACACAAACAACATTCGCATCTATCATTCCAAATGGAAATACAAAGTTATTACAGTTTCTAGATGAGTTTTCGACCTCAATTCCCTAAACACCTTGTCCTCTTCCCTTGTTATCTTTTACCCAATTATAGAATTTAAGAACTCGGGGGAACATTTCGTGTGTACACGAAACTTTTAACACAAAACATTCGTTTCGAACGAAAAGTTGTGACATTATTCGAAGTAGATACACAATTATTTACATATCATAAATCTGAGTTTGAGTTTAGAGTTTTAATTAAATTAATTTATAATTATTAAAAAATAAAAACTTTAGAATGTTATCTAGTGAGTAATATGCTTTTGTTGGTACTAATTTGAATAAAATTGATTTTGAGACAGAATATCATTGAGGTTCACCCTCCAACGAAGTTGCTATAGCAACGTCTTGGGACTAACTTAACAAAATTCTGAGAATATAATCATGTTATCAGATACTAGATCTGCGGTTTTCCTCGGAGGTATCCGAAATTATTGCTGTAACTTGTATAATATGTAGTAAATGTATGTACTGCCCTGGAATCTAAAACTTGAAATACATTAAACCGGATGCAGATCGATCGAAATTAAAATTCTTGGAGGATTGTTAAAATCTCTCTTTCCCATCTCCTCGTGCATGATTTAATTTAGAATTCCAAAATATATCGAGTTTCGCGAAAGACTGGGAATGGGTTTTCAATTAAGGATCTGAAAAGTAAGATCTCCGGAGTCATAAACGAACCGGAATGGCAGTTTCGGTCGATTGGGGCCTGAGCGTTCGAAGTCCACAATCGAAAATAATACTACCGGAACTTTGGAATACCTCTAATGACTTCCCTTAAATTGAAGTGCGGTTCTATATTGTCTCGCTTCTTTTTCCTTCTGTTGTATGTTGCTGCTGGTACACTTTTTTGTAACAGCAAATGGCGAACAACTAGCGAAAAAATAAAACAAAATGTAGTGTGATTTAGTTATTCCCAGTTGCGTTGTTTTTACTTTTATTCCTTTTTTAAGGCTTTGGATGTTTGTTAAAATAAAGGCAATTTTTCTTCTGGCATGTAGTTAAACAAACACTTTTTCTTTTTTGTTGGTATTTTTATGGTTTTATTTGAATTTATTGCTTTGTTTATAAAAAGGTATGATGGAGCTAAGTGTATTTTATGAGAAATACAAATTTAACGAAATAAATAAAAAGTAAATGGAGTGTAAATAGAATTTCTGTGTCCCTGATATTAAATAAATCCAAATCAGGAATAAAATTGGAAAAGCTACCTATCAAACTAAATAATGGCTAGGTATGTTATTTTCTTTAACTAATTGAAATATGAATGGTACTCGTAAGGCTAGAAGATGTCTAAGGACCAAATGAGACTTTGAGTCTATCAAACCAGCCTGGTTGAGAGTTTTTTGACAAGAACTATATACTTGTTACATATTTTAACATAAAGGTTAATTAATGTTTTACATTAAATCATATTCTGAATGCAAATCCATATAGGAAAATTATCACTCCCAACTGGGAATCCAACCCAGAACCTTCCGCTTTCTGGGCGGGTACTCTATCAATTGAGATACCTAACCAGACTAACAACGGTTCCATACGAAGTAGATAATTGTAAACATACGATGTGCACTGGAGATATATGCGTTATTCAGTGCATGGATCGGCAACTCCCTGACGACACATCAACTATCAACGCTAATATAGATTTATATAGCTATATTGCTATTATTTACAGCTTAACAAGTGCTGATAAACTAAACAATTAGTCAGTGGAAGAATTAGCGTTCAATATAAAATATTCTCACAATATATTTTTGAAATAAAGATAAAGAAAAGAAACTCCACATAAAATGCAACACAAACACATGTTTATTTTACATAAAGATAAATTATAAAGACAACTATGAATTATACACCAAAAGTTACAAAATTAATAAAACTTTGTTTCAGTTAAATATTAAAATAAATGAGGAGAAAACAAATATAAAAAAAGAGACACAAACGAAGAGTAACTGTTTGAAACTTTACCTTTTGTTTAAAGGCGGCGAAATATTTCATCATAATGACCTTCTCCATAAAAACTTTCAAGTGCAGATTTTTAACCCCGACACTGCAAAATGCGGTAAAAGGGGGAATGGATTACGTATGTATGTATGTACAACCAAATAGTGTAAGCTTCAATAACTCGAAGATATTGAAATCGCTCACACTTAGTATAGTAACGACGCACAGTGCGTTGTCCTGTGGACAAAATTCGAAAATCAAATCATCGAATTAGATCTAAATAATCATTTAGAAGTCATTAGGAGACTTTAAATATCCCGATAATTTCTATAAATAATTTTCTTATTATGTCCTAACTATACTAAAAGCTATTCAAAACATTGATATACATAAAATGTATTATGTGTAATATTCTACAGTGCAGTTGTTAGTTGCACATATCGGTCGATAGTGATAAAACTAATCTTGATTGCAATTTTATTTTTTGTGAAAAATATTGTTAAAGGTACATTCTGCCGACAGTAATAATTTTAGTCTAGTTTTATTTATTTTTAATTAAGATATCCACATTTAAAATGTCCCACACAATTTTTCAAATACAAGAATGTCTCGTCAACTTGCGCAAAAGATATCTCAAAAAAGGTAAAACCGTATATGAGATTTTTGTTGTAAATACTAAATTGACTATTATTCTATCCAAATTGCTAATTTATAACTGCAAATATTTGCAATTCTGATCTTCATAGAATGTTTCAGGCATTCCATCAAAACTGAATAACAATGACCTTTTCGAAGAGTGGAGCTTTAGCGAACACTTCAACAAAGTATCAAATATTATTACTTACATTCTTGATTCTTTTGGTGTAGAAAATTGCTCGAAAAGTCTTAATAAAAGGCATGTAAATAGGGATTCGGCAGCGGTTCAGGGTATAAAATTTTTAAACAAAAATTTTCTGATACCAAAAATACTGATACTTTTTTTGTAATAGCTTTTGTACCTCTGAAGTTGGTTGATAATACTTCTGGAAAAGATATGAGTATTCATAATTGCCCAGAATCAACAATTTTTCGGAGAAGTAATCGCTTCTCCCTCGGAAGGCAATGGTAAACCACCGAGGTCTATTTTGTCCAGGAAACTTTCTAAAATTAATAAAAAATCCAAGTTATATGTAGTTATGGTGATTCGGAGTCCATTTTAAAGTGTAGGTCTCGTATCCTTGTAATCATTGGACACGCACAATACAAGTGTAGGAGGGAAACGCTAACGGTCTACAACAGAAGGTGCGCGGCACTCGCAAAAAAAGAACTAGTGACTGTACAACAGACTCTAAATTAAATGTTTTAGTTTTGCGTATAATTTTATGATTTAACATCAAGTTGTAGTTAATTTATTACATCATGAGTTTTTTGTTACCATTTAGTTTGATTTAAATTTATTTATCTCATTTTACAGGAATATTTACAGAAAAGAATCTTACTCTATAAATTATACAGCATCTAAGTATAATCTACCAATTAATGTGAGAAATTGCACAGAGTTTGTACAAAAACACACACTTTTTATTTTTGACCAGACTTTCCATTTAAACAACGCACTGTGCGACGTTGCAAAAGTTACTTTCTTCCAAAACTTGAACTGTTCTTTGCCTGTTTCTATACCGTTATTGTTTATAAAAAACCAACCAGACTAGACGTACTAAGCCAGGAAGTTTATTTATTTATTTCTACTACTTTTACTAAACTATAATTTTATAGTTAAGTTTTTTGTTATGGCATTTTATTCTATATAATTAGAATAATGTGGATAATTTCAAATTTTTCCTTACTTAGATTTAAGATTTTTTAAGTTGTACTTTTATTTACAATCTCACTTGGCACATACAAAATGCATTTTATCGCAGTTTACGATATTGGCTATAAAAATGTAATAGCCTTAAAAATAACATTTTAAGCTGAAAGTTGTCTTTGTAAAACATCAAATACAGAAGAGATATTCGTCTTTTTATCATTGATTTATCGTGACATAAGTAATTGAACAAATCTTTTTCTATGTTCAATCTATGCTAAGGGATATTGTTTTGTGGATGCTGGATTGGGGGAAATAGTTTTAACTTGGGCAGAGTAACGTGACAAGTTAGAGAAAATCTTTCGTAGGGTACAGTACATACCAATCTACCTTAAAAGATGCAATTCAAATTTGTAATTCCAGTCTGTTGTAGTAATTAGTCATCCTAGTCTTTCAAACCATCTAAATCAACTTTGTAGGAATAGTTAAACATTTAAATTTGAAGGGTTGTTAAGTTAAAACAAATTCGAATTAAATCAGGATACCGCTGAGATCTACCGTAACGTTTGGATATATACACTGTAGTGCGCTTTGATATTTTTAATTTTCTCCTGCTGCGATTGTTTAAAATGTGTTTGAATTTTAAAATAAATGTTAAAAATTAAATAAATTTTTGCGTACTGCTTGAAGGTTATTAATCTAATTTAGTTGTGACTTTTAAAGCATTTTTAAGTTTAAATAGTAGTTGAATTTGAACAACTTCAAGGGAGCGGCGACTTTTGAAATCTTTCTGGCGTTTCTCGTAAAGTCTTGAGGTCTTCTAGCCTTGCACCTCATTTAAATCGATTTTGTGGGAATAGTTAAGCGTTTAAATTAAATCTCAAAATAATTTTTAAAAGTTAAACAAATTCTTGTGTACTGCTTAAGGGTTATTAATTTAATTCAGTTGTAACTCTTTTCTTAAGTTTCTAGTGAAGCATTTTTAGTTTAAATAGTGGTTGAATTTGAACAACTTCATGTTTAATAGTCTCAGTGACTTTCCTGGTTAAGGAAAATCTGGAAAAAGCATTTAACCCATCATTTATCTTGTTTTGGGTAACTTACAAAATCTCGACAACGGTTAATATGAAAAAAATCTAATTAGCCCGAGGAATGTTCGATTTCGTTAGCTCCGAGCGCAACTTACAAGCTTTTTAGTTGAAGGGACGAGGTTTTTGTTTAAACTTTTCAACATAAACAAAGATTTACATATCAGCTAAGTTTCAACCTAATATAGAAGCAGTTCAGTGTTTACTATTGATTTTGTTTTGTGACAAAGTAACGAATTTTTATTATAAAGTTTTTCATGGTTGAAGTCTTTGCAAATGTAACAAAATAGTTTGTAAGGTTGCTTACCTGTATAGCATTTCGGTAAAGTTAAATAAAGTCAAGGATAATGTCAACTATTATTACTTTTATTGAGACAATTTGTAAATATTGTTAATTCTATGGAATTTGTAACCTTCAAAAACCCTATAAACGAAATGATGCCCCGCGATTGGGCGCCAATTGTAACTGACCAAAAATCAAGGCCCACGTTGGACCGTCAATTGTAATCCTCAAAGTCCACAAACAAAATAATAATTATAAAATTATCATACTCACATTAACAAACATGCTCTAGATTACCACGGCTTGAGATTTAGCTCTGTCTTACAAATTTTTTTATTTCAGGTTGCAGGTATTGGTTCTGCAGTTATCTTATTTATGAAAAGGAGTAGATAAGGGTTTCAAAACTCAAATAAATACTCTAAAAGGACGCCATCTGATTATGAAATTTAATGACATTAATTAAGCCAGAAAAGATATTGAATTCACTAATCAGAAAATGAATTCAATATACCAGGTTTTGAACAAAAATTTTGTTTATATTTATAAATTTTAAAATAAAAAATGAATAAAACATTCATAATTATATGGTTCCATTTAGCTTACTTGGTATAAACTGAAAAACATATTTATTGAATAGTAAAAAGATAAAAAATCATATACATATAGAATAAAAAAACATTGACAACATAAATTTTTTAAGCTTAAATTAGTCATTCAGTAATTAATTTTCAAGTTACTCAGGAATTATTGAACACAGAATGATTCAAAATTTAGTTAAAATTTATTCAACATAAAATTATTTAAATTTTATTGAACATAAATTATTCAAAAATTTATTAAGATCAAGATTTATTAAACGTAAAATCATTTGAAATTTAACGAACATATGTTTGTTAAAATATTACGGAAATGAATTTAATTAGATATTACTGAAGTTAGAATATTTGAATTTCACTGAAAGTAACAGACTAAAATTGAATCCTATTAGAGAGCTCTCTTTTTATAGAAAACTGTAAAAATTCAATTATCCAAATAATCCATAAACACAAAAAACTACAAAAATAGATATTTCTTAAAGTACAATACCTTAAATCTTATAAATCGAATTCCAATTAAACCATTGTTTACTTGCATCGCAAAAAACATTACTTTTGACTGCTAGAAACTGGAAACTTAATGGTTATGAATTGTTATTTGAAAGTAGCAGGTCCAAGGAAATATTTTTTTTCAGATTCAGTTCAATCACACAAAACGTTGAAATAATCCATATGCTCTAACCAACAATCTTTATTAAACACAGTTTAAACAATCCTGTTTCTGTTATTGTTTTTATTTATAATTTGCACACGAGAAATAACGGTAATGTCCTTGAAAGCTTAAACGAATTTAAACACAGCTAGCACTTACTACTTTAAATTCTTCCAATAAAACGGAGAATTGTTTATCTTTATCTACATGTAGAACGGGAATTTATTATTTAAATTATAAGTCCGTCTGCAAGATTTTTAATAACAAAACTGCACTAATTTTAAAGCGCGAGCGGTAAAAATGATTGTTTTAATGGCCCATTACAATAAAACAAGCCACATATAATTATTAGCGATACTGTATATTCAAGTCTTTCAAACTGAATTATTCAAAACTAAACTGTATCAAAAACTCACTTCACGGCAAGTGTCGAACAAACTGTACGAGAACTAGATCTAGAATTTTCTTTAATTCTAATTAACTAAAGTAAAACGGTAATTCTATAATGTCGATCGAAGTCAACTGTCTTCTCTGAAATTTCGATCGAAAGTCCACTTTAAAAAATTCAAGGTTCTTTTTTCGCGTAGAAATACCTTACCAATTGCAAATCGAAATTAGCCAATAGCGAAGTCTCACTTCAAGAACAAGTATTGATTTTTCTTAGTACCCAATCAACGAATCGCGTGTTTTGGCTTAACCAATCAGAGCACAGCAACTCAACAGCAAGTATTGATTTTTCCTCTAAAACTGCAAACGCTTATATGAGTAACCAAAGAGATTTTTTATAATTCTAAGATTTAAAACCAACCTTTTTTTAAATAATTTTATAGGGATGTTTATATCGAATGCTAACACAAGTTTACATTATGAAAAGAATTCGAATTTTCAGAACCGGACTTAAGATGTTTGTAAATATGTGGACAAAACCACAATTATTCAGAGCTTGTAAAAATTTACCGTTACAAATTCAGAGAATTGAATCCTTTTTGAAAAGGAAAAATTTTTGAACTGCTCTTTTAAAATGGGCTAATATTGTTTACAAATATTCAGTGTGATATTAACAAGGGCCAAAGTTTAATAAAACGTTTTTAATGTAGGTTTGTGACGTTTAGAAACAGTACATTGTTTGTCGCACACATTTGAAACACTTTTAGAAGTATCTTTTTGTCTTATATTGAGTTAATTTAAAAATTGATCGATATCAATTATTTCAAGCTGTGAGCGGATATGAGTGTAACATCATTTTAATTATGATCGTTTACATACAATTTGGTGTTGCCCAATACATTTGTTGGAAATGAATCCTATTCTTTCTTAAATCTGAAACTAGCAAACTTTTCAATTAACACCCACGACCTGAAAGTAATTTGTTCAAATTAAAGAAAATTTTCTGTTTGTTTTTGAAAGCATAAGCATAAGTGGGTTATTACACCTCAAGTAAAGTAAGTATTACAGTTTCTTATTTTATTTTATATTTTTGTGCGAAACTAAATATTGTTCTATGTTGATTTCCTTATTTTGTTGTTTGCAGTTTTAGAATTACTCAAGATGCCTTGCAAATAGCTCTACATATGTAGGTAAATCAATAAATAAAGTATTTAATTGTTATTATAGTATGCAAATTGGTATACCTAAAAGTAAGTTTTAGAAACTAAACATATTGTCGTGTTTAAATATTGTAAATCTCGTCGTCGCGCCATATCGTAAATCTAATTATTAGTTATAAAAGTTATTGCGCTGCCACTTCAATTTTAGGCTCGAAGTTTTTGCATGCGCTTGAGAAAGGCATAATAAACCAAACCGTACATATGTGGAGCAATCTATTAAAACTTTTTGGAAAGATTTAAAATCAACAGTGTTTTTTTAGACGATGATAAAAAATTTTTGGAAATGTTAATTCATTTCAAGAATAAAGTAAACAGACGTTATAAGTAAATCTGACGGTTTTGCAATTCAAAAAGAGTTAATAAAGTTTTAAATGGCTGTAACCACGTCAACGTTTTCTTAATTGCGTATCTCTTCAAGATGTCTCGAAACTTTTCATTATTATTAAACTTCATCAGTGTCGGTCGTAGTTTTATATCTTTTTAGACATTAAAAGGTCTAATAGCAAATGAAAACTGTAAAAAAATAATTTGTTTATTTTATCAGATTTCAGGTGTTATCATTCTTACCTACGTACGCTTGTCTATTCGTTGTCATTTAAGTACTACCGTAAGTCACTTTGAAGGAGTTTTAACAGACGAAAACAGTTGTAAAAGTTTAATCAGCATTTCAAACAAAGCTTGCAAGATACAAAATTTAGATAAACTTTTATTATGTCATAAAAGGGATTTTAAAACGTATTTTTTAAATTATACGCATGCCTATAATAGAACGAAGGTCAAAAAAGAATTGGTCTCGTATTTATGTACATAGTAGTATGTACATACGTATTTTTACCTCTGCAATCATGGCTCCATATACTTGTAGTTTGCAGTAACAGGAAACACGAGATTTAAATGAATAATTTAAATTATTTATGTAATATTTACTTTACAAGTAATAGTTCTAAAAATGAACAGACTCTCCGATTTGAACAAATTACTTTCAGATCTTAGATATTAATTAAAAAGCTTACTGTTATCGGATTTAACAAGAAATAATAATTATCACCAAAAAAAGTATTGGACGCCACCAAACTGTATGCAAACGATCGTAATTATAATGATGTTAAATTCATATCGCCCATAATTTAGAAAGAGTTGATATCGATTTTTAAATTCAATCGATATTACGGAAGAAAATATTCTAAAAGTTTATCAGAGATCCGTTACCAACAATTTATTGTTCCCAAATGACACAATGTTATCTTTAAACTATTTTAAGCGTTGGTATTTGTATGTCCTTGGATATCATCATCACACAGTATCTATTTATAACGGAGTATTAGTAAACTGTATTGTCCCGATTTAATAGAGCAGCTTTAAAAATAATATGTTCTAAAATATATTTCATGCGTTGAACTCACTATAAATAATAACTAGGAACTGTATGCCAACATTTACAAATTGATTAAAAGCGTAATAATAATAATAATAGAAGCAACGAATTCCAATGATCCTAGGACTAATTTAATTGTCTTCGTATTAACGCGATGTCTGCAGAAAATCTAGTTGAGTGTGTTCCTGTTCCTCCTACCAAACAACCACAAAAAAGAAGAAACAATCTTTAGCATAAATTGAACGAAGGAAAAAAACATTTTTATTCCAACGGTCAACTTAAATTTGTTTTAACAAGCATGGAATAAATTTGAAACATTACAATACAAAAATTGTATTTATTTTATTATAAGTAACGAAAAATTTGAATGTAGAATTTAGATTAAACACTCGAACTTTATGATTTAAATCTAGATATAAAAATAAATAAGAGCTATCCGTATAAATGTTGAATTCGAATTTAGGTTTACAATGAAAGAATACGAATATTGCAACATTAAGTATTAAAAATTTAAAATTTCGTATTTAATAAAATTTTATCAAATGTAATTTATAAATTGAGTTCTGAATTTACAAGTTAGAATTGTAGACAGAATATTGAGAAAATCCAGATTTTGCTCCTTTATATCTTAGATGTTAAAAATCAACATAATCGTATGTTGTTATGTTAGATTACACTATGACATATGAATTATAATGGGAACCTAACCGGCTAGCCCACCGGTGTTAATATGATGCCCAGCTTTGCATATTAAAATTTATAAAACAAAACATTAAACTGAAACTTTACTCATTTTTAGGTCCGGCAAACGTGTGTTATAAAATAACAGCCGCCGTTTAAACTCACCATAAGCAATAATAGAAATACATAAAAAACACGGGATACAAGAGAAACTCAAAAAGATTTATTCAGTAATAAAATAATAAAACAATAAGAAAAGGTAAATATAAAAAATGAGGCAATCAAAAAGTTAAATCAATTCAATATAAAATATCAAAGAATCAAGTTAAATAGCTTACACAAAAAGAATCAGATTGAAAATATTTCACAAATATAATTACACGATAATTATTCAGTTCTTATATTCTTAAACTCATTCTTTTAAATTATTTAGTCAATTAAATCAAAACCAAATAGGTCAGTATTTCATACTAATAACTAAACAGTTAAATACTAAAATTAAACGGTATCAATAAATCATCTAATTAAAATAGAGCTAAACAGAAAATTAACCAAAAGCGCTGTTTTACTTACGCTTACGATTTCTGCAAAAATGTAGCTTTAAATTAAATCTTGTAACAGTGTAACGTTCAATTATTTCCAAGGCAAATGCGAGTACATTAATAAACACATGTATTATACATTCAAAGTTTGTATATTTAATACATAACCTACCCACTATTCAATCGGAAATCAAAGCTAAAAACTAAATGCGCAATCATGATGTATAGTTCCCTCATTAAGACCACTAGCACTTTATGCAGTACCAATCTAAAGTACCACATCAAAAACAAACATAACCAAGCTACAAAGACTTCAGAATAAAGTCCTCAGTAAAGAATCTCAGTAGACGCGACATGGTTCATCTGAAATACTCAATTACACCACAAACTTGGAATTCCAATAATAGAAGAGCATAAAGCTTAAAAATAAGCACAAAACAACATTTTTTTAACATCAAGGCATGCGACGGAGTAGTTCACTATAAGCTAGGCAAGCGAAACATCCACTCCCGGTTAAAACAAAGACTCCGCCAAGATCAATTCCTATCAGACGAAGACGAATAAACGCACATCAGTGACCGAGGGATCAAGATGGATTAGTCATTTGTAACATATATTAACAATTCCATGTATAATACAAAAATTGTGTTGATCTGGCAAATAAAATGTTTATTTGTCAGATAAATATAAAAAAATACATAACCTAAAGAGTAACAGAAAACATTTCATAGAGATTAAAATATAAACAGTAGTTGGTGTATAGAAGGGTTTCGCCTGTCTTCCTGATATTTCTTGAACTTGTTAATAAACGTCTATTGTTTAAATTGCTGCTGCAATACTTTTCAGCGGAGTAGTAGATAAAATCCTGACGTTGCTAGACTTGAGTGAGGGAAACAAAGAAACGTAACGAAGAAACGTGATGGAAAAACGTAACGTAAAAAAAGGTAGGTATAGATTTTCTGAAAACAGAGCGAATCCAGATCCACAGGAAATATCTTAGCTTCCACATGCTTAAAAAAGTCAAAGAGGGAAATAATATTTTGCGCTTCACAAGTGGATGGAATGTGCACTACAACTTCTTAAACTGATAAACAAGAGAATTAGCATTTACAAGACTTTACAAAAAAAAGGTGATAAGCAGAATGAAAAATCTCAAACTTAAGCACAAGCAAATATGGAATAGTTAATAAAAATGTTTAGTTAAAAGAATGGCCAAATAGGAGTGGCAAGTTTAGATAATAACACAGTGGGAAAGAAAGAAAATAAACGGGGTGAAACCGAACTGGAGAGAATACAAAAAAAAAATTGTAATGGAATTAAACTTATGCAACTTTATGGACACCATTTATAGGTGGAAACCATAAAGTGCCCAGTCTTTAGATTTATTTTAATTAAGGTTGCGCTGACATTTTATAACACCAGTAAAATATCATAATAATAACGAACGTTATACAAATTAGATGATATTAATCTTTTAATTGTTAGGCCATTTTATAATAGAAATAAGTTTAATAACACGGCGGCACCTAAAAAATAACTTATTAATTATATTTATGACATAACCTTAAAAAGGAACAACTAAGATTATTACACATCTGTAATTTTTGTTAAAACCTATCTGTAGAACGAACTGTAAACGAATGTTTAATATTTTCAGGCTTTAAAGAAACAACCTCGAACAATAAATATTTTTGTACCTTTAGAATTATGTTATGATCTGAAGTAAGGCACAAAGCGGCTGTCATATCGCTTTAAAAAATTGGTCGAACGCTGTTATTCACGCGCATACAGAGATGTTATGTCTATTACAATTGTAACAGATCTATTACATTAGCAAAGCATCTATTACTCTATTACAATTTCATCTAAATCTATTACATTTTTAGTAATTCTTATTTTTGTTCTCTTTTTTACTTATTTATTCTTTATTAAAACATTTCAACGCAAAAAATATTAGGCGACGGAAATTAATACCATAAAAAAGACATTCAGCAGATTTCACCAATGCAGGCATCTTGATATCATTTACTAATAGGAACCTAGAAATTAAATACTGAATGGCGTTTGTTAAAAAAATATTAAAATCAAGATTCCGATCTTTTAACATTTAAAATTTATTTTTGTTTATTGTTTCCAGCCTTACTTTGTGGAACTCCATAATCATGAAATAAATAAAGATTTGTAAAAAGTTTCAGTATTTATTAATTTTGATTATTATTATTTTTATCTAGTTACCTATTTTTGTATCTACCTTAGCGACGTGTTTGTTTATATCACGATCTCCTTGATTTGACGTTTCATTTGACGTCTTATACGGTCTGCTGATCATTTGCCAGTTTTCGGCGTTCTCCGCTTGGCTCTGCGTACCGGGGGAATGGACGCGTTCAATGTAAGTCAATGCGTTCACACATTCAACGAGTGCGTTCAAAATAAAGTCCGGACTTTTTTGAAGGTTGTTGACAAATATTTGACTGTTCTGTTTTATTCTACTTTATCACGAATTTAGTGCGTTTGATTTTGTTGGTGAAAATTGAAAAATTTGTGGTATAAGAATAGTTTAAGAGCAGTAGTAGTTTTGAAAAATGTCAAATCATAAAAAATGCTATGTGGTAACATGCAGAAATTATAAAACTGCAAAAAGTTTCCACGAATTTCCTTCGTGTCTTAGCTTGCGAAATAAGTGGATTGAAGGTTTACGTATTCCTCCTGGTAGGATTAAAAAACTACGTACTTTAATAAAATGTTCATTTATTCTATTATATACATTTTATTATACATTTTAAAAAGTATATGTAGTTTAGTGCATGTACAGTAGAAAGAGGCAGCATAGTTAACATATAAGTTTAATTTATTACAGATACAAAAATACCCGAAAGTGCTGTTATCTGTAATCTACACTTTGAAAACAGTTGCTATACAGACAGATCTTCTGGTCGAAAGTTATTAAAATGTAATGCGGTGCCTACATTACATACAGTAATTTCTAAAATGTATTTTAAAAAATAGCTTTTATTAACATAACACTTTTTAGACAAGTTTTTCGAACACTCCTGATGATGTACCGATTATGAAAGAAAGATTGCCTGCATCTGGAACTATTCCTTTGCTTTCAACATCGTGTGCTTTCATTTCCACTTCCAATCTTGTGGGTAATTAATAACATAATCCATGAATAGTTAAACTGTAATTGAAATTCTAGATATGTAATGAAAGCACTCAAGTCAATTTAATTTCCGAAATTGCAATAGAAGAATATAAAAAAGAAATTAAAGCTTTAAAAAGGCAAGTTAAAAGGCTCACTGATCAAAACGAATTAAAAGAGCAAGAAATAGTAGAACTAAAAAAAGTAGTACATAATTCACGTTTTGAAACAATTACAAAAATTGAACAAGATGCAGCTGATAATAATTTGTATGCTTCTTTCTTGTTAGGCCAAATCTTAAATTATGGTAAAGTAAAACCAAGATTTTCTGAAACCGTTATAAGAAACTGTGTTGCATGGCGAATATCCTCGCCAAAAGGATACGAGTATTGTCGTTCTCATTTGTTGAAATTACCATCTCGATTAACACTTCAACGTTATACTGGGGCAGGTAGAAATGTAACAACTCTTATAAAATCTAGAATGAAAGCAGAAGCCGATTCTTTACTTCCTATAGAACGTGTGTGCAGTCTTGTAATTAATGGCATGGCTATTCGGGAAAAACTACAGTACAGTAGAGCACAAGACCGTTTTCACGGTTTGGAAACTATTAGCAAAAATACCATTGGCAGAAGGCCACTATTAGCTAATAAGATGCTTTGTTTTGTGATTCATGGCCTATCAACAAAATGTACGATACCAGCTGCATATTTTTTCCATAGATCCCTTAAGACATCAGATTTTTATAAATTAACTTTGAATGTTTTACAACAGTTACATGAATGCGGATTCGTTGTAATACGAATTGTTACGGATAATCACAAATCCAATGTGGGGTTGTTTAAAGCATTTTCAAATAATAAACTTTCCACACAAGTTCAACATCCAATAACACCAAATATACCACTCTTCTTTAGTTTTGACTATTGCCACGCAATAAAAAATGCAAGGAATATATTTCTTGACCATAACATGCAAGCTACCGAAGGTGTTATTTCTTCTATATATTTGAAAAATTTATACCAATTACAAAAAAACCTAATTATAAAACCTGTTAAATTTTTAACTGCAAAAATGTACATCCCAGTAACTTCGAAAAGATGAACGTTAAACGAGCAGTACAATTATTTTCACCACCTGTAACTGCTGCTTTTTACTTTTTACACCTTTTTCCAGTTACATGATGTAAGTAATAAAACAAAACACATTAATTCTCTTGATGAAAAATGTGCACCGTACATCAACTATAGAGGAAAGAATCGAATGTGAAGTTTGTCTAAATTCGGTATTGACCAATTCCTCCTCAAATCCGTTACTAGGTCTGATCAGTGTACAAGATCGTGGATGCTTGAAATATCCTAGTAAAAAATATTATTAATAAACCAGTTAACAGAGCTGGTTTTAAATATATTTCAATATTTACCTCAAGAATGCAATCCCTGCAGTACATTAACTGATCTTCTTCTTGACCCACTAACTACTTCAAAATTATTCATCTGTAAGATTCACAACAAGGACCTTTGTAGTATAATTCTAAGTAAACTTTTAAAACCAGTATTAACTGACCTTGCCAAAACACGCACCGATAACATATCTGGAACGCCACTGCACATTAAACCTCTTTCTAGAAATGTACTCAAACTCTGAAAAATAAATGCTTTTCATAAAAAAATGCTTTTTCTTAAAATAACTACTGCCGATGTCATAAATTGTAATTTATTTGAAGTATGTTAACTGTCAAAAGTGCAAAAATTTTAGCCAATTTTCAAAACATTTCAAATTACTGGCGCGGTTCTAATCTCCAATCCCCCGGTAGGCAGCGCCATGCGGAGAACATGTGCATAATGATATTTTTAAAATTTGAACTGACCGTATAAAGACGTCAAACGTCGAAATCGAGGAGGTCGTGGTTTATATTTATATTACCTTTGATAATGGCAGCTTAGCTGTCGAAACAATATTGTTAGGTTATATTTTAATAAATACTGTGAAACTTTTTACCAATCTTCATTTATTTCATTTAAAATTTATGTTGTTTTTTTACATAGCATTCGATTTTTTCTATTACTTTATTATATTGCATTTTAAATAATAATTCTTTCTGTATAAAAAGTTATTAATAACAATAATAACTAAATCTTTTTAGATTTTCAATATAATTTATTTTATTTTTCCTTTTTTAAATAAAGATTTGTTTTGACATTTTCACCTAATCTTAATATTACAGGAATCTATTACAATTTAAAGCAATATGTTACATTTTTAACCTTAAAACTAGTACGAAAAGCTGCCGCTCCATAACATCACTGCGCGCATACTAAAAGTATAGCTGAATAGTGTAGCAGCAAGTATAGCTTGGGATACACGATATATTTAATAACATTCTATGCACTAGTTACGCTAGGCAGAAAAGACAGTCGTATAATTGCATAATTGTATATTTGGCTGTAAAAATTTGTTTAGGCAAATATAACCCAAGAAAATTATAATATCTGTATTTACTGTGATTGTTAGATATTGAATGTTATCTAATATTGCTGTGAGGCTCTTGAAATTAACTTCTAAATATAATTATTGAGTATGTTAAATTTTCAGTAATGAATACAATGTCTTTATTGGGTTTCAGGAATGTTGTATATGAAAATATTTTATTTCCTGCTTATTTATATTTGAACTTACGAACGTAATAGTTGCTTTTTGAATTTCGCTGAGTAAAGACGTTTCATCGTGCTCCGTGTCAAATAACAATAGTGTAAACGGAAATAAAACATTGTAATAATAATTATAAAGTAGGTCAAAACATGATCTGCATACCAAGTGTATTAATGTGCAATAATTGTGTTATTTTAACATAAAATGTTTAAAATAAATAAATCTCCACTTAAAATTAGAACAAAAGAAAGTGATTCAAATAAAAATCCTTTCAAAGGAAGTCAAAAAATTCAAAGATCTTTAAAACATAGATCGATATCTATTACATCTCTATATGATGAAGCAGGATCACCATTAGTGACCCAACAAAAAGAAATACAAAGGGAAATAACCATGCCGCAAGTTAATTTATCCTTACCGAGCACCGTAGCAGAGACCGCATTAATAGAACAACTGCGTCTTCAACTCAAACAGGCCTTGGATGAGATTAAAGCACTTAAAGACCAAGTTGCATTGTTGCAAGGTGAGAAAAAACGTTATAGTCCGACCAATTCCGATGAGGAAGAAGAATTAGTTTCCCGGGAAACAGAATGGCTGCTTCTAAAAAATAAGAACAAGAAAAGGAAAGCAGCTGAGTCACCGGAGAAGAATCTTAGCTCCACCCAGAGTAAGCCAACGCTGGCTAAAGAACAAAAACCTCCTCCAGTTGTGGTAAGTAATTTAGAAAATTATATGGAGCTCAAACAGAAACTTCAGACAAGTAATCTGAAGATTAATGCAACTCTAATGAATAATAATCAACTAAAAATCAATGTTGACACAGCAACAGATTATAGAGGGTTAACTCAATATCTAAATAATTCTGATCAGGAATGGCATTCTTAGGAGAACAAGCAGGAGAGACCGATCAGAGTTATGGTTAGGCACCTGCACCCTACTTGCGATTTAAAAGAAATCGTTAATGAACTGCAGCAGAACGGCTTCAAGATAAAAAATGCAGAAAATAAATTAAAGAAAACGAAAGATGGCTATATCAAGCTCCCTCTCTTCGTGCTAACATTGGATAAAACAGAGGATATCAAGAAAATCTTCGAAATTCAGCATGTCATCTACTCATTCATCTTACATTCGAATGTCATCTACAAAGGATAGAATTCCAGCTTACTATGGTATGCATTAAGTTCACGAAACAAAATTTAAAAATAGGTGCAATTTACTTTCCTCCAAAGCACAATTTAAAAAATGCTGACTATAAAACGATCCTACAACATCTTGGTGAAGTTTCATTTTGGGTGGTGATTACAACGCCAAACATGTGGAATGAGGATCGAGATTGACCACAACAAAAGGCAGTGAACTGAGAAAAGCCATGAGGAAACTTGGATGCAACCTCCACTCCTCAGGTAAGCCCACGTACTGGCCTACGGATCCCAACAAAATCCCTGATTTGCTAGATTTCTTTATTACCAAGACAGTTTCACCCAATTTCATAGATTTTGAAGAAAATCTGGACTTAGATTCCGACCATTCAGCAGTTATATTAACACTGAGTGAAAGGATAATTAAAAAAGAAGCTCGTCCCATGCTCGTAAATAAAACCACTGACTGGGAGAGGTTCAGAAATGACCTTCAAGAAAATATTTACCTTAACATTAGTTTGAAAACAATTCAGGAACTGGAACAAGAAGCTGAAAATTTTGTTAAAATAATTCAGACAGCTGCTTTTAACAATACCAAGGATTATAACCATTAATTATCCGATCGAAATTAGAATACTGGTAACAGAAAAAAGAAAAGCTAGAAGAAGGTGGCAGCAGTCAAGAGATCCGTCGGACAAAACCATCTTGAATAACAAATCACAAAAACTCAAAAGAGAAATTCAAAAACTCAAAGAAGATTCAATCAGCTCCTAACTACAAAATTTAACTGCGGACGAGGAAACAGAGTACTCTCTATGGAAAGCAACCAATAAGATCAAGAGGTCTGTAACATCAATTCCCCCTATAAGGAAGGATGCTGGGTCTTGGGCAAGAGATAATAAGCAAAAAGCAGAATTATTTGCTGATCATTTAACTGAAATCTTCAAACCAAATTGCAACTTTTGCCGATGATACGGCACTACTCGCAATAGGTCAGGATCAGGATGTGTCCACCAGTAAACTACAAACAGCTAGTAATACAGTACTAGAGTGGACAAAACAATGGAATATCAAGCTGAACGAGCTCAAGTCTATCCATGTAATCTTTACGAACAAAAGACTAGTTGATATACAGCCACTAGATATAAATGGTACTGCAGTACCATACTCGAACAATGCCAAGTACTTTGGCATGACGCTAGACGCTAAGCTCCGATGGAAAGAGCATGTAAAGAAGAAAAGAACCGAACTTGGTCTAAAATATAAACAATATTATTGGCTCCTTGGAAAAAATTCTAAGTTGGCACTAAATAACAAAATCCTAATCTATAACCAGATCTTGAAGCCGATATGGTTATATGGTATACAGCTCTGGGGTTGTACCAAAGCTAGTAACATTAAGCCTAATCAGTCCTTCCAAAACAAGGTTCTGCGTAACATGGTCAAGGCTCCATGGTACGTCCTCAATAGTGACCTTCATCGGGACCTTGGCATTCCAACTGTTCAAGACGACATTAAAAGGTTTGCTAGCAGGCATGAAGCCAGGCTACATAATCATATCAATGCAGAAGCTCTTCAGCTGCTGGACAATTAAGATCTCGTCCGAAGATTGAAGAGGACAAAACCATTTGAGCTTGTGTAGTGTTTTGGGTAAAATCAGAGCATTTTGCGCTAGTGAGAATGTTTAGTATAGTTTCAAACAGAACAAACTACAGGACATTAATGGATGAACTCTAGCTTATAAGTATTTAGTTTAAGATTTATTAGATAAAAATTAATGGTTGATTAGCTTTGATCAGTTTTAATGCAAAACACCACACAGGTGTCTAATTAGGAGAGTTACTAACGTCATCTACTGGTTTATTAATCAAAGTCCTTTTTATTTTAAAACCTTAATTTATGACAGATGACATATTATTTTGGCATGTGAAAAAATTTTATTTATACTGATGTCAGATTCTATGGTCTGAGTATTTTTAATTTTTGTTGAATATAAATATGAATAATTAATTGCACTAAACAATATCTTAAGGTAAAAACTAAAGACAATCTGCATTTATCAAATTACATGTGCTTTACAATAACTATTTTGTATTTAGGTTTTATATACTACACCTTGAGTTGGCCTGTTGGAATATTTGAGTTGTGGTGAGAAATAAGCACACAATCACAATTAACTATTCACCTCTCTTCTTTGTATACTTCAGCTAAACTCTAGAATGAGATATTAGCTCTCTCGACAGACAAATTACACAATCTAAATTGTGTCATGAAGACATAACTCCACCTGGACTCAATATTTCCTCTACTGGCTAAATGAATTTAGTTCTTTCTTGATTTCTTCTTTTTATCTACACAATGAAATACTGAGACTAGTTACTTGTATGAGATTTGTGTATTTTATATCATGACTATTTCATATTACAGGCCCATAAAGAGAAAATTTTATAACATAATTTCTAACAGTTTTTATCCAAATTTACAAGTTTAATACTAATTTGAACACGTTTTACATTTTAAGAAGTTTTATGGTTTCAAATTTTTCTTGTTATTGTTATTCTTTTTCAATTCTTTTTAATATTATGCCTCTGGGTTGTTCTATACTTATCTCTTCCTGTTATCAATATAAAATAAATTATTATTTTAATTGTCTATACTTAACTAGAAACATTTATTTTTAATTGCATCTAACACAGATTTTCTCTGTTATAGTATCATATGTAATTTGGATCTTTTGGATAGTCATTTGTACAATAAAATCAAATTAAATAAAAATTCTCAGCAAATTAAAATATATTTTCATATGAATAATATATGAATGCCACGATACCATAGCGCTACATATCGAAAGGGATTTGACGAATATACTTTTAAAAATGCTTTTTATAGAAATAAAAAAAACAGTTCCGCATTTAGAAGATGCCGAAAATGTATAACACATAAAGGAGACGTCCTGGCCCATAAATGCACTAAAGGTGTATGCATGAATACAGATGGAAAAGAATTTTGCTAAATCGATTCAACAGTTCCGATAGAATTAGAATTGTTGAACGAATGTGATGATTAGAATTCTTAAAGAAGGCTGTATTATACATAAATAATAACGGTGATAATAACGAACTGTTTATTCTGATTTATTAAATTTATAAAATAATAACAAGAAGGATTATTGTTATTATATTAAAGAAAATAATAATTATTTAAATTAATTCAGTTTTTACTTAGTAACTGATCAGTTAGATAGCGTCCACTACAGTGTACATAAAAGTAGATGGAATAAAGTGGTGAAGCTAGGGAAAATCCGGACAAGGAAGTATATTCAACAGACAACATCCGACGGACAAAGTCCTTTTACTTCGATATAAGCTGACCGTGCTGACTGGACAATTTAATGAATTTTTTTCAGATGAAACTCGGCGAAGTGGATGGCGTGTAGTAACTCAATGGATTAGATGTTTGGAGGGTGTATTTTCACAAAATACAGTACAATCCATTATTATAAAAGCGTTTTTCAGATATCTGTAAATTTGTATAGAAACACACCGAGTATTCTACATCTATAAAATAATGTACTTTAATATAAAATTTACTGAAGATTTACCTTTTAACAACTAAAATCATTATAAATAAAATTATGTACATATATTTGCAAACCATATCTTCTAAGTTGACTGGTTTTACAGTAAAAATTGTTTTTGAAACCCGTTTTAAACAGTAAATTTTAAAGTGGTATTCTTTGCAGCTTGTAGCCTCTAATATGTAAGTAAAATGTAAAGAACAATGCTCTTCCTCATATGCTCAACTGTTAGGATTTTTTATATTTTGGAAAAACCTACTTTCAAAAGCTTATACACAGGTCATAAAGGTAGATAAAATTGCTGTAGAGAAAAGAAAGTTTTAGAGTTTATGTGAACAAATCGAACTGACTGAATACCAAATCCAAACTTAGAGTAGGGTAGTGGACGGAATAGTTGGCAATCTCTTGTTTCTCTAGTGAGATGCTACATTTCTGTATGGGTGGAATCACGCGATGAAGGTCATCGATAAAACGGATCGGAGCTCAACCAACGCCAGAATCTAGTAGCAAACACCGTGCAGCGGCAGAAGGTACAAGTGCTATTACATGTCTTGCAAGTGCTAAGTAGATCATTATTTGTCAAATTAAAGAATTGTATTTTATCAATAAGATACTTTAAGTCTTCTCTTTGAATCAACAAACATATGTGTATATATCTGGCATGCTCGTACTTTCAGAGAAACATAGTTACATGAGTTTCAAACACCGCTGAAAAGGCACAATAAATAAATGGTTCTTAAAATCTAGTTTTGCAGAATGTATTGAGGCAATTTACCGGATAAACATAGCAGCAAAGATATTTCAACCTCAGTTACAAAAGACAAAGATACATCATATTTCTACAAAAAATTTTGACCTTAGTGTTACAGGATGTGTCGACTGTGTATGCGAATATAATAAAAATAAAAACCCTTCGAGTACTGAACGTGATTGTGAAAACAGAGAGGAACAAAAAATAGCGCAAGTAAACACTTTAGATAGTGCTATTAAATTAGAATGCAGTATACTCTACATTGCATTTGAAAATAACCAAGTTAAGTTATTAGGTTAAGTTGGTTGGTTATTGCAAGTATGTATGCATTTTACCACGAACAGACGTAGTTTGTTATAAAAAACACATCTTTGCTTCTTTTATTTTACAATAAATATTATTTTCATTTTCGTTTGTGTTTTTAATAAACTCAGTTAGTGTTAAGTTAAAAGTGAAATGAAAGAGGTTAAACGGCAAGAGCATTATGAGCTTATATGTACTGTTGGTTGTATAAGCATACAGTAACGTCAATTGTTTGAGAAGATTATTTTCAAATGCAATATGGAGCATATTGCATTTTAATTTATTAATACAAAAATAAAAATATAAGTAGGTGCATACTACGTAATTTTAAGGTATTGCTATGGTTTTGTCAGTCGGTAAGCTTTTTACAGATTGAGGATTCTGTATCTTGCAGTAATAGAAATTTTAATCAACTTTAATAAAGCTTTGTTCTTATCCAAAAATAATTCTACACTTGACATTATTTTTTCTCTTTTTTTCTTCTTTTTTTAGACCCATTTGTTTTTTCCCGACTACTTGATCTCCCTTACATATATCTTTATAATTTCTTTTTAACATTAGGTCCTCTGTGTCACTTCATGCCTTTTGTTCTTCTTTCTCACGTTGGTAAGTTCCTATTTTTACCTTTTCTCCCTTTTTCTTGCGATTGCTGTTGTCAACTGCTTTATTTATTTCCTCTAACATAACCTTCCCATAGTTGTCAAGTTTTTGTATAACGCTATCTCCTGATTATGTTCATCTAATATGTTTTTTCTTTTTCATATTTTTTAAAAAACATTTTTTAACGGTTTTTACTGTTTTTTTTATTTCCTTTGTGTATGCTTATATCAGGGACGGATCCAGAGAATTATTTGGGGGGGGGGAATTTTTTAAAATATAATTTTTTTAAATAAATAATAATTAAACAAACATTGTTTGTTTTTATCCTATGTATATTTATTTATAAATGTTATACATTGCACAATATTTAATAAACATTAACTACATTCAAAATTTATTTAACTATAATACTAAAGTATATAAAATTAAAAATGGGGGGGGGAGAAATTTCCCCCATTTCTCCCCCGTGGGTCCGCTCCTGCTTATATTAACATCATTCCCATTAGGTTTAGCTTTAGGTACCATCTATTTGCGTCCTTTTTATTTTTCTTAAATATTGTAGCAGTTGAATTATTGATTATGTCAAACTTCAAATTATTAAACGTCTCATCGTGCACAATGTTTTCTTTACAATCTTCTTTCAAATTATAAATTTTTAAGTCATCTTGTGTCATTCCTTCAATTGCCTTCTTAAGGGACTATGTATTTTTTCACATCTTGATTCAATTTTTGTTCTACTTCTAATGTTTGTTTATGTTTTTTATGTCTTCTGTAGGCGTATTAAACTTCTTCAAATTCTCTTCCAACTTCTTATACTGCATTAAAATATCTTCTACCTATTTTGACTTTTTACGTACTTAAATGTTTACTTTTGTCACCTTCCTTTAATTTATATTCAATTTACTGCTATCTTCTACTTCCCTGTCTATATTAGTGCTTCTTCTTCGCATAGTATATGTTGCGGTTCTTTGCATCTTTTAAAATCTGCTCCACGTTGGGCGCCAAATATTATGCTATGGTTTCCTTAGTCAGTAAGCTTTTTTGTAGATTAAAGATTCTGTATTTTGCAAAATATAAATTTTTAATTAACTTTCATATAACTTTTTTCTCATCCAAAAATAATTCTACACTTGACATATTATTATTTCCCTTTCTTTTTTTTAAACCCATTTATTTTTCCCCGACTACTTGATCTCCCTTACATAACTGAATCTTATTATTATAGTATAAATAGCAAAAAACAGCCCAATTTTAATGAGTTTAGCTTCCACAAAGCCAAACAATTGAATTTTTAGTTCACACTTTTATTTTAAAATACCGAAAACCAGAACAAAAAATAAGGTTATAAAGCATATTTTTCAACTAAAATATTCAAACGTTTCCTGTGAATACATTTTAGTAAATACTTTCCGATTTTATACTTTTAACAGACTTGAAGTATAACGAGCAGTGAAGGTATAAAAGACGAAAAATACCCTTACGATTTCTAAACAATTAGAACTTCTTTCTTGAGAGAAGAAACTTGGTTTCCACTTTTGTTTGCTTGTGAAAAGTTTATAATTAAATAAACAAGTTTCTAAAAAGTTTTCCGTTTTTCGCTTATTACACCTTTAAAGCAGTATTTTTCACTTGCATAGGTACTTCTCCATATTATATTTTTCTTTTTTTTATTGTGTTTATTCTGAAACGCTGGTATTAAGCATAATGAAATTCAGGAGTATTGATTGATATACCACTATACGATAGAGAAACAGAATGCTACTCCCATAATGAATAGAGTTGAAATGTTTAAATACAAACAAAAATTATTTTTAATCAATGGTGGCCATGGAATACGCATCTATTCGCCTATGTTTTATTATTTGCTACAAATACATATAATTAGCATTTGTTTTTAAGATTAAAAAATTTTAAGTTTTACTGATCCTGAAAATTCGTCTTCTGGTTTTAAAAATTTACTTGAGATATCATAGTGTATACCTATTCATTCAGAAGAAGGGGACATCATTAGGGGACTGCACATATTTCAAGTCTCATTTTATTTGAGAAGTTCTTGAATCTAAAATTTAAATACACGGATAATTTAAATCGCTGAACATTACAATTTTCAAAGCTCTACAAATTTACCGATTCAACTTCTGCTGAAACTTTTTACCTAAACAATGTTGAAATAAAAACGCACATAGTTTGTTCCGCATGACATCAACAGACTAAAGGCTAGTTGCCCATTTAAACATTGTTGAGCATTGGCTATAGTGTCTAAACCCTGAGTTTGGAAGAAATTAAAGATAAGTAGCCTTGGTCGACCTCCGGAGGTCAAAAAATAGTGGATCTGGAAAAGATAAATCTAGAGTTTAGGCGAAATCCTACAAAAAGGCATTTACCCATGTACTTAGGGCTTGCGCCCCATGTCTTTCACAGTCTTAGATAAGTATATCCGAAACTTCAAAGTATCGACGATTAACTGTTAACTCTCTATCATTAAAGTCTATTATTACTTAATTTTTAACAGACCATGCAAACTTCAACGGCGGCCAGTAATAGCGGCGAATGGTTGCCTATCAAGTGAAAGCCGCGTCATAATTACTGATAAAGTCTACAGTCATGCATTCTTAATTGATACCGAATCAAATGTATTCTGCCTTTTGTGAACGCCGAAGAAAAAACGTTGTGTGCATTTCGTGCTTGAAATGAGTTTAGTGGTCTCGAATAAGATTTTGACTCGGCTACGCCATGAAAAACTTTCATTCTTGACTACCAAAGTAGCATTTCGGGCACTAAATACACAAATAACTATTAAAGAAGGCATTAAAACATCAACCGCAGAACTCGTGTACGAAGAACTCATTCGCCTCCTAGGTGAAATGCTTTGTTTCACATCCAACTAAAAACTAGCCGAAGACGCTACATAACTTGTTTCGCGCCTCAGAAGACAAATTAAACATACAATTGCGTATTTACAATCAGTAATAAGTTAAAAATGTGGTGTTCTAACTTCACTCTTCAATATTTCAAATTTCTGATGGTCAGATGTTTCTTTATGAAATATTGCGGATTTAGATGTTAAGTGTTTCAAAGTTTTCGGTTTTTTTGAATCTTGAAGATATTAGGTTTCAAAGCCAGAGGAGCAGCACTACTTTCTGAATCTCGTGTTTCTATCGATCACTTGATCCGTATTGTTTATCCCTTCAGGGTTTGAGTTGATTGTTTTGGAGGTGTACTATTATATGGTTTCTGAAAGCAATTGTGTTGCGGTTAGTTGCGTGCGAGACTACCGACCAAGGCACCTGGTTTTGAAGCCCGACCAATTTATCAGCGGATTTTTAAAAATCGCTTCTCCCTTGGAAGGCTATGGCAAGCCACGGAGGTATACCTTGCCTCGGAGATTTCCGCAAAATTAATAAGCAAATCCAAGTGCTCTGTACTTGGGGTGGTTCGAAGTCGACCTTAAGCTGAAAGTTCCCTATACTTGGGATCGCTGAACACGCACTACACAAGTATAGGAGGGAAATGCCAACGCTCTGCAATAGAGCTAGGCACCTGCAGAACAAGGACAATATGATTTTCGGTCTTGTGGTGACTGACTCACGTTATTGGGTTTGTTTTTGGATTTAGTCAACTTGTTCATACTTGTTGATGACCATGGTTGGTATATCTGGAGCCTCTGAATGGTACATTACTATTTATTGTGTTTTGGACCATAACGGGTGACACATGACATACCATCTGCTGTGATCGTGGTCGGAATAGGATGAATTCTTCAACTGTTATTAACAAAGCAACACTCTCTTGAGAGTCTTGACATATAATAAGTCCTTTCAACTAGTAAATCGATTGTTGCGGGTTAGATTTGCGTCTTTTAATATTCAGGTGCTTAGCCCTAAGTCTAAGGGGCCTTCAGTTCTCCAAGTATCCCAATTTAGATTTGTGGTATGGTTGGTTTACTACTGAATATTTAATTATATTTATTTTCTTTGTGTTATCGACTAGTCGCTATTAATTTGTTATCATGGCTATTCCGGTTAATAAAAGGCGAAACCTGGAAATTCTGTTTTGTAATCGAAAAAAAAACGTTTCTGTGAATTTTATTTTTCCACGTTTTAAACTTTCCTTTGAATAGTTTTATTTATTTCAATCGTACACAAGCAAATTCAATCTTAACTTTCTGCGAGACATAAAAAAAAGTTTCAAAAACACATGTATAACGAAATGAAAGCCAAACAAAAAATTTAAATCGATGTTCGCAAATGTTATTTCCGATTTCCCTTTAAATAAAATATTATACAAGGACGTATTTATCGGTGAAGGTCGCTGAAACAAGGAAAAACTTTCAACTCCAATAAAATTTCCTGTAAGTCCAGATATGATAATTTAAGCCTGATTTATTAACCGTAAAAAAATATAGACTAAAGAAAGGAACGAAAAGACAAGTTAATAAAGGAATTTATAAACCTTTAATAACAAAAATGATAAGGCAAAACAAAGCTATAAATTTCTCAATAAATGGTAAGCTCCTTTAGTCGTCTCCGAGCGGCTATCCTAGCAACTAAACTATATAGAGAGGATGTGAGCAGATAAGCTTCCGATATTTCAGGGATTTTGGTCAGATAAGAAAAGTTCTAAATTACTAGTAGACCTGATCCTTAAAGAGATGTGTCCTAGAGAGTTCAGCTTCTTCGGTGTATTTTTCTGTTTTTGTTTGTTGTTTTTATTAGGAAACGTAGACGAGACTGTTATTTTGTTGTATTTTCTTTCGTAGAGCTTTCATTAATTAGTTAATTAATGTTACGGAAAATTAAATGAAGATAAAAACGAGGACGTTAAATAAAAAAAAGTTTTTATGATATGAGATTCCTACAATTACACCTTTATAATAATAAGTTAAGGCTAGTCTTATAATTTATTTTCAAGCTTCTTTAAATTAAACTTAGGTCGAAAAAAATAATAAAGCTTGTATCGAATAGTTCTTGTAATCCTAGCTGTCAACTATCGGAATATACTCATTCCAAATAAATATCATCAAAAGTGTTATAATTTTTATTAAATTAATTAAATCTTTAGTGTATGGTACTTAGGAAGATACACATATCTTATTTCCAATGCCAAAAACAAACATGACTTGGCGATTTTCTAACAATCACCACCAAAATTGATTTTTACTACTAGATTTTTTTATGTTCAATTTATTTTATTGATTCGTAAACTTGGTTTAATTATTATTAAATAAGACTACATAAAGAATCTGTAGCTTTAAACACATTTATTAATTACTACATTCAAATAATTATTTACAATCAGTTCGTTTTATTAACACCATTCATTAATTATTATTATAAAAAATGGACACAATGATGACCATTGTAACAAAGCTTCTTGATAAACTTAATTAATGGACTCATTTCTGAATATAGGTGTTTGGAATGCTAACGGTCTTGTAAATCATGGGCTAGAAGTTTCGAAATTCTTGCAATTACACAACATCGATATTATGCTGATATCAGAAACTCGCTCACTACACAAATCGCAGTTATTTGAAGATACACAACTATAAAATCTATGCTACAAAGCACCCCGATGGTACTGCTCATGGCGGGAGTGCCATTATTATCAAGAATAGTATAACCCACTATGAAGCTCCCAAAACCCAAACAGACTACATTCAGGCAACTAATATTGTCATTCAAGATACAATTGAGCCAATGACTATCTCCGCACTTTATTGTCCTCCCAGACACGTAATCAAAGAAGACACTTTAAAATTTTACAAAACCCTCGGAAACAGGTTTCTGGCGGGGGGCGATTATAACGCTAAGCACTCCAGGTGGGGGATCGCGGCTGATAAATCCCAAGAGTCGCCAGCTTCTACATTGTATTGTAAAAAATAACCTGAATGTATTAGCTACTGGGAAGTCTACTTATTGGCCCAGTGATAGACATAAGCTTCCTGATGCCATCGACTTTTGCGTCATAAAGGGAATACCAAAGGAGCAGTTCTTAGTAGAAGAAAACTTTCTCTGATCTTTCCTTAGATCACTCAACAGTACTAGTGACACTACACTCCAGAAGTATAAATATACAAAAAACAACATCCCTTACTAATAAAAACACTAACTGGGAACTATTTAAAGAATTGATTGAGGAAAGGATCAATATTTATATCCCTTTAAAAACCTCCGACGAAATAAATGAAGCTGTGGAGAACCTACCACAAAGAATCCAAAACGCGGCTTGGGACTCAACCCCGGAAAATAACATTCAAACCAAGCAACCAAATTGCACTAGAGTAGTAAAAGAAATTATACTCGAAAAGAGGAGATTAAGAAAAGTGTGGATGTCGACCAGGGCTCCACAAGATAAGCAAAGATTAAACAGAGCTGTACGCAACTTAAAAGAATTGCTGATGAACGAAAAAACCAAACAATACAGGAATATGTACAACGACTGACACCAACGAAAGCTACGGAATATTCTCTTTTGAAGGCAACATCGAAAATTAGAAAAAAATCAGGATTATATTCCTTCTATCAGAAAGATAGACAGCTCGTGGGCGAGAACAGACAAAGAAAAAGCTGAAACATTCGCTGATCACTTGGACAATGCCTTTACACCTTATGCATCAGAGAACCTGCAACATGAGAAAGAAATTAGATGCGCCCTACCCAATGGTACTTCCACTTCAACCTACAAATATACGCGAAGTTAGTACAGTGATTAAAAACTTAAATTCCAAAAAATCACCCGGATATGATATCATAACAGGCTCTGTCGTTAAACAACTTCCACAAGAGGCAATAATTGCACTAACACATATCTATAATGCGATATTCAGAACTGGTTATTTCCCGTCACAATGAAAGGTGAGTCAAATTATACTCATATTAAAACCTGGGAAGCCGGCAGAAGAAGCAGGATCATACCGACCAATTAGCTTATTGCCTATCCTGTCTAAAATTTTGAGAAAATATTCTTAAAAAGACTTAAGCCGATACTCGATGAACTTAACGTTATACCGCAACATCAGTTTGGATTTCGCGAGCAGCACTCCACTGTTGAGCAGATACATAGGGTCGTGCAAACAATTAATAACACATTTGAAAACGGAGAGTATTGCTCGACAGCCTTCTTGGACATCAGCCAGGCTTTCGACAGGGTATGGCACCATGGGCTGTTATATAAACTAAAACTAAAGCTACCTACCCCGTTTTACCAAATACTACACTCATACCTAACTAATAGATACTTCATGATTAAATATCAAGAAGAAATAACAGAACTAAGAGCTATACAATCCGGAGTACCGCAAGGCCGTGTCATCGGGCCAACTATACTTAGATACTATACTTAATATATACCGCCGACATTCCAGAAACTACAAATACCATTATAACTACCTTCGCAGATGATACTGCTATCTTAGCAACGAGTAATGAACCCATACTAGCCTCACAAAAACTCCAAGCTGCCCTGGAAAACCTACAAGTGTAGCTACAAAAATGGCGCATTAAGGCAAATGAAGCTAAATCGCAACACGTAACCTTTACTCTAAGGAAACAGATATGCCCAAGTATTACTCTTAATGCTCAGCCACTACCCCAAACTGAAACAGCAAAATACTTGGGCATGCATCTTGATCGCCGGCTAAACTGGAGACCATATTTTTACCAAACGCAAGCAACTGGGACTAACGTTTTCTAAACTCTACTGGCGACTGGGTAGAAACTCAAAACTTACGAGGGTGGTCCCAGAAGTACCCGACCCAACAAAGAAAACACAAAGATTTGGAAAAAGATTTATTTATTTTTCAACGTAATCTCCTTTCAGCTCTATACACTTTTCCCAGCGGTGTTCAAAAAGTTCGATACCCTTTTTATAATAAGAACTGTCTTGCTCCTCAAAATAGCCATTAACTGCTGACATCACTTCTTCATCGTAAATGAAAATCTTTGACCACTAAGCCATTTTTTCAAGTTGGGAAACAGAAAATAATCCGAGGGTGCTAAATCTGGCGAATATGGTGCATGAGGTAGCAATTCAAACTTTCATTGATTAATTTTGGCCATTGCAATAACGGATTTGTGAGCTGGCGCGTTGTCGTGATGAAACAACACTTTCTTTTTAGCCAAATGCGGCCGTTTTTGCTTGATTTCTTCGTTCAAACGTTGCAATAAGTTATTATTCCACGCGCATCCCAAATAACCGGCGCCATAACCTTGCCTGCAGATGAAACGGTCTTCGCCTTCTTTGGAGCCGGTTCTCCCTTTTGAGTCCATTGTTTCGATTGTTCTTTTGTCTCGAGTGTGAAATGATGGACCCATGTTTCATCCATTGTTACGAAACGGCGCAAAAATTCTGCTTTGTTGCTGTGAAACTTTGCTAGACACTCAATTGAAACATATTCACGACACTGTTTTTGCTCGAGTGTGAGCAAACGCGGCACCCATCTTGCACACAGCTTTCTCATGTCCAAATTTTCAGATAATATGCGATGTACCGAACTTTTTGAAATGCCCGTAATGTCTGCTAGCTCGCGCACTTTCAGTCGACGATCATCAAGTACCGGTTTGTGGATTTTCTTCACCATTTCTGGAGTCGTCACCTCATGTGGTCGAACACAGCAATGCTCGTCTTGGCAGCTCGTACGGCCTCCTTTAAACTCAGCTACCAAAAATTTAACTGTTGTAAACGAAGGAGCAGACTTACCCAGAGTAGAATCCAGTTCAGCTTTTATATTGGTTGGGCTGAGACCTTTCAAATAAAAGTATTGTATCACATAACGATGACCAATTTTCTCCATTTTCACAAATTCACTGACAACGTTCACTATTGATGGCTGCCAAACAAATACTGAACAACGTGGCGCTTTCAAACTTGAAACATATGCTTTATAGACTGCGTAGTTTCCAATACAGTTATATTTTCAAACAACTACCGCCACCTCTCGGGTACTTCTGGGACCACGCTCGTACATTAACGAATAAGTTATTAGTGTATAAAGTGATTATTAAACCAATGTGGCCATATGGGATCCAGCTATAGAGCACCGCGAGTATGTCAAACATTGATATCCTGCAAGTTTTCAATCAAAAACACTTAGAACTATTATTCAAGCGCCGTGGTTTGTCTCTAATAAAACGCTTTACAACGACCTACACGTTTTACCTGTGTTACAAGAAGCAAAGTGCGCGAGTGCTAAATATTTATTTCGCCTCCAGGCCCATCCAAACTCTCTTGCTGTTAACCTCTTAGATAACAGCCAAAGAACATATAGGCTAAAGCGCTGTGATCCTTTAAACATAGAAAACCGATAATTTAATTATTAAATTAATTATTTCGTTTAGATACGAAGATTTACTAACCATAGGGTAGTTATTCTTAGTTAAGTCTTTATTGTAAGATATTAACCAGATACTTATAACCACATGTTATTACACCATTCGCTCATTGCCTCAGGTTAGATTGTGAACTGTATAGGAAATAGAAATTAATTATAAAAGACATGTTATTTTATAAAAATTGTTACTTTTAACGATAAAATTACAAAAAACTACAATAAGTAAAGCTTTACTATATATGGACAATATAGCCTTTAATGTTTAGTAAATTTTTATAAAGTTTATAAAATTGTTTGGATTTAGATGAAAAAAGTATCTATAAGTCGAGTACAATATATTGTTATAGTTGCAGGTAACTCTCCAAAGAATAGTAACCCTCGGCACGTACCAACTAAAGAAATAAATCCTAAATAAATTATCATAGCAATCCATACCATGAGGACGATGCATGTTCCGCCATCCTGATTCCTCGTCTCAAAAATAAATCAATAAAACTTCATTTACAAAGAAGTAATCGTAGATATTAACTTTGACATAGTTTACATTCACAGAAATATTGTTAAATTTTGTACATTTTCCAATTATGGAAGCACAGTTAATCTTTTGTTTATTATAAAATGTTTGAACAAAAACTTCGTTCTCTCGCTTAAAACGGTCTTTCTAATTACTGAACGCTGGGACAATCTAATCCACAAGCCTGTGGTCCCGTCGAAAGCTTCTTGCTTTACTTGTAGGAAACAACGTTTGTTGTCACTCAATCCAGGATAAAAACGGCATCAACCCTCTTCTTAAATTTTCCCACAACATTGGAATTTATTTCCACCCACTTTGGAAATGTTCGGTAAGTGAGTTGATCAGATTCGGTACTTAACTTATATTGTTTAAAAATATAACGAATTTTAAAGTTTCAATTTAACCACTATTTATTTAAACTTCAATAATACTTTACAGGATCACAACCAAACCCATCACTCTGTGCATGTTCGACCGAAGCTCTGCGGAAATCCGCGTGTTACCTTTGCTACTAACCAGTTCGTCTCCCTGCGTTCTAAATTTCGAAAGATAAGAAAAACACCCCTTAGCATGGTTTGAACGAAACAAGCGAGATTTATCAAAGATTCTGAAGAATCCTGCTGATGTACCGGTCTACCAATTATAAATAAACAGTTTCGCTTGCAACATTTAATAGTTTTATGTCGACGTAAACTGGTGGTTAAAATAAAACATTTTTTCCCACATAAAAAACTGTTAAAATTTATTTATTGTAAAAAAACCTTTTGAATTTCATTAAACATTAAATTAAAAATTTAAAAAAGTTATTTGGTGTTGTTATTACCTCGCTCTGGCTAACTAAGCTATGGAATCATGTTAGCCTTTGAGCGCACAACACATTTTCCAAAAGTAGGTTGCAGCAGTTTAAATGATTATGTAAGTCATACGAGTGTATTATTATTCAGTATGTGTAAGCTACATTTTATTAGTTTTTCTTCGACCGTAACTGAATTATTACTCCTAAGTAGACTTCTTAAACTGTTAGAAGCTGTAACCTTAAACCACGTAGTGATGATAATTAGACGAGGGCATTCCTACGCAACTACTAGATTTTCCTAGCTCTCATTGTAGGATAAAAACTCGGGACGAATTTAATTATTACTTTTTAACTTAAAGTATACTTACGAAATTGATAATTAACAGCACCAAATACTACAATTAAAATTTCTTTATTTAAATTATTATTTAATAAAACTAACTATAAGGATAATTTAGAAGAACAGATTTAGAATAATATTATTTACACAGGTCTACAACAAATTTGATGTTTAGGAATTAATACCCTTTCTTGGATGATTTAGACCTCCTGATCTCGATAATAACATCCTCTCTTTTCCATCACATAAATATTTTTTACAAAACGTGTGCTTGTTAAAATTCAGCTAATTCAAGAAGTTAAAATAAATGTGGAAAATATTCATGCGCAAATTTGACAATGATGTTTGTAGCAAAATGCTATTATAAAAAGTTAAACTGGCAACATTGTATTATATTCCCACTGATCTTACAACACGTCGATACATACTTGTCTTTACTCTGCATTTGGCTTTACTACTGTGCGTATCGATTTTTGTATTTTCGTAGATGTTTGTTCGTGTTTTGTTAATTTAAATAATGGAAAGACGACATTGTATAAATGATCCGAACTGTTTTTGTTACATTTGTGGAAGTTTTGTGATAACTAAAGAAAGACAACATATAAATGCATTTGTAAAATCCTCATATTATGCTTATTTTCGCATGAAACTTGGCGACCAAGATAAATCGTGGGCACCACATATTGTGTGCAGGGTTTGTGTAGAAGCATTGCTAAACTGAACAAAAGGTAGAAAAAAATTATTAAGTTTCGGAATACCCATGGTATGACGTGAACCAAAAGACCATAGTGATGATTGTTATTTTTGTTCTTGCAATATAAAATGTTTTAATGCTAAGAATAAGAGAAATATAACATATCCCAATGTCAGTTCTGCTATCAGACCTGTGCCGCACGGACCTGACGTACCAGTACCTGTTCCACCAAAAGAAATTGAAGCTATAGTTTCATCTGACTCCGATGAGGACCCATATGATTCTAACGAGGTAGACTTTAATTCAGAAGACTGTGATAGACCAGAACTGCTTACTGAAAATGTACTGAGTGATTTAATAAGAGATTTACATCAATTGTTAGCATCTAGACTTCGCGAGAAAAATTTGTTGGTTCCTGGAACATCAACCAGTTTCCATATAAATCGAGAAAAAGACTTAAGCCCTTATTGCAGTTCAGATGGATCTTTAGTATATTGTAACAACATTCCTGCTTTAGTTACAAAGCTGGGAGCTGCTTCGTTACTACATAATGGTAATGTGTGGTAATGTGTGGTAAGCTCCATTCCTGTCGCACATTCGGTACACCTTAAAGAGACCCATGACAACTTGGAGCTTCTTTTAAAGAAAATCAAGTATGTGGAACATAATTGGATGCTTTGCGGAGATCTAAAGGTGGTTTGTATGCTTCCTGGTCAGCAATCACGATTTCCAGTTCCCCTGTTTTATATGTGAATGGGATAGCCGTGCAAGAGACACACATTGGACTGTAAAACAGTGGCCTCTTCGAAAAGATCTCGTCCCAGGTGCAAAAAACATACAACGTACTAAATTGGTGGATCCTGCAAAAGTCCTTTTATCCCCTCTACATATTAAATTAGGCTTAATGAAGCAATTAGTTAAAGCTCTTGACAAAGGTGGAGACTGTTTTAAATATATTTGCACCAAATTTCCGACTTTATCTGAAGCAAAGTTAAAAGAAGGAGTTTTTGTAAGATCGCTTTATAAAGATGAGCACTTTCTCAATTGTATATATATATATATATATTTATATTTTTTACGTTTATTTACAAAAATAGTGTCAAATTGGACACTCATTATTTACATCGGTTACAACATAAAGGCTTCTTGTAAACATACTTGATACAACTTCATACAATAATAATAAACAAAGTTATAAATAAGTACTAACCAAATACAAATTAGTAACTAGGTTATAAAAATTAAAATAGCAAAAGACGAAGTTAATAATATAGTTAGGGCAAAATATTTTAAACTAAATTAAAAGATTAAAACAATACAGAATTATTAAATATATGATTCATTAATAACAAAACATGTTATAGATTTAACATGAAATATCTTAAAGAAAAAGTAGAGTTATTTACATTGCCCTGAAAATTATAAATATAGTAGTGTTTGGTACGGTAACGCAACAAGCATAAGATCTCGGTGCAGCTTATTGTAATAAATCATCCTTAAAGAATTTAAACGTTTAGTTTTAGTTTACGAAATCAGTTAAAAATGGGTGTAAAAGATCATAGTTGTTTATTTTTGGAATTTCTTTTGGGGGGATTGGCCATTCATTTATATTATCACTTAATATTTGCCTTGCGTTCGCATAACGTGGACAAACGTATATACGGTGAATAGGGTCGTCAGTCTCCAAAGGACATACGGGGCATGTATTATCTTCTGTTTGACCTATCCTTTTTAGATGTGCCTTAAAAGGCCCATGTCCGGTCCAAATCTGCGTAGTTAAATATTTAAAAGGTAATGGTGGTTTATCAGGGATGTTAGGGAAAAAAGTAAAAGTAGTTCTCCCTTTGACGGAAATTTCCCAATGTTACTGCCATAGATCCATAATTTTGATGTTTAAATATTCCACGATGTGTTTTGTAGAATCAAAATCCATTCGGTTAATGTTTTCATTTATAAAATAGCCAAATTGATTATGCTGAAGAATTTTTAAACATAGAATTTTGTGTAAGGTCAAATTTAAGGGTGGAATGCAGGCTAAAACGCCAGCGGCATCAATTGAAACAGATTGATAACCTTTGATTAACAATCTGCAGAAAGTTCCATACAACGAAGAAATTTTGTTTTTAATATTCCTAGTGTGTAAACGGTGGCCCCAAATTTCAATACCATACCATATGATTGGTATAATGGCACAATTATAGATAAGCCTCAATGAGTCATTAACATCTACAACCCATGTTTTCTGAATTTTGTTTCGCAATGCTAAAACTGTAGACCTCGCTTTTAAACAGCAATTGCTAATATGTGAAATAAAATTTAGCTTTTTATCAATGATTATTCCTAAATATTTGAATTCGTTAACTATATCACAGCCTTGGTAGTGTAATGTCTGGCGTGCCGGACTTTCACCCAAGCGGCCCGGGTTCGACTCCCGGCGCTGGCAGATCTGGTTAAGGTTTTCTGCAGTTTTCCTTAGCTGTAACACAAATGTGAGATTTGCGCTGTTCCATCTATAAGTCGGCTGCAGGCTACATAATAATAATAATCGCCCCCTCCCTCCCGCACAAGCTTATAGCTTCTGGGGCCTTGGTTTAAGTTATGGGTTGTAGTAATTATTATTATTATTATTATCAATTCGAGTATTATTCACGTAAATTCTTATGTCACGATCATGTATCCTTGGAGGCGATTTATTTATCATTAATTTAGTCTTCCTTGTAGAAATGGTTAATTTGCAGCGATCAGGCCAGTTTATTAAATTTGTCATGCACATTTGTCCTATTTCTTTCTTCTCAGTTCTACTGTTTGAAGATATAATATACACAAGGTCATCTGCATAGGCAATTACATTTATTCCTTCTTGTAGCTCTTGATTTAAAAGATCATCTAGTTGGAGGTTCCAGAGTGTAGGACTTAGTAAAGCACCTTGATGGCATCCTTTAGTGCAGCTTTTCATACTTGTTATAGATTCTTCTTGAAAGATAACTTTACGGCATGTTAGGAAGCTTTTTATTATAGCTATTAAATTGTGTGGGATTTCCTTACGACGCATTGCAGAAATCAAAGAAGGCCACCATAAATTATCGAAGGCTCCTGTTATATCCACAAAAATAGACATTACATATTTTTTATCATTATTGTGAACTATATTTATGTATTTTTGAAGTGCATGGATAGTAGATAATCCTTGTGTAAAACCGAATTGCCTTTGCGAATGTAATCTGCCAGGTAAATTCATTAGTCTAATTTTGATGATCTTTTCTAAGATTTTTCCATATTCAGGCAGAAGAGTAATCGGTCTATAATTTTTTATGTCCGATGTTTCTTCACTAGAGGATTTAATTAATATTTTTAATACACCAATTTTCCATATTTTCGGGAAATAACATAATTTCAGGCAACTATTGTAAACTTTTAGTAAAAAATTTTGCAGAACGAGATAAGTTTCTTTAACAAATTTTCCTTTTAATAGATAGTTTTGCATATTCATTGGTGGAGGTTTATATATATTGAATATGTATATAGGTTGGTTATTTATAAATAAACCGACTATGGTTCAAAATTCGTTTGACAGGTGACTGTAATTTAAAATCTCGAGAGTCATGTTATTAATCAGAATAAAGGAGTAAAATCTACTGTTCTGTTTTGCAATTACTTTAAGACGATTACTGGATGGTATGTGATATTTTTGCCCATTTTGGTAACAATAAGGTTCCTGTAGAAACGCTATATCAACTTTATTATTATATATATCATTTAATGTCTCTTGTGTTGCCAATTTAGAAAAGTTAAGATTACATTGAAGGAATTTAATTTTATTCATTGTACTCTATCGATTGCAGATAATCATTTAGCTTCTTTATGTAAATTGGGCTAGTTTTTGAATTTGTAGTATGGTTCGTTTCGTTTTTATTGGCTCTTAGACAGTTTGTGCGTTTATGATTGTGTTTATTATTAGCGTAGGAACAATTTCTCGTCTCATGTTCTGTAGATGACCATGTACCACAGGATATATCAGCTTTGCAGAATTTGACAACGTGGCCAAAACGTTGACATCTGTAGCATCTGGTTACACGTATAAAGTCACTTACTGTATACAAGCAATCCAACCAAAATAAGCTTTTCTATGCTTCAAAAGAATATTTCTAAATTCTGGATGAATCTCAACTACCCAATTAGTTGTAGAATTGTTTTTCGTTCCTATTTTAAGGGTGTTTTTGTGCCAGTTTTCAGAAACATCAGTTTCATCTTTTACACTTTCAAATATTTCTGCTAAAAACTCCTGTTTTTCTAAATTTCTTGGCACATTATAGAATACTATTCTCGGCCAAAGTTTCTCAGGAAGTTTTGCTTCTAGGTTTAGTGTTGTTAAATTTGGGTTTCCAATTAGTTTAGATATTTCACTGTCCGAAGATTCAACCAAAACACCTTTGTTTTTAACCTTAATAATTCTATCTGGTTTAATGTTTAAAACCCTTGGATTTATTTGGGTAAGTGCTTTTTTAGTGTCTTCAGAACAGTTAATATTGCTGTTTGGTTTAGGAAAAATTAAAGCTGTGTATTTTCTTTTATTTGTAGTTTAAAAACAGATGTATTCGAATTGCTAATAGATGTTATTTGTGAATATGTAAGAGGTGAGTCATAATTTCCTTGACAGCGATTCGAACAACGTTTTCTATTTGAGGATCTGGTTTGGACTGCAGTGTAATATGTTCTTGCACGATAAATCCAATATGATGCTGAATTTGAGTTATAGCCGAATTGCATTCTCGTATCTTTGAGATCTGTTCTTTTGCTGAGGTTACAAAGTTTAAAATTATATTTAGCTTATCATATATGTTATTTATTGCAGTTTGAAAGTCCTTTGGTGTTCGATACTAACTGTTTTGAAATTAATGCACTTTAGAAAAAAATATTACATTTACGTGACAAAACATGACATTAAAGTGACATTTCTCTTGTCAGCAATTGAATGTCGAACAGTTTGAAACTCAAAATCGCGGTAGTCCGATAATTTCAATCTCTAGAGGTTGAAATGCGATTTCAACCATTGTTATCGATTTCAAAATGAGTGATTTCACTGTCATGAGTAGAAAAATGCACATTATGTGTATAAGTGGTTTTATTTTTTTACTTTGTAAAAATCCTTACGTGATACATGAAAATGAAAATGAAATTCATAATCAGGGCCCCGAAATTGTATAAAATTAGTTGTTGAAATTAAAAAATCTTTCAAAAAATTTTTTTTTAGACCTGTGTTATTAATAATATTTATTATTCACTGTGTGACGATGGACGATTAGTTAGGTAGGTTCTCAAGTTTAGTATATACAAAATCTAGAGCGTTGCTACGCAACCATTTGATATTCTTGAGTCCCATTTTTGCGACTGCTCGCAACACCAACTATGTACTACATAAGTGCACAATTACTTTTTTAAATTTATTTAATTTAAAATTTATTTCTTGCAACAAGTAAAAAGGTTAGAGATATCGATTTTAATATTTCGCATGTTAATCGGTTTACCGGACATACATGCATCAGCTTCGGGTGTATATACAATTTGCATAATCCACGGTTTGGTTGTTCCGGAATGATCAATGTCCGAAGAACACTATTAGTTTCAACACTGATAAAGTAGAAGCTTTGAAGTGTCTGGTGATTTTGGTTTAACAACCACTTCCGAGCTTTACTCTTAATTATATTGCATTCACACAATTAGTGCACGAGTTCAGTAATTATCTGTTCACAATGTGGTCTGGAAGCTCGTTATAAAGTTACTTGTTATTTTTTGTTGTTTTATATAATTTGTTTAGTTATATAAAAAAAACTTTTTAATATTCAGTGTTTGGATTATAATAATGACGAGGATAACACAATCTTTTACATAATTTGATTTTGAAGATATTAGTTAATTTTGCTTTTATATATTGCATAATATAACTAACAACCTAAAAATAAGTATTTTCGATTTTGATTTGTTGTTTTGTTGTTTTCTCAACAACACTGTTCTATTTCTTTGTGTACATATGATGTAACTTCTAATTACGACATTATTTTTGATACCTAACAATATAATGTAACAAGAAGTAGGTTTCATTCTGTAGCAAATTACTTATTTTAATATTTCCGAAGTGTATTTTTAGAAGCAAACATCGATCTGGCCTACACTATGTGCAAATCAGTACTACTAATTATTTGAAAAGATATTAATTTGTTTTGTATCGTGTTACATAATTAAAGACGAGGCCCCGCGATTGGGCGCTAATTGTAACACTATATTTTAACCACAAAATATTTGATACTTACTTAACTCATAAATGCTCCAGCTGCTCAAGACTTCTCTTTAACAAATTTAAGTTCAGGACGCGGGTATTGTTTCCATAGCTCACAGATTATAAAAAAGAAGAAATAAGGCTAGTTATAGTCAAAAATAAGTATATTTGGGCGCCATCTGTTTAGGAAAGTCTGCGGATTATGTAAAGAAGTAATAATAATAATCTAATACTCGTAAACAGAAACCGGTATCAGATCTACTAAATTTAATTTAATTATTAATCATGTTCAGTTATGTCAAAAATCAAATTAGTTAAAGCATATTTAAAGACTTTCATAAATATATGGTCCAATATTATCTAGTGTGATTGGATTCAAAAATAGATTTATTTATAAACGAAATAAAAGTAAAAGTCAAAGATAAAATTTTTTATTTGGGACATAATTGTAGATTTAAAAAAATAAATACCCAACGTAAGAATTCTTAACGGCGGAAAAAATATATGCACATACAGATAGAAATCAAAATTAATACATGAATAATTATACAACTTACTCAAGCTTTAACAAAATAATATCCTTCAGTTCACAGTACATTGATCAAATTATTTGATTCGATACCACTCCACAAAATGATTAACATTTAGTGCCTTTTTGTTCACATTTAAACACTAAATACCAAAATTAATAGCTTGATGAAGCTGCAAAAAATGGAAAACACCTCAATTACTGACACTACTTCTTACTTCAGAGCAAATAATTAAAGTTCACAATAATTGTTTTGTTTTAAAACTATTTTCATTAGAATTCCTTTTTTAAGTAACCGGAACAACCATATAAATTCAATTGTTAGTTACTTTCAATTAGTAAAAGTGTTTCTAAAACAACCACTAGTTAATATGATTGATTATTAAAATGTTTTTTTATGAAAAGGTAGCATAACACTTAAATATGTTGTTTTAGAAGCTATTTAATTTTAAGACTTCCGTTTTTGAATTACTTTAAAAACAAGATCCCATATAAACTTAATTCACGTTTCGTTTAAATCGATATTTATAATATTTCATTAATAATAACAGTATTATTAATCTCTGGAAATTATTAAAGGAACTGGAATACGGTAACAAAACACTTATTACACTTATAACTCTTTAAATTATACGAAACTAATTATTGAATTTCGGTACGGTATTTATAATAACGATTCTAATTAAATCAAATTAGATTTCAGTATTTTTCACCACTATACACGTTACTGTATTTGGGAAGTCCTATTGTCATACAACCATACGTATACGATAATAAACCGAAGAGCAGCGCACTCTTTTAGTGTTTATTGCGGACTTTCTGTTCAAATTGAAAATATTTCGGCGATGGTATGGTTTTGGGAAGGGCAAATTTTTAAATGAACCAGTAAATAAATGGCGGGATAAGCCTAAGCCAATGAGGGATAATTACGTTACATTGTTCCAGAACATTTCCAACGAAAACTTTCGGGGATTCCCTTTAAAACCTACTTACTAAAGAGAGCCCAATATTATTTGCAGATGGCCATCTAGAGGAAATTCTGCTTTTGTCTGAAATAACCGACAAGCACATACAGGATCTATAAATTTAAAAGTTTAATGTGTTTTCTGATTATTTCTTTATTAAAAGCCGATATTAACACTAAGTATTTATATTTCAACTATACTTTTCGCTAAAAAAACGACATTTGAAACCGTGAGAACATTTGAAAATTTAAGCTTTGGTAATTACAAAGGCGACAATTGCATTAAGAGAAATCTGCATTTTTAACTTAAAGAAAATATTTTATCTTTTAACATATGGAGCTGACTTTCAACATAAAAAAAACAACATTTAAAATAAACTGAAGTCTTCAAAATTAAACCGGGAGAATATACTGGACTACACAGAACCGCACTAAGGGTTTTTGTCTATTATACATACAAAATTGCATTTTTCGGAAGTTGAAAAGATGAACCGTTACAATCGATCGTATTTTTTATATGAAAGCATATTTTATTTAGATGGCGTGGATCAATATCAACATGTTTACCATCTGCTTGTTGTATTCCTAATTAATAAGCGACCTAAAGCCTAAACAATAATTTAAAGCGGTGTATGATGTTCCTGTCAATAGACCTGTGTCTCTTTCAACCAAACAACTGCTGAGATATCGTTAACCTAACAGCTATTTAAGTTTTTTTATAATAATTATACGAAAAGGTTTGAAAACCAAGAGGCTGGCCAGAGCGCCTAAAAAAGCCACAGTCAGATTGAATAATATTATTTAGATTGCAATGCATTATCTTAGTAAATTACGCCTGTTACAACATATACAATAATCTAAATTAATTAGGATTAAACTCCTGTTGCTACATCTATTTTTATAAAACAAACTCAGGTAACTACTTTTAAATTAAATAATGAATGGATTAAAGTTTCAAAGAAAATCCGATACAGCAAATAGCGTAATTCACATCATCTATCGGAAGAAAACTTCACCAAAAACAGTAAAGAGCAGGGAATTCTACTCTATTGTTTGTCAAGTGCAGTTGCAGCATAAGGGAAACCATTTACAAATCCGGGAGCCCGGAGTTACCGGAGTCGAGAGCCAAGATATCGATTCGACGTTTCGTTGCTAGGTGGTGCTATGAGCTTGTAATTTTATTTTTCCGTGCGCGCTACTAATCCAGGTTTTCTTTTTATTTTAATTTTAGATTGTTTACTACCAATTAATTTTTTTCCTGTAGGAAAATCTCGTTTGCGTTCTAATGAGGATTACTTCAGCTAAATAATACAACAAAATTTACATTTTGTTCAAAATATACCATTAAAAACAAAAGCTGGTGGATTCCTTTAATGATTTCCCAAAGGTGCTGAAATTAAAATCAGACAAAAATAAAATTTCTTCCCGATTTAATTATTTTCTTGTTTGTTTGTTCGCACTCAATAATAACTGGGCTAATAAATTTTAACGTGTTTGAAATTTAATTTTAAAGTGTGTATTTTTATAATGTTTAAAGAGAACAGCATAAAAAATTACCAGGGCGTTTTTTTGCAAATAAGTGTAAAAAGGTATTTAATGTGTGTTACATTTGGTACAAATCTGATGAGAAATCGTTCCTCTTGAGATTCAGGAAACGTTTTGCCTCCTTGTCAGAACTGACGGGTTTTAAATGAGCGACATCCTATCGATTACTTTGTAATTATGTTCTCTTTTCATCCTTGTTGGAATTTCTATGTTGAGAAAATATGTTCATTGTTCAGACTATAATAGTGTTTTGTAATATAGCTCTTTAAGCTCTGCGATTAGAATTACAAAATTCTGCAGATAATATTAAAACTAATATTAAATCTATCACCGGAATGTTACTGGATATGAAAAAAAAAAACGTTTAAAGATAACTTTTTTCACTTTAGATTCTTCAAGCAATAAATTAACTTGAAAGTAGCATTTTTCACATTAACATTTCGGAATAATTACATAACAGTTACGCGATAACAGTATACAGTAGCGAGTGGATGTATTGAAATGCTATTTTTACAATGCTTCCATCAGTATCGCTTCTCATTTGAAAGCTTCATGAGACGCCGATCTTAAGTGTTTGAATTTTGAAAATATTGCTTTATAAAGACTTCACTTCTTAAAACGCTCGCAACATAAAACCTTTTTCTTACAAAAATCGATTGCAACAATATGATTTTACTATCTAAAATGTATTTACCAATAAAAATACCTTTTTTTGAATCTCTTGAAGAAGAGATCTTGAGATCTCTTGAAAAAGCTGATACCGTTTTTGAAACGTTTATTTTCTACAAACTGTATTTTAACAAAAATTCAATTATCCTAGTAGACTTTCATTTTTAAATGGTTATTTCTACTTGACGTGTTTACGAATAATCTACTGAAAATGATTGATTTTAGCAGAGCTTGTATCGAAAAGCTGCCTAGAAGCTTTTAAAACTTCTTTTAAGTGAGTGGCTAATTGAGAAACGACAACAAAATTTAATCGCAGTTAAATCTTTTGGCTACCAGTTAACTAGTGTGATGTTCACTTAAGATTCTACAATCGATAATGGTCCAGTTAGATAGTAATACTATTCACGAAGCACATTATACGGACACACTCGCAATAATAATTCTAACAAAGTCTTTATATACAAATTACAGTGGGCAACACACTGGGGAAAAACCATTTAAATCATAAAAAATACATTTGTCGTCTGAAGTAATTAATTTGCGTTTATACAGATATTGCTTGTTGTAATAGTTTGACGTACATAGGACCATAATTACTGTAAGTCAAAGTGCAGTTGCTTTTTTCAGTTTGTTGTAGCCTGTAGAATTGCTCCAGTTGGCGCATCGGAAGGAAATCCACCAAACAAACAGAACGTTGCTTCAATGCGACAACAGCAAGCAAACAAATAATTAAAGAGGAGCGAAAAACCGAAAATAGAAAAGGCCTATAACAAATAGACCAAATTACCAATTATGCACATGGCAAGCATTTAAATACCTACCATAGCTGGAGGGCAGGCTCGAAGTAGTGTTAAACCGCTTTAGAGTCGAAAAATCGGTAGAAAAATTAAATAATGTATCATGCATAAAATAATGAAGTGAAAAATCCCTTAACCAAAATTACATTAAATCCGCAAATTGCAATTCCAATTAACGTCACGAAAGAAAAATGTAATTTTTCTACTAGCACATTCTTTACGACAGCGTACGAAACGTAAGTTGTCTGGTCAAAACAACAGGAAATACTTTCGAAAAGGTTCAAAATAGCAAATAACGTAGGGAGGTGTGGTTTTCATTGCACTGTATTAATTTCTATTGAATGTTTTGTGCAACCTTATGGATATAACTTTGTTGTATGAGTTTTTAATAATGTTTTATAATGTAACATCATACTTATTATATTAAACAAAGTTTTATTTTTTGTATTTTTGTAGGTTTTCCCCTAACAATAAATCAACGAAAAATGTTTTTTGTTTTATTTCTTTCTTGCAGATTTGAGTCAGACGAATATTCACTCACTTTATGAGATATATTCATATTATACCAATAAGTAATATAAATCATATTAATCTGCAATTAAATATGTTTAAATAGCAATCGAGTGCAATATTAGTATGTATTGGGGCCATTGGCCAGCCCCCTCTACTTTTTCCCCTACTCCTACCCCCACTCCTACCCCTACTCCTCCCCACTCCTATCCCTACTCAGCCGCCATTTTGAGTCGCCATCTTGAATCGCCATTTTGAATCGCCATTTTGAATCGCCATTTTAGATCGCCATTTTGAATCGCCATTTTGTATCTGTCATTTTGAATTTATTTTTTGACGGACACGCTTTCGTTGATTACTTCGTAGAGAGAAGACATTTTGGATAAGTTATATGTATATAGGAATTGTAGTCAATTGATTTAGGTGATATACTTAAATTTAATATATCTGGATGTAATGTATAATAATTATGTAAAAGAATACAACACATAAATGTAGGTATTAGACCATCAGAGTTTAAAAAGTTGAACAATTATAAAGATGAAAACGTATATTGGAATAAGGCTAACAAACTAGTCGATAGACTTCAGCAGCATGTTCCTTTACTAATCTATCATTTAAGCTATATATAGCATTATAGCACATCAATCGATATCAGTCAAGTCTAGCTTACGTTTAGTAGCAATTTATTTTTATTTATCATCTGAATGATACATCATTTATAGAAGAAATGTGATAAAATAAAATTATTTTTAACATTTTAGTAATGTTTTAGTTCAATGATATATAGTTATATTTTTATAAGAAAATCGAAAAACATATTAAAAACATATTTTGATGTACTACTTTATTACATGCTACTTTATTACATGCTCCAGCAATCGTACAAGATTCGCGAAATGGATCCGCACTATTTTGTAACCTATACATACAATATTTAAAGTGATATTTAAAGAGACAGCGGGAAACAATGACAAGTTGGAAATGACAAGTGAAAGCGAGAGAGAGGGCCAGAGCTAGAGCGAGAGAGAGAGGGCCAGAGCCAAGCGAGAGAGAGATGCATATGACCCGTTAGTTATAATAATAAACAATATTACTTAAATACATTTTTGTCTAATAAACAATATATTTAATATGTACTATATTCTAATATTATGAATTATCTAAATCATTGAAAAAAGATTCATTCATTTTTATTCTAATATTTAACGAAAACAGTTTGAAAAACTGTGGTTTTAAAATTCATTTGTTGTAATTTTAAGTTGAGTAATACAACAGTAAAACATTTAGCTAAGCTAATTGTCAGGTAGATGTTTTCTCAGAATTAGTTAAGCCGTTAAGATAATAAATAACGTATATCAACTACATGTAACTTTATAAGGTTTTCATTAATCAATACAAATCATTTAAACATTCACAGATAAACACATACGTATACCTACTGTAAATACATATGTTGAAACTGCTCAATCATATAAACGTATGGAGTAGAGTTAAAAGAAATAATGTATTCTAGCTAGATAATAAAGGTTTGCTGAGATTATATACCTTATAATTTACTTCTATTAATAAGTTATGAGCTATCAAATACTATTAAAAGACTGATACCTGCGTATATATACACAATATACCGGGTGATTTTTTAAATTTCTGATCTAGTAAGTCGTGATTTTTACGCCGTATCGAAGGTCACCGAAACGTAGGGCGTAGCGTTGATCACACTGCTATTCCAAATGTCATTTATGTGACAAATTGACTACTTACTTTTACATTTATTAAACAAATTGATAAATATTTAAACAGTGATCATTTGCGAAACATGCTTTTACCAAAGTGTGCATTTTATTGCGAGTTTAAGTGCAATTTCGATGTGATTATTGACTTGAGAAGTTTAGGTTATGGTTACAACTCGCTTCAATTTTTATTCCTTGGATTTAAGAAATAGCAAGATTTATTCACAATTATAACAATTTACATTGTTAACACAATATTTATTCAAAATTTACAACAACTGTTGGAAATGTTGACCTTCAGCATCTATACACAAATTAACTCGGCGCTTCATATTCTCGAACACTCTAATAAGCACTTAAAATAACGTTGAAAACTAAGCGTTCAATCACAAACGAAAGGTTAGTCTTGAAAAAGACTGATTTTTGATAATAACCGAGATAATACCTGGCGAAACGGAATTCAAAACACGAGGAAACAGTGAAGCACAAAAGACGGCAAAAGCGAGAACAACACTGGAGTAGGTTATGTTTATGTCAACATTTTTGAAATCTGACAGTTGTGACAAATCGAACGATTCAAACTACGCCCTACGTTTTCCGCATCTTTTGTTTTAAAATTATGTCTTGGCTTTCTAGATCAGAAATTTAAAAAATCACCCGGTAGCAATAGAATTGTTCTAAATATAAATATTTCAAGTAAATTATTTTTATTAAAAATAATTTCCTTTTAAATAAATTGGATTTAATCAAATATACGTGAAGCATTTTTATAAATAACTCGTATGCCGTAATTTAAAAGACAAGCTCCGTAGTTTCGGGGTTAAGCTATGGAGTTATGGAGAGCTATGGAGACCAGAGCGAGAGCGAAAGAGAGGGCGAGAGCGAAATGCATATGACCCGCGAGATACAAAATGACAGATTCAAAATTGACAAATTCAAAATTGACAAATTCAAAATGACAGATACAAAATGGCGATTCAAAATGGCAATTCAAAATGGCGATCCAAAATGGCGATTCAAGATGCCGATCCAAGATGGCGATTCGAAATGGCTATTCAAGATGGCGACTCAGAATGGCGATTCAAAATGGCGGCTGAGTAGGGATAGGAGTGGGGAAGAGTAGGGGAAGGAGTTGGGGCAAAAGTAGAGGGGGTAGGAGTAGGGAGGAGAGGGGGTAGGAGTAGGGAAAAAAGTAGAGGGGGGGCTGGCCAATGGCCCCAATACCTACTAATATTTATGTAATATTAAAAGCAGATGTTCTTTAAATAAAAAAATGTCGTTTTCTATGTTTGACAAATATTGAGAAATAAATATTTTATTTATAATATGATGCTACCTGGAAAACAAAAGTGAAAGTATAACATTGTATTATATTGTAAAACTGATTCGTGAAATCTCGTTAAAAATATATTTTAAATTGCTAATAATTGGTTCTGAATAAATTGCTTTTCTGATTTAAATAGCTCACCTAACTACCTTAAGAACCTTACATAACCACGAAATAGAGTTTTAGTGTTTATTAGGGCCTACGTAATAATAATAATCGCCCCCTCCCTCCCGCACAAGCTTATAGCTTCTGGGGCCTGGTTTCCAGGCTATGGGTTGTAGCAATTATTATTATTATTATTTATTTATTATTATGTATTAGTAAAAATTTATCAGGATTTATATAACCCAAGTGACTACTTATCTTTTATTAAAACTTTATCAAAGGTATCTAATAAAATTTATTTTTTAATAATCTAAAATTGAAGTTTACTTTTTAAAACTTTTCTTTAAGGTCCCTGTCAAACTATGTTAAATATAAAACGATTTTTTTGAAAGGTTATTCTAGTAATTCTTTACATTTACGCAGCATTTATTCATTTAGTTATTTTGGTTATTTTAAACTGGAGCATATTACTGCATATTTATTTGGCTTCTCCTAATCTACATAACTATATGGATGCAGATAGATATTTTTAGTATAGTTAATTTTCTTTTTTGAGATGCATCACATGGTGAAATTTATATTCCATTTGCATTGAAATAAATTCAAATAATTTATTGCTACACATTTGTTATTAACAGTTTGCTACAATTACAGACTTCTTCAAGCTTTATTATTAATGCATGACATTTTAGCAAAATTCATTCAGTTAGATATTTCTAATATAAATTTCAGAAATTATTTCATGTTGATTGATCATCGACCCAATTAATGCTTTGCTTACATTAGAATAACCAATTCCAGAATATATTTGAAAATCATTTATTTTCGAACAGTTTGTGCATAATTTGCCATCTATTATTACTATATTAAAAAAGTATTTACAAACTATAAAAGCTTTCAACGTAAGGCTAAAGAGAGAACGTTGTTACATTAATCATTAAACTAATTACGTAGCACTATTTTAAGAACATTTTAAAACAGAATATCAAATTAAATATTCTTAAACTTTTTAAATTAATTAAATTAATTTATAAAAAGCAAGATTTATCTCTTTGGACCGCATCACCTGGTGGAATTTATAGCGCTGGACTCACATTGGTAAAATTCTTCTGCTGCCAAAATCGGAAATTAAATATAAAAACAAGAACTTTTGGTACTTACATAACATGTAGACTATTGTTTATATTAAAGTGTAATTACCATTTGACATGGCCATAAAATCTAACAAAACAATCCGTATTGCATTTATTGCCACTAAACAAGGATATTGGCATAGATTTTAAGGATCTCTAAGAAATCTATTTTAAAATCAATCGTTTAGCAATTAAAAAACTTTTTTCTCCGTACTGTGCATTCCTACTGCTGCAACTCTAAAAATAGTAAATCGTGAAAATGTAAATCTTTATGCATCAGGCAGGTAATAAATTAAACACAGCAACATTAAATATAAAACTGAATATTATTTATAAACTTAAACTGTAAAGTAATAATTCATCTTTATCCCTTGCTACAACTCAAGACAAAAAAATACTGAAGATTTTCAAGCAATTTATTTTCAATCCAAACATCCCTCCGATAACAAAACATTAATTTATAAAATTTAATATCTTCTCTAAACTGTTCCATTTTTTCCCCATCCTGTCCAACTTTTTTATTATCCGCTTAACTTTCCCAAAATCCGCTTATTTATTACTATAAAGCTTTAATTAAATCAGCATTAAAAGTTAATCAAAATCGCTCCCATTGTCCAGAGTTCAAACATCCTGACCGCAAACTCCGGAAGGATTAAAGTTCCGTAGAGATACACTATATTTTATCGAGCCTCTCGTCGTCTATGCTTATATCCGTCGTTCATCAGCCTGGAATGAAATAATGAAAAAGAACAAAAAACCATGCAGTAGCAGTATTAAAAGTAATACGAGATTGAGAGATGTATGTTGTAGATATGCGGCCGTACGCTCCCGCACATTTTCCACATAAGTGTAATGGAAAAGCTAATATTCGTGATTCAAAGTAGCCGTGATCCATCACGTCAACCCACATCAAACACAGGGCTTGCCATCCTTCTACTTTAATATAATCTCCGTAACAACTTAGTGCGCACGATGTTTTGAGTACATGGATTTTGTTTAAATATTTAGGACGTAATTTCAGTAACGGGCAGATAATTATTAAGGATTTCACCTATGTGGCCCGGCAGTAATAGTAACTGAAAATGTTTAATTGGCGTCCGGTGTTCGGGGAGTAGCAACTATCTCAGTAGTGGAAGGAACTAGTTAATTGTTACATGTATAAGATGAAGTAAACTTCTGTGGTTTTTAGAATGTTGTAATATGCTCTTATATGATCTTATTCGTTATTATATTTACTGTATTACTGCACAATTGGGCTTCAGTTACCTTGTTTATCAAGCATGCGGTTAATGGATGGACGGTTCCTGAAGTTGCAGTTAAACACCTGCCTTAATTAGTATCTTATTACCCAAGTAGCTACAGTAGCTAGCGTCGAGGCTATCGCCGACAATTTCAGCAATTTAATAAAATTTTAATAAACAATTTTATTATTACTTTTTAAAATATTAACCTTTCAATAATATTTCAATAATAATACTTTTATTTATTTACCCAATTACCAGTTTACATAAATAGGAATTAATTAATTAATACAGTACAATTCCGCATTTTATTATTAATTCTTAGTAGAATAAAAGTTCGACTGTTTTTGATTCTCTTCAGAAAACAAAATTATATCATACTGGAGAGTTTAAAATCGTACATCAAGTATAGTAGTTTTGAATCGAGAAAATACAAAAGCCACAATGCGCGCAATAACAAAAGACGCAAGGTTAAAGTTAATTGTTGTGCTGTGTACTCCTAAAAAGCTCTAAACGAGACGTTTTGAACACATCTGGTGTAATCGTTAAAACTAACATAACCAAATAAAAGCATAAAAGCTTACTAATTTCAGATTAGACACAGGAATAAATAACCAATATAGAGGGCGCCACCCAAACTGTTCATTATTATAATTAAAAAGAGTAGCAACGGGAATCAACAATTTAGGAAAAGAATTTCGTCTGGTGCATGTTTTATTGACTGGGTAGACAACAAATAATTCGTTGAACCAATCTATAACAAGTGGTTATTTACTTTTAATTTTCATTTATTAGATCGAGAATGTCAAATAGTTGTAAATAAAATGAACAACTTAGTGCATGACAAATATGCACATTTTCTTATTGAAACATAAGAAAAATTTAAAAAAATTAAAAACACAGATTACACTATTAATTTCTTTGAATTGTTTTATCACTTTAGCATTAAATCACCCAAAATACTAGACGCGAAACTTCTAAACTGAATACAGAAACACTCAAGTCCCAAGATTTAATAAAAAAGATTTGAACAATAAACTTGACGATATGATAATACTGATAAGAGCTCCCTAACACGAGACCAAACATAAAATTTTAAATTTCACTAAATAAGTCGCGAGATAATTTCGTCTGGCAAAGTTCACGTGACTGTTAGCCGCCTACAGCAAGTCGTGTATGTATTCCCACGACTAAGAGAAGAATTTTCCCCACTATCGAAAATGCTAATTTCGATGTTAAAATTTGTAAAGGGGCGATTATATTCCAGCAAACACCAATCAACTACACTTTGATCATGACATCGTTATCACCAATAACAAAATTAGACCAAGTTTCCTCTCATAGTTTTATCAAAAGGTGTAGGCAACTAAAAAATTCAGAATCAGAAAAGTGATTTATCAGAACCTCATTCGAACCTCGTGAATGTAATCTAATTCGTAGTATAATTATGACTCATAAAATGTAAAATATTGTTCGGAAGGTCATACCTTCCTTTGTGAACACTGTAACAGATGATTTGGCTCAAGATAACCAATTATTTGACTAAAAAGGGATCCTAAAATGCTATATGTTTTTGATAAAACAAATTTATTATTGTGCTTCGAAGAATTAAATTTTACTTAGGTTGTCTTATTACAATGCGACAAGCAAAAATGGTTTAAATACATAACCAAGAGAGGAATTTGATACTTGTGGAAAACACAATTATGTTTACATAAGCGGTAACTTTGTTTAAATAAATAACAAGAAATAAACGTTGTATTTAACTATTTGAAGTCGTAAACAAACTAAAATCATCAAACTTAAATTTGACTAGCATGCAAAATATTTTCCCTTTTATATAATGGTAATAGGAATTTCAAAAGTAACAGATTTTTAAATTTTTACAAAACATTATTTCACCTAAACAAGCTTTTAAAATCTTGTTTATTGTTTCCAGCCTTACTTTGTGGAACTCCATAATCATGAAATAAATAAAGATTAGTAAAAGTTTCACAGTTTTATTAAAATACAACCTGACAATATTGTTTCGACAGCTATGCTGTCATTATATTACCTTTGATAATGAGAGCTGTGAAACTTTTACTAATCTTTATTTATTTCATAAAGTTTTAAAAAATTGTCTTAACGTTTTTTAAAAACAAACCTTCCAGAAATTTTTAAAAACTTTTCTAAAAGGCAACTATTTCATGGTTAGCATGTAGGAAATTAAACGTTTTTAGATATTCAGCTGTTTTCTAAAAATATGCCTGGAAAAATATTTTGTATTTAAAAACTAGTTTTATTCGAAATTGGTTTTCGGAAAAACAAAATTCTTGTGAAAAGTTCTATATATTAAAACAGCCATCTAAAAATAAAACATCCTTTAAAGTGACTAATAAGAGAATTTCTGAGAAGGGCTTTTCAAAACAAGTTGTAGAAATATATATGGTTCGCATACTGACCGGTTTTTAAAGGTTACAAGTTTTTTAAAAATAATGCAAGAATCGAAGAAGAAGAAGAAATACCACCTTTATAGCATGGAGCTTTTAAGGAAAGTTAGACAATATTACCAAAAAACTTAGAAGAAACATAGCTGTCGAATTTGAATTGTCTATTATTTTAACTAATTAACCCCTAAAATTTGCATGTCAAAAGAACTTCTGTTTTATTTTTATAAATTTGGTAAACAATGCAACTAATAGATTAAATCAGCTTTTTTTTTCTAGATTATAGGATTTTAAAAATAAATTTTAAAAACTTTAGAAAATTTTAGAAAATGTTATATTTGATTACTGCAGCTTTTAAGAACGATATAATTATCTTTATGAATTGTTTTAGAAAGGTCGACATAAAATAGAGATTTATATAACGCGAATAAAAGTTATAAATAAAAGAGACGTTCTAAGAGTATACGTTCTTTTTCTAGTATTGTTTCTAGGTTTGGATTTCAAAACCAAATCTCAAAGAAAAAACTTTCGAAAGAAATGTGTATGCACAAAACAAATGTTCTAGCTACAATGACAATTAAGTCGTTTAGTCTTTTTTTATTTTATAAACTTCATCAGAAAAAGCTTATAAAACTTATTATGTACATAGTAGAAGAAATTTGTTATTTTCGATACGTTTGTTTAAGTGTCTATAATCAACAACTACTCTCCATTTTTTGTCTCCACTACTATCGATGTTTTTGGTACTACTACGAGTAAACACTCAGATTTAAATGGTGAAATTCCGCTATCGGCAAGCATCCTATCTACTAGCTTATTTATGGCGAACGAATTGATGCATGCAGAAGGCACGCCCTTACGTAAACAAATTTGTTGCAGACAAATGTAAGTGACGTTTAAGGGATAATTGTCTAAATAAAATACATCCGAAAGTATAACATATATCTTTTTAATGGAACTTTTTTCTTCAGGCTTTAAAGCTTTAAAATCAACTAGATCAGATACCGTGTCAACTCATTCAACGAACGGTTGTAGATTATCTAACCTATACGAACAGAAATCTGGAAGAGTTTCTGTTTTTTGGTTTATAATTCCCAATACTAACTTCCTTATCATTTGCATTTAGTATCCTAAAGGGGATACAACTATTCTCAAGCTTAACTATTACATGCACTAGCCACACAGACTCCTACAAAAACTTCTTCGGGTAATGCGGCACATTCCTAGATGTTATAAATAAGAGTTATTTAAAGTTTTGGAATTACCACTATTAAAAATAATCAAGCTTTTAGGTAGACTTTTTTGAAACCAGCTGGTTTTAAAATAGAAGTTTCAGGAACACAATTCTTAAAAGCGATCTCTTTGAATAATAATAGTATGTATGTAATATAGCGAAATTAGTAAAACCATAAGTTATAGGCAATAACCTGTTTATAAGACGATTTATTCGCAAGCGTGACGCAATTTTAAAATTCACCCTATGCATGCGCATCTAAAGTAAAACGAGGAAAACGCGCTAAACCGAATTAACAACTTTCCGCGTGGTTTAATTCCCCTAGTGTTTTATGAATATTCATCGCTAGGTTAATAGGATGTTTAACAGGCTCGCTGACAAACGAATAACACCATTTAAGTGTAATAAGTTATTCCCGGAGACATTTAACTAAACCTTTTAAAATCCTTCATTTTGTATATACATGTCATTATGAAAAAACGCGACCCCGAAAAGAAAAGGGCCAAGGGTATTTGAAGAAAAATATAATTTAATTTTTATGATGGATCACTTAAATAAATATGATACGTTTTCTGTTCCATTTCATGTTTTGTGTAATATGATTGTTAGTTTAATATTGGATCAATGAAACCTACATGACCATCAAAGGCAATTATATGTCCATTACTATTTGCTACCTACTTCACATCAACGATATGAATACGTAACTTAATTTTTGTCATACGAATCTACCTACAAATAGTATGTACTTTAATGACATCAGATGATATTAGCGTTAACTCACGTAGTAACACAAAAGGCTATTTGTTGATCTGACCAATATACTAGTCTTATTGAGAATAAAATAATACGAAAAAATATAAAACTAGAAATTTATGTTTACAGTCTGAGTTTCTAAATGTAGATAAATTCCACCTTATGACTCTTAGCTAAATCTGCATTTTTTCTGTTTCAGGTGAGTAGAAAAAATGAAAATTTCCGTTAAAATAAACTGCACTGCATTATGAGTAAGTTCAAAGCAACCCTCCTTATCAAATCTAAGTATCTAACATATTGAAATGAATTGCGTAGATATTAGTATTATTTATTATTATTGTAGGCTATTTAAAGCAATTCAAGTTCTGCGTATTAATAATTTATATTAATTATGAATATTTGTTAAAACGTAGTTTCTTAAGGTACTATGCCCCGACCTATGTATTGATTAAACGTCAGTGGTAACTTCTACGTTAAAAAAACAGTGGGATTATTTTGAATTTTGTGATACATTACTTACGTGCCAAAAGTTTCCCTTCAAGATAAAACTAAGATATGCAAAAGTTTATTAAAGAATGTCTCTGAAGATGTGTAAAAACAAAAAAGGTTTCATATAGGCAACTTGGGATTTTTCAATAAGAATCTTTCGCACCTTTCCAAAAGGCAACTTTTTTACGTAGAACGCTACAAAACTTGGAAATGGTATATTATAGTGCCCCTTTTAATTAAAAGGCGCTTTAGTCCCGCTGTAGATACGCTATTTGTTGCACTTCGATCTTCTAAATACGTTTAGTTAAAATTATGCCATTTGAAAAAATAATAAAAATAAAAACCGACAGTTTAGTTTTGACAATTAATTCTTTTTCACTATGTATTACCTTGTGTAGATTTTATTATCATCACAATGGGTTTGCCTCGTTCCCATTATTGAAACATATACGCTCGTTGTGGCTCAATTAACATAAGATTATATATTTTAGATGAACACAGCAGTTTAATTATTCTACCTATTTATTTACTTCTTTCTGCAGTTACTACATCTCTTGGATAATTCAACTGGAAATCTCTTTCGATGTTGCATGCCGCCTCTGATATTCTAGTCTCGAATTGTTTCAATGACGATAGCGATGCTTTTTCTTGTTTACTTGCATTTCTATTTATATATATTGATTTTATATTATCATCAGTTTCATTCGTTGGTTTAAATTGTTAAAGTTTATGCAGTCCAAATATTTATTTGGTGAGAGATTTAAGAATTTTGTCGGACTTTTTTTATATTAAATGCATAGGATAAAATAATAAAAAATAGCATCACATTATCCTTGCTGTCATAGACCATTATGGAACACATAGTACAGTGAGATACCAATTGAGTGAGGATGGTTTGAATTTGGCGCCTTAGGTTTTAGTGTATTTCACGTTGTTAGTGTAGCGCTATTGAAACATGTTGCGTCAACTTCCAGCGGCAACTGGTGACTTTCTCGTTTACATCGTTGTGCTTTGCCACGTTGTTCTGGATTTTCATTGAATTTTTGCTTTATTTCGCTTGTTTTCTTATTTTACAAAACAGTTTTTTCAGAACTACGGTTGCTTAGACGATTTTATTTTGAAGTACGTTTATTATTTAAAATGAATGAAGTTTATAAGCTATATTATTTTTCAGAGGCTACTGTAAAATAAAAGAAGGATAAGAATATCCGAAAAGTATTCATGTTGCCAACGTGACAATAATTTACCGTTGCGGTAAATTCAAACAGTCCTCAGTCATTTTGGATCACCCTGTACTTGACTATGTGGTTTTAAAATTTCTTCTATCGTTTTCTAAAGCTCTAGCTCAAGTTTCTTTTTCATTGTGAAAACAATGAATTTTTTCATTTTGCTGCTTTGATGTTTTGATAAACCTTTGCTTTTTTACGAAGGTAAGCAAATACCTTATCATGTTTGATACTCCTGTACGGTTGTTGACACAAGACAAGATAACAAATTTAATTGTTATACACTGTCCAGCCAACAGAAATAGTTAAGCCACTCCCCCACAAATGTATGTTTGCGTAGACCAATGGGAGTAAAGCCAGTTTCACACGGTACAAATTAATAAAAGCGCACCAAGTTCTTATTTACTATACTTTTCTCGTTTTAAATAAATGATAACAATATTCTCTGTTTTTATAAAAAGTAAAAATTGATGAGGAAAATTATAAAATAAACTAACTGTCAGATAAGTTCAGTCTTGAAATAATTAATTAGACACCGAATTAGTAAACCTGGAAAAATACTCGCTTGCAACAGTACTTAATTTGGTCAAACAAAGCAGCTTTAATTAAGCTGCTTATGCTTTTGCATAGTTTCTAATAGATTTAAGGTGCCTCCCTGCTAATATGAATATGTGGTGTATAATAAGAATAATAATACTAACTTATAAGTATAAACTGCATAATTCTCGTTGAATCATACTCAGCATTAATCATAAAATGTATACGCATAGTTTTATTAATAACAAAACATTATTTTAAAGAATACTATACAAATTGTCACATTAAAAATTATAATATGTATAAGACTAATTAATTGTATTGTATAAATGTTAATTGAAATTAACACTGCCAACAGCCTTGGTAGCGAATTGTCTAGCATGCTGGCATTTCACCCAAGCGGCCCAGGTTCGACTCCTGGTACTGGCAGCTCTGGTTAAGGTTTTCTGCAGTTTTCCTTAGCTGTGACACAAATGTGGGATTTGCGCTGTTCCATCAGTCCGATGCAGTCACACTTTGGACCTGCGTAATGATAATAATCGCCCCCTCCCTCCCGCACAAACTTCATAGCTTCTGGGGCCTGGTTCACAGGTGATGGGTTGTAGAAATTATTATTATTAAACCACCGAAGTAAATACATACTTGTGCGTCGCATAGGGCAGTTTTATTTTTAACGACAGCCACCAAAAGATGGTTACGTGGTTGTCTATACCAACTGCTTAACGTGCTCTTCTGACAGCACTGCAAAGTGTACTGAGGCTTTATCTATGAGGAAAATCTTCTCACCTGCTCTGGGGATCCGTCTGATTAAGAGTAGGCCTCTACCGCGCGGTAGAGTGTAATTCGGACGAAAGAATAGTCATTCCCCACACAAATGATTGGAATATGAGGGCTGCGATGCCAATTAGAAGGAAAGTTTCCCTTCAGTTTATTTTTTCTTTTAAGTAGATGATAACAATCTGCATTTAACAAATGATTTTAACAATTATTTTCATCTGCTAAAAAAACTAAAAATTAAACAACAAAATAACAATAATAATAAACAATAAATAACAACAAAATAACATAAAATAACAACAATCAACTATTATAGTGAATATACAAATTGTTAAATTAAAAATTATAATATGAATAATTAATCAGACTGAAAATCAGATTCAGATAAAGAAGAGTCGTCCCCCACACTAATGACCAATGGTTCCACTATTAGGTCCATAGCAATGTCAAGCTGCCACAGTTTTTCTCTTCGCCTTGAGCATGACTAATAGCAGTCTTCCAATTTTCGGAAGAAACATTTTTGACTGCTTGGTCAAATAGCGGGCGAAGGTCTTTCATCTTGAAAGTAGTATTGTTTGGCGCTACTTCCTCTTTTATTTGACCCCATATCAATTCAATAGGATTGAATTCGCAATGATATGGGGGCAATCGCAAAACCATAACATTCTGTTCATTTGCCATCTCATCGACCACATAGTTTGGCGTAACGGCAGCCTGTCGTACAAGATCCAGGAGTTCGGCTTTTACCATGTCTGGTTCATAGGTAATTGACTTACTTGTCAACCAGGATTGTATGTCGGTTTTTTTTTGTGCTAGTATTTGGCAATTTCTCCGTTTTTCGGCTATGATAGGAAGCGTTGTCCATAACAACTACAGAATGCTCTTCCAAGCGTCCCAGAACTTTTGTAAACCAGTTTTCGAAAACTTCACCTGTCATTTCTTCGTGATAATCTCCGGTTTTCTTAGATTCGAAGCATAATAAACCATCTTCAACAAAACCGTCCTCGGATCCTATATGGAGGACTATAAGACGACTTCCCTTGCCAGATGGATCTTTTAAGCCAGTCGTTAGTCCTTGTAAGAAAGCTTGCCGCGGAGTCAAGATTGTCGAGTCCTTCCATACTTTATGTACAGTATGACCAGCATTCACCCACGTCTCATCTAAGAAGTACAATTTCTTGCCTTCTTCCCGGTACTTTCTGATCTGTCGCAGAAAACGTCGTCTCCAGGCGATAATTTCATCTTTTTCCCGTAGGACACTATTGCGCGACCTTTTCGAAAACCTATATAGCCAAACCCAATTCGATTACAACAAGTAGAAATAAAAAGTTTATTTTCTCACCGAAAGCCAATTTCTTCAAGTTGCGGTAAACCATCGTTGTCGTGAACAGCCGTTAATATTTTGTTTAGAGTAGGTGGTTCATTTCTTTCAAAAAAGGAATATATAAAACCGACCAATAAAAAAGCTCGCCTCAAATATGCCGCACTTTTGTAGGGCGTGGCTTAACTATTTCTGTTGGCTGGACAGTGTATAGCAAATAAATTCTAAATTTTTATCGGGTATAGCAAGAACTCCTTAAAAAATATTTGTATGTAATTAGAAACCCCCATTTATTATAATCTACCAGTCTACTACAATCAAAAATAGATGCAAATAATAAAAAAAAAACATAGTGTAAGTGATTTTTTAATACAATAGGCAACCAAACCTACACCCAGCAGCTTGGATTATGATCGGCCTAGAGAAACAAAAGAGACGGTTATGTCAGAATCGTTTTTATGTAATGAGTAGGTATAGGATTTCTATGCATTTGCATGTTTTTTCTGCTTATAGCAAACATATGAATCACATATGTCAATTTAAAAGTGCATATAAATGCATATTTAGGTGTTTTTTATAAATGCATGCATATTTTAGCATTTTTGAAAGAGTGTGCATATTTTACCACTTTTTGAGCGTTTTACATGCTTTAATTATGAAATTTCTAATATTTTTTAAATAATTTTAGCATTTTAGACAACCAACCAAGGGCGGCTTAGTTGAGTCTAAGGGAAACCCATAATTTAAGCTTATTGTTAAATACTAGGTTTTAAAATATTTTACTGCCTTAACCATCTGTGTACTTGTTAATATTTTCTAAGAAAGAAAAAGTTTCAACTAAAATTTAAATCCACATCACATCCTGCGGTATTGTGATAAATAGGTATTAGGAAATTCCAAAGACCCTTTGACAACTTCCGGTTCATAGAAAAATTTGCCTGTACTTTCGTAGTTTCGTAGTGTAGCTTACTAATCTTGTAATCTTTCAATTAAGACAGTTCAGAAACTGCAAACTGCATTTCAGTTTGAAATTTTAGAGTGTAAAGATGGGTAAAGAAAAACGGTCTGTGTCTGTTACACTTCGAAGTTATGTTAAGGAATTCAGTGTTTTTACAACTGACGATAAGGTGTTGTATTGTACAGTGTGCGACGATAAAGTGACTGGAACGAAACGCTTTCAAGTTACACAACATCTGAACACGGTTCGACATCAAAAGTGTGTTGCCCTAAAATCAAAAAACAAACATTGTTTCCAGCAAATCGATCGAATTTAATAAAAAACTATGTAGTGCATTAGTGGCTGCAGATATCCCGTTAAGTAAAATTAATCACTCAGCATTTCGTAATTTTCTGGAAGAAATTTCAAAAATGCCAATACCCGACGAGTCTACACTGAGGAAAAATTATTTACCTCGTTTATACGAAGAGACCATAAAATCAATTAGAAAACATGTAGCGAATAACTACATATGGGTTTCCATTGACGAATCTACTGACACTACTGGAAGGTGCGTAGAAACTTCATTTCCTTCGTTTTGTTAGTAAAATTTAACTAATTAAAGACAGCAGAGCAATTTACGGATGTTTTATTTTCTATTTTGTTAGTTACATATTTAATCACAACAATTTTTTGCTTGATTAAAATATAATTTTTTTTTTAAATAACTGTTTTGCGCTAATTGTTTGTAACCGATTAATTATGTAGTTCGATAAAATAAAAATCAAATCTTTGTTTTCAGATACGTGGCTAACGCTATAATTGGCGTTTTAAATTCGGAGAACAATCCCAAATCCTATCTATTAGGAATGGATGTTTTCAAGAGCACCAATAATTGTTCTGTGGCAAAATTGTTTAATGATTCGATGGCTATTTTGTGGCCGGACGGCATACAGTACAACAAAGTGCTCCTGTTCGTCGCCGACGCGGCACCGTACATGATCAAGGCTGGAGCAGGCTTACAAGTTCTGTACGAAAAAATGATCCACTTAACTTGTCTTGCCCATGCAATGCATAGAGTTGGGGAAAAAGTGCGGGAAATATATCCTAACGTAAACTCTATAATTTCAGATGTAAAAAAAATTGTTTGTAAAGCTCCATATCGCATACAAATATTTAGGGAAACTGCTCAAGAAGTGCCTCTCCCACCTGAGCCTGTAATAACAAGGTGGGGTACTTGGCTTTCTGTAGCATTAAAGCATTTGCAAATAAACTTAATAAACACGATGCACTATGCATACAAAGCGCACAGGATGCTTTTAATACTAAGGAGGTGAGGGCAGAATTATTGTTTGTTTTGACAAATTTTGTGCCTTTAGCTAAAGTAATTCAGAAATTAGAACGTCAGGGAGATTCATTAGATGAATTTCTTGAGCATGTAAAATTGTTAGGTGTTTCTTTGAATAAAGTAAAAGGGCCAAAGGGTTTAACTATAAAACAAAAATTTAAATCCGTTATAGACAAAAATCCTGGTTTTCACTTAATTAAAAGCATGAACAGGTGTTTTTTTAATAATGAAAGTGCATATATTTACTAAAAATTTCTAATAAACGCATATTTCATGATTTTTAAGTGCGTATTTAAGTGCATATTTCACGTTTTTATCGTGCATAAGTGCATGTATATTTCAGCATTTTTATGTGCATACAGGTCCTATACCTAGTAATGAGTAATGAGAAACTAATAAATTAATCTTTCGCTAAAGAAATAACTCCATACAGTTGTTTTTTGTACCCGCACGGCTCAACCTTACAATAGCAAGCGTTGTTTAATCGTAAAAGTCATTACAGAAATGTGTTCTGGATCACTTGAAACCTACAAAACTAGATTATTTAAATATCTTGAATAATAATTATGTTAAATGGAACTTAAGTACAATTATTTTATTTTTGCTTAAAAGAATGTCATGGAAAGTGGTGAAAAACTTTGTTGTTTGTTTACTTTTAAATTTCCTGAAGCACTGAATAAATTTGGTCGGCAGTGCAAACAGAATCACGTGATACACGAGGTTGACGTTTGCGTGAAAAGTGTTAACCTCAAAACAGTTGCTTATAAATGATTTCTTTAAATCTTTGGTTGTGAATTATCTTTGTTAAAAAAAAATAAAATTACTCAGAAGATTACAGAACTAAATGTCAAAATTAATAACTTATAAAGGAAACGATCATGAATATAACACTTATACTTAGTATATATGTAAATAAAATTATTTAAAATATAAAAAAAGTGATTTCACAAGAGCTACTAGAAGAAGTTATTAAAGTTAGAAGAAGAAGTTAGTGTAAATTAAATTAATTATTTTATTATGTGCTTAAAATTAGAATTAGAACGCTAGACAACAATAAATATTGTAGTGAATCAGAAGACGCTGGGTAGAGCCGTGTCAGAGAGGCTGGCGTTTATACTAGCGTTGAGAAAAAGCTATATTCGACTAGACTATACCAGAAAACTCATCAAGGGATATATAACAAGGCGAACACACGAGAAGGGGAATCGACAATTAGAAGCATCGTAGTAAAAATATACTTCAGTGGAAATAAATAATACTAATTGTGCGCTTAAAATAATTAATCTCTTAGTCTTTAAATAAATTAGTTTTTAAGCTCGTTTAGTACATAATTTGTATTTTTAGTCAGTTTTTTTTAATTAGTTAGAGGTTAGTTATTGTAAATACCCTGCAGCTATTAAACAATTAACACTAAATTCTAGTTTAAATTGAAAGATCATTACAAGCATGTAATAAATTACTATGTATTATAACATAACAGATGGAAATAAGAAAGGTAACTAACTAACGAAAGTAATAATAATAGTGTTATGAAATTATAAATAAATAAAAATATCAGACAGTAAACATTATTTATACAAAGGCGTCTAATAAGTTAGTGGAAGTTGCTGTAATCAAATGAAGCCTACTGTATAAGCATTATGTGTATTTGTGTGCCAAAATTTACATAAATAAAAGTTTTCAGAATAATAATACATAATTTAAGGTTTAGGAACTGACAAATGTAGACTAAGATTTAGACGTTAAATTACAGAGTTTATAATTAAGGATTCCAGAGTACAGACATTCAGATTTAAAGTGTATGATTCAAAGTTTTTAAAATAAAATTTAAATTTATGATATCATAATTATGAATTTGTGAAATAACTTGACATTGGTTATTTGGATTTACCGTTAAGTGCTAAAAATAGAGAAGATGAATAAATAAATTAAAAAGTTACAAACATACTGTACAAGGTGTATAACTCACATTTCAGTGTACAGTTTAATAAAATTATAGGTTATTTTAAAATATTTTAGATACAGAATTCTAGTGTAAGATGCTGAATTTAGTTATTATCTACGGCAGTTTTGAAAATTTGTTACTTAAAAAAATTAATATTGAAAATTTACTTTAGGAGCAAAGGCGTCAGGAAATTCATAATATAAAATTGACAATATTATTACTGTCTATGGTACTATTAAATTTAGAATGTAGACCAAAAATTTAAACTGTGGGATTAAGAATTAATTGTTTTAGATTTGAGAATTATAATTTAGAAATTTGGATTTGTAGAATTATGAAGTTATATAGGTACTAAAATATATAGAATAGAAAATGGGTTGCCTAACTTCACTTTCAAAATTATTATTTTGAGCAATTTATCTTTTAAAATGTTATAAAAGAATTTATTATAGTTCACATGCACATTAGCACACAATAGTTAGAAAAAGGATATTTGTAAAGCTGATTTTCCATAGAATTTAGATAATTTTCCGTAGTTCAATTAACGAAGTGAGACGATGATTGAAAATGGCAATTAAATTAAGTTGAGGCCATAGTTAATGCAAGATTTAACCTAAAAGAGACAAAGTGTGTTGTAATAGCGAGGTATACAAGTATAGCCTATCTTACCCGAACTTTTTATAAAAAATATGTTTCAAATTAACGAGATTTTGATATAAAATTTTTTCTTTTGCAAAATTTTACAGTTCTTGGATAAATAATATTGATGTAATATACTGTGAAGTAGTTTCTCTGTCACAGAATGGAAACTATCTTAAATCTTGGGGCTGCTTTTTGCAGATGATATCAGTGGAATAACATACAAGTATGTGCGAATTTGCATCCTACACAATAAATCTAGATTGAATTTTCATTTTGTTGATATCTGAAATTATGCAAATAATATTTGTTAGTACATAATGGTTAAATTGGAAGGTGTAAAGAGGTATATTTAAAGTAATTAAGTTAGTTTTAATTAAGTAATAGTTGTGTAAAAATGAGATGTCATCGACAATCTATGGTTGCTTTGTTTTGTAATGTGAACGTGAATGCTATATACCAATAAATAAGGAATTTCATAAGCTATCTGTTTATCGATCAGTTTCAGCATCAGTTAAAATTTATAAACAATAGTTTGGTTATGGTATAAATCAAATGTCAAAGTTCTTTTGTTTCGACCAAAATTTATAGTAGACTTCAATTGTTTCCTAGAGGGGTATGAAAGCTCGGTTAATTTTGTAGCAGATCATTTTTCAATTTACATTTTTCAAACAGTGCACACCTGTTAAGAGCAAGAATTAATTTCAAGGTTATGTTGTGAGTCAGAAAATATGTAAACAAAGGTGTCACAATTTATAGGTTATTCTTTGTGAAAAACTTTAAAGTGTTTTTATATTTATCAGAGTTCTGTGAATACAAGTGTTTTAATAATAACAACAAGTGCATTGTATTTATTAAAGTGGTAATTTAAATAGAAATGGATTTTCTCTAATTTGATAATAGTTTTATCAAATCTTTGTTACGTTTGGATGTATGTGGATATGAAAAATAATCTTTAAATTAATTGGCTTACCAAACAAGCAACTGGGTTTGGAATTTGATCTATTAAATCCATTTGTAGTAAATTTTTGAAAGCGGTGTTTGTCCTTCTTTCTTCATTCTATTATTCAACCATATGAAAGCAGAGACTTGCAGAGTTTTTCAACCTCAAACTTATTTAAAGCCCTATTAAAACCGCCTGAAAGTCTCAATTTATTTTATTTAATTATTTTAAATTAAAGGTATGTGAGTTTGTACGCATCTCTATTACACCACCGCCGTCTGTTTTTTTATATCCTTCCCCCCTATATCCTAGCAATAGGGAAGTACATAGTTGCTGCTCTTTCTGTAAATTTTTATTACAGTAGCACTTTTACTTTACTCTACTTTGTCTAAGATAACTACACATATTTCACTATTCACTTGAAATCTTCAATTTAAAGTTAAAATTTAAGATTTCGGTCGTATAACTTAGAATTTAATTTCCAAATTAGAAATTTTGTGCTTAGAAATAAATTTTAAAATAATTTTACAATTATGAAATTGAACCTCAAATTGAATTGAATTTCCTATAAGAATCACCCAGCACCCTTCTGTTTAAAAGCATTTCCAGTTGCAATAAATCCTACAACTCACTTTAATATTGTCACAAAAACTGAAACTACACGACCATTTCAGAACATTATACAGTCGATTTTTCCTAGCCAGGCAGTGTAGCTTCCAATAATTGCGGAACGTTAGGTTTTCGACTGGTAAAAAATTTATAGCCTTTTCCTTGAATGATATTTTATAGTCGTTTTAAATTGAAAACTGTGCGTTTTTTCAGTAAAGTAGGAAATTAATTGACAAAAAAGTAGTTCATGATAATTTTATAATTTAGAACAAAATATTAAAAATCATTGTTTATTATGTCAATGAACCCTTAACGTTTAATTTTTAAAACCCAAGTCCATTCTATGATTCATATAAATGAAAAAGAGTAGAATATTCAAAGAAGCTTGTATCTTAAAATAGACTCAGACTATTAAAATGAGTTAGTTACCAGGCAAAATAAAGCAATTATTGTAAAAGTACACATCCGCATTAAACAAAATACGACAAAGTCAACAGTCTTAATTCTAAATAAACGAGCTGCTTCATTTGAAGTGGTATATAATAGTACACACGTACTCTCAGCTTTAGTTTGAGTATCCCAAAAGGTCTTTTTAAAATGTTTTTAAAAACTAGACCTTTTGAATAGCTTTTATATTAGTTTACTGCACTAATTTTTAATAACTGAAATTGGATACGATTTAAAGCTTAAAATATATAATTTTTAGCGTTGGTGGTGTTTTAACGTTTGTTTTTAAGAAGAAAATTACAAAATGACAGGCAACACGAATGTGAATCATAATTTGGTAAGTGCGTTGTAATTGTATTTACAGCTACTTATTTTGATTAATTTTAGTTTCAGCTAAGTAATCGTGTGGAAAACATCTAAGAAAGATACTGAAAGTTTAATGCAAAATCTCTATTATTGTATTCTGATTTAACTATAGTGAGTGTGCTACATCACTTATAAATATACATTTGTGTTACGGAACAAATTTACAGGTAAATAGTCACTACGGTGTATTACTTACGTAATTATCCTAAAATTGGCAACCGTTTAATTGCTTTAGCTCTCTTGCCTTTTATTTACATTATATTCGTAACAAAATTGCCACGCTATTTTACCTACAATACTTACTTTTTTGTAACATAACTTCACCTTACTTAATTAACACTTTCTTGCGTATCAAATATAAAAGATTAAAAAAGGTAATTATCTTTAGAAAATTATACTAATTATAGGAATACCTTTATAGCAAGTTCTTTAGTGAGTGCGTGATTTTTAGTTACGTGTCCATAAATCATTTCTTAGCAAATTACAAAAAAGGATAATTATATAGAAAATAATACAGTAAAAGAAGTGTGCCTTTTTTGGGCTTTTTACATGAAACCTGCAATTTTCTAGAAATTTCCACGTCTAAAATCTAGACAATTTATTAAATTATTCTACAATTACGTAAAAGTTTCAGAAAAATGATAAATGGAATTTTCTGTTTACACATAAGCTTTAAAACAATCTGCGGAATCAGCTGATGTTGACTTGGACAGTGCTGAAGCTTGAAAAGCAAAGCTTCAAGTAATTTTGAAGAAGTATTCACCAAAGAATGTGTACAATGTTGACGAAACCGCACTTTTTTACCTTGCAATACCAAACAAAACGTTCACTCTAAAAAGCGATACATTTGCCGGTAAAAAAAATATAAAACAAAGATTGACAATTCTATTTTGCGCAAATATGGAAGGTGACAAGGAAAACCTGTTAAGATAGTACCTGGGAAAAGTTAAAAACCTCGATGCTTTAAACGATCTCATATCAACAAGCTGCCTTTAGAATTGACAACGGATATTATGTTTTCGTGGTTAAAAGAATTTGACAGAAAAAATGAGAAATCAAAATAGAAAAGTCTTATTATTTCTTGATAACGCCACGTCGCATTTCAAAGTGACCCTAGAAAATGTGAACATTATTCTTCTGTCACCAAGCACCACATCTCCCATTGTCAGCTATTAGATCAAGGAATTATCCATAACTTTAAGAGGGCCTACAGAAAATTTTTTATCAAAAGTCTTCTAGCATGGACAAACAGCGACAGTTCTTTTGAAGATGCAGTAACAAGCATTTACTTAATCAGCGCTTCAATTTGGATATCAGCAGCCTGGAAAAACGTTTCGCCAGCTACAGTTTCTAAATGGACCCTTGGAATAGTTCCGGCAAGAAGACGAAATTCCTCTAGCTCCGCTTTTTCCTGCATTAAAAAATATACATGGTGTAACCTTGAAAATTATGTTTTGGCCGAAAATCCCAATTTAAGCGTTCAAGGAATAATCAGCGAATTAATTGTGAAAGTGAATGTGATGTAGTGATAGAAGAATTTGAATATTGTACGTCAAACATTAAAGATATGAAGTGAAGTGTGTGAAAAGCTAAGAGATGTACAAAATTTCCTGTTTTGCAATGATACAAGTGAACTAGCTGTAGAAATTGCTCAAATTTTAGTAAAATGCGAATCCCATATTTTACAAACGAAACTTAAAAACTTAAACCTCAATTAAAATTTTTAAAAATATTTAATTGTGCAATATGGCAAGCAATGTTTAAATATCATATATGGGTCATTCTTGCTGAACCCAACCACCGGCTAGATCCAAAAATTGGCGCAACTTAGAAAGGCCAGCGGGGGCTTATTTTAAAACTTGAAACCTCTACTTTCAAATGTTGCATGCCTCCTATATGAAAAAAAATATGTTTGACCCCTAAAACAGGGTAAACACGTATCCAGTTCAAAAAAAACTTAAAAGTTGAAAAGATTAGAAAAAGAAATATTTTTTAAACTTTTTTTAACGGCATCACATTCTTCGTTAAAGAATACATAAATTTTGTCTACTGTGTCTTTTTCCTAGAGTGTTTCAATTTCGAGCAAAATTTAGAACAACAATTTGCCATTTTTGAAAGTTTCTCATTTTTTTCATCGAAAATGGTGTCAGATAGAAAAAAATGATAAGAGTAAAAAATACTTATTTTTACTCGACGAATACGAAAAAAAATACAGACCGATTTAAAGCGACTTTGAAAATTTTCATCATTTTAGAATGTTTTAAATTTGCTATTCATGCACATAGATAGGCAACACCTATGTATAACCGTAATTTTCAAAATCGCTTTAAATTGGTCTGTAATTCATTCATGTAATTTTTTTCGACACCATTTTCGATGAAAAAATGATAAACTTTCAAAAATGGCAAATGGTTGTTCCAATTGGCAATTGTTGCGATGCTGTTAAAAAAAATTAAAAAATATATCTTTTTCTAATTTTTTCAACTTTTAAATTTATTTTGGAACTGGATACGTGTTTAACCTGTTTTAGGGGCCAAATATAATTTTTTTCATATAGGAGACATGTGACATTCGAAAGTAGAGGTTTCCAGCTTTAAAATAAGCCCCCGCTGGCCTTTCTAAGTTGCGCCAATTTTTGGTTCTAGCCGGTGGTTGAATTCAGGAAGAATGACGCATATACATATTATCGTTTAATGTTTCATCAAGTTTTTTAAAACATGGGTACTTCATTTGTAGATATTATACGTATACATCTGTAAGAAGTTTTAAATGAAGGTTTATTTTTTTATTTCTTAATAAATGTTTTGCATTAAATTATTATTTGAATGCAAATTCGATGATTGGAAAACCTGTGTTCAACTCTCAGTGTTGCATTCAAATTATAATTTATTGTAAAACATCTATTATATACATTTTTTTAATATAGTTTAGAATTTGATATTTCTACAATAAATTTCAGTGGTCACTATTTAGAAGTTTTACTGTACGTATCTTAAGACATTCTTCTTGAAATAACTAATTAAAGATGTTTCTGCTATATTATCATACCCAGAATATAATAAATAGAATTATTATAAATATTTATTTACAAGTGACTGGTGGGGATAGTAATAATAATCGCATTATTGGCACATTCTCGAAAATGGGCGCATTGTTCAAAAGAAATGTACAGATTTTTATTTGGAGAACTAAAATAGCCTAAATTGTAGTTATAGTTTTCCTCATTATGTCAAACATACAAGCCAAGCTATTTCCACCTTAGTTATAGTGACCTCCTTGAATACGTTACCTTTGTGGATACCCATGATACACGCAAGTGACATCCATGGAGGTGACATTTTCCAAACGAATATTTTTTGTTCCTGACCTCTTTGACGAATTTCTGACAACAAACTATGAAACTACGCACTGTCAAATATGTTTTTATACCAAAAGTTAATACTTTCTCATTTATCTTCTTTTTTTATTAATAAACCACAAAAGGGACCAACATAGCTTCCTAATATTAAAAATATATGTTTTTTCTCACTACTCCGCCATTAACTTTTACCAAGTGACAGAATATCAAAAAATAGCCAGATGACGTCGTTTGCGTTGTCTACGATTAGTAAAGTTCCTTACACGCATAGTTTTTCAAATGATAAGATGCGTTTATAACTAGCACCATGGAGGTGACAATTCCGATTTGCACAAAATTAAAATATCGCTATAAGGGGCAAAACAAGAATTTTTTAATATTTGATTTTGTCTATGCAATCTTGAGTATTCCTATTTATCAAAATTATTACCAATTGTGATATCTAAACAGCGAATACTTTAATTTTTATAGTAAAATTATAGACAACGGAAATTGCACACTGCCTGGAGGTGACATTTTCAAGAGATTTTGTTCGTGTACTTTTAAATAAAATTATGAATTGAAATAAATATCAAATTTCCAGAACATATAGGAGGTGCTTTCAATATTACAAAACAAACCGTTGCATTTGATAATTATTAGCATTTCTAAGACATGTGCACAAAAAAAACCCAAAATGAGAATGTGCCTATTACGGGCATGTGTTGAAAAGGGTATTGTAAATTTTGTTATAAAACTGCTGTTATCATTTTTCTTTTCTGTATTTTCTTAGAAAAGATTTATAGAGCTTTTTTTCTAAGATGTGAGAATGTCACTGTATAAAGCAATTATAATTGTAATAACTTATATAGTTATTACAGGTTATTATTATAGGTTAAAGACAGTTACACAAGCGTTTATTTACAAAAGTCATTTCTTTACCGATTTTCATTATTGAACATTTTGTAAAGCTACACTTCTTATCTTCCCAGTAGAGAAAAGGGTTCCAAAATGTGACAAGAAATGGCTAAGGCTGGGAAAAAAATCTCGAAGTAATGGGAAAATTCTGAAAGTATGAAAAGTCTTTATTCTTCAAATCAAACCGTTTACATAGGTAGTAGTTCTTGTATATTTAATGTGTAGCACAGTGTTAATGTATAATAGTTATTCATCTACAATATTGATGAAATATAAGAAATGCCTAAATAAAATTAAAAGAAAAAAAGGAATTAATTATATGCAGTGAAAAATCTAATAAGATAAATTTAGTGAAATTAAAGTAGGTGGTATAAATATAGCAGTCTGAAGAAAATTGTTGTCCCCTCAAGTTTCTTTCAATTTTGAAAACAGTCAGTAATCACTTGAAGCCAAATCTGGCGAGTAGGCCAAATGTTGTATCAATGCAAAGCCTGCATCAGAAATTGCAGCATGTGCAACAGCAGCCGTATAGCTGGGTACGTTATCTTAATGAAATAAGATTCCTTTGCGCAATTTTCCACAACGGGTTTCTTTAACTACTTCGTGTAATTTAGCATTTAAACTTGCATAACAAACACCTAAGATTGTATGACCTTTTCGTAAAGAATCCACTAGAATTACACCAACGCTGCCCCAAAACACGACTCATCCTTAGTTATAAATCGAGCGAGAGTTTTATTTGTGTTGCCTATAACGAGTTAACAGCCGCTTGCAAAAGTTAACCCGGCATTTCTTCTGCGTGTCCGTTAACATTCGCGGTATCCATCTTGCAGTCAATTTTTGCATATTTAATGCGTTGACAATTGTGTTGTATACAACAATATAACAAGCCCGTTTCTTATTCTACTTGCCGAATGGCCATCCGTCGATCTTGCTTTAATGAGCTCATCAACTTTTTTTACATTATCTTGAGTGGTGATGGTAGTGGGCGCTCCACCTGCATGCTCGTCTTCACAGGATTGTCTACCACATTTAAACTTTCGACACCACCTTTTCACTATGTCGTATGACATTGGTGTCATCCCTTTTAATTGCAAGTACTTAATAACAGCTCTTTGCTTGACACGTTCCATTTTGCAACTGACACGCGACTTGCGCTACTCTCGTAATTATACTGAGCATGTTATAACAGATTCAGACCTGACACTTACACTATCAAAAATATGATATTCGGGAGATCTTGGCCTGTATAATAGCATAGCAATCGATATTTTCTTTACTTTATAAATAAGTCAGGGGTGGAGCAAGCAGATCAGCCCTCGTATAAGTATATCCACACAAGAAAAAATGCCTATTTTTGCAATATAATACTGTAATATAATGATTTAAAACAAAATAATAGAAAACTTATTAGTTCAAAAATAAATTTTGAAAGACTAGATGGTCGCTCTAGTCTTAATGTTTTTTCACAATGCATATATGTAACAGAAAGGTCGGAGAAACTTATATTTTTTCGGACCACCCTAGCCACCATATTGTTATAAGAATAGTGTTACTTGGAATCAGTTGGAGTTGTAAGAGTCTAAGATATTTTTCATACTTAATACCAGCTATATAAAAAAAACTTTAAGATCCTTTTTAAATCTTTATCTACGATATTTTTATATACAAGTTTTTCATCACTCCAATTTTAAGCCTAACATTGTCAGACGAACTTCTGGATGTGTAATTTAACAAACACCCAAGACTTACCTTCCACATACAACTCCCTCTCGTCGACTTACCCCTTCGACCAATTAAAATAAGACGCTTTGTTCCGTATTTATTTCTAGAAGAGGTAAATTTCACAACATACCGAATAAATTATCGGCAATCATGATTAGTTAACTGCAGACCTTTAAAAACTGAAATAAGCAGAATAATGCAAATAAGCAAAAAACGGCCAGTGACTTAGACATGTGATTTAGCATCGTTTGTTTAATGACATACATAAAGGCAAATTTCTATACCTTATTTTTAATAAAATTATTGGAAATACATATTTTAAATGATTCTTTGGCATTCCTTTTGTAGCTGAGTTTACAAGCAACCTTTGTGTATACCCAAAGCGTATTCAGATGTTTGCAGGGAAGTTTCAAATTGTTTTCCAACAAGAAAAGCAGAAATGGTCGAGGTTACAGAGAAAGGTAGTACAAAGGCAAAATTGTTAGCTCTAAACCTCACATAAATTGTCCTGGAGTTATACTAACAGATACTTAAGTATCGCCTGCTAATCGCTAACGCTTTTATATCCATAAATTACTAAATAAGGATTTCTTTTACGTCTGAAATTTTTCAAATTACCTCATGCCTAATAAGGTATGGAAAAGGAGACAATCGATAGTGTAAGGCAATTAAACGAATTCAAATACTGTTACATAGAATGCTGTTACGTAAATCGTAACTTTGTAAGGTTGTTCTAAGGTGCTTCCCTAATAAGAGAAATTTGAAAAGAACACTGATTTTTGTTCAAGTAATATAATAACTCAAGGATGTTCCCTGAGGGGTAGTTTCTAACGAGTCACAACGACACTTTTTATACTTAATATTATACTTAATAGTTTATTACATGCAAGTACTGCTTTTCTACTTCTTTGTAATACGAGGGGGAATCCCGATGCTATTTTTTAATTGCAAATGTAACTCAAGTTGCAATTAGGTTAATTTCATGCCAAATCAACTAGAGCCATGTGCTTTAATGTCTTAGATTTTGTTCAAATTTTCTTTCTTGCATAGATACATGTGAAATGACATTAAATTATCTTTTCCAGATTTTTTGAATGAAAAATGGGCGAAGTAAAAGTTTTTGAAAATTTAGATTTTTTGGAAATTCTGCTACTTGACACTCTACGTCAACTAACTAAAATTGTCATAACTCTCTTATTTTTGTGTTATCTAACTCAGTCAGGTGTCACAATGAAGCTAATTTTTGGATATTTCAGAGCATATCAAGAAACGTACAAATACATTGCACAGTACAAATGCAGCAGAACCTGAAAGCAAGTTTTTCAAAAATAATTTTTTTTCTAAAACTACAAACACCACCCATTTTATTTTTTAACCATACCAAGCATATACTAGCAGAGTGTCGGAAAGCAGTATTTGCATTTGAAATTCTGCTATGCAATACTGCATCATTTAACTGAAATTGTCATAACGTCCTTATTGTTTGAGTTATCTGACTTATTCAGGTGTCAGATAAAAGCTAGTTTTTGGATGCGGAGTGGAACGTGCAAAGACATTGCGCATTAAAAAGTAGCAAGCTTTGAAGACAAATTTTCACTTGTAATTACACGAGTGCTTCGAAATTATCGATTTGTAATACGAACGTTGATTAGCAACCACGAGTGTCATTTTTTGACGTTTTAATTTCCCGACGTGCAACGGAGGGAAATTTGTCAAAAAATGACACGAGTGTTGCGTTTTAATCAACTTGAGTATTACAACAGATAATTTCAGAAGCACGAGCATGTAATTCGGTAAGATTATTTCATGATACAGTTGTTTATTTAAGCATCTACTTATTAACATAAAGATTAGTATTTGACATGAAAGTAAAAAATGGGACACATGTGACACTAGTTTTCAGCGTTGTCACGAAGATAAAAACAGTCGAAAAGGACAATAAAAAATTATCGAATTATCGCTGTAATCCAAAAAATAAAGCCTTGCGATTGGTCAAAAACGAAGTAGAATGAAATAATCACTTATAATATACCAAGTGCATTGATTATTGCCGGAAATTTGAGTGACATTTCTGCAACGTCTTAATTGCACGACACGGAGTGGAGTGCAATTACGTTGCAGAAATGCACGAAATTAAAATTTCCAGGCAGAATCAATGCACGAGGCTATATTCGGTAAGAGAATCGCACGACGCACAGAAAAAAATGCATTATGATTAATTGGTTTTTATTTCTAAAATCAGTGTCCCAAAATATCAAAATATAAAAAAGGGCACCCATTATTTCAATAAATTATTGATTCAAGTTTCATGTACAGAAACTCCATGTTTTATGTAGCTATATATGTTACAAGTATAATTTCCAAAAAATTTCCAAAAAATTACTCCTTGGTAGCATATCTATATATATATAAATTTCCGGAAAATTGTGTGATTGTCATGGATACAATTCAAATTTGAATTTTTCTATTGGTTCTCGGCATCGTCGTGCGATTCTCTCAAAAATAATTTTTTTTTTCTAAAACTACAAAAAGCACCGTTTTTATTTTTTAACCATACTGAGTATATGCTAAGATGATTCTATAAAAAAAGTTTTAAAGGGGTGATAATTGTCGCACAGGAACAAAGTTAGAATTTATATAAACAGTAAAATTTGCCTTCACAGACGGTTACTTTTCTAATGTGCAATACTGTTTGCACGTGTCATGATATATTCTAAAAGATCCAAAAACTAGGTTTAATCTGACACCTGTATGAGCCAGATAACGCAAGAAATAAAGGGGTTATGACAATTTTAGTTAGATGGTGTAGAGTGTCGGGTAGCAGAATTTGCATCAAAACCGAGATTTTTCAAAAATTTTAAATCGGCCATTTTCATTCAGAAAATCTGAAAAAATTAATTGAATGTTATTTCCTATGTATCCATGCAAGGAAAAAAATTGAAAAATCTGAGATATCGAAGCACGACCATGTTTTTAAATTAGTATGTGATTTGGCATGGAAACAAAGGTTTTATTGTCAAAATAAAACAACAAAAATAACTATAAAAGCTATAAAAATACACTCATACTTACTGTAACTAAAAACTCATATGTCTGCCTCAGCTTGAGATTTAAACTCTTTCTTACAAATTAATTATTCAAGTCGTAGGTATTGGTTCCACAGCTGTATAAATTGTGAAAAGGAATAGATAAGGGTTTTAAACACAATTAAAAACTGAAAAGGGCGCCATCTGGTTATGATGCTTTAAGTTAGATTAGTAACTATTCATAGATATTAATTGACTTATCAAGATGTTAATTAAATAAGCATTAAAATTGTTAAATTCATTAACCAGAAAATGAATAAAATATTTAGTTGAAACAAAAAAAATTTGTTTATTTACAATTGTTGAAGAAATGAAACTAAGCTTTCATAACTAATATGGTTCCGTTTTGTAGATCCATCAGTTTTGCAATAATAACATTTATTAACAAAAGAATGGGTAAAATACACATACAAAGATAAACAAATAAAACACACCTTGTATATTTATTACTAATCCAATCTAAATTTATTGGATTATAATTATGTCCAAAAGTTAATCAATAAAAAAATTCACCAAGAACGTTTCATTTAATAAAGAAAACAAACAGGAAAACTTATTGGATTGACCACAAAATTGTTCAAAAGCCCTACTACCAATATTAGAAATTTACATTGACTGATGATGATCGCAAAATATTTCAAAAGAATCGATTAGATCAACCATAAAAATTGTTCAAAACACATTAATTTAAATATTAACCTTTGTATTGACTGAGCTTTTCCTGGACAAAATTTATAAACAAATCTCTAAAGGAGATTAGACAAATTACATCAGTTCAACAGTATCAAAATAAATGAATTGCAATTAAGTTAAAGCTTAAAGATTTTTAACTATCAAGGAGAGCTCTCCCTAAAGAAAATTCATAACTATGACATTCTTAATACTTGAATTACAACAAATCCTTAAGACTACAGTACCTTGCATATTTTCCATCAAACTTATCAATCTCAACATCAAACTTATCTCAACACCATACATAAAGTCCAGTAGAAATTGGAAATTCGGCCTTTCATTTGAGCAAATTGTGATAAATCTCGGCGTTGCATCGAAGTATAGATTCTGCATACCAAAACGTGATCCAATCTTAATTGATAATAACAGCTCATATGGTTTCATAAACCAATAAAGTCAAGCACGAAAAATAACCAAGATTTTAATTTGTGCTTACTTAATAACGTCTTTAATTTTCACCCAGAAAAACTAATGGAACTGTTCTGAAGCTTCCAGTTATTTTAATTCACTTATTGCATTAACTGCCCTCCAATTCTTTAAGAGGAATTTTAATTTTACAAAAGCACAGGAATCGGTCACTACATTTAGGATTGCTTTTAATAATTCTTCTGTGTGAACACTCTTTGGTCTTAAAACCAAACGAAACGAAATAAATGTTTGCTCAACTAATTCTTCAAATAACGTAAAACGTATTTAACTTTAAAACTTTCACAATTCACAAAAGAGCATTAAAACTATACGGAACGGTAAATAGAATCTCTTTCAATTCTAAAGGATTAATAAACTGTAATCCGTTAACATTGATTTAAAAGCAATCAATCATTATTGATCGATAATATAACTGCGCACCCAGGTCGAATCGTGATATCGACCGTTCGCTTGCAGGATGCTATCGTCAAGCTCTGCGTCAAAAACTCTGTCCCAGTCAAAACCGACCGAAGCCTTTTTATAAACTCCGTTTCACGTTACTCCGCGCGCCAACATCTGTTTTTAGGCGGCAAGGGCGCTTGTTGCTTGCCCTACTATAGGATTCACGACCTTACGTGTAAAAAGCAACACCAAAGTTCTTTCCCGCTGAAACACACGTGTGGAATGCTACTGCTATCGAAACGAAAAATTTCTACGCCGCATTGACTTAAAATTTAAAACGCAAATAACAGACAAAGGAAAGTGTATGTAGAATCGTATACACTCAAAATGTTTACTGAAATATTTCCATAAATGAGTTGACTAAGCGCTTCTCATGATTTCTTTTCAAGGTTTCTTTTTGAAGAAATTGATATTATTTTTAAAATGCCAGGTCGCAAGATACGAAAAACGACATCAAAATGACGTTACATTATTTCATTATAGCAAATATTAAACATTCCCTTCCTATAAATGCTTTCTGTAGGAAATTTTTGCCTGATGAACTGCATATTTAAATAAAGCGATATCTACAGGACCGAACTTAAGATTTTTATCAAGAATTAATACAAAATTCTATATACTAAATGCCGGTGGAAAATGTACCCGTTACAAACTAGCCTATAGCATATTGTAGCAGTGACTTATGAACAGATTTAAAGAAAAATAAATAAATAAAGATTAAGAAAAAGTTTCACAGTATTTATTAAATTATAACCTGACAATATTGTTTCGACAGCTAGGCTGTCATTATCAAAGGTAATATAAATATAAACAAACACGTCGCTGAGGTAGATACAAATTTTAAATAGGTAACAAAAATAGGTAACTAGATAAAAATAATATAATAATCAGAATTAAATATCTAACACTTCCAGTCCCAGATAATTACTGAGCTCAATCTGTTCATTCATTAAAGGTACTCTGAGTTTGTGTTTGTATATCTCAAAAGCTTCTAAAATGTCTATTTTGCGTTTGTTATTACAAAAATGTAGGAATTTAATATTATTTTGAGGAGCCATTGTGTGATTTTGTTCTAAAAGGTGTTTGGATAATTAGATTTTTCAAAATTTCAAAGTGTTTGTTCAATATATACCGAACTACAAAAAGAACAATTTAAACGGTAAATACCCAATTTCATGATATCATGTGTTCTAGTAATTCTAATTCTCCGAACTATGGAGTTCCACACATGGTTTCCACAAAGTAAAAGGTAGGCTAGAAGCAATAAACAAGATTTAAAGAGTACTCAAAGTGTCATCTGAGACAGTGAATTATCGAAAAAATATATATATAAATAGGTATACCAAATAAAAATTAAAACTGAAAATACTCAAGCAATTCTTTCTTTTACCTATTACACTATAATTACCAAAAAAGGTTGAATATAATAGTCTTTCCGTAAAAGAAAACGTACGTAAGATTATTCCATGTTTCATATTGCTTATTTTAATAACAATCGTATAGTATAGTTCTTACTGCTATTTTAACCCTGTCTGTTTAAAAAGGTTCGCAACATGCAGATTCTCTATTCTCTACTATGTAACTTTTTTGCATATAACTATTACTTTTCCTCTATTCTCTTCGTAAATAAGTATTTTCTAAAATTCTCTAAATTTAAAATTTAAATTTTAGGTCGTCCACAATGTTGTCAACAACGCTGATGAAATGGACTTTATTGATTTTCTGTTTATCACCATCAATTAAGTCCGATGCAGAAATTCCATCCTGCGGTTATGCTTTCTACAAAAAAATTTCCTGCAAACAAGTAACGTCGCTGGAGGATCTTAGAAGTCGCGTTAATCAATCATCGCTGTCCAGTTCACTGACAATAGATCAAATACAGGAAATTGAAATTACAAATAGCAGCATCGATTTCTTAACATCCTCGTTAGTTTTTGAAGATTTAAATGTGACTACAATTAAAATTATACAGTGTAATGTAACGGAATTATCGCAAGATGTATTTAGTGGTTTGAGTAATAATTTAAAAGTTATCCAGATTGAATTTACAAATATTACTGAAATAAAATCGGAAATATTTGAAAACGTCTCCACAATTCAAACACTTAAATTGAATCACAATCAAATTGAGAGTATTGAAGATGGTAGCTTTAGTTCGCTTTCAAATTTAAAAGATTTGTGCCTTTCTTTTAATGACATCAAAGTTATAAAATCTGAATTTTTCACAAATCTAATTTCTTTAGATAATTTAAGATTAGATAACAATAAGGTACTATTCTTAGATCAAAATACTTTTACAAATATGCAAAATTTGACTAATTTAAATATAAGCCATAACTATTTAGAAATATTCCCAATCGGAATTTTTGATAATTTAAAACAGTTACAAAAATTATTTTTAAATGATAACAGATTAACCCAATTAGAAAATTCCATTTTCTCAAAGCTATCAAAATTGAAAATTTTAAATATTTCTAATAATAAATTAAGAATGTTATCAAAAAATCTATTTAGCAATCTTACAGAATTAGAATATCTCTATTTAGAAAATAATGAAATTTTAGAATTGAATTCTGAAATATTTCAGCATTTAACAAATATGAAAGAATTAAATCTGAATGATAATAAAATAAAAATTTTACCTTCAGGATTATTTAAAAATTTAAAAAAATTAAAAAATATCAACTTAAGTTTAAACAGAATTGAAAAATTAGATAATTCAATATTCCAAGGTTTAAAACAAGTTGATTATCTCAGTTTTAATAACAACAAGATCCAGAAAATCGTAGAAAATACGTTTGCAAACATCAATTGTGGTTATTTATATTTAAAAAATAACAAATTGAACAATTCAGATATAAAAACGCTTTACAATATAGAATTTCTCTATTTAAGTGGTAATAATTTGAGAACTCTTGAAAAAGACAATTTTTACCTAATTAGAAATCTTTTAGAGTTACATTTAGACAACAATGAGATCGAGAAGATTCACTTAGGAAGCTTTAATGGTTTAACCAAGCTTTCTAACTTAGTTTTAACAAACAATTCGTTGAAAACGATCGAACCCAATACGTTTCAAGGACTTGCAAACCTTGGAAAACTGAATTTAAATTTCAACCAGATAGAAAATTTAAATAATGAAAGTTTTGCGCAATTGAATCAACTGGCGCAATTGGATTTATCGAATAATTCGATTATAGATTTGAGTTCGAATTTTTTGAGTGATTTAATATCGTTGAAAAATCTGTCTTTAAAATCGAATAAAATAAACGAAATTGACAACTTAGAACTTCAAAAGTTGAAACAGTTGAAATATTTAGATTTAAGTTGTAATAATTTAGGTTTCGTTAATGACACATTTACAGGCCTTGATTCAATACAGTATATTTATTTGAATGATAATGACCTTTTAGGTATAACTGGATTATCAGATACAATTCTGGATGATTTGATATATATTAATTTGGAAAATAATAATTTAACGCGTCTGGATTCGAAAGCTTTCGAGATGGCACCTAATTTGAAAACCATTGAATTGAGGGGAAATCATATAGAATTAAAAGAGAATAAGAACACAAACATGCCTAATCAACTATTGACCGATATTTTAATGTAATTAGTTAGCGAGGAGGTAATAGGTATTTATTCATTAATTTAGTTAATGTTAGTATTTTAGATAAGGAGAACAGCATTTCATAATTAGGTTTGTAAATGTAAACATTCCTCTTTATAGTATTTTGTATTTATAATTTTCATTTACTAAACTTTTAAGTTTATTAAGAATTAAATATTTATTAGCGATTTCGTTTTTTTATGTATCATATTATATTATTTAAATAAAAATTACTTTGGCTAGCTTCAATAAAGAAATTTTAAATAACACCCAAATTTTCTTTTACCCAAATAGGCTGACTCAGGTTTCATTCGATAGAGCATGAGATAAAAATTTACATTGATCTTATTCATTCCTGTACCTGGAAAAAGAAACTTACTACCAATGCACTTGGACTTCTGCAACTGGACAAACAGCAAACATATACTCTGTATGTGAAGAAAATAAATGGATGCTTGCATAAACATAAAATAAATAAACACATAGATAAATTGAAACACAAATTTTTATTTTTATTATGATAAATAGAAAATCTATTTCAAGAGAAAAAAATTAAAAAAAACAAATACTTAAACAGAAAAGTTAAAAAAATGGAAAATCTTCTTTGAGCTTGCTCAAATGTGTTAAATATTAGTTATCAACCTGACATGGGAGTTGTAACGTGTTCAGTTGAACAAACTGACATTAAATAAGTTTGTCAGACAGAAAAAGGATCAAGAAAAATATTTACAATTGCCAAATAAATTTATCTAACGAATAATTAATTATTTTTGTGAATAAACAAATTGAAATTGTTTAAATGTTACAATAATTTTTTGATTGAAAACACTCTCAAATAAGAAAAATAAATTCTGAATTTATTAAAAAAATTGTCTTTATGATTTTGTTGCTCCTAATGTGAACCAAATCCTTTTATTTTCGATTTACCTTGTATATAAACGTCAACGAATCCACTCAAATGTATTTTCTATTGTATTATCGGTAATACAGACAGCTTCAATTCAACATCTGATCTTTAATATCCATACAAGTCGAATTATCCAAAGCAATAATTAAATAAACATAAATCTTCTTGATTCAATTTAAATAAATTGTTCACAATTCCTTATAATTGTTGAAGAACGAAAATAAATCTTCTTTGATTTAAATATTCAGATAACTATTCAATTCCATAAACACTTTGTTAAAAATTGTCGTTTGTTTACAAAAAAAAACACGTGGTTATCACTTAACCTTACTTTATTTTGCAGATTTTTGGTCTGGAGTCGAGCATGGATACTCCCAAAGCGTTTATTGACTGAAATTGATTTTCAATTTTTTTTCCCCCGGAGTTCATATAGGTTTCACCAAAACAATCAAAAAACAACACAAATCTTCAAAACAATCGCACATCAAAATTTTATCATGACGTCACTAACGAAAAACATGTGTTCATAATTAGCAACTAATCTTAAATCTAAAAAGACAGATGAATGTAGCTGGCGAAAAGACAATTAAAACAGTATAACACACTTATGGTCTAAAATAAACGATAACTGAGAAAATCAACGAAAACGACCAACGGTCAAAAATCTCATTAAAACTTAATTACAAAGAAAACTCACTAACTCCAGCTATGCCTATGCAAGGAATGACTACATAACTACCCAAAGTAACTCATACATATGCAGTTTACATAGAGAAACATTTACAATAAAAGAAAAACTTAAATAAAAGATCTATTTATACGTTTTTAAGGTCAAACGATACTTTGCAAGTTCCCATACAAATGACAACATAAATGAAATCAAACTATATTCACTCTTCTCCAAAATACACTACTCCAAGTGCCTGCATTCATACAACAGTGTAGAATATTTTAAAGAATTTAGAATATATTAATAAAATCGATATTTGGAAAAATTGAAGCATATCAGCAAAGCCAATACGTTCACAAAGATTAACACAAATTTTTCAAATACATGAGTTTGTAAGTTAAATGTACTCTTATAGACATTACAATAATGACACGTTTTACACATTTCCAGTGAAATATTTTCTCGAAACTGGTTCAGCTTAGTAGGATCAAGAAAATTCTCTTCTACGTTAATTATCATCAAACCCCATATAAAGAAAGAAAGATAAAATCCTCTAAAAAATGGATAAACTATCCTGAAGATGTAACTTGGGTTACATAAACCATGTTCTACTAGTAAAACAATCTAACTGATTGATATGCCTTTTTATATTTACAAACCATTTATAAAGTGAGGTTAAATGTGTATTAAGACAATCGTACTCCTACTTTCCTACTTCAACTTGATAAAATTATCTGTAAACAAGCATGTATCTTTAAGCACGAATAAAACTAATATCCTAGCATGAGTATCTATTTTCTTTATTGCATGAATATTACGTATAAGTGCTATTTGACTATTTCAAAGCTTTCGGAGCCTATCGTAGCCTATTAAATGTTCTTAAAGTGTTACAAATTAACCAAATTCTCAATTAGATGATATGATATCATCTCAATATTATTATTAAACTATTTTATGAATTATTTTTTAGTGTTTTACTTATATTACGAACTGTCAAAACAAGCAATCCAATCAGGAATCATAAGAAATAGTTAAATACTAAAATATTTTAATAAATAAATAAGCAGATATTTAATGTACTGTAAAAAATATTTGCAGAAAGTCATTTAAAAATTTAAGCTCAACAATATCTAAATTAAAAAAAACGTATTAAAGTAAAAACACAACAATTCTTATAAGAAGTTTATTAACGCTGTACGCAAAGCTTAATATCTAAAATCATAATAGTCTAGTGTTTAAATGTCAAACAAACTTATTCAACAGTTAAATTCTCTTAGTTATGAAAACGTTACTATAGCACTATCATTTACATAATGAATATTGTTTTCAAGTTGACAAGTATTTAAAGAGGTAAGAAAAGATTTTATACAGAGATTAATCTTAAACAAAAACGAATTGTAATAATCTGAATATAAATAAAAAAATCAATATAATATATCCAAAAATCATTAATCATCCAATAAAGTGGAAGGAGTAGAGAAATCATATGTAACACAAGCATGTAACACTGTAACAGGACCATAACAAATCAAAGCAGCGTGATTATAATAACGTTCAAAGACTTACCCAAGCTGTCTGAGATGCATTATGTTGATGCATGAGATGAGCGTTACTTGAAGACTAAACTTCTCAAAACTGCAAACAAAAGCTCGGTTTATATACAAGAAAGGTAGTATGTATAGGGTGACATCTATTTTATGTATTTCTACAGCTAAAATTCAGCTTTCTGTTTTGAACGCAGACCCACATAGCTCTAGTACTTGACCCCTGTATGTTAAAGAGCATACGAAGCTATTTTCAATATCATGCTCTAAGTGCATAATCGCATCTTCTGCCCAAGAGAATTGACTTTTCTTGACATAGAAAGGTGTTTTTAAAAAGTATTAACTTTATTAAAAAACATGAAAGATAGAGTCTAGTTTATATAATGAACAGTTTATTGTCGTTAATTATAGTAATATATTCATGAAATCATGAAGCGATGATGTGGTAACTGAATGAGTAGAGCACTATCTGCTATAAATGAATATATTATTCTTCGTAGCTTCATCTCTCATCATTACACATGTAGTTGTTTCAACCTGTTTCTTCAATTATCAACAATTTCACACCTGTTCGGTACAATTCCAAAGAAATAGTTATGAAAACTTTATGAGTCACTATCTGCATGCACATGTAATAGCTATATGTATAACCACCTCATTACAAATTTTGTACCCGTTCGGTAAACACGTAGCGTTTTCGCATTCACCTTAATCAAAATGCCAAAGAGGCGCATCCTTGTCACCAGTGACAGTGATAGTGACCATCAAAAGATTAAATTTAAGAAAATAGAAAGGCAGATTGCTATGCTCAAGCGACAATTAAGAGAAATCAATTCCTCTGGTAAGTACTACTGTTTTTTGCATAAGGCGTTTCCCCTGTACATGCACAGCATGTTTTACTCTATGTACTACGTACATAATTTTCATAGACGATTCTGCTGCAACAGAATCATTTCTAGGTAACTTTTTACCTGCAAGGGCTAGAGAAAATATATATTTAAACAGGATTCTGCTACAACAGAATATCTGAAATTACCATTTTGCTTAAGATCCTGCTGCAACAAGGTATCTTACTTGTACAGTCTTTTTGGTGCGATAGTTTTGATACAATCACATTTGATACAATATCCCGTGGCCGCGGAAACAAACCAAACCGAATGTGAAATAACATAACATAAATCTTTTCAGATAGCGAAGAGAGTGGGAACTCTCCAGAAAAAATTCTCCCGGAAATAAATACAGTACAGGAAATAAACGAAGCAGAACCTGTGCTAGATGAACAGCTGAAACTGACTCTCGGAGACAACCTCGCAAAAGATCTGGATCTTGGCGAGAACTACCATTCGGAAATAGCAGAACGTTGGACATCTTTTTTAAGAAAAGGTGTTACCCAAGAAGAACGTGACGTTTTGCTTAAAAAATATCCTCTTCCCAAAAACTGCCAGGCAATGACTCCGCCAGTGCTGAACCAAGAAGTAGCCACAATCCTGCCAAAACCGTCTATATAGCAGGATAAATATCTGTTGAACCTACAGAAACAAGTTTTGGGAGGTCTGTCTAGTTTAGGTACCATCATGAATAAAATTATTCATGATAATGGCAACTTATCTTTGAAAGCTGATATAGCCCCAGCTCTTGCGGACGCTGCAAAATTAATTTGTTACTCAGTTCACTCAATAAGTCAACATAGGAAGTACCTAATAACTCCGTCTCTGAACTTCAATACTCAGAAGATCCTACAGGATACACAAATCGATGAAAAGTTATTTGGCGAGAAACTGCAAGATACAATAAAATCTAAACAAGCACTTAAAAGAACAGGGGAAGAATTGAAGGCTAGTAAATTCAAAAAGGCGTTTTTCACCCAGAATAAAGTCTTGGCAAAAGAAGATTGGAGAAACATACCTTCCACATCCAGAGGGACATCTAAGAATCATTTAAACTGGAAACGCCCATCGATAAATTCAAGATACAAAAGAACGATGGAGACTCGCAAACAGAGAGGAAGATAACGGACCAACAGCAAAAGAATAGACCGTTATTAGCATAAAACGAGGCAAGTAGCCCTTTGGCTGGTCGATTGTCAAAATTTAAAGATAACTGGCGTAAAATTACTACTGATTCAAAAATCCTAAGCTGGATTGATGGGTTTATTATTCCTGTTGATAGTACACCGAAACAATTCAGTATCAGTATTAAGCCTAAGCACAAACCCGCAGAAAGAGATTTATACACAAAGGCCATTTTGGACCTATTGAAATTGGGGGCAGTTTCAAAATGCAGTCATAGAAAAGACGAGTTCATCTCACCATATTTCCTTTGTCAAAAGCCTAATGGTAGCTACAGGTTCATCTTAAACTTAAAGAAGTTGAATACCTTTATTACTGCCCCACATTTCAAGATTGAAGATTACAGAACAGCTGTAAAAATGATATTCAAAAATTCGTATTTTACTTCAATCGACTTAAAAGATGCTTATTTCACTATTCCTATTGCAAATAAAAGTAGAAAGTATCTAAGATTTATTTTCGAAAATGAATTATTTCAATTCAATTGCTTACCGTTTGGACTAACTCTAGCACCTTTTATTTTTACAAAAGTTGTCCGACCAGTCGCCCGATACCTAAGAAGACTGGGTCTAAATATTGTAGTATATTTAGATGATTGGTTAATTATTGAAAATAGTAAACAAAAATGCCTCGAGAGTACATATGCCATTTTAAAGGTCTTTTCTAATCTTGGCTTTGAAATTAATATAGACAAGTGTAAGCTGCAACCCTCTCGAATATGCAATTATTTAGGATTTGTATATAATTCTAATAACATGACATTTTCCATCACCAATGAAAAGAAAGAAAATGTACTTAGAGAACTCTTAGATGTTTCAAAACGTAAAACCATAACTATCAGAGAATTTGCTAAATAATAGGAAAATTAGTAGCAGCATGTCCAACTGTTAAATATGGATGGTTGCATATAAAAATGTTTGAAATGGAAAAGTATAAAGCCTTAAAAATAAATAATAACTCGTATCAATCATTTATGATACCTGAGAATTTAGACACGGAATTTAAATGGTGGTTGGAAAATATTAAGATGTCATATCAAAGCATAGAATCAAAAAAGTTTGATTTAGAAATATTTTCGGATGCATCCACTACAGGTTGGGGAGCCTATTGCAATGGTGTAAAAATAAAAGGGTTCTGGAATAAAAAAGAGAGAAAATGCCTCTTAAATTCACTAGAAATATTAGCTGCTTATTATGCTTTGATATGTTTTTCAAAAAAGAAACTAATAAAAACATCTTGTTACAGCAACCTAAATGATATCACAAGAAAAATTTGGCTATATCGATACGGAGTATGAATTGTCCCATCGAGTAATGAACAAAATTATTCTTAAATTTGGAAAACCATCTATTGATTTATTTGCTTCGAGAATTAATACAAAATGTGAACAATACGTTTCGTGGGGACCCGATCCATACTCCATATTAGTAGATGCTTTCACGTTTAACTGGTATTCAAATTTTTTCTATGCATTTCCCCCTTTCTGCTTAGTACATAAAGTGTTGCAGAAAATCATTCATGATAAAGATGAAGGTATTATTGTGGTCCCGTTATGGGAAAGTCAGCCTTGGGTCCCTTTATTTCAAAAACTTACAATTGGCAATAAGTATATTATATTGGTAATAATATTATAAGAATAATATTTCGACCTAATAAAAATTTATTACTCTCACCATTTAGGGAGCGTCATCCATTATGGAAGAGTCTTACCCTGGTAGCCGCGAAGTTATCGGGACTGCACTATCACGAAGAAATTTATCCGAGGACGTAATATCCACCATAATCTCAGGAATAACAGATTCTACTCTAAAACAATATGGTAACACTTATAAAAAATGGTGGGAATTTTGTAAAAATAAGAAGCTAGATATTTACAACTATAATTTAGGCTGTTTTCTAGAATTTTTAAATTGTCAATTAGAACTAGGCAATTCTTATTCCAGTCTGAATAGTCATAGATCAGCCCTGTCACAAATTTTAGACATTCGTAAAAACGATGAGGGTTTGATCAAAAGATTTATGAAAGGCGGATATATGAGAAACCCCCGATGCCCAAATACAACACAACTTGGGACCCGAAAATAGTGTTAGAATACTTAGCAAAACAGCATCCTCCAAATTCATTAAAACTTGAGACTTTAACCATTAAAATAGTAACCCTACTAGCTGCACAAAGACCACAAACCCTCTCAAAAATTCAATTAAATGATATAAAGAAATTAGAAGGTAGAATAGAAATCAGAATTGCAGACAGAGTCAAAACATCTGCACCAAATAAATGCCAGCCAACCTTAGTTATTCCATATTTTGTAGAACAACCAGAATTATGTTTGGCATTGTATATTGATTTTTACATCGAATCAACAAAACTCTTAAGAAAGGAAAGAGATACATACTTAATTTTGACACACAAAAAGCCATATCATCAGGCTACTAGTCAAACTATTAGCCGATGGATCAAAACGGTGATGAAAAATAGTGGAATTGACATGTCAGTTTTTAATAGCTACAGTGCCCGTCATGCCTCCACTTCTGCTGCTGCAAGAGCAGGAGTTAACATTGATTCCATTAGAAGATCAGCAGGTTGGTCAGAAAAATCACAAATGTTCGCAAGGTTTTATAATAGACCTCTTTCTAGTAATCCTAACGAATATGCTTTAGGGGTGATGGCAAGCTTTACAGGTTCTAACAAATAAAAATAAAATAGCAAAGCTATTTAGACATACTGTGCTTAATTGACTATATTAGTTGTAATTTATTATAGTTATTGAATCTAATGTGTTATTATTGTTATATTTACTTATTAATTTTGGGTTTTACTAGAGATATATTTATTTATTATTTTCTATTTTATATCGGGTTTATATTATACATATTTGGGATCGTTAAGATGATACTACATATCTCGATTATTATTATTAAATCATTGTTAACTAACTAGTTACTTTTGTCTGTTTCTTTTAAAAATAACAGTTAAATTAATTTGATCGCTGTGCACTCTAAACATCTACATGTGTAATGATGAGAGATGAAGCTACGAAGAATAATATACGGATTAACTGACTTATCTGGTAAGGAAGATCAATCCTTATTATTCGAGTAGCTTCATCTCAAAATCATTACAATCCCTACCCTGCCCTCCCAAAAACGATCAAATTCTACATCGACAAAATTTGTAATGAAGTGGTTATACATATAGCTATTACATGTGCATGCAGATAGTGACTTATAATGTTTTCATAACTATTTCTTTAGAATTGTACCGAACAGGTGTGAAATTGTGTAACTACATGTGTAATGATTTCGAGATGAAGCTACTCGAATAATAAGGATTGATCTTCCTTACCAGGTAAGTCAGTTAATCCGTATATTACCTTTTATAAATAAATGCATTCTATACCCAAGGTTAACTACAACTAGCGTTTGTGTTTATTTATAGGTATTGCATCAGTTTCTTATCTAGTGTTTAAGTTCATTCCAGTATAAATAAGCCTTTTAATAATTTATTAAGTTATATAATTTAAATATCCATTCTTGACTAACAAATAAAAAAATGGTAGCTAGTATTCTTTGAAAACGTTAAATAAAAATGCATTTTTACAAATCCTTTTTTTAAAATCAGTTTTTTACAAATCCTGTCATGGCCAAACAAATTATGTTACAATATTGTTAAATTAAATGAATAACATTTTGATGATTTCTGATTTAGAATTATTTGATGAGATGCATTTTGAGACGTTTTGAAAACTGTGTCTTGAACGTCTATCTGTGTTTTTAATATTGCACTTTATGGAACTTTCAAAACCCGATTGTTGTTTAGTAGAACAATAAAAGTATCAGCTGCAATAATATTGAATTTATTGAGTTTTGAAAAAAGCTAGATTTCTTATGAAGAATAACTTTTTTTTGTAAAACGCATATTAAAAAAGTTTTTTCTCTTTGTAACCCCATCCATGGATACCCTTATATTATATATTTATTATATTATCTATTTTAAATTATTAGTCAGATTTGCAACTTACTTTACAAAAACTTGAAAATAATTAACTATACAAAAATCTTGCAACAATGTACTATAGGTAAGTAATATCTATTCTCCTTTTCTGATACTCATTTTCAATAATGATACTGGATCACTTTCTTTTAGCACTATAAACAACGCCAGCTTCCCAATGCGATAATGTATGGATAAATTTTTCCCCTTTACTCTGAAACCAGCTATTTATACGTTGCTTTTACAGACTGGATTAAGCATTAAGAAAACTTGTGTTTTTAGCGGTTCAATCTATTAAATAACTTGAACACTTTTTGTGGTAAATACTTCTGTTTAATGAACTTTTCTTCACATTTACAGTATCTTTAATATTGATATAAATATATTTTACACTTTATAATCTTTAAATTGAATAATTTATGAATTTTATGTTTTTCTTTTAGTTTCTGTTTTTAACTCTTCATGGGAGACGTTTATTGTCCAACTTATCTCTCAAGACTAACTTAACATTCAATTAATCGTCTTAAACCATAGTCGGATCTTCTCACCTTTATAAAGTGTTATTATTTTTCATATGAGATTAAATTTCCTCGCAAACCAAATTTCTTTCTGACCTTATAAATCAAATTGTTTGACTTTATGTCAAGACATACATATCAGAAACGTAACATACTTTTTTAGTTCTGTTGCAAACCCGTATGTGCCAAAATACCAATGAATAAAACTTTTACACAACATTTACAACATTAGAACCAGAAATATTTCTCAGGTGTTGTATTCACATTTCCTATTTTGTAGTCACCCTAATAATCATAGACATATTACAAAAAAAGAAACCAATACAAGCTTAACTAATCTCAATTTCACGCTTCGAGCACTACCCCGCACCGATAGCTTACTACAGATGTCTTTTGTGGTGCTGGGTAACATTCTTTCGTTGTTTTTAAAACATTCATTAGTAAAGTGGGGTGCGTGAATGCAGCAGTCGAACCGATCTTATTAATTTTTAGTTTGAATAACATTATTTAAGTGTTTATTTAAAATTGAAGTTTTAAGTGTTGGATATAAAATATTGTAAGTACCGCACGCTAATGTTTTATTTATAATATAATGGCATGTTTTCCTTTAATTACTTTCATGGGAGTATTCATCTTTTAAGAGAAATACTACTTGTTGATGTCCGTGAGGGTAGCGCCTCTCTTACATTTAGTTGATCGCTAAATGCTGGGACCCAGGAGGAGCCCCGTTGTTTTTGTGTTAGCATATCTAGTAGACTGAGTGCGCTACTGGTTCTCGTTAAACTGCGTGTTTTAGCGACTGCCTATTTTGTTGTTTGTGTATGCCGAAGTGCACTTTGGTTATACGGGCTACCACCCTGGCTCCCTTGGACAAGCTAACTTTGATGAATATATGATTATTATAGACTCTCATTTTCTTTGTTTGGAATATGTTGCCGAAGGGGCAATTGATGAATACTCTCGATCACGATGTACATGACGCGTCTTAGAACTATTAACCATTTTGTGCGTACTTACTGAGATTGAAGTCTCACACAATTTCTCCTTTGTTCCAGAGACAGGCCATTCTGCACGCCTATCCTGACCGCCGATTTTAAAGCCGTTCAATTATAAATCATTTTATTTTTTTAATTTTTATGTAAGTTTATAATATTATCGTTTACAGTTTGCTTGTGTTACTTTTGCATTTGTTTTCATTATCATTTTTTCCAATATATATATTAGTATGTTTACATTTATTCAATGAACTGTTTTTATTTTGTTTTTGAATCTCCTTGTAAATAGTTAACACGCGATCTCGTAACAGAGGCAATAATTTTAAATACAATTCTTTTTTAATTTTTAATGTACATTAACAAAATATAACAATTATTTTATAATTAATTTTTCTCTACATTTTATTCATTAGTTTACAGGTATAACTAACGATCTTTCTTACCTATTAAACTATTTGTCGTCTACACGATTAATTGTATTTATTATTATGCAAACACACTTATTATCTGTACCTTTATTATAAACACACACTATAGTATCTTCTTTTATCTTGTGTTACACAACACTGTTTTCTTATTTCTGTCCATTAACTTTTCTCCTCAGCACTCAATACTGTCTTTTCAGCTTCCTAATTCAACTATTGCATCTTTGTCCTTGCTACTGTAAATTGCCTTTTTGCATTTTTATAACAATATTTAATTTCATACTAGTATTTGTAAAAATAATTATTTTATGTAAAAATGAACATTTTCCTTTTATTTTATATTAAAGGTCAAATCTTTTTTGTTTTGAAAACTATTTAAAATTATTTTATTTTTATAAAAAAGTTTTTGTAAGATTTATTTAACAAACAAAAGGTATTAAGGAACATAGCACAACTTGCACATCAACACAAACGAGAACTTTAAAATAAAATATCGCAATATTTAGTAAAAGATTTTTCGTGTGTTTGAAAAAACGGACTAATGTTAAAATCCATTAAAAAAATAAACTAACGTTAAAAAGTCAACAGACGTATTTTTTTCTGATTATAATTTTTGAAAAGGTAATGTAGATTAAAATGGTTGTTTACTTAATTATTACAAATGATTGTATTATCTTACGGTATAATAGTAGTTATAGTGAATTACAGTGCATGTAACCTTAATCTTAACAGGAGACGGTATATTAGAAATACTTCTGATGTGAAACGTAAAATCGAAATTAACCTGAAATTCAGTTATGTAAAATTTATTAAAGTTTCTCTCCAAACACATAAATAAGAATACCTCTTGGGTTTATCTTAAATATCAAAAGAACCTAGTTAAAAATACCAAATTCACACCCAGAATAAAATCGTAGGTTCTGGTTCAATTTCAAAACGTTACAAAGATTCTTGAGAATCCAGAATAACTAGAAGTTAAGGGCTCATTATTTTTACAACTAGTAAATGTTTGATACCAATGATTAAGTTGAACTAAAATTTATTAATTAACAGCTAGTACCAAGCTCAGGTGTACTAATGTGTGAAATTGTAAATACTACGTTTATAGGTACATATTTTAAAGTTACAGTGTATTTTATGGGTAAATTAAAAGCTTAGTTTCGTTCGGTTTACTTTAGTGAAATGCACTTTTATTTCCATTAACGGTCTAATTTGTTCACTCTGTATAAAATATCTTTATGTTTAAAAACTCCCACTTTAATGCTTTTAAGACTAAAAACTTGGTTACGTTTCGTAGTATTATATAAATTTATTACGCTTATACATCAAACGTAAAGTACATTAAAAATTTGAAATATCTAGGTTAAGGGTATTAAAAACGAAGTAAAAAGGATAATCACGCATTTAAAGCCTCGGACATTTTATTGCGAGCACTAAAACTGATGTTTTATGATTGTGGGGTGATTCACAGCTTTTTTTACTAGCTTATTTCTTTTATCGTACTAATTTGATTTAAAATAAGCATCTTAATATTCTTAATCAAGTAAAAATTGAAAAGGTCTACACTTTCACGAAATAGACCAAAACTATCAAATTTAAAAAAAACAGTGTAGGAAAGAATTCGGGAGTATCTCATCAATATGACATCAACATTGCAGCAAGGACGACGGAAGTAAAACCGAAGGGTGAGAACTGATAAGGTTGCCACCCAAATTACCGACCAAATTAGGTCATCAAGAAGCATTAACATCTGGATGAATCTAATCCACTTCAGTAAACTTTGGAAGTTTCAAAATTATTAACTGCTTGGATTTTGGTTGTATATTATAATATGTAGAAGTTGTGTGTTAACCTCTCTTGTTTTAAACAGATTTGCGGTGAATATGTGATATAAAGGAATTTGATTTAGTAATTTATGCTTGTTAGAATTTTTGGTCATTAATTTACTGTTATTAATAAGGAATAATAATCATTAACGCAAAGTGAAATAAAAGTCACAAGTAACAATTTCGATAACCCTATTTTGACGTGCTTTTATTATCATCCAAGCTTATTATTATTTTAGCAGTGGCCTGATTTAAATCTAAGCATTTAATGACAAAGAAAAAACGGTTCAAAAGCACGTCACATGGAGATTTTCTCATCAATGTTGCATCTTGCCGTAAGCCCGACCACCCATCAATACCAAAACGCATACATTGAATATTTTTAATGTTTCCCTATTAGTTCGGCAGATATTTTCTTCCATTTTCGCTGTGGACTCCTCATTTTTGTATTTCGTTTGATGGAGTATGGAGTATTGTTACAGAACAAATTTTATCACTTCTATCTGACAAGAGCTATACTCTGCTACCAGATTCCACTATCATTTGGTTAAGAAGTACAGTATTTTGCCAAGAGATGGTGCTGTCAATCGCAGGAAAGTAGAGATCCTTAATAAAAATTAAAATAAGAAATGAGACATAATAGGAAACCAATTCTGATTGGTTGGAACCACAATCTATGGATTGTATGATTTAAGCTAAAACAAATAAGATAGTTTTTGTGTTATCTTAAAATTTAAAGGTGTCACTAATTTGAAGCTGTTATTCAGAAATAACAGGTTGTTCAGCGTTTATGTACATCTAAAAATAAATCAGAATAAGAGTTTTCATTACATTTTTATAATATTGATTTATACGAGTGCATCAAAGGTCTTATAACCGGTGTTGGCCATGGCGAAATATTTTATTTCTTAAATTATAAGATATCCCAAATAATCAAATTTCTATTATTTAAACCTAAGTAAGATAAAACAAAAGAAATAAAAACTAAATGTCATTTTATTTTTAATAAACTTATTAAATAAAGACAAGAAATGCCATCCCTTTTGCTTAGCCTATGACAATTACAAACATTTTGATACATTCGTATTGAATGGTAATTACATGTCATTGGCATATTGCTAATTTAGTGAATATGTAAGGTTTTCCTTAATTTCTGCTTTTAGCATTTTAATAATTACTAAACTTTGAATTGAATAATAACAAAATTATGACATGATATCAAGTTAGCAAAAGTAATAATCATAATGACTTAACAAGTCAAGTAGGCCTTGTTTCTGGTTCATCAAGCCTCATCCTTTATCTTAATTATTATACAGAACCTCTACACGAAAGTAGAGACCTTTCAATTAGAGTCTGACCAAGGTAGCCATTTTATATCACAACACGTACCGTCAAATTTGAAAAGTGGAGAAATGGCTACACAACCAAATATTGGCACGAGGTGAACGGTATTCGAAGCATTTATAAAAACACGAAATTAATGAGTTTTGTATATTAAACATTATTTAGCAGTAAAACGTTAAAATTCACGTCATTGACGCTATATTGCGATATAAAATGGCGGGCACCATGGCAACGCATTGCCCAGACTCTAATTGAAAGGTCTCTACACGAAAGTAAATTTACTAGATATTTTAAATACCGCAGAGGTCCGCATTTTGGAACAAAACGACCTGCCAAATTTAAAATGCACACTGTTTTAAAACAATGTAGAATAGCGTCCTTTAATAATAAAATAATTTTTAAATATAACCATATAAAAAAAAGAAAATAAAACACGTATTATTTTGTAGTGTTAAACGTTTAATCTTATTATTTATTTAAGATTTATTAGTATGGAATATTTCGGCTACGCGTTGGTTGAAACACAACTTATTGTCTTACAATTTATATTATGTATCCTTTTAAGGTAGATTTTAAGTGTGTACTACCTCAGTAATTTTTTAAAATTTGAAATTCTTTCGTAAACCTGTGCTAAAATGTCAAATTATTATTACTCACATTTTTTCGTTTTATCAAATCGGTAATTGCGCTCCTTTATAAAATAGTGCCAATTTCTTAGTTTAAAATAAAAACTTATTATAAATCACGCAATTTTGGACCAAAAGTAATTATGGCCTTATAGATTGCGGTACTTTAGATATCTAGTAACTATCACGTTGGAACGCAAAATGACTTCCAGTGATTTTGCTGTGATTTATATTTGAAAATATTTATTAATCGGTGCTTCACCGATACAGTATATTAGTTTCACAGGTAATATCCCTTTTGTACTGTTTGTTTTGCAAATAATCGTTTCCATGTGCAAATATACTTTTTAGATGGAAATTTCTTTGTTGTTGCTAAAAATTCCTATTTTTATATATTTTTGTATGACTTAGTTTTAAACTTTAATAACTTTTAATCGATTGTTTTAAACTTAAACTATTAAGAGAAAGGCCTATCATTATTAGTTGGTATTATAGAACTAACCTTTAACATACTTTTTAATTTATCTGATTTAACTGTTTAAAGTAAATAAAAAATAATTACATTGTTTTTTAATCTAATCCAATAATCTGCATGGGTATGATTTTGGCTCATGGTTTTCAACATCTTCAGTATAGCTAAATGTATATGAAATGAGTAGATACAATTTATATTGGATTTATTTAAATTATTGATTCTTAATTTTTTCTTTTTCTAAATGTTACACTTCTACTTGGATTTGCTAGGAGATAATATGCTAATCAAATTTATGTTTGTTATCACTGATTTATTTTGTATACTATTCGAAGATACTATAATTATTTTTTGTTACATTTGCACATTTCTATAGCTTAAAGAGATTATGTTAACATTGTGATGGTTATTTTTTTGGTTAATTTACATGATTAATTTAACAAAGAAGTGATACATTCTTTTTATACTTCCTTTGTATATAAATTTATGAAACCACTTCTAGAATTCAAGGAATAGTGGATACATATATAATTTATGTTGGAACTAATTATTCAATGAATCTATTGATTAGGGAACTTGATTTTATTTTATTTTTTCCCTTGATTATTTTTCGTTTTTTTTTATTAATGTTACACTTTAAAGTGCATTGCTTGAATATAATATGCTAAATGAACAAAATTAAGTTATTAGCTGCTTACTTATTTTATGTGTACCTACTACTGAAGAAACTAAGGTATAATTCTTTTTTGTATGTTGGTTATTTTCTGTCAAGTTACATGATTACTTACTTCTTTTGTATACAATTTTGTGAAGTTAATTTAAATTTGTCGAAGATAGCTTAATTAGAGCTTAGAACTACTTTATTATACATATTAAAAATTAAATTAGTTTATATTAGTCATTTTTTACATAATTTTTTTTTCTCTCAAATTGTTGCCAGGAGCTGCACCAGTAGTTATACAGATTCAAATTATTATTTTGTATTAGGTTAGTGCTGCGATTAGTCTGCCTATTGCAGATTTATTTCTTATAATAGCAATAACTTCATATACAGAAGTAGTTTTCTACTTTTGTTATTATACTATATTTATTTATACTTTTAATTGTTTTTTTTTTAATTATTTATCTGGGTATTTCATGTCGTTTGAAGATATTAAAATAGCACATCTTAATGTCAGATCACTTATTCCTAAATTACACGAGATTGAAACAATTTTATTTAATCAAAAAATTAGTATCTTAGCTGTTTCAGAGTCATGGCTTTCAGAAGAAATAGATTCCAATCAGTTAGGAATTACAAACTATAATCTAGTTCGTCAGGATCGAAGAGATCGAATAGGAGGAGGAGTAGCTTTTTTTATAGTACAGTCATTAAAATTTTCAATAATACGCACGCCAAACACTATTGAACAGTTATGGATATCGGTGAGTTTTAAAAATAACCAAAAACTCGTGTTGGGTGTAGTTTATAGACCTCATAGTTGTAACTATAAATTTTTTATTGATGAATTGGAGAATTCGTTTATGTTGTCCGCTGCTGTTTCATCGAATGTTATATGTTTAGGGGATGCGAATGTAGATTTCTTGGACCCAGAAGATTGTGGTACCAGATATTTTAACAACATGTTGGATTCTTTTAATTTAACACAAGTTATTAATGAAGCTACTAGAACAGGATTACATAAAGCTTCCCTGTTGGATATTATAATTGTAGCTGACACGGAGTTGCTCATAGATTCTGGGGTAATTAACTGCAATTTAAGTGATCATGATCTGGTACACTGTATGCTTGCAGGTTTTTCTTCTAAACGCTTACCTGTTGTGCGAACATTTAGAAATTACAAAAATTTTAATTTAGATTCGTTCTACGAAGAATTACAATCTCTCCCCCTGCATCAAATATATTATGTAACAGAGATTAATAACAAGGTCGCCTTTCTAAATAACCATTTAATAAAGTTGTTTGATAAACATGCCCCTTTCACTACGGTTACATTTATTAGAAACTCATCACCGTGGTTAACAGATAATATAAAACATCTTATGAAGTTGAGAGATAAAGCTAAAGATAGATATAAGAAAAACCCTACAGTAGGTCATTGGGAATATTATAAATTATTACGTAATTTCACAAACAGTGCTGTTGCACGTGAAAAAAGGCATACTTAGAATTTAAACTATATAACACAACAGGTAGACAAATTTGGTCAGAATTAAAACGATTAAACGTATCAAGCTCTAAATCACCATTGAATAATGATTTTATAAATAATGTTGACGAAATTAATAACTATTTTGTTAATAGCGTTCCAAATATTCCTATTGATGATCCAACATTAAATTATTATCAAACTAACACTTCAGTAGATAACAAATTTAGTTTTAAATTGATTGAACATAACGACATTCTTAAGATAGTTAAATCCTTGAAAACAAACGCTATCGGAATGGATGGATTAAACGCTAGAATGATAAAACTATGTTGTCCTTACTTAATATCGTTTATCGTACATATAGTTAATAGCTGTCTCTTGGAGGGAAAATTCCCAGATAATTGGAAACACTCTCTTGTGCTACCGTTGCCAAAAGTTGCACAGCCACGTAACTTTAGCTGATTTTAGACCAATAAGTATACTTCCTACGCTATCGAAGATATTGGAGAAAGTTATTAATTCTCAAGTCAGAACTCATCTGCTAAATAACAACCTATTGCCGGAGGTTCAATCTGGATTTCGACCGTTACATAGCTGTGCAACCGCGCTGCTACATATATCTGATGATATTTTAAGAGCATCAGACATGGGTGGATGTACTGCTTTAACACTTCTGGATTTCAGTAAGGCTTTTGATACTCTCGATCATAGTCTGCTGCTTGCTATACTGCACTATGTAGGTTTGGATGAGGTTGCAGTAGGGTTGGTCGAAAGTTATTTGACTGGAAGGTTTCAGAGTGTTAAAGTTAGGAACAAGGTGTCAACGGCGGCGAGTATAACAAGAGGGGTTCCCCAAGGTTCCATACTAGGCCCCCTGCTGTTTACTATATATACGAGTAAGTTCTGTACAGAAATTAAAACCTGCAAGATGCATATGTACGCAGATGATACGCAAATCTACCACAGTTTCAAATGGAATAATATTGATCAGGCCGTAGAGGATATAAACAGTGATTTGAATAGTTTATTTCGCTTGTCTACAAATCATGCCTTGCAACTAAATCCTTCAAAGTCTTGTGTACTGTTTTTTATTAATAATAATGTAGATATATCTCAAGTACCAGAAATTAAAATAAATAATGTCCTTATACCTGTCGTTGATAAAGCAAAAAACTTAGGCTTAGTTTTTGATAAAACCCTAAGATTCAAAGATCATATTGTTAAATGTGTCCAAAAAGCTTTTATTAATCTAAAATTATTATATCCTCACAGGCAGTATTTAAATGAAAAAATAAAAATAATGCTGTGTGAAACGCTCGTACTTTCATACTTTAATTATTGTGCTCCAGTATATCACTTTTGCCTAGATTATGAAACATCTGAACGTATACAAAGAATCCAAAATGCTTGTTTGAGATTTATTTATGGTATTCCTAAATATGATCATATTTCACATAAGTTATCAGATGCGCAATGGCTTTCTATGAAAAATAGACGCTATCTACAAAGTGCAACATTCTTTCATAAAGTAATTGTCGAAAAGCAACCACCCTATTTATATAACAAGATTAGATTCAGGACCGATGTTCATAGCCTAAACCTTCGTCATCGAGGTTCACTGACTATACCAAACCATAGAACGACTCTTTTTGAAAGGTCTTTTACTTATAACATTTCAAAGATTTATAATGGCATTCCGCCATCTCTAAAATCGCTTTCAGTTAATTCTTTCAAAAGGAAACTTTTTTTGTATTTACTGCAAAAACAGCAATAGTTGAGTACTGCATTATTATATACAGCTAACGCCTAACTAGTTAACAATCTTGCGATTCTAACGCTATCCTCTTCTTCGATTTCCTTTTATTACTGAGTTCCTGTTTACTATATATATTTTTTAATCTTTGAGTCTTCATGCGATGTATGAATACCTAGATATTCGTATTTCTATTAATATAATTCTACAACCACAAACAAAAAATTCTTTTTTATTGCAATGCAAGGTGGGTGGAAGACCAGTAGTAAACTGAACCCTCACCTTGAGGTTCTGCATTGTTGTGATTGACATAATCTTATAAATAAGAAACTGTTTGTTGTTATTATATTTATAGTTGTCTTGCAGCTGGTTATTGTGATTATTGTAATTTTTTCTCTCTCTTTAGTTATAGTTTTATGTAAAACTAATAAGTTTTGTTACTTAATCATTCTGTTAATTTCTTGTTTTATTTTTTTTTTGTAAATTACACAATTGCAGAATAAACATATATTTATTTATTTATTTATATTATTAACCCTTACTAGCTTGTATCTCTTGTATTGTAGTTCTCTGTTGGCATAGTATATCGCAGAAAATTGTGAGTGAATGTTGCATATCTCGAAGAAACAATTTTGAGTAGAGTTTGCTCGCAGTAATTTTAGACCAGTTTGCCTTTTAAGTTCTCTTATGATTACTGTAACATTAAAATTTACTATAAACTGTAAAAGACTTGAAGGTACGGTGAATTGATCGGGAATCTTGTAACGATGTTATTTTATTTTTGATTATTATTGGTGAGTCACTAAATATTTTATCAACCGGTGCAATTTGTAGCCGTTCGGATAAGCCGCCGAGTCAAGCAAACGTACGCGTCCCTTCTTCTGGTGTTTATTCTGCGTACGCCGCACCGTTTTATATCTACCATTTCCCCCACGCTCCGCGAGCGCCTATGAATTAAAGTCCGCCAGCCGTTTTAATCAGTTCATTCCTTGAACTCGAATTCAGAAGGATCAACCGGCAGGACCAGTAAGCAGCCAAGCCAACCGACCAGTCATCAAAGAATCCAAGAAGCTTTAAGAGACGATATTAGCCTAGGATAAGGACCCCATACATAATAATTAATAAAAAATAAAAACATCTTAAACATAATTAAGCTTAAATACGACCTTAAATTTTTATTGAACGGAAGAGATGACGATTTCTGTCACGATACGAAATTTTTTTCTTGTCACAATTATCTTTCCATGTATAATTATCTTTTCATGCACGATTTGGGTGTAGTTTTCTTTATTTAATACACGGTTCCCGATTCTACTGGTTCACCTACAAAATTCGGCTACTTCGACTTCTACTTAGTTGACACTTGGTGCTTGGAGATCGGCGATCCGGCGCCTTCTTCCTCGTCTCCTCGAAACATAGAAGTAGCGAAATTATTCAATAAATAAAGTTAAAAAAATAAGGTTGAAAATAGTTAGCTGTCGATATTATTTAACTTTGGACCTTCATTATTTATGGACCAATTCTAATGCGATATTCTGTGAACTAATATGTGAGATTTACAAAGTTCTATATGAATGTTTTGGGTTAATTTTGGCAATTTTTACAGAGAAAGGCATAATTCGCGAATTTCTTGTGCAAAAGGTCGTACAGAACCTAACAAAGAAACGTTCATATTATTTCTACAATGTATTAAAGATTTTGAAGCATGTTTAAAATGAAAACAAATCATATTATTTTTAAATAACTTACAACTTCAATTTTACTTGAAGATCCATCGATTGGTTTTAGTGTATAAGCAATAACGAAATCTATAGATTCTCTAACAGCAACAGACTCGACGGAAATGGTGGAATTTTTACGAACTTCTAGCCATGACATAACAATTGAAAAGGAAATGCATTACTTCCGAGAAAAACTAACTTGGACAGCATTCAAAAGTTAGAAATTCTTAAAATTTAAATTGCGTCTCCCATCTCTTCTGTAGGACGTATAAAACGTCGAAAAGAGGATCTTTGTTCCAAGACCTTTTCCCTCTTTGAAGTAGTAAAATAAATGGATCGTTACGGTTCGAAATTTTATAGACAATTTAACCAAAAGACTTTTATTATGGTATTTTTAGAAAATTTTATATTTTCTTTAAACCTTACATATTTATTTATAAAGTGTTGTTTTAAAGAATTTCATATAAATCCCTAATCTAAGGCTTTTCAGAATTTTGAACAATGTTACACTTTTCTCGTTCATTAAATAAAAAAGTTGTTAACGCAAGCGAGATGTGGTTAAGAGAATGCGGTAATACAGTAATCTGATATGCAGCGTCATCTTCAGTATGAACCTTCCCCTTTTGGCCTGGAAAGAAAATCCTGACCTAGATTGTAAGTATTGTGGTTAATAGGGTCTTGAATAACCGTGATATAACTTAAAAAGGTCATTTTTGGATTTTAGAAGTCTACAACTTCCGATAAAAATTTTATTATACTTTATAAAATATATAGAACTGTGTACGTTTAAAAGAATCAACATCGAAACAAGATACATTTACCACAACCGTTTTCCACTCGATTAAAAGTTATTTATTTAACCTACACCATGATGTGCAAAGCAAATAAAAAAATGTGAAAAACATACAACGAGTATTTAATTAATACTAATCACTTGGTCTAAACTCCATTTTGACATTTAGGTATTACTAAATATAAACACAAAGTTAGCCAATTTCCGCGCAATAATTTGAATTTTCACGTCAACCCAGCGCCATCTGTTACTGGCATTATCTCATAGGTAATACAGGTACCTGTGTGTATGCTCCAGACCCTGTAAGTTACAATGCACGACTCAGTGATGTCAGAATCAAGCCGCTGATGTTCCTTCCCCTGATTAGCTGTATCTCCTACCATGCTCTCGGCGGGCTACCTTCGGCCGCACTTGACCGACAGCGACAACGTTCGTTGAAGTGCTTGTATTATCTTATCTCTCGCACGGAATTCTAAAAACCATTATAAACTCAGCGAATTACTTATGTTATAAAATTAAAAAAGAAGTATTATTTATTTCACGCCTACACTACGGGGGAACCAACTGCTAAGGTCATCTGTCCCCCATCTAACATGCAACACAAATACACACACCCATAGTTGAGGTGGCGGAATTTCCCAATTAGAAAAATCCCGTCGCCCCAAGTGGGATTCGAACCCACGACCCTTGGAACACGAGTGATGCACTGACACCACTCGTCTACCGCCGGCCCTAAAAAAGAAATAAAAAAATGAAATAAATAAAAATTTTAAAAACTATTTACATTAAATATTAATTGATATTTTCTGTTTATGTATATTTAAAAATTATTAAGAACATCAATGAACGCTGTCGCCGTTGACCGGTGCGGCCGAAGGGACCGTAGTGGGAGCTCTAGCTTGTCAGGGGAAGGAGCGAAGCGGCTTGATTCTGACATCATTGATGCACGTCACATCCTACGTTATAACCTCAAATAATGTCATCAATTTAGTATGTTTACATTCTTTAAATAAGTATTTATGCTTATGCAACCAATTTAGCGCATGTATATACGTATGTATTGCAATGTAATATACAAATGAAAACAAAGTCGATTTTAGATTAATATCTAAACGAGAAACAGCAGTATTGCCAATAGTCGAAAGACACATATGAAAGTCAGTTAATTCTTGAACAGTTTGCATTTCGACTATATAAACTATATTTATATAATATTTGGCTGTGTAACTATCCAAACAGCACAAATAGATGTTAAAGACATCCAAAAGATGTAGAGTTTAGGTATTCAAGACGTCTTATGGATGTCCATTTTCGCCTTATGTTATCTTAAATACGTCTTTAAGACGTCCATTGTTACAAAACCTAACGTCGTTAAGATGTCTTTATGACAACATCTTAAAGATGTCTTTAACAAAATATCTTTAAGACATCTGCTTGAAGATGTTCATTTAAGGAAATGTTAATACTAGGCATAGAAATAAAATTCACATCAATCAAAAACATATACTGTTTTTTTCGTTGAATAGAAAGTTACATTTTTTAAAAACGATGATCTATCCGAGGCCCTCCGACCGACCGGCCTAAAACCGAGTGAATAAAGTAACTTGTCACCTTCATATCTTCGCGATGACAGCTGTTACCGATTTAATATTTAGCATATGAATGTGTTAAATACTTTGTCTACATGCCTGCATTATGTTTTTTCAAATGGCTACAAATTAGAAATCCTATTTTGAGCACCTACTTATATTCTATGTGTCGGAGTGGATAGACGTATTTAACTCTCTTACAGTCCTGATTTAAGTAGTTGACGATTCGTAAATCTAATAAGAGTTCAGTTGTTTGTCGTTTTAGATCAATCTCAAACTGTAATAATGCCCTTAACAAAAGATCAGATTGCTGAAATAAACACCTGCGTCGAAACTGCTATAAAGAAATCTTTAGAAAATCCAGACATTATAGACAATCTAGTAAAGAAGGTCAGCGTGTCCATGAATGATTTCATCAATAACAAGATAAAGGAATCGATCGCCCCTATTATAGAAGAAAATAAAATCCTAAAACAAAAGGTTGACGACTTAGAACAATATTCTAGGAGAAACAACGTGCGTATCTTTGGTGTAAAAGAAAAGCCCAACGAAAATCTGGAGGATGATGTTTTAAAAATTTTTCAAGAAAAACTTAATTTAAATATCACCAAAGAATCCATAGATAGAATTCACCGTACTGGCAAATATATGGAGGGTAAAACAAGACCACTTATAATTAAATTTATTAGCTACAAAACGCGACAACAAATCTTAAACAACAAAAGAAAGTTAAAAGGTACCAGCTGTGTCATTCGAGAAGATCTAACGAAACAACGTTTAAGGATCTTACAAAAGGTACAAGAAAAGATTGGTCGATATAATACTTGGACTTATGATGGAACTATAGCAGACGATAAATAAGATAATATTGCAACCTGTGTTTTGCGATCAAATAATATTTTGTTTCATTTTTAAGGGACCGTAACAGCCTTAAATAATTAATTCATATTTTAGTATTATACAGTTCTTTTTTTTAACATTTACTATTATTCTGCTGATTTTGTTATAATTTTTATTATTATTGTTTTAGTTTATCTACTATATGCCAATCAACTGTTTGCGAATTGGTCACATCAATGTACGTTCGCTACTACCAAAAATTAATGAAGTTAAAGAATTAATTGCAAATCTTGAAATCTTGGCTATAAGCGAGACATGGCTGTCCGAAAATGTACCCTCTAGAGCGGTTGACATGAAAAATTACAAATTGGTACGTAAGGATCGGGATAGTAGGGGAGCTGGGGTAGTTTTTTATATAAGGCGAAATATTTTTAAATGCATTATTATTGATACTAGTAATTCAATAGAACAACTGTGGGTATTAGTCAAAATTAATAATAAGGATATTGTGCTGGGAGTATTTTATAGACCTCCAACTTTTAATTATAAGAACTTTATAGATGAAAACTCTATTATGTTGTGTACACCATATTCAGACCATATTGTATGTTTAGGGGATGGAAACGTAAACTTCCTTATAGCAGCCAATCCTTCTACGGAATATTTTAATAATATGTTGGAATCTTTAAATTTTAGCTAAATAATTACAGAACCTACTAGAAAAAACACTTTATTAGACATAATTATAACTTCACAACCTTCACTTATTCTGAAATCGAGTGTTATAGATTGTCATTTTTCATATCATGACTTAGCAGTTTGCGAAATCGTGTGTCAAAAAGTTACGTATTCTCCCACTGTTCGTAAATACAGGGATTTCAAAAATTTTAACCATGATTATTTCTATGCTGAATTGCAGACTCTCTCTATAGATGATATATTTTACGAAAATAATATTAATCAAAAAGTAGAAGTTTTAAGCAATCGCATACTGAAACTTTTTAATAAACACGCTCCATGGAAAACTATTACAATAACAAAAAAGCACTCGCCTTGGTTAACCGATAATGTTAGATTACTAATGTGTTTGAGGGATAAGGCGAAAAATAAATTCACATACATATATAAAAACCACTGCTGCATGGGAATATTACAGGACGTTGTGCAATTACACAAATACAGCCATAAAGAACGAGAAAAGAGCTTACCTACAATTTAAACTTGCTCGCACTAATAATTCTAAGGCATTATGGAAAGAATTCAGAGCATTAAATGTACTACCATCTAAACTAAATGAAAACAGCATCTTTAAAGGTAATATTGATGAAATTAATAGCTATTTTGTAAACAGTATTCCACATATATCCATTCCTCAACACGTACTAGATTTTTATAAAAATAGTAAATTAGATAAAGCTGGGGAGTTTAGTTTTAACCTAATAGATGATAATGCTGTTGCAAAAATTGTCGATTCACTAAAAAGTAATTCGACGGGATCGGACGGATTAAATATTACTATGATAAAATTATGTTGTCCTTTTATATTGCAGTATTTAGTACACATTATTAACTCGTGTATATTAGAAATAACATTTCCCGACAGCTGGAAGTCGGTTCTGGTAACACCAATAGCAAAATGCGAACAAGCTACAGGGTATAAGGATTACAGGCCAATTAGTATACTACCAACACTCTCCAAGATAATTGAAAAAGTAATTAATTTACAACTTAGGCAATATTTAGAATGCAATCAGTTGTTTCCATCATGCCAATCAGGATTTCGACCTGCTCACAGTTGTACAACCGCCTTGTTAAAGATAACAGATGATATTTTGAAAGCTTGCGATGAAGGAAAATGTACATTATTAACTCTTTTAGATTTTAGCAAGGCGTTTGACACAATAAATCATGAGTTATTGCTTTGTATATTATACTTCTTTGGTCTTGGTAGAGATGCAGTTGGTCTGTTCCAGAATTACCTGAATAATAGAACACAAAGGGTCAGGGCATCTGCTGCATGTTACCAGAGGGGTTCCGCAGGGATCTATATTAGGACCTCTGCTGTTCACCATGTATACCAGAGGTCTTTGTGATTGTGTAGGGATCTACTATTCATTCAATCCTAATGATATTGAAAACGCTACTAATATATTAAACAACGATTTACAAGTTGTATCTGAATTCTCCATAGAACACGCTTTAATTTTAAATCCATCCAAGTCTTGTGCGTTACTTTTAGGCAAATCGATTAGTAATTATCAACTATCTCCCATTAAGATTGGAGAAATTAATATTCCTATAGTGGAAAGCGCTAAAAAATTTAGGACTAATTCTTGATAAGACGTTTAGATTCAAAAAACAAATTAACAAATATATACAAAATGCTTATTATAATTTAAAACTTATATATCCGCATAAAGAATACTTAAGTAAAGAAGCAAAGATTTTACTATGTGAATCACTTGTTTTATCGCAATTTAATTATTGCATGCCCGTATACGGTCCTTGTCTCGATTTTGAAACATCTCAACTTATACAACGTGTGCAAAATTGTTGTTTACGTTTGATTCATGTTGTTCCTAAATTTGCCCATATATCTTCAAAATTAGCTCCAACGGGCTTGATATGAAACAACGACGTTACACACAAATAACAAAGTTCTACCATAACATAATAATTAACCGGCAGCCGCCCTATCTATGCAATAAAATAAGGTATAGAACAGATGTACACAATATAAATGTGCGACATAGGGGCCTGTTGAGTATACCCAAGCATAACACCGCACTTTTTGAACGATCATTTAGTTACAGCGTCGCGAAAGTTTACAATGGTATACTGCCATCATTAAAAACGTTGTCAGTTAAGCAATTTAAAAAAGCTTTGCTTAAGCAATTGACGTCAGATTGACAGTGATACACCAGATCGTAAACAGTCAGTATTGAATATATGTTTAGTTTCTTATGATTAGTGATATTATTTATAGTTACTTATATTATGTTTTTTTTTGTAATAGGTCCGACTAATGTATTGTTTTGTTCAAAGTATGCAAGAGGGGAATGGAGAAACAACCTTGTTGAATTCCCTCCTTGAGGTTCTACACTATGTAAAAATATTATAGAATAAATATTATTATTATTATTATTATTATTATTATTATTATATGAGAGGTCCCCAGTGTGCGACGTCAGAACAACAAAATACACTTGTTAGTTACACACCCATCTGCGAAGATAGCGTTTCAAAAATGTCCCCTGTTTTCATATGGTAAAGTATATGGAGTTTCCGGTATTAATAATATTAAAGTATTTGGTAATTTGGTATAGTGCCCACGCTTCCATTAGGATTTTGAAAAGTCGGCACCGCTGCTATGAACGATGTTAAAAAATGAGGTTATAAGATAACTAAAAGAAAACTATTAACTATTAATTATGTTGAACTTTGGATGCCACGAGAACGCAAAACTAATATTAAAGTATTTGGTATAGTGCCCACGTTTCCATTAGGATTTTGAAAAGTCGGCACCGCTGCTATGAACGATGTTAAAAAATGAGGTTATAAGATAACTAAAAGAAAACTATTAACTATTAATTATGTTGAACTTTGGATGCCACGAGAACGCAAAACTCACAGGAATCAAAAAAATGTTTTATATTTTAATATGGTGCGTCACCTCTATAAATTTAACCACCAGAAATACGATAAACCCTTAAATAAATCATAATCAAACAGTAAACAAACCACTTTAGTTTATACATGAAAGATGAAAGTTCTCTGTATTACCAACAAGTATAAAAACACTACAGATTAACGGCGCGGCGGTCGCTTTAAAAACCTTCATTCAATGTTTGATTATAATATAAAAATTTCAAAAATAATACAAAATCTAAAACAAGTAAAACACTAGGAATAAACGGAAATTACAAATAATTAAAGTAGCGGCTTCAGGAATTTTAAACTTTTTTCTTCTTCTGCGCCATCAAACGGATGTGGGATCAACTTCTAGTACATAGCACGGCGAGTAATTGAAATTCATTGGCTTGATAGTTGAGCTTTCATGCACAAACCCAAATGTCGATTTTAACTTTTTGATTGTTATAGACTATTGACGAATGATAGGTAAAGAATAATTATATTATTATTAGATAACTGAAATAAGTAATATATAAATATTTTAAATAAACCTATATTATTCATAAAATTAGGATGCGTAAAATTATTGCATTAAATTTTTTATAGGTAAATAAGCAAATGTGGGAAACATAATAGGTTTTAGGAAACACATTTGTTGTAATGATATATATTATTTCACTTTATTTTAAAAGAACATAAAAGACATTTAAAATATCCAGTTCTTGTTGTTTTAAGACATCTTCAAAAAGATGTCTTTCATATGTCATTTCTTGATCTTCAGGCGTTCAGACATAATATGGACATAAAAAAGATGCCTTTAAGACAAAGTGTGCTGTACTTTTCAAATTTGACGCCAGGTGTTGTGATATAAAATGACTGCCCTGCCCAGACTCTAATTGACTAAAAGACTAAAAGTATTTGGTATTAGTAAATATATAGAGACCCTTCTCTATATGTTTACTAATACCAAATATTTTATTATTCTTAATACCAGACCCTTATTTTAGAAAATGGGAGACAAAATTTAATAGCGCCTCTTGCAGTGCGGTGTGTAACTAAACCTGACATTTCTAAAATATTTAAAGTTATTAAAATATTAAGTAATTAAAAAATAGTCATTGCAAGGTGTAATAAGATTGAATAGTTTAAATACTTTGTATTAACTGATGTAAGCTAGCATAATAATAAACCACTGCCTATCAAAAATAATAATATTTTTTTATTAGATACAGGTTTCTCACCGCAAAAACATTTAGTAGTTGGACACCCATCTGCGAAGAAGGCGCTTCAAAAATGTCGCCTATTTTCATATGGTAAAGTAGATGGAGTTTCCGGTATTAATAATACTAAGGTATTTGCTAATACCAAACTTTGTATTTGGGACTTGTTTCTGGTATCAACCAGAAACAAGCCACGAGCGTTCATCTTCTCTTTTACACCCAGTTTCAAACAAAATTCTAGCTTTCAGGATATTTTACATACGTAAATAAATTAATATTAATTGTTGATTAATTAATATTAATCAAATAATAAGTTAATGTAATATAATTAGTAATTGTAAAAACCATTAAAAAGCAATTAATAATAAAAAGGAAACAAACACAACATGATAAATGACCGTCATTATAGAACTAAGGATTTCAACAGCCAACGAGGTAGAATAGAAGGTGCCTTACACTTTTAATCACAAAACGTCAGTTCTACTCGCAGCTGAGATAGTTCGTTTTTATATAGAATATTTAATAGATTGTATAAATAAACATTTTTTTATAAATATAATATTTATAAAAAAGAATAATTTACAATTAAATAGTAATATGATAAATATGTGTATTGATTTAGTTTTTTAACAGAAATATATATACGGAATTGAAACAATGACTACAAAATTAAGGAATAATTTTATGTAATTATTCATTTTTATAGATATTGTTACCAACAAAATGGGGACTGCTTATTGGGAAACGGTAACAACCTTTAACCGCAGTTAAATCTGTCGGCTGCCAGCTAACTAGTGGGAGGTCGTGGGTCTCACTAAAGGTCTTCTGTAATGGGCGCCAAGAATCGTCTAGGATAGCTACAGTATTGACCGACAAAATCTGAAAAGAACAACACATTTGCGACTACTACCAATGTGGTCGACTTTTCCCAATAATGACTCCTCGATTGCTGAAAATATAAACTCCAAATACCACACATATAAATAATAGATCTTCAAGTAAGTTATGTACAGTGCTTTATTATTAATTAATTCAAATTATCAAGCAAATTATTTAATGTGAACTAACCTTGGCAAGAATTGAATGGAGGTTATTGAATGCTATACACAAATTGCAAGGGAAAAAAAAGAGATTAATGCGAGCGCGATTACTTACTCTAAAGTTGATTTAAAGTCACAAAAGCAATAAGCAAAGGGCACGGTAAAATTTAACACGTCTACAGGTACCAATCAGATTGCGCAATCATCAGCTCCAGTAGTGAGCTATTCATCTATTACGGAGCAAAGACTTACGTACACACTCGCAAATAGTCTTGACAATATCATACAATAAATGGTATGCGATAGAATTATAAATATGAAGCAGATATCTAGTAATGAGTGCTACACGCACACTGGTGAAAAACCATTTAACACAAAATCATAATATACAAATATACATAAATGTTTTATATACAATAAAGAGTTGTCAAACGTTATTGTTGTTGTAACCAGTTGCTAAATTATAACCAACTCACGATACGGTGTCTGTTCTTAGAGCTGAAGAGGAACGTCTCCAAAGCTTGAACGTAACGTGATCCCGACAACAGCAACCAAGTCCGTGTAACGGTCTTGTACCAATCCAAACATTCAACGTATACTTGTTATACAGCAAGTAATAAAATGAGTAAAGGACAAACCCAAGATAAAAAAGAGGTCTTCGATGGAAGTTGACCTTAAGAGAGATTTATATCGCCTCCATATAACGACGATTATATATAAAAACGAAAAGGTGTGCTTCCATAACCTCAAAAGAACAAGTGGAAATATATCCCATAAACGGCTTCCAATAAACTAAATCGGAAAACTAACGCCACAATCAATCATCAAAACTGCACAAAGGCAATTCCCATAACTCAACATAAAAGGAAAAGATTAATTAGACGGCGATGTCCACGAAAAGGTTCTTCAAGGAGCTTCTAGCTTCACAAGCGGATCAAACAAAAGTGACAATCTCTTATCAAACAGGAAATAGTTCCACAACAAAATGGCAACTACAAGGAGAGAAAATGCAAAAATCCCTAAACGCTATACAACTTAATATAAAATACAAAGCTATACAGGGTGCTACGAAATTAGCACGTAACAATATATTTATAAAAAAATTGTGTGTTTATGAAATAAGCAATTCAACAAAAAAAGATGGTAAATTATATTCTTAGCTGGATTAATTTTTTTTATAATAAAATATTTAATATATTTTGTAAACAATTTTTGTATAAATATAATATTTATAAAAAGGAATTATTATATAAAATTATTCCTTAATTTTATACTCATTGTTTAAATTTATATAAAATTTCTTTACATTTACATTATCAAATTTACCGCAATCTGGTACAGAACCGCCGTTATGTAAATGGAAATCTAGCAAGCCTTCCATTGAGCTATCCTGGCTGTTGATGTTTTTTGCTTCATTACTGAATGTCATTTATCATGTTTTCTTTGTTTGCTATTATTATTAATTACTTTTTAATGATGCTTTGTAAAAGTTCCACGTGGTATTATTTCCTTGTTGCTGGACTAGAACCAGGGTACATAATAAAAAGCAAGAACTTCTTGTATCTACACAAATACTTAAGTTGTGTCGGGTTATAAGGAGGAAGTGAACTAGTAGGCAATGGGAACTGCTTGAATTGTATGTAGGTGGTACTATCAATCTAAATAATCACTGAACGTATATTGCAGCGTATAACCTGCAATTAGTTAGTTAACAAGCAGTTAGTATTTGTGAATTGCATGATGAAGACATCGAATACATAATTTTAATTCAATGATTAGTTAAGTTATAAATAATAATAATAAATAGTAATAATATCTACGCGTCTACACGTCTAAAATCTTTTTTGTGCTAAATATTGTTAATAAGTAAAACATTAAATTGTTGAAACTTGTTCCACTGTGCCGTTTAAATTAAAATTGTTGTCTATTATGATTCCGTTTTTTTTTATGTTATTACTGCTATCTGATGTTATTACCCTTTTGTACGTGAATAAACTCGTGTTAAATTAGTAAGAAGAAAATTAAAGTAAATTATAAACAGTATCTTGCTTTGTACACTTTTTAGAATTAAGTGCAATATTTCGAAAATGATGAATACTTATTTCTTGTTACCCAATTTACATAATTCTTAAAATTAACAGCACTAATACCACCTATAAGATTATTACAGTAAACTAATTCTAGGACATTTTAAATAAAAAGTATTAGTACGATTGACATTATTATATTTACTATTATTTCATACAAACAGTTCATAAGGTACATACTGCCCGCCTTGTGGGTGTTGATTAGTGTTACAGTATTTACTCCACTCCTTGCTTTAGTGATTTTACCTCGATTAGTAAGACCGTAAACCGAGAAGACATTCGTCATCTAGCGTGAAAGACAAAAGTTGAAGCCATTTTGCAAAAATTATACTGCTAAAAGGGTTCAATAAATTTAATCTAATTCGAACGTAACAATCTGATTGGTTTTAGGATGAATAATTGGCAACACATACATTTGTTACACATATAGATGAGTTTTAAAAATGTTATCTTTAAACTTCTCTTTATTTCAATGTTAGAGACTTTCACTCAAGCTATACATTATAGCGCTGTCGTGTTATTATAACATCGATCCACCCTTGTTTAAGACCGAAATCATAACAAAAAGAAACAGCTCTTTTATACATCACAAAGATTAATAAACTTTTAAACGAGTTGATGGGGTCCTTCATCTCTGCTTGTTGTAGTTTAAAGTGTAGGCAAACGTACACTCATTTAATAAAGCGCGACCTAGTTCGGGAAAATCGGCTACCAAATTAATTTGTCTTTAAAATTAAAATGAACGGCAGCCAAGTTTTAAAAACGACCACGACGACGACCGTCTTTAGCTAACGTAAATCTTAAAGATTTATTAAATTCAATTTTTATTGTTTTCATTAAGCCCGAAATACAAACAAATCTTTTAATAAGAGGATTAACGAAGACAATTTCCAATATTATTTCGACCTCCGGCTGCTTCTATTGTATTTAATTCGGAGGGGATCATCCGTTTATGGAATAAATGAATTATTATTATTCCTTTTTTTTCGTTCGTGGAAAAAACAAAATTAGATCATTAAAAATTTATTTTGTACAAAAATTTTTCAAAAGATAATATTGAACGAGCGCAAATAAAGGCAAATGGTCTACAAAGATAAGAGGATTTGCTTTCAATATCTAGAACGAACTCAGTAGTAGTTCAAAGGAAAAGATATTTCCTAAAGTTTCATTTTGCGCATTCATTTCAGATTTTCTGAAGAGGCATTACCTTTTATATTAGTTTTAATATTACATCTTGTGTAAGTATTGAATCTTGTTCTTATTTGAACTTGTAACCAAAAGGGGATCGTTTTGTGAGAGAATAAAGGAGGAAAAAGCAAAAGGGAATTGTCCTTCAATAAGTAGGAACAAAACTAACACAATACCAATAAAAGACTAGATTAAATTTTCTAACTTCCCTTTTTATTAAACGTAAACCTAACTTCCGGTAAATACCGATATTGTTAACGTTTTCAGTTGGGTTTCATTTTACTCGCCGTCTGTAATAATTTATATAATCCTTAATAGGAAAACGGTTCTGATAGCAATCTCATAGTACACATAAGACAGGAAAAGGAGGGATATTATAATAAAAGCTTCTTTAATATTCGTTTCTGTAATTTTGTTTCCACGAACCGTTCCCTAATATTTCGTGCTATGCCAGGAGAGTAATATTCAATTCATGCTTAGATAATTTTGCACCTCTATTATGTTGTGCCTCTTTTTGTTTTATGATGCGATGGTGTATTAAGAAATTCCTAAAATTCTAGTTTGCCATTATTTCAGTACATTTACGAAACGTGTTTAAAAGCGTTGAAATTGTTCAAATACTAGAAGAATCATATGTTAGTATACATTGTGTCGTATTACAGTGTGCTTAAAGCATCATTAATATTGAGTTGGAAAGAGATATATAACACTCCTCGAATACATTATTTTTACTGGGAATTAATTAAAAGCTCTTATTTAAAAAATTAGCTAATTTTATGTAAACTTATATTAAAGAATAAATTATCGTCTGTTTAGAAAAGGTCACATTCAAACATCTGGATAACCTTTTATTTGGCTTTCCTTTCAAAAAATGTTATGTGCTGGAGAAGGAGCTAAAGATTCTTACTGTGCATATCTACATAAAAGCAATTATTAGTACATCAACCGGATTTATTCTAAATCGATTTTCCGTCTGCTGGAAATGTAGAAAAGCACAGATAACACATGACATTCATTTGGTTGCTTTCTTCTTTAAGGAATCTGGTTAGATTACGTGATATGTTTCGGATGAACACCCCATTAAAAGACTTTTTTTTTACATGCGAATTCTTAATGGTACTTGATACATAAATTCTAAAGGCGTTAGTACGGCAAGTTGCAATCTGCTTTTAGAAGCTATTCGAATAATGCCCATAGCCTGAAAAATAAAGATTTTCTGAACAACGTTCTACCATTTATGCAAGATCAACAAGATCAATGTGAGAACACCGGAATCAAACGAGTTTCTTTTTCTTATAACGAATCATAAAATTTTAAATAAAGAATAAGTAAAACGTGCGCTTAGGGAAGAGAGGTCAAAAATTACACCAGAATATTGCCAAACAGCAGTGAAAACGAGGTTAAATAGGTTAATAGGTTGCAAGATATTATTATCATTATTAATCTTGTTTATTGTTTCCAGCCTTACTTTGTGGAACTCCATAATCATGAAATAAATAAAGATTAGTAAAAGTTTCACAGTTTTATTAAAATGTAATCTGACAATATTGTTTCGACAGCTATGCTGTCATTATCAAAGGTAATATAATGTAACGTTCTTTCTAAAAATAATAATACAAGTACTGTTTAAATCGTCTATTCACAAACAAATATTTATTTCTATACACTAATGAATACACTATAAATTAACGCTATGATTATAAAACATTAAAAACTATTATTTACAGACTATGAATTTCTAATACAACATTTATATTCACTATTTATTTTGTAATACACAGTTAATGACTTGCTGTTGACTGATCCTTTTCTCCGCGACGTCGACTTTATACCATCCTATAAACGTTCCAGAAATCGCCCGAACATACCATGTATTTCTAGAATACACCAGAATAAACCACGTCTGATTTACATGCTTGTGCGATGCGTCATTTTCTCGAAGGCGGCAGAACACACCACCTGTCGCTCGAAAAGAGGTTCGTTCCTTTTCTCTCTTGTTACACTGCCCCCCTCTTCAAGTCTGTTCTGTCCCAGAACAGGTTTTATGCTCTGGTTCCTGTAGAACGGGTCATGACGATATCGACAGTCTTCACCTCGACTACACGTTCCATTACGGTAGAAATAACAGTCTACACTCTTCGTTGGCCTTAATGCGGGTTGTGGGTCAAAATTGCAGACGAAGATCTTGACGTCCGTACCTCTAAAGACAACTTCCAGCATGTTTCTAACGATTCTCCAATCCAGCTGGTCCCGCCCACAGCCGAGTTTGGGAACTGCCAATTTGTTAATTCCCCTGGTAAGCAACTCGATCCTCAAATTCTATAGTGCCCTCCACAAGTCGGCGTAACTCGGTTTCTGGTAGTAAAACTGCTTGGTTACCAAGTAGTAAATGGATCGGTCATGATCAGGCAAGCGTAAGGATTTACCAACAGAGGGATTTTGTTCTCGAAGTTCATTCAGCCGTCCAAATTTATTTCTAAACACATCTACCTAGAAATACATGGTATGTTCGGGCGATTTCTGGAACGTTTATAGGATGGTATAAAGTCGACGTCGCGGAGAAAAGGAGCAGTCAACAGTCAACAGCAAGTCATTAACTGTGTATTACAAAATAAATAGTGAATATAAATGTTGTATTAGAAATTCATAGTCTGTAAATAATAGTTTTTAATGTTTTATAATCATAGCGTTAATTTATAGTGTATTCATTAGTGTATAGAAATAAATATTTGTTTGTGAATAGACGATTTAAACAGTACTTGTATTATTATTTTTAGAAAGAACGTTACAGTGGTGTTACAGGTGTGAGGTTTTTAAAATAAATAAAATCGCGTAAAAATTAAATAAAGTGCTGTGAGATTAAATTTTTAGTGTTAAAAATAATTTCAACAAACAATTAAGATGGCGATGAAATTGTTGAAAGATCTGAAGGTAATAGACTTAAAACGCGAACTGGAAGAACGGGACTTGGAAACAACGGGCCTTAAAAGCGTGTTAATAAATCGGCTAAGAGAATGGCTTTTGGAACAGATGGAAGACCCCGAAAATTACCTCTTCGAAATACCTGGACCCGCAATTGATACTAACGTATTGTTAAGTAAAATGGAAGAGAATTCTAGAAAGTCTGAAGAGAATTCTAGAATTTTAAAAGAGGAATTATTGGAAAAGTCTGAAGAGAATTCTAGAATTTTAAAAGAAGAATTACTTGAAAATACTAAAGCGCTGGAAGAAAAAGTATTGGAAAAACACGAAGAGAATTCTAGAAAGTCCGAAGAAAATGTTAGAATGCTTAAAGAAGAATTACTAGAAAAGGCCGAAGAAACTGTTAGAATGCTAAAGGAAGAAATACTGGAGAATTCCAGAAAATCTGAAGAAAGTTCTAGAAGGCTTAAAGAAGAATTGCTGGACAATGTCAAGGTGTTAGAAGAAAAAGTTTTCGAAGAATTTTTGGAGAATACCAGCGCGCTAGGGCTATTGGAAGGCAGATTGGCGGAACAAGATAGGGTAATAAAGATGGTAGAAGAGAAAATAGCCCAAATGCAATTACCATCAACAGCTAAGAAAGACGACATAACCGATATGTTGGAAGATAGAATGAGGCAACTACGGTTTCCCTCAACTTCTGAGTTTAATGAAGTAAAGAAGCAAATTAAAGAAGAAAGGGGTCCTGCCGTAGGGATAAAAGTAAAACCACCCACGTTCGATGGAAAGATACCTTGGTCCATCTACTACAAACAATTTGAGGCGGCCGCTGGGGCCAACGGATGGACAGGCAAGGAAAAGGCCGTTTCTTTAACTGTGGCTTTGCGTGGAGACGCGTTGAACGTCCTGCAAACAATCCCAGCAGGACAGGAAAATGATTATCAATTGTTAGTGTCTAGATTGGAGATGAGATATGGAGACGTGCATCTTCAACAAGTGTATCACGCGCAAGTGAAGAATCGTATCCAGAAGAATGGAGAAAGCCTGCAGGAGTTTGAAGCCGATGTTGCGCGGCTTGTCCGATTGGCGTACCCTACGGCACCCGATTCATTTCTGGGACAGCTCGCTGTGCAGACCTTCATTGATGGGTTAAGAGACGGGGAAACACAACAATCATTGAGGCTAGCACGACCAAGAGCAACTGATGATGCGCTTGCTCACGCCTTAGAATTTGAAGCTGCAAAACAAGCGTCCCGAGGTCACGGGCGTGTTCGAGCCGTTGTGGAAGAAGAAGAAGGTTCTAAGGATCACCTAGAGGAGTTAGTACTGAGAGTTCTTCGGAAGGAAGAAAGCCGTAAGAAGAATCATCAAGAAGTTCGAGGGCCTCGTTGTTGGAATTGCGGCGAACAAGGACATGTAGAACGCCGTTGTCCGAAAATAAGAAAAGTACAACCGTCGGAAAAGTTAAAAGGGGTTGGCAAGAGGGGGCGAACGTTGACTGCGAGTGAAGATGCCCCGGAGATCACGATCCATGCCGTAACATCAAAGAATAGTAACGGCAGTTTGTTTGTAGATGGAAAGATTGCTAACCGAACTGTTCCACTACTTATTGATACGGGGGCGACAAAATTCATCGTACGCCCTGATGTTCTACAATCAAGTATTAAATTGTTACCGACAACTACTCAACTCCGTACAGCAACAGGTGAAGTGATACCAACACGCGGAGTGGTGAAGATGAAGATTGGCATTGGAAGTGAAGAACGTGAACATGAGGTGCTGGTAGCCGATATCACTGATGACTTCATCTTGGGAATGGACCTCCTGAGAAAATTTGGTTTTACGTTGGATTTGAAAGAGGGTGTTTTGAAGGTCGGTAACGAAGAACTTCCTTTGCACCCACGAGAAGATCCGATTGTAAGGGTTTTGCTGACTGAAGATGTGATATTGCCGGGTCAAAGCGAGATGGTTGTCGAGGCGGGTTTGGATGGAGATCTTCGGGTAGGATGTGTGCGAATGATGGAGCCTGTTTGTGATAAGAAGATCCATAGTGGCATACTGGTGGGAAAAGCGCTGATCAAGGTTGGAAAGAGAGTACCGGTGAGAATTATGAATGTTAATGTGGATCCGGTGACATTGAAGAAGAGTACCCTTGTGGGACAGTGTGTGCCAGTATTCCGAGTAGCCAGGTGTATGGCTGATGTTCCAAGACCAGCGCCCAAAGACCATGGTGGAAAATTAGTGGGCATGGTTACTAGTTCGTGCGAAGACCTTAACAGAACGGAAGTGAAAGAGGTACAGGGTTTGGTTCATCGATACCAAGATATCTTCGCTCTTGACGATAGCCAGAAGGGACGAACAAATATAGTAAAACATAAAATCAATACAGGCAACTCTATGCCTGTCCGTCAGCAGCCGAGGCGTCTGCCTCTAGCAAGGCGAGCAGAAGCCGAAAAGATTATTACTGATATGGAAGAACAAGGGGTCATCGAGCCATCCAGTAGTCCATGGGCATCACCGGTGGTCCTGGTCAGTAAGAAGGACGGGTCAACGAGATTTTGTGTGGACTATCGGCAGCTTAACGACGTGACCAAGAAAGACAGCTATCCCTTACCACGCATCGACGACACGTTAGATACCCTGTCTGGTTCACGATGGTTTTCGACTTTGGACTTGAAGAGTGGTTATTGGCAAGTTGAAATGGAACCTGAAGACCGGGAGAAGACCGCGTTCACTATTGGTTCCGGACTATGGCAGTTTACGGTTATGCCTTTTGGTTTATGTAACGCTCCGGCCACCTTTGAGCGTTTAATGGAGACCATCCTGAGAGGGCTGTCGTGGAAGACCTGCCTGGTATACCTAGATGATGTGATTGTAGTCGGAAAATCAATCAACGAACATTTGAAAAACCTAGAGGAAGTGTTCCGAAGACTACGTGGAGCCAATCTGAAACTGAGTCCGAAAAAGTGCCACATATTCAGAAAGGAAGTGAAATATCTCGGGCACGTCGTATCACAAAATGGAGTGGCAGCCGACCCCGATAAGATTCGTGCAGTTCAAGAGTGGCCAACACCGAAAGATAAACACCAAGTTCGTAGTTTTCTTGGGTTATGTACCTACTACCGGCGTTTCGTTCCTGGGTTTGCCAATATAGCGAAACCTCTGACAAGGTTAACTGAAGATGGGCGCGAGTATGTTTGGAGCGGAGAGTGTGAAACAGCTTTCCAACAGCTGAAGCGTGCCCTGACAACAGCACCAATATTGAGCTATCCACGGACAGAAGGGCAATTCATACTTGACACAGATGCAAGTAATCTGGCCATTGGGGGGGTACTTTCTCAGATACAGGATGGACAAGAAAAGGTCATCGGCTATTTTAGTAAGGTTTTGTCGAAAGCCGAAAGGAATTATTGTGTGACCAGAAAAGAACTATTGGCCGTCGTGAAGTCCGTTGAGCACTTCTACAAATACTTGTACGGGCGGAAGTTTTTATTGAGGACGGACCATGCAGCGTTGAAATGGCTTCTACAATTCCGTAATCCTGAAGGCCAGGTCGCAAGGTGGATCGAACGATTACAAGGATACGACTTTGACACCGAACATCGAGCGGGCACTAGTCATCGAAATGCCGATGCTCTTTCAAGAAGACCCTGTCCAACGGATTGCCGTCATTGCTCTCGTTTGGAGGAGAGGGTTTGCCAAGTATTAAGGACTACCATCGTCAACGAAAATTGGTTGCCGGAAGAATTGCAACGACAGCAGGAGGCTGATCCCGAACTAAAAATGGTACTGGAATGGAAGCGCGTGGGAGAAAGGCCTGCCTGGGAGGCCGTCAGTCCTTTCAACAGAACGCTCAAAGCATATTGGGCCCAATGGGAGTCCTTGAAGGTGGAAGACGATCTCCTGAAGCGAGTACTGGAGAGTGAAGATGGCACCACCATTAGGTCTCAGTTCGTGGTTCCAAGAAGCCGAGTGGCTACAGTATTGCGACATCTCCATGACGGTGCCTCAGGAGGACACTTTGGTGTGAAAAAGACTTTGGAGAAAGTTAGGGAGCGTTTTTATTGGGTCAATTGTAAAGAAGACGTGAAGGAGTGGTGCCGGAAATGTGAATTATGTGCCACTGGCAACGGACCCTTGGGGAAGCGAAGAGCACCTATGAGGCAGTACAATGTGGGTAGTCCTCTGGAGAGAATAGCTATAGACATTGCCGGACCATTTCCCGAAACCGACAATGGGAATAAATACATCTTAGTGGCAATGGACTATTTTACCAAATGGCCAGAAGCATATGCCCTACCAAACCAGGAAGCTGCGACTGTTGCTGACGTACTAGTCAAAGAGTTCTTCAGTCGTTTCGGAGTGCCCATGGAGCTGCATTCGGATCAAGGCCGTAATTTCGAGTCTGTACTCTTTGGAGAAGTCTGTCGATTGTTGGGCATTCGTAAGACCCGGACCACACCGTTACATCCGCGGTCCGATGGAATGGTAGAACGCATGAATCGGACAATGGGCAAATATTTGGCCAAGGTCGTCTCCGATCATCAACGAGACTGGGACCAATACCTGCATCTGTTCCTGATGGCTTATCGTGCATCGGTCCACGAAACAACCGGTCAGTCACCAGCGTCTGTAATGTTTGGACGTGAGTTACGGTTACCGTGTGATCTGGAATTTGGGTCTCCACCTATAGAGCAGGAGGTAGCCGGGAATGATTATGTCATCAACTTAAAGAAGAAGTTGGAGGATATTCACGACCGAACCCGAAATAATAGTCGACGTCGCGGAGAAAAGGATCAGTCAACAGCAAGTCATTAACTGTGTATTACAAAATAAATAGTGAATATAAATGTTGTATTAAAAACTATTATTTACAGACTATGAATTTCTAATACAACATTTATATTCACTATTTATTTTGTAATACACAGTTAATGACTTGCTGTTGACTGATCCTTTTCTCCGCGACGTCGACTTTATACCATCCTATAAACGTTCCAGAAATCGCCCGAACATACCATGTATTTCAAGAATACACCAGAATAAACCACGTCTGATTTACATGCTTGTGCGATGCGTCATTTTCTCGAAGGCGGCAGAACACACCACCTGTCGCTCGAAAAGAGGTTCGTTCCTTTTCTCTCTTGTTACAATAATTATAAACAAACACGTCGCTAAGGTAAATACAAAAATAGGTAACTAGATAAAATAATAATAATAATCAGAATTAAATATCTAATACTTCCAGTAACGGAGAATTACTGAGCTCAAGTTGTTCATTCATTAAAGGTACCCTGAGTTTGTGTTTGTATATCTCAAAGGCTTCTAAAATGTCTAATTTGCGTTTGTTATTACAAAAATGTAGGAATTTAATATTATTTTGAGGAGTCATTGTGTGATTTTGTTCTAAAAGGTGTTTGGCATAATTAGATTTTTCAGGATATTTATTTCTGTAATGACGTACGTTCTTTATATCTTATGTCAGAATTTCGAAGTGTTTGTCCAATATATACTGAACTACAAAAAGAACAATTTAAACGGTAAATGCCCCATTTCATGATATCATGTGTTATGTCTTTAGCATTAAATAAATATGAAAAAGTGTTAGTGTTGGTTTTAAATGTTATTTTATAATTGTTGGTTTTGCTTAGTATATGTGCAATTTTTTCTGATATTTTGCCAAAATATGGTATAGATATGTAATTTGTGTCTTCTGTTTTATTGTTAATGGGATATATTCTTTTGATAGCTAACCTATAATCTTTTTCTTTAATTAAAGTGTCATTCATGTTCGGATTGTAATGATTTGTATGTGCTAGTTGTTTAATGGTTGATATCTCTTTGTTAAAATCTGGTTTTGTTTCTGGTATAGTTTCGCATTCAACGGCCAAAATTTCTTTAATTTTGTTGGTAAATTTTGGTAAAGGACAAAATTTGAAACCTTTGTTAAGAAATTGTGTTTCTCTGTCATTGAATGTTATATTTGACAAGTTTATGAAACGAGGATAAAAGTTTGCAGTGTTCTGATAATTAAGGTTATTTTGTAGTGTACGTTTTTCTTGTACAAGTCGATGAAGTTTATTTTTCTGTGTGGTGTATGTTTTGAATTTAATGTGACTGGCGGTTTCTCTAATGTCAAAATCTAAAATGTCAAATTGGATATTGTGTAATTTATGAGTAAGTTCTGTATGGAGTACCTTTATATAAACGTGCATATTGTCTTATACTAAACCATTCCTTCGATTCTTCTTTGAGGCCATCTTTTTTTGGCATTCCTAATCACTTTTTCGGTAATCGAATTCTTGGTTCTGGTAGTGATGTTTACGTAGTAGAAAAAGTGATTTTAAGTCGAAAAAAGTCCTCTATTAGCTAATATATTTATGGACAAGTTCGAAGATCGAATATTTGAATTAAACCTCTCTAAACACATTATCTTCTGGTTTCGTTATGTTGATGACATTTTAGCTTGTTTTGACAGTTCTTTTGAGGTTATCAATGAATTTTTAATTCTTATTAATAGTATCCACCCTAACATAAAATTTACACTAGAAACAGAACAAAACAGGGCTATAAACTTTCTAGACTTAAATATCAAGATAAACGCACACAATCGATTTAAATTTTCCATATACAGAAAACCAACACAAACAGACATAACAAAACAAATGAATCTTGTCACCTTAAAACACACAAAATAGCAGCCTACAGACCATTAGTACACAGAGCTTTAACTATTCCACTAACAAAACCAGATTTTAACAAAGAGATATCAACCATTACACAACTAGCACATACAAAGCATTACAATCCGAACATGAATGACACTTTAATTAAAGAAAAAGATTATAGGTTAGCTATCAAAAGAATATATCCCATTAACAATCAAACAGAAGACACAAATTACATATCTATACCATATTTTGGCAAAATATCAGAAAAAATTGCACATATACTAAGAAAAACCAACAATTATAAAATAACATTTAAAACCAACACTAACACTTTTTCATTTTTATTTAATGTTAAAGACAGAACACATGATATCATGAAATCGGGCATTTACCGTTTAAATTGTTCTTTTTGTAGTTCAGTATATATTGGACAAACACTTCGAAATTTTGACATAAGATATAAAGAACGTACGTCATTACAAAAATAAACATCCTGAAAAATCTAATTATGCCAAACACCAAAAGCCTTTGAGATATACAAACACAAACTCAGGGTACCTTTAATGAATGAACAACTTGAGCTCAGTAATTCTCCGTTAGTGGAAGTATTAGATATTTAATTTTGATTATTATTATTATTTTATCTAGTTACCTATTTTTGTATCTACCTTAGCGACGTGTTTGTTTATAATTATATTACCTTTGATAATGACAGCATAGCTGTCGAAACAATATTGTCAGGTTGTATTTTAATAAAACTGTGAAACTTTTAATAATCTTTATTTATTTCATAAACAAAATAAATTAACCTTTATCTAAAATTTATAACATTTTATATTTCAAATAATTAATAATATTATAAATATTGCAAGTGGTGACATCTATGGCGTTTTAATAGAACTACTTATTATTGAGAACTCCTTCCTCACATACTTTACCGTTGAATTTGGAGAGTGTTTGCAATTGGTCGTTTTCACGGTTACTATACTCAGGACACTGAACAGATATAGTTAAAAAATAATCAATGCAGCACAGATTGTTCTGATTGGTTTTATGTGAAAGTTAAATTTACAATAGAACATTTTTGTATATGAATTGTTAATTCGTTATAAATGATGTCACTTAGAGAAATTTATACTAGTATAAATAATAACCATACATTTTAAAAAATTGCATTTTATTAATTTAATAAAAAAGCCATGAAAAGTTCGCGAGTGCTATGTGTTTACATATATTATAATATATAATAAATAGTTTTTACAATAAAACAAAGAAATTACATACAAACATACTATATATACTTCGCATGGTAAGGTGGCAATCTCAGAACAGTTCTGTTGCTTTCCTGTGTTAATTCGTCGATTACGTTAGCACTGTGTTTAGGTGCATGCTGCTTTACTTAAGATAACAATTCAGCTCTCACCATACTGTCTTCGTAGGGGATAGTTTTTTCTGCAGCTAGTTATGTATGTCAGCTTTCTTTGTATCGCTCGACGGAATTTTTCCAATTTTTCTTGTGTGATAACTTGTGTTATCCAAGACGATAACGCAACCTTCTTCAAGACTGGGCAAGATATTTTTAAACCATTGTTCAAATGTATCTGCGTTCATTTCTTCATGGTAGTCATTTGTTTTCTTGGATTTCAATAACAGTAATCCATTGTCTACAAAACCGTCATCAGATCCTATATGAAGGGTGACGAACCGCTTTCCTTTCCCCATGTCAGCCCACACTTTTTTTGCCATTTTTGTCTTCTTCGGAAACATTGTCCAAAATAGTTCTTGGTCTATGACACGCCTTAGGAGCATCAAAATAATCAGGATGTTGCTTGTACTCACGAAGTATGTTGTAAACACTGGCCACACCAATTCATAAAATTATAGTAAATAAGCAGTGGGATTGGAAGGTAAATTAAAACATTACCTATCAATCTAGCAACATTTTCCACTTTTCCATGTTTTTTCCATTGAGGATCCTGCTCTTCACACACTTTAAAAGCGTTCATAATTATTTGTTTCGCCTCTACAGAAAAGTGCTTTTTTGGCGTTTTTTTGGTGGTGACAACTGAATATTGTTGACGTTTTCATCATCCATTTTTAATAATTTTGCAGTAAGGAAAATTCTACAAATTAACCAACTCATTATTATTATCAACTTTTCATATAATTCTAACTTACTTATTGACAATCGTTCGTGTATTGAATGGTGCGAGTCTTAATAAAGACTTGTAATGTACCTAATATGTAACACAGTTGGAAAAACTGACGGAACTTTCAAAACAACTGACGTAAACGCATGCGTAACAAGCTGGCGTTTGCCGTTTGTGTTTGTATGTGTAAATGAGACTTCTATCGAGTACCGCCCCATTTATTTCAACCAATGGATATTCAAGTTTCAAGTTGCATCTGAATGTCTCTGGTTTTTCATTACTATATCTGTTGGGTACACGCAGTATAGATTGTGCGGAATATGTAACTTTCTATGGTGGTCGTAGATAATAGTATATTGTGTTACAAGTGCAGAAAAGTGCCAATTTCTCACGAGTGTGAAGAAGTTGCGGCATGAGACGAAGTCGAATGCCGCAATCACACGAGTGTGAAATTGGCGTTTTTGCACACGTTACACACTATACTGTATCTACGACAACAAAAAAAGTAATAAACCACCAAAAGCTAAGAAAAATATTTAACCTTGAATTTATATATTCGCATTCATATTTTTTACGTTGAAATCTCTGACAATAAATTAAGAGATGTAATGTAAGCCGCTTCCACGATGTTTGGAGGTGTACAAGTGTACACCCCATTTCCCCATCATCGGATTCACTAATGGTATATCGAGAATTTCGAAAACGACAGAAGTAAATATTAAGTTTATAAAGACAATAGTAATAATACGTTTACAATCTGTATAATTTCAGTCAATCCACTATTTAGTACTTACAGCTAAATAATCATGCGTATGTACTCATTTTCAAAAAGTATTTTTTATATAAACAATCACAATTCAATTAAGGTTATTAACATTAATTTGCGAAATGTCAAAATATTCTCGCATTCCCAGGTATTGTGATGAAAAGCTACGTAGCTTTAAAAGTTAGATGGCGCTTGCATTTTGTGAATAATATAGTCCCTTTATTTTTAAATAGTAGCGACAACGATTGATCTCGTCGCTGGAGCAAAAGTATGTTGGTGACATTGAAAGTTACCAGATTTAACATTTCGTTTTGCACTAAATCTTAGGTTTAATAATCATCATGCACAAAAATATTCACAATTTAACATTAATTTGATAACGGACATTCGTGTTATGTAAAAACCATCATATTCATATAATATACAACTACGAAATTCTAATTTTTAAACAAATTTTTGTTAAAGTGACGAAGCAATATGCATGTGGGGATTTTTTCTTTATTAAAGTTTGTGCCTGGTTTGCTCCACGATGTCGCTACTATATGAAATAGAGGGGCTATAGTGAATAATTATGTAGCAAATCATAAAAGCTTTCATGATTTTTATTGTAATTTAGCAATAATAATGAATAATATTATATTAACAATTATATAATAATGTAAAAAATTAATCAATTTAGGTTAATTGAAATAAATTTTTTTAATAACTTCTTATAATGAGAATAACCAACTCATGTCAAGACGGCTACGTTGCTTAACGGTAGAGGCCTGGCTTAGCAATCAGACGGTCCAGAGTTCGATTCCCCGTGAAAGCAATAATTTTTCTACATGGATTTGCATTCAAAATATAATTTAATGTAAAACAATAATTAAAATAAATCAACCTTTAACTAAAATTTATAACATTTTTTATTTTAAATAATTAATAATATTATAATATTGCAAGTGCTGACATCTATAGCGTTTTAACAGAACTACTGATCGTGAGAAATCATTCGTCACGGTCTTTACCGTTGAGTTAGGAGATTGTTTGCAATTGGTCGTTTTCGCGGTTACTAGATTGTGCGGAATGTGTAACTTTCTATGGTGGTCGTAGATAAAAAAATTATCTGTCTAGCCATGACAAAATGTTGCACTAGCTTCTTTCACGTGGAAGTTGCTTAAAAATAAATCTTATATAAGTTATAAAATTATATGTTGCAATTATAAGCTACTGTTATATTATAAGTAATAAAGGAGAGTGTAATATAATGTAACTAGCTGTTAAGGCTCTTTATGCTACCACATTCTTGCTCCAGTGGTTTAAATCAGTGCTTTTCAAACGTTTTGCTACTAAAGCTCCCCTTGAAACATTTTACAGTTTGCGCCTCCCTACGAAAAACTATAGATATACATTTTTCGATTACATCAAGATCAAGAGAACCTAGAATGCTATTTATTAGTTATTTAAAATCCGCTGAAGCAATCAAATCCACAAGCCTCTGGTCTCCTTGAATTTTCACCAAACCTGGATAAAGGATAGATTAGACCATTGACTCTAATTTTCTTTAAATTGCAAAATCATTTTCGCTATTAAAATTGTTAAGCAACCGGAACTGAATTAATCTAAAACTCAATATATATTTAGAAAAATACTGACGGTGAATTTATCAAATTCTACACTTAACTTGAATTATCTAAATTTAAGGGGTTTGTAAACTTCGAATTCAACAACTATCATTAAATTATATTCGACGTTACGATAGACGCTAGCGAAACTAAAAAAATTAAATTTCAACATTTTCTAAACAATTGTACTGCTTGAATTAATACATCTCAGATAGTACGGTAAGAGTCTGTTTAATTAATAAAAACTACTTTAAATTTCAAACATATTTTGAAAACAATCACCACAGAAGGGACTTAAAATTCAACAACGTGTATATCCCGACCACACAGTGTATATCCGCAACATATCAAACACTTTTGTGGAATTCTTGCTTTGCTCTCATTGTCAACTGACTCTTACGGTCTCGATACTACAAATAGGAAAAACATCCCATAACATGGGTTGAACGGGGAAAAAGATATTTTAAAGATTTATTCTAGAATGTAAATATGTCAGGACTAACCTACTTTTGTATTTGATATTTTTCGAGACCTACCTTCAGCCTAAAATGTTTTTCTCAGGCTATTGACATTTGTATAGCTATAGTAAATAGATAAATGCATTCTCTATTTGTCAAGTGAGGTCATAAATAAATCTAAAAGTCAGCTTAATTTTGCGTTTATTATAACGGACAGAAATAAAGTCGAAATATTATAGTAGGTTTATTTAATAAATCTCAAACAATTTAAATTCACCAAACAACCACCATTGTTACATATATTTGCTTGTTCAAGATTTATTTGAAAAATATAAGTGTTTAAAGAATCGTGCTTTTTGTCTCGTAGTCAGGTAGATAACCTTTCTAATTTCTCTCGTAGATTCTTGAATTAAATTCGAAATATTCTTGAAAGGTTTCGTAAAAAGCGCTTATCAGTCATATATTATCATATATTATGAAATAATGTTTAATTATCCGAGAGAGTAGTAATATGAAATTTGTAATGAAGAACGGTTGCAACATCTAACAGCTCGGGGGGATTCCTGTTAAATATTTGCTGTGTATTGAACTGTGTATATTATTTAGAAGATACATCTTCAAATCATACACATAATGATTTAGTATTGTCTCTTCCTTTCTTAGTCGTAAAAATTCTATAACATCTAAATTTCAACGTTTGAACTCAGTTATCGGCTATAGCTATTTTTCGCTTCAGTGAATTTCAGGTATCTAGTAAAGAGTAAATATTTGAATTTAAGAATTCCAAAACTAAATTTTGTTTTGGCTTGTTAACATTAAAAAGCTTACTTAACTGGTATATAATTCGATTTTATAGCGTCGGTTCTTTAAGAGCGCTGTAGCTCAGCTGATCAAAGCATGGAAAGCCACCAATACACCCCTCACCATCCACAAACTCAATAATTAAGAAAAGACGTTTGCTGTATTATGGCATCTTTCTTCTTCTTTAAATTATCGAGTGCTGAAGACGCGTAACGTTTAAATTTCTTTGTTCGGATGCAAGGCCGTCAATGTTACAGCGGCAATAGCGCAAACACGTGACTGCAATCTGCATCTTATATCGTTATATCCTTCGATAAACTTCAGTAACACTTTAAACTTGTTGGGGTTATGCTAATTATTTTATTAGTGGATGTCGTATTGCGGATTTGAGATTTTAACCAATTTTTAATACGAGTATACATAAATGTACTTTAGGTCATTAGGTGGCAGCATCCTCCTTATTGAATTAAAATGCTAGGTAATAGTTCTTCCAGGTTACCATAAAATATTGAAAAAATAGAAAAAGCAAAACAGACAAATTATAAAAAGAACCTTTTAATACATATACTACTTTATTTAAGTTGTAATAAACACCTAACAAAAAGTATTTTAAAATATCTTTTTTTTGCATATTGATGACGAAATCTCATTTTCTTAATCATAGTTTTAAACATAAAGTAAAACTTTTTTGCATATTGATTATGAAAGTTTTTCCAACGAAAAATCCTAATGAAAGTAGCACCTTTTTTAATTATGTTTGTAAAAAACAAACTTCAATCTCCTTGGAGATTATTGGCAAAGAATAATATGTTTTCCTGATTTTTTAAATTTTGCATAAATCCTTTTAAGACAAATTTCTCAGCTTACAATACCTACGCAAAAAAGTGTCGTGTACAGCACGTTGTGAAAGTCTCTTTTTCTTTAAACTATGACTTTCATAATTAGGTGCACTGTTATAACTATTTAAATGAATATTATTTTATTTTACATCTTTATCTCGTTGGAATTCGCTGTAGGTGACTATAGTGACTATCAAGGACTACTATATATGTACTTTATTTGGTTACTTTTAGTTATATAGTAGGCAAGTTTTTTGAAATCAATCGTAAACAAAAAATTTATAATTATCATTGACATAAAACTTTTTAACCAAATTTCGCGTTACAATCAATCTAATCATCATATCAATCTGCAAGAAAGTTACAGCACATATTATGAAAAATTTGTTTCACTCGTTTAAACTAAAACAAAAAATATGTTCGTACAAAAGCCATAATGAGCTTGTCAGTCGAAATATTATTGTTTCTATTCACAGTGATTCTATGTTGATTGACCAATCAACAATTATTATTATTTATATTTACTAATCCTGAAACTGCATTTTGAGTACTATTGCCACTAACTGGTATCAGAATGATCTAGAACAGCAATGCTAATATGATGCTATTTTTTAAATCTTTTTTCTAAGAAAAATAACCATATGAGCCTTGCTGTCCGATATAGATAGTTATGAAACCAATAGTACATACAGTGTGTCCCCAAATGCGGTTCTCAAGAGGAAAACTTTTATTATTAATTTTATGACAAAAAGACATTCTTTATAAAAGTTTTTGCTTGATTTAAAACTACTTAAAAGTATAACGAAATTTTAATATTAGGTACTTAGAATAAAGTAGAAAATAAAAAAAAGCATTATTTCTTAAAGAAAAGACAACTAAGTTCAATATTCTTCAAAAAATAAAATCTCGTTGCTTGAATAAATCGTATGTAAAATGAAATAAGGTAATATTTCTCAATATTATTAATATTGCTATTTGATTGTTACTGCATTGATTCAAGCAAGACATCATGATAAAAAATATAGTAAATACAGACTTACATTGGTCGTTTTTTTTCTTAGAAAAAATGCATTTTCTTAAATTTTTTATTTTATTATAAGTAATATAAAAATTCCGTTATACTTTTTAGTAATCTTAAATCAAGCAAAAATTTTCATAGAGAATGACTTTGTTATAAAATTAATAATAAAAAAGTTTTTCCTCTTGTGTACCGCACCTGGGGGCGCACTATGTGTGTGGTTGGTACAAATACGGGTAAACTGTTGTGTTGTGTCATGTATTCCATTCTCAAAATGAACTTGGTAGAGGTAGTTTGCTTCGCGATTTTAGCTTTAGACACCGAGAAAATCAAAATAGAAGATATTGGGTTCATCCAATAACCTGCCAACGCTTACTGGAGGGTCAGTTTCAACTCTACGAGGAGTTGAGAGTTTTTTGGGATTCCATAGAATGAGCATCACAAGTTTTGACGAAGTATTAAAAATTACTGGATCTTCTATAAGCAATAAATAAATACATTTTTGATCCAGTCACATTGTTCCACAATGTTCGCAGAGATTTTCAAACACAGTAATAATGAGTGTCCAAGCTAAGTTCCTTGCCTATGTAATCATCTAGTGCGCACACGAGATATTCAAATCCAGGTGTGTGTCGGCCAACAGTTCAGTCGTGTTCTGGTTTCTGACAAGATTCAACAGGAAAGTTGAGTAAATGTGCGCATCTCCGTATGTTGCAACTATCTCACTCGGTCGACTAAACTGTTAGAGGAAAAAAAGTTCATAGTGCACGCTAGCCCTAATTATTATGGATATGATTGTATTGATAAACGTATATTACTTATATGGTAATTAATCTTCGATTAGGATTAACCGAAGCTAGTGCAAATGGCCATAAATATTCGGCATTAGAGTTTTTGTGTTGATAACACTAAAAAAAGACTTTCATCTCAAAATCGACATTTCTTATTTCTTGACATTCTTTAATAATACTTTTATAATTTTGTACACAACTTCTGTCACACATTTTATGCTAAAATAAAGTATTTGTATTGTAAACCTTAGTACATATGCTTTACAAACTGGAATGGACTTTCAACAGGTAATGCGACTGAGTGACTGAGTGGTAATTCAAAATTACTGTCCAACTATATGACATCCTACAGTTCTTTTCAAAATACATTGCAATATTCGAATCTCGTCGCTTCTCTCTTGTCTTCATCGCTTCACCTATATGTTAGTTATTATTAAATATTACCAACTGACTTATAAAAAAGGTCTTGACAAGACGCTACCACATATTCCTGAGACCAAAATAGAACGATTTAACTAAACTTACCTCTATCCAAAAGATCTTCGTAAAGGCGCTATTGAACGTCAAAGATCTTCAAAAAACTGAATGATAAAAATTGGGTCATCCACATGTAAAGAAGCTCAGATTTTTTAATGGTTTGGTCAATATTTTTCAAACTTTTTCTACAGATGGATATTCTAATTTCTAACATTTTTTTGTCTGTTGTTGGATTTTGCTATCTGCCATAGTTTAGGCAAGAAAGATTAATTTGATTTGCATGCCATGCACTGCAGCCATAATGTATCTAATTTAAAGTGTGTTGGCGTTCAAGAAAAGTTAATAAAACAATAACTATCTTACTTGGTAAATCTAATGCAAACACACAGAAAATGTTCAGAGTGGCTACCATTTACATGCATACAAAAATTAATACGACATAAAGAATTAAACTATACTCTTTCATCATTTCGGCATCGTCTTTTAGTCGTTTAGTGTGTCGTATTTTGAATTCGTCTCCACAATTCCTATTCCGTATTTACAGGTCTGGAGAATACCATGGGTTTTAAAGCTCCCCATAAAAAATAATCCATAGACATCATATCAGGAGAGCGAGGTGGCCAGTTTACGAGAACATGATTTCCCTTACCGATCCATCTATTCGGATATAGTTGATTTAGATGGTTGCGGATAATAAATATGAAATGAAGGCGTGCCCCACCATGCATGAAATATATCTCGGCAAAGTTTTAACTAACTATAATGTATGGAAGCAGTGAATAGCAAGCAAATCAAATTAATTCTTTTTGCCTAAACTATGGTAGACAGCAAGATGGCACAACAGACAAAAAATGTTGGAAATTAGAATATCTATCTGTAGAAAAAGTTTGAAAAATATTGACCAAACCGTTAAAAAAAACTTGAGCTCCTTTACATGTAGATGATCTTACGTAACACCCACTATTAAAAAAATGTCAAAAAACTAGTTTTTCAGTACATACTCTCATCTTGCGCAAAAGCTATATTTTGTTATTTAGAAAAATATAAATTTTTTCAAGATCTTTGACATTCGATAGCGCATTAACGAAGCACTTTTGGATAGAGGTAAGTTTGGTTAAATCGTCCTAGTTTGGTCTTAGGAATATGTCTTAGCATTTTGTACAGACCTTTTAGAGACACCCTATATAAAAGTAAGTCTCAAGAGAAACACTTCAACTTTTCAAAAAATCTTCATGTTATGTTCTACCAGAATAGAAGAACATAAACTAATATATTAACATAGCAAAATCATAGATTCCATATAATCAGTATATAAGGGAAATTAATATGTTTATGCACAGATACATTATAATTAGCCTAATATTGCTAGACTCATCTAAACATAACCGTCTCTTTATGGCCCAAGGGCATCTTTATGGTCCGACGGTCAATTTGTTGAAAACTGCATGTTTCTATCTCAATTTTAACCATGTTATAGATAAATTGCTTATACGATGGGCACCAGGAGTAGAAAAATTATAGTTTTTAAATAAACTAATACCCATTGCACCTTGTGGGTAGTGGCTTATAATTTATCGCTTTATTAAATCTTCGAAAGTGTCCATCGTTTTCTTTTAATGGAGTTGAATGTTAATAAATAGGGTTGAATAAAAGCTTTTAACTTCTCAGCGAAATAATTTAAAACATAATAAATTTTAAAGTTGACTGCAAAAATATGTATTATTAGGAAGAAGAAACATTTTTTTAAACAATCCATGTTTAAATATATAAAGAAAATTAAAACTACTACATGATCAGGAAATAGAATAATCTGATATCTTGTATTTCTTTCTCTTTTTAAAGTTTTTTCTCATGATTTTTATAATTAAAGAAAATTAAGAAAAATTCATGAGAAGTGCAAGTCTTCTACAACTTGCTAATAACAAAACAGAGACTGTTCAAAAAATGTTTCTTGTTCCTAATAAATATTTTGGTTTTAAAATGTTTTGGGAATGACTTCATCTTAAGTAAGCCGAAACTGCAGTCAACTCTAAAATTTATTGTTTTAAATATATTTCGTGGAGACGAGACTAAATACTTTTATTCGACCCTATTAATTTACTCTCGCTTTACGTTTAATAAATGTTTTCATTTGCTGTTAATAGTAGTTAATTCGTATATTATGCTCAAGTACCGAGATCGTAAAATTATGGCTAAAAAGGAATTTTTTGCGTCTAAATTAAAAAAGATTATGATTGCAAGTAAAAGCAGGAACAAAATACTTAGGTGTTTTTAAATAAAATCTTTAAACTGCAGTTATTGTTTGATATTACATTTATATAACTGTTATGAATTAACTAATGAAAGGTGATCCTGCAACTAACCACATTTAAATTATCGCTTAAGCTGCCAACGCCAAATCTTAATGTCCAGTGTTGCCACATAAAATTAACCCGAGTTTAGTTTCGAAATATTACAGGATGGCGCCACTTTATTGAGCGCTTAAGAAATTTATGGGAATTACTTGCTATTTAATTGTTAAAAAGTTTCTGATCAAAATTTTCCGATCGAAAATTATAAAATGAATACCTTCATGTGGCAAAATGTCATAAAGTCAAAAATATTTAAAAATAAGCAAAATAAAAATCAAAAATTTAATAAAAATTTTCTTTAGATATTTTGCCACATAAAGAAAATTTTTTAAAACATTTTATTAAAAATCGCATCTTTCTATCTCAATTTTTAACGATGTGATAGGTAATTTGCTGATACGGCGTGTAGAGAGCGCTCTTAAGGTTGGGTTGTTTAGTATCTCACCAATATTGGATTGATTGCATTATATACGATTTACCTTGTAACTGACAGTAAATAAGTTGTTCAATTTAGGAATTCAAAGATATATTGAAAGATATTTCAATGTAATCATTACAAAAGGAATCAAATACTATAATAAAATAAAACAGATATATAAAACTGTATAACCAAATTTAATCTTTAATACAATCCCATGAGACTGAAAAGTTAGCAAGAAGCATTTTCAATGCTTTTAATGCTTTAAATACCAGTCTAATCTATTAACAGCTGAATCTACTTAAGAAATTGAATGCATTTAAAAACAAGGATAATTACAGTTTTTTCAAGCAAATAATCCTTAGTTATGGTTAATCAAACAGCTACTTGAAGGAATTGCTTCATTAGAAGTGTAAGTTTCGAAACATCTCCGTTAGATTATTATTAGATTAGGTTAGAAAGTGGCTCTGAAGAGTAATTAATTTAAATGTAATTTGCATTAAAGTTGTTACAGGCGACAACAATAAAGAGTAGGAGAACAAGGGAAAACTTTTCGTCGATGTATAACGATGTAACAGATTGTAACAGGCGGTCTGATACGTACGTTTAGATGTAATTATGTTAAAATAACAGTGTAGTATTCCTTATTTGAATGAATAATGAAAAGGTTTTCTGATATTATGCATTTAATACCGTACATTTGTCTTTACAGCAGGTCTGGCATTATAAGAATAGGAAAGATAAACTATGGAAAATAGGAAGCAATTAGTAAGGGTTGTCTGCCGCCCGAGTCTTTAATTTATGTAATTTAAGCAGCATGATTGTTTAACTTTTAATTTGTTGATTCTAAGGTAGCTGTATATTTTGTGTAGAAATATCTAATTAAAATAGTTCTATGCGGGCGTTAGCCAAAATGTATGTAATTTTATTTTCTAATATTCCCACTTTGGGGTCTGTGATCAAATGCAGTCACTGAAACCTTAATTTTTAAAAACAGAATGTTATACCATCTAAGGTATCAGTGTATAGATAAAATAAGTGCAGTATGAGCCGAGGGTTTTCCCCAATGAGACAATAGATTTGGATAGCAATTAGCAAGCAACTAGAAGTTTGATGAACCCAATTTGAAATCAAGGCTTTCTTGAATACTTGCTTTCCTAGATCGCGATCGTTACAACTTTACTCTTACTTTTTCGTTTTTAGTTGCACGATCATATTACCCGCTTCTGCTGGTACATATTTGCTTTGGTAAGCTGTGATATTAAATCCAGACTTCTAAGATTTGCTTATCAAACCCCTACAAATATTGTTATATTGTTACTTACGTCTAACAAGAAAAAAAGAAAATATGCGTATTTAAAACTGCCGTGTTAAAGACTATAACTAATATTAAACCAAATAAATATCGATATTAGATAATTAGAAAAGCTAGAAGTTTAAAGCATGAACAGAAACGTATATGTTCAATTATTTTATTGCATCTAACTTTATCCATTTTTAATTTAACATGACATTGTTTAATTGTTTATCTAATATACTTATTTGAATTGAATTATTTATCTAATAACCAAAAATTAGCGATACATTATATCATAATATTTGATTGTCCTAGAGAGATATCATACGTACAATTACATTTAATAAGCATACAACAAGAATATTCTCGACTTCCCGATTTATAGATTACATAACCTCAATTTATTAAAACAATTTATTAAAACGTTTCTGGCATAATAAAGTCCACTTAAAAGTAACATGCACAAACATTCACATAGAACAAATTCTTTGTAATGTAGTAGAAACATACTGTAGTTATCAGCTTTGCTTTAAAAAAGATAGATTGTATCATTATCTTAACGAGATACACTACGTTGGTGCAGTTTCTAATATAGAAAGATACTGTCTTGTATTCTGGTATTTTTTAGAATATTAAACAGCAAGGTGTTGTTAAGGTGTAGCCACAAATAAATTGACTTACCTGAAGAAATGGTATTGTTTTCTAGGATTCCATTATAACGACATTAACGTAAGATTGGTTTCTGGTATTTTTTAATAGTTTAACGTTGTAATTGACTGTATTATTCTAATTATAGGATTTGTAAAGATTTTCGTGTTAAGGTTAAGTTTCTTTAATGTAGTTGACGAAACCATTTTTCAAGATCTACTTGACATCGTAATAAAGTGTAATGTAAAATGGGTTGCAGATTTTATTTAGATAACCAATTTAGCAACTAAAAAGATGTATAAATATTTTGATTAAGCCATAATGAAGGTATTTATGTATAAAAAACAGTTTGCAAAGGTGTTTTTAAAAAATAAATTTCGAGAAAAGAAATGTTTTAAAGTTTTGAGATCGACATTGTATAGGGGACTCATCATGCATAATTAACATAAAGTGTTGTATAGTTCTAGAATCTATGAAAGTAAGACAAAAAATTTGTCTTTATAGTTTTGTGATTAATGAAAAATATAAAACAATTTGGTTATGTAAATTATAAAATTTAGAAAAAAAATTTGTTTTAAAAGAAAAATCATTTTTTTTACTTCAAGTATAAATAAATTGAAAAAAACAGTTAAGTGTAGCATTATTATTTGAAGAGAACAACACGTATTCCTTTGGCTGTTTAACTAAAGTAATTCAATTAATAAAAAGGAATTAGTGCAAAATATTTTTATAAAAAGAGAAAATTTTTGGAATATCTTTTTGTAACAAACATTGTTTGGGGAACTAAATAAAAATTAATAATTAATGATACGTACCTGTTATTGGAGACTGCGAAGAATATCGACCAGCTCATTGAATTTATCAAGAAATGCAATGTCACCGATGATAGCTTTGGGCGCAGATATTAAAACAGTGAGTCTTAAAAAACAGTTTATGTATTAAGTTATGAGTACCGTTTATTAGTAGTAAATAAAATTTGATTTGTGATCAGCTTTCATTAATTAGTTTATAAATTTCAAACAAAAAAAATAAAAAGATTAATAACATTTTTCTATTTTCCTTATAATTTAGTTATTTCTTTTAGATTAATTAAAATGGCCAGTTTATCATACAATAATTTCAATAAGGCAAAGATAGTGATAATATATCGATAGTCTAAATCCAATTTAAAAATATAAACTAGTCTTTTCTCCTATAGAAAAATAAAATATTTGGTATCATTTTCATTGTATTTATTTATTTAAGCTTAATAAAGAAAATATTGTATTATATATTTGTGTATAAATTTTATTTGATCAAAAATTAAGTATATTACTGTCAAATGCAAAAGTTCTAACCCCTGAGTTTGAATCCGCATAGCAAAAAAACTAAGCGCTCAAATTAATTACTAAAAACGGTTCGATACACAATCTATTTTTATCTACTTTTAACATTAAAAATGCCAAAATTGAGTCAACGGGATGATTTCAAATTGGGAAATTTTTGCGCAATATTCCCATATTTCCATATTTCCAATATTTCCCATAGGGTGCGAGTAAATAAAAAAGTGATGGTTTGGTAAACAAGACAATTTTATGACTTCTTCTATATAAGTAACTACACACTAAATAATTTCAACAAAACATTAAAAAATAATTGTCTCATGGTCATTTATCATTATGATAATGATAGCGACATCCAGAAAAGTCAGAAATTTGAAAGAAACTACAAAACCTAATTGTCGAGAAGTTCCTTGCAATAATCGCAGCAAGTTTCTTCAGTAAACTTTTTTCCGTTATGCGGAGAATCTTGAATTATGTTATTTTTAAATGATTTTATTGTTTTGCAGTGCAAGATAATGAAACGGTATACTTGCTGTATAAATACAATTATCTAGAGGCGGAGTATATTAAAAAGAGAGCATTGTGAGCAAGAGAGGAAATCATTCCAGCAGATGGAGTTTATTTTTAACAAAATGAAGCTGACAACCTTATTGGGACCGTCCTATTTTACATTAAAGAGCTTTTAATGTGTAATTTAACTTTAATTTCATAGTTATGAGTAAATGAAGAAATTACGAAATAAAATTGAGAAAATAAGCTGAAAAAAATTAGGTGTCTAAACAAGAAACTTTTGGGTTCTTTATGAATATCACAAAATCTAATTCTAGAAAAGTTCATTTTAAAAACGTATGCGTAAACAGATTAATTACCACAGTAAATTAATTAACATAACTAAATTAACATGACATTAACGTATTTTTTCACTAACAATTTCATTGTACAATACTTGTTAAAACTAACATTAATGCTAATACATCTTTACTATAATGTACAACATAAAACTCAATAAAGGCAGTATTATTATTATTATTATTATTATTATGACAAGTTCTATTATGATTAAATTCTTCTTTAGTTACTAATAAACCATATAAATTATTATAGTATAATCATATATTATACAACAAGACGATCGAAAATACTCGATTATACGCGACATATTGCCTGAAAGGTCGAGTGGTGTTTTATTAGGCAATTTGTCGAGTTTCGAGTATTTTAGATCGTCGAGTTGTATACAGGTAGACTATTTCATGAATAAAAAATATACTAACAACTTTAACATTTATTTATTATTTATATTGAACATACCATTATTGTAGACATTGTGAATAGAGCCTGATGAGGTTTGCGGATCATTGCGTTGTTTACTAATAAATTATTTGACTGTTATGGAGTTTTCATTAATATCTTGAAATTTAAGAATTGAATTTCATGCGGGTGAATATACAAAGGCTTGTATTACAGCGATTATACAAAGGTTCGTATATTCGATTCGTCATGGTTACCGCAATATAACCGTTGGAATACGTGGTATCTAAGGAAAAGTGTGTATTCTTATTGGTTCATAACGTTATGAATGAAATAGTCACTTATAATACCATTAGTAGTCAAAGTTATGTCGACTATTTTTGTGGTGGTTTCACGAATGTCTATCATGCTTGCATTTAAATACCAGGAGTGCGCAGCACGAGTGGTATTCGCAAGCATGATAGACATGAGTGTTAAGCACCACAAAAATAGTCTACTTAACTTTGACTACTTATGGTATTCGAGAGACTATTCAACGAACACGCTTTAAAAAATCAAATTGTTTTTCATAAATGTAGCAATGTTACATTTAATAATTGTACGTTCAATACTCAAAAATAAATGTTGTTAAATATTTGCGTTTTATTAAAATTGTCGATTGTTATCACTAGTGAAAATTGTCGACAATTTTCATTAGTGAGAATTGTCGATACAAATTCATTTTCATTGGATTACACAGAGAGAAATACTTTATAAGAGCTTTGCACAATATTGTTCAAAACGGTGTTGGAGAAATTTATATTATAATTGTAGAATCGTATTGTCCAGCGTTGTGTAGGATTTTGTTACTGAATTGTCTAACAGGAACTTACGACAATTATTTAACACCGTCAGATTTAGTTCTGCATTCTTTGGAACAATGTTGTAGAGGATAAGCTAGCATATTATGTTGAAGTATAATTGTAAAAAATGTTTAGAAAAATACAATATTTTGTTTGAATGAAATCATAATCCAGTGTTCAAACTGCTTGCTACTAATTATTGTGTTTCGCAAAGTTTATGGATGACATCCTATAGATGTCACCACTTGTAATTGTCGCTATTAATGTAAATTCGAGATTTATATATAAACAGCCGACGGCAAACGAAAATTTTAGTGTTATACGTGTATATACTACACGTTGTATAGTATGTAAATACTATACATTGTATAGCTATATACATATTAGTTACATATATTTTAATATATGTAAAAATATATATTTTATTTGTGATATCTAGCCTTCTGTATAGAATATTTGTGCCAGAGTATTGCACAATTTGTATAAATGTGAACAAGTAATTGTGGTAAATACTATTAAGCAATTGTGGCACACACTAGCGCAACAATTGTACAATTTTGTATAAAATTGTATGCAATAACATTACACATTCTGCTTTAATAAGTAACACAATTTGTTATGGAAACTTATACACAACTATTCATTTGATTCTACAAAATTACTATTGACTTCCACAAAATCTTGACAAACTAAATGACACAATCTTGTTTTATAATTGTACACAAATTGTCCCTGTCACTTTTTTAAGACCAATTTGTTTTACAATACCATACAATTGTTGATGAAATTTAAATACATTTTTCTCTGTGTAAAAATATCAAATGCTGCATTTTAATTGGACAATTTTTAATAAATGACATGTGAGTTGAATAGTCATAATAATATAAAAGCAGCAGGATCAAAATTTCTGCAGAATCTGGGACTAAAGTATTCTTAAGAAATTGCTTTTTAATTATTAAAGGCTATAATTGTAGCTAAAATGTAAAATCCGACGTAAAAGTTAAAAATGCATAAAACACTTTATAGTATTAATTTATTACCTTAAAATTAAATAATATAATACAAAGAATATTATGCATAGCTAGAAAAGTGCCCACTACATTATGCAGAAATCTTTTTTAATAATTTAATTTATTCCGAACGGAGGAATTCAAAGGCTCCACTTCAATATTCAGCGAATTTCCGCTTGAGATAATTCTGGAATCCTCTTTTTTATATTCTTCCGTGATACTGAACAAATTAAACACGACGAAGGAATTAAAAATATTTTTCAATTAGCAAGAACGCACAGAAAAAGTATGACGTTCCATTATATTATTTAATAGCAACGAAATAGAAATAATTGCTTGCTTTTGTCATTATGAAAAATAGCTTAATTCTTTTTTCTGTTGGATCTTATATAATATTCCTTTTAATGTCTATTCATTTGACGAAAATGATATATAGAAATTGAAAACGGAAGTGTGCGTGTGTAAAAATTGCATGTTTCTGGAGAACAAAGAAAGTAAGTATTTCTATTTAGGTGTTCTAACCTTCTAATCACGTAATCATATTTAAGTGTCTTACGAAACATAATTCTAGGAGGGCGAATCTACCACAATCCATTTTCACTCTAATATAGGTAGTGTTATAAAGAATTAATATTTTATAACAAGCATTTTTAAACTCTTATCAGACGTAGCAAATTATAAAGCTATAAATTTGAGTTTTAAATAAATAATACAGGTTGAGCGCCACTCTATTTTGAAATGTTTATGAAGTAACCAAGAAACATTATACTAATTAAAAATTTAAAAGTTTTATTAAGCAATTAATGATGCTATTTAAAATTTAACTATGATTGTATCAAATTAAATTAGTAAATAAGGTTCTAATGTTCTCTAAGCCTACGTAGTCCATCATTTAGTAGCACATTCAGACTGTTGCCATGAATAGTATATATTCTTGAAAAATAAACGAAATCTATGAAGAGGAAGAGTATCATTGCTGTATAACTCTAATTATGTTTTTCTTTCTTTTTTAGGTGAGTAGAAGATACACTATGTACACTCTCAATAAATTAAGCTGCACTGCATCTTAAGTATGAGTAAGTTCATTTAGTTTTCTTATAATCAAAATTTTAGTACAATTTAAGGCTTGTGTGATTTTAATAATACCTCTTTTATTATGTAGATTTAATCTATGCCTTTGAAGATTTATTAATAGAATTTTCTCTTTTAAAGTGACCTTTCTTAAGTAGCAAAGTGTAACTAAGGTTGATATTGTGCGTGGATAATGTAGTAAATTTATTTTTATATATAATTTACATCTACATTGCGGCTTTTTTAAATGTCGGTTTTTAAATTTCTAATTAGACATATCAAAAGACTTTTATATTTTCCTAAAAGTAGAAAAGTAAGTATATTATTTAAAATTTCGAGTCAAGTTGCTAAAATAGAGAAATAGTACGTCTACAATTTGTGCTGATACACCAAACTTATTTCTATAGGTCTGTCATTCGGAAAAACTCAATAATTTATTCTTTCTTCTAAATTCGTTAGCATACCCTAACAGAGTCTTGAAAGTACTTTAACTGATTGTTCTGCAGTTCTTTATGTAGTTTATTATATTTATTGCTCCTTTCCGTTACGGAATTTGATAAACATACAGTTTTCATAAAATTTCAATGAATAGACAATAATTATGATTATAAATACACACTTCTTGTATCTTATCCGTCCTGGAATTTTAGTATATAAGATTTTTGAAGTTAACGTACTGCCCTTAATATGTTATTTAGCTATTTATCGGATCTAGTTTTTTGTCCATTTCGATTTCAAGTTTTTATATTGAATTTAATATCAGCTGACGCGAGCCGATCGTTATCATTTTTGAAAATCAGAAGGCCGGCTGTGAAATTATCAACTTATATTGGTACCGACAAGCGACAATTATATTACCCCTAAGTTTACGAATTATTTTACTGAATATATTGAGATAGATATTTAAAGCAATTAACACTTGATTAATTATTACTTGAGTCTGTATAAGTGAAACTTACTTATATTTGGATTAAATGTAACATATAAAAATGCTTGAACTACACTTCCCAAGTGTAAATTAGAACTAATAGGTAAATAATATGGTACATATAGAATTAACAATTTGCAACATACACCACAACTATTAGTATTAGACGTGGTTTTTCTGTGCCTATATAGAGTGGCTGGCGGAGGCGGTGTGTAAGTTTCTACTGCTATTCAAATGTAATAAAAATTGTATTTCTTTTAAATCATTATTTATTTAATAGAAAAACTTCCCAAAACACTAAGTACCAATATAAAAATAGGCATAACAGCCTAAGTATCAGCAAGAAATGTTCGAAAAAGATATATCCGGACAAGTCTGACTGTCGCACGCTATCTTCCGTCGGCGTTGCGAAGAATGGTTGATCAGAGGGTTCCGTTTCATTCTGGTATTACTCATGTGGTACTCTCTCTGTATACATGCGCAAACATTCCACGCATAGTATTACTAACAGTTGTGCTATAGATTAGACAGAAAGTTATTAGAAATGAAATGATAACCGTAGGTTATTTAATAATGCAAATAGTATTACTAGTACCATTATGTAAGTCTTTACTTGGTTTCTCATATGTGTTTTTTAACATTTTATAAATTTTCTTTGCAAGTTATAAGTTTGTGTGTGTAAAATGTCAAAAAATTAAGCATTGGAGCTTGGTAATTGATGCCTTTTGTATTATCACTTTCTCAAAAGAGTTTGAAGGTACCAGTCCATTTGATTCACAATACAGTTATTCATTGGTACAGTGATTCATTGGTAGATTCAACAGCCTTGGTAGTGTAATGCCTGGCGTGCCGGACTTTCACCCAAGCGGCCCGCGATCGACTCCCGGCGCCGGCAGATCTGGTTAAGGTTTTCTGCAGTTTTCCTTAGCTGTGACACAAATGTGGGATTTGCGTTGTTCCATCTGTAAGTCGGCTGCAGCCGCACATTGGGCCTACATAATAATAATAATCGTCCCCTCCCTCCAGCACAAGCTTATAGCTTTTGGGGCCTTGGTTTAGGTTATGGGTTGTAGTAGTTATTATATTATTATTATTATTGGTCAAACGGGCTGAAGGTGCCTGTAGATTTAAATAGAGGGGATTCTAGCCTAAAGTAAGGAAAAACAAAGTATTATCTATAGTTAGTTATTACAGTTTAAGTTACTTAAATATTAGAAACCGTGTGCCTCTGTGAGTTTTTAATAATACAAGTGATTTTCAGTCAACATCAGTACCGCCAAATTATCGCACAAGCGAGTAAATTAATGTAAAAAAGTGAAAAAACCGCATGTAAAAATAATTAATGTATTTACATAAAGATATTGTTTGTCAAATAAAACATATTTTGAATATGATTCTTTACCTCCTCTCCATTTTACCTCTTGGCTTTTCCATTTCTTCCTACTCTAAAAAGTTTTCGGCCAGTAAACTCCATCACTGAATTTCTTATTTTCTTTATAACAGCCAAATAGTTATTAAAGCTGCTAAATGTTTAAATGTTAATTATAAAATCTTAAGATATGTAAAGATTTCATGTAAAGTAAAATAGACACAGTATTTACTCCATTCTTATAAAGCTTTGACCTCGAAATGATTTTGTGACAGCTGATGCTTTGTTTTACTTCTATACATACATAAGTACTTTGTACACCGTAATAGCACCATACAACATCCGTAGTGTAATAAGATTAAACTCGTTCAAACAATGTTATTTATATAATACTATTTACAACTTTACGATCACTCAGTTTATATAACTACAGTTTATATAATTTATTAACGGCAGCATTTGTGTTCCTTTATAAATCTCTTAAAGACCTGAAACGCAGCACTTTACAAGGATTGCGAACATCTTTGTTTAGCAAGTGTTCTTTTAAGGTTAGGTGTTAAGGTGTTCTTCCTGTTTTACAAAACAGTTTGTTTGGTTGGGTTGTAGAGGAAGCGTTCCTGATTCACAAAATATTTGCTCAAGTGTGAGTGTAGCTATATTCTCGTAAAATTCTAAGATAGATGTTTTAATACCACAATTTTGGAGATTGGAAGACATTTTCAATAAAACGCACTCCAGCGGATATGGTTTGTGATACCATTTATTCCACTACTACTAAAAGGCTTGAATCAGGAGTTTTTGAGGTTAGGTTACTTATGAAACCTGATAGTGATGTTGCGCTTCTAGGTGATTCTCGCACTAAGGTTATTCGACGGTTCTTCTCCCTTGAGAAACGCTTTAACAAGGATCCTAAAACTAGAGTATAAGGCATTCATGGATGAGTACTTGGCACGATAAGGATATTAGTTGAAAATTCTATGTCCCAAAATAAGAACTACTTTCCCCACCATTGCGTAGTTCGTGAAGATAAGCTCACAACAAAATACTGTGTCGTTTTCGATGGATCTATGAAAACCACATCAGGTTTGAGAGTCTAAATGAAATCATGCTTAACGGATATCCGGTTCAACTATTTGACATTATAGTTAGATTTCAGACATTTAGGCATGTTTTGATGTGACATACAGAAAATGTATAGATGCATTAAAATTAGCTCTCAGAATAGATTTATACAAAATATCATATGGAGAGATGATTCGTCTGAACCCTTACATTACATTGAGCTCCAGACAGTAATATATGGGTCAAACTGCGTTCCATTTTTAGCCACATGGACTTTGGTGGAATTGGCTAATCAAAATCAAACCGGATTTTCTTTGGCAACGGAGGCTTTGTTAAAGCAAACGTACGAGGATGACGTATTAGCAGTAGCAAATACGTTCGAGGAGTTAGTCCAGCTTCAAGAAGGACTAACTCGCTTATTAAAATCTGCAGGTTTTCTACTATATAACTGAAATTTAAATATTAGGGATTTATTTATCTCGTCACAAAATGTCTAAAGGAACTTGATTTTCAACCCGACAATTATAAGAGTAAGGTGTTAGGTGTATCATGGAACCCCACCTCTGATTTGTTTCAAATATCGATGCAGAGATTTAGCAGAAGAGAAGGCTTTACCAAACGTAAAGTTCTAGGCATAATTGGGGAATCTTTGACCCAATGGGTTTTGTTGGGCCAGTGATTATCATAGCAACGGAGTAAAAACTGTGGTCGCTAAAAATTGATTGGGATGAGATCATACCTCCGGATTTGTTACTTGAATGGTTAAAATTTTATAAACACTTACCTGAATTAAAAAATCTTAGTATTTCCGTTGGATCTTTATTCCAGGCAAGGTTATCAGTTTTCAGTTGATTGTTTTTTCAGACGCGTCGTACTTGTATATTCGAACGCTATACGAAGACAATAGGGCGTCGTGCCATCTTGTTTATTCAAAGTCTAGAGTTGCCCCACTCAAGACAGTGACGTTGCCAAGACTAGAACTCTGTGGGATTTTATTGTTAGCCCGCATGTGTCATAAGTTTATATCTTGCATAAATCCCAAGTTCGATTAGGTTTTTATGTTTAGTGATTCGTAAATAGTGCTCGCTTGACAGCAATTGCCATCTTCACGTTGGACCACATTTGTGGCTAATAGAGTGTCCGAGAAACAAGAGCTTTCTATTAATGTTGAATGGAGACATGTTTCTTCGATTAAGAATCCTGCAGATTACATCTCTCGCGGTCTAGATCTTGACATTTTAATCAATTGCAAGGGGTGGCGGGGAGGTCCCAAATTCCTATCGGATCTCGATTGGAACTTACCTTCGGAAAATATTAAATTGAAAAGTTGTTCGATACCTGAACAAAAACAGGCATCACATTTTCAAACTAAACTGTAGTTCAATTCAGCAATATTGCTTTTGGTTTTCTATATTTATCAGGATGCAAATGTGAAGTCTGCCAGTCGAACGAACTAACTTGATTCATCCATTTTTACATGTGGAAATTGATTTCAGCGGGCCAGTTATGGTTAACGAGTCAATGTTACGCAAATCAATCATCTCAAAAGCTTACATTGCACTGTTTGTGTGTATGCAAACCAAGGCAGTCCACATTGAGTCCACATTTCTGCAGAGGCTTTTCTAAAAAGGTTCATTGTAGGTCGTAGTAATCCAGATTCGATTAGTAGCGACAATGTAACTAACTTTAAAGAGACTAATGACATTTTACATGAGGTATACAAGTTCTTCCCAGGTAGTGCTAGTGAAATTCAAGATTTTCTTTCTACAAAGATAAATTGGAAGTTTATTCCTCCCAATAGTCCGCATTGGGGATGTTCATGGGATGCGGGTATTAAAAATACAAGTACGATTTAAAAAGAATTGTGGGACATTCGATTTTTCTGTTTGAATGCTTAACTACGGTTCTCGTGCGAATTGAGGCCATTCTCAACTGTGGCCACTACAACCAATGTCTTACTCAAGTTCTGACTTGACTTGCTTAACTCCAGGGCATTTATTGGTAGGTCAAGCATTGACATCCTTTCTTGAAACTGATGTTTCAGCTATTCCAGAAAACCGTTTAAATATTTGGCAACATTGTTACAGATTACGGCAAAATTTCTGAAAAAGGTGGTCCACGGATTACTTGAATCAGCTTCAGCGCCGTCTTAAATGGAAATCTTCGGAGAGCAATTTAAAAACGGGTGTTTTAAAGCTGGTAAAAGAGGACGGTTTGCCTCCTCTTGAATGATGTATCGCGAGAGTAATAGATACTATGCCTGGACGTGATAACAAAGTTCGTGTTCTTAAAATTAAGACTAATAAAGGAGAATGTACTCGCCCAATCTCAAAACTATGTCCACTTCCCTTGCAACTTAAACAATTTGGTTCTATCGAGGATGAATGCCTCAAGGAGGGAGAATGTTGACTTTGCAACATTATCTAAGTTGCCGCGTAAAACAAAAACGCCAATTTTGCACACCTTGTTTTTTGTGTAAATAAATGAGATTCACAGTCCACTCATACTGTCATTTGACAACACAATAGCTGTATAAATACTAAATTAAGTAATTTATGGATTTGATGGATGAATTTATTTATGTATTTATTGAAATAAACGGCAGTTATAATCTACTACTAATTCATCTACCAAAACAACACCTAGAGAGAATAGTACAGCAACGGTGTGTAACTTCAGAGTTTATAACAACAGTTTATAACAAGCGAAATGTTTTCATTGCCACGATGCAGGGCGTAACTAATATAACCAGAAAGCTGTAATGATTTAGAACATATTTTTCTTATAAACATGTGGTCGCTTCCTGCTAGTTCCCCATAAAATGACATTTCGAATTTTAACTACGCCTCTGTCGTACGTATTTATTGCCCTATTCTTAAAAACAGTGGCGTGCGGTCCATGGAAGCAATGGAAGCAATGCTTCCCTTGAGAATTTATTAAAAATAAAAACCAATGCTAACAAAAATATTTTTATAAAATTATGGTATCGTTTATTTAAATTTGTAATATTTAATCAACTTAAAGCTCAATATCAATTCCGTACAGCAAAAAGTATAATTATTTAAAGTACTATTTTAAATTAGGCTCATTAAACTTGCCTTGGAAACCTTACCTTGGAAAGGTAATACCGATTCAAATGTGTTACATACACTGCATATAAGTACTGATTTCGTTGCTTATAAGTGCTCTTCTCCTAGCCTTGGCGTGGATCAGTGGGCGTGGTGATACAAATGATGCGGTTAACATTGTTTGGTCGTTATTTTTAGTGTGTTTCGTGCCCAAATGTTTATTTATTATAATTTGGTTATTTGCTCGATTTAGTGTTTGTTAGATTTAATGTTACTTAAGTAATGTAAATCTGCGAATGAGACTGTATTTTGTCGCATTTTATTATTTCAATTTATAAGTTGGATTTTTTTAAAAGACAAATAATTATATTTAGTTCGCTCTGTATGCAACATTTAAACTTGCTTTATCGTCATGACTGCAAATTCAGCTGCTTCGGTGGAAGGTTCGAGTACTTCCGGTTTTTTTGTTCAGTTTGTAAATTATTAATAAAGAATTTGCTGCATACAGTTTTGGAGAGAAATTAGAAATTATTGAGAAAGGCAGATCAAAACCAAAACTTTCAAATTTAACAACAAAGATTAAAACCTGCACCGGCATTTTGCTAAAAAAGACCGGAAAATCGAGTTGCGTTATAAATACATAGTAGTAGTTGTTTTAAAATAAAGAATAATAGTTAGCAAATTCCCTAAGTATAAAGTATAAAAGTTCTTCTTTGAAAAACTTTTAAGCTTAATAATTATAACTTATTATTATATAACTAACGAGAGGGAAATCCGCGCTTGTACCTAGTTATATTAAAATTAAAATCGTGGTTGCTTTCCCAGCCTAAATTCTCACCGCACGCCATTGCTTAAAAAAGGGAATCCTTCTTTAATAAATAATTACAGGCCAATATCTGTATTGAGTAATTTTTCTAAAATATTTGAGTCAGTTTTTTACAATATAATTTATTCTCATGTTAGACAATACATATCACCAAATCAGCATGGCTTCATCTCACAAACGTCAACAATAACCAATATAGCTTGCTTTACTCAATACGTATCAGAACGCTGGATATTAAAGGGCAAGTGGATGTGATTTATACAGATATAGCAAAAGCTTTTGACCAAATCGATTTACATCTACTTTTAAATAAATTAGAAGCAATTGGATTATCTCAGTCTTTGATAAAATTATTATAGTCTTATCTTTTCAATCGCAAATCTTATATAGAATATGGTAGCGTTTTATCATTTCTTTTTACACCAACTTCCGGCGTTCCTCAAGGATCAAACTTGAGCCCCTTACTCTTTTTAATCTTCATTAATGATCTTTCGTTAAATCTAAAATGCGAACATTTACTTTTTGCAGATGATCTAAAGATTTTTCAACGAATAGAAAGCAAAGATGATTGTATATGTTTACAAAAGAATATTGCTCAATTAACAAAATGGTATAAGGACAATCGCCTCAACCTAAATGTAGATAAGTGTGCTATTATGTCATTTACCAAATTGCATTTCCCAATAATTTATGATTATAAAATAAATAGTCACATTTTGCATCGCTTAAATACATTTAAGGATTTGGGTATTGTATTTGACGATAAACTTAGTTTTACTCATCACATTAATCAGACAGTATTAGCAGCAAGCAGATCGTTAGGATTTATTTACAGAAACTGTAAAGATTTTACTAACGTATTCTGTATGAAAATTCTATTTTTCGCATTTGTTAGATCAAAATTAGAATATGGGGTCTTAATTTGGTATCCCATTTATAATGTTTACATTAACAAAATAGAATCGGTACAGCGACGTTTTGTAAAATTTAACATTTATTTGTCAACAGGAGTGTATCAAAAACATGAATTCGAATATACTGTATCGCTAATCGTGACCGTAATTTAGGTCGAGGCGGAGGTGTATTAATTGCTGTTCATAAAAAATACAGATCTGAAATGAATTCTGTTAATACTGCACTTGAATGTATATTTGTAAAAATTGACATTCAAGGTATAAATACAGTAGTTAGCAGTGTGTACTTTCTGCTTCGATCTGATATCTCAAAATATGAGGAATATTTCAACATTCTTGAAGATTCGGTATTGTTTTTATTAAATAATCTTCTTTTTACCGGTGATTATAACTTACCTATATAGATGATGCAACTTGTAACCTTGCAAATGGCAATGCTATTACTAAACGACTGAAACAATTTCTGCATGCCCTAAATCTTTATGTATAATCTGTATAATCTCTATGTATAACAATGTACGTAATATACAAGGTAAAACTCTTGATCTAATAATTAATAACTTACAACTTAATATTCAAGTACGTAGTGAAAAGTTATATGAACGATATATACCTTAAGTTCATCCAGAAAACTATAACTTCAAACGAGCAAACTTTCCCCTTCTTTATAATCTATTAAGAAATATATAAATTGGAATGATCTAGAACAGTGATGGCGAACCTTTTTGAGCAGTGGATAAAATTTTGTTCATTATTTTTTTTAATACTAGGCTGTGGGTCACTAAGTCAGTGGCGTCACTTGGAAGGGGAGGGGGTAAAAAAGGTACCAATAATTTGGAAACACCGAAAATTTGTTAACAGACCATATTTATCAAACCATTCTGTTTGATATGTTCTGGAACTTGTATCGTTTGTTTTTATTTTTTTACTACAACTAAAAATATTTATTTTTAGAATACAATAATTTTAGAAAACATTTCTTATTAACGTACTTGTTATACATACATATTGCTATGGTTTATTATTGTTTAATAAACATCACATTCGTGCGACAATTGAATTTTATGGTGATAAGCGCTGTCCCAGTATACACCTTACAACACTTGACCATCAATTTATTTAAATTTAAAGACCACTATCACTTATGGTTAGTGTAGCAAGGCAAACTGAAAAGTTGTACAAAAACAAACACCACTTACCTTTGTGATGAAAAGAAAATTTGCTCCGGCTATAATTTTAAAATCCAAAGACAAGCTCAAGAAAATTATATGAGAAAATTTCAGGCGGGTGGCTCTTTGACAAATTAATTATAAAATATTGTTCAACTTATACCTGCGAAATTCTATTAATGGACACAAAACAAGAAAAATACACAAATGAATCTGCTTTTTAACATTTAAAATATTTTATTAATAAGCACATGAAAAGAATGAAACGAAAACAAAAAATCCTTATTATCTAAAATGAATTCATTTAATTATTGGTGCCAATTCGATTCATCAAAATAAGAATCAAGAGACAGTCTTAATGTTCTTTGTCTTACTCATTTTTTATTTGATCCATCCCACGATCTTAAATTATAATTAAAAAAAAGAAACGAAATAAAGTTAAATTTTGAAAATAAATTTTTAAATTCAAAAATTTTGCGCCATTCTTGGATTTTTGCACACACTATTATTATTTGGTAGTTCTCTGTAATAGTCATTAAATTTACCTGCTTATTTGTAGCGTAGGTGAACACGAATTTCCATATAATTCTTCTTTGGGTCTTCTTTTAAAACTATTAAATATTGAACAATTTACCTCCAATACGTGAGTACATACATCAATTGTCTATTTTTCAAAAATTCTTATTACATCCAGTTTTAATTTCTTTTCATCCAGAAATAAAGTTATCTGTTTTCCAAAAAATTTTCTTCTGATAAATAGTCCAAAAACCAAATTAACACTTCACTTTACTTTTTATTTCAATCACTTTAATTGTTCAATGTTATATTCATTACTAAACACTTAAAGAAAATTCAATTTGTATGATAATTGTCATAACCTCACTTTTTTGACCTCACATCTCATTAACGTAAAATCTGTCACACATAACCTCAAGATTTTAACAATCCAACATGGTTTCTGCTTTATATGAAAATCAACAAGCAACTAACCAGATTTTTTTCGATCTGCTTTTATGTTTTTTTTGTAAAACAAATGACGAACGTCATTTCTCCACCAACTAAATTTGGTAAGTAACTAGAAACAATTGAACATCTAACCTAACAAAAACTACTAACCAAAATATGATTGAAAATTTAAATTAAATGTTTAAACAAATTACATAATCAGAAAGAGGATAATTTTTCCTACATTTTGGTATATTGCATGTCTAACAAAAAGCAAATTTAACTCCAGGATTCAATGGCAACCATCTTGAATTTCCTGACAATACATGGTTTTATAAAATTACAGATAATAACACTTTCACACCTTATTACTTTCTCTTTTTAGGATTAAATAAATCCACATATTCCATCACACAATATTTACAACAATTTTGGCACCAAAACTTTAAATATTAACAAAATTTTACCATATTACCAGGTAAGGTTGAAACGATACAAATTATAAACTTCGACAGGCTAAACCTTCTCTATATAGAGCTGCCCACTTGAAAATTCTATTGCTAAGGGTGCTCTAGAACCTAATTAAGAATATTGCAGAAAAATATTTTGGCTGCAAATGCATAGATTAATGAAAATTATACATTTATCATGGATTTAGATGAATCGTTAAACCAGCATGGGATTTGCTTGAAATTTAACAACAAAAAATGTGAGTATTGTGGTGATTGCTTGCAAATACCTTTCCATCTATGCCTTTTATAAGTTCCATGTGAAACTACACCTTACAATGGCTTCAATTATGAAAAACCAAGTCCAACGACCCAACGATATGCAAATCATAACTTGTCAAAATAATTTTTTAATTTTAAGTGAAAAATCCTTTTAAGATCTACTTCTTATTATTATCAAGCGATGTAAAGTGTATCCTTTACCCATTAAGCAACAATTAATTTATTTTTAAATAATATTTGGGCAAGTTCAATCCAAACCCCTAAATTTATAGGCAACCCAAATGGCATACTCAATCATAAGTGCTGGAAATCACAGCAATATGTAGATGAGAAAATTTAATAATACAAAAATAATAAGAAGTTATTATTAAACACTTCTAGACGCGTACGCCAAGGCTGCCAATTAGTTCAATACTGCCTGCTGGTACAGTTACAGCCAAAAGGATCTGGGCGATTATTTGAGGTTACATAACTTTTTTTGTAAATTTGTTGTTTGTAGATCAGGCTTTTGATCTACTAATATTACTATCGATACACAGTAGTGTCGTCTAACTAATAATTTCCAATGAGGCTTTGAATTTAAGATTCAGAATTTTAATTATGATTCATTGAATAACAATAATCTAAAGTTTAGATTCTAAACCTCTTGTCCAGATTTTTTGGCTGTAACTGTACATCCCAGTTCTACGATGCAATGAATATGAGCGCCAAGTTTATGACCGACTGTCATGACTAGGGTTTCTGGGTCTCGACAATTTTGCTATTCCCGGGACTGGAGACTGTTTTTTTCCCGAAAGTCCCGGGAATCTCGGATAATAATTTTACATAGGCACCTAGCACAAAAATCCAAATATTTGTTTTTAAAATTGCTTTAGTTAATTCTCTAATCACTTTCTCCCAGAAGTTCCCATTAGTAAATAACTGCAATTATTTAATGAAAATCACAGCAGTACAATTCTCCGATCATAAAATTTTCTTTCTTTTTTCTCGCTTTTATGCCAAAACCTTTCCTGTTTAGTATTGTAGTTACTCATAGCTTTTATAAAACATTTTTCCTGAATACAAACATGATAAATATTATTAGCAATAGTTCGAATTGATATTCCATCTCCTGCGACCTGTTGAGAAACATACAATTTCACTCAAATTCCTTGTTTTGCAAAATTTTACAATCGATTATTAATTTTTAATTTATTTGAGGTACAAAGTGCGATCTTTTTTCAATATTTTTAAAATGCGATTCGTGTATGCATTCTAAATGCCATTACAAAAATTGTCATTACAAAAACTATCAAAATCTTCTTGGAACCCTTTACCTATTGTAAACGATAGGTTGTTAAAGAGATCAAGACCATACTTCAATATGAATTTATGAAATAATGAATATGAAGTAAAAACATTCTGTTTAGGTCTTTAAGAAGACTACCTTACCTGTTTATAAATAAGATAGGAGATTCCGGATGTGTTTGCAAAGACTGTTTAGTACTAAAAGCTGGTTAAAAACACCATCTGTGCAAAGAAACACACAAATAAAACCTTAATTCTAAAGTAAGAATTTTAATTAAATACCTTGTATAATACAAAAGTCCCGTGTCTCGAGTTATTTTTCCCTGTACTCGAGACAACAAAAAATAGAGTAATTCCCGGGCCAAAAACCTTAGTCATGACTCATACACAGGTGCAGTGATATGATAGAAAATCAGTTAGACAACGTACACTTCGAAATGTATTTTTTATAAATTCGACCTTAAATATTTATACTTAGATTTTTAATATTTTCGATTGGCTGTTCTCTCTTTTATGATATAAAAAATCAACCCGTGGGTCATTTAAAAAGCCTTCGTGGGTCAGTGTCTGCCCCGCGGGTCATAGGTTCGCCACCACTTATCTAGAAAATACAAATGATACAAACGATGCTGTAGAGATATTTTATATCCTAATCTATAATGCTCTAGATCATTCTGTTCCTAAAATTTCTATTAAATATCTAATTCAGTCTATCCAATCTGGTTTACACCTGAAATTGTTGCAGACGTAAAATTAAAAAAGTTTCATCGTAAACGTAGAGAGACATCAGAGTCTCACTTGCGGGAATTTCGTAGATTACAAAATAAAATTAAACAAAGTTCTAAATTAGCGTATGAAAATTACATTGCATCAATTGAAAATGACATTAATTATAACGAAAACAGTTTTTGGAATTATATAAATAAGAAAGAATATAATAGCTTACACTCTAGTAAATATCACTACAAAAACCAGATCAGTAATGAAAAAAGAGAAATTCCGCAAATGTTTGTGAAATATTTTGGGACGATCTACAGTCGTAACTCATCGTATAACGTTAATCAAATAATATCAGAGTACACTCATAACTTCCACACTATTCATAATAATACCTTTATACACATACAGGTAATGGAAGTGCAGGAGGTCGAGGAAGCGATGCGAAAGCTAAACGGTCATTCCATGCCAACTGATCAGATTTGCCAAAAAATTCACAGGTGACCATCTCCGATTTCAATAATTTTTTGCACACATGTTCCTCAATGTATATGAGGAATGCATCTCAATTTTTAAGGCTTGACTCAAAGCAGTTTTAAAGAAAAAATTATTTTAGTGAAACGTGACGTAGCACTTTTTTAAGGCGAGAAAAATCATACATATTTCCAGATAGCTTGTTTGCAGTTTAATAACTTCTTAACTAATTACAATAAACTAGTAAAATTTGGTATGCTTACTAATCTTAACATGCTCTTTCAGTAAATCTCCTCAAAACTGTCATAGGTGTCATATTTTTGGAGTTTTATGGCCCCAAATATGCTAATTTTGAACTTCAAAAGTTAACAGAAACCATACTTTGCCAGGGTCATACTCAAAAATTAATAGACCCAATATCAACATTTTTTTAACACATGATCTATGCCTGAAAATTGATTAATTCAACAAATTTCATTAGGCTCAATCAATTAGAAGGTTGCAAAAAAAACTTCCAAACTTGATTCATAATCCAATTTTACCATTACGGCAGCATTAAAATGGCCATGTTGTCAGTTACCTACACCTTCCTTTTTTTCTTCTTACAACTACCTTAGTGTAAGGTACAAGTAACCAAAAAATTAACCTCCCCCCGGTTTTCTTTCATATTGGAAATAAAATTTGAAATTGTGCTAATTTTACGCGATGCGGTACTTATTGCTGAAGTTATAAACATTGTTTTAGGTGCAAATTCTTTCAAATTGAAAGCTATATATATCATTAACATTCCCTATGCCTATTATTAAAGCATCTAAAATTTTGAAATTGTGCTAATTTTACGTGACGCGATGTGTTTTGGTAACACTGGTTATTAATAAGTCTGGCAACCCTGTGCTTATAATCTTTGCTGCAATTGTTTATATTAAAAAAACAAGTATTCATGATAACTAGTGTAATGCTAATAATTTAATGATGTTTAATGATTTGAAAGTTATGAATATGGAGCCTTGTGCAGTTGGTATAAAGTTAAATGAAGAGTGTCATTTGCTAACTCATTGTAGAAAAGCAGGGTTGCAGAATATAAATGAACTGCCAGAGAGTGAAGTAAGGTTATTAAAGTGGAGATCTGGCATTGACAATTTTGAGAATGATAGTTTACTGTGCTTTCACCACGAGAAATTATTTCTGTCGCGCTATGAGCAACTGCAGAATATTGTTTTGATCCACATAAAGTTCATAAAAAGAAAGTTTCAGGTGAGTCAATTTTGTAATTTAATTTATTTTTAATTAAAATAACTTCAGAATCAACAATCCAATTTTGTTCGATACTTGTCGATCAAGTTCCCTATTCTAAAAGCGAAACCTAAATTTTTATTTATAAGGATTCTTTGAACAATTTTCTGCATGGCTCCTTTTTATACAGGATCTCTGAAAACTGTAGACGAAGAAACAGCACTTCTATTTAAAGATCAAAATGTTAAACCGGGACAGAAGCTTTGCTTTCGATGCCTTGAAAGAATCAAAGCTGATACAGGTTCTGAGAATGACGCTTTAGATCCTGATTTTGAACCTCCTGCTACAACTAGTGATTCGCCACTGAATGTGAGTGCACAGTCTCTTGGATGTTCTCCAATGAAAAGTGTGAGTGAGCAAAACAAGGTCAGTTATGGGAAGAGAAAATTGAAGCAGTTGCATGCTGCTGCTGCAAGTAAAGTTGCAAGGGCACTAAACTTGCCTCCAACAACGTTAATTGCTGAAAATGTAACACCTGAGTGTCGAAGATGTACTGATCTGGACTTAATTATACAGCAACTTAAAGAAAAGTGCAACATCGCGCCTCGCCAGGAGAAAATCCGAATTCTGACTCTTGTACCTCCTTCATGGAGTATCGAGAGGACCAGTACAGAATTCAATGTTTCGCAACGGATGGTTCGTAGAGCCAGAGAACTAAAATCAGAACATGGAGTTCTTGCAGATCCAAGTGGAAAACAAGGAAGAACACTTTCTCAGGAGACAGTGAAGAAAGTTGTTGAATTTTACCAGTCCGAGGACATATCCAGAGTGTGCCCTGGAAAAAAGGACTGTGTTTCTGTCAAAATTGATGGCAAGCGCACATCTTTTCAGAAGAGGCTGCTCTTGGCAAATCTTGCTGAGCTGTATCTTGAGTTTAAGAACAGATCACAGTTGAACGTTGGTTTCAGCAAGTTTTGCGAATTGCGACCAAAATGGTGTATTATTGCTGGCAGCAAGGGCACTCATTCTGTCTGCGTTTGTGAGCAACACCAGAATGTGAAACTTTTACTTGCTTCGCTTCCAGAGAAAAAGGATTATAAAGAACTTATTTCAATGTGCGTGTGCGATGACAGCAACCGGGATTGCATGCTGGGAAAGTGTGACAAATGCCCTAGGGAGGTTCATTTGAAAACCTTTCTGAGTGGAATGTTGGATCGGTGCGACATTGATGTGGACGATGAAGTCCATTACAAACAATGGTTGCACACAGATAGAACCACTCTAGTTTCCTTTCAATGTGCCGCAGGTGATTATATTAAATTAGTTGCAAAATCAGTCACACCTTAACAACTCACCAATTCATTACAAAGGCACAAGCTAGCTATCTCCGTCTGCTGAAAGACACCCTTCAGCCTGGCACTGTCATAGTGCTGCTGGACTTCGCTGAAAATTACAGCTTCATAGTCCAAGATGCAGTGCAAGGCCAGCATTGGAATAACAGCCAGGCAACACTGCACCCATTTGCGGTTTATTACAAACCAGTTGATCAGCCTGTTGAGTGTATTAGTTTGTGTGTAATCTCAGATTGCCTGAGGCATGACACAACTGCAGTTCACGCATTTATTGCCATAATGATTGGTCAACTAAAGACAATTCTTCCTAAATTTGAGAAAATTATCTACTACAGTGACGGCGCAGCAAGTCAGTATAAGAACTACAAGAACTTCACTAATCTCTGTCATCATAGGAAAGATTTTGACGATATTCAGGCAGAGTGGCACTTTTTTGCAACGAGCCATGGGAAAAGTCCATGCGACGGAATCGGTGGCACAGTGAAGAGGCTTGTTGCAAAAGCCAGCCTGCAGGCAACAGTTACCAACCAAATCCTTGAACCCAAACAGATGTTTGAGTGGGCAAAGAAGAACATTAACGGAATTTTTTTTGCCTATGTTACCTCTAGCGAAATTGAAAGTCATGCTCAGCAGTTCAAGTTGGAAGAACGCTACTCAAATGTGAAAACAATTACTGGCACCAGGTCACACCATTCATTCATTCCGGTTGGTTCAATTCTGCAGATGAGGAGAGTGTCGACAGACGATCATTACACCACAGTGCGACTACATGAAGATCTGGCAGTTCCAGACAGCAGCATGCAATCACAACTACAAGCTGGAACGTATATTGCTTGCATGTACGACAAAAACTGGTATATCGGTTGCATCACAGAACGCTCAGACGAAAATCATGATGTCCTGGTCAATTTTATGCAGCGCAATGGTGACATTCTTCGGTGGGGAAACAAGGACACTTGCTGGGTACCACTTGCACATGTCGTCTGTCCCATCACTGCCCCAGAGATTCAAAGGCAAAGTGCAAGACAGTATAAGATATCCAAAAGTGATTACAACGCTATTCAACGTCTCCTTCCTGCATATGCTACAAAGAAGTGAATCTTGTGAACTGTGCAGTTCGAAACATACTTTTTAAAATTTTAGATGCTTTGAAAATAGGCATAGGGGATGTTAATGATATATAATTATATAGCTTTCAATTTGAAAGAATTTGCACCTAAAACAATGTTTATAACTTCAGCAATAAGTACTGCATCACGTAAAATTAGCACAATTTCAAATTTTTTTTCCAATATGATAGAAAATCGGGGGGGAGGTTAATTTTTTGGTTGATTGTACCTTACACTAAGGTGGTTGTAAGAAGAAAAAAATGAAGGTGTAGGTCACTGACAACATGGCCATTTTAATGCTACCGTAAAGGTAAAATCGGGAAAAATTGGATTATGAACCAAGTTTGGCAATTTTTTTTGCAACCTTCTAATTGATTGAGCCTAATGAAATTTGTTGAATTAATCAATCTTCAGGCATAGATCATATGTTAAAAAAATGTTGATATTGGGTTTATTAATTTTTGAGTACGGCTCTGTCAAAGTATGGTTTCTGTTAACTTTTAAAGTTCAAAGTTAGCATATTTGGGGCCATAAAACTCCAAAAATATGACACCTATGACAGTTTTGAGGAGATTTACTGAAAGAGCATGTTAAGATTAGTAAGCATACTTAATTTTACTAGTTTATTGTAATTAGTTAAGAAGTTATTAAACTGCAAACAAGCTTATCTGGAAATAAATATATGATTTTTCGTCTTAAAGTGCTACACGTCATGTTTCACTAAAATAATTTTTTTCTTTAAAACTACTTTGTGTTAAGCCTAAAAATTGAGATACATGCCTTATATACATTGAGGAACATGTGTGCAAAAAATTATTGAAATCGGAGATGGTCACCTGTAAGGCATCTGATCAGTTGGCATGGAATGACCCTAAAACCAAAAAAGTCGATTGAACCTGATTTGATTCCTCGTTATGTATTTAAAGCCTGTTGGGAGATTCTTAGCTATCCCTTATCTGTTATATTTAATTTGACACTAAAAACCAACACTTTTCCAGAAAAATGGAATTGCATAGCAAAGATTGTACCAATACATAATCAGGTGATAAATCTAAAGTAGAGAATTACCATCCCATATCTATATTGTCTATACCAGCAAAAGTGTTTGAACAGTTATTATACAACAGGATTTACAATATCGTTAGGAATGAAATAACAGACAAACAGCACGGTATCATGAATAAAAGATCCATTGAATCAAATTTAATAACATTTGTTAAATATACCAGTAATATAATTGATAAGGGAGGGCAAACTGATGTGATTTATACAGACTTTTCAAAGGCTTTTGATAACGGTATTCATGACATTTTATAGGGTAAATTGCATTTAACTGGATTTTCGTTACATTTATTGCGGTTCTTTAAATCATATTTTTGTAATAGATGCCAGAATGTTCAAATACATGGCGAACATTCGGAGAGGTTTTTGGTACCATCAGGTGTGCCTCAGGGCAGTACCTTGGAACCTTTGCTTTTCTTGTTGTTTATAAACGCTCTCCCTTTACAGTTTCGTGAATGTGAATGTCTTATATTTGCAGATGACGTTAAGATATATAAAGAAATAAGAAGTAAAAATGATTGTCGACTTCTACAAGAAAATCTTAATGCAATGTTACGTTGGAGTAACACAAACAGATTAGACCTCAATATAAACAAATGCGAATATATGACATTTACAACTAAAAAAATCCCCCATCATTTTCAGTATACTATAGATGCCATTGCACTAGAGCGTATCTATAATTGTCGCGTATAATTGTACATTTCAGTTTCAATCTAAAATGGGACGACTGTATTGAGAACGTAGTAAATGCGTCACTTAAAAACCTTGGGTTTTTACTGAGAGCTACAACAGATTTTAAGAATGCTACAACTCTCCAACGTCTATATAATTCATTAGTTAGATCAAAATTGGAATATGTTTCTACTGTGTGGAATCCGGGGCAAGTTACTTACCAAAATAAACTTGAAACAGTACAAAATAAGTTTTTAGAATATCTGCATTACAAAATTTATAATCGGTATCCAGAATATAATCAATATAATAATTTTAGATCCGAAGTTAAAGTAAAAAAGTTAGTCACTAGGAGAGAAGTAGCAGACATTTGTTTTCTGTGTAAACTAATAAACAACAGGATAGACTGTCCCCGGCTGCTGCCCTTGGTTTAGTTGTATGTGCCAGCATACAGATCGCAACTTCGAAACATACTGCGTATTCCTCAATATAGGACAAACATACGGTGTAATTCTCCATTTGTAAGAATGTCACGTTTTATAAATTTAGCTATTGAAAAATTTGATATTGATATATTCGATATGTCCCCTAACGCATTTAAACATATTAATAATTAACATTAGCCGGCAGTACGACAGGGTGGTTATAGTGGATTTATACCGCTTAACGGAGTTAAGTCGAGATTTCTCCGGAAAGTACTCGGATGGGTGAACCACTAGCGCAGTGTACTTGCCTACATGGCTCCGCTGCCTCGTTTTACGCCCACATATCCACTCTGTGGCTCGGCACCTCGACACCGAAAGGTATAATGGGTTAAAGATTATGTATGTATGTAATAATTAACATTAACTGCATCAACTCACGCTGAACTCTTAATAGTCAAAATTTATCTTTTTTTTTCTTATATATATTGTAATACAGCTGAGCTTATTTTTGTAACTGTGATAATTGTAATTGACATTGTAACTGTTTTTTTGTATTTGTCAGAATCCCCCAAATTTTGTAATTGGGCTATGCCCGTTTTATTTTGGGTTAAGTAAATAAATAATAAATAAATAAATAAATAAATAAATAATGGATTACTGTTTTATTCGTAATACTTACTTAATAATACAAATAGCCATGAAATGTTTCATTATTTCGTCATCCCAGTATACCAAACTTATAAACCATTGCAACTTTTCTGTTAAATGTGATGATGATAGATCAAAAAATAAGAACGCACCTTTTTTAAATATATTTTTTAATAAAAAATGTAAAATATGACAAAAATGTTTATAAGTTGATACACATGATAGAAACCATTTTTATATTATTCCTAAGGCACAATTTGACAATTTGTTATTTTTTTAAGGTGGTTATATAGCAAAACATCTATTAACAATCATAACCAATTGCAAATTGATTAATGGCCTCCAACATCTTACAAGTAAATATGGAGATGGAGTAGTTTACGAAAACTCACTTTACAGTGATAAAGTGATTCTCCTGGTTAGCAAAAACGTAAGTTTTACTTGCAATACTACTATAAGGTTCCGTGTCTTTAAAAGGCTAAGCAATGGTTTCCGACTGGTGGGGGGAACTTTCAGTACGACTTTAGTGTAATTATATACTAACAATGGCATCTTAGGCTGACATGTTGCTAATTTCAAAAATTATTTTTTTAAATAAAAGTAAATCAAAAGTAGAAGAATAAGGAAATACGTGTTTTTACATTAAATCTAATGCGACTTATTTAAAAAAAACTACAAATTAACACAAACAAGACGCAACGTATTTATATGGAATAAAAACGTTAATCGCAACAGACAGGGTAGCCGCGTGTCTAACGTAGTAGCTTTATATACGGTCGGCCTAACGTTCGATTCCCACTAGCCCCGTTGTTTTTTTTAAATTAGTTTTTTAGTAAAAATGCATCCTTGTTTACAGTTGGGCTTTTCTTAGACTTTTAAATAATTCAATAAAAATTATTACGATTGTAAGTCGTGTATTGCCTAGATCGTAGATAGTAATTGTAACTTTCTCTAATTATTATGCAGAAAATTAGAACAAGAACCTACGAATTATATATAGTTAAGGGTCACCATAAATTTAATAAAATGATTTATTTATATTTATTCGAATAATTGACATAATATATTTTTTTTAATTATTCCTGAAAAATGAATCAAAAACTATAAACGTGCGAATTTACATTTTGAAATTGGCGACACGTCAACTGTAAGATCCCCTTCTAAGTGGTAATATCATTCCACATACTTTAAAGGTTACTCAGAAGTAATGTAACTATATAGGTCCAATAAATAGTAGAAACAACTACATAATTTCTAAAATAATCCGAATTGAAGTAATTAAACCTATAAAATCATAAATTTAGTTGTACTTACGTAACAACTACTCAATCAAAGTTCCGATCCCAGTTACTGCTGCTTAGATGCTGCTTTGGTTTAGCTCCTCCAACAAAATAGTATAAAAAAAAGCAATAGATTTTGATCTCAATAGTATGTTAGAACTTAGAAAACCCACATTTTAATTTAAAAATGCTATTTTAATGTTTACTATATAAAGGCAGCGACAAATTTTCACAAAATAAAATATACTTAAAAGTAAACAAGAAGATATAACGGCACATCAAAATCTAAAAACCTAATCTCACTTTCAAAACTCGGCTAACGCATAGAGGAGATACCACGAAATACCTGACCACGCAGTAGGCGTAGTACGCGTCGCCAATTATCACTTCATGGCTCAAAACACAATCAGCAACACAAATGCAAACGCAATGCATTTCAAAAGCGGCAGCCAAACCACTAAACAAGTATGAACAAGTTGATGCACCCTAATAACATGTATAAAGCACCTCGGAAACTAAATATACAGCATATAACCTCAACAATACCAAGCAACCTCATTCAAACCCCGTGGCGACAAATACAACACAAAAAACGCGGACAGGTTTTTCTGGCATCCTGCAAACAGCAGCGCAAAAATACAAGAGAATAGGTAAGACTATAATCCCGACAACACAGAACACGTGATTGATCTTTGCAATACGTTCGTAACATTAACAGAATTTACACAGCCCGGATAAAATTGCGCGGATAAATAGATGCGATTGTGGCTCGGTTAGCTACGTGCGGGACTACCGACCAAGGAATCCGGGTTCGAACCTCGGCCCATATATCACCGGATTTTTAAAAATCGCATATCCCTCGGAAGGCAATGACAAACCACCGAGGTATACTTTGCCCAGGAGATTTCCCTGAAATTAAATAAAAATCCAAGTACTATGTACTTGGGTTGGCTCGGAGTCCACCTTAAGCTGTAGGTCCCCTATACTTGTGATCACTGAACACGCACAACACAAGTATAGGAGGGAAATGCCAACGCTCTGCAACAGAGCGCGGCACGCAGAAGAAGAAGGATAAAATTCCTGAATATATGGTAATGGTCCCCTAATTCACTTCAGGCATGATAATTAATTGAAAATCAATTTAAGTAAGTTTTTACTTTAATTGATTAACTAATTAATTAAATAATTAAAGTATATTTTTATTGTGGTAAAATATCATTTTCAACAATCAGTTAAATGAATAAGACGTTTCAATTAGACCCACCCTGTGTATAGCGCACAATTATAAATGTAGTCATCATACAGGTAGGTCAGTTATTAGTTCGCGTGCGCAGGTTGCATGCACTACCCGTAAGTTTCTAGTGTTGCAGCTTAAAAGGCGCCCACTCAGTCGCCATCTGACCGCGATTCGCGAAGTGCCTATTGTTATTTTATGATCCAATCACGTGATTGTGCTGTGAATCGAAAAAGTAAATAATAATATTAAAAATTATTATCAAAAAGAAAAAAAGTTAAATTTTCCAATTTTAAATGTATGTAATTTAAAAATCAAAAGTGCGAGAAAGGTTTGAATTTTCTCTCATGTTTTACATAGTTTAGAAATAAGTTTCATTTTTTTAAGTTTTTCTAATAGAATCGATACAGCTATTTAGTTTAATTATTCATAATTGTCCTGTTTTATTAATGCTTTGTTGCCATTGTAATTTAGTTTGCTCTATAATTTTCCTCAGCAGTTATGTTGATAAACATAATTGATGGAAATGTATGAGTCTTATCTATAATACGATCGTAATTTAACAATGTCATTATTATTTATCTTCAATTTTTCTAATGGTCAGGTAAAGTATATTAAAAGGAACAAGTCTAGGAAAATAATGACGGAAAATTAGAGCGGGAATTGTAGCAGCAACACATTTTAAGTCTGATGTATTTTTGCAATTTATTTATTTATCATAATTATCTTAATTATCAATAGTATTAAGCAATTGAACAAGCCTGCATTGTTAAATTTCTATACCAGAGAGCGATCGTCAGAAGATTAACTGCACTGGTACACACGCGCGCTCCTGAAACGAGTGTTTCATTACCTGAAATTGCAATTAAGCTAAAATGAAATTTCCAGTGCTCTAAATGATGTATGCTATCATTTTTTGAATTGAAACTTGTATCTATAGCTTGGGCTTGGAGTATCTAATTAATATAATATTTAGATAACATTTGGCACTAATTCAATAATTAGATGAATTAATAACGATCGCTAACAACAAGAAAACCCATGAATGAAAGTATTGCTGAAATATAATTCAAAAGATATAATTTTCTTGAATAAAGAAGTAGAATCTTAAGCCCAGCATCATTATATTATTATTTAAGAATTGTAGTAGTGTAGAAATGAAATTTCTAAAGCTCAGTTAAAATTCTGGGAACAAAAATGCTCAAGATATGACGCACCCGGGTGGGAAATTATTAAGATAATTTTATAATATTAAATTCACAATAAATATTGACTCTAACAAGGATACAAATTTAATTAAAAATTGTTTTATCGGGCTACAGTATGGTACGTCAGCTTTATCCGTATGGTATATCGGTTTCAGACATAACAATAGACATATCACAAATTGAAAATTTTTGGTTTTCAAATTAATTAAATCTTCAGAGAGATTACAATCTTCAATATTTTATATTTCTAAAGTTTCAAATTTTCACAAGTTTAAATTTAAGATTCAGGTTTCAAAATTCCAAAAACTTTAAATCAAAAACCTAAAACATATTATCACAAATTTAAAAATTTAGTTTTGAAATTTCTAAATCTTCAGCAGTCAAAAGCTTCAAAGTTTCTGAATTTCTATGTTGTATATTTCTAGAGTTTCAGATTTTGACGCTCATTTTTAATTTTAAAATTTCAAGAATTTAAAATTTTAAGTCTAAAACCTATTATCACAGATTTAATAATTTGGTTTTAAGATTTTTAAATTTAGGAAACAACAAAATTGTTGTACAGCATTATAATGCAAAAGCCCACTAAAACTAATGAATGTGTGAAAACCACGAACGGCACTTCGAGACTCGAGTTTCGAGCTTGTTAGCTCTCATCAGTCGAAGATAGCCGCTCGTAGTTTTCACACATCCAACGGAGTATAAATACCAACTCCGGAATAACATTAATGTCGAGTGACACTAATGGTGACATCTATAGCCAGCCAAAACTAGCCAGCAACAAAAGATGTCGAAATGGTTATTAACCATACTAAACGTAAAAGTTCAAAAAGCAAGATAAAAGTATCTTGTTTGAAAGTTTCACCAATAGTGGGCAATACGAGATACTTTTATCTTGCTTTTTGAACTTTTACGTTTAGTATGGTTAATAACCATTTCGACATCTTTTGTTGCTGGCTAGTTTTGGCTGGCTATAGATGTCACCATTAGTGTCACTCGACATTAATGTTATTCCGGAGTTAGTATTTATACTCCGTTGGATGTGTGAAAACTACGAGCGGCTATCTTCGACTGATGAGAGCTAACAAGCTCGAAACTCGAGTCTCGAAGTGCCGTTCGTGGTTTTCACACATTCATTAGTTTTAGTGGGCTTTTGCATTATAATGCTGTACAACAATTTTGTTGTTTCCTAACTCGTATTGCCCACTATTGGTGAAACTTTCAAACAAGATACTTTTATCTTGCTTTTTGAACTTTTACGTTTAGTATGGTTAATAACCATTTCGACATCTTTTGTTGCTGGCTAGTTTTGGCTGGCTATAGATGTCACCATTAGTGTCACTCGACATTAATGTTATTCCGGAGTTGGTATTTATACTCCGTTGGATGTGTGAAAACTACGAGCGGCTATCTTCGACTGATGAGAGCTAACAAGCTCGAAACTCGAGTCTCGAAGTGCCGTTCGTGGTTTTCACATATTCATTAGTTTCAGTGGGCTTTTGCATTATAATGCTGTACAACAATTTTGTTGTTTCCTAACTCGTATTGCCCACTATTGGTGAAACTTTCAAACAAGATACTTTTATCTTGCTTTTTGAACTTTTATATTTTTAAATTTCTTAAAAGATTCGCAAAAGAGGTCAAAAGCATCAAAGTTTCAGAATTTCAATATTTTATCATTTTTTTTAAATTCATGTTTCAGTGTTTCGAAAATCTTAAATCAGAAACCTAAAACATCACAAGTTTAAAAATTTGGTTTTGAAATTTCTAAATCTTTAAAAAGGTTCAGAAATTCAGTGTTTTAAGTTTCTAAAGATTTAGACTGTTACACTCAGCGTTTTTAATTTAAAAATTCCGAAAAACTAAAATTTTAAATAAAAAATTTAAAACAATCACAATTTGGTTGTAACTAAATTTTCAGAGGCATCAAAAGCTTCGAAGTTTTAGAATTTCAATATTTTATATTATTAAAGTTCTATACTTTTACATATTAATTTTTAATTTTAAAATTTATGTTTCAAAATTTTGAAATTCTCAAATTTCACATCAAACCTAAAACATATTATCATAAATTTAATAATTTGGTTTTAAAATTTTTAAATCTTTAGAGAAAAAAACTTCGTAGTTGTCAGGATTTCAATGATTTATATTTCTAGTTTCAAACTTTCACACTCGTTTTTAATTTTAAACTCTTAGGTTTTAAAATTCTGAATGTCTAATTTTTTTAAACAACATAAATTTAAAATATTTTTTTTAAATATCTAAAGAGGCTTTGATTGGATGTTTCGGAGTTTCAAAGATTTACGAGCTGCCGTTTTAGATTTTAATGTTCTAAAAACGAAATTTCGGAGATCTTAGTTTCAGAAGCTAGGTGTTGCACACAATCTTGGAATTGTTCGAAATATTTAAGATACCGTCTTCCGGAGCCGAACCAGACCAATAAAAACTTCTTCCCTCTGATTTGCTTGAAACGTTTAGACACTATTCAATAGACCTTCGAAGTCGTCGTTTCTTATACCCCTCTGGCGATGTCAAATGGTTGAGAGAATGGTTGAATGGAACCTTTGTGAGGAAGCATCTTACAGCAACGTATACAGCTTAAAATGTCGGCACTACACATCATGAAACTTCTACTTTTAGTCCAGTCAATAGATAATTTTGTCTTGCAAAAGGTCAGGGAAAGTTTATACTTGGAAATTTTGTTAATTCTGGGGCCCATATAACATCCTGAAATGTGTAAACACGGCCAAGGTCGGGTTTATCTGGCTTTTTACAGGATTCTATTAGAGCCGCAGAATTAACAAAATTGCCAAGCATAAACTTTCCCCGACCTTTTGCAAGACAAAGTCCTTTTTTGTCTCTATTGACTGGACTATTTTTGCAAATTTTAAAGTTAAAAGACTTAAAAAATTGAGTTATTTACCGAAAGATTTTTTTTCAAAAATACCACCGTACATTCAGATATTTGGTCCTAATTTTATGAATCTACGATGCATTTTGTACAAACTATTCTATATTTCAGGAGTTAGATCCGATGATCTAACTTGGAATAACAAGTCAAAGGTACATGACAGAAAAGTACTACTGTGGCAATTATTTTTTTATTTACCATTGAATATTTAGACAAACTATGCTATACAGTGTATAAAGCGTTATATCTCGACGAGCCCTAGAATTTAGAGGTATTGAATAGTGAGAGATATTTTACAGTAGGAAACTACTCATATCAAATTGTATTTGTCTGTCTACAGAGAAGTCATAATTATTACTTTTTAGACTTAAATATGTTGATATACATCTGTACTCCAAAAGCAAACTATGTTAAGTCCAAATTGGTAAGAATTAAGTTAAGTATACTTTTAAATGCTTTTGTCAAAATTTTCCTATCTACTTTACTTTTTAAAATACTTCGATATAAAATGTTTTAAGTCCTTTAATTACTTACCACATAATGTCACATTCTCACTATGCAATAGCTCTACGTACTACGATAAGCAGTTGTCAAAGTAGTACTTCTCTGTCATTTACTTTTGACTTGTTCTCTCAGGATCATCGGATCTAATACCCAAAATATAAAGGAGTTTTTGTAAAATAATAATTCGAATAAATTAAAAAAGAATGGGTGCGAACATAAATCGAAATAAAAATATAGTAACTGCACCACAGGTAAGAGCATACAAACTTTATCATATAACCAAAATTACTTTGCTATACTAGGAATAGCCACGTTTTATTAAATAAACACAACAGATAGATGCAGTCACGCAAACACTAACTTGGAGATAGCTGAACCGATAAAACGTTGTCTGCAATTTCAATGCAAATAAAAATCAGTTGTAACTTGATTATACCTACCATTTCGTATAGGTCTTCGGCGGCCGATGCTGCAAAGTGAAGATACTTTATTATGCTCTAATAAGGTGTTGGTCCCCCGTGTCTAATGATTTTTTAAAAGATCCTTTAATTAGTTCTTTTACTTCGCCCTTTACTTCTTTTACAGAGTGGTTTTGTTAAAGGTTTATAACATACTCGAATACAAAAGATATAGCTTTCGTAAGCCTGTAAAGTCTGGATAAAAAATTTACGCACTCTGATAATAAAGAATGTAGGTCTCTGTGTTAGTCAGAAAAGCTTGTTTTTAGTAGTCTTCTGATTACTGCTATATGGGTCTGTAGTAATCGATCAATAACCGCAGTAAATCCAGAAATACACTCAGATATCTGCTAGCATGATTTGCCACTGGGCTTTTTTACATTTTCTGTTAGACAACTGATTTATGTTTCCGTGTTATTTCCAACAATCATGTATAATCATTTCACTCTCATTAAATGTAATCAGTATGATATACTTGTTGGCCTCTCTAGGGTGTGAACAACATTTTTGCCGTAATCATTGATTTGATTATTACTGAGTGACTTAGTCTGTGAAGAGATTTTAAGAGTCGCTGAAAGAAACAGGTCTCAATATTATCTTCATAGACCTAAAAAAATCGTAATACACTATTGTGTTTCCCCAAAGAACAATTTTACTAAGACTTATGTGCTGGACTAAAACTTTACAATGTAATTTTTCATTATATAATACCTTAAAACGGAGAATTACTGTTTCAGTTGAATTTCAGTTCATTTAGTTAAAACTTTATACTAAAAAGCCAGACTTCAACTTCTTAATGCAAAAAGACGCACGAATTAGCTGTGTGCGACTTACCGCGAAGACAGTTAGGTTAGTTCTTTACTAGCAGCTAGTTATTCCAATTGCAATGGCAAGTTAGTAACAGTCAGTTCGCGGTACCTAAGCATTTTAGTAGCATTTGTCAAAAACTATAACTAGAATAACTATGTAATAGTTATTCAAGTTTTATATTAAAGCAGACGACACCACAAAAAAAACGCGAAAAAAACTCATGAAGAGGTATCCATTTTGTACAATATATATTGCAACTGTTAAATGAGAGAATAATAATCTGCTACTAAAGTAATCTGTTATTTTAATTAAGATTGCATACAATTTTTTCATGTGAAAGTATAAAATATGTGTGAAAGTCGTGCAATTCTTTTCATACAATTCCTGCATAATTTACACCTTTGTGATATATAAAACTCTTTCTTAATTTTAATTTTAAAATTTTAAACATATTTTGCTTTTATCTTAACGATTTTGATTTTAAAAAAATGCCAAGAAAGCTAAAATGGTAAAAGGCCTCAACTTATAGCACATAGAAAAATTATTTAAAACTCTCGAAGCCTTCTCAGTTTCGCTGCCTGAAACTTCTGTTAAATTTTACCATATTAGCATTTATATTTATACAAGCCTATAAGCGACATTTATAAATTGCTTTTTAAAAATATCTTTACTCAACTTAAGTTATATTATATATTTATCATTAATATTCACTAATCGTTCTAAGAAGTTGCTGTCAGTTTAGATTTCTCAACTCGAGTAAAATGTATAACTATTGTTATTATAGATATAAACCTTGTTTCAACCTCTCGAAACATTAGTTCGTTTTGAAGGCATAATCTTGTTGTATTTGGTTGAAACTAGATCGATTTTTGTAAAAAAAACATTTTATGCAATTATTATTTCATTGCCCCTGTCTTCACGAATGTATACGTGTACTGTCTTTACGGGTATATGTTGTTAAATTTAAATACAGTTTTCTAACAGTTTGTTTAGTTTTTTTATAGTTTTACAATGCTAAACTTAATAACAAATTATAACTTTGTGAAAAGAATACCGATAAGGTTCATATTCATTTTAATGGTTTCAAAATGATAATTTCAAAATGAAGTATTAAAAATTTTACTCCTAAAATGAAAGTATATAAAAGATATATTTCAGTGTGATATATTCAAATGTATATTTCAGAACTAGATGAAGTGTGTTCCAACTCTCTGCTCAAACTTGACTAAAAGAATGCGAACCTCATTTTAGGAAAATAAAATGGAACTTGACTAGGTAAAACAGAAGCAATATATCGACCAACCACCAAAAAATGCAGTAATATTTCTCCAACAACCAAAATGTATGTTAAGCCTGGTAAAAACGATGTTAATCAGAAATATGCTGCTAATCTCACAAAAAAAGATTTAAAAATAGGAAAATTAACTCGTAAAAAGTGAGTTATTACAATAAATTAGTCTCCAGTTAGATTCAAAATATAGGTGTGATGTATGAATAATAACTCACTTCCCACATTTCCAATGCAAACAATAGTGTATACAACCACCAACGAGGATGTCAAAAAACCTTTCAGGATTAAACACATTAACTTTACTCTCGCCTCACCAGCAAAACTCCTTAAATGGGCTCTCAAGTTAACTAAATAAGGAGCTATCAAACTTGGAAAATAATTACATTAAATAAATGCATTGATACATCCAGCATATCAAACAATCAATTATTACTAACAAGAAGCTGATCAAAATAGCCGCAAAAACAGAACCAATAAACGGGGTGGAAACTGCTAATGTTAATTATTGAGAAAATATTCTTGATTAAAGTGCTTAAAAACAAAAAGCAATAAAAGCCAAACCCACACCAGAAATATAAATAATCCAACCCCGCAAGACTAAGGTGATTGAAAACTAAATCAAACTGTGACAAACTATAATTAGGGCAAAGATGAACTAACCAAAAAAAAGTATCACCAAACACCCAATATAAATTTTAAAGCATTGGAATTTTTTTGTTTCCAGAAATTCTTAAAATCGCAGATGTCAATATAATGAATTTGGAAAGTTTCGAAAATTTGTGTTTAGCGCTCTGTAAGTTTGAAACTATAAAATCTGAAATCTTTAGATTTTAATGCTATGAAACTTTGAAAATCTATAATTTTGAAACTCTCATGTTTTGGAAATTTGAAGCTATAAAATTTCAATTAGAAGAATACAATTTTCAACGTTTTAAAAAAATTATAAATATAATAAAATTATAATTATAGATATTTTATATTTAAACTATTTTAGCTCTGAATATTTAAAGTATTCAGTATCGGAAAGTTATTTTTATTTAAATTTAGATATGTATTTAAAAATGTGGAAATCTGAAATTCTGAAACTGAAACTTCGTTACCCGTAAGTCTTTAGAACTCTAGCTTTTTTAAAAGCTCAAGATTTTGAAACACGTATAGATGGCAAACCATATATGTATAAAAAAATAATGTAAACTCTAAATTGCTAAGCTTTTAGCATTTTATGTGTGAATCTAAAATAGCTCAAAAACGAAAAGATCGAAAATGTCAATGTCCGAGATTTTAAAAAGATAAAATTTCAACTGATTTTGGAATTATTTCCAACTGAGATTTTTGTGGTTTGAGTTTTGAGTCTCCGCAAATCCATTCAAAACATTTCAATTTTACAAATTAAAACTATTGATGAGACTGAAAACCAAAGGTTACTAAACACACAGAATTTGATATGCAGAATATACTAAACTGTAGATGTTTGAACTTCAAATTTTCGGAAATTTGATACTTTAAAGCTATCAAATTTCAAATATCGGAATTAAAATTCTAAAAAGAAATTATTCTGTAATCGCAAATTGCACAGCACAAAAAAAACAATAGTTCAGAAACTCGTAACTCAAAGAATCTAAACTTAAATTTACAAAATGAATATTAAAATAGTTTGTAACCCTTAAATTCTAAAGTTATTGCTAAAGTCTTTTAAACTTTAAATTAATTAAAAACAGGTGAACAGGTTTGAAATTCAAAATTTATAGTTTCAAAATCTCATCACTAAAAATTTAAGACGCTGAAACCTGAAACTATACATTTAGAGAGTGTATGTATATATACCCGATTTTGAAAATTTGGCGCAGAAATGTGGATATTAACATCTTAAATTTTTTATTTAAAGAAATCTAAAATTTGAGAATTTGGAACATTATTGCTCAAGCGACTCTACACTTTGAATCTTTTCTTTGAAAATTTCAAACTCCGAACCTGCAAGGTTATTAAACTTAATTTATTTCATACCAGGAGACACTTCATACCATGTGAAATTCTAACTATGAAACAATAACTGAAACAATCAAATCTTTCAAATGTAAAATGAAGCATTCGAGATTCTCATTTTAAAGCTTAGAAGTTTTAATGGTTAGTAGGGCTTATAGTTTGAATTGCTGAACTCCATCTCAGAAAGAATGTATCCTTCGAATGTCATAAATTCTAGTTTTCATGTTATACGTTACTTCTCATTAAAGTAGAAACTAGATTAGCTTTTCTCAAAAAACCGACAAACGAACAATACGGAAAAAACTTAAAATCCCCTTGACCTAACGATCTTGATATCTATTGTATTAAAAGCATTCAAAGGTGTAAGCTATTAAAACTTTGCGTGCGGCTAAACGAATTTTTCCCTTTGACCCGAATAATAATTATTATTTAACTGCTTCCATCCAGAAAATTGGTTCGATAAAATTCTCAATTATATTTAAGCAAACAAAAACACCTAATGATATCTGACCACAGCAAACACTACCAATTCCACCGTTATATTTATCGCACTAGTACATTCATTTCCTATTAGTAGGTATACACATAAAGCACGAGCTTCTAATCTGATCTTACGACCTAAATAATGCCACTCCTTGTACAATTGTCTAGGGATTACGGAAATGCACCGAGTGCACTAAATTAACGAAGGTAATCGAACAATTTCTACGGTTATATCCCTTAATGGGCTTCATTTACATAATATTCTTCTGAAACATATTCATTAAGAAATCCGTATATTATAATTTTAAAATCAAACAATATACGAAAAAGAACCCTTAACAAAAAAAGCCCTGAACTCTAAATCAAGGAAGTAGGGTTTTAACAATTTGTGGTGTTATCTATTTCGGTTCTCTAGACAACATTATTATATTGACCATCATTACGTAATGTATAGCAAATAAAAATGAATACAAACAGTTAATAAAACTCAAATAAACTAAACGAAATGGGATCACCACTATCATCAATAAGTATATATCTTGATGCTTCTGTTTATTGGATTAATAACATCAACCAGCATGACTTGTGCACTATTAAGTTCTTCAATTTGATTGATGCTTTTCTCATTAAGATCTTCTATATTGCTAGGAGTAGAAATTCGTTGTATATTTAAATTTTCTGAAGCGTTTTAAATTAGCTCTCTACTTCAGATCAGAACGAATACAATCGCATCAGCAAACTAACATCTGACGGATACTACTGTGAGGTTATACAAATGAACACTTGCATATTGCTTGGTATGGTTCCAAGAATAGATCACGGTAACTCCGCTCGTATAAAATGATTTTGCACTTAGTTATCTGCAATAGTATTCAGACACGTATTTGATGTTTGATTTCGGGTAAGAGTTAGTGCGATTTTTCCCAGAATAGTCAGTATTAGAAAGAAATAATATGCCAAACATAATCAATATTCGAAACCTTTGAGAAACCCGCTAATAAACGTACAAATATATTTTCGCATTATGTAGGAATACCTCGAAATACTCAGAGGAAGCTAACACAGCTGAGTTTACCACAACTGCTATTCGAACGCGGATAGCTAACGAATTCTGATGTATTTCATTTCATCAAAACCAATCCTACACAAAAAACTACACGTTATCAATTTGGTCAGGTTTTTGCAAATACGTAGAATATCTCTTTTATAGTAAAAAATAAAACTTCTGGCATGTTCACAGACATTGTACTATTTTATCTCAACAAATCTATAAATTGCGCTATACAATTTATCAGATCAAACCAAGAATCAGGCAAAATTGGGCAGAAATGAATAAAGACATCTTGGAAAAACCAATATGTAAATATGGGTACCATTGTCAAAATAATGTAATTCTTTAGTTTGTTAGATCATCCATTATTTGCGTTTTTAAAAGATTGTGATAAAATAAGAGATTTGACTGCAGATGATATACAGTGAAATCTCTCATAAAGGACATTATTCATAAGCGGGATATATTCCGTTTCCGGGCGGACAAAATATCCGGAATCGAGGTCATTCGCTCAAGAGAGCTTCTACTGTATATGATTAAAAAGTGAAGTAATTGTGATTAAGATAAAAGATTTGACCCTACATGATATACATCATTAAAAAAGGGAAGAAAGGCTCTATTATTTGGGCTGGTTATACCTCGAAAACAAAAGACAATAGCAAATTCTAATTTTGAGCATTGAGTTTGTCCCAAAAAAACATCAAGAATGTGCAATCCATTCTCCTCACATCTTATAGTAACCGAGCTCTTCTATAGTAGCAATCAAATCCGGCCACCCTGTACACTTTAGTCCTCATTGTGAGTGTGGAGAAAATTATTGCCTTATATGCTCGGCATATTGCTTTAGATACCAGAGGCTAAATTATTGCATTAACTACTTTTTTTGAATAAAGATTACTATTTGCCAAATTTTAATTATTTTTATCGATTCGATTTCTCCTTTGAAGTACTGTTAAAATTTCTATTACTAATAACCGCAAGTTGTTCTGCGTTATCCCAACGATACCGTCTATTATCAGGCTTTTATATTTTGACTGCGTATAATTTGGTTGTCGGAGGAACTTGAGTGCATTTTGCTATTGGTTGGTAAGTTTATTGTTTTCCCTAAATTTAACTTTCAAATTCTTCTTCACTCTCTGAAGGTGGAGTTGACATATAGCTTTCGAATATACTCGGCGTATACTATATGTTTTGAAAGTGAGGTATAGTTTCTTCTTGTAAATTTTTGCGCTCTATCTTTGAAGTATATATATTTGAACAGCACCTTTTCATTATATAATAATAATTAATAATAAAAATAATAACGACTACTACCCATAACCTGGAAATCAGGCATCAGAAGCTATCAAGCTTGTGCTGGAGAGAAGAGCGAATATTATTAGCCGACTTACAAGTGTTACAGCACAAATGCCACATTTGTGTTACAGCTAAGGCAAAACTGCAGAAATTCTTAATGAGATTTGCCAACAACGGAATCGATCTCGAGCCTCTTGGGTGAGATACCAGCACGCTAGCCACTACACTACTATGGCTATTAAATGTGTTGTTAAAGAAGCTAAACATTGAAACCATCTTTTTTTACTTTGGTCAAAAATTTGAAGGGATTTATGTGTTAAGAACACCCTTGTTAGAATTGGAGCGTGATGTAGGAGACTTCAGAACAATATCTGCCTGTCTTAAGAGCTATCAAATATAAACAATTTAGAGGTGGTTTGTTCGACATCCTTCTTTTTCAATAACCAACGTAGGTAACGGAATATAGCATATGTATATTCAATTTTCAGCAGTCAACGGAATGAAGACCATTTTGATCGAAGGCAAGAGTTTTGTTAAAACACGACGGAAAGGTGCAGTGCCAATACTGTTTTTGCCAGTCATATTATTTTTATTGACGAAACTACATTTTGTTTGAATAGAGCTGTTAACAAACATAACTGTCGTTAGTGGGCTTATCAAAACTTGTACTGGATAATGGAAACCTACACCCAATATCCCAAAAAATTGAATGGTTGGGTCGGTATCGTTGCCGGTATCTAGGCCCTTATTTTAACTTTCCATTTACATCTATTGTGCTATATCCCAATCATGAGAAACTCGACATTCCTAATAATAGTTTATGATACTTGCAAGATGGAGCACCTTATAGTGTTGCTGCTGGGGAATATTTAAATACAGTGTATCCACATGGATGGATTGGGAGGCGTGGGGTAGTTGCGTGACCAGCACTATCACCTGACCTTACATCATTAGATTTTTTCCTGTGGGCTTTTCTGCAGAGTAATGTGTATTTTAACAGACCAAATACTATTAATACCTTAAGGGAAAGAATTAGAAATGAAATCAGAACGATTTCTTTATTCAAGGCTTTATGTCAAGAAGTTAAAGTATGCCAATTTGAACACTTAATTTAAGTTTTAAAAACTCAAAATATTGAAATTAGCAGATATTGAATAGTCTATCTTCTGAAGCTTTCAATATCTCAGCTTCTGTAGGCTGCATCCTTCCAGTCATGATTTTCTGAGATCTTAAAGCTCCCATTGTTCTCAAGTCCCGATAATCCAAGGCTTTCAAAAGCTTCAAATGTATAATTCGGAATTTTGGAAACTTTGCAGCTAGTAAATCCTTTGAATTTTGTATTCACGGTTAAAATGCAATGAAACTGTCACGTTCAAAATTTTTGAAAGATTTAAAGAAATTTAGCTTGCTGTTAACTTTTGTACATTAAAGTCCTGCAAAGATAAAGCTATAAAATTAAAGACTTAGTACGTTCTGATTTTGAGACTCAGAAGCTATGCAACCAATAAGTTCCTAATCTCTCTAGCCCTACAGAATTGTAACGTAAATCTTTTTAATAAACATTCCCTTAAATGTTTCTTTAGTATTGTATTCAAATGCTCGTATTGCAATTTATGTACCTATCTTTATTGTTTTTACTGTTAGAAGCCTAGTCTAATTCTTGCAAATCACATATGTACAAAACGAAGGAAATTCTAATAACGTGTAATCTCTTTTTGTGTGGTTGACCGTGTATACATTCACATAAGTACGATCTCCATGGGTATGTTAATCCTTTGGCTCTTGTCGTCTTGTTGAAATCCTGTCAGTTACACAATGCTAAAGTTTCCACGACCTATTTCCAAGGAACAATACGCTATTATCCTGAATATCATCCTTGTTTTGATATGCATGCAGACACATCATGAACATCCACCTTCTTGGGTTTTAATTTAAAGAAGGAAAGTTTTCTACTTCATCGTTAATTAAGGTTTTCATTTAAGGGTGTTTGTTCTTCATTAAGTACGAAAATATGTTAATTAAGAAAGGAATAATAATTTAGGTAGTTTCCCTAATTATTCATATTATTCCTTAAACAATAAAAGGTCATTAAACACTTTACTGTCGTTAAGTCGTGAAGTAATTAATTAGGTTTGCGTGTGCAAAATATAAAAAAAGTTAATTCAATGACAACACATAAATAAGTAATATATACATGAGATATTCTACTGATACAACCTTAACACTTGACCCAAGCTAGTTAATTGGCACAACCGGGTAATTTTTGTTCTTTAACATAGCGTTTAGTTATTAGTATTGTGTTATCTGTTATATATACAATGAGGTCGAAAAGTACGGATTTAATTTAATATTTTAAAAATCCTTAACATTTAAAAGCATCCCTCGAGCTTGTCAATCTTATTTTTTCTAAGCTTATTTTAAAAATATGTTTTAGTATATAGTAACCCCCAAATTTCTTTGGCAATTCCAAATCCAAAATTGTTTGATACGAGTGCGCTGTCATTGTCACAGCATAAAAAGTGATTTACATGAACAGAATAAACCAAAGGCAATGCCACAGAATATAATATGCAGTTACATTTAAAAACCTCAAATCAGATTTTGTTAAAATCAACCAGTAACAAAGGTAAGATAATCTGTTGTTGGAGAGTGGGCATCAAAAGCAATGTTTAAAGTTTGGTTATTGCAGACTGCTCAAACACAAAAAATAACGAACACGAAAACAAAGCGAAAGAGAAAACGCGTAGACACAGCAGAAATAATAAAGAAAGAATTAGATAAAAATTATTAAAAAAATATTGCATCCGAAGAAGAAGGCGAATTGTTTAATATATAATTGAAACATCTTTAAAAAGAATTATAGAAACTCTTGAGTTGGGAACGAGAAAAAATCAATTAAGATTATTTTTGTTAACTTGACATTAAACACTGTCCCAACAGCAGAATTTTAGTCTTGGACTGAGTAGTTAATACACATTTATGTAATAAATATTTAATTAGTAATTATAGGATGATTTGTACGAAAAACATTTACTTACCACACCCACTAGCATAAAGCCACTCCCACCACACGCACTGGTGCATGCTTAATTCAATTATACACCGTGTCCGAAAAGTATGGAATATGTTATATACAGCATTAAATCAACATCACCTATAAAAAAAGGCTGTGCACAGAAACAAGATGACCAAAACATGAGGTTGAGAGTTTGCTGGTGAATGGTTGTACGTCGTAATATTCTTGCCATGGTTTACTTATTAGGATCCAAATTCCATCTTAAAAGTCGCGTTTGGTATTTCAGATCTGTTAACTCGCAAAGCTCGGTTTCTATGGTATCCATTGTAGTAAGCAATTGTAACTATAGCAATAGAGCTTTCGAAGCGAAAAGAGTTGAAATACCGAACCCAGCAAAAATATATAATGTAAAATAAATCTGTAAATGTAAAATATATAGAGTAACAATTAAAAAGGCCCTTGTTCTTGTAAATAAGAGAAAAACGGAAAAATAAGGTTATATTTTCAAGAAACACTTTGCTAACTTTTATTGTAGGTTAGTAATCTATTTTATGCTTTTATATTATTGAAGTAAATGATTAAACATTCAGTGTTTTTTTATTTTTAAACATAAATTTGTGTTTTGGTCTCCTTGTTATTTTTATTATTATAATAATTATATATTAGTAGCAGAACTAATTATGAGGTTTTTTTAAGTGACGTGTTTGATGTTTACTACAATTGTGGCCTATGAAAACATCACAGTCTGAAATATTCTCCAAAGTTGTTTTTACTACTGCTTTTTGGTTTTTCCATCAAAACATTTTCAAAACATTTTTTCGTGTATCAAATCGTCCCGAAGTTGAAGATCGTCCCCCGACTTTCCGGTTTGCACAAAACAACAACTTGGAATCCGTAAATGAAAGTTCGATTACTTCTTAAACCAGAACTGGGTTACAAGATTATTAAAGCAGATTACAACTATCACAAAAGTCCTGTTTCAGTCGCGACAGCGACAAGGGAAGGGTGGAAATTCGGGTTCAACAGATCAAGTAAAAAAGTTATTTAACCTTACTTTATTCGGTAAACTGTTTCGTGGTTATTTTCTTAAAACATGTTCATGGACTTGTTGGAATTTAGGCAACATAAATTTTTACCTTTACTCAAGTGATAGCTGTCTAAAAGTACCGTCAGTAGTTGCCCTATTTGTTCACTATAAACTCCTACACTTTTTGAACATCACTTTCAAGAAATACCGTACCCTATAATTATATCTTTATTGACAAGATCGGATCTCTCTATAGACAAACATACTGACAAAATAATCTATCAAGTTTGTAAAGAGTCAAACATACTAACAAAAGAATTTATCACTTCCACTAACGCGAATCCCCCCGCCTACCACACCCACCAATTTCATTCCTTTGGTCCATGCCGAGTCCAAGCATATGCTTGGTTTGGAAATCCCTAAACGGACAAACATACTAACCAAAGAATTTACCACTTCCATCAGACCCACCTATTGCACCCCTCTGTTACATGTCGGATGGTATTGAGGTGAGACCTACACGAGCTAGTCTATAAAAAAACAAACATACTGTCAAACAAACATATTTTTTGGCTGAAATATTATGCTACCAACTCTTTTTAGAGATAGGTGGGAAAAAACTTTTTTAGGTATTTTAATTCTAAATTATAAAGTTCTACAATAAGTTATTTTAAAAAATAATTGATAGTAATTTAATAACGTTTCCGGGTGTGCCCATATACAAGGTGCTTCACTAACGTCAGTATAAATTAAATTAGTCTGATAGTGCTCATCAAAAAAAAAACGAAAAAAAATTGTTTGAGAACTGTTGCACTGCATCATGATTTACCAGCCAAATTAAAACAAAATACAGTGTGACATCACCGACTGCAACAAGCTGTACCATACCATTCTAAAAATGCAATTTAAGTACTTACAGTCAAATTTTTGATTTTTAGACTAGCCACCAAACCTACTTTTAAAAAGTAACTCTTTACCTGGTCATTATAAAAGATGTGCACCATGATATTAAGCTTTTCTGCTGCATCTTATGGTGTGCACTTGTGCAGTACTATCACCTGTTTAAATAATGTCGAATTCAAATGAAACACCCTGTATATCAACACAATTTTTGCAGTAGCAATTAATATAAGAACGATGAACAATTGCTGCAGACTTCATATAAATCGCCGACAACAAGCAACAACAAAGAAAAGAAACACCAACAAATTCACGTGGTTTTAAGTTTTTCCCCGCTTCCTTCGAACAATAAATCAAACTACTAAAACACCCCTCTCCTTCGTACGTACTCCTCCTCAATCATAAAACAAACCTAAAAAGAACTTTTCTGTATTGCACACAAAAGTTCCCTTATCGCATTTAGGAAGTTCCAGCCGTCTTTAACAGATCCTTTTTCACGATATCAACGTTTGTGTTCCGTTAAAAGAGATGTTACTATACCATTCAAAAGTTTCTTTTTCTTATGTAGGCCAAACTCTCTTGTCTAGGAGTTCTTTGATAGAGCGTTAATTAAATCTTTCTTTTTAGTTAAACGGAAGTAGCTGCAAAAATAGTAATTAGTTCTTTTGCGGACAAAAAATAAAAGTAAAAATAAATGAAAATATAACTTAGGAAAATAATCGATGTAAACTATTTAGTAGTAAAGGGGTCAAGAATTTCTATACAATTTTCTTTATAATTTATTAATCGTTGCGTGTAGCTATTGAATGTTTTACCCCAATAGAAGAAATTTATTACTATACCATACTAGTAGTGGCTGATATGAATCTATTTTTCTATTTAAAAATGTGAAGAAACAATTCTAAATAGGACAAATAAGAATGGAAAATGTTAATTAATCTGATAATATATGAAAAAGAAAATAGAATGTGAGCGCATATGTTGGTTGTGCAGAAAGCTTTTGCAGGTGTGTGGTAGATGTTATTACATATTTTATAGCAACACTTCTCGATCTCCGGGGATGTAATGGATCTAAACCGTATATAAACCAAGTTCTCAACACCGCGTTTTATAACCCTCCAGACTCAGATTCCAAAAATTTATAGCACACTGGTGTCGATTTCTGGAGCAAATATGACGTTTTAATAATGAAAATAAAAAATGCGGCGAAGCTCTGTGAAAAATGTGTCAGTTTCAATAATTTTTTATCTGACTGAAAGACGAAATTATATTTTCTCCGGTTTTACACCTGTCTTCGAAGTGAAAAACCTACAAAATTGTAGAAATTTCTTTTAAACAAGGGATAACGTGACGCTTTAATTTAAAAAGCTTTTAAAACTTTTAAAAATAAAAAATTTATACACTGATAATGTTCTAACAAATAAGAAACCATTTTAAATATGTGAAACTATAATAATTTATCAAACGCATTTTAAAAAATTTAAACATTTGTAAATGTTTAATAACATATTGCAGTACTCTAAGTATTGTAACGAATAGTAAACCCACATATGACGTCATCGAACATTCTAGGTGTATGAGTCATCAACTTTATGACTCGTCAATAACACCTGGATGTATGACTCATCAATCAACACCTGCGAGTATGACTCATCGGCGCGCCTCGTCGACGTCATTTATCGGCAGCTGCATGCGTGACTCATCAACACGTCATCGAACATTCTAGATGTACGAGTCATCGTATGAAAGATATAAATTGGGTCGCGAGTAGAAAAAGGCAGTTAATGTTTAACCGGCGTCGTGTTGAAATGTACTCAGAATAATTAGTTAATAATTATTGTAATACATAAATAGTTTTTATATAAATAGTCCTCATATAAATTTGTAAATACCTAGCATTTAAATAATTTGTTATATAGTTTATAGTTATAGTGTTTTTAATTAAGTGCATAAATAATATGTAAATAATATTTCTGTTATGAATAGACGATTTTAAACAGCATTTTTGATTATTATTTTAAAAAGAACGTTGCAGTATTTAGTAGTTCAGAAATTGAGTAATACAAATTTCTCGTCGATTACATAAAGCATAGTCAATCATGCTGTCAAATTGTTCTTATGAAAGGTTTTCATTATTGCACAGAAAAAGTAGTGCAGGCTTTGGAAATCTTTACAGTTTAGGAAGATTTATTTTATCTAATCTATTATTTATAATCTGATAATAATGAATTTTCTTTATTACTTATTTAAGAATTTTTATTTCTCGTCTATTTAGTTTTATTTTATTTCTAAAACTGACTTTTATTTATTTAATTTATTTAAAATATTTAATAAAATAATAATATAACTCAGCAAAAGTTTAAAAACAGAAACAATTTTTACATTTTTTTATTAATCAATAATTGTATAGAAAATAAACTAGCATTCCGTTAGGAAATCATGTTGCGATCACCGTCAACATGTGTTTAAAAATGGAGCTGGATCACAATAATGAGCAATATCACAATACCTGGAAGTATTTCGTAATATGTTAGCAATGTCTGAATATGTACTATATTAATATAACGCCATGATAATAATTTGTAGTGTAATCTTAAAAACTCAAAAGTGCCCATATACTTGCCATATCAAGTTAACAACAAATTCATAACAACGTCCAAAAATACCGCAAATTAAATACATAGAAGTTTTCTCGTCTTCCATACCTTACGGGCCTTTGCAATACTTCAACAAACAAATAAAAAACGTATAAAAAGTCAATAATAATTAGCAATTCTGTTCTAACAAGTTTCGGCGCTGACACAATACTGTAAATATAGATATACCTAAATATCGTAATTTCTAGTAAAACCATAGCAATACTTTGTATTTTGTATCTCCTAGTGCGTTCTATCTTTTGCTGCTAAGTGTTCAAAATCTTTAGAAAGTACTCCATAATAGATTTTGCAATAGTCAGTATTATATTATTACAATAAAACATTAATACCTGAAATACTAGGATAATACCACACAATACTTGAAGTACTTAACAATCGTCTTTGTTATTACAGAATTTACCACACCATGCTTTACAATACCACGGGGATATGAAACATTAGTAGTTTTAGTTCAAAAACCTCATATGCGTATGAGTTGATCAATCGAGAATTTCATCCAAATATAAGACTTTTTAAAGTAAGGGTCGGTATTGCATTACACATAATGCTAATATCTTTACAAGCTATTGTAATACTTCCAGTATTATGACAATATTTCTCAATACCAACTCACAAGATCATGGGAACTCTTTGCCATGCCATTTCAATGGCAATGCTGTATAGTTTTCATCGGCACTTGACTATTAAAGAGACAGGAAATCGTCGAATACCTAAAACAAGAGGTTTTACTCGTCCAACAATCTTCAGTAAAATCTTCGAAAGAAAAAAGTTTTTTTCATTAACGCCTTCACATGCAGCAACAATACCATCGCATTAGTTTCACAAACCATGTTAATAATTTTCAATAGAGTACAATACAATTCCGTATGTGGCAATCGAAAGTTCACTTTTTTTGTTGAGTTCTAAGACTCCAAAATGGTTGAAATTAACTTTTCAGTAGCTTGTAAAAATCATCTATTTATCGCAATTGTTTTGCAATATATGCAATACTATAATCATACCTTGCAAAACTGAACAGTTACGGTAAACTATTCAAAATTAAAATTAAATCGATATTGATATATCTCACAGTAGTACTTTAAAATATTCCATAATAGCTTTGTGATATTTAATACTTGCAATCAGTTAATATTTTGTTATATATCTTCAGCAATTATATTATTGCCACACAAATTTTTAGTATCTTAAGAATTCTCAATATTATGGCACCTTCTATTTCTGTTTCGTTTATAAATATTACTGCAAAACAAAGAACTGTCTTTACCGCCAATGAACTAGCAATGTATGTAGTTTTTTGTGGTGCATTGGTAATGAAATACCTCCGCCTAAACTTTAAATATCGCCCATACTTCCAATACTATGCCCATTGCCATACTATATCAAGTAATTTCATCGCAATACCTTGGGTAGCACTTATTGCTACGTAGAACAATATTGTAAAATATTTCTAATACTGAAACACTACTTGTTTTTCTAAACTAAAAATATTACTTTAACTGTAAAACTCAAACAAGAAAAATATACGTCACACGATGGACGTCTGAAACTCATAAAAATTTCCAAATATTATACTTACGTTACGGTAATACTTAAAATTGCCACAGCTTAAGATCTTTTCTTTACAAATTTAAATTTAAGGTCGTAGGTATTGGTTTCAATAGCTTCAAATTGTAAAAGAATAGATAAAGATTTTAAGTCACAATAAAATGCATATAATCGGGCGCCATCTGATTATAGGCGTTTGATAATGATGGTAATTAGAATAATGACCTGGCACCATTAACCAGAAACTGGAGTCAGATCTAATAAATTTAATTCAACTTGTTAGTCATAATCGGTGATGCGAAAGTTAGGTCGGATAAAATATAAATAAAGACTTTCATCATTATTTGGGTCAATATGATTCAGTCTAATTAAGTTTAAGAATTATGTTTATTCATAAACCAAAATATTAGAAAAGATAACAACTAAAAAAATCATTAAGTAAAGTCACAATACCCTGCATAAGAATTCTTATCAAATGGGAACGTTTTCATACAACAAAATGACACAAATAATCGATACATAAACAACATACAACTTACACAATGTTCACAAGATTCAAAAAGTCGATGGTTCACAATACCTTTTTCAAATTGTTTAGTTCACAAAACTAAATCAGAACAAACTTACACTATATTGCCCTTTTATCAACACAGATATAAACAGTTATCACTAAACTATAGAAACTGGAAACTTCATAAAATTCTGCAATCACTAATAACCCAAAACTAGGAGAATTAAAATTCACAATACTGTAGTACAAAGAGGTATTTATTAGTAGAATTTATTTTATCAAATAACCGATACAACCAGACAACTTAGATGAAATTTACTTTTTTAAATTATCTTGTAGAAAGACGAAACTGCCATTATTAACAGTCACATCCACTAAAACGTACGGTTTACGTTTTATTTAAGTTTAACATTATCCGATTTCAAATTATATCTGGACGAGATTTTATAAAAACTTAATTCAATGAGAATTCAACTAGGCGACGATATTGCAAAACTAAATTGCGACCACCAAAACACTGATTACACTCTAATATTTTTATCGGGAAACTGTACGGCATTAAACTTTAGATTTCGGTAAGAATTGATTCTCCACAGTTACTGTACTTACTGTACGTTAACATTAACTAAAACACCACAAAAATATTTAAAATAACTTTAATATTATTATAACTTTAAAAATACTAGTTCATAGCACGGGGACCGAAACCCCAGCCAGATACGTAAAGGCGTTTCGCTCTGTGTATATTCTCTTCTTGCTTTTTTAAAACCTGACTGCAAACTGACTGTGGAAACTGACAGAAAAGATATTTTGACGGTAGACGGAATTTTAAGAGGGGTACACTTTCAAATAGACCAATAAGAGAATGACGTGACTTTTTTAAACCAAAATTAGTATTTTTACACAAAGAAAATTCAGAGGCCGGGATTTCACAACAAGATTTGCAGACATGATATCTTTCGAAGCGCAAATTTGTTTATTTGAAATTTACCGATAGGCACGTATAAGGAAATCATAAATTAAGGCAGGAGAGGTTTTAATGATATTTTTTCATAGAATTTCAACTTATTTAGATGGGAATATTTGCAAATCAACAATACCTGCAATGGCAATTAAATATATTATCATATTGTGGTAAATTTTAACAATACCATGGTAATAACTCACAATGCAGTGACGTTCCTTACAATAATTATTAATGATTTGTAGTAATAGTAGTAGTGAAGTATTAGTGAAGCTTACACATCTTTAAATATTAAAAATGCCTTTGGAATATATAACCAATTCTTTCAATACTATTTAATGTGTTAACATGCCATAATAATTCTCCACAGTACCTCCTCTATCTACTTCACTGTGATATCTAGCATTACTAAAAAATACTTTTGCAATACCATGATGAGAATCTACAGTATTAGGATACCAAGCGATACCTTACAATAATTGTTTAAATTTTATATTTTCGTTTCTTTTATATACCTTTTTATACCTTTTATATAAGTTTAAATAGCACTCACAATACTAGATCTTGTCATGCCATATCATGATACTTTAAATACCATGAGCAGAACAGGTAATACTTTAATAGAGTATCGCTTAGTACAGTAAAGCTTGCAAGTTTGAAGAATTTCAAAGTACGTTTGCCATACTTGACAGTATTTTGTAATGCAGCTTGTATTTAAGGGCCTTTTCATATTATAGTAAAACTTCTTCGCAATACTACAGGCAACAAAACTTGCAACACAGTAACAGTGTACTACAATACTGTCCTATAACAGGAAGTCATTAGGTGATAAGGTGTGAGTTTATAGATACGATTTTTTGTCACAGTATGACAGAAAAGTTACAATGTGTAGTAATCATATCTTCGATTGGTATCCATAAATTATTATTAGATGTCATAATATTATCTCGCAATACTAAGCAATACCTTGTAGTAGCTGGGAGTATCTCGTAATACTGCTGCAATAGTGACGCAATACGTTATCAATACTTTACAATGCCCTACAATACTCACAGTACGCAGTAACACTAGCAAAAAGTACCTTTGCAATACCTGTCAATACTGTCGGGGCACACGACAAACTGGTATATCGCTATCATGCTCGTATGTACACGTTAAAGCAGTATATCATCATGTGTTGCACTGCGAGTGCCCCGGGTTTGACGTATGCACCCACCGCTACTGTACTTCACAATAACTCTGCGACACTTTACACTTTACTCTCGATACAACTTTAATATCTAGTCCTACAATAGTAATACCGTAAAATATCAAGGTGATTTAAACAAGGATTCACGAAATTACGGAACTTCATTGTAACAAAGATGAACTGAGAGAAATCGTTACAGATTTAAATGTTATTGCACAAATGTTTTAATAGAAAAAAAAGTAATAGAATGATCACCAACTATATACAAAAAAAATCTTAAATTATTAAATTGGACACACATTTAATGCAATTTCAACGGTCCCAATGCGGTCAGAGAAGTTAACTGTTCTAAAGTCCATTATAACAGTTAATAAAGCTTTGAATCTGTTTATTTATAATTGCATGATTCAATGAAAGCCAGGTATCCAGGTCCATTTAACGAGCAACACTCAAAGCACAGTCAATTATATTCCCTATTACATTATTTTATTTAACTTGAATCAATTACAATGACATATTTACACTACCTTTATACAATGATAGAAGATTAAGAAAATCTGATAATCGGTAAAAACAAGTCATCCAAGGGATTGTTTTGTTAAAAGTTGATCGCAAGATACACATTGCACATACCAAAAGAGAAAAACTGCATCTCTCCTATGCGAGTTATTTTCTAGTTCCATCAAAAATCTTTTTAAAACTTTTTTAAATGCTGGATCCTTCAAGTAGGTAACTAACTACATTTTAAATTATACGTTGTACCGCAGTGTAATTTTACAGAATTTCCCACACTTCACAGAGAGAAGTTCCTAGTGTACATGTGCATAGTGAGAAAGTACGGGTCTAAAACAGACAGTTTAAACTAGGAGTAATTTCGTAGGGGTTTTATTTGAATTCGTGAGCAATTACATAGTATTTAATCATGTTGACAGTAGCAACGCTTTCAACGGTATTACAAAGCCTAAAACCGCCCGTGTTTACTTAGGATTCTAGTTTATCCACGTCCTCTGTTGTTTTATTTTAATTTTGGCACTTGATCTCTCGAACAACTATTATTGCTTTCCTAATTAATTGAGAAGTTTAGGATTTTGACTTTAATGGCGGCGTCCATTTTATGTATTACAAACACACGTTAACCACGATTAATCGGTTATTTTATGAGTTTGGATAAACGGAAAAGCTCTTTTAAAACGGAAAAAGTTAAATTTTAATCAGAAAGATATTTTCTTGATTATTGAAATTTTGGATATGGGATATAAGTGAATTCCTCAGATGGTATTGGGAATTGGGGCATAGTCGGGTCGTATCGATCTGAGCCCGCCTTTCTCACTTGAACAACACGTTAAGGGAAGGTATAGGACCAAAATCTTTACTGTAAATCGCCGCCAACGGTTATTTGGAAACAATTTCGTGGAATCTCTTGTGTGAAAGATTTTCATTTGAGTAATAGATTAGGAAATTTGATTCGGCAAACCTCTTTTTTATTCGATAAGATTTTTTCAATTTAAAATTTTATGAAACAATTTCGAATGTGAGGGAGTTTTAAACCAGAATAGTGTCAGGGTTACAAGGCACATTTTGTGACTGAGGCGGTTTGGATAACAAATAAAACCGGACAGGTATTATAACAGTAGTGCAGACACAAAACTACTAAATTAACAGCAAGAATGCCATAACCGAAATGAAATTCACCAAAGTCTTGAACTGTCAACATAATTGCAGCGCCGTGTTAGAATTTCCGCGTTTTCCTTCTATTTAGCATCGCAAATTTCTAGGCCCCCAACGTCTAAAGTTCTCATCACGCTCAACTGCTGCGCTGTTATCCTAATATCGGAATAAATCAAGTAGGTACGTGTTCCACCTTTTGCTCTTCTTCCCTATTTCCCTTTTTCTTTCTCGTCGTCCATATTTCTTTTAAAGCGTACTGATTTTTATTTTCCACTAGGTCAAAATCTGGCTTTTTTTAACAACGAAGAAAAGTTAATGAGTATAATAAGGAAATTCTAGTTAATAGAAAAAGTTTTATTTTAAAATTTAAAGTAAATGACAAGCTCGGAACGAAAATTTAAAGTTTAATACAAGGTGAAGTACTATGTTCTAGTTTCGATAAAGTTAAAGCACTCTATTTTCCACTTTTTGCTTGTTAAAGTGCAGCAGACAAGTCAACTTCAGCAAGAAGTAAAGCTGTTAACTCGTATTTATAGCAAATGGGATTTGGATCTGAAGTGTCGTCTGTTCTTTCTCCATTTCGATTATTGAAGTTTGGCTTTACTATATCGATTTTGATTTTTGATTGATAACAGTAACGAAATTTTTAATGGTCTACCTACTCTCATAGTCGTTTTTAACGTTTACGTAAAATTATACGTAACTATCAATCAGTCATATTTTTATCCGATATATTGTATACAATCAAAGGTTGATTTTCAGAAAACTTGTTCTTCTTAAACTTATTCTGTAAAAATCCTCTTTTCACTTACCATCTACATCGTAAGTTCACTTTCAATAATATCGAAATAATAATTTAGTAAAGATAAATTGTTATGTAAACATCCAGAAACATATATAGTGAAGAAACAATAAAATTAAAAAAAAGTGGGAATATAAATTTTACTAAACTGAAACAGTTGATTGACATTGAAACATTAAAGAGACCATTAAATACTTAGTTATGTGAAATCATAACAATAACTGATATTTTATATAGCCGGATTATATCCGACGTAGATCCACGTCAAATAATTTAAAATTTAGAAAAATAAACAAATTGAATTCAAACAACATTTAATTATTTAACAAGCTGAATTAAGAAAAATATTAATTGTTCTAACACAACAAGGTAATTAATTTTATTAATTAGTAAAAAGAACATTATAGTTCGTCTTTGATAGACAAGTTACCTAGCAGAAACTATGTGGTCATAATACATAGTATTATAAATGACTAACGGCAGCTTTTGAAATTAAAATGATTTGTAAGAAAAGATACAATATGCAGAATGATTATTAAAAGCTCCAAAAACTAACTGGCTGCAAGAGAATATTTCCAAATTTTTTGACATATTTGTTTTTTTATTAAAAAATGCTATCCTTTTTATCTAAAGAAATTGATTAAGACACCTAAATACCATAAAATTAAAGATTTTATTAATGTAGCCAAAACGTCATTGTCACCAAGGCGTCACCAAAATCCCCTTTAACCTAATTACCTATATATAAAGTTTTTATTAAACGACTGACTAAATAATTAGTTTGCCATTATGACACAGTAATAATAATATTTACACAATCATATAGAAATATCTTAAGTATAACTTAACTACAACATTTATAATTAACATTAACAATTAACATAACTCAAACCAAACTTAACGATTAAACAAATGATGTCTTAAAATATATACAGAACTCTTTAAAATTTTGATTACAATTGCTTTGTCCAAACATTTGTTAATTTTGAATTGTTTTCTAAAGCTAATATATTTTTTTGTTAAAGTTCCCCGCGACCCAAAAAATAAACCAATAACAGAAATCTTCTTAACATTATATTTTTCTTTAAAATAATTAACTGTGGGTTCATATATGCGACATTTTTCTAAATGTACTTCTTCTGGCTGTGAGGCTTTATCTTCAAATCTTATTGTAGGGTCGACTAACCAGGCTTCATCTGTTCTACGATTAATAGCTATGATGTCTATTCGTCGTATACTATCTTCTTCAGAAATTCCGACTACTTCTTCGTAGACATCATAGCCTTTATCTCGCATTGCCGATGCAATCAAACTACGTACTTCGTTGTGCCGTTTTATTCTAAGCAGTTCCCCATACTGACAAGATCCCAACACATGTCCAAGAGATTCAAACTCGTTGAGACAATGTCTACAACGGTTTGTGTTGGGACCTCTTCCTGGTACTGTCCGCACAGCAGCAACGTTGCATATCATTTTCATGCAGTCGACCCATTCCGAGCAACTTAGCCCATTTCGTCGGTATACCCACTCGTTCGCTGATTTTACAGAATCATATAAAATAACCCCTTTTCCTTTTTGAGGATACTGGCACCATTTACTGAACTCTCTTTTTCTTAGAAATCCTCTTAAGATTTTACCATCTCTCTTATTTCCGGAAAGCTTTATGTCTGCATTGTCTTTTATGTTCAATTTATTTAAACAAAACTGTTTTTCACTATTATAGTCACTGGATAAGAATTTGCACTTTGAACGTCCCAAAATATTAAATTTATTGATTTGTTGAATAAATGCTTCCCAACCACAGTTATAAACCTCTAGGCCTTTTACTGATTTGGTTGAATACAGAAAAGAATTAGGTGTGTCGCCGGGTAGTTGTAAAATTTCCCTTATGTTACTTCTAATTAGTTTGTCAATTCTTTCCAAAAAATCTTGAGATATTAGTTTGATAGAAACTGTTTGAAAAGGATATACCAAAGAAGGTAGAATATATTGTTGGATAATATTTAATTTTTGATCTGACTGTAGTAACAGCGATTTTGTTAAGGTTTCCAACTGTTTAAACAATTTTCTAAATATTTCTTCTTTATCAAAATAAGGTTCATGAGAATACGTTACACCCAGATATTTTATCGTTTCATTATGACCTATAGATGTGATGCTTTCTAAAGATGAGGTTAATAATAATTACTTAGGTAATAACTTCCCTTTTTCAATAACAATAGCTGACGATTTCTCCGTGTTAATTTTTAAACCAATTTCCATTAATCTACTTTCAACCATTAATAATAATTCATTGCCAGATGATAAATCTTTTCCAACAACTACGATATCATCTGCATATCCCAATATAGATACAAATTTATTTTCATCTCTGCCAATGTTATAACCATAACTAGACGAAACCTCTGGTTCAGATATGTCGTTAAACACATGATTAATACATAAATTAAAAAGAATTGGCGAAAGTGGAGCTCCTTGCATTACACCTCGGTTAATTTTAAAAGATTTTGATTTACGCATTCCTAGGTCTATAAATGACTCGTTATTTGTTTGTAAATTAATAATTAAATTTTGTAGATATTGAGGAATTTTGGAATGTTTGATAACGTTAGCCAAATGTTTGTGTCCAATTGAATCATAGGCTTTATCTAGGTCTAGAAAAACCAATGTAGCACTTTCTCTATTTAATTTAGTGTTTACCAAAACTTTTTCAATTATTGCATTATTTATGTGGCATCCCGGAAGAAACATAAAACCTCTTTGATGTTGGTTAATTAAAACGTATTCTCTAATTTGTTTATCTACAACTTTTTCTATGATTCTGCGGAGAATGGAACATATAGTTATTGGACGCCAATTATTTGGATCTAAAGCGTCGCCCTTTTTATAAATCAAAACAGTTCTTGCCTTGTTAAAGGTTTTTGGGACGAATCCAGTTTGCAGCATAATTGTTCCTATTCTTGCAATTATTGATGGAGCTATTGTACTACATTTAATGCTTCGCATAATAATTTTATCTGGTCCAGGGACGGTATCTACTTTAATCAATTTAATAGCACCTTCTACCTCTTTTCTTGTTATATTTGGTACATATGAACTATTGTTGTTGTACAAATCCAAATTATTGTATATTTCCAAACAACTATTATTGAATTTCTCAAATTTAGTTTTAAAGAAGTCGTGAAGTTTTTCATTTTCTACCCGACATGTTTTATTTTCTTCATTCTGGAATACCTTTCTAACCGCTTTTCTCCTCTGATTGTGATAATAGAATTGTGTAATCTCGTAGTTATAATTGGCCTTTCGTCTTTCCCTATCTCGCTTTGAATCTCTTTGTGGATTAGTAGAGTATTTGTAACTAGAATTGCTTCTTTTAAATCCGTTGCGTTTTCTTGCTTCATAATATTTACGCGCTGGATGTTTTGGACCTGGAAGGTCATCAACCAATGATACCAAAAACAACCCAAAGTTTCTGACGGCTTCGCTAAAGTCTTCTTCATTATTAAATTTGCCATTAAATATTGTTTCCCAATTTGAAAATCCTTGATCGATTTCTTGTTTGCTTTTATTTTTTACAGATTTTGTTATAAAACTTAAGGTATTATTGTCTTCGTTAGTTTGCTGCGATGTTTCAGTAATTACTAATGGTTTATTATTTAATAGTGCTTTACGGTGATTTTCTGGATGCGCTTTCCATATATGTGTATTTAAACCTTTTATGCTAATGAAATTTTGTTTACAAATATTACACATAATTTTATCTTCGATATCATCTCTGGAAGCTTTGCTGGATTTATTAAGATGAACTTTTGTTGTATGTAGTTTCAAGTTTTTATAGGATTTATTGCACAAATTACATTCATTAACATTCACATGTTTATTAAGTGCTTTCTCATTCTGATTAGAGCTAATGTTATCTTGGACATAGCTACAATTTTTCTGACTTCTGAGAAAGTAAGGAGATTTTGCGAGTATATTACATTCAGGAAAAATAGTAGAAGGTCCAGCAGCTAGACGGTCTTGGGTAGAAATTTTGAATCCTTTTATATCGAGCGGCAAATAGGTTCGTGGATATTTTGGAGAATTGGGAGTTTCATCCGAGAAAAATGACGTTGACATATTACAAAAATAATATTAAAAAAAATACTAAAAAAAAACGTATAATTAAAACGAAAATACAAAAAAATAATCAAAAAAATATGTAATTTAACAAACATAAGCACAAATCAGTTAATTTCCACTATTAACACTAAAACTGGAATTTGGGTACTTTAACTGACTAATATGACAGATCGAAAACCTGCCAATTAGATTAAATATTACATTTACCTTAACAGATACATTTTCTCTTTAAAAGATATTCTCTTATAAAATCATTAAACATTGTTATTAAATACACAAACTCGTGCTTTATTAACAAATTATTTAAAGTTCAACAAACTACAGACTCAGTATTATCTCACTCTAAAACGGTATTATTTACACAGCTGGGATCAGGCATTGACCAAAATATTATTTATTAAATTGTAAGGTTGTAAACAAAACTACATCCTACATTTTGCGCGAATGTAGAGCAGATTTTATTACCAACTTTACAGAGTTTACGATAAAATGTTATTAAGGTTTGTTGTTGTGCTAGATGAGGTGCAATTGCCGATAAAGCCTCCCAAAATTAAACTACTATTATTAAAGCGACAAAGTGACATATCTTTTACATAAGTTATTTGGACAGTAATAGTAATTTACATTGCAATAGATTAATGTGACGTTAATCAAATAAAAAAAAGGTTAGAAGCATGAACGTTTAATTTATTATTAAATTTCCAACATAAATTGTCAACAGACACACACTGTAGTGGTTATTGAATCGATAATACGAAAGACTATACATTAAACTTTCAGATTAAATTTGTTGTAAATTTTCACAACAAACTACAAACGGTAGGAATTATTAAAATTATTAAAACTCGAACAATCACTTGTAATTATTATAAAGCAATTAGCTTATACTTTTACGGTAGACGATATGAAAAAAATGACCGCAAAACAACTCAAAACTCAACTTGTTGCACTTGTCGGATTATCAACAGGCGTGTGTGTTTTGATCGGCAAGTTATTTCACACTTTTCGCGACTCCCAATATGCACTCGACTTTGAGACTCGTCTTCAACTCTGTCTGTGGTTTTTAGCAGACAGACTGCTTGGGGAGTAAATCTATGTTCACGCTAATATTTTTTAAGGGAGGGAAACAAAAATATCCTATCAAAACTGTACTGACACATTTTAAACCAATAAGAGATTTGTTCCAGAACTTTCGACAGGGGAATTTATAGCGACCACAATTTGCTGTGTAACATGAAACCTGATATTTTAAATTTGGTTGCAGACCGTTTTTTGTATGTTTAATTTCAGAGAATCTATTCATCGAAAAATCGGAGAACACATTTATAATCTAAAGTCTGCACTTTTAAACGAACTAAAATATACTTAAATGTACAGGGCCGTTCTAAGATTATTTGCAATAAATGCAAGTAAGATTGCATTAAAATTGAATCTAGAATTTTAACACGTTACATCCTTTCAATTTTGGAATTTTAAAAAAGTGTGTGAATTCTCTATTTTCAAAAGGATTGCAATGTCTTTCTTTATAAAAGCTTCCCAAAATGTAATTAATTTTGCTTACTTATAAAATAGAATCTTGGTCCAACCCGATCTCATCTTCAAAACCTAGTTTTTGAACCACTTAGTATCTCAACACCTCTGGTTTCTTAAGATAGTTTCCTTAAAATCCCTGTTTAGAATATCTTTACTAAAATTCTTTTTGAGTTTCGTCAATTTACACGTTCAACGCTCACTTATTCCTCTTCAGAGTTTTTAAATTATAATGTAGAAAACTGCCGATTTAAATGCCGCATTACGCCACAGTTTAGAAGTTTTTGCTCAAAACCTTGTTTCCAAAAGTTTTTGCTAGAATCTGCTTCTTTTATAAGGTTTCTTGAAAGCTACACTTTAAAATTCTTTTTTTCTAAAAGTTTGAGTATTTAAAGTAGATTTGAAGAATTCCCTATACCTTAACGTTATCTTTCTAGAAAAACGTCTTTTAAAATCTGGTTTTTATAGAGTTTCAAATTGAGACAAAAAGTTTGAAGACTTGCCATTAAATATTATCATCTACAAAGCTCTGTTATTAAAAAGTACTTTTTAAAAGATTCCGTATTTAGAATGCTCCTTTTCTAGAAATGCAATTTTTTAAACCTTCAAAACAACTCATTATTTAAAAGCTCGTTACCTAAGATTCTCAAAAACTCCTTTCCTAACTGCTTCATTTATAAAATCTATAAAATATAAAAAATTCTTCAAAATGTTAGGTACTTGTGTCATTAAAAAGCTTCCAAGAAAAGAATTTCTAAGTTGCTTTCCTATTTCACTACTCTATATTTTTACTTTCTTAAAGTTTGCAATTCCTAAAATATTTTTTTAATTAATTTTTAACTTCCAACTTTTCTAAAAAGTAGTCTTTTCAAATGCATCTTCTTAAAAAGCTTGTTTTTTTGCTAAAATCGCCTGGACCAATTTTCGCAAGGATCTTTCCCAACTCTGCCGAATTCTCTGTTTAATTTTCATGTAACAACTTTTTTAAGGGTTGTGTTTTTGTGAGCTTACTTGTATTTCGCTATACTTATTCTAGAAAATATCGTTGCGCCTCTCTTAGAGTGATCTCTCTTAAACTCAATTATTATGTCCTGAAAACTAATTTTTTTGTTAAACCTTTTTCTTCAAACACCCTTTTTAAGTTCAATGAAAAAAAATTTTTTAGGAGTTTAGTTAAAAATCGACTTTCTATATTTTTTATAAGAATAATTCTCGAAGACTCTTTTTAAAGCTCGGTTCTATTATTCTGTACTTCTTCTATGTTAAGCTAAAAAAACAAATTTAAAGCGGGTTGTTCAACAAATTTGTTTAAAAAGATTTATTCAAGTAATTAGTACTATTGAACAATAGAAAAATGCAAATAATAGTCTTAAAGTTGTTTGAAACTATTGTGCAAAAAAACTAAACTTATTTTGCAATTATTAAAGAATTATAATTTATAGACAGAGAAAATTAAGCGAAGAACATATAATTCAAAGTCAGCGCGTTTGAACTTGAAGTAAATTTTAACTGCAAGTTTAGTTTGAATATTTTAAGCAATTTTGTTAAACCTTTGTAATCCTCCTACCAGAGTAAAGTAATTTTTTTTAACTTTTATTTAGTTTGTAGAAACAATAAAGAATTCAATACCAGTAAATTGATCGTTGAGTATTTCTTCCGTTTTCGGGACATTTTTTGTTTCTGTTTTGTTATAAAATCTAGTTGCTACATAGCTTAAGAGATCATGCCTGATTATTAAATCTACCTACATCACGAACAATATATAAATAAAATGTTCAGAATAATGAGTTATTCTAAGATTTTTTTAATAAAAATTTATTGTCCTTTATTTATTGTGTGTTTATTTCTATGGCATATAAGTTGCGTTCGAAGGTTTGATTGCTGGTCTCGAAATTTCACGATAATTCAAGAATTTATTTAAAAATATTGAAATACAAACTCAAACAAGATGGCGTTTATAAGCAATCATAGTTTTATTAAAATCAAACAACCTTTCAATTTGCCCATGCCCAACAATAATTTTAATGAAAACCTATCTCAGCCGCGCTTTAACTAGCTCAGCTCTGAAAAGTAAATATAAATTATTCTAAGTATTAAGAATTTTAAAATATTAAATCAGTATCCTAAACTTAAACATAAAAATCGAGTAAAATAGTTATTGTTTCAATTACTAACTTAAAAACACCCATTTTATTAATTTTGAATAGTAGGTTTAAAATAACTCATAAATCTACATAAAATTACTGGGTCACATATGACTTCTATTAGTTCGTATCTTGTAATGTTTCCATGGTAAACTTTCAAATGAATATTATATGTCGGATAATTTTCCACTTGTCCACTCAAAAGAGAGTGCTTTAATTTGTTTGTCAAATAGTACTCTACTAGGCATTCCATATTGAAATAATCCATTAATTATTTAAAGGGCATCAATCATCGATTGTAATATCCAGAAAGGTATTTTTGGAGGAGTGTCTATCTACACAGGAAATCGGACTAATAATATTATTTTTAGTTAAATATTAAATTTTACTTGACATATGAGATTTCGAAAAAGTATTATCAAATTTCGTGTTGTTAAAAGATTTATATTCCATTTTGAAAACTAATTTAATTTCCTGTAGCTACCAAGACTAACCAAGGCATAAAAGTGTACGAAACTAGAAAAGTTTTGGTATGCCTACGCAAACTCGAAACAAACGCAGTTTTTCCTGAAACTATTAAAGCAGTATAGGGGTTGTAACTGCGAGTAGTTTCAAATATTGAAACGACCTTCTATATAAATTAAATATAAATCCTTGAGATAAATATTACAACTACCTTTTTTCAATTCAGTAGGTTCTGGAAACTATTACTACTACTACCAATCAAAGTGGGAAATTGCAAATAAAATAAGGTTTTCCAAAAGGGGTCGTAAGTCGTGATCTCTAATTTGTTCCAAGAAGAAATATGCCTTGTATGACCACAGAAATAACGTAAATTTAGTCACCAGGAGGTTTCGTGTCCTTAAATCACACACGACCAAGCAGTTCACGAGAAGGGTTAATATGCTGGGTCTGGGCGCATTCACGCACCCTTTGTTTTTTATTCAACCCCTCTGACTTTGATAAATTAACTGATTAGTCTTTATTTACGAATCCAATTTCGTGGAAATTATTCGTGGGTATTTCTGTCCTTGATGCTAATGTTCTATGTGTGTGAGTGTATGTATTTAAATTTTGTTAGAGTTAATAAATTAAAGTTTAGATTTTATCTATATAGTAACCTGGGGTTTGACGCCTACAGAACTTTAATTTAGAAAACGCAGGATTTCTCTTTGAGAAAAACTGAAAAGTGTAAGCAATAAAAAGAAAATTTGAAACCGTAAAATACCGCACGTGCAAACACAACTGGCTTTTATGAAATATGAGGCGACATATTAGGTTAACGGCTATAGAATTGCACATATATTTTGATAAGCCAAACGGAACTCGGCGAAGACGACAAAAGTGTTAGTAAGATAACCAGTAAACTACTGATGTAAATATCTGAGAATGAGGGGGAAACGTACAGGCAGAACAGTGAGAAAAATGGGCCAAGGGTAAAGTAGTAATCAGCACAAGATGTTGAAATGATTGATGCTCACGATACACCTTTTGCGTATGTAATTAAGGTTAAATTTTTTGTCCTTCAACTTTTTCCCAGGGGTAGGTGGATAATATTTTTTTCAAACTGTTTTAATCTAGTATTACATAAAGATAGGAGTTTAAAACATTTTGAAGTTTGTTTTTGTATTATTGTAGGCTTCATATTTTTTAAGTTTTGCTTTTTTTTAGTTAATAACTAAGACACATTAACCAGACCTTTTTATTTTTATTCCTTTAATATAGAGAAAATGAAAACTTTCACGTTCACAATATTGTTGATAACTGAAAGTGATAAGCAATAAAATTCGCAATAAAATCAAATATAACAACAAAAGCAATAAGAAGTCACCTTTAATCAAAAATATTTGTATTAAGTAAATGTAATAAAAATATTTTTGTGCTAAATTTAAATCTTCAAAATAATGTTATAAAATTTGTTAATTTTAAACAAAATTAAAGTTTTTATAAAAGAGTGTTCATAAAAAAGTGCGTCTATTAAAATGGCTTTCGCTGCTGCTCGTATGATTCTTAAGGACAAAAGAAGGAAACCATCGAAAGAAGAATTTACTGCAAGAAATCGAAGCAAGGTAACAATTCAAACAGCACCGCTTATATTTAAATGTTATGTAATATTTTACAATTTTGTTTATTTTTGTGTATGTAAAGGTTTGTTATTCTACCATTTTCAACGTACTAAATGGATTAATCAGGAAAATACATAATAAATGGCATATTTATAACGATCATTTTCAATTGGATACTTTAAGCCAATAACAATTTAAGCAGTGGAATATTAATCAAGAATTTCTTATAGGGATTTTAAGAAATTTATTGTTATACAAATCATACTATACAAACATTAGCACATTAAAAATTATAACTCGTCCATTGTCACTTTTATCCCAAAAGCTTGAAATTTTGGTAACAAGTTTTTTAAAATCCAATTAAAATGGATACAATCATAGTGTTCCCTTAAAAGTTTGTGTTCTCAATGCTTTTTTCGATACATGTCATTTGCTAAAGCTAAATTTCATAGATCAAATTTTTTATTTTTCAAAAATTTTCAAAAGTTTTATTTGTCAAGATTATAGATTTTCAGAGATTGTTTTAAACCAAGTTCCTCCATACAAGTAGCGTGAGCATTAAAAACTTTTTCTAAAACTATATTTCTGTAACCTCAGTGTATGCGGTAATAGGAGTGTAATTTGAGTGACTTTGCACATTTCCCGGTGAAATTCTTCGACTAGCTGCACCTACAAATTTGTTTGAATTCTTTGATTGCTTTAGCTTCACAACCACCACTAATTGTTTTTACACTATCATGTACATCTTCTCTCACAACTGCATTAAGAGACTCTGGTAATGTACTACTGTCTGTTTTGCAGTACGTTTCGTCATCTATAAGAACGCAAAGATTTTTTCTTAATCAAAACAAAAAAGACATAAGTACAATTTAAAAGCATTTATTACAATTTTCTATGATAAATACATAACAGCTTTTTTTATTTTCTATGAAGTAATACCAAGTATAAACATGATTACATAACACGGGTATTTTAATATACAATGTCTGATTCTCCGATGGTATTTATTAGTTTGGTATCTTTTAGTAACTACCGCATATCAGGTTCATATTAGTAAGGTTTTCCATATTCTCCATTGTCTTCCCGAATACAGCATTATTCGTTAGCTTGGATTGTTTCTCAAATGCGTTCTTTGCATGAGCATGCAAACTAGTATTAACATAAATATAGGCTTTAAAACCATGAAGATTGTTTAAAATATAATATTTTATAAATTCTTGCTAACTTTACTCCTAGTTTTATAGTTTGTTTCAGATTTCTACAATTAATAATATATATGTATTTTTATCAGTTGATGTTGCTAGCAGCTTTCTGTTCTTGTTTTTGAAACATATCTATATTAGTTAAGTGCGATAAACTAGCTTCATATGACACATTAGGAAAAAATTGATAAACAGAACAATATATCAATCAATGTATACGAACTGAGCGAATTGAAACGTAGTCTTAATATTCTATCAGCACATCTGATTGCAGACAAAGGAAGCAACATAAATCTCCTTTTAGTACAAAACATTTATTATACGAAAAATGACATATCCGAAGACTACATCATTCCAATCAAATATCACTATGACTGGATTAAGAATCTTTCTCTGCTTCTGTTAACAACACTCAATAGACATACGCTCAAAACACTTTTGTGGCAGATACCGCGACTATTTCCACTCAAAGACCAAAGAAGAAGAAGAAAATGAATTCAAGAAACTTATAGCACAATGTACATTGTCTAACCACGGAAGTATGATATACATACTTCTGCGTGGTATATGGCATTCTGTTATTCTTATTCTTAACTACAACCACAGATAGGTGTTGTACGCCGTGGTTGCCGAAAGTGACACTTAGATAGTATGGCCAAGTGTACTGAGTCTTTGTATGTCGATAAGAAAATCCTTTCGCCGGTTCCGGGAATCAAACCAAGGCCGCCTGCTTAAGAGTTAGACTCTTTACCGCGCGACTATCTACTCTACTTCATAATTACACTTGATGACTATGTAGAATATCTAGAAAAGTGTAATAAAACTCTAATACAAAATCATATAAAATCATATAAGCATGAAGTGTACAGTGTACACTAGACAGAAGAAGATTGCCCTGAATCCATATGACGATAAACGACATGTAGTCGAAGGATCTTTACAGACGCTACCCTGTGGTAGTTACTTATTAATGAATACCAACCAAGAAGCAAACATTGTATAGTAAAAAATATTATATTATTATACAAAATTATACTACCTACATAAATAGTTTGTTTAAAAAAAACACACGTTTCTAAAAAGCATTTCTCAAAAGTACTTTTCAGAACACTTTTTATAAAACCTTATTTCCTTTTTAAGAATTCCTTTTGGAGTCTTAGTTTCGTGTGTTTGCTTCAAGAATACTTATTTTACAAATTTTTCCCCAGCTTATTTCTTTTCTGGCGCTTTCTTATAAGCTTTTTTAAGTCAATATACTAGTGGGCTTCTTATTAAGAGGCGCATTCCTAAGACCTTTGTTATCAAACATCTAACAAACATATTGTAGATATTGTAGGAGAAACATATTGTAAATGATCAATTTCTGTTCTTTCTTTTTTATAAAATTTTTTAATTTTAAATTAATTTAATTATAATAATAATTTTCTAACTTTTTTTCAATTTCTTAAAAGGTCTTTCCTAAAGACCTTTCCTGCACTTTTTATATTTATTTTTTGTGGCGCTGTTTTTTAGAACGGTTCTTTTGCTGTAAAAGCTTGTATTTCAAAAGATTTTTTGAAATGCTTTTTAGGCTTTGTTTCCTTGTCTAACTTTGTTTTCAGATTTTTATAGTTACTCTTTGGAAGTTAGTTTCTAGTTTAATTTTTCTGTAAAGCTCCTTGTTAAGGCTTATGAATTGAATTTTTTTAACTTTAGTTAGAAAGTGTCATTCTTCAAAAGCATTCTTCATTTAATATGAAATAACTTTTTTGGAAAACAGATCTTTAATAAAACTGTATTGCTTGGAAGCTATTAAGGTTTCAGCTTTCTAGCAGTGTTTGAAAGGCTGGATTTTATCCATGTTTTTCACTGCTAAGTTTTCTGAGGTTTTCCTAATCTTAATAACGCCTTTCACTAGATACTCCGTAATAATGTTGTTTTTTAAATAGTACCTAGAAAGGTACTGCTTATAATACAGCCCCTGCCTCGATATTAACCTATTCACATTTACGAACGTTTGTAGCAAGCAAATCAGTTTCGAAAGAGAAGCAATTGGAAGAAGCTCTTAAGAATGATTCGCTGCAAACAGGAGCTTCCGGAAAGAAAATCTTTTATAACGCCACGTTTTTACTGCTTAAATTATTCTTTAGTTTTACCTTAATTTAATCTATTTATATTAATAGATATTCCGTATAACACTCCGCTAATTCGATTGTGTACAAATTTTTGTACATTTAACGCTCTGTATTTAACAACAATAACATTTTTATATAAGGCTGTATTAGATAGCAGAATTCCCTTTTATGTCGATAAATATTTAAAAAAAATACATTTCCTGTTTTTATATTATATATTTTCTTATTGGTCATTTTAAAAATCTATTTATAACGCCATCTTGGAGGACTTTTGATATCGTATCAATTCTCACCTCAGGTAAGCTTTTACTCATACTGCTTCATGATAGGTAGAAGGGTCAAGAAACTATGACGCGTTTAACCGCGCTAAAATCCATTCGAAGTATCTTCTAATTCCTTTGGTGTTTACTGATTTACGTATCATTATCCCAACTTGTTTTGTTAAAAACACGCTGTTAGAATGTCTATTTTGTTCTATCATTAAATGTACCGATTTGGTTGAGTTTTCATTGTAACAGTTAATAATAATTGCTTCAAATATAATACTGGCATTATTTAGAAGATTATTTTAATTAATAATTTTTTGTCAATACCGATCCTTGGGCGAATTGTGAATTAGAACACTTAGTAATATGTAAAGGTAAGGTGTTTTTAACTATTCCCCTATTTTTCACATACGGTTAATCTTTGTTTATTTGATAAAACTAATTTAAACAATTTTATTAAAGGTTATTAAGCTACTTCTAGTCTTGAAGATAGATTAATCTGGTAGTTACCTTGGAGTTAGATAGAATAGAAATCTAAGACTACAGAAACCAAATTTAAAAATTTGAACCAAATTTGGAAAGGCTTGTGCAAAAATAAATAAATTTTATCTCCAAATATAAGAGTCTATGTATATAGAAAAAAAATTAATTTCCCATTAGATTTATTTACGTTTTGATCCTTAATTTGTATCTTTTTTAATTTTGGTTCTATTTAGAAATTTGTTTTTTATAATAGACCCTAAAGTCCTGAGATAAAAATATAATGACTATATGATTATATAATGATATTTATATAATAATTTACATTATTTCATTTATGGATATAATATAATAATTTACTTTTTCTACATGATGAGATGATATTTACCCTATTGATATTACTTGAATAAGCTGTTTTATATTTTTGTTATTTTATGGTCATTTATGTACAATAAATGTATAAAAATTATAGTTGTACATTTTTTTTATTAATATGCCATTTATTTATGTATTATTAAGAAGATGTTTTTGAAACAACCGCTTAAGGTTGTGTTACCAAGTTTTAAAAAACTAACACTAAATTAGAGAATTGCTAAAATTATTCTCAAACGAGGTGGCGCCCAGAAGGCAACCATAGCTCATTCAAAATCAGTCAACCTTTCGATTTTTCTTACACCTAAATGTAATTTTAATGAGAACTTGAGTTTCTTGCTAATCTTGACTAGCTCAGCCCTGTTAACTGTATTTTGAATAGATAGCAAGCTTTAAGAAAATAAAACGAAAAGAAAGTTTTAAAACCGCACGTTATATAAAGGAGCTTCCAAGAAACTTACCTACTAAACAGCAGTTTTGGATGCAGAAGCGCTTTGGAACCGTAGACTTGAACAAACATGATAAGAAATTTTGCAAAAGACGTTACAATGACCGAAGTAGATTAAGTTAATTAAGATGTAGCTACTAACATAAAATATATTTGTTTTTTATAAAAAAAAAAACATCACTTTCATCAACTAAAAACTATGCAAGCACCCTAAAATGATTTTATACCGGAGCAGAGACTAAAATATTAAAAACAAACATAAAACCACCTTAGTTTTACTAGTGTACATCAATTTTAAACTGCATTGTCGTAAAATTTCAATTCAGAAAATTGCTACTCTTACATTTTGCTCTAAAAATTGATATGTCTATGGTATAAGTGCAGTTATAACGGTTAAGCCGGCTATAATTTGCATAGTTTAAATTATGTAATTATTAAGCTAACTCCAGTGGAGACCACAAATTTGAATAAATTAATTGAAAATTTTGCATCACGAGCACTCTAGAAAGTTGCATGTTTATTACATGTTAACCCATTTCTATTTTACATCTATATCTCGTTTTTTAAAATAAAACTACAGAATTAATGTGAATACAAATATAAGCCGTACAAATTATAAAAGTTGTGAACAGGAGCAGGTGTATATTCAAATTGGCATTTTTGTTTAAATTTTTTTTTCAGATGTTAGTCGTCATGTTTTACAAAATGCCATTAAATATTCGTTATACAAACATCAGTTATTACAATGTCAGAAATTAATCTTCTTTCTGATGATGGAAATAGATTACATGACGCTGAACTTTACAGTTAAATTATTTGTTTCCAATTAACCATTCTTGAAAAGTTTTAAACTAATTTCCAAATCATATTTTAAGCTATTCAAAATTACAAATTCTACAACCAATGTTTGTAAACCAGAACACACCATGTTAACAAGCTTTACCTGCATTTATCGTTAATTAAACCATCGAAGCGTAACACATTTGTAAAACATAAAAATATACCGACCGAGGCGACGTTAAAATTGTTTAACCACATTTTAAAATAAATTTGTCTGTTTTTAAAGAATGGTTGGAATTTTAACATGCCAACATCATGTAAAATGTATAATTCTGATGCTGCAGTTACAAAAATAGTTTTACCGAAAGAGCATCTAAAGCTTAATAATAATAGTTATAGTCCCCTTTCATAGGTCATGAAGGCCCATCGGAGTATAGCAGGGTAGGCTGCTATTACACGCTAAGGCTTAATTACTCTAGCAAAAATGGAAAAGGAGCTGCCAATGTCTTACATTTTCCATCTGAACTAATGAATAATCTATACCACCTATACCCATACTTGAAGATGTTCATCTCCTTTAATTTACAGTGTATATTGGTTATAAAAATAATCTAATTAAGATCTACAATAAACGTGTTGTCATTAACTTTAAAAGCATTACTTCAATATTCAAAACTAAAATAAGTTACTATATTGCCTGCACATATTGCTACGATAAATAGGATTAAAAAAATAAACAGACAGCGGTGGTAATAATGACGATGCACACAAAATATAAACCACGTACCTTTGCTTTTAAAATACATGATTGCTCCGGTTAATTAAAATTTGTTGTGAAGTATCAAACTCTTTACAAAATTGAGACTGTCAGGCGAGTCGCTTCAATAGGATACTAAATAATTATATAGATCTAGGAACAATAGTAATAAGCAACAAATACAAAACAATTTTTTTAATTTAAAATGACAGGAATTTATTAAGAACACAAACAAAAATTTAAAATAAAAGAAAATAAACTATGGATACCATAGATTTTAAAATAGCAATCCCAAAATAGTTTAATGCTTTTTATCCGAGGAGTAATATTTCTGGTATCAACAAAATTCTTAATTACTAAACTTAATTAAACTATATTTAAATACCTCATTTTTAAATAATCAAGTATTTGACGCCAACAGTTTTGCCAACTGTATCGTTATATTTAAGCAATTCTCTGCTTCCATATAGTTTTATAAAATGAAGGAAGAAGGTCAAACACTTCTTTTAATTATATCCAATTAAATGGCTTTAATAGATCAAAATTTACGTCCCAATGTAATGTAGATTGATAATTCGATTATCAATAAAAAAATTCTAATTCTTTTCTAAATGTCACTTAAAAAATGTAATGCACTTGTTATTATTGGAATTATATGATGTTATTATTAAAAACTCTTGTATTCACGGAACTTTGATGAATATAAAACACTTTGACGTTTTAACAAAAATTATAACATAAAAATTATGGCATCATGTTTGTTTCCATTTCTTTTTAACTCAAATCATAACCTTAAAATTTAATGTTTTGCTCTCAACAGGCGTGCACTGTTTTAAAGTTGTAAAATGAAAGAAAATTTGTTACAAAAATTATTACTTTTTTATACCCTTTTTGCAAACAAAAGAAATGTACTTGAATATTTTAGATGAAATAATTGAACTTTGACAATTAATTTACAACATAACCAAATTATTGTTTATAAATTTTAGCCATTCTTTAAACTAATTAGATAAAATGGTAGCTTAAAAAACTCCCTATCCATTGGTATATTGCATTCATATCTTCATTGCAAAATAAAGCCACCATTGGATGTCTATCAAACCTTATCTTTACACAACTATTACATAACTAAAATTGACTTAATTACTCAAAATTACACTTAAAATTGCTTTTTTACACCGTCCTATCTTGACAAAATTAAACCTTATATACTAACAAACATACATTCAGATATCAACAAAATGAAAATTCTTAAATACATTGTTTTTGTCTACGAGGCATAATCGCACATACTTGTATTTTATACCAATCAATTGAAGATCCACTACAGGAATCGTTTCCGTTACCGCATCCCAAAATGAGCTCCTCAAGAGGGGAAGATTAATATAATATCACTCACACCTTCAACACTCAATGAATGCTCTATGTTTTATTCTATAGTTAGTACCAAAAATAATAACTTATAGGGGTGCCTGATATTGATCATAAAATAAGAAAATCATAGAGAATAATACAATTAGCAAAAGACTATCTCATGCCAGTTTAAATCGATAATCAATTTGAGTCGGATAAGTACTAAACACTGCTTTTCCGATCAGACAAGTTCGAACTCCTTACAAACAGGCCCAGGAGAACACTGAACGTTGCTTTTTCGAACAGATAAATTTGCTTGGTCAAAACAAACACCAAGAAATATTAATTAGGCCCAGAAAAGCGCAAATAAATTCGGAGTCTACACAAAGTCAAAAAGAAAGATATCATTGGAGTAATTTAATAGCAATCCAGAATAATTAAATCCAGAAAAGCAATAAAAAAGAGTTTTATAAGATTGTCTAACCCCCTAAGGGTGTGGCTACTCAATAAAATAAACATTATAACTCACGTTCTAATAAAGAAATTCACTTAAAGTCACTCTCTAAAAGATGAATAAAACACTCATGAGCCAACTCACTCTAAGTCACTCCTTAAACTAAAGTTGTTAAAATAAACAAAGTTCTCGTGAGTGAACTCATCTATTAAACAGTTGTCGTCTCGCGAATTAATAAACACCTAGATAATCACCAACTAAATCACTTTTAACATTTCAACAAACTACACTACTCGAAGTAAAATTAATTAGTGAATAGTTATATTGAGAATTACATTAAAAAAAATAAAAACTGTGAAATATTTAATTTAAAAGTAGAAATATGTTTTTTCAATTTATTTTTTTCTAAATAAATAAATAACAAAGAATAAATATAGGTCATTCAGTATTTAATAAAAATTACTTACTGCAAAGAAAGTATCCAAGAGCTAAGTTATTGACAAACTTTTATTTATTTTTTATCTGTCTATATAAAACGATATTTTTATGTATTTTTTTATATAAGAAAAACTGGATTTAATTTTTTATGCTTGTTTTGTTTTTTAATCTTATGCGAGTAGAATGGGAGTTACAATGCGATTTTCTCGAAAACGCACGTGCGAAATTGACCACATGTTGATCAGGAAAATATGTTCAATAGGGTGTTCCACTGAAGATTCGTATCCTGTGGACAGATGATAGGTACATATAAAATGCAATAAAAAAGCTTAATATCATTGGTGACTATCTTTCGTAATAACCGAAAAAAAATGTTTTTGAAAAATGGTTTGGTGGTCACTGTTTTACGAACAGCAGTTGGAGCTGGATGTACTTAACTGCATTTTTAACGTGATATCTGATACATTGATACTAGGTAATGTCACAGATTGTTTTGACCATTATTTGTAGCAGTTGTCGAAGGTTGACCTATTTAGCAAATATTTTCGATGTGCGTAAAATCTAAAATGGCATAAGAATTTTTTGTTCTTATTGACGAGTACTATCACCATCATTTTTTATTTCCAGTATGATGCATTCAAACAGTAGTATTCATTGTTTTTTTCATTTAAAGATAAACTTTCGTGTTTTTTTTTCGTACATTTATAGTTAAGTTTATTTACTAAACCAACCGATACGATGGTAAAATCTTATACGGACGTTTTTATTTCGCGCTTTTGACTTTAATTAACAAAGTAGGTACACACGCAAATTAATCTTTTATTGAGATTTTAAGCTCGCCATTTTTCTTTTCTAATGAAAAAGCCTCTGTTTAACTACGTAATCTTGCATCTTAAAATAGCCCGGGGTTTACCTAATCTCCACTAGTTTTAAAATATGCAAAAATTGCGCTAACTACAATTAGCGCAATAATGGAACTTCCTGTTTACTGCAAAAATTATGAGTTCAGTACATTCTTTTTTTTTAACAAGTGAAGAGATGTAATTAAAACTTATTTTAAGTTATTTTGGCAATGATATAAGTAGTTAATTCATCGTTAGTATTATCAACTTGATAGATCCATTTAATTTGGTCTAACTAAATGGAGGTATTAATAATAAGATAACATGGTATTACTCTAGTCAATAAAATCTAATGAGAATAATCCTTTATGTCTAACAGAAATTTCACGTCTGTAAATGGGCTATAAATTAAATTTAATGATTTAGTATAAATTATTTTACGTGTATCTCAGATACACTAGTTGTATCACTTAATACACTTAATGAATTTATTACCGGTAAGTGTATTGTTGATTTACTGAAACATCTTACAAAATAATTGCTGAGGTTACTTTGGACAGATTTCGAATTATATTATAAATATTATCTTTGTATGTTATCGCCTATATTCTTCTATCCTCATTTATTATATGTAAAAGGATTGATACAAAATGGTAGGTTGATATTAATACAAATATTAAGTATTTGTACCACTGCTGTTCTTAATTGACTCAATAAATTGTATTTAAATAAAATATCTCAGGGTCTATTCTTTAATTGTCAATATTCATCAGTTATAGTTAATCATTTGTTCTTAGTAATTGAATACATAAATGGGTTCGTATTCATGCATTCAAATTGCCCACCTATCTATGATAGTAAAATCCTGTTATGTTGGTATGGTTAATGCAAATTTATTTATATAACGTCACCTTTTACTTTTTGACAACTGATTATGATTTGTTTATTGTATTTGATTTTTAAGTTATAAAAAACTCTTTATGTATTTTAAAATAGTAAGATTTGATAAATAAGTTTCTTGTTTTAATTACCTGTTGTGATATTTATTTGTATTCACCGTTTTTCTGCAAAGCACTTCACAATAGCTTTTTTAAGTAAAGTACCTAAATTTAAAATAGATGCACTTTTATTTTTATTATAAGAACTTAATGTGTTTCTTTCAGATCAATAGCTTAAAAAGAAACCACTCACGAGTATTGACTTTCTTGTAATAATGCTGTACGAGTTTTGTAATCATTTGAACCTGTTTTCCAATTGGTGAAAAGCTTCCCTTAATTATTGCTCCTATGTTCTATTGGTATTAAACTTTATGATAATTATAACTGCCGGTTTTATATTTCTCCAATTTCCCTTTTTAGAATATGACACATGATCAGTTAGCAGCATGGAACCTGCATTCTTTACGTTTGCTAAAATATCACTTTGCCCACCTTTGTGAATAGAAAAACGAACTAATTTTCTCTTCTGAATACTATTTATAAATAAGTTGTCCGGACTTTTTCAATAAATTAGATTTTATTAAGCTTTTTACATCGGTTTACCAAAACATATTTCTTTCAAGAATAATTTGTTTTTATTAGTTACGATTATTTTTTCTATTTTTTGCAGTTCTTTTATTGTTCGGTGTATTTTTTACAAAACTTAAATATCTATACTTCAGAAATTTCATTGGTTGAGATTTAACAGACCTTGGATTTTATTCAATTATATTTTTAGATTTCAAATTTAATCACAATTAAGTTAATCATAGTTTAATCAAGCTTTGTGAAATCGACCATAAAAGTATTTCAAGGCGTAGACGTACATATTATTATTTTTGATGTATCAAATGGTGATATCTCAGGAATGGTGATTCGTAGGACAAAAAGTATAAGAACAATTTTTGTAGATAATTGCATGATCTACAACTTTTGTCTAACCTATTTTTATTACATTTACCGTTTACGAGAAAAATGCAAAAACCGATACTTTTGACCTTTGACCTTGAATAAATTTTTTAGCAGACGTAGGATCGGTGGGGATTTTTAAAATTTTATTCGTAATAGTGTACCTAAGACCTGTACCAATTTTCTGCTCTATGCGAATTATTGTAAATTTAATTGTCTATTTTGACCGGACTAACCGTATAAGTTATTAATAATAGAAATATAACTGTAACGTAATATTTTTAATTATTCAAATTATTTTTATTAATTTTTCACTTTATTATGTTCTAATTTCGTATGCTATTTGTTTACTTATGTTTATTCAAAATAAATAACTGTAGTATGATTCTCTAATAAAAATTTATTTTCGGGCAAATTTTAATTCTTACTATTATATTCATTAAAATATTTTACAACCGCCTATAAAACTCGTATGTTGGTTTTGAGTTCTAATTTAATGTTTCAGATACCTGCTTTGCACGCCAAGTACTTGTTATATGTATATCATTTAAATTATTTTATTGTGCAGTTTTTCGTTTAAATATAACTGCAAAAATTCCCAAATTATCAAAAAAGGTTACAAATTCATATCTGGGCTCAACTTTAATTCTAAACAACTTTTTGTAAAAAAATGTTTTTATAGCTCTTTCTATAATGGTACTTTACTCTTGTGGAAATTTTATTTTCTGCTGTACCCTGTACATGATATGTGCCAGCTTGGAGCTCATTGGTTGTTAGTTTTAAGACATAAACCAACCTTTTTCGATAAAACTAATGTGATTTAAAGCTAGTAATAAAAAAAGTTTTATGTGGTGCGTACTTCTTGTTCCTCTGTATATATAGGCTAAGAGTATGGCAATGCTTAACTATAAAGTATTCATTTTGAGCGATGGAGAATTGTTGTATAAATTACCTCGGAAAGAATTGCACGAAAAAAATTGATAATTTCTTGTTGAACGTACCGGAATATTGCTTGTAATAGTTTCCAAAATCTGCGAGCAATCAATTAAACCTGATAGTATTAAATAGAAACACGCATTCAGTTACGTCCCTTATTTTAACTAATGGAGTTGAGCCTACCTCGAAACACGACGGATTATAATCAATAATAGCCATATTAAACTTAAAATTGATAAACTTAACAAATTATTTATAAATAGATTTAAGAATGGAGATGTAGATATGTAATGCAATTACTAGAATACTCATCATAGTGTAAATATTTCAAGGTCAATCAACTATTGAATCATTTAAGTAATCGCAGTTTTTTAGGTAAAAGTAATAAAACTGTTTGCAGTTGAATTTCTTCCCGAAGTGTATATTTCTAACAGCACAGTTTTAAAAACCATATTTAATTAATCATGCATCTTTACATATTTTGCCTTTTTTTTAATAAACCTATTGCTTTTTAAAACACGTTACCTAAAAACCTTCTTTAAAGATCATATTCCTTCGGTCATACTTCGAGGTCCGTTTTAAATCACACATATGTAATAACGTTACACTTTTGTTACTTTATCTATATCGGTATTCCATTTTATTATTTTTTCTTCTTACGTCTTTTTCTCTTTTGCGACGCGAAGGCGTTTTATGTTACCTCTCTGATATTCATTGCCATAAATAGTAGAAAACTGCTGGGTTTTGGTCCTGCAGAAAAATTCTCTTCAAAACCTGCAGCAACCTCCACATACACAAAGCATGTAGCATATACTTGATGGGTAACTTGACCTTTGATTACCTTGACGTTTGACATCTGTCCTTTAGTCTTGACAACTGCGTAGACTTTTATCTTGAAAAAATGATGAAGGATGAAAATTTAACTTTGTAGCATATCAATGGAAGTGGTAGGGGTGAACTTAGAAAAGGTTTTTGTTCCCTACTATTACATTGATTTATTTCAAAATCTACTCCCAGATTTTATAATTCAAGGTTGTCTAGGAAAACACAGTTTTTTAGAGATTACGTGTTAAAGTTCTTAATATTTTTATTTTAAAATGTAGTATAAAAACTATTATTGATATTGATGTGGTTTTATGTTTTTTTTTTATAATACTCTGTTTCTTAAAATGCTGTTATTAAATCTAGTTAACTCTAAAAATTCAATTTATATTGAAAACTTTTGATTATATTTTTACCTTTTTTTTAATCCCAAAACACAATTTTAAATGCTTTTTTAATATAAATGCAATTTTGCATATACAAATTATCACCCCAACTGGGTATCGAACTCAGGTCTTCTGCCTCTATGCGCTAAAGTTGTAAAAAATATCGTTAAAAGCCGCACTTTTCAGATGATGTTTATTAAGATGTTTTTAGTTTGAAGTGTAATCTGTAACTTGAATACATAAATTGGCTTATGGTCTATAATAACCTTATTTTATGCAAATTACGGTTTGTCTTATCAAATTACAGCCTGCAGAAACATTAGACGGCACGTGTGAGATAATTTATAAATAGAGGGTTATCTTAACGCCTATATCTCAATTTTTTCTACAAGTACTTAATATAATATTTCCTAAAATTGAATAGAATTGATTTTGTAATAAATAAAATAAAGGTAATAAATAAAGGTACAAGAAGTTAAATTCTAGTAGCTCCTGTAATAACCACTCCCATCAAGCTTGAATACAAACTGATTTATTGTAGCAGAGCCAACTAAACCTTAAATGTAAACTACTAATGTTAAAAAAATTACCCACCTTTAAGACAATTACTTGAAAACAAATTAAAGGAACTTGTAGAGGAACTTTTTTATGGGTAGCTTTCTTTGTAAAAAGATGAATTAAGTAATAAATGCGCCTATAAATGACAAAAGATAAAGTTTCTCTCCAATAAATACATCAAGGACTATGGTTAACTATCGGCGTCTTGCGTGACGTTACATCCGTACTCTTCTCGCTAGGCGTAGGCCGTAAGTTTTAGGTAGCTTTGTTTATAACAATTAGAACAAGTTATCCTGTAAGCATATTAAAAATAAAAATATTTCTGACCTGCAACCCATTCAGCTCTTGAATAAGTTACCATTCCTTAGATTCTCAAAATCGCAACATCTTTATTGAATCAGAACCCTTCTATTTTCACAAATTCTGAATCTAGCAATGGATTTTCTGATGAGATTCTAACTACAGTTAATATTTTTCTGTACTGGTAGATAATTAAATTTCATTTTAGCAATGCCTTCCTGCACCACCAAAAACAACCTCAAATCCAATTTAATCACTCATCATTAAACCCTTTCATAAAACAGTCCATTAATCATTTTTAAGAAAACACTATCAGTCCAATATATCATCCGAACGCGCGCACATACACACACATGTGTTTCCCTGAGCGCCAAGCCCTAAAGCCTGGATCAACGCAAAACCCCCTTCACCGTTCTAAACTACATCCAGGAATTCTGAAAAGCCAGTAATTCATATTTAATCATTCCTTAGTGAGACAACACGTACCCCATCCATTGATTTACGATAAAACCCTTTTGTAGGTAAATCTATTGTTATATTGAATATTTAACGGTTTTCTGGCTTTTATTATTTTAAAAGTGTGTGAGGTTGTACTATGTTTACAACTATCGATGGGTGTGTGTAGAATTTTAAATTTAGTTTCACGGGCGGAGTGGAGGAAATTAAAAATCGATTTGTTTCAGTTTTGTTTGTTTAGTTTTCATTTAGTTGTTGTGACATTTCCTGTATTAGCTGCAGAACTAATAACGTTTAAAGGTAATAATGTCTAGTATACGAGGGAGAAACCGGATGCTTCATACGTATGTCCTTTTGTCTCCAAATTTAATGTAAATTATAAGTCCCAGTCCCGATACTCCCCCAATATTACTTGGGGCGAGCGAGTTGAGATTTCATGGTCAGGGGAAGTCTCCCCCGTATAACAACGCAAAATATTGTAACGTTATAATTTTGTTTTGGTAATATCAAATTTAACATTCAATCAATTAGTTAGACGATATCATTTGTTACCACTCTAATATTATTTCAACCGTTAACGTATTTAATAATCCATGCCAACGCTTTATTAACAACCCTACCCAGAACCTCTCTTTATTAGCTTGTTTCATGTCTCAGTAAATTTGCTACTGTGAGGCTTCCTTTCATTAAGATCATCAACTTTATGAAATAAATACCAAAAAGAAGGAATTTAAACCCGATGTTTCCTATTCATTTCAAGCCATAAAAATCGATTTCCAAAATATTCATTCACATTAAGTAAAGTAACTTCTCAAAATCTTGACAGTTCAAGTGGAAGCGGTGGCGAGGGGGGCGAGTTATCTAATAAATCAAACACAAACCTCTTTCTCCTTCTTGATCTTTGATATTTTTCTTTCTGCTGGAAACTACATAGGGAAAGAGTGGAAAAGGATAGAAAATAAAGAACTCGTATCGGATATGCATTTAAGGGTGATTGAGTACTTTATCCACTGTAGACGTTTCGTGAATAAAAAAAGTTCGGCATTCGAAAGAGAAAAAAAATACATTGTTAAGAAACAAGATTTCATCTATCAATCTTAAAAAGGGAAAAATTGGGAGCTCTGTTTTAGGGTTCAGTTTTTCAGTAAAGGAAAAGGATTTTTTCCCACAGGTGGTTAAAAACTTATAATCTACAGTTTAAGTTGTAAAATTTTTGTAAAACATAACAGTAATTATGTACTATATTGTAACAAATAGTTATTGTAATAATAAGCTTGAAGATGTATTTAAAAACAGAGTAGTGTTTGTATACACGGCAGTGGTCCAGATAATAGTTTCCCTATTGCACTGTGACTATAAAAGAACCAAGTACCAATTTTTATTTTGTGCATGCTGAACTAACTTTTCTGGATTAATTGCTTATAAGTAAGTTTTTAGAACTACTTCTAATGTTACAGCGAATGGAATATTATTATGTTGTTAAGATTGATACGAATTTGACTATTTAACCATCTACTTTTTAAGGTTATGTTTTATATTTTAGTTAGACTGACTTAGAATTCGCAACTCTTTATCTTAAAATACAGTTTTTATGTTCAGTTTACGAAAAAACGTAATCGGTCAAGTTTGTTATTCGAGTACTACAACATCCTGTATAGCTCTTGCGGAACCATACGCCATTCTCATCCTACGACATCAAACTAAGTACTTACCATAGATCAATTCAAAGATCGTCTTTTTAGATTTCTGTCTACAGCATCTCACTACAAGATCAACCTCAGTACATTTTCTGAGTTTGGAAAGCTTATTTTGACTCTAAAACGTCTTCTTAAAAACTCCTCAAGATGTTTGTTTTTCAAAGCTTGTACTAAACACTTTTTTAGTATGTTCCTTTTTTAAGGATTCTTAAAATTTCTATCCCAAACGTTTTACTCTAAAATGCCTAAAACGAAACGTTTGTTTTATTATAATATTCTTCGTGGGACTTTGATCTCAAACTTCTAAAAAAAATACGATAAAAAATAACACTAAAAAAGCTCCAAAATCGGATAAACCTGCATTACTCCAAAATCTCAGAAAATAGGTCTATCTGACGATTTGACTAACTAGAAAAAATCAGTTACTGAAAATCTTAAACGCCTTGATTGGATTTTCTGTAATCTAATGTGCAAAGTCGTTTTTTCTAAAGTCTCTAACAAGATACGAAAAAATTCTTGCCAAAAACACCAAAGTCGTACCAGAAAATGCAGTAAACAGGAAAACTATATCAAACCGATTAAATCTTAGTAAATGCAATCCAAAATTTTCCAACTCGAGAAATTTAAAAAGGCATTGTAACACACACACACAAACTATATCATACACAATTACTTCGAAAAACGAAAAGAAGCCGGAAACGAGAAGGGCATATTTTTTGGAGCTGAATTATTTAAGAAAAAATAAATAAATGAAATTATTCTATAAGGCGCATTACAAAAATCCAGGATAATGTAAAATTCCGAAGCAATTCAAAATGAATGAAAGGTCAAAGAAATAAACATTGACAACGTGGTATCTGAGAAGTACAAAATGTTTAAATTTCAGCGATTTATATACAAAAGCAATTTAAAAGTCGGGATGCTTTAAAAATAGGTAGGACCTGTACCAATACCTTTTTAAAACCTCCATCAAGTAACATTAAAAACAACCCTTTAGAAGATTTTTAACTCTATAAGCATTATTAAAATTCCTTTGTAAAATACTGTATTTTTAAAATACCTTTCTTTCTAAAAAACTATTCCTGTTTTACTAACACCGTTTTTTTTGAAAACCACAAAAGCTTTAGTTTTAAAAGCTGCTTCTAAAAACGATATTTATTAAAGCACTTTTTTTACAGAGTTCATTAGCACAGCCCTATGACTATAGTTTGTCTTTACAAGTATTTATTTTTAAATCATTTTAAAGAATATTTCTTCGATTGAAGCTTATTTTAAGGATTTTTCTGTTTAAAAAGCTCTTTTCCAGAATCTTGATTTTCTTTAAGTTCCTTTGTTATAAAAACTTTTTATAGAAACGTTTAATTTTTAAGTTGTTACTACTGCTATGGCGTATGCCGTTGTATGGCGTTCCGGCCAAAGAAAAGAAGAATTTTTGAAGACTTGAAAGATTAAAAAGTTTATTTGTTATTTTATCAACAACTAAATCGCACTTACGGATATAATGATAATCAATGAATAATAATGATCTAACTAATACTGCAACACCATTTTCAAATTTGAAATTTGATACACTAATTGAAATTTCTTCACATCCACTACAAGAAAGATTGTTACGTGAATTCATAAATTCGGCACTTAACGCAAATTGTTTAAACTTAGATTTTGAAATGTACGAGGATAAATTGAAAAGTCTCCGGCCTAGGCAATAAAACAAAAGAATATCAGGTTAACAAAAATTTTATTTTTCTACGTAGTCCCCATCGAGTTCAATGCACTTGGTCCACCTTTGTTCAAGTGCTCTTATACCGTCCCTATAAGCCTTTTCTTCTAACTCGTCGAAATAGACGTTTGTGGCAGCAATCACTTCTTCATCGGACTCGTATTTCTTTCCAGCGTGAAATTTTTTTAGGTTTGGAAATAAATAAAAATCCGATGGGGCTAAGTCTGGTGAATAAGGGGCATGGGGTAACAATTCAAATTGCAATTCATTGATTTTTGCCATGGCAATTGCCGACTTGTGACAAGGTGCATTGTCCTGGTGAAACAGAATTTTTTTCTTTGCTAATCCAGGTCGTTTTTCTTCAATATTTTTTTTAATTCATCCAGTAAGGTAGCATAGTATACTCCGTTGATTGTTTTACCTTTTTGAAGATAATCAACGAAAAGTACTCCCTTGGCGTCCCAAAAGACTGAAGCCAAAACTTTTCCGGCTGACGGAACTGTTTTGGCTTTCTTCGGAGCAGATTCTCCTTTGGCAGTCCACTGTTTTGATTGCTGCTTTGTTTCGGGTGTGTAGTGATGAATCCACGTCTCATCCATTGTTACAAACCGTCGCAGAAAGTCCACTGAATTTCGATTAAACAAGTCTAAACACTCACTTGAAACTGTTTTGCGAGTCAGCTTTTGTTCCACTGTGAGCAGCCGCGGCACCCAACGTGCCGATAACTTTCTCATTCCCAAAATTTCGGTTAGGATATGATATGTTCGTTCCGTTGAAATGCCCAGGGTATCTGCTATTTCAGCCAACTTCAATCGCCGATCATTCAACACAACTCTATGGACTTTTTCGACAATTTCCGTTGTGGTGGCAGTTTTCGGTCTTCCTGAACGCGGTGCGTCATCTGTGCTTTTGCGACCCCGTTTAAAGTCCGCAACCCAGGTTTTAACTGTGCTATAGGAAGGAGAAGATTCGCCTAATGTCCCGTCTAGCTCAGCTTTGATTTCTTTTGGGGATAAACCCTTAATGTGAAAATATTTAATAACCGCACGAATTTCAGCTTTTTCCATTTTAACACCACACAAAACTTTATCGACTTTGACAACTTGCCAAACAATTATTGTTTGACAGAAATTTTTGTTATTTCACAGCCATACTGATAAATTATGAAAAAATAAAATGCCGTAAAAACATTGCAAAAATTTGTATCCCATATGGGTTAGGCCGGAGATTTATCAATTCATCCTCGTATTTGATGTATGATGTAGATGATGTATGTGAAATTTTACAATTACCCTTAAATGGACTAACATATTTATTAATGTGGCGAGAAACCTGCCCTAAACTTGGAATAGCTAGACTGGAATGCAGCCAGTTAAAGAATCAGACGATACGGTAAACTTTCTCAGAGGTAAACTCAATTCTTTAATTCAAAATTGTTCATATTTCACTGTCATTAATTAACACTCGGCGTGTTTTAAATAAATAAATTGTTAGGCCGCTTTTCTTTATTGAAATAAAGTTGGGAATATTTTGGTAGGGTGTGAAATTGTTCCCAGATAGTATTCACTAGACCAGAAGGAGTCATTAGTCGTGAGATTTTTACAATGACGAGAGAGCTTCCGATCTTCCGAAAGATATTCCGATCTCTACACAAAATTTCATAACAAGGCCACTACTACGGCTCTACCACTAAAAAAATATTTAAGTATGTCGGATAGTGGTTTCACACGAACGGAACCAGAAGTTTGCTTACTACCCAATTAACATTCTTCTACAGTCTAAAAAAAAGAACCACCGACCACTGTTTCCCTAGAGACAAAACCCAGTGCTAAAAACTATGATAAAGCACATGTAAATATACAGTAATCAAACAATCATAAATATAGACAAATAAAACGTTTAATTACGGCCACCAAGCAATACAATGCGAGTAATCATATTTTATCTAAGATGCTTGAGTATCATAAATTATTAACAGAAAGAGTTAAATCTGGACACTCTTGGATTTATCCAGTCGTTTCACACACAAAAGAAAAGACAACTGTAATTGATTTTTAAAGGCTATTGAATTTAAAACAAAATATTGAATTACCCCTAAATTATTGCGTTGTGATCTGAATAATTTACTTAAAATCTACTATAAAAAGGTAACTTGACAGTAACAATTCTTTAATTTCCACTTTTAATCTAGCACCACTGTAAACTGGTTCCTCGAAACCGGTTGTCAAAATCCACAGTGGTGTTAATGTACTACTGGATTAACGGAATCTTAAATCTAATCCACGTCTGGTACAGCTACTGTATTCTTAACCACATTATAAGGAGGACTCATCCAATACTATTAACATCGAGTAGACAAGACCTCATTCAGGAAAACGGAACAGAGAAGGAAGAGAAAAAGAAAAGCCTGTGAAAAAAATAAAAATTGTAATAACCAACTTGAATTAATGGAACGTAAACACGAAGGTAATCAACGAACCTACTCAGAAGTTAAACGGCTATAAGTTTTTCCGCAACAAGAACCGACATTTCCAATAGATCCCTCCCAAGGAGGTCGAACCTGACGCCAAACCCAAAACGTCTATTAGGTTATTAGTGGAATTGCTTAACGGGCATCAAAATCCTCTAACAGAGTCTCTAAAATACTATAATTACCAAAATATTCTAGAAAAATAAATTCCCGTTTACCAGCACTTAAACTACATAATAGAATTTTACTACCAAATCGCCGGAAAATAAAAACGGCTAATCAGCTTTTATCAACATTTCACTAGAAAAATGCAGGATGACCACAACAAACTTTTTAAATGTAAATATAATTCACGGCCGGATTAAAAGTATAACGTGTAGCCTAATCTACAGGAGAAAAATGTAATAAATCAAAATACATTGATAACAAAATTAACATAACTGGAATAGTACAGGCATTATTTGTAAAACCCAACAAAAACCATAATCTGGAACAAATTCTAACCACTTGACAGACTTGAATTCAAAATGTAGGTAAATATATATATCCTAACGATACGGTAGTTTTTAACGTGATCGGCACCCAATTAAACTTGCTTAAGTGCACAAACTAAATCCCAAACAAATTATCAAACGAATACTGCGAAGTTAACTAAAACCACTAGTCCACGTGTTTCACAGCTGCCGTCGCTTACAACTCGATATTTCCAGCCGAGTGGATGAGCTGTCGAACTTCTGTGCTGTAAGTCGGTGGTTAGAGTTTATAAATTTTAATGAAAGTATAAAATAATATTAGTAATACAATTCTAACAATAAATAAAATAGTAATCTCTATACACAGCATAATACAGCATAGGAGCTTGAAATCTAGTCCACTTGGGTACGACGCGACGCCGACGAATTTTCGCGGAGATTTCTTTGTCATTTTTGAGTATTGTATCGAATCATGAAATAAATAAAGATTATTAAAAGTTTCACAGTTTTATTAAAATACAACCTGACAATATTGTTTCGACAGCTATGCTGTCATTATCAAAGGTAATATAATTATAAACAAACACGTCGCTAAGGTATTTTAATAAAACTGTGAAACTTTTAATAATCTTTATTTATTTCATGATTATGGAGTTCCACAAAATAAGGCTGGAAACAATAAACAAGATTGTATCGAATGGCTAGAAAGATTCCTTTGTATGTGGTGTCATTTATGAGTAAGTTTTATTAAGTCGCAGGTTGCGTTCTCCCTTTGTTAGATATACGGTTAATTAGTTGCAGTATAAGCAACTGAATTTTTTACATAAAAAAGTTTATCGCCTACAAAGTAATCTTGTACAATATTGCTTCTACAATTTCTTAATAGTGAAAGCTACTTTAATAAAAATTCACTTTTAAGTTTTACTTTTGGTAGGTTATAAATTGTTCTCCACATACTCGCATATTCTTTTGTGATCATAGTAAGTCTATTTTTGGTTCTTCAATAACTTTAATTATTAAACCACTTGAATTCCGGATAGCTTTACAATATATTTATAGATATTGTAACTAATTTCGGGAGTATTTAATTTATTTAATATTCTTAAAATATTTCAATGCGTCGAAAGTAATATTTATTTAAGAAATGTTTTACTATTATTGTTAAGCGGGAATTTTGAGATGAGTAAGCTTATCATACTTAATTATTATCAATATCGTTTGACATCGTTTGACGTTTATTTGACAGTTGGAACGTACTATATATAAATATTGAAAGGCCGATCTTAGCGTCATCTTAACAGCATTAGTGTGAATAATTACCGTTCATTGAAATTTGGTATTCTTTATAATCTGAGTATGTTATATTCTTTTCTTATATTTTCAGATGTATTCGATTACTTTAGGGAAAAGTCATGTTAGAATTGATATAATTTGCAACCCAGAAACTTTTGTTTTTTAATTTCGCAGAATTTTATTTATCTACGACCACCATAGAAAGTTACACATTCCGCACAATCTAGTAACCGTGAAAACGACCAATTACAAACAATCTCCAAACTCAACGGTAAAGACCGTGAAGAATGATTTCTCACGATCAGTAGTTCTATTAAAACGCTATAGATGTCAGCACTTGCAATATTATTAATTATTTGAAATAAAAAATGTTATAAATTATAGATAAAGGTTAATTTATTTTAATTATTGTTTTACATTAAATTATATTTTGAATGCAAATCCATCTAGAAAAATTATCGCTTTCACGGGGAATCGAACTCTGGACCGTCTGATTGTTAAGCCAGGCCTCTACCGTTAAGCAACGTAGCCGTCTTGACATCAGTTGGTTATTATCATTATAGGAAGTTATTAAAATTTTTTATTTCAATTAAAGTAGAATTGATTATTTTTTACATTATTATATAATTGTTAATAAAATATTATTCATTATTATTGCTAAATTACAATAAAAATAATAAAAACTTTTATAATTTGCTACATAATTATTCACAAAGTGCAAGCGCAACTTCTGCACACTCGTGAGAAATTGGCACTTTTCTGCACTTGTAACACAATATACTATTATCTACGACCACCATAGAAAGTTACATATTCCGCACAATCTAGTAACCGTGAAAACGACCAATTGCAAACAATCTCCAAACTCAACGGTAAAATATGTGAGGAAGGAGTTCTCAATAATCCTTAGTTCTATTAAAACGCCATAGATGTCACCACTTGCAATATTTATAATATTATTAATTATTTGAAATATAAAATGTTATAAATTTTAGATAAAGGTTAATTTATTTTGTTTAATTAATATTTTACATTAAATTATATTTCGAATGGAAATCCATCTAGAAAAAAAACTAAGGTCAGACCCGGGGAATTTAACCCGGATCGCTCGGTTAGTAGCTACAGCGTAACCATTGAGCTACATAGACGCCTTTCAATGATGTTTTTTTCTCATTATATAAAGTTACAATGATTGTTATTCAATTAAAACGTAAAATTAATTAATGTTTTACATTATTATATAATTTTTAATATAATTTTATTAATTATTATTTCTAAATTACAATAAAAACATTGAAAACATTTATAATTTGCTACATAATGCGAGAATATTTGACATTTTGCGCAGAGGTTAATAACCTTGACAATTGAATTGTGATTTTTGTACATATAAATTATTTTTTGAAAACGAGTACATACGTATGATTATTTAGCTGTAAGTACTAAATAGTGGATTGACTGAAATTATACAAATTGTAAACGTATTATTACTATTGTCTTTACAAATTTAATGTTTACTTTTGCCGTTTTTAAAATTCTAGATGTATCATGAGTGAATCCGATGAAGGAAAATTGGGGTGTACACTCGTACACCTCCAAACAATGTAGAAGCGGCTCACATTACATCTCTTAATTTATTGCCAAATATTTCACGTAAAAAATATGAATGCAAGTATAAATTCTAGGTTAAAAAACTTTCTTAGCTGTTGGTGGTTTATTACTTTTTTTGTTGTCGTAGATAAAGTATAGTGTGTAACGCGTGCAAAAACACCAATTTCTCACTCGTGTGATTGCAGCATTCGACTACGTCTTATGCCGCAAAATTTTCACACTCGTGAGAAATTGGCACTTTTCTGCACTTGTAACACAATATACTATTATAGTTGTTACATTTTACAACATGATGGAAACTATGTTATAGAGTTTCAGTGAAAAGTGAAAAGTTTTATTTCGGTGAAAAGTAGTAAACTTGTATTTTATTGCAGTAATGTTTTAATGTAACTCATGTACAGTTGCGATCATTCGCTAAGGAACGATGAAAAAATAGTGATCGCCGATTTTTCAGTTTTTTGTACAATGTACGCTGTAACTCGGCCTGATGTATGAACTGGGGAATTATAATGTTAAAAAATGAAGTGTTCTTGGCTATAATATAATAAACTTACATTTACACTGTACAAAAAACTGGAAAATCGCCGGTTTTAATTTTATCATCGTTCCTTAGCGAATGATCGCAAATGTACAATATCTCATAGGAAAATAACAACTACATTGGGGTATGTTATTGTTATTTGAAATTAATAATTTCATAGCATGCTGTAAAGTAATTAAAACTTAAGCATTGTTCCTTTCAACATGTTTGCAAGCTCCCTTATATTATTAAGAAATTAAGCTTATATGCATTGTTCAGATTATTATATTGTGTTATAGAGGAAGCTCTTTTAATTAGAGACACACGCTTATGTGTACGGCGGGGCATATCAGTCTATTGCCTACTTTACCGTGAGAAACTTAATTAGTGCATCCTGTTGTACAAACCTTAAAGGAATTTTCATAAGTCTCTTGTTGAATATCAGAATTTATCACCTTCTTTGGCTTGTAAATATTTTTTACGCCTATGCCATTATCGTTTACAATATGTACATTTATAGTATTAGAAAAACTCATTTTGGGCTCTGCAGTAATCTCAATATAATTCTAAAGGCGATTTTTATTACATGATATAATTGAAATGGCACAATTTGACAAAAACAAGTATAATTGTAGTAAGAATCGCTTAAAAATACCTAGAAGTAAATTTAAGTTTCGTGAACTTCTTGTGTTTGTTCACAGGCGCGCAGTGGAAGCGCTAGTAGCTATAGAAGTCTGAGTCAGGTAAATTTTGCAAATGCAATGGACAGTTTAATATAAGCAATTAGTTTTACTCAATAGATTTTTTGCATTATGACCTAGACTAGTTATCTAGAAGTTTTACATAGTATATAGAGTTTGCAGTTTGAATAGACTTAGTTTTTATTTTGTTTTTTTTTTATTATTTACACAATACTCTGTTTCTTATTATCTTGTTCTTTCTAGAAGAAATGCTTATTATGATTACCACTACGATGGAGAATTCCTATGTTTCGGTTCTAATTTAGCAGGCATGTTCATAACAGGAAAGTGAAATTTAATATTTAGTAGCATCCAGAAAAACCGAGAACTTGATTTTCTGTAATTTCTGCTGTGGTAGAAAGTTGATTGATTCTATACCAAGCTCGACTTTTTAATCTTTAAATAGTCTAGATATCCATGAACCAATAACAGTTAGCTTTATCTTTAATTCTCTTATAAAATCGTACCATCTACGAGCCTCGTCGTATATTAATTCGTTTACTTTCATTTTTGTTAAAAGTTACTCGGCAATCTTTACTTCGAAATTCTCTAAACTACTATTTTCTAACTTTACTGGAATACTGCGTTTGCATCTACACCATGCAGCGTTTCATAATTCTGTCGAGGAGTTTCCTTGCACTGCTTCTTGCAAAGTTTTTTAGTACGTTTGTCAATCTCGAAGCACGAAGAAGCGGTGTTAGGAAACTTCCCTACAGAATTCCATAAAACTTGGCATAGAGTTCACTCTTCACAACTTCACTCTAGCACTAGGAAACATCCACCTCAAACAACAAAAGAAAAATGCTGAATAAAGATTTTTAGACACTTTTAGACAAGAAGAGAATTTCGGAGTATTTTGCTGGGTGACTTAAAAAAAATTAAAGTAGACGAATTAATGTGCGTCGGGGCTCGTATCCACCGTAACACTTTCTAACTGGAGATGATTCACCTAAACAAATTATAATTATGTCTAAATGAAATCACATTTGAGAGTTCAATTTTGCTCCTTTTCACAAAAGACCTCAACACTTTTTTTTATTTTGACAGTTACAATAACGAAATCAAATGTAATAACTATCTCAATAAATTTTCAGAACATTTTTTTCAACATCGCCTGTACCACGGACGAAACCATAAGGATTCTCCTTATTCGTATCTATTTTTAAAACCTTATTTTATTTTCTTATTGACACAATTTTTTTATAGTTTTTGTTAATTGTATCTTCTCTAATTAATTAATATTCGATTACTTTAGGTTAGTTTAAATTGCATGAACATTGAACAACTTTCTTGCTTGCATTTTTATGAGGTTAATGTGTATTTAACCTTTTAATCATTATGTTTGCTCGAACTATTTTAATGATTTTATTTTTACAAAAACTAGCACAATTCTAAGGTATAACAAAATAAAAAAAAACATTATCAATTACAACAGTTCACTCCTCAATTCACAAGTGCATGCTCATCACTTCTTCAACTAAGTATATTCAGCTATCTGGAACTCTGTTAATGTAAAAAAGAAAAGTATAATAGTAATAAAATGAAAATTATTATTGCAGAGTTTCCTGACTCGCGATTTTTCTTCTCTTTTTAAAAGAAAATTTATTTAGGTTTTCATTCCTCGTCAAAAGCTTTCTATTCATCTAAAGGTAAGTCAAAGAAAAGAAAATTTAGAATAAAAGTGACACGCCATCCAATGGAATGGAACGAAAAGTTTTATATTATTCAGATCTGAATTGAAAATATTTCCATTGTCAGAGGTAAACAGGATTAAATATGACAGAACTTCAATATATGTACAAAAAGCATTTTATTAATTACCGGAGCAGTTACAAACGTTTGGATGAATAATAGAGCAAAATAGCTTTACCCTACATTTCGAAAATGAATGCATTTGTTAGGGGAAAAGCTCCGTTATTAAAAGCTCGCCTATTCATTGCTAACTACTACTTGAATTTCAGGAAAATGCGAGAGCATTCAATAATTTAAAAAAGTTTTTTGTTAATTAAAAAAGGAAATAATAGCCGATTAACGTGGGATAAGCGAAGTTTGGCTATTTAAAGCCAACCAAATGCAGAGAATGTACAAAGTTAGTACAAAGTACAAACATAAGTCATTTAAATGAGCTTAAAGTAACTGTAAATAACATTAACACTCCTAGCCGTATTTGCACTACGAATCGAAAGCTTTTACTTAACACAAAAGCAAAGCGACCATAAAAGCCTGTTTATCTGTTGTTGGTTTGCATTTTCATGACAGCTGTACGACAAACAGAATTAACTGTTTTGTATGTACTATGTGGGTGTATGCATGGATGTTACGCCTAACTACTCTAGACTGTGCAACACATACACTGTAGTAGTGTAGTAACATGCATAGAATAGTTAACTAACTGATATGATTATTACGTTTAGGAGCATTTACGGTGTGCATAAAATATTTATCTATTTGTAGGTCAATCCTTAGAATGACAACAATGGTAACAAGAGTTGAAATAAACTAAGTGGCAGAGGCGGACCCGTCGAAACGAGCCTATTCGAAATTGAATTTGTAGTGGCATAGACATTTATAAATCGGTATGTGAATGGATTATTGGAAATTCAGTTGTAATTTAAACACATTTTCAAATTTAATAATGTGTGAATTTCAAACATTTCCAGGCCAATATTTTATAATAATAATATGATTTGAATTAAATAAAAAACTGTCATACTCACGTTAAATTGATGTTTAAACACTGGAGGCGGTTTATGCTTCAAAAACATAGACTCACATTACTGTTAGACAAATTATTTTCAGGCCGTATGTGTTAACTGGAAAGGTTACTGATTTTAGAAGAAATAATAATTATTTGAAAAAATGGATTGTATGCCACTAACTTGTATGTAAATTATCGTAATTAAAATGATGTTAAATTCATATCCGCTTATAATTTGAAAGGAGTTAATATCTATATAATCAATTTTTAAATTAAATCAATATAAGGTAAAAAATATTCTGTTAGTCTCGGTTTATGTTAAAGAGTTGAGACATAAAACTTCGTTCGCTCACTTAAAACATCCTTAATTTGTTGTACGCGCAATAAATTCAACATTTCTCTGGTTAATTGGGTTTTCTTTATTAACACGTTATCGACAAAATTATTGTTAGTTGTTACCTAACGGATAAAACGCTTTTACCAGGTTTTCCTTGACCAGGAATGTCATTGGCACTATTAGAACTTGTAAGTATAATAACTAGAACTAGAATAACTAGAACTTAAAACTAAACTTACGTTTTTTAAAGTTTAGAAAGTAAACCAATCAGAATCTGCACATAATTTAAGTTGGTTTAAATTGAACAAGTTTTAAACTTCGAAATTAATAACCACTACGAACTTAGATTAGAAGAGTTCACTAAACACGGCAAAGAAATTTTGAAAAGTCGGATCTCACTTAAAGTTGTTTAAATTCAACCACTATTTAAACTTTAAAAATACTTAAAGAATCACAACTTAAATTAGATTAATAACATTTCCTCAGTACACCAGAATTTGTTTAATTTTTATAAATTATTTTAAACTTTAAACGGATTGCAAACGAGTGGATTTATAAATTTTAAAACCCACCACAGTGCATATATATATATATATATATATATATATATATATATATATATATATATTTGTCAAACCGCTTATACACACCCGTTTCGCTATATTCTACCGACTTGTCGGACCATTTTCGACGCTCTCAGACCCGGGCTTGGGTCTGGCAACGTTCTCCTATATTTTCGAGGTCTACAGGATAATGTTTACTTAAAACTGCAATAAAAAATATACAATTTGGGTTTGGAAAAGTAGGGTCTGTAAAAAGTTTTATACAATCGTAGTTCATCACAATGAACTATAGGGGGCGTCGCGCCTTTCTCAAGTGTATATCGTATATTTTTATACAAGACGCTATCAAACCCGCTATGTTCTACAGTCTTCCTAAGCCCTGAATCTGGCAACATTGCCATGACGCATATGTTAAGCTTTGTTTTATAAACGTTTGGTTATAATAGCTCGCATTTAATATTTGATGGAGAAAAGTGACGTAAGAATTACATCAGCTCGTATGCGAGTTCTTTTCAAATTTATAAATAACTCTCTGGCTTTGAAAAATTGAAGGTTTTAATATTTGTTAATAATAATAATATACTTTATTTATAGCATATAACTAGATAAATTCCATATAATACATTATAATTTCTTAAATATTAATGTAATTTATTACATATTTTTTACACTGTTTCTTAAATAATGTTAAAGATGTACAGTTTTTTACATTAGCTGGAAGTGAATTATATTCAACTAAACCTTTATGAAACAGATTATTTTGTCTTATATTTGTTGTTACTGTATGAACATAAAAATTATTTCTACTTCTAGTATTATGATCATGAACATCTTCTACGAATAGTAATTCATTTAAAATGTGCTCTGGATATATTCGGAATTTTATTTTAGATATTAATGTCATCGTATTATAAAATATATTTTGCTTAACACTTAACGAAGATGTAAGTTGCAACATTCTTCTTATGCTAGTATAACTACTACATTTTAATATTATTCTTAATGCTCAATTTTGTTTTTTTCGAAGATTGTTAATTTCAGTATTATTTAGGAGGTAAAGTATACTAGCACAATAATTCAAATGGGGAAGTATTATTGTTTTATATAGTAATAATTTAGACCACTTGCTAAGATTTTGGCTTATTCTACCCATGAAATTTACTTTCTTTGCAACTTTACTGATAACATAGTTTGAATGACTAGAAAATGTTAAGTGACAATCTATTATTACGCCTAAGTACTTCCACTCATAAACTTGTTCTATTTTTTGACTATTAATTTGTATTCCCACATGACTAGATGTATCAATTTCGTTAAACTTATTTTTTATTATCATGAATTTTGTTTTATTTACATTTAAAGAAAGACTATTTTTACCTAACCAGTTATATACATTTACTAATTCATCATTGATGATATTTATTACTTTTTCAACATCATCTCCTATAAAATATATTAAAGTGTCATCTGCAAATAATAATGTTACATTTTTTAATCACATTAACAATAGCATTTATGCATAGTACAAATAAATCAGGGCCTAATACAGTTCCTTGTGGAACGCCAAAGGTAGTTTTTTTTTAGCTGAAGATGTACTATTAAAGCATCTAGTTTTTTGAAATCTGTTTTTGAGATATTCACTAAACCATTGTATAACTATTGGGCCGAACCCATATCTTTTTAATTTCAATAATAGTAGATCTATATTAATAGTCTCAAAAGCATGTCTAAAGTCTAGAAAAACTACACCTATCACCTTCTTCTTGTAAATAGCATTTTTCCATTTCAAAAGAACTGATTGTATTGAACTTTCACATGAATTATTTTTCCGAAACCCTGATTGAAAAGGTGTTAACAGTTTGTTCACTTCAATGTAGTCACGAAACTGGATATTTACGACGGCTCTAATAATTTTTCATAAGTTGGCACCATGTTGATCGGTCTGTATTCTTCACATTTGTTAGTGTTGGTTATCTTCTCAATGTGGATAATATGGGATGTCTTCAAGGTTTCTGGGAAGGATCCACTTTCTAGACTCATTTGAATTAGATGCAAAAATCTCTGTCCTATTACATTGAAAGCTAATTTAAGAATCTTTACTGTAATACCATCGACACTACTATTCTTATTAGGTAAATTGTTTATAAATTTTTTTAACTCCAAAAACTCTATTGGTAAAACTTTTTCGAACTTGCATTGATGTACATTAATGTGGCTTAAATCAGTTTCAATTTGGATTAAATTTGTTAATGTAATAATTTGTTGTATGCTGTTAATAAAGTAAATATTGAATTTTTCTGCAATTTGATTTTCCTTTTTTTCTAACTCATTGTCAAAAATAATACCTTCCTTTTTTTGTCTGTTATGGCCTCCTTTAATTAATTATTTAACTGTTTTACACATTTTTGTTGAGTTATTTTTCATATCATCTAGTTTTCTTGATAATAATTTGTCTTGTGGTTCCTGATCAAACTAACAATTCCATTTCTTTGTTGTCTATACCTATTCATATCACTTTCTTCTTGTGTAAAGATTGCTCTTTTATATAATCTGTCCCTTTCTTCAATTTCCAAGGCTATTTCTGGGGTCCACCAACGCTTACAGCACCATTGACATTTAATGTTTTTTTAACAGTTGGAGCATGCCTGTTTAGTGTGTTCATTATGGTTTTAACTAATGTTTCTGCTAGTTGATTGGTGTTTGTACAGTCCGGATTCAATGGTTGATCCATTAGATCTAATTGAAATTGCATTTCATTGAAGTTGCTCATGTCTCTGTGTTGTATTGTATATTCTTCATATTTTTCTTTCACTTTTGCATATACAGTTATTATTGAGTGATCGGTTATTTTTGGAACATGGTGTACCTGGGCATCAATAGATTTTTCATTAGATACAAGAAGATCTATGAGTGTAGCACTGTCCTTAGTGATTCTTGTAGGTTGGTCGATAATATGATGTAGTTCATTATTTTTAATTAAAGTTCTCAGCCTATTTTCATAATATGAATCCTTTAATAGGTCAATATTAAAGTCTCCGATAATTAGTAAGGTCTCTGATCTACTAGCATATACATCAAACAAATTTTCAAGTTTCATTAGAAATTGAGCATCACTAGAGTTTGGAGAGTAATATAAATTTATAAAGTTATATTTGTATGATTGAAAGCATATATTACTACCTACAATCCATGTGTTCATATCAATGGTATCTTTAAGTAGGACTTTATAACTGAATTCATTTTTTATATAAATGATTAGAGTAAGGTTAACAGGATTTTCGAACAAGTGAGACAACGCAACATAATACGGAAAAGTTAATTTCTGGGGAAAGTGGATGGTTTCCAAATAAGGTGGAAAAGTACATATGTCATTTTCCGTAGTAACGATAAATTTCAAGAACTTGATTAAATTTTTTAGTATAAAAGTACTGTAATATATTCTTTGTATGTTTGTTTGAAGGATTGTTTGTAGTTAATGAATGCTTTATTCTTTTACTGTTAAGATGAGAGAATGAATGCTTGAACTATTTGGTTTCTGAATTATTTTCTGATCCCTCGTTTACATTCGTTTCCTTGGATACTACAAAGTATCCAAGGCAACGGTGATCATCACATTTATTGCTCCCTTGTTTTTTAGAATTTTTCCAGCAGAAAAAGTCTCCATCAGTTTGCTTGAGGACAGGATTGGAAAGAACTAGTGAATGTACGCATAAGATGCGGTTGTGATTGTAAAGTAACTTGATAGATACGTAAAATACCGCGTTTTTTTCTTTGGCTGGTTTTACAATTGATTAAAGTTAGTACAAGGCTCTTAAAGTTAATGTTCGTTACAATGATAAGAACTTAACCTATAGAAATGAGCTAATAATCGGATGAGATAATTGAAAACGGTTAAAATTAAGACAGCAGATTCTTAATTTTAGGGCTCGTTGCAAAATTTAAATAACTAAAAACTACAAAACTTAACCTAAGAGGAACGTATGAGGATACTGTTGGGCTTGTAGGTTGTTAGTTGGATCATAATCGTATATGCAACATAAAAGGAAAATAGTAAATTTATGTACACAAATATGTCTAACAGGTAACAAAAAGTAATTGCGAACGTTCTATACATAAACGGTACAAAAAAAGATAAGAAGGATTTGTAATGGACTGCATCCGAGTTTATCTGCTATGTATTCCCTGTGTGCCCGATCATACGAAGTAACGAATTTTTGGTACGACCGTTTATTGAAGTTCACAACAACCGATTTGTAATTATACGTTCTGCGACACACTATTGTGTGGGTTTCTTGTAGGGTTCTGAAACTTTTTCTGAAATAAATAGGTTTAGCTCAGGTTTAAGTCGACAATCTATGCCAACGAAATGGGATAATTCTTGTTGCATTCTAAGGATTGGAAAGTTATGAATAGCTTCTCCTTTTGAAACTTGCCGCGTAACTCCATCACTGTTCACTGTGTGGTCGAGACAAGTTAGTTCTTTGGCTTCAAAGATTGTTTCTTTTTTAATTTGATAGTTAACCGTAATGATATAGGCGTTGAAATACTTTCTTTAAATGCTGTAGATAGTCTGCTTTGATGGCAGAAAAATTTAGAACAGAAAAAACTTTATACAACCGTGACTTCAGATAGACTATGACTTCAGCGATGGAACTTCTCCATGTACTGGTAGTGGTGGTGCTGAGAGAGTATTGATCCTCTACTGGAATTATGCTAATTGATTTCTCGACATCTGCTTCATAAATAGGATCCTGGTATCTTGAATGGTATGCTAGCAAGAGTAAGTTTCTTGACAGATTGTTGCGTGTTCAATTAAAGTCGGCGGTCACCACATGTAATATCCTCTGTGTTTGTTTGTTTGAAAGACTGTTTGTGGTTAATGAATGCTTTATTCTTTTACTGTTAAGATCAGAGAATGAATGCTTGAACTATTTGGTTTCTGAATTATTTCCTGACTCCTTGTTTATATTCGTTGCATTGGATACTACACGCACACATACATATCACTGGATCACAGTACTCACTCATACATATCGTCGACGTTAATGCATACTAGCAGAACTATTTTCTAGCAATTTTCCAGGAGCGCAGTTTAAATGCTTATAAAAACTTTGTTACAGATGGCATGATGAATTCTTTGAAATCGCAACTAGCAACATTGCTAGTTACATTTCAAAGAATTAAGTTCATATGCATTAACGGCGACGATATGTACTATATACCACCAATAAATAACAACGTCGTAGACCATTCAGGGTATAAATCGTGAGGTGTTCTTTATCAAAAATTAAAATGGGCGAACTAAGTTGAGCATCATTTGTGACTTTTTTGCTAAAACGCTGAAGGAAAACTTTCTCGTCTGTAATTTGTAAGATTACTTAATGGAACTTTTAATGGAAACAGGGCACTCAAAAGGTTCGGAGGGGCAGTGGATGTTGCAACCCCCAATTGAATTTCATGAACATTGGTATGGGGTAGATGCAGTAGCAGCACTTCACTATAGCAACAAGAAACGGCCACCTCATAGAACAAAAGATAAACGGAATAAACTCTGTGGGACGTTCTTTAACAAAAATGAAACTGGGTGGACTAATATGATTTGCGCCTGGTATATTTAGAACTACATATATTTCAAATGTAATCAGAAAATCTCTGGTGTACAATTCTTCACTAAGAATATAATACATATTCCAATTCACAAATAGCTATTTCAGAATACAATAAAAATTGATCTTTAACTTAGTACAAGTGCAATATAACGGAATTAGGCAAGGTTTGAAAAAACTTCTTCTTTTCTTCGTTACCTTTCGACGTTTCTGTTAAAGGCACTTAACCACCATATAGTGTATACTGCTTTGTACCTTCAAATTCATTAAACAGAAAGTAGGGATCGAACATTCCATATTTTTTTTGTAACTGTACAAACGCACAGTAAAAATAGAAACTGCTATTTTTTAATCTAGGTTAAACTAATCAAATGTAGTCTATTTTGGTCAGCTAAACTTGAAAATGACTTTATGCTTGATTTGTTCATGTTTACGAGTAGATAATATCCTGAATTTTGTAAAATATCAATATTAAACCACGCCTTCAGATGGATTTTGTCGTTTTATTTTCAAAAACTGTTAGGTTTATGGACTGGTTGTTAAGTGGATTACATAAAATATAGCTTATTTAATTGGCGCATGAATATATATCATACAGGTTGTTTCACTTCAGATTCGTATCATCTGAATAGGTGGTAGTACACATAAAATGCAACAAAAAAGCTGAAAATCATTAGTGTCTATCTTTCATAATAACCGAAAAAAGAATGGTTTTTGAAAAGTGGGTAGCAGGTCACTGGTCTAAGAATCACACTTGGAGCTGGATGTGCCTATCTGATACATTGACGCAGCAGCTGCTAGGTGATGTCGCAGTTTGTTTTGACTATAATTTCCAGCAGTTTCCAAAAGTTGACATTTTTAGCAAATTTTTGTTGATTTGCGTAAAAACAAAAAGAGTTTTTTGTTCCTATTGATGAATACTATCACACATGCAATTTATATGAAAGTTGAGTAAAACATCCTGTATGTAGACCAACAATTTCTACCAATACATTTGACGGAGCAACTTCAGAACATAACTTATTGCGATCTTGTATTCGTCATCAAGTACTTAGCTAAGAAAAAAAAATGTTGAGTTCGCAGTGCAACCTTAGCATCACTTCTGCCAAATTCATGAAGCGATGTTGTTGTTATTGTTGGTTGTAGTATTATGATAATTTTGCAGTAAAAATAATATCTTTAGGAGAATACCCTGTACTGGAAAATTATTTTATAGAAACCAAAATGTATAGGGCATTTCACCTTGTTTTGAAATCTTTCTTACTTCGTTTGTACGTCATACTGCATGACGTTTTACCTTTATTTTCTTTCTGCATTTTATAGAGCATTATTTGACTTGTCACTATTCGACTTGGGTCAAGTATACCTGTTTTGTGAAGAATTAAATTTTGCATTCAATGGTGTATTCATTAAACATATCACTGGCACAGAATTCCGTATCTAGCGGTAGCGGGTACGCTACAGCTACCACAAGCGCAAAATAACACTAATGTGTGTTCTAATAACAACTGTCCTTGAAAACAAAATTTTATCCAAATTGCATTTTTGACTTTTTTATTTTGAAGGTCTATAGCTTTGTAACATTTCATTTTTGAACATAGATATGTTGTGCTTAATGGCCTATTTTGATCAAATGCATTGACCCTCAGGAATTGGCATCGTCTGCTCGAGATATCCTACATGTAAAATGGGTGAAGTCCCATTTAATGTTAAATATCTAGCTGCATTTTAAAGCAGGCGTGGAATTAAGTCGTGAACTTAGAATTCCAAAACAAAAACCATTCAAGAAAAAAATTAGTCGATACGAATATCAATATAAAGGACAAAGTAGGAGATATCCAAAAACCCTGAAGTACCCTGTACGTTTTAGGTTCACTAAAAAGATTGATTAGTACAGGGTATACCCCTAAAATGTATCTTGCCAATACGAGAATTACCATATTACCATATGACATAATATCGCCTCGTAGATTTTGCTGGAGATGCTGAGATAGAATAAGACTGAACCAGGATCGCGTTCGATGCTCAACGAGATTTCCATAGTTATTTTATGATGAACATCAAATCACACAAAGTTATGCTCGAAGCTTCTCGTATAATATGTACCGATACAAATTATTTGTCTGTGTGACATATGATCGTTTTTTCGATAACACAGAAACAAGACAACATGCACAAAGTTTTCTTAGCTTTTTGGTATGAAAGTTAAATAAAATCCTATTTTACCTAACTGTCTCCATTTTGATAAACCTAATAGTTTCTGAAAAAACAGTAAAAACCCTCTGGGGACATGGCTTACCCTCATCAGCTTCTCTGGTTCACCACTTTTGAGTAGTAACTTTTAAGGGGTTATTTAACATATCACAAAGAAGGCCTATCAAAAATCCAAGGATATACCTCAATTCCCCTCTATTTTTACAAATTTGACTGAACTGTTACCGTCGCATTAAAATATACATATATTAGAAACTGTTCATTTGTGCTAAAAACATAACAGTAAAATGTTCAGGAGGTCAAAAGATTTGGCTATAACATTTATTTTTTCAAAACACATATACATGACGTGTCTTCGAAACTTTTAATTGTATTCTTGTAAACAAAAATAATCATGTTAAAATAAATGATTTAAAAGCAAATTATTAAAAAACAATTATTTGCATAAACCTTATGTATTTTAGAACAAAAGAGGCTCAATGCTATTTTCTCATGTTAATAATAATTTTCAGAGTTACATCGTTTTACGGAAAACGTTAATTTTTCTGCGTTTAAGGTTATTTATGGAATTTACGAACAAATCAACAAAGTAAAGATCACTTATGTGCTTAGCATCCCGAAATCATTACGTCAATCGTAATTTTATCTCTGATACATTCGGCAACATTGCTGGGTTCGGTAGGGTAGGTAGGCTTGCTTAAAATTATACAAATGGGTCTGTAAACACTGTAATATGTATCGGGTCCAAGAACGACTGTCAAATATCACCAATATTTTTTTTTTCATATATTTTTACCCCTCGAGGATCTTAAATATTGCTTATCAGAAATAGATCAATATTATGTAAAATATACACATTTTAAAAATCAAAAAATGCGGGTCTACTAACGACCCTACCATATAGCGGGTCCGACAACGTCGATTAAACCAATATATATATATATATATATATATATATATATATATATATATATATATATATATATATATATCCGAACGATCCGGTAAATATCAGCGAAATTCTCACTTAATTCGAATAGGTTTAAACTTAACAAACCTATAAAACGTAAAAGTTTAACTTTTCTCACAATACTGACATAAACGGTGTGCAAGCTGCATCATAACTACCAACTACTTGATCTTCTAACATTTTGAATTTCACAAGAGAAAGAACATCCTTTAGCATGGATTGAACGAAGAGAAATCCATCGAACATCTTGCTTATGGTATGGTTCACCAATGATAAATAAACTTAATGATTTATAAGAATAACATATGAAAATATTTCCTGGCTATCGATTTTTATTACAACATTCTTTATTTGTTTGAAATAACATTGCACTTATGAGCGAAATAATATAAACAAGGAAAAGTTTAGCTCAATCTGTAAGCTCATTGCAGGTTAAGCTGTTCTAATAAAGTTCTTATTGTTTAGCTTTAGAAGAAGCTTACGTCTGTAACAACATTTTAAAAAAAATTACCTCAGCCTAGCCCTTTTAAGAATTTTTATAAAAAACCTTTCCGACAATATCCATTTTTGAGAGCTTCTGAAAGCTGCCGAATAGTTTTTCTCTTTTTCAAAATTCTTTGAGCGATGCTTTCTCTTAAAAATCTTTGTAAAATTAGCAAATTGTTTCATAGTACCCTCAATTTTCAAATTGAACTTTTACTAAAAAATTCTTGAAAGATTACTACAAAGTTGTATAAGAGCTTTCAGTAAATATATTTTTTTTTTTAATTTTGCTTTGAAAACTTTTTCGTTCCCAAGCAAACGTTTTCCTAAGTGTTATTATATAAAAGAATTTAATTAAACATCCAAAACTTCCATTAATAAAACGCTCGTTACTTTCAAAGCAGAAAATTTCAAATCTGCAATTTATTAATTTTAGGTTATTAAAACCCTTTCATGAAACTTGAGTGGTATAAACATGTTCGTATTAAATATTCTCTAAAATTGATTCTAAAAAAAAATCCTCGAATCTTAAAAGCTGGTTTTCCGAAGATTCTTAAAAAAGTTTCATATTGGAACACTTTCCCCAGATTGAATCCTTGTTTTCTAAGAATTCCGATTTCTGAACCTGTTATGGAATGGTCGCTTTTTCCAAGGTTATAAGGTTATACGGCTTTAAAGGAACCTGGAATATAACTTTGAAATATAACTAAGTTGCCGGATTATATAACTTTTGGTTTTTTTATAAAACCTGCTTTCCAAATAAAATATGTAAAAGCACGTTTCTCAAAGATTTCATATTAAAAACATTTTTGCTTATAGACTTCTTTCTTGCGCTTTTTCTGAAAACTTTGTCCCAATGTTCATTTCAAAAAAGCTCCTTTGAGATAGTTTTTATTAAAGAGTTTATCTTCGGAAAATCATTTTTTGCAAAAGCTCTCTTTAAATTCTTTTTGAAAAACTCAATTTAAAAAATAATGCTACTTTTTTGATAGGGTATTTACAAATTTCAAAACTGTTATAGAATATTTTCCCGAAATGCTGCATTATTTTAGAGTTTATTGTATATAAACTTTTTTGTCGTCGTTCGTAGATCTTTTAGTACTATTTTTGTTACTAAAAAGCTTTTCGCTTAAAAGCGCTTTTAAAACTTATTAAAATTGCTTTTTAAATTCTTTTGTAAAATCTCTGATTAACTTGTACACTCTTTTTGTCTTCTCTTCAGCTCCATTTCACAATGTATACTTTAACCTACAAATTTTGTTAAAAGGTGCCTCTTCGCTGTGTTACAAGGTTTAATTATCTTATCTTGTTTACCTTATTTGCATGTGTTGTCTTCTAAGCCATCTTATTTATCTATATAGTGCACTTAACTATATGACAATCTATATAATAGCAATTTCTTCCTGAATTGAGGGACTTGTTTTCCCTCCTTTGAAAACGGAACAGAGCATTTAACACAACCAGTTCCAGCTAACACTAGAAATACGACAGGCAACTTTAGCTTTCATTACATTTTGTTATCTACTATAAAATTTGGCAAATATTTTTTCGTGTATTAGTAAACAAAACTTTCGTTCTTTGTTTAATAAAATATTACCATGGTTGCACTACATAATTTAATGCTACCTTTTCTGCAGAAGAAAGTGTTTTTGTAAATATTTTTTAATTATTATTTTCTGTTTGCTTTCAAAGGCGATACAGTTTAATTTTTGGTTATTTAGCAACTAATTGATTACAGTTTATGAATAATTCATTATTAAAAGTTGATAAGCACATTAACATTTAATCTTAATACCTTTAACTTGATTTATTGATTTATATTTTGATTGATATATTTTATAATTATTTTTACTGGGTTTACATAACTAAATAAGACTCTTTCTGATTTCTTTTTGTGAATTATTGTGTTTTATTTCTATTTAGCTTATGCTGTGTTTGAACGGCGGTTGCTTACTTTGTAGCAGACGTTGGCTGGACCTTAAATACATAATAATTTCAGGTTATTGTCTTGTTCTATAAACTTAAATATGTCGGGAGCAGAAAGTTCCCATTATAACTTTTTTTAAATGTTTTGAGGACTGCTTCTTTAAAAATTGAAAATACCCCAGCTTAAAATAAGTCTTTAATACACTCAGCTTAACGATAAGCTTAGAAAAACTTTTAAAAACAAAACTCTGTATTAAAGCTTCTTTAAAAATCAGATTATAGAAAAAAACCAGTTGAGAATGCGCAGAGCTAGCATTGCCATGACGAACAAAAACAACTGTATACTTAATAAACTAATTTATTTTTGAAAACTAATGTTCACGTAACACATTAGTTGTCATAAAAACTAAAATTCTAAATCCTAAAATTTTTCGTTTAAAAAAAAAGTTGCTAAAAATGTTTATTTTTTCGTAAATTTTTAAAAATACAAAATTTTTCATTTTCCTAAATTTTCGGTGGTCATTTTGACCACTTTCCCGAAGAGATACAAAAAAATATTTCAATCAAAAGTTTCTTAGAATTCGATGTACTATAAGATTCCAAAAAGTAAAATTCAAAAAAGTCAACAGGGAAAAAGGCGACAGACAGACAGACTTCACGAATTTAGAGACGAACTTTTTGTTCGTCGAAGTTGTTTAGAAAACCGTCTTTGGAAAGCAGCTTTTATTAATAATTATTTTTAAATGTTTTACGAAAGGCCTTTCCTGGTGTTTAGTCCACACGTTAAAGTGAGGATAAAGATTTTTATTAGTTGACCTGCATTTATATATTTGCATTAGAATACTCTAATCTGATTCTGCCAAATTTTCCAAAATTGATGTAACATTTGATAAAGTCTAGAGAGACTGTACCGACTTCTTCTAAAAACTTTCGGCAAACCTAATAAATGACCATTCACTAAAAAATAACCTGGATCTGTTGATAATGTGCATAGAGGCTTTTATCTGAGGATAGCCTATACTTTGGAAAAAGATGGTCATATGTTAAAATACAAATTGCTATAATATTTTTCAAGATATGTTTCAAGGATTTAACACAGGCCTCCCAAAATCCACTAAAGTGAGGTGCAAAAAGAAAACTTACACTTTAAGTAATCTGTTTGTAGCTAACCAATTACGAACCTTTTCTTGATCAACAGCCATGAATTTATGTAAATCTATTAGGTATCTTTAAGCAACTATATAATTCATACCACTATAACTGTGTATGTGGATAATTAAGTATGGACCTCAACGAGTTACATATCAGAGAGCTTTGATAAAAGATTTATCGCTTTAGCTTTAGCAATGAGCTTTAGTCGTAAAACAAACAAAGAAACATAAACACGCCTTGGAAATAGTAAGTTTTCATCTTAAACTATCTTATATTAGAAACAGACCTCGAAAATAGTGGATGATAGTAATCTATCAGCCTTGGTAGGAGTAGTGACTATCACCTAGTCAATATCAATTATGGCCTCTCCTTCCCACACAAGATTTACAGCTTCTGGGGCCTGATTTCCAGGTTATGGGTAGTAGTCGTTATTATTGTTATCTCTAAAAAGACCAAAATACCGCTCTTTGTCAGTAGAAATAGATGATGGAGTTTCAACAGAATCTCAGCTTATTTCAATCTAAGCTTCCTCTCCCCATCCTAACGAGACCATCAGCGTCTAAATTCGGTGTCAAACTTTGAAGATTTTTTGAAAATTTTTCATTATTTTGTAATTTAATTATTTTATTGGAGACAGTTGTCCGCCTATTTAAAGAGATTAAACGCATAAGAGAGATTGTGAAAATTCAGGGTTTAAATTAAGGGGCCCCACTAAATTGAGACTATTTCTGAGTGCATGTATTAAAGATAGATCGAAAGATAGATAGATTATTCAAGCTGTAGCACTTTGCAGATCTCTGAATGTAACCTGGACTACTGTGAGAATAAGTGATTGCAACAAATGTTGCATGTATTGATCGCAGTTCTTGCAGGTCTTTGGCAGGAGCAATATTTTCTATACATATTGATAATTCTTCAATTTTGCATTTTAAGCAAGATGGTCTAGTAAATAGGAGAAAGCGATTTATAATTTGTGATGAATAAGATTGTGATGGATAATAATTTCTACTAAGTTTTGAGATATGCAGAAAACTGTACGAAAATCAATGAAGGCTAAGATTTTTTCAAACACAATTGAAGAGTAGACTTCTGCTACAGATTTGTATGAAGGTTGATCATTTTACTCCTGACCTTTGTTCAAGTCAAAATGTTTATTCGTACCTGTATTAATGTGACTTCCAACACGTCTCTCATTACAAAGGCTGCAATTGCTAAAGCAAGATTCTTATTACTATAGCTTGCCTATTCACGAGGCCTGGCTCCCAGTAAGTATTATCTGTTTCCAAAACCAAAGGAATCCTTTGAAAAAAAAAACTTTTTCAAAATGATGTGTGAAGCTTACTTTAATCTGGCCCACGTTGGACCGTCAGTGCAACAACTATAAAACTCACAAAAGAAACAACGCCCCGCGATTGGGCGCCAGTGCAACATCACTAAATCTGTCTCACGTTGGACAGGCAGTGAAACAAAGGTTTTTTCTACCCGTGAACACAACTATAAAATTATCATACTTACATTATCATATATGCTCAAAATCATTGACACAGCTTGAGGTTTAAACTCTCTCTTACAAATTTGAAATGTTCAGGTCGCAGGTATTGGTTCTGCAGTTGTGTTATTTTGTGAAAAGGAGTAGATAAGGGTTTAGAACACAAATAAAAACACTAAAAGGGCGCCATCTGATTATGAAGCTTAATATTGATGTTTAATTAAGCCTGATTTGATATTAAATTCATTAATCAGATAATGAAATAAATATAATAGGTTTTTGGATAACAATTTAGAAATGTTTAGAAAATTTTTAAAGTAAAATTTGAACAAAACTTTCATAATTATATGGTTCCGTTTAGATCATTAGTATAAACTAAACACATATTTATTAAATAATAAAAGCAGAAAATAGTGCAAACACAGGTATAATAATAATAGTCAAACACATAAAAAAAACACACAAACAGTCTGAATTTATTAAACTTAAAACTAAGCATTTAGTAAATAATCGTCTATTTCGTTAACATTAATAGACGTAAGGCAGTTCCAAAGATAATTTGAATATTTGTCTAGAATAAAAACTATTAGAATTTTAATAAATATTAATTGCCCCAAAAGTTCAACAAGGTCAAAAAATATCTAGATTTATTAGCCATGAAATATTCCAACATAATATCAAACTCAAGAATTTATTTAAACCAGAAATCTTTTGAAAAGTTTGACGAACAAATATCCATCACTTTAAACTAAAATAAATCTAATTAAATATTTCGAAGATTTATAAATTTAACTTTTCACTATTAATGATGGACTAAAATTCAGTACTACTGAGAGCTCTCTTCTAGTAAAGAACAACAAAATTCACTTATTTAAAATAGTCCAACCTCAAAATAATAAAGATAACCAATTCTTAAAGTACAATACCTTAAACCTTGGTTTATTTGCTGTACAAAGCAAATCATACTGGTCAATCAGAAATTGGAAAAGGCCTCTCTTGTAAAGAACCGTAGTTATTTCTCGATGATTTGATGGTATTAAATTGCAGTTTGATGGTAGCAGGTCCAAATAAATACTTTATAACAATAGTCAATCATCCATACAATTTTCAGCACCAATGTTCGTTAAACACAGTTTAAACAATCTTGTTTAGTTAATGTTTATTGTTAAAATTTATTCTTGAGGAGTAATTGTAATCTCCTTTATTTAAAACTCGACGGATTAAACCAAATAACTGTCTATCATTATCGCCAAATAAAATGACAATCCACAATTTTAAACTATCACCCAAATTAAGTTATTTTTAATAACAACTTCACTTTCTTCTGTTAACGCAGGCAAACAGCGTAATTGTGTTTATTGGTTTATTACACATAAGCCAACTATAAATGTTTATTGACGAGACTATATTAGTCAACCTTCTCAAACGAGAATTCTCAAAAATCAGTTAACTTCAAAAGTTCAGTTGTACCACAAATCACAACTAAACTGTACGGGAACTGTACTCAAAAGATTGCATTAATTTTGTATAATTAACACTGAATTATAACACAATAAACCCGACTTCAAAATCTACTAACTAATCTCAAAGATGGACCGCAAGTTTTTTAATATCGACCCTCATAGCGCGATCTGACCGAGGTGGTCTCGCTTGAAGCACCAATGGGAAGCAATTCTTTTCGCTAACCTGTGGAGGCGCGAAGGAGGCCAGCCTCTGTGACCCTGATCACCCGCAAAAACATGCGTCTTATTTTGCCGTAAGGAAGTTTTTTAACTAACCGTCTGCAGAGATTTCAACCTAAAGGAATGAAAAGTAGTACTGAAAGAATATGCGCGCAAACTGGTACAAAATAACACCCATCTGGTGTCTAGCCAAAATCGCTACGCGACAACCTGACTTAAAATTTAAAACGCATATGACAAACAAAGAAAAATTTGTTTTTGAGTCCTGAATTCTCGGAATATTAACAGGAATGTTTTTATGAAATTGATGATCAAGTACTTCCCATAATTTTCTGTATCAAGATCTCTCACGATGTAATTGATATTTCACCAGAATGTAAGTAAACAAAATACTAAAAAAAACATCATTTTTATGACGCTACGTTCTTTAATTATATCAAATATAAAACAATCCTTTCTTAAGATGTTTTCATAAGAAATATTTGCATGACGAAATTCTATTTCGAATAAAGCGCAGTCTTACAGGACCGGACTTCGGATTTTTAATGAATATAAATGTAAAATTTTACGTACTGAATGCCGGTGGAAAATGTACCGTTACATGTGGTATCTGTACATCAGACAGACTCCGGGCCTTGTGTACCGAAGAAACCCGACGAAGTAAAATGAGCCTAATTTGTGAAAAGGCGGTTAGGTCCCGAGCTACCCTGAAGTACGGGCCCTGGGACTTTGATATCCCCCCTCTTATCAAGCCTGATTGGCTTTTTGTTCAGCACTAAATTTTTAATACTAAGCGTAGCATTACCATACAAACTTCTGGACGGGTTATTCACCCCCCCCCCCGAATTACCCCAATTCGACTTACGAAACCTTCCGGCTTACGTACTTACCTTCCTTCGTTGTACGTCAATTGTTTTTTGAATGAGACATTTTTTTCGAGTAAACATGCTTCCCTTTTTCACCCTCACCATCCCAACTTAATTAAAATCTTAAATCGCATAACCCCACTTGTGATACACTATTTTAAAGCTCTGAAACAGTATTGCATAAACTGTGGACTTTAGATAACTCTAGGAGACAAATCTGAAGATCGGACGGAATATTCTATTAAATTTCTTCTTCCAATCCAATCCACCGAAATGCGAAAATGTGTGATTCATCTCTCTCACACCGGCAATATATAATGAGGGCTGTCTCCATCAATTTGGAAATACAATCTATTAGTCAGTTACCGTTTCCATCCAGCTGATTTTCTACATTGCCAGTAATAGGGGCCAGTAAAGGGTTAATACAAACCTCCAGGAGTTGTAGGTATATTGCTTCACTTACGTCGTCTTTAATGAAAATAGAATCTTTAAAAACAATTCACTAACGGTAATTCTCCCAAAAAACATGCGGACTTTCTGTGTCCTAATACCTACCTAATACTACTACGACGATTAACTACTCCATTAAGGTAGAATGTACATTCAATACTGAAGCAAATATTTTTTACAAAAATCTTGTTTGTACTCGTTCGATTAGAAAACTTAGTTTCACAAAATTTGGTTCTTTTGTCAAAATCTTCTTCAACAAGTTCTGTGGTCATTTCGGTTTCATCAGAATGGAACTTGTGCGTCTTGAGGACCAATCACTGGCCAACAAAAAAATTTTTTTTTCTGCTGAATTTGATCTGACACTTTATTTTAACTAAAATTGGTACGCTAATGCCCGTTTTTCCCTATCACGTCAGATTTTTTTTCTACGGCGTTTCTTGTTTGCCGAATCCAAAATTCTTAAAAATCGTTAACTAAATGCAGCAGATTCTTAATTGTTTACGGAATTCTTAGACATTCCAAATAAATTTAGTCATTAGCATAATATACACTTGTACCTCATAATATTTAAGTACTTAATTAGATAATTAAGTAATAAACAATTGTAAAGTAATCAAGTCTACTAAGCTAGTCCTCATCGTCAACATATTAGGGTTTAATGAGATTTTATTAGAAAGTGTTGATCACTTAGAACTATTTAAAAGTAGGCAAGGGTGATAAGAAAATGCTAGTTACATGTTAGTTGTTAGTGAAGAAACTACATCATGTCTACTACTCGAAGATGTGTAAATAGTGCCGATTCTTTCTGCTACATTTGTGGCAGCTTCACCGTTCCCAGTCAAAAGACAAATATTAGTGTTTTCGTTAAGAAAATGTATTTGGCTTATTTTGATGTAAAACTTGCTGATCAAGACAAGTCATGGGCTCCACATAAAGTGTGTAAATCATGTGTGGAAAATTTGCGGCAGTGGAGCAAAGGAAAACGTCAGAAATTAGCTTTTGGCGTTCCAATGATATGGCGTGAACCGAAAAACCACGTAGATGATTGTTACTTTTTTTGTTTAACTCAGACCTACGGTTATAATACCAAGAATAAGAATAAAATTGTATATCCGAATATTGACTCCGCGATTCGACCAGTACCTCATTCCGATGAAATACCTGTGCCAGTTTATAAAGAGCTTCCTTCACTTGAGCACTCGGATGCTGAATACATGTCAGATGTTATTGAAGAGCAAGATGATTCAGATGTAGATTCTGCCAATGAAGATATAGTTTCTAATTATGGACTACAACGCTTTACTCAAACAGAATTAAATGATTTAGTAAGGGATTTGGGCCTATCAAAGAAATCATCGGAACTGCTAGCTTTAAGATTAAATGAAAAGAACTTACTCAAGCAAGGTACGAAGATAACTTTTTATCGTAAGAGGGAAAGTGATCTTGTGCAATATTTTAAACAAGAGTGTGAATTTGTTTATTGTAACAATGTGCCAGATTTGCTATCTCAAATGGGCGTTGTACAATATGACCCAAGGGAGTGGCGTTTGTTTATCGACAGTTCCAGCAGAAGCCTCAAGTGTGTCCTACTACACAACGGGAATGTTTTCGGTTCAATTCCTATTGGATATTCCGTTCAATTAAAAGAAACATATGACGACATTGATAAGGTGATAGATTTACTAAAATATACAGACCATAACTGGGTCATCTGTGTGGATCTCAAAATGGTAAACTTTTTACTTGGTTTTCAAAGAGGATATACAAAATTTCCTTGCTTTTTGTGCCTCTGGGATAGTCGAGATAGAAACCAACACTGGATTCAGAAACATTGGACTCCTAGAACATCCTTAGTTGTTGGAGAGAAGAATATTATAAGTCAACCTTTAGTCGACAGAGAAAAAGTAATTTTTCCACCTCTTCACCTCAAACTGGGTCTTATGCAGCAATATGTTAAAGCACTAGATTTGAAAGTGACTGTTTCCAGTACATATGTGAAAAGTTTCCACGACTAAGTTACGAAAAAATCAAAGCTAGGGTATTTGATGGACCACAAATTAGAACTTTAATGAGAGATCCAAATTTCATCAACTCGGTCGGTCGCGAACAATTTTCTTGGAAACAAAAAAGCATCCAATTATAAAGAGCTAGTGCAATCAATGCTTGAAAAATTTCACCGCCTAGGTTGTAACATGAGCATAAAGCTTCATTTCCTTCATAGCCATTTTGATAGGTTTCCCGATAATTTAGGTGCTGTAAGCGATGAGCAAAGCGAGAGATTTCATCAAGATTTAAAAACCATGGAAACTCGGTATCAAGGAAGATGGGATTCTAATATGATGGCCGACTACTGTTGGAGTGTTCAAAGGGACTGCTAAAGCAAAATGCACAGCAGAAAGTGCTACAAACGAAAATCTATTCCCTGACTGTTTCTTTATTACTAACACTTTTGTAGTTTTTTGAATGATCATTGTGTAAATATTGTACCTAAATAAATAAATGAATTATTATAATTTTATACTTTGTTTATATCGTATAAGTTCTTAAGTTACAACTTGGCCGTATTTGCAATCCTTCAAAGAGCATAAAATGATATAGAATTAAATTTTGACGTGATACGCAAAAACCAATATGATTTTCGGATTCAGCACACCAAAATTAGTAAAGAACAAGTTTCATATACAAGTCAGCAAAAAATGTGTTGCCCAGTGAATTGGATTTGGGAAGCCATTCTTAGAAATGAATTATGTACAGGTAAACTGTTCAAACAACTCAGTTGCATTCTCTTCATTCACAACTTTGTTCCCATCGCGATTCTTTTTAGTCGCAACTTTCTCTTCCAACGATTTAGTCAGAATTTTCTGCACAAACTTATAAGAGACGTGTTTATCTGGATACCTTTCATTAAACACAGTTTCAGTTTCTCTAAAGCTCTGGTTATACCCTCCATAAAGAATTACTATTTGAGTGTAAACCAATTTTGAGAGAATCAATAATACTAGGTACAATTGACGCAGTGTTTTTAAACAACAAAATTGTTAAAAATAGAAAACATAATATTCTAATAAGTCGTAATAAACTTTTGACATCTTTTAGAAAAGCCAATCTGCACTCAAAGTGTTGCAAAGTTTAAACTTTTAAACTTTAAAATTAAAAATAACCACTATTGCCGTAAAATATATCGTTTAGGAGATATTCTGCGAAAACCAGAAACAGGCCGAAATTTTCATTGCCTTTCCAATATGCAGGAGCGTGCAGAGATTCGTCAAGGTCGAAAATTTGAATTTTTACTAACACAATCGACATTTTACAATCCTTTTTCTGACAGATTGACTGGACTACAATTGTTTGTTGTAATATTTATTTCACTTGTCTTTTTTGACTTGTTAAAGCTGGATCGTTTTCAAATGAACACCCTGTACAGCTGCTAGAATGTAATTATCTTTTATTAATACTTTAGCGTTGTTAATAAAAAATGTCGTTGCCTAATACTAAGTGGGGATATAGGGATACCTGTCGCAGGGCTACTTTCCTTTTAGTAACGTTCTGCTATTTACCTATACATATTATTATATTGACTGATTATTTCCTTGAATTCAAAGCGTTCGACGTTTTCTTCTTGTATTTGTCTTTGATATCTATTACACATTATTTAAGATCTAATAAATTTCTTTCATCACGATATACTTTCAGTATTTTTTGTTTTCAATGTATCATTTTAAACTATCCAGTTAAATCTCTGTTAAGGGGCAATTCTATGCGCAATTTTTACAATGCTGGAGAATTCGCTGCAGCTTTAACATTCTCCTCGTCGTGTGCCGGATATGAGGTTGTCATTTACAGCACGCTATTTTCTCCTCTACATAAGAGACGTTCAGAGGTTTAATGTTATAGCAGCTTAGAAGATCTACCAAATTACTAGACAGTTACTTGTGCAGCTTATTAGAAGACGGCTTTGAATCTCTATAATTTCGGAAATGTAGTTTGCAAGCTATCGTCGATGCTGTCTGATTTAGATTTCGTAAGCTCGTAATGCATATTGCTCTATAAGCCGATTTGAAAAATATGTTATTGCTGGCCTAGCTTTATTTAGCTTTCATACTATATTATATAGGATATAGGTACATAGGTGCTTGAGTGTTGATGATTAGGATTAATTTTTATTTTAAAAAGTAGTTTAACATCTAATAATGCGAATTAAGCAAGACAGAGATTATTAGGTGTTTTTATCTAGTTCCGAGTTTCATAAAAAGACAATTTGAAAGATTTAACTTGCATTAAGAATAATAATAAGATTATATTTTATAAGCTATGTAAGAGATTCACTAATACAATTATTATAATAATAAAATTATTACCTATGTAATTCAAAAATAGTTACGACAAAGAAGACGACGGAAGAGAAAGTAGAAATGAATAAGAAATATCCACACCGCTTTGCAAGGCCTTTAATTTGCATATTTTAAGCCATCCACTAACCAATAAAAATTTGGATTGCAGCTTTCATCATTTGATCATTTGGAATGATCAAAAATCAATAGTACATAAATAGGTTTATTTCATTTGAATGGCGATTCCGCGTTCGAAAATTTTTCGAACAATATCTTAGTGTGATTTTCTTTGTCAGATTGGGGCCTTACCGTGCATGCAGTGAGGTAAGAAAGTAAGGAATAAATTTAATATTTAAAAATTGCTTAATACTATGTAAAGGAATCGCTTGAACTCATCGCGTCGATTTTATTTCTTCGATTCTGGTCTTATTTTATAAAATATCTTTTGTTATACCAAAAATACCTGAAAAAATGGGCGACAAAGTACCTGAGCTAACATCAACAGGATTTTTCATATTGTAACCCCCAATTTCTTGGTAATTTCGAGTTTCTTGTAAAATTCTAAACATTTTTAAGCACTATTACCTTATATCGAAAATGAATTGTTTCTGTATTATTGACACTTAACACAGGATATTATAAGGTAGAAAATCTAAAATTAACTTTTGAATTTGCTTAATCTGGAAAATGTAAGGTGATTTTTAAACAAAGATTTTTCTTATTATTAAATGTATTTTATTTTAAGTTTACTACAAATTAAGATTTTTTTAGCAAGTGTGCATGCAAGTGTTCAAAATTCCTTTTATTGGCTCAAAATTTCGTAAGGATATTTATAAAATAAAAGGGAACACTCCGAAATACCTTAGAATACTTGGAAATACCTGATGTTTTTTACAGTATTCAATTTAAAATGGAAATTACTTTACAATTTTCGAGCTTTTGGGAATACTTGAAAATACCAGGGAATACGTCAAAATATATCAAGTATTCATAAAAACTGAAAATCACTGTACGTTTTTTTTGGGGAGTAGTTAACCCGTCGGGTCAATGACTACTGGAAACGACTGTACACTTTGCTGGGGACACATTGAAAATACATGGGAATACTTCTGCATACCTGGAAATACACGATATTTTTTGAAAGTATTCCCAAAAACTGGAAATCACTGTACACTTTGCTGAGAATGCCTTCAAAATACTTGGCAATACTTGGAAATACCTGAAAATACCTAGGAATATTTAGAAATAGCTGATGTTTTTGAAAGTATTCCTAAAAACTGGAAATCACTGCACGTTTTTCAGGGAACCACTGGTAGAAATCACTGTACACTTTTCTGGAAATATTCTGGGAATACTTGGTAATACCTTTTAAATACCATTGGTGCCTTTCAATCTAAATACCTTAAATACCTCGAAATACTGGAAATACTTGGAAATACCTGATGATTTTTAAATGTATTTCCAAAAACTGAAAATCACTGTACGTTTTTTGGGGAACCACTGCTAGAAATCACTGTACACTTTTCTGGAAATATTTTGTGAATACTTGGGAATACCTTTTAAATACCATTGCTACCTTTAAATCTAAATACCTTAAATACCTCGAAATACTGGGAATACTTGGAAATACCTGATGATTTTAAATGTATTTCCAAAAACTGAAAATCACTGTACAATTTAATGAGAATCTTTGAAAATGCTTGGGAGTACTTTGGAATACCTGCAAATACTTGGAAATACCGAGGAATACTTGGAAATACCTAATGTTTTTAAAAGTATATCCAAAAACTGAAAATCACTGTACGTTTCTTAGAGAGTAGTTAACCCCTCGGAGTCAACTACTGGTGGAAACGACTGTATACTTTGCTGGAAATACTTAGGAATTTTTAGTTTACTACTACTTGGGACGGGAATACTTGGAAATATCTGATGTTTTTGGAAAGTATTCCCAAAAGCTGTAAATCACTGTACACTTAGCTAAGAATACTTTGAAAATACATGACAATACTTGGGAATACCTGGAAATACCTAGACATATTTGGAAATACCTAGAAATACCTGGGAATACTTAAAAAACCGGGAAATACTTGGATATACCTGTTGTTTTTAAAAGTATTACCAAAAACTGAAAATCTCTGTACGTTTCTTAGAGACTAGTTGACCCCTCGGGATCAACCATGCAGCAAACGACTGTACACTTTGCTGGGAATAACTTCAAAATACCTGGAATTGCGCACGAAATCTTCAACTGTAAAATCATCAAAACATCGCCCTCTAAGAGCTGCTTTCATCGGCCCAAACAGATGGTAGTCGCAGGGCGATAAGTCCTGACTGTAGGAAAGGTGTTCTAGTGTAATCCACGGCATGTTTCAGTTTTTTCCGTAGTTAAGGCAGCTGTATGGGGCTGGGCATCGTCTTGCAGCAGGATAACATCTCTTATGGGAAAGCCGCGCCTTTTCCGACGATATGCTGTTTTTGCAGCTTCTAAAAGTTGGCAGTAGTACGCGGATTTTCAGGTTGATGTTCGTGGAGAAATTCAATAAGTAGGACTCCTTTAAAGTCGAAAAATACGGTCGCCAAAACCTTTTCAGCGAGATCCGAGTTTTGGCTTTGACAGATGCAGATTCGTTCTTCGTTCGCCATTCCATATTTGCTTGCTTCGATTCGGGTCTGTAATGGTGCACCCAAGTTTCGTCGCAAGTCACTATCCGGTGCAAAAAACCTTCCCCTTCAGCCTCATAGCGCTTCAAATGCCGTTGACACACTTCCATACGATTTCGTTTTTGATTCTCGGTAAGAACACCCACCTTGCGAACACTTTCCGAAACCCGGGGTCCTCAGTAATGATCACTGCCAAAGCTGATTCCCACCTCAGAAGCAATTTCAGCTACTGTTAATCGTCGTTCCTCTAGAAGTCGGCGAACAGTACGAATGTTCTTTTCTGTCACGCTGGTTCTTGGTCGACGTTGGTGACTTTCATTTTTGACTGCTTCTCGCCCTTCTAAAAATTGTTTGTGCCATGAATACACTTGTGTCTTTTTAAGTGTATTATCCCCGAACTGTGCCTGAAATTTCGGATGGTTTTACGCATTCTTTCGTAAGAAATTTAACTATAATACGTTGCGCAACGGACGGCGGTACTTCTCGCTCAGACATCGCGATAGTTACTGAACACGTGGTAATGTGCAGTTCTATAGCGGTGCAAAGTCCTCTAGTCATCCCCGTCAGTGAACCTCATACGCCACGTCCCTCTTTGTTCACCTCACTATCGGTACGAAAAGAATTCCGGTTTATATTTGATTCACCCTCGTACTTTGGAAATACCTGGGAATACTTGGAAATACCTGATGTCTTTCGAAAGTATTACCAAAAACTAGCAGTTGCTGTACGTTTTTCGGGGAACTTTGGAAATACTTGGGAATACTTTTGAATACCTGAAAATACCTAGGAATACTTGAAAATACCTGATGCTTTTTGAAAGTGTTTCCAAAACTTTGCACTTTCCACTTTGCTGAGAACACTTTGAGAAATATTTGGGAATACTTGGGAATACTGGGGAATACTTAGAACTACCTGATGTTTTTAAAAAGTTTAAAAGTATAAAAACTGGAAATCACTTTACATATCTTGGGAAGTACTTGAACCCTCGTATTTGTAGAGTAATTGATCTTTAGGGCAGAAGCCCAGTGCATGTGACAAGGTTTCGTTCTCTACACAGTATGATCTATAGAGGGTGCTACGGGTAAGTACTTTTGGCTAATATTGCTCGAAGCTCCGCAATGTTACAATTCAGTTTGGTCGTGTGGGTTTATTGAGAAGAAAATAATCTAGATCTATCGATCATCCAACAATTAAATTTTGGATATTCCTGAAACATAACCACACTCTTTCCTTTTAAACGTAAGGACGACTAATTTCTAGAACGGATTGTTGTTAATAAACAAAAACTCCACATTTTGTTTCGTAACTCTCAGATTTCCTCAGCACAAATAACAAATAAATCGCTTATACTTATTTACTCTGAACTTATCTTATTGATGTAAATTGCTTTCCACTATCTTGGGGATTAATCGTAAAGGCTTACTAAATGTAGACAGGAAGCAGGAATAATTAAACAACAAAAGGACGCCCAAATTGTTGTTATTATGGTTTAAAAGCAAGATGAGAATTCACAATTTGGGAAAAGGCTCTTATTTAAATTACATTAATTCTTTATCACTTGTTGTGCTTTTATTTCTAAGGTTTGGAACTCCAACAATTTGTAGTAGTTTTAAACTTTGTATATTGAATTACCATCAAGAAAATCGTATAATCGCATTATAAATTTTTACATTTTAACTTAATTTGGAATTTCATTCTAAATAAACTTGCATTAGGTTTCTTAATTAAAAACCAGTATATGATTTTGTTGTCGAAAAATTATATCTCAGATAATACAGTTACAAATAACTTACAGGTAACGTGTGTGTCAGTAATTCTTTTATATTAGTAATTTAATATTTAATTTGCTACATACTCAGAGGTAAAAGATTAAACTCACTATAAAGAAAAGCCTAATAATTACAAACATCACTTATTCACACCAAAATTGCTGGCACTTTATTTATGTAAATGTCAACAAGATTTGACAATAGAGTCGACTGTGATGTCAGGCAGTTTGATGAAATAGGTGAGCAAAACTTTGTCTTTAATAATTGTCTATCCAATTGTAAGAAGTTTCACGTTAAGTTTGTAGCGATATAAAAATTACTAAACACAAAAGTCCCACGCGATTGATCTCAAACTCAAAATAATTCATACTTACTGCCAATTTGCTTACTGGAATTTGCTTACTTAATGCCAAGAACGATACTTACTGTACTTTAATGCACCGGCGAAAGATCTCTTTCTGTTGACAAATTATCATTCAGGGCGTAGGTACTGGTCTCTTAAGCTTATAGATTGTAAAGAAAAAATAAGGTTTTAGAAATAATAAGGAATATGGGTGTCATTTACTTGCAAGTCATTAAAATACATAATCGAAATCCTCAAGTAAAAAAGATTCTGATTAAATTCATTGGGTTTAATAACTGATCGTAATTAGTCAGATTAACATTAGGTCGGTCAATGTAATTTAATAACTTTCGCAACTGCCTGAGCCAACATTAACAAAACCATGTCTAGTTTAAATTTAATTTTATTCATAAGTCCAAAGTATTATTGTTCCAATTAATTTGGCAACTACAACTGATAAATAATAAATCTTATATATTAAGTTTGTTTGTTTTTGGGTGGGGAACATATATGGTACCTCATGGCACCGATTACTATGATCACATTGCTGTCCCTACGAAGCCTAGCTCTTACTTCGGGATTTTATTTCCTAATTATCTTACAACTGTTTGAAAGTAAAATTTTACCATTCTCTACATACACAAATCTTGAAACATTTTAATATTTGCAAGGGCCTGATATTCCCGTCTACAAAGAATGATTTGAAAATCCAAATAAATAATTAAACTATGACATTTATCAGGACGTTACGAAGTCTAGAAGTTTAGAAAAAAAATTATAAATCGACAACATCAATTGTAAGGGAGTCGACTCCGGATAGAATACATAGGGTGCACCATTTAAAAAATGTAGCTTTATTTATCTTGCTTTTCCAAAGCACTGTGTATAATAAATATGTGAATATTTTGGAAATATGCAGGTTTGGCAGTCAAGAAGTTTCTGTATTGGATATTTTTCTCAATATTTAATAATTTAAAATTCCGAACGATGGATGGTCTATGGTATATGGTCTGCACTTGGCTTTTTTGTAAAATCTTAATTCAAGAAGGCACTGAATGGATGATTGTGATATTTCATTCGTCAACATCTAGTACTATAACAACTTTAAATTTCAAATAAGACAATTCAGTAAGGGTATCCCTTGGGAAATTTCATAATTAAAACACATGTGTCTATTGTTCTTCTAAAAAAGACTGGCAAATTCGGCGGCTGCTACTATAAACTATTTTTGAATATTATGGTAGTAGAACAGCATTATGCTATAGACGGTGTCCATAAAATATGAAATTAATTCATTATCTCGAAAACTAAGAATTTAATTTTTATAAAAATTTGCGTAATGAGATCTTGAACTATGACAAATTCGAATTTTATATCGGCGTTGTTGCCAAATTTAGCATTCTTTCATGATCTCTAGCAATTTTTTTACTTAGACAGAACACCCTGTATATTTGTGCATTTTGAGGTTTTTCTTGAAATTAAATAGAACTAGGGAAACCTCGTTAAGACATGACGGTCAAAAGCATTGAAGGATTTTCCTATATACATCATTCGACGTGTGATTACAATCTTTTGGATTTTCATGAGTGATTATTTAAATAAACGCAACCAAACATAACCAGTTGAAAATTTTAAGCCTAGCACTCCTCCTTCCCAGTTTACCCTCCTCTCTTCCGACATATATTCCTCTCTGGCTTAACCCTCCCTGCCGGGTTATTCTACATAAATACATACGGCAATTCTACCTTACGAAATGATAGGAATAAAATCAAAAATCGATCTTGTTTAAAACATTCTTGAAAACGTCTATTAGTACATATTTCAAAAACATGCCATAAACATAGTGTTGGAAAATTTCCTGCCTTTTATACAAACAATATGAAACTACTCTGAATGAGCACTTGGCATCAGCTATTATTTGTATAATTCGTCTGTTCATAATTTTCAACTATGCAGGTTTTCTCTACGTTTATTAATGATGGAAGTGGACGGCTGCATCACCCTTTATATTTATAAGCGAAGAGTACTTACGAAACTCACCACCGTGGAAGGTGAGAGGGCGTCCCTAGTGAATGTCCGATTCGCCCGTCTCCAATTAAACATTTTAGAGTTTTTCAAATTAAAAATATAAACATTAAAAAAATATAGAAATTAAGTAGTGTTGACTAATCTACACAACGAAAGCTTTAATTTAAAAAACGAAACGCGTGAATCGTCCCGGTGGATCTCTCAAACGAACTGGAGCAAAAATAAGCCTTGTGTTTTAAATATATAGATAATCAGAAGTACACAACCATAGGTATTTACCAAAATTAAACTTGTTGCATATTTTATAATTATTAAAGAGATTACGTGGAAAAGGGAATTTATTGCTTACTATTTTACAGTTTATTCTTTAATTGCAGATATTAACAATAACATTTGATTTTGAATTTCTCTGGTTGAAATAACTTTTTAATTCTCTCTATTCTCCAGTCATCATTTCCATAAATTCTGTAATAGAAACAGAACAGCGTTAATTAAAATGTATATATGTATACAGTATACAAATCTTTAAGTAATTAGTGAACTGAAACCTCATTAATTTTCCAAACAATTTCAAGCCAAAACTTTTAGAGAGGCAAACTTTTATAAACTTGAAATAAGGTTTAATTTTTAAGTTTGAAAAAGTTTCCAGTTAACTTCACCATCTGTCGTTTTTACTTAATAATTCAAAAGTATAATTATGAAACACACACAAAGTTTGAAGGGTAAAAAAGTTTCGATGTTTATCTCTGTAATAATTCGTTCGGCCATTTATACCAACCTTCGAAATCGACAGTTCCAGATGAATCGGTATCGATTTCGGCAATCATTTCGTCGAGTTGATCATTAGTTAGCTGGTCGTCCAAAGCTGCTAATATTTCTCTTAGACTGGATGTTGGAATATATCCGTTGCCTAAAAAAGAGAATCGATCGCATTACAGAAAAGTGAATGAATAATTAAAACTACATTTATCCATCCGTACCGGCTTTGTCATAAAGTCTGAAAGCTTCCTTTAATTCTTTTTGGAGCGCTTCATCATCTTCCGTTTCTAGATAGGGCACACATACTCTGCAGAACGAATCGAAATTCAGTTGTCCAGTACCTGAAGAGAAAAGGATGAGATTTTAAATAATAATCGATTCCTACAAATCCTATAGGAAGATAATAGAACGCTCTGTTAGAGAGATAATATGAAAATTTCGAACATCCACACAGACAAAGCATCCAATCAGACATGAACAATACACATTTTGTAACAAAATGCTGGCGTTGCTGATAATGAGTTCCGTTTGTGTTATGCACCACTGCTCTTTGCTATATTGCGAATTTTCACAAACGAATTAGCCGATAAATTGTCCTTATCTATTTAATGTAAAATCAATTTTAAAGGAGTATTTAAATTTAAAAATCTTTGTGTGCTTTAAGGACAATAAGAAAATAGATTAAAAAGTCCACCCGCTGAGTATAACTAAATAGAACCACCACTTCGATTTTTCTACAATGGTCTTTGTTCTTTAAAAGGTGGATAACTTCCAAGCACGAAAATAGTAGTGAAAATTAAAAGCTTTCCGAGGTCAACGGTCGCCACCAATAATCAAACAGGAATTTAGTGGAAAGTGCATGACACGAGTTTTAGACGAAAAATGTGATGAGTAATGTTGTAAATGAATTCTCTCTTTAGCTTATAATTCTCTCTAGGAAAATGCGCTTTTCCACGTTACCATTAGAAATTCCTAGAGGAAGATAAATTACAAAAGCGGTACTACGGGGACGCGAGGAAAATCAGGAAAAGATGTAAAAAATTGCAAGTGCTACCTTTTAGGAGAGGAAAATGTATTAGAGGAAAACTCGAACAGACATTTGTTTTTCCAGATTTTAAATAATTGTTAGATTGGAAACAACAGAACTAGCTTCATTTTAGAAACTTCTGAATATTGTGTACTGCTTTTACTACGTTATATTTTTGTATCAAGTTTACTAAACAAATATATATATATACAGATTGATGGACATTGATTTTTACAATGAGACTTTTCAAGATACAACTCTTAAAAAGCTTAAAAATTAATTAAACAGTTTTTCAAACCTTTAAAAAGACTAAAGAAAACACCGAACTTGTCCTAATAAAAATCTAGAAATACTTAAAAATTATGAACTTTTAGAAATTTAGTTTATGCATTGATTTAATTACTGTAATTTAAAATAAAAGAAACTTAGGAGAGAGGCATTTTTAAAAGGAATATACATTGTGTATAGTACATAGTACGAAACCAGTAAAATTCTAGTGGATTTTGATCGGACGACCTTGCTGGTCACTCGATACTGCCTCTCCTATTGATCCACCTATGTATTGGATTCATCAGATTTCTTAAGTTACATGGTTTGGTGGCGTATACTTTAGTTTCTAAGTGACACCGTAACAATAAATCTAGGGGATTTCGATCGGATGACCTTGCTGACCACTCGATACTGCCTCTACTACCGATCCACTTTCCTATTGGATTCATCAGGTTTTCTAAGTTAAGTGGTTTGGTTGTGCATACTTAATTTTCTAAAGTGACAGCATACCAAGAAATCTATAGAGCATAGATCCGAAAAACTTGCTGGCCACTCGATACTGCATCTTCTTTCTACCGATCCATCTACCTATCGGTTTCATCAGATTTTGTAAGTTGTAACGTCACGTTTTTGTCAGTTTTCAAATAATGCAATTTAGTATGCATATTTAATAAAAATCCTAAATGCGGTTCTGTGTATTCAAATATTTCCTTTCAATTTAATATCACAGTTGGCATACTACATAAAATAAGTCCCACAAAATACCAAAGGTCATATCAAAAAAATATTCCAGACTAATAAAGTTGTTTTTATAAGAATTTACAGACTTCGTTTCAGATAAAGGTATTGTTTTCACAAGTGTTAGCATCTACCATTTAATGTTGTTCTTGGGAAAAAGAATATTCTCGAATAGATTTGTCCTCTAAATTTTAAATTGTCAGTAATTTTCGTCGATGTGAACGAGTATCTGTAAATATTTCCGTCTAAATAAGTTGAGTTTCTACGAAAAACATACTAATAAAACCCATTTGGTGTAAATTTATGATTTCCCTATACGTGCTTGTCAACCAATTCTAGACAAACAAACTTTCGTTCTCAGTGTCTGGTTTTTGCATGTGTTGCAGGTTTTAGGGACGAGTAAAGTCCCGAATTTTTGAGTGTTCTTTGTGTAAAATAATCAATTCTGATTGGCTTAACCAAGCCGCGCTGCTTTCTCGTTGGTCTATTTGAAAGTTTACCCCTCTTAAAGTTCAGTCTACTGTTAAAATAATTTCTAAAAGAAACAAGTCGAAGACAGACTCTGATACCGTCAGGAAGAGCTTGAAAATAGGGTCCGCGCGAAACTTTTGTCCCGTGTAGAGTTTTTGGACCATTGCGATATACCTATCAAGGCCGGTTACCGAGAGCACTGACAGAATACTTTTGCGGTACTTCAGTTGACGTTAACGTATAGTCGATATAGTGATTGCGGAAACTTCATTTTACCGGAAATTAAAGTCTAATCTAGTACAGTTTACCGATAATAATAATAGAGTGTAATCCGTTCTTCTAGTGGCTGCATTTTAGTTTTGCAAAGAATCTCGTTAAAGGATACGATTAAAATACGAATGACTATTGTAGTCTAGTTGAACTTTTAACAAATTTAAGTGTTTCATAAAATATTGTCCGGATATAATTTAAAATCGGGCAGTTTTAAAACCAAATAAATAAAAGGAAACAGATCGTTTCTTCTACAATAATTTAAATAAGTAATTTCATCCAAGTTGTATGGTTGTATCAGTTATTTGAAAGAGGGAATTCCACTAATGAATACCTCCCTGCACTACAGTATTGTTAATTTTAATTCTCGTAGTTTTGGGTTATTAGTGATTCCAGAATTTTATGAAGTTTTCCAGTTTCTACAGTTTAGTGACAACTGTTTATATTTGTGTTTGTAAAGGGCAATATTGTGTAAGTTTGTTCTGATCCAGTTTTGTGAATTAAACGATTTGAACAAGGTATTGTGAATTGTTGACTCTTTGAATTTTGTGAATATTGCGTAAGTTGTTAATTGTTTATGTACCGATTACTTTTGTCATTTTGTTGCATGAAAACGTTTCCATTTGCTAAGAGCTCTTATGCAGGGTATGACTTTACTTAATAATTTTCTCAATGACTAGTTGTTATCTTTTTGGTTTATGAATAAACATATTTTTAAACCTAATTAGACGGAATACTATTGACCCATATAGTTATGAAAGTCTTTATTTATACATTTTTACTCAACCTAACTTTGGCTTAACTAAATATGACTTACCACATTGATTTAAATTTATTAGATCTGACATTAGTTTCTGATTACTGGTGTCAAATCAAAATTTTTCAAAAGAATCATTAACTTTCCTAATCAGATGGCGCTCAACATATATATGCATTTTATTGTGTCTTAAAACCTTTATCCACTTCTTTTAATAATTAGTGAGCTATTGAAAATAATACCTACAACCTGAAAATTAAATTTGTAATGATAAGATCTCAAGCTTTGGCAATTTTGAGCATTACCGTAACGTAAGTATTAATATTTTGAAGTTTTTATGAGTTCCAGACGTCCATCGTGCGACGTATATTCTTTTATGTCTGACTTTTACAGTTATAGTAATATGTTTTAGTCCGGTAAAATAACGAATGTTTCACTGTCGCCCAATCGCGGGGCATTGTTAGATAAAGTAAAATTCTAATGTTTCAAAGTTACGTGGTTGTGTTTGATTTATTTTTTAAGTGACACTATAATTAGAAATCTAGTGGATTTTGATCGGGCAACCTTGCTGGCCACTCGATACTGCTTTTCTACTGATACATCTACGTATTGGATTCATCAGATTTCTTAAGTTACGTAGTTTTCTAGTGTTTACTTTAAATTCTACGTGATACTATAACACTAAATCTAGGGGATTTCGATCGGATGACCTTGCTAGCCACTCGATACTGCCTCTTCTACCGATCCACCTTCCTATTGGGTTCATCGGTTTTCTAAGTTACGTGGTTTGGTTGTGTATATTTAATTTTTTAAGCTACAGCATAGAAAGAAATGCTGACCACTTAATACTGCTTTTTCTACCAATCTATCTACCTTCCTATTGGATTCATCAGATTTTCTAAGTTACGTGGTTTCGTTGTGCATACTTCATTTTCTAAGTGTCAGCACACCAAGAAATCTATAGAGCTTAGATCGGACAAACTTGGTTCCCACTCGATACTGCCACTGCCTTCTACGGATCTATCTACCTTTTGGATTCATCAGATTATTTAAGTTACGTGGTTGTGTATACTTTATCTAAGTGGCACCTTAACTAGAAATCTAGTGATTTAGATCGGGCGACCTTGCTGGCCACTTAATACTGCCTCTTCTACCAATCTATCTACATATTGGATTTATCAGATTTTCTAAGTAAGGTGGGTTGGTTGTGCAAAACATTAATTTTTAAGTGACACCGCAAAATATACGTGATTTATTTGTATTAATTGTTTGGGGCTTGTACAGAAGGATAAATGAAAAACAGGAGAAACTATTACATAAGTGAATATCTGCAGAGAAACCAGAAAAAGTCATACAACTGAAATACCTAATTAAGCGAAATAAAGAAAGTATGTTTTCTGGTAATAAAATTATTAGAAATAACTATCAGAAATTAAGATTTTAAACTTTTTCAACAAACAACAACTTTTAACAATTTTTTAAACAAAAAATGTATTATAGCGATGAACTTACACTCCGCTTAGTGGGTTGAGGATTCAGCACTGCCCTTTTAAAGTCGTACTTGTAGAAAGTGATTTGAGCTTTTAGAGAACCAAGGTTTAAGTATTCCTTCCTGTTACACATTTAAGAATCTTTGGTGGTCAAACTAGTATTTACAGGGTAAATTTTTCCGAAATGTGTAATGGGCCCGGTTCATTAGCGTCTCTGATTTTCTTCAAATTTTATATAAATATACGAACCTACACACAATTTTATTTACCAAGTTCTTAGCAGAGCGTCTCCCTTTTTATACTGTATCTTGCAAACACTGGAAGATCCTAATTTTTTTAATTTGATAAATCAAACTACCACGTTTTTTGCATCATTCCACTCAACAGTTACTATTGGCACTTGTATCTTCGGTATTAAAGGCGTCAAAGATCGTTTCTACCCTTTGTCCCATCCACAATGTGCTTGCTTTTGAAAGGATGGTAAAGTTTTTATATTGGACTCAAAATAAAAGAAATTGAACTGGTGACGAAGGAATCTTCGATAAGGTCAAAGGTAAAGTGAGAGGCAACTACGTGTCATGTTTGTGTATAATGAACTACATTTGAATTGGCCGCTAAGGAACAAATAACTCTTAGTATTGTAGTGTACTGTAATTCAACTCCACGCTTAGAAGCTAAAAATATTTAAGGGTCTACAGTACGTGGGAATTTATGATAGCTAAAATGCTTTTCGCTCTATACTTCTCATTCAGTTATTTCATAAAATTTTTACACCCTACTTGAACCAAAATAAAAAGGAAAGTCCATTCTACAGAGGTGCGTTTTCGGATTTAAGAAAAAAAAATTTTTATTGTACAAAGTTTACAAGAAAAACACAGAAAAATTAATTGATGTTTAAAAAAGTCCTAAAACATTAACCAAGGGTAATTCTGAAAAAAATCAAAAGCGCTGGTGTAGCTTATTAATCGTACTTCACTTTGCTTTTTGTTTCATTTTAATAGATCACTTAATAAGATCAGGAGACGAATAATTGGAAATCAATTTTCTTTGGAGTTTTTAGTTATTATTGGTGTCAAAAGAGGCCACTAAATTTGCTAAATACTGTAAACACTAAACGTGGTTCCGCCTACTTTAGAGACGTGTGCGATAATAGACCATATGAACAAAATGTAGCAAATGCTTTTATTACATATGTAGCTAATTCAATACTTATACTTTATTACTGCTTTACTAATTAAATATCGTATGTTTCATCCTTTATTCTTTATTCATAGAAGTAAAAGTACTATGATATATTTAATTGTAAACTGTAAAGCATAAATAAAATCTAACATCAGCTCTAATGGTACTATAAAATGTGCGTTAGCTTCACGAGCAACTAAATCTTGTGGCTTGATGTCAAAGGTGCTTGCATTGCAATTCATGTATCGTAGGATCGATCCCTACTCGGGTAGTTTTTTTTAATTTGAACTTGTTAGTTCTTAAAAAGAATAATTATTTACTTAATTATTTAAATTATATTTTTTAATGTTATTTGTTTTTTATTATTATTGTTCTTATAAAAAAACCTACCGGACAGGAATCGCTCCTGCGACCTTCGAAGCATAGGGGATAATTGTTGAATGCGCTCACGTACATTGTAAACCATTAGAGTTAATATTAGATTTTATTTATTCATAATAAAATCTATTATTAATCCACCCATATTTAAGATAATTTTTTCGAGGTTATGTCAAAAACGATAAATGCTCCTGCATGGTATAGGCCCTTAATGCATTTTACATAAAACACTACAGCTGGGCGCCAAAAATATGTAGTATACAAAACTTTTTTCTTTTTTTTTAAATATTTATATTGCAAATTTACAATCTACTCAAATAATTGCAGAGTAATAAGTAAATAAGATGACGTAATTACAGTTGACATGAGTTGGGCACCTTCCATTGATAGGTCATCAGGATTTATTCAATCAGATCTTCAGGCCATTGTCTTTTAAATCTTCTAAAGGTTAGCTGTTGGTGGTAGAGATCAGCTATTAATTGGTTGTTATGATTTAGGGTGCGGTCACAACTGTTTCTGGCTGAGGTTTTGATTACTTCGTTTACGTATGGAATTCCAAAGTCATGGTGGAGAGTCTGGTTGCTGATGAACCATTCGGCATTAGCTATTTGTCGCAGCATCTTCGATTGGAACGTTTGAAGGATTTTGGTGTTTGAGGGTTTGCCCCCCTATAACTCGATCCCGTATGTCCATACGGGTTTTAAGATGGCCTTATATAATAGTAATTTATTGCTCAAGGTCAGTTGTGATTTTCTTCCGATTAACCAGTTCATTTTTGCTGCTTTTAAGTTGAGTTGTCGTTTAGCTTTTGTGTGCTTTCCAGGCCAGTTTCCGGTCTAAGTGAAGTCCAAGATATTTAACTTCAGTTTTAATTGGTATTCGTAAATTATTAATGTTAACTTGATGACAGTCAGTTCGCCTAGTTGTAAATGCAATTTGTGTAGATTTGTTACTGTTTACTTTTATTCTCCATTGGTCTAGCCATTCATGTAGTAAGTTTAAGTTGTATTTGTAGTTTTTCAGAAGCTCTGTTAGGATTTAGATCCGATGACATTATGGCTGTGTCATCAGCAAACGTGGCAATTAATGTGTCGTTAGTGGTCGGGACGTCTGATGTATATAGAAGATAGAAGAAAGGTCCAAGGACACTGCCCTGGGGAACCCCTGAGTTGATAGGGTGGTAGTCGTCGTGGGATAGAGAGTCGTCAAGTTTAACTTGGAAGTGCCTTTCATTTAGGTATGATTTTAGTAGCAGGTAGACTTGGTAAGGTAGCATTTTTTTTATTTTATAGAGTAGTCCACAGTGTTGAATGTCTAAGAACACAGAAGCACACATTTGTTTCCCCTCGAAGCTATTTCTAATATAGTTTACAATTCTATGACATTGATGAGTGGTAGAGTGGCTTGCTCGGAAGCCAAACTGATGTTGTGGGATTAGCTCATCGATTTGTGTTGTTTCGTCAATTCTGTGTAATAAGAGTCGTTCAAATATTTTGGAGAGCAGTGGTAATAGACTGATTGGTCTGTATGAACTAATTTCTTGCCGAGGTTTGCCAGGTTTAGGTACCATAATGATTTGAGCATATTTCCACTGCAGGGGGAAGTGTGGCATGATAATCATACGATTGAATATTGCAGTGATGAGGACTACTGCTTTTCTGGGCAGATGCTTAAGTACTATCCCGACTATGAGGTCATGCCCTGGTGCTTTATATGAATTTGTTAGGTGTATTGCTCTGTAGACCTCAGCTGGAGAGAACGAAGAGTAAAGACAGTTGGCCTGGTGAGTTGAGGAATTCTTCTACCTCTACGTCAGTATTTAAGTTAGTTTATGGATATGGTGTGAAGACTTGGGTGAGGTATTCTCCAAAAGTATTTGCTTTTTCCGCATTAGTGCGGGCCCAACTTCTATCTGAGTTTCTTAGTGGCGGAATTGATAATGTTGGCCGTTTAAATTTCTTAGTGGCTTTCCAGATAGTTCGATCTTCTGATGATAGGTTGCTGAAGTTGTAGTTAAATGTTTCGTTGCGATTTTGTTGTATGGCATTGTGGAGTCTGTGTGTAAGTCTGTTTAGGGTGGTTTTATTTAGTGGATTTCTCGACCTTTGCCATTTGCTCCGAACTCTGCGTTTTTCTACAGCTAATTTCTTTATGTACAGTGGTACATTAAGGTTTTCTGGAGTAGCATTTTGTTAATCTTGGTTGGATATTTTTTAGAATTACCCTAGTACTCAAGGTGATTATTATTGGGCTATGGTCAGAACTTAAATCAAAACTACTCTCAGTTTTACTGTATATGCTAGATATGTCTTTCGTGACTGCAAAATCTAATAAATCTGGAAGCTTGTTTAAGTCCGTTGGTCAGTAAGTTGGCTCTCCAGTAGACAAATGTTGCAGATTGTTCTGTTGAATAGTTTGAAACAGGTTACGTCCTTTAGTTGTAATCAACCTGGAGCCCCAGCTAGTATGTTTGGCATTCCAGTCGCCTGCAATGAGAAAGTGCGTACCTAGTAGAAGTAGAAAGTCCTGATATTCCACAAGTGAAATCCTATGCCTAGGTGTGCTGTACACAGCACCGATGGTTAATAACCAAGGATGAAGTTTTATTTCTATTAGAGCACATTGAATTTTGTTGGTTATGTGTGGCTGTAGCACGTAGTGGTTTATTGCGGATCGGACTATGATTTCTGAACCAGCATAAGCAGTTCCATGTTGGATCCATTTATAACAGTGTTAATAGTGGAATGGCTTTCCGATATTAATAAGATATCAATTTTGTTTATATTCAAAAATAGAGTAATTTCGTGAATATGATTCATTATACCATTTGCATTCCAAGCTGCAATTCTTAACGAGTTAGGCATTATTGAGTTATATTATTGATCACTGTTGTGAGCATGGATAGGATCATGCTGTATTGGTTAATGAGTTGTGAAAACATATCTTTGAATTCATTGAAGAAGGTGGTGAGTTTGTCAGCGATCTCGTTATTGTTGACTGTGTTGCTTGTTATTTGTTATTGTGGGAGGATTTTGAGAAAGTATGTGTGGGAGTTTCTGGTTTGGTGTTATGTTTGGAGCTGTGTTTGTTATTAGATTAGTTCCGTTTGTATTTCTTTGAGTTTGCTGTTTAAGCATGTTTTTAGCTTTCAGATCTCTGTAGACTATGCATCCCTTGTTGTTGGCCGGATGACTACCGTCGCATAAAGCGCATTTGGCTGGAGTGTCTCTTGTCTTTGTACAAGATTTGCTATCATGTGGTCCTCCACATTTTACGCAGTTAAATGGTTTTTAACAGTAGGACTTGGAATGACCATATTGTTGACAGCGCGTACACTGAATTATATTGTTTTTGATTCGTGGTGCTTCGATTCTTATTTTTGTTCTTTGCAGGAATGCAACAAAGAAGATTTCTTTGTTATTTGCTTTTGGTTCGAGATCAACGAAGAACATAGGCAAGGGGTCCTTGCTTACTCTGTGTTTAATATTAATGATATTTCTTACTGGGTGCTCTAGTTCGTTTAGTTCGTCTTTGATATTTTGAGTAGGAATTGAATGGTGTAGGTCTCTAATTACAACCCTACATGCTCTTTCCTGTTTAATTTGATATGTATGGTGGACTATGTCTTCTTCGCATAAATGTTGGATTAGTTTCCTGTAAGCATCAATGGAGAGAGTATTTATCTTAACTGTGCCATTGGCTAGCGTTTTAGAGTATACTGTTCATCTTGGATGACTCTGGCAAAGTTATTTGTCATAGCTTGGTAGTCATTGACTCCATAAATGTAAATAGGTGGGGGTTTGATTTCTTTAGGTTGAATTTTATTGCTGGTTTGATTTTCGGTTGAGTCATTGTTGAGTTCTGTGGAAGAAAGAGTTTGGAATTTGTTAGATGTGTTTTCAACTGTTGTTTTAGGTGATCGTTTCCTTTTTTTAGTAACGGTTTGCCATGGATGTTTGGGATCGTTCTCGTCCTGGTCAGTGATCAATATTTCTTCGTCAGAGTAATCAATGTTAGTGTAATTTATGTTTTATTCACTACTGTTGTAATTTCTAGACAATGGCTGCTGTGAAACTGCTAGGTGATAATTATTAAAGTTTGGCATGATTGATATTGGAATTTGGGAGGGTTGTTGTTGATAAGTTGGGAGCGTAGGAAATTGATTTTGGTAGTTTTGTGGTAATTGAAAATTTTGTGGTGTTTGACTTATCTGATTAGTGTAGATTGGCTGGGATTGTGGCTGGTATTGCATCATAATCTTTGGCTGGAAATTGTTTTGGTTGTTTGAAAAGTTGTTGGATGGCCCGGGTAGCATCCCGGCTGAATTCATTATATTGCATAAATAAGTAAAATCATTTGTGCAGGATACACTTTATTATTACTGCGATGTGAATTTTTATAAACGTTTGATGAACTATCTATCGCGCACAGACGCTTATCTTCCAGCCGACTCTCAGATAGGAGAGCAGCGGTCGACACAACTTACACTGTGAAGGTCCGTGACACGACTCATACAAAACTTAAAATATTAAAACAATCAAATACTTACCTAACAATGATGTTTACACACCTAAAGCGGTTTATGCTTCGAAAAACAGAGACTATTTTTGTTTTAGCCAAAACATGTCAAACAATTAACTTTGTAAACGCGTAATAGAAAAACTTCTCAAAGTGTCTCAACATTAGCCCTTGTTGACACAAATAAAAATAAAAACACGGTAAATATTCTTAGCAAAAGATTTGTGCACAATTTTATTTTGGTGCAATGGAACAGTTTTGTGCATTCGAATTCAATAAATTTAATAGTAAACTATGAACTATATTTCACAAATTGTTTGGAAAAGTAATATTAGCGTTGACATAATTTACATTTACAGAAATATGGTTGAATTTCATACATTATTAACGACACCATAAGAAATATCGTTGATAAAACTTCTGGGATTTTTGATAAAGTACATTATATTAATTACAAAACAAAATATAGCATTTAGTTGAAATGCGAGGTTATTAATTTGGAATCCAGATTATGTTTATTTACAAAAATCTTCAACATAAAGGTTCAAACTTCAAAATCAGTAGAAGCAATCAAAACCTTAAACATCTGGTCAAATCGAATTCTTTTCGTCTTAACAGTCGTTTGTATTGTTTTTATTGTTACCCAAACCAAGTTCTAGACAAGATCAAACACTTGAAAAATAAACTTGGACACCCTGCACGGGACTCGAATTTGCTTAAATTTAACTAATATTTAAACTTCAAACATACTTTAAACAACCACAACTGATTTAAATTAATACATCTCAGACGGATAAATGCTGACCGAGTCTCCTAGCATCATATCAACAAGCTGTCTTTTCATCTGAGTACCACAAGATGGAAAAGAAACTCCTTATAACACGAGTTGAACGAGGAAAGAATTTTTTTTAAATTTGTTCTAGAACATCATGAGGTCATTGTTAACCAATGATAAATAAACAAGATCTAACTGTAAGTATAATTCGATATTTTTATAATCTACTAAAATGTATACTGGCATAAAATGGTTATTAGATTTGAATAGCAACGCGTAAACTGAGACGAAATAATTTTTTTAAATGAGATCATAAATAAAGCTAAAAATTAGCTTAATCTTAAATTTATTAAAACAGGCAAAAAATAAATTTGAAATTTTTTAATACTGGAGTTTACATTCGTCAACAATAAATAATTGCCGTTCACCTAGACTTCGGTAACATTTTCTTTAATGAAAGTTCCTTTTATTTTAAGCCTAACAAGAGTTCAGTGTTGTTTCATGCATCAGGGCCGGACATTTCAAAGATCAAGAGAAATTAGGAATTTGGAATGTCCAACTAAAAACAAGAAAACTTGGTTTTCGGTCACTATTTTGACTAAAGGATGTTACAAAGAGCACGGCTGTGGAGAATGTTGTTGGGTGGTAGGTCGGGGACGGTAGGTGGTTGTCAGAAAAGTGGGTAAGTCGGGGGCGATTGTTAAATAACACGTCCAAGACGCCCGTACGCGGACTTAAAAGCTAGTATATCCAATATGTGTATAAATATTGGACGAATTGGGATACCGACCAACACTAAAGAAACATTTGAAACTGGCTTTCATAAATTCGTATTCTTCCCACATCCCCTCATATGTACTAAAGACCATGGAATTGTTAGAAATGTCAACATAAACTTTCCAATACAATTATGCATATTTAATATTCTCTTTACGGTAACTTAAAGTACCAAATACTATTTTTAAATGCAGGTATCGCTGTTCAGAACGTATTCAGTTTTCAAACTAATTTATGTGCTGCTACTAGAACAAGAAACTTTAATAAGATATAAATTTTTGAAATAACTCCTACATTTTTATTAGCCTTGTACTTTCCTGGTTTAAAAACACTGAATAAATGGCTGCATTTGTTTAAAGTTCCCAGGTACCTTGCAAGTTTTATAAAACTTTAGGCGGGTAGAACTGGCTGCTTTATTGTTACATACTAGTATTTTTTAGCTTGTAATAACGGAACTTTTCAAATAAATTGAAAAATAATTTAACTATAAGCATAAAAATAGTCATATTAGGATATATGCATAAAAGAAAATACGTAATTTAGACAGTTGTAACAAAAGGGTTTTAAAAACGTTTCCGTGGTGTATCGGTTATCGTACCCGCCTAACAGGCGGAAGGTCCCCGTTTCAAACCCGGGCGGAAGGTCCCCGTTTCAAACCCGGGCGGAAACAGCATTTTTTGAATATGTTAGGTATAATAAAATACGTCAATGTGTGCATTTTAGTATTCTTATCTTGCTTTCTTAAAATAGACCGAACATGAGACGCTACTTTTCTTGGTTAAAACCCTTGTAGTATCCTAAGCAGTTCTGAGCGGAAAAAAAAGTCCCCGAAACTTTCGTGGGGTGTTAGGGTGTCAAAATAGTTTTGAACCCTGTGAAATTGCGATAAGAAAATAGTGGACATAGAAGCAATCAGAAATTGACTACTTCACTCTAAGTTACCTAAGTTGACTTTAAATAATGATTCACAACCCTTCCGATATCCTTTTCATTGTACACAAGACTGTTCCGAACCGAACTCAACTTGAAGATTATGTGGTTGCGAAATCGTATGCACACGATGTACTACAAGTAAATTAATATCAAAATGCTTCCGTACCGGATGATGATGGAAATCAGCATGCAACTTGTCTGTATGTGTAGGTTTTCGTATTACACTTCACACGGAAGACTTCTCTATTCGGCTGAAGAGTAACCAGAATGTTCAAGAAGACTATTAGAATAGTAAATTAAATATTGGGATGTTGATTATTATTATTTACGTATACGATCTGACTATCGCTATAAGATATTCCGTCTGTAAGTCCAAATGATGAAATGAAATCAAATCTTAGGTTTATACTCAAAGATTCTAAAGTTACCGTTACCTTAGAAAGATATATTAAAGAGACCATCTGGTCGGTATCGTCATTAACTACAACAAGATTTTTGTTGGTTTCAGCTAGTGTCATAGCAGTAGATGCGATTACTTATCCACATCATCCATGGCTTGCATAACTTTAGACCCCAGATTTAGTTAAAGTGTGTGTCAACGCCTAAATGATGTTTTTCTTACTGTTACTGTTTGATAAAAAATCAATCTGATTAAGTGATGTACGGGGCAAATTTAATATCTCGGAACATTAACGTATTCAAAATATATTTTATTAACTGTTTAGTTATTAAAATAACATGTCAAATGCATTGGCACCCCTGGCAGTTGTGGAACTTTTTACCTATTTTGGTAGCTGATTCAAACGAATTACTATTAATTCAAATAATTCAAAAAATTACTTCTTAAACAAAATTTAATAACCTCCTTCACAAGAATTTGCATTATTACGTAATAAAGTAGCTCTAAATATGAATCACATATTGAATACTTCTTCCTGATATACTGTTTATCTAAACTGTTTCTATAAAACTACTTATAGTAATTATTTTTGTCAGTTTCTTATGGAAAATTTTTTTAGTTAAAATATCTTTTCTTGGAGAGTTTTTAAAACATTTTTAAGATTCCTAAAATTCGCTAAAAATAAAAGCACTCAAGCTGTTTGTGTCTGTAATGGTGTTAGTCTTGGTTGACGCATTTAAATTGTTTCGGATTTATTAAATCAGTCTCGTAATTAATATTTTTATTTCCTTATTTACAATAAACTCAATAGAAAGCTTTTTATTCCATGCCTGTTACAATAAATATAAAATTAACTGGATTTTTCGATTTATTTATGATCCCATTTAACAAATAAAGAATGTATTTCGTTTAGTTACTTTTGTGATAAAAATCTAATAGCCAGGGAAAAATCTTTTTATCATTGGTGATTCGCGACACCAACAAAATGTTCTAGAATCTTTGATGTCTTTCTATCTTTGTTGAATCCATTCTAGGGAATTGTTTCTTCTCTTGTGAAATGTAATACACGGGGAGATAAAATGCTTGGTAAGGAAAGCAACAAACACAGTTTTGCTGAGATTTACGGAACCGTTCGAACATACACAAGGTGGGCGCTTTACAATTTTTAAGACCAATCTTCGGTTACTGTTTAAAATCTATTTGAAGTTTAAAAGGATTATTAAAAGTTAAACGGATTTCTGCCGTATCGTCGTTATTAATCTAAATCAGTTGTGATTCCTCAAATTATTTTTGAAGTTTAAATCATGGTCAAATTTAAACAATCTCAAATTAAGTTTTTACTCCGCATCGATAAACATTAATCTAATTTAATTGCGGTTGCTAAATTTAAAATTTGTTAAATTTAAACAATTCAAATTAAGTGCAAACTCTGATAAATGTAGTTAACGAACACTGCTGAAGTGGGTGGAACTAAATTCCATTTTGTGGGAAAATTCTGGCTTGGGTAACAATAAAATAATATTGTTTATTGTTTCAAGCCTTACTTTGTGGAACTCCATAATCATGAAATAAATAAAGATTAGTAAAAAGTTTCAAAGTATTTACTAATACTGTGAAACTTTTTACTAATCTTTATTTATTTCATAACAAAATAATAATTTTTCCGACGATTTTAACCTCTTAAAATTGTTGAAATATTTAAAAAGAAGTCTTGTAGAAACGTATGTCACATCTGTAATATTAGGTAAGGTAGCATTAGCATCAGCCAGTAAGGTTAAATTAGTTTTCGTTTGTTTAAACAGAGCAGTTCGGTTGCGGTTTGATTAGGTTCGCCTAAGATTGAAACAATCCAAAAAATAAAATGAATGTAATCCTGCTGTAACCAATGAAATAAGAGTTCGTTGTATTTGTAATCAGTTTAAGTTAGGGAACGTGAAAACATGGTCATACATACTTTAGGGTCTTCGCGTATGTATGTTGCACAAGAAATAAAGATTTTTAATGAGTCAATCTTTACTTTCGGTTTTGAAACTGTTACGGGAAACTATGTAAGTATTCAGTCAACTTCTGTTTAATATATATTATTCTCGATCTTCCCAAAACTCCTTTCTCTTGATCTTAAGTATAGCTAACGATACCTTGTCAAAACTTGATGGTCAAAAGACAACTTATCTCCTCCCTCCCCCCCGGTTTATTACCCCTTCAGTTTATCTCCCTCTTCCGGCTCTCCCGTATCGACTCTTTGCTATTTATCCAGTCATACCTCCAACTTATCTCCTCCTTCCCTCCTTTAATTTCTCCCCTACCCCGATTTACCTACCAACATCTTCAACTTACCCACTCACTACCAATTATTATATACTTAGTATACCAAGTTTCTAAACTTTGGTGGTCATTTTGAACATGTTATTTAAAACATAAACTATTCGTTTTTTAAAAATTCCTATTCTACTTTTTCATCAAATATCCGATACTAAATTTCAAATCAATGAATCAAATATAAATCAAAATTTAAAAATTTCGAAAAACAGACACACATAGTCACATCGAATTTTGTAAAAATGCTACACAGCAAATACTATAAAACTAGGCTAAAAATTATCTGTGAGTAAGTGATGCAATTGGTGGGGGTGGCGTAGTAAGCAGGTAGCCGGAGGATGTTTAGTTCCGAAACGAGAGCTGTAAGTGGACAATCTGTCTCGAGCGTATTGAAATGCATCGATTACAAATAATTATTATAAAAGTATAAATAATTTTAAAATTACAAAACTTAGGAGAGTTGGGAAGTCTACAGCATAAAACTTTAACATAGTGATAGTGAGTGAGTGTAAAAATCATAACCAGTAATGTGTGAATCGGTAACCCTAAAGTGTATACTTAGTATCGAGGGAACATGCACCTCCAAACCCAATTCATTAAATAAGACATATCTGTAATTACAACCTAATCATGTATGAAACTGTAAAAGGTGTCTAGCTAGTTTACTGTAAATAAAAAAAACATAAAATTAGTTATTTCTTCAATTAGATCAATAACAAGAGCTCCATTAAGCATTGAAGTTTATTAGATGGTTTTTATAAAAAAAGTCATTGTTTAAAATATAACTTATACTGGGTCATTTTGCCATTAGGTAGGACATCTAATTACAAATTTATATATGCAGCATATACATCATCTTTATCTAAAACTAAATAATAAATTATTTCTTTGTTAGATTAGAAATATATAAAAATTTGTAAAAAAATGAAAATTTAGCAACCTGGTCAGATGTATTTGATTTTTAGATTAGGGGGTGTTACATTTACAAAATTCAAATTATTAGTATTTCCAGCAAAGCCTGAGTCGGCCATTTTTACTATACCTGTCAGCAAATTAAAAAAATCAAAATCCAAAGGTTTCGTATAAATTGGTTCATAACGGAGATATAAGTTTAGTTACCCGATATACAATTCGAACATTAAACATTTAAATAAATATTTTAAACGTATGGTTGTAAAAATCTATAACCTTCAAAAAATAAAATGTAAGTAGTGCTGGCTAATTTACACACAGTGAAAGCTATAATATAAAAAGCCATCATGGAAACAATGTAGAACAACAATGAGCTTTGAGTTTAAATGTGTACTATAGGTATATGTAGATATACCTATACCTAGATTTGTTAGGCCTCGTTTTTATAAAGCAAAATACAAAGAGCTGACAATTATTACTGTCGCTTTACAAGAAGCTTTAATCTTGACAAAAGCATCCAATTAAATGTCAAATATAGGTATATTTTTTATTAAAGAAAAGAACATAAACCAAATGTTAAATAAAAAAAAACTCTAATTTATGAACAACAGGGTGAAACAGAAATGCATTTATCACTGACACAGATCTCTTACCTTGGTGGAATAACAGAGCTCTTGGAAATCAAATTGCAACAAAACGGATTTAGATATAACCAAGTTGACGCGAGCAACAGCCGTAAAGAGCAATACAATACACAAATAAGTCGGTAAGATATTAGAAATTCAGAGCAGCAGTGTATTTTTTTTTAATTTTTTAAAAATTAATCCAATTTAAAACAAATTAATGAAATATAAAATTAATTTCTGCTACCATAAAATCATAAAAGAGTCAACTATGGCAAATTTCCAGAGGTCTAATTAGAGCAACGCGTGCGACTATATTCACGTTGTATAAATGGGAAAGGCATTGAGTGTCATTTAAACACGCCATCCCCCCATGTAATTACTATCCACAGTGAGCCTGCCAAATTGTATTTCTCTGGATTCGCATTTCGGTTCAATTAAATGTGGTACAATTTCTCTCTCATTGTCATTCTAGGTAACATCCGCCATCCGACACACATCTTCATTTATTGATCGGCACCAAATTTATTGGTGCGAATCCAGACGCAGAGTTCAAAGAGCAATCCAACTCCCCCTTCTCTCAACGCCAATTCAGTATTATTAAACAGAAAATAAACATACAAAAGAGAAGTGAACGTTTGCGATCCGGATAAAACGTGGAAATGGATAATCCCTTAAAACAAATAAATGGAAAATCTATTGTCTTTTAAAGAGAATATCAAAATTTTCCAGCAAATACAATTCGAAAGAGACAACAGAGAACCGAATATTGCAATCAAAGAAAGAATTCCTTTTGACTATCTGCATTGAGTTTCCTTTTATGCTCGAGTGAATATAATGTCGTCAACGGTAGGAGGACAAACCACTTTAGTAAATAAAAGAACTTTTCCTGAACTTCTGGGATATTTTCAGGTTGCGAACCAACTAAGCGATGTTTTTCAGTAATGTAAACATAAATTTCAACTCTCAACTCCCACCGAGAGATATTCAAGTTTCTGAAAAACCAGACAGAGACTTAAATTATCCTTACTTTACAAGAATTTCCAAGACGGTTTTGTGACTTAATTTAAAAAAAGTCGAATAAAAGAATTTTGGGATACTTTAGGTAAAATTGAATAATTGATATAAATATGTGCAATAATTTAGTGACTTTCAAAGCAAAGCATTGCGTGACTCCTATAGGTCAAAATAATAGAACACGCGAACCTTTCAGTTTTTCCTTTATTTTAATATCAGTATCCACAATAATAAAAAGTAAAAAACACAAAATGTCGTCTTAAAATAAAGTTGAATTATTAGAGAAGACGTTCTATTGCTTTGTAGAAGGTTTTTCACCACTCTGAAGATATAATACTTTATTTGATCATCCCTTCATGTTTATAAAATATTTCTCTTTATTGAATTTGTAGTTATAATAATTTTTCCTGTTTATACAACAGCATTTTTACATATATTGTGCTATTAATAATTTCTAAAATATTATTTTATTTCGCGACGAGGAATTTCTTCTATTTTGCTCCACATCTATGTAAATGTAAACATTACTAGTTTACTAGTTTAATGTTTGTTGAACGTGATTGATAGCTTGTTGATTTAGTGCTAATTTGCAATCGCGACCTAGTTGAGCTTTCACATCGTAATTAATGCACAACACATTAATTTCATGAAGTCATAAGCCTTCACTTCTAGACAAGAGATACAACTGCTAAAAGAATCTATTTTTGCGATTTGTTTTCTGAAAAAAAAAACCTAAAAAGAAACATTTTCAACTGACCTAATCTTATATTTACGTTGTTTAAGCCGGCTACTAACCAGGGACAGCGAAAGTTCGAGGTTGAAATGTTAAATAATGATGCAAGTCACGCACACATGAAAAGCTTTTCAGGGATCGATTAATAAGGGTTTATTGGAAATTAATAATTTCCTTAATTTTAAATTTTCCAACTATGGTCTATTATGTAATTGTTTTAATCTCATTGCTTAAGAGTAACGTTCGAAATTAATAGCCATAAAAAGGATGGTTGAGTGCTTCGCGAAACTTTCTTTGTTATATTTAAAAGTTTCAAAGTGTTGTAAAACTTGTTTCTGACTGTTTTTAGTAAAAAGAAAAGTTGCAACCAAGTTTGGTAATTACAAAATAATTTGTAAATTAGTGAAGAAATAAGCTTTTTGTTTTACGTAACACATTGTCCACATTGACCCATACCCTAATTTATTATCCTTTAAAATCATTAATAATAGATATTGCTTTTTGATAATAATGCATATTTAATAAATATATTTTAAATTGGATTGCAAATACACGCGAGTTCACCCCTATAATTAATTACTTTAAGTTTAAAATAGTTTGGATGTGTGAATTTAGAGATAAAGCAAAATAAAAACACCACAACTGGGCTCGAAATATTTTCAATTTCCAGTAACCATGAGAGAGAAACTTTGAAATCTGAATTAAATTTTAGGTTAGGTCGTGCGTGTATAAACACAAATTATGTTTCTACGGGCGCCACCTAGATTTAAATTGGAACAAAAGCTTTGAAGTTAAGTAATTCATTTTAATTTTCTTAACTTCTTGTGGTTAATGTCAAATCCAAGTATAACAGATACATATTGGATCAATAACCCCTACACAAATAATCTTTATTCAATTTTTTCCTATAAAGTCATGTGTATTTGCTTGGATATACAGCATTAAAGCAGTTGTTTAATAAAAGTTTTATTACTATATCGCTTTATAATTTTTATTTAGTGGGTACTCTCTAAACAAATGTTTGGAAAACGTCTATTAGACTTTTTCGAATTTTTCGTATTATTTCTAAACATTCCCTCGTCGCTATGATGCAGCACAATCATGACGATGCGATAATTGTAATTGTCTAAAAAACGTGTGAGATCTCAAACTTCTCTTGTAATTTAACTATTAATGGAAGGCCCAAAACAGAAGAATTTATAAAAGCAAAATTGAATAAACAGTTGTATTACACTCGCGCTTAAAATAAAGGTTTAATTCGCGTATATTAATCGTCTCGCGCTTGCGCGCTCGAGGGATTAAACTATACGCTCATTAATTAATCTTTATTTTAAATGCTAGTATAATAAATGACTATTCCTTCATTAAACAATAAAAATCAAAAAATTAGTAGAATACCAGACAAAAGTAAAATGATTAAATATTCACTTCATCAAAAATACCATCGCTTTCAATTTGTATTTATACAAAAACTCTAGTATTCTACACTATTATCAAGTTTCAATACTAATTAATAATTTAAACAATTTTTTAATTTCATGACCACTATGAAATGAAACTATAAGAAATTATCTTATTATTTATTTTTACAAGATACTAAAAGCACTGAAATAAGGTCTAGAACTAATTAATTTGTAGCCTCAATAATTGTTGATTAATTTGAGATCATTTGAACACTTAGGATTGAAGATTCGTCAATCGAGTAGCTTTAAAAAAAGGAAGGCCGTCTCATACGCTTTCACACAATATATAGAGCATAAAAAATGCGGTCGTGGAGGTAAATTTGCATGAGCTGAAAATGGTTCCAGTGTTGCCAGCCAAAGTACTACCAACTGCAATTGGTTGCTTCCAAATTGGGCCTGAAGATGGCGGCTTATGAGACCTCCTTTTCGAAGACTATGAATCTTGATGTTTATTTAATTGCCAAAAATTAATACCTAATTAAGGACATTAATTAGCTTTTAGTTATGATTAGTATTGTTCGAAATCACTTTAGTTAATTGTAGTATATACACTAGAAAATATTTTTATTGCTGGGATTTTACATTTACGTTTGGTTAAAATTTATGCGTTCTATGGCTTAATGGCTATGGTAGATGGCTCAAGTGAGGAGTGCTGTTGTACATAATCAGGTAATCTGAAAATTGTTGTTTTCAATCAATGTTTGTTACTTGGCTAATTCTGACTCTTTTAAGTATATATCTGTTTTGTTTATGACTGTTACCGCCCATGGTGTCACATATTCGACCAAATACTAAATATATCCTTCTACACTATATGAATACTTTGGGCTCGAATAGTACAAAGTCTGCATAACGGGCCAGCAATATTAGTATTTCCAGGCGTACGAATCACTTGAAAACTACCAAATACTACCAAAGACTAATTAAACCTTTTTCCGTATAAATAAATATATTTTGAAATACTCTGCAAACCAAACCAATTCCAAACATTCCTTTTCATTCTGACAGTAGCATTTCTCACAATCATCGAGGTTAGAAGCGAGGATTTTGTTTAAATTTATCGTATCGTTAGTATATGCGCTGTAGTATTCTGAGATTTTTAAATCCATCTGCGACCAGTGTTTAAAATTTGTTAAAGCTTAAAATAATTAAACAAACCTCTGATGTACTGTCGGAGGGTTATTAATCGAAATTCAGTTGTGATCTTTTCAAGTATTTTTGAAGTTTAAAAAAATGGTTGAATTTGAACAACTTCAACCCAGGGTCGATTTTCTAAAGTTTTCTTAATGTATCGTGTTAGAACTTTTTTAATTAAATTTAGTTGTGGTCGTAAAATACGAGGATTAAATTTTTGTTGAATTTACATAATTTAAGTCAAGTGTGGAATTTGATAAATCCATTTATCGAACATTCCTAATGTGAGATTCAAGTTAATTCTGCTGTGTTTTCTTGTACTACAAATCAGTGGTGTAAATAACTTTTCTAATTAATGTATAATTAATTTTTTTCAATTTGTGGTATGTCCATGAAAATACTTTACTATTGAATTTTCACTGTACAACGTCCATAAAATATGTTTGCAAAATAGTTATTTTACAAACTTTTGCAATATGTCAATTATGTCATAAATAGTTAATGTCAATAACTAATTTCTTTAATCAAATGATAACAGTAATAGTTTACTAGATAACATAGTCCATCTAATCCAATGCATTTAAAATCCCCTTTCTTGTTTTTTTATATAAATGTATGTTATGCTTTTATGTTCGAATAAGTGCTAATAACTATCTAATAAAATGTTTTTAATAGATAACGGTGTGATATTTGGGAAACAGAAAATTGTTTGTCGGGCAAACTTGTAACACTTTTAATAAAAAATTGTCTTTGCATTATATAGATTTAATTTAAACAATTAATAGATTTCACTCTTTCGAAATTGGAAGTACATATGAGTGTGACTACGATAATTTACAAACAATTGGTTGGCCAATTAATTTTTTCATAAAAATAATTCCTATTTAAATTTTAAATTTAAAATCAGCAAGCTTTTAAATTAACACCGACGACCTGAAAATAATTTGTTCAAAAACAATAAGAGTTTCTGTTTTAAATAGCATAAGCTTCGTTGGGTGTTTTAATGTTTATTTAATGCAACCAAGAAAAGACATTATCTTTTCATTTCTGTTATACTGACCTTTTTTTACAAGAGATAAGATTTTTTGTCCGGTAGTATTTCATAAGAAACCGTTTTACAATTTTAATTCAATTTAATTAATTTAATTTTGGTTGTTAAAATCTTAAATATTCACGTAATTAAAATCTTAAAACGTATTTTCTGAAATTCTTTTCCAGAGCTTATTTTTATATCGTTTTTTATTAAAATCCGTTTTACTCAGAGGTCAATTTTTTAAATACGCTACATACTAATATCCTTGCTGAATTTATCAGAAGATTGATTCTAAATCACTTTTTACGCTCGGTCAACTATAAAAAAAATCTTAATTTATTAAGATTAAGATTCTTAAGATTATTGTTACTTAAAACACATGCGCAATATTTTCCAAAAACTTTTATTCACAGAAAGCTCTAATATTAGAAAACGTTTTCCCCAGAGTACTATTATATCTTAATAGTTACTTTCCTAAAGCACTGTCTTTTTAAAGCTTTTTACATCAAATTTCTTCTTCTGAAATAAATTCATTTCCTGAAGGATACGCTGCTCAAGAAATCCTTGTTTTAGTATCACACTTTCCAAACATCTGGAATGATTTACTTCTTTAAGGTTGACTTTCTGGTTTACTTTAAAGTTTGGTGATAAAAGCATTGTCTTTTGTTATAATATTTTCTTACTTAAATTCTTAATTAAATTTTCTTCTTTTAAACTTTAATATAAATTTTTAATAATTATTTTAATACATTTGAATTTCTTGCAAGTTGTTCTTTTTAAAAGATCAATTTTATGAAAGTACTATACATCAAACTTATCGGAATCAGTTTCGTTTTTTGGCAATCCCAATTTATCCCAAGAATGCGACTAAAATTTTCTTCTGCAAACTCGATTGTTCAATTCTTAAAAAATTATTTAAAAACGATTGCATGATAAAGTACTGTTTATCGTATTGTTTTGCGGCAGTGAACTGGCTTATTATTGTACTGGTAAAATAAAGTGGTAGTAGTAAAATAAAGTATATAGTAGTAAAATAAAGTATGACAACTGTATATTACATGTCAGATTTTCTTCTGTCAAGAATAAATGTCAGATTTATAAACTGATTTTCTTTTGATAATTACCGAATTTTAGGAATCGAACATAAAGCTTTGTATGCAACTCTTACATAATCGGACCTTATAGACTCGCCTTTTTTATAGGCCTTGCTCGCTTCGCTCGCTCGGCCATAAACTTGGCTTGTCTATAAAACCCTACATTATGTACTTGTTACATAAATATCTATTACTTATAATGAAAAGTTCGAAAAGTTTCCTTTTGACATTCTTAGTTACATACAAATATTCCATTTTAAAATATCATTAATTAAAAATTCTTTGGATTTTGTTTTAGATACCGTTGAAAATTTACTTTATATAATTTTTTTTAAATTAAACCAATATTCCAATAATTGCAGTATGAAATAAAACGCATTACGTCATACGTCCTGGAAATGGTCTTACAGTCTCGTTTCGATGTTCCGGACTCGGCTCCTTCGTCGCCTTGTCCGTAACATCTTACTCGACTGTAAAATTCCATTTCCAGGACTTATAACGTAAATTACTATTATTATATTCATTTACATTAACAAAAATTTTACAATACTATTTAAATGAAAATGAAACGTCAATATAATAAATCGGGCAATGTAGTTACTGGTCGCTCTAGACTCATAAGGTAAAACTTAAACTAACAGCAGCTTAACCTCATCTGCGGCTGGACCATTAATAATATGAAGGCCGCTCGAACAACAATAATTAAGTCGCCTATTAGTTGTTAGGTTGTGATAGTTGAAGATTATTAGATATTTAATAAATATACTTCTATACAATTTTCGAGCTTGGCCAGTCCCATTTTTTTTCTAGGCTTTTAACTACATTTATTTCCATCTGCTGTGTAAATGACACCTTATAGGCATTGCTGGTAACTAAGTAAATGAATAGTTACAGACATAGCTCTGTAAAATCTTACAGGGTCTTAAAAGATACCTGTAAAGTTTTACAATACTCAACAACAAAAAGCTAATAGAAACTAATTTGTTGTTTAATCACAACACCATGGCAACTTCTAGCTATAAATTGTCCTATCGCCTTTAATTACAAAATGTATTTTTATAAAAAAATATAGATACATTAAATTAAAAAACGCTGTGAGAAGGTAGAGATAAAACTTTATACGTGACACGCTTTGCAATTAATCTTTACTGGACTCGCTAAATTATGGAAGCTCGCTCCTTCGTCGTTCGCCCGTAAAAATTAATGTACAAAGCTTGCCACGTAAATAGCTATTTCTTCATCGCCCAGTAAATTATCAACTGTAACTTTACTCATTTTAATGGTTTGCAAACAACAATAATGCACGAAATAATATTCATCCACAGCCACAGCGCACGAAAATAAAATTACATGTTTGAATCCTCTGACTCACTCAATACTTAATACTAACTTTTTCAAGCAAATTTTATTCATTTTGCACGAACGATGTGGGCGGTTAATTATAAATTTACAATTCTTGATTTTTGAAGGCTAATTCCAGTGATTAAAATAAGATTTTTATAATTTTAATTAAAATATTAAATCATTTTCATTAATTGTTTTAAATAAGGACAAAACCTGTCCTTTCCTATAACAAGATAGAGGACACACTTTTAGAATGAAAGACTAAGAGCAGATACAAAATTCTTCATAGGAAAGCTTGATTTATAAAAAGCTCAGTTCACAATAGGTATGTATCTATCGCAAAAAACTCATTTTCTTAAGAACATTGGTATTTTGCTAAAATAAAAAATATTTGAAAAACAATTTAGAAGAATTTTAATTAAAAAGCTCTGTTTCTATATTTTAAATTTTAGAGGTTTTTTATTTGTTCATTTCCTCAAAAAACATTTATATTTAAAAACATTTTTCATGCACGGAGAAACTTTTGGTATTTTTCAAACAAAAAAGATTCCCATACTTTATCGTAACCTGAAGACATGCAGCATGTGCATGGTATTAATTAATTTAATGTTTTTTATATTTTCAGAAATATCTGAAAAATGTAATAACATTTTTAGGTTACTTTTTCACATAAAATTTTCATCGTATAAAAGAGCTTTCAATGCAGAATAAACTAATTGCATTTTTATAAACTGAAAATTCCCATTGACAACGCTGGTGATGTAGTTTTGATGTAGAATGTAGTTTTCAAATTACATTTTTTTCTAAACGCGTGATTTTTCGTCTTTGAGGAAATGCTGTTCATATTTTTGCTGTTAATATGCTATGATTCACCGCCAGGATCATTAGCAGGATTAGCAGTTACAATATTTTTTCTATATAAACCCTAATTTATAAAAACTCATAGAAAACAATGTCATAATAAGCACTTCATCAATTTTATAAATAACCACTTCACAAACGTTTTTGCACCCTGAGAATCGTGGGCGAACGCAAAAAACATTATTATCCACGTAGTAGAGCCCACGCAATATTTACAGTCACGAACTAAATAGCCTCATACAACACTCACACATACACAATTATTCATAGTAAAAAGAATCTTTGATTTATATCTTTGTTTTTATTTAAAAACAAAAACGAGAAAGCAATTTCCGTTTTTCTTATTCGAAGCTAGAAAGAGAAGGCAAAAAGGGTTACAGAAAAATAATAACGGACATACCTTCTGGGTCTTCAGTTTTAAGCTGAGCATCTAAATCTCTGTCATCGTAGGAAGCACCTAAAGTCCTCAGAATTGTTTTCACTTTTTCTTTTTCAATGCTCCCGCGTTTATTGGAATCGAACATGTTGAATGCCTTCTTTAGCACTGAAATAATAATAAATGCCGTTTGGTTCGACAGGAAGAAATTGAAAACATCAGTGGGTATTATTTATGGAAAAACTAACTGAAAACGGTATTTATATTAATGTTTATAGTTAGTATTTTTTTCTTTGAATCTTGCACTCGGATAACTTTTTTATTTGGTTTAATTTTTTTTAAATGTTATTACTGCAAAGCATTAGCCACGCTATAATCGATATAAGTGTTCGAGCACGGTGTTACCCATGTGGATCTCAAATACGAAAAGTAGATATTTTGACTTAATTTTAAGTACCCAGTTTAACTTTATAGTGACTATTAAAATAAGTATATAAAAAGAGAATTTTATAAAATAAATTTTCTCCTAATAACAAAATATTATTTTTTCCTAACTGCGCCAACATTTTCAGAGAATTTAATACAGGAAACTTTACGATCCGCTTACAACATTTTAAAAACTTTTGCGGCATAAATTTTCATGTTGCTGGGAATTTTGTTTGCTAAAATTACTACTACCTGTGTTAACGGCGTCACATTTGAAAAACATCATAAAATGCATGGAATGCTAGGTAATTTTTCTGTCAGCAATAGCTTGATGTTAAAATTTTACTATTCATTATTTATTCTTCAACAAAGTAACTCAAAAAAAACCTTAAAGTAGTGGCGTAAGCTTATTTTTAACCCACTTATAATATTTTTTTAGTTAAACTTAACTTAAGCAATTACTTACTTGTAATTTGTTCGTTATCCACTATCTCAACCTGAAAGAAAAGGAAAAACAGCAATAAGGAATAATTAATTAAAAGAAAAAGAATTTTAGTTGCTTTTTAAAAGTATAATGAATCTAAATACAGAATCTGTTTTGACTATCAAATTTTGCGAAGCAATTACGGAATTTAATTGAATTATCTTCCTCCTGTGTTTAGGACAATCTTGAAATTCCTTCACCCCCTAACAAACATGCGTCATTTGGAGATTGTCTAAATGGATTAATTAATTTGAAACTTTGTATCATTAAAGTGATGCTCCCTAGAAAATACCTTTCTAGTAAACATTAGTAGAATCGTTCTGGAAATTTAATTATTTCATTTCAAATAATCCTAGAAGTAAGCGATACGGAAGTTAGCTTTACGTGTTGCTTTTTTCTACTTTTTGTTGAGAATGTTGCCTTTTATAGTTGCACATTTTAGTTATATCACAAGGATGATGTAGTAAATCCAAAGGAGCGCACAGAAATCACATGAAATGAAATATGTATGCACTGAAAATCACTGATAGTAAAAAAAAGAAGAAAACACTAACCATGGTGGTAAAAGGAGCGATGTGATGGCCTAAAGGATTTTGAGCAAGAGACTGCTATCTGAAGAGGAACTCAGGTTTTATAGCTCCAGGATATTTCACATATACCGGTGATATTTGGGACGGGCTCATATAAAATAAGATTCTAACGTAAAGCTTATATGAATTTGGTTTACCTATAATATGAATTCAGCTTTATTATGTTTTATTTAATTATTTGACAAATTATTAACAAAGTGTTTTTAAGTGTTATTTGTTAATCTAAATCTTATTTTACATTCCGTTAATTTAATTTAATTTTTACTTGTTATTACAAAATTGTTTCAAATCTGAATGAAAGAAAAGTTTTTGCAAAACAGATTTAATAATGTTTTCTGTCAAAATGTTGTAGCAAATGATGTGAGATTGTCATTTCCCCCCATTTATTAAAATCTCTAGATCCTAAAATCCATGTTTTCTTCTCTTCTGATGGAAATAGTCTAGGAAATGACGCTATAGTTACCAAAGAATTACAAAATACCTCAGCGTTCCTTCGCAACGTATTTAAACCACGGTTTCGATTTCGGTAATTTCGATTTCGGTAATTTCGATTTCGACTACTGTAACTATACATAAACGACCGACTATTAATTCTCGGGATGGGGTGGCGGCTCCAGCCCGATTCCCCCCCAAATACGCAACTGTCTTAAACACATAATTACGTAGGTATAATTATTTTCGTTCATCTTTGCTTGAATAGTCCCGCATAAAAGCTGTTTTACAATATTCTTTTTATAATTATTTTTTGAAAAAAAATTTAATTAATTGGGAGGATTAATTTTATAAACACGTTTAAGATTATAATTTGTTATTTTTAGAAAAATTAAAAGCAGAAACATTTCTAAATTAAATAAAGTAAATATGTATGTTATACTTTCGGATCCCACAAAAATTCGTACCGTTGTCGCCTATGAAAAATGTAAGTGTAGGTTGCCCCCACCTTGGCCCCCTAAATCCCGTGACTGGACCTAGGACTGACCTAAATATAAGGTAAGTGTAGTGAAAAAATTTCGAAAAATCGACGTCACCAGATTGTACTTTCGTTAAATTTATGACGTCATATAATTAGATCGTTGTCATCCTATATCTTTAACAGTCTAATATTAATTATTAATTATAATCAATTTAATTAATTTAATTTCAATTATATCAATCGATTTAAGACGAATATTACCAATGTAGGACCTACTAAGGCCTAACGCCTGCTATAATATCCACCTGTTTGAAAACTAATTTTCTCAGCTTTCTTTTTTAAATCCAATCAAAAAGATGCAAAAACGTAACAAACAAATATTACAACAAAAATTAATTTTAACTGTTAAAATGCTTACTTTTTATTTAATGAAAACCACTGATAAGCTGAACAGTCTACAATAGTTCTACGTTCAACTAACAAGCAAACGACCACCAAATGAATAACTACACAATACCATTCAGGAAGATGTTGGAATCTTTGTAATAATTGGGAACTTTCAATTTAGTATGTTGTAATTTCTTTTTATTTCTTATTTCTACACTTTATAATATTCTAAAAATTGTGAAATTTTTCAACACCCTGTTGACATAAATTTCTGAGAAAACGTTTAATTCTAAATATTTTATTTGACAAGACCATGTATATTTATTTATTTATTATATCAATTTATTTATTATGGAATAGAGATTGAATTACAAACTTCTATATTTAACACTAATATTCTTAGACTAAAATCGGTATTCTTCTTATCTACATTTACGTCACTTATTGGGACACGACGTCACCAAGCAATAATAATCACTAGAAAATGACGTCACTATAACGTATTTCTGCCGGCTGAATGTACCATTCCGCTGACCTAGTACAATGACGTAAAATGCTAAAGCCCTTAAACATTACATCGATGAGGTCGTATCCGGTAAACAATAAGCTCCTAACAGGATATTTAGCAGTAAGTAAATCCCTCATACCCTCAAATTTCACGTGTTATTTTAATAATTGAAAGCACGAGTTTTATGTACAAAGTTTAACATGTTCAGAGATGTAAAATTCGCACATTAAACATATTATTGGGAATATTGGGTTATTTCGATCGTTTTAAATAAAACACTTTATATTTCATTTTTATATTTAAATAATCTAAAAGGACTACATAGTGAGAAACAACAATTAATTAAAATATAAATTAAACTAAGAATGGCAACTATGAACTTACAAAATGCGTGTAGAAAATATTAAAAAACGACTTTTTTTAAATTTTTTGACATATAAAACAATTTTTATTGAATGATTATTTTCTTATTCTACATAAATATCCCGGCGAAACCCAAAATCAGCAAAGTAGATAGCGACCGTAACCATATGTGACCACTATTCCAAGTGAAAGAAGGCACTCAGATAGCAAAGGCACGTGATATGACGTAAACAATTTATACTGAGTGACGAAGACGTATGACGTGATGAAAATTATCTTCTAGTGTCTCAGACCGATGGCGCTATACGCTAGAGGTCACTTTCACGTGTTATGTTGACGTCCTTTTTAGTTTATATTTGATAATCTCTTTTTATTCATCAGTTTTTAGGTAACATATGAAACTACTACTATTTTAACTACTACCACAAATTATAATAAATCAAATTAAACTAAAGCAACAAAACTGTTCTTAAAAGCCAAAACAACGCATTTGCAATATTTCAGTAAGAGACCATAATTTAAGTTCTTACAAGCTTTGAATCACAAGTATGAATGAATGCAATAATAATAAAGATCAACATGCAGTACAAAAAGTTTATGTGTGCATTTAAAAATCTTTTATTGTTATTTTTGTGGATTTTAATCTTACAGAGAAAGAATGGCCAGTAACCAAGATTGACTCCGATGCATGTTGTCATAAACGGTCCCTATACCGACTGGCTGATATTTTGGAATAAAAAGTGCCTTCATAAGAGTCACGGGTCGTCGTGAGATTTAATATATTGCAGAAACTTTGAAATTGCAATTGAAATACGAAAAATAATAAAATATTTGTACGGTAATAAGATAAATAAGTGTTTGCTTTTGTCGCAATAACCTACTATAAAGACAATAAGCTTTTGCAATAAGAACAACCTTATTCGTATATATGAAAATTACAACAGAAACTGAAATAATAATTCCAATGTACCAATATGCCAACATTTAGATTTTGACTTTGGAAGACGGTAAAATATAAATAAGTCTATCACCAAAAAAGACGACAATATGACATGATATGTGGCACGTCAATTTAATGTCATTTGCTATACGTCATTCAGTCGTCGATTTTTGGTCCCTTGACATTTTGTGACAAGTTCTTAACATTTTGATGTCATTATCACGTACCTTTAATAAACTTATTAAAATCTATTTGGAACCCATTCATTGGGCATGTGGATCAGAGCATGATTGTGACCTTACTTTTAACAACTAAAAAGTCAGCTTGTTACCTTCTAAAACTTATAAAAATAATTTAAAAAATGACATAAGGACTCTAATGATCAGCAAAATATAAGCTCCTACCGATTATCATGGTCCTGTTTTTTTATTTTAGCAGAGTATTTGGTTTATCAGCTGTCTCCTAGATCTACTCTGACAATAAAGTAGACTACAAAATATTACGACGAAAAAAAGTCTAGTGTAATCCGAATGTAGCCCCATTTTTGAAAACAATGTATTCACGTAGTTTTTTGAATCTCATATTGCAATAATGACAAAAAGAAATTAGAAATCTGTACTTGCGGGCAATATTCGGTAAGACCTCATGCCTGAACATACAAATCTAACTTTCCTATTTCAACACGAACTCACATTTTGTTCTTCTCTAGATTTGAACTAAAAGGCAACACGAGAATCGTAAAAAATGATCAGATTAAACTAGAATTCAACATTATCATGCTTTAATCATTTAATAGAGATTCCAGAACGAAATGCAATAATTACCGCTTATTGTTAGTAGCACTTTAATACTATATTTATATCATATCAGATGGTTGTAATTACTTTTATAATCAATACTTTGTCAAACTCATGTTTTGGTTTTCTTTGTCTAGGTTTAGTCTAGAAAATAGTCTGTGACCCACCACCACCACCACTGTGACATGATTAAGTTACTTGATTAAGTTAGAATTTAGTATCGCCGTAGTTGTGATGTCGAATTGTTTCGCTGTAACTATATTATTGAATCAATATTAACATATATTAACATGTTAGTATACGAGGTCTGGCTATTAAATAACGAGACTGCTTATGAAAAAGAGTTTTATTTTAAAAATTATTCTACAATCGAATGCTCTCCTTCAATGTACTCCCCTCCCCTCGCCATACACCGTTCCATTCCGTTCCGTTCCGTTCGCTATTTCCATTGGTCAAAGCAATGCTGGAAGTCTTCTTTTGTAAGAGCATTTAGGAGCTCCGCCGATTTTAGCTTCACCACTTCGATCGACTCGAACCGGGTTCCTTTTAAGGCCGACTTAATTTTCGGAAACGTGAAGAAATCACAGGGTGCTAAATCAGGCGAGTACGGCGCGTGTTCGAACACTGCAGTGCCTCTAGCGGCTAAATAACGCTTCACAGACAGCACGTTATGGGTAGGTGCGTTGTCCTGGTGCAAGATCCACGACTTGTTTTTCCACAACTCCGGCCGTTTCTTACGAACTCGCTCTCGCAGTGTTGCCAAAACTTTCAAATAGTAAGTTTGGTTTACAGTTTGACCCTGTGGCACCCATTCAGTCATCACGATCCCGTTGATGTCAACAAAAAACGATTAGCATGGCTTTAAATTTTGATTTCGGACATCCTTGCTTTTTTTTCATTCTTGGCGATGCAGGAGTTTTGCAGTGCATGTATTGCCGCTTAGTTTCAACATCCTATTGGAATATCCATGTTTCATCGCAAGTGATGATGTTTTCCATCAATTCAGGCTCTTCATCTAACCTCTCAAGAAAATCTGAGCAGATCTGTTGACGGACGAGCTTTTGTTCAGGGGTCGAATTTTTTGGGACCAACTTCGCACAAACTTTCTTCAGAAAACCGTTTATACCATTCGAAAACACGCGCACGAGATAGAGAATTCTCACCATAGGCCTCTTTCAACAACTTATAGCACTCAGTCTGGGTTTTTTTTAATTTAACGAGAAATCTCACATTGATCCGTTGCTCGAAAACACGTTTGTTTCTAACCTCTATAGAAAAAATACTACTACAGCGACAAAAACGTGTTTTCGTACTGGCATAGTAGACACTTCCAGCTAGCCAACGCTGCATTCGTTTTCCCCCCTGCCCCTATAGGACGTTTTCTGTGCGTGCAGTCTTGTTATTTAATAGCCAGACCTCGTACTTCAAAACGATTCGTATACTGTTCACCTCTGAACTCTGACGTTTGCTGAACTTTGGCTCCTTTTATTGGAAATCACATAATCTCGTTTGGTTTCAGCTGACTTTCAACATGACCTACCGTGTGCGATTTAGCACGTAGAAAACATGAAAGCCATTTTGAATAATGCAAAGTGGTGGCATCAGCGGTAATAGTTACGTCCGCCAAAAACGGTGCAGATCTTGATTTAAATATAGATTTGTGGCGTTGAGAGAAGTGTGACAATTACTTAAAATGGTGGACAATCGCAACATATGTTATCAAGACGCAAATTAAACTTTCAAAGTTAAAAAAAAATTTAAATATTGAACAAAATTTAACACCTATTTATTATTTGATATTAAAACGACCCTTAATTATTCTACTCAGTGCACACATCCAATATTAACAATGCTTTCAGATTCCTACATGACGACACCGTCCGTTTTTATAGTATTTTGTGTGTTACTGCTCGTTTCAAAATTACTATTCCCGCAAGAGTTTTCAGAAGCAACGTGGCTCGCATCTTCTTTCCATTCTGGATGGTGGATATATACATGTTATATTATAGCAAGGCTCGTTTCCATTCATGTTCGGATGCACATTCCATTTTGTTAGGGATAAACTGTGTTTGCCATAATGCACATGTTCAGGACCGACATGACACGTGCTAATTTTCAACTGTCGAGTTCAATAAAACTTGATTTTTGTTTTTCTCTCACCCTTTTTTATATAGGTACTGAAATTGAAAGACGTGTTATTTAAATATGTTTGGTTTCACGTAGGCTTTTTAGACTTTTTTCAGGTAACTAATAGCAGCCTACTTATTGCAAGATTTAAGACTTCAATTAAGATTCAAAAAATAATGAGTGTCACATAAATAAAATAGTAAATGTTTCAAAAGAATTGTTTATCTAATTATGTAGAAATAAATTAGTCTTCTAATATTAGTAATGATTAATGGCAGTAAGATGCCTTTAACTAAAAATAACCACGTGGATTTAAGAATAACATAATTATTAAAGAGTGCCATCCAATAATTAGTACGTACTTACTCATTATAAATCTATTTAATTATGCTGAATTTAAGATGTTATGGATTCAAAAATCTTTCATTTATTAAATTTTCATTTTATTTTGAAAATTTCATTCATTCTTTTTGTAAATGGCAACCTAATGACAAATACGTTGTCAGAAGTGTGAGAAAAGAATTAATCATATTAAGTCAGCATCAGTAGACTCAATTCTTTAATATTAAAATTAGTAACCTCTATAAAGATAAATTGCATTAATTATATCGTCCACATATTTTAATAATTTTTGGCACAGATTTAAAGTAGGTATATAAATATAGACAGAGTAGTTATTTGTTGTTAATTTGACGCTAATATAAAATTAGTTAAAACGATTTGATACGCATACGAAATATATGCCAAATGGTTATAAAATCAATTTCCTGTTAAATTAAAATTCCAAATTAACCTAGAAATATTTATCCAGCGTTGAAAACAAGAAACGGTGATGATTTTATGAAATTTATATACTGAAGAGCATGCTTACAGGTATTCGTTATAATTCATAAGAAGCTTTTGATGTTCATAAAAATATCCTTTCGTTCATATATTTCATGGCGAAAATATTAATCTTTTCAAGAAATGCATATTTTATTTGACAAACGATTAGTATTATAAAATATTGAAAGAAAAATGGTTTAGTTAAAAATTGTCTCGAAGGTATTGTAAAAAATATTACACGACTGAAACATTTTACAAAATTGGATTAGAATATGTAGTTTTATTTATTTTAATTGTCTAAGCAGAACATTATACAGAAAATAATTTACAGTTTGTAACGAAACATACATTGGCCAAACTATTTTAAAAATACAACCATATTTGTTGGATACAACCAAATAAAGTATCTATTACTAACAAAATTAATATTGACAACCCTTGAACCATTCTGGAGTACTTTAAAAACCTATTTTTAAAAGGTACTTGATAGAACTGCAATTAGCTTTTTAAATGCGTTTTTACAGGCTTATTAAATTAAAAAACATCGTTTAAAATGGTCGGTTTCTAAAAAGTTCTTTCGATTTGTAGTTAAAATGCTGCTACTTTCTCGATTGTCTTGTTAAAAGCAGGCTTCTCTGCCTTATTTCATACTTCTACATAATTTCTTAAAATAGATTTAAGGTACCTATTGGAAATGGAAAATACACCCCGTGAGAAGTGTTTTAACTGCGGTTAATAGTTGTTTATCGATTTTGCAATTAACAAGACCCTTTCGGGTAACAAGAGTTCTTTTTTAAAAACATATTTTGTAACCACCCAGCTTTTAGAATTTAAGTATGTTTAACAGCAAAATAATGTTTCAAGAACGAGCAGAATAGAGGCCATGAAAAACTTTAAGATTGAGACATATCAAATTTAGGATGTAGGTTTATTTACAATCTACACGGTGCGACAACTACCCATCCTTAAAACAAGTAACTTTTCTAACTGCTCAAGCTTTCAAACGACGGCTAACAGTAAAACATGATCTTTGATTAGAATGAGCTTTTAAAGCTTTATAAGCTTTTTAAATCCAAAATTTGCAAAAGCTCGTTTCTTAAAAGGCTCTTTGTAAACTAGGAACATTCTACTTTTTAGATAATACTTTAAGAATTAATTATTTCTTTATAATATACAACTTTTAAAAATTAGTAAAAAGCTTAAATTATAAAAAATATTAGATAAAGAAATCGTTATTCAAATTTTAAGCAGCGTTAAGCTACGTATTATATTTTGAAATTCCATCATATAACATATTTCGTACATTTAAATACACTAGTCAGCCGGAAATCGCTTTAATTCACTTTAATGTGGCGGAACGCTGTTGATAAACTGAACAAGATCCGCCGTTCGGCGGATTTTGAAAAACTATACGCATACATCAGCCGAAATTAAAGTTTCATAATTTCACAAAAAGGAAGAAATAAGAAAAACAAAATAATAAAGTTTCTTTTTTAAAGTACCTAACATAACTCTAGATGTTTGAGTAAACATAAAACAAACGAATACTTAGGTAACTAGATAGTAAAAAGTTAGTGAATGAGAAGTTGTCACACGAACGGTTTCTAGCAGTTGTCGTGTGACATCTTCGGGAACACGTATAACCACTTATATGTACCTATAATAATTTCGTGGTATATTTTCAATAAAGCATCTGACATCATAAGTAAAACACGTTGTAATATTATTTCATATTTAGTTCTTACGAATCAAAAATGAATTCTAGCTTAAGTATAATTTAATCATTTAGAAAACGCGCTTTTCAATACAAAATAAGTTTATTACAATTAACAAAATCTACCAAACTTTAAGTACTAAAATAAAGAATGAAACTATAAAATAATGTAATCTGATAACCAGAGAGTAATTTATTCTTATCAGCAACCTAACCATATAAATAAGCTGAATTCAATTCATTTTTACTGCTTTATACTTAGTATTTTTTGTAGTTTAAGTACTGTTCTTATGAATCATTCCTTTCTCTAAGACCCTGTACACATGGAGCGTATTCAAACGCGGGTTAGCGACTACATAGGATTGCAACAGACGCGTACACATGCTAACGCACGCTTTTCGGGGTTCGAGGTACATGAAATTGCATTAGACCGTACACATGAACGCGCGCTTTTGCATTCTACAGTGGTGAGATTAGTAGCGAAATTCTATTTTTAAAAAGAATTTTTGACTTAAAAGGGATAAAAGAACATTTTTCACAATATTAATAAAACGGGATTTTTATATAAGAAAAAAATCATTAAAAAGTAATTGATAACTAAAAAATAAATTGTGTCCGACAAGACAAACATATATGAGAATTCAAATGATGTATACTATCAATATTAGGTAGTAGTAAATATGTTTATCAGTTATGGATTTTTAATTGGGCTTTTGTCAATTCAAGCAGATTTTTTATGTAAGTTTGTATTTGTCTAAATTGCAATAAAACAGACGTCAGTACATGTTTAAGTCACTTATCCGGGATCACACCTGTAACTTATTTTTGGCTTTTATATAAGTTAGAGTTGTGTTAAATCATTATAAATGAATTACGTATTATTATCTGAATAAAGAAATCTACGTACGTAATATCTATTACTAGTTTTATTTATTATTGCTTCTGCTGAAATAGTATCCCCATAAGGTTCGTACTCGCCATGACTTTGTAACTTAGTATCGTCCGTAATTAATTTCAGCAAATCGTCAAATGATTTAATGGACATTCTAAAATAATTGAAAAATTTCAGTTCATATTCCTTAACTTTTGGATAAAGGGTTATGAACATGCTGTTAATTAATTTATCCCTTAAAATAGGGTGCACCCAGTATTTTCTGTCTTTTTTATACTGTTTATAACGGTGATACAAGATTATAAGACAAGTTACTTCTTCGATTTCCATTGTGATACAGATATAATTAATCTATAATTATGAATCATGATAGATTGATACATAAAACGCCGCGTTAAGCGCTTGCATGTGTACGCTCGAATGTTTTTAGCAACACGCGTCAAATACTGCGTCAAACGCCTTCATGTGTATAGGCTCTAAGGTTTTTATTTACTTATTATTCATTTCTTATGTATATTTCTTTATTATTTTAAAGAACCCGTCACTTTAATATAAGCAACAGTATTTTTATCTTTTGAAACGATTACAAATGCGAAATTCGACTATATTTTTATTTGGTACTTACCTGAAAGTATTTTACAAATTTTTAAAAGACACTTAATTTGTTCGAGCTAAATAGTTTAAGTTTCAAACAGAAAAAAGTATTGCCGTTTTAATACAATTAATGGAGGATATATTTTGCAGTAAAGGTCCACCAATGTCGTCACCTAGCCGTCTCGCTGTTCCCCTTCCATTACTCTTTTCCGTGCCCGCGTTTAACATAAGTTGTGTAGGACGGCGAGGCAACTTCCCATAAACTAACTTTGGATAGTACCTACTTGTATTAATTTCACAAATATCCTGCGAACAACATTAATTATTTCGGTCATGAGAGGCTATGGATTGCAAAATTATTTATTTGCCTAGATTGGTAATAGCTTTCGAAGCAATTGTTTAATGTTTTTGAAGTTTATATTGTCATGGGGTCCTGGGTCATTCCAAGTCAAATCATCCAATGGTCTGAACCTTGACATCTTAGATTTTTATAATTTTTGGTACACTTATAGTACCCAGCAAGAATACAAAAAATAAAAAATTTCAGATTTTCTTACTTATGGTTTATGAGTTTTTAAAGCTTTAAACGGCCGTAGATTGAAAACTATTTGAGAGCTATTTCCTAGAGAGCTGAAATAGGTGTCATTCTCTTCAGTGTTTAATGGGCTTTGATTTGATATACACCATGAGTACCATTAGAAAAATTTTATGTTATTTGGAAGAATCCAAAAAAGTTTTTTCAAATATCCAAAATACGTCCCTCTAATTTTTTTGAAAAAAATATATATGTTTTTCATGCACTGATTGACTACTTGTATGCAAAGCTTTAGAATGGGATGATAATGGGTTCTTGGAGAGAAATATATTTTAGTATCAGCCGCCTTGTATATTAACATATCCCATAGCATTTGGCTGTAACAAATTAGTTTTAGAGACAAAATTGAGATAAAACTAACTAAAATAATAATAATAAATAATAAATGTAATATTAATATATAATATAATAAAAAAATAAATAATAATAATTACTCTTTACAATTACTAACATAGTATGTAATTACAAATGTGTTTTATGAGTACACATTTGTTAGAATTTACAACAATTAGTTATAATTACAAGTAGGTACAGATCAGAACACGAATGTTCATGTCGGTACTTGCATGGAACTAGTGGAGGTATGTAATGAAGTGATGCTCATTTAATTGTATGTTAAAGATTGATAAGGCAAGTTCTTGTGTTAAATCACCAAAGTTTTAACGTTGTGTTTAGTTATCAATTTTATTGTTTTACTGTATAAAGAAGCGTAATTTATTTTAATGTAAATTATGTTACTTTCTTGTTTTAGAATTTTCTAATTTTTTATGAACTACTTCTAGTGTTTCATCTACTAATTTTATAAAAATAGTATCAATTGATTTTCAAGTACAAGAATATATACTGTATGTTGCAGCAGTACTAAATTAAATTACCATTCATTATAGGTATACCTAAAAAACAAAATAAATGTAATAGAGCAGTTGTTGATAAAACAAATAAACTGTTAACATTTCAAATCTTACAAAATACTTCTTTTACAACATAAATAACACAATTTTAGGTCTACATGCAATATTTCAAATGGCAGATAATAAGAAAAACTGGGCTTTAATTTCTGCAAAGTGTTGTAACCCATACAAAGAGGAAAAACCCCAAAATCTGCAAAAAAACACTAGGAATGTAAAAGAATGGATGTGTTCTTTAGATTTAGGCATACAAATGGGTATGAAAATATGCGATAAGTGTAGAAAAAAAGTTTCTGCTAAAAATAAAGTATCACAATCAGACTTTACACAGGATGATGATTTACCTTGCTCTAGCAAAGAAAATGATGAATTTTCTGATTCACAATCATCATTGGATTATTTGAACAAATCTCTGGAACTTATAGGATAGTCACCATTTAAAAAGAAAAAAATTCAGATGGTAAGCTATGCAAAAAAGAAAATTGATAAAATAAAAACTAGTCTGGAAAAAGAATTATTACTTCCTCAAGAAACAGATTATGATGCTGGGTATGACGAGAATGTCAGAGTCCGAGATGTTGGCGCAATTAAAACACAAGTTTAATAAAACTACAAAAAGCAGTGAAAAAATGTTAATATTCTCAGTTTTACCTTTAAGTTGGAGCTGCAAGAAAATAGAAAATGAGTTCAGTTAAAAATTTGGTTAGGGAAAAGGGTATTCTTTCAAATCCGAATCCCAAACCTGGAAAAACATTGAATGAAACAATAGGGCATTTTACCTGAATTTGCTTCGACGATGATAATAAAAATATTTTTTTCTACAAGAACCCATTGTCATCCCACTCTAAAATTTTGCATAGAAGTACTCAATCAGTGTATGAACGACATACATTTTTTCAAAAAAATTAGAGGGGACGTATTTTGGGTATTTGACAAAACCTTTTTGGATTTTTCCAAATAACATAAAAATTTTCTAATGGTACTCATGGTGTATATCAAATCAAAGCCCATTAAACACTAAAGAGAATGACACCAATCTCAGCTCTCTATGACAAATAGTTTTCAATTTACGGCCGTTTAAACATTAAAAACGCGGTCAAAATTAGGCGATTTTTGAGTTTTTGGAAGTCCATAACTCAGAAATTAAAAGTAAAAAATCTAAGATTTTATATTTTTTGTCTTCTTGGTGTAAGTGTACCAAGAATATTAAAAATCTCAGATGTCAAATGGTCATGGTCCAAATTAATTAAATTTTTGGTTGAGTTGATATGGAATGATCCCCCTGGTTTTTATTCTTGTAGAAGCACACACGTTTCTTTACAATACAATTGTAAAGAATTGTTGTCAGTTGTCACCCACTTTTAACATAGAGTACGTTCTTAAAATGTGTAAACAAAAGTAATACAGAATTATTTTGAAATAACAACTGAGAACGGTGGATTCAGTGTTTTAGTAGATAAAATCCGCCATTCGACAGATTTATTAGTTTTTAGAACAATGTTCCTCCGTACTTGCACAAGTTAATTGAATTTTTGACGGAATTGTCGGCTAATGTTATTTAGGCCCGCATAACGGCAGAATTTCTAAATAAAATGCGATTTCCGCTGGTGGACATCTAGCCACACTGAATTTTAACATGTGCAGCTTTTATTCTAGGGTTTTTATTCTTAAGTTTTAATGCGAATTAATGCGAATTTTAGTTTTAAAATTTTAAAAAGTTACAAATTGAAATGTTAAGTAGAATTAAGCTTTTACTATTTCATCGGTTTGAAGACAAAATATTTGTGAATCTCAATAAATGATTTAATCTTTACTTTATTAGGTAGATTCTTTGCTGAATTTTTGATAGTAATTAATTCTTAGATGCACTGATGATAAAAACGCAATTTTTAAAGATTGCAAATAGTAGAAATATGCTTCAAAATTTTTAATTTATTTAATTCAAGATGTTTTTTCTTTTAGTATTGCTAATTCTTTTCCTTAAATCTGTATTATACTTATGTTATAATTGAACTTTAAAAAAGTTATATATTAATTAAAATTAAAAAGAATATATTCCTTGCTAACAAATAATTTTACAATACAATTTTTATGCCACAAAAATAAAGTTATTATTATTAGGAACAATCTACACTAAAATTTAAATGCAAAAGTGAAAAATCTTATCTTATTGAAGAGCTTTCGAAAATTATTCGAAGGACAACGGCAAAAATAATAAAAGTTTATAGAAATTTAGTGATAATTATATAAAATATTTATTAAATATTTGAAAGTAAGTTTTAAAAACTAGAGCTTCAAAATTATTTTTTTATCAAGTTTAATAAATGAAAGTATGCGGGTACAACTTTCTTAAGTTTCGTAAAAAAACTTTTTAAAAAGATTTTTCTTGGTGAAATAATAATTTAATAATGTCTTTTAATAATTAATTATAACAAATTTTCAACTTTTATTTTGTTTTCTCATGTATTATATAGAAATTATTTTTTTCTAATTCTAGTAACAATGTTAAATAGAAATTACTTCTAGTGCGTCAGGTAGTAACAAAAATGAATAATACGTATTCTGATATTATGAATAATAACTAATGGGTGAACTATTACATTACAATTAAAATGTTTTTGTCTAAACTTTTATGTTGTTTTGTGCTGTTGAACTGTTTGATATAAACTATCCTTGGTAACGTTTTTCGATGGTGGCCTAATGCAGCCTAAATCCAACCTTCAAAACTGAAGAAGCACGTAAACGATTACTAACATTAAATATTTTTAACCGTTATTTTAACCGTTATTTCTACTACGCGGTAAAGGTTGCAATGGACGACAACACTTCCAAGCAGGTAAATCAGCTGGCCCAGTGGTCAGCGGTCACAAACGATTTAATTATGAACCATAACATATCCTATCATATTTATCTTTTCTTTTATTTTCACCATTCTCTTCCGCTGACCGTAGTTGCGTTTCCGAAACAGGACATAATGGTCCACCATCTTGTTTCTCGCGAGTAAAATACTAAAGTCTTTAAAAGATACTTACAACTTTCTCTATGTAGTGCTGATGCTTACCATTTGCCATGATAACATCCAAAATCGAGTATAAGTTTAATTTATATTCATAACTCAATTACTTTACAAAGAAGTTCATTAAGTAATTCGATTACATGTGCTCATTTTCACTGATGTAATTTCAATAGCTATTTAATGATGTTACCTTAAACTGGAAATTATCATTAAGGCTAGCCCAAAGATTTGTTAATAATATTTTTAAATAAAATCCTATCAAAATACAGTTTAAATATAAAAATTAAAATCCAACATGGTTATTATTAATAAATGCGGGCGGTTTAAAAATAAAGTTTGCTAACTGCTGACCACTAGGCCAACTGATTTAACTGCTTGGAAGTGTTGTCGATCATTGTAATCGTTAAAGTATAGTCAAAATACGGGCTAGAAACGTGTTCAATGGTGATAATCCTTTACTTGCTTCTTTCAGTTTTAAAGATTGGAAATCTTTTTTAAATAACAAACTTAAACCTACAAATAGGTGCTTTCGAGGTTTATAGGGTGTAAAGAAAACATAATAAAACTGGTTAATCACATAAATTCTAATTTCGAGAGAAACAGCTGTGTAAAAAGGACTTGGCCTAGTTATAACAAAATTGTAAAGCTAGACTTTGAAAAGTTCCTCGCCGACTGGGTTTTTCCGAGAAAAAACCCTAAATTAAATAGCAATCAAGCAGGTTGAATTGATTGCAAGGTTTTGCTCTATGATAATAATTCATTTAGGCATATGCTCTTTGAAATACACTGTAAAATCCTAAAAGACGGCATGGGAAACTCATAAAATAAGAGCTATTAGTACTTATAACACATAAATATAAATAAAATTAACGAAAACTGATCAAATAAGAACTTCATAAGAACTTACCCTAATACATTTTAAATAACACAGTTAAAAAAGTAAGTCGAACTAATCAATATACAACTAAATATGTATTAACTGCCCTAGAAATAATATGAAATCTCTTGCCATCTTAGCGAAAAATGTCAAAGAACCGCATTACTAAAAAAACTAATTGAAGGCATTTATCATTACGGGATATATGAAACTATAAAATATTAGCATTAATAGCACGTTTCCTATAATCGAGTTTATTTTTAAAAAAGTTCAATAAAATAAGAAATGAAAATCGAAACCTCCCCCTTTTTTATATTTTCCTCCAGACTATTTTAAAGAATGTGGTGTGCATTGAAAGATGTTAAATTAAATTGCAAGATATGCACTTACGTAATAAATTGACTAATGTCTTCCTGAGCATATAATTTTCAGTTTAAAATCATCTAGCACACGGCACTAAATGTCTAAACATTGAAATTTACCTATACGTAATAATTTCTAAGTTATTTTTGAAAATTATCACTATTATCCTATGAATCGAATGTAGTGAATGACGCCAAAAGCACGTATTGGCAAAAAGCTGTAAACCTTGTAAAATAATAATGTTTTGTTTATGATACCTAATGAAAGATGAATGAAAGGAATAGTATTTTAGTTGTTTTTTTATTAAACCGCAGTCGTATTATTTATTATGATTGGATATTTTTGTATGACATTTTTGTTTAGATTCATAGAATTTTCAAATAATCTAAAACAGTGATCGGTAGCTATAAAAAGTCAATGAATCAAGGTAGCCAACAGTAGCGTTAAATGCTACATATTTTCTACATCGGCTAATTATGATACTAATAAAATTAACAATTAACAAACAACAAAGGCTGGTAAACTCCTGTACTAATTTGGGCAGCAGTCTGCAAGTTTTATTAAAAAATTATAGTGACCAAAAAGGAAAAATATGATAAATAAAATAAAACCACCCATCTCCCTTTTCAGTTCCCAATTGTTTTATTGGTTCTTCCGCAGAACTGGCTAAATCGGTGTTTGCTTCGAAAAATCCATGCGCAACGCATTTTCGTTGTCCTTAATTTTTATTTACTTTTCCATGCTTACATTACAGTTTTTCTCTAGAAAATTAATATCCTACAATCTGGTTTCTATTATTTTTCGTCAGGACATGTACTTGTAAATGTAGTTTGGCATAACAGGTCCAACCAAATTAAATAAATTGGCGCCGATTTACCATGCCTCAACTCTAAACATCTAGACCAGCGTTTCTCAACCTGTGGTACACGTACCCCCAGGGGTACGTAAAATGGTGTCAGGGGGTACGCGGAAAAAAATGTAATGGTAGCCATTGATAAATAGATTGAACCTAAGAGAAAATATAAAAAGTTGTTGTAACAACTGGCATTTCCAATCCAAATTATTTTTCATTATGAAAAAATCAAAATAATTAAATTGAATCCGAAATCATTTTAATTTAAAAAGAAATGAATGTTTTAAATTCAATTTAGGTATATATTTTATCTACAGGACCAGTACCTGTCGAGAGGTATATTTCAATAATCCTTACACAATGCAGGCAGGCATTTCAGCATTGTTTTCTGTAATAGAATTTTATTTCTGCGAAGAATCTGGGATAATTCCAAGTGTTAGTTGTCGGGTTTGTTGTAATTTGTCCATTATTTCTTTGTCTCAGTGCTGCCAACTGAACTATAAATATAGTATTTGTACAAAACAAAATCCCTTAGGATCAAACACCTTACCAAAAGGTAAAACCCACGTTAACGGGGTTTGCATAACTGGTAGAAATATGGTAAAAAAATGTCTGTGTATTACAATGTTATTACTGTACCTGTATGTAGATGTTAGTAATTATACATAATGGGGGTGGGGTTGGGGTACATGGAACAGTGGTGATAGGTCAAGGCGTACAAGGAAAAAAAGGTTGAGAAACACTGATCTAGACAATAGTAGTTCTAGAATAGAATTCTAATAGTAGTTAATACTAAAAAACGACAGGATTAATGTCTTAATATTTTTCTAAACAGTCTATACAACGATAGTATATCGAATACCTAAAATATTTTAAAGTCAATAAGTAAAATGATTTTATATTTATGCTTATAGAGAGTAAAGAAGAAAACAAATAAGAAATAACGTTCCTGAGATATTTATTTAATCCTCGTTAGATTTAATATCTTTCTGTTTACTTCCCCAAAAATGGATTTGCTGTTTCTCTCTTATATTGGTAAGATTCTCCGCAAAAATATGAAACTTCATATTTCAATCTTAAAAACTTTTAACAGCTAAAATTTTGTATTTCACTAAAGCACTCTTTGTTGACTTTTCAACTTGTTAAATGTTTCTACCCCAGTTTTAAGTTTGTTTATTCTTACATTGAATTTTATTTAATTTTAAAAACCTTTTCTTAACTAACGGTAAAGCATTAGCCAAATTACAGCTTGGCTTTTGTTTGTTGGCTTCAAATGAATAAGTATTAATTATTTGTAAACTTTTTCTCCAATTCATTTAATGCTTTTCAATTTACTAATGGAGTTTACTTTTTCCTCTTGCGCATTCCGTTCATGTAAATACTAAAAATGTGGTATAAAGTTACACGAAAAAATGAAATTCAATTATGCGGGTTTTTAAAAAATAAAAATTGGGAGTATGCTGGAGATAATATTCGGTGGAATTTACGCACACCCATTTTATACTAGGTGTGTCAAGGTACGCGAATAAAATCCTCAAAATAGATTGGACTATAATAATGTAAACGTTTTCAAAGGAAGCACGTGAATTTTATTCTTTTCATATGTTCAAAATATGCTTTAGGTTAATTATAACCTTCAAAAAATTCAATTGATCTAAAAATATCGTAGGCGCCTTGTCATAAAGAAATATTTTTGTCTCTATAATAACCACTCACAAGCTATTGTAAATATGGAAAGCTGTAACAGTATCCTTTTTGATGCTATTAAATTCTAATCTCTCAAATAGAATTTTAAAACGCTTTTTTTCTTTTTCAGGCTAGAAATAAACCGGTAGATGGAAGTACTCACGTAGGCCAAAAACAGGCAGGACAAAGGACTCCAACACATGGACCCAAAAATGCTGCCGCAAAAACTACAGCGAAGCCAGTTCAAAAACAGGCGTCCCAAAAAGGACAGCCCATTAAACAGGCACCTGCAAAGGCAGCAGCGACCGCGGCTAATAAATCGATGAAGAAGCCCAAGAAAGGGGGAAAACATCATCAGCATGATCTTATTGTTACGATCGATCTGGTAAGTTTGATAAAAGTACGGGCAAAACTGTTGTTTCCACAAAGCGTAGTAATTTCCTTTTGATAGTTTTTAGACTAAGCGCTTAAGAAGGCACGCGAAAGATGTTTTCTGTTTATACGTAAAACGGAAGATTCATCATCGAAGTTGATTTGTAATTTGAATCTTTGCCAAGTTCTGTTAAGAGTATTTCCCTTCATGCTAAATGAGATGTCTTGTTTATGGTTTCAGTAAGATTGTTTTTCTAATAATTTTTTAAAAGGTCCAGCTTCAATTATTTAAGTACATAGTACTTTATTGAAAATAAATATTAGCTAGCAGTCAGACGAAATCAAATAATCTTAAAATTCTTCTTCTAAATAATTAGGGTATGATAATTTTGAATCTAATTAAATTAAAACGTAGTTAAAATGTTTGTTAAGCACTTTCTGATTTAAAAAAATCAGAAATCAGACAAAAATAAGAAAGAAAAAACAATCCGACCAAAGTTTTAATAAACAGATTTAATCAAGTTGAACAGTTCTAGTTGAACCACTAATAACTATAAGTTACTTCTAACAGAGAAAGTGGATGCTAAACAAACAGATCAGCAAGTACGCCCTAAGACACTTCAATCAGAGTCAACACACTAGATACTGGCTATTATAACCAAAATATGACTTTATTTCCCATAATTTGCTGGAATTGTTATATATAGATTAATTCCGAATTGCTCGGAAGTATCACATCCATAGATTGTAAAAATTTTCCAAAATTAATCAGCACACAACTAAAATACTATTATACCTAAGATTATTATTATACCAGATTAATTGTTATATCATTAGATTAACGATTAATCAGTATAAAAGATTAACTATTATATCAGAGATTTTTAGGGAAAAAACACTAGTTAACCACATCAAGATAGACAACTAACTAGAAAGAGAGGTAAGGTTTGCTTGGAAGAAAATTTAATTGTTCATTATGGGCTTGATTCCTTTTTATGTGTTATAAATGAATATGAAAGCCGCTTGAGTGCATAAGGGCCACCACTTGCTGTTGAAGAAGAACAGAAAAAAAAATACTTTTGAAAATAAAGGCATATGCACGCAAGCGGCTATCATATCTATTTATAATACAAATAAAAGACCACCATAAGCAGTTGTATTTCCTTTCAGTTTCAAGCAAATCTTGCCTACTTCTTGTAAGCCTAATTCAATTAAACAAACGGAGTGAAAGGTAAAATTGATTTAATTGAAAAGGAATATGTAAGGTTTACCATTCTATGATTCAAATTATATGCAAAGAAATGCAGAAGAAGGAAATTTCAGTTCAATAACATTCATTTATTGGATATAGTAAATCGCCTAAAAATTGATACCTAGTTCAACCGTTACCGTCGAGTCAGTTAATGTCATCGTTGCCTTGTAATTTTTAGAAAAGAAATAAATGATGTAAATAGAAATTGGGGAGGTTTCAACAAATCCAGATACTATGTTAAAAAAGTTTTTACGATAAGAGTGTGAGGGAAATAGTGTGAGTGTGAGAGGGAGTTGGTACTTGGTAGGCAAAGGGGCATATGACTGAGTACGAGTACAATTTCATTTTATTCTTTCTATTTACAGTTGAAAACATTTACATGAATCAATGGCGGTTAAAACAAATCTTTTGGTCATTGCAATTTTAAATTCACATATATAAAGAGCATTTATAGTCGACTTCAGTACACATTTAATGATACTTTTTTGTTAACCAATTCCAATTCATACACAACTAAAATTCTTGAGCTTATCCATGACTAGATACACCCAAAAGGCAAATGTTATACATGTCAGTTTTAATGTTTTAAAACGTGCACGCAATAAACAGCATTTTTAAATTAGCCAAGTTCACAACCAAAGAAATTTATTTTCTTTCTATTTCTATACTGCATTCGTAAATCGAAAGAGTTGGAAACATAAAACAAAGTTGCACTAGAATAATTCTTGAGGTAACTGCTAGCTGGTGGCAAATTTTTTGAATTTACCAAAAATGTTAGTAAACAATGCAGTAAACAAGTAGTTATCTCTTGTCTAGTAAATTTTAATTTACTCACATTGCAAAAATAAATTGGCAGATAGCGTGTCTAGACATTTTATTATCTAATATATTGGTCCTAGACCCTAGAACCAAACATTAGTTACTGTCAGCTGCTGTTGGCGGCTATCCGCAGATAGGCAAGGTGTCTTTAACTTCGAGATTGTGTTGTACGTCTACGCGATTGTCATAAACAACTGCATTGCTTATCAAAATTCAAAAACTACCAGAAATCTAACAGCGTGTACTACAACTTTTATCTCATATACTCTTTTATGGAATTTATGGAATCAAGATGAATTGTTTTTTTCTTAAAGATCAAACCGTTTGATTAACACAACGCACTGAGCAATAATGCGCAGAAAAGCAAAATTCGATCCATGGTCGAATAAGCCAGCGAATTTGTATGAACTTTAATTCATTTAACTCGTTATAAAAAAGTGGTGGCATAGTCTTTGAATATGTTCTTTACAATAGTGAGGTTATTCAATAAATTATAGATTTGTAGATAATAGATACTTAGTTTGAATGTGTAAAGATGTTTCTTTACTTTAGGATTTCCAGTACAAATATTAATTTGTTAGCACTTTGTGTCCTTAGTTATTTCCAATTAGTTGTACTCTTCGTTTGTGAGTTTTAAGGTTTAACTTTGGCGCGGCAGGATGAGCCCTAGAAATTTTCCTGCACCATGCATAGTTCCAGCAGAAGTCAATTCCTGTGTAGCCTTAGCGTTGCCCTTTTCAAGACAAGTTTTCTGGGATTCCTTTTGAGTCTGTGACTCACTTTTCTGCTGTTTAGGTTTAGATGTAATAAAAAAATGTAATGTAGGTCCCTGTTTGGTCTTTGCAGCCAAATATTTACCATCTTCCTTTCTTTCATCTATTTAGGGACATTAATTTTTTAGGTCTACTTGTGGTCTTTCCCTTCGTAGACCCTTTGGTCTTTTATAGAATTTTATAAATTTTTCTCGTCTTTTGCTCCTTTTATGTTTGTGGATCTTTGGCTCTTCTCTTGTTGCTGTGCAACGTTTAGTTGAGAACGGGAGAGAGGAACGAGAAATGGGGTCCTAATGCCGGTGAAGGACTTGGTTGATCCATATCGGATAGCTGTGTGCTCTAAGATCATGCAGTTTGGTGGCTAGGTACCCGACATCATTCTCTATTATTGTTTTCCTCTATAATACACTCTTGTGTTTATGCCAGCGTGATACTTTTTATGGTAGTAGTGATGATAAGTGTAAGCTGTAAGTGTGATGTGGGTGTGTGAATTTGTAATAAAATCCAGAAATTCACCTGGTACGATTTAAATAGGGTCCCCGGGGGATGCTATTGGTTTCTCCATCACTTCCAATTTTTTTGCTTAGATGTGCAACGAGGGTATTTATTTCAGAATGGCTTTCTTTATCTCTACTCTTCTAGTCGAATAGCTTGCATCTTCCTTCCCCTTTCCTTTTGCTGAAGTTTTTTCGTAAGACTAAGGTATGATTAAGGTATGCTTTAAGCTTTAAGTGGGCATGGATTTCGTTGAGAAGTTCGGTGTGAGTGCTGTTTTGGTATAGATTTGTACAATTCGTGGATCACGTACAGCAACGATGTGGTGGTGCGGGGAAAATTTGGAATATAAATGAATATGTCAAACAATTGGGATATCGGGAGATGATTAAACGATTTCGAACACCGTTTGGGGGCCTCGAACACCGTTTGGGAGCCCCGAACATTAGAAATTAGTTTGAACGGGAGGAAACTCGAATAGAAGAGACATCTCAATTAAAGGTAAGTCCCTTTGTTGGGGTTTCAATTATTTATTTTTTGTATCAATTTTTCAATAATTATTTTCTGAATCCTTTTATTATATATAGTACTTTGTTGTTTCGAATACAGTCCATTAATTTTTGTTTTCAGTTATGTCCCAATTTGTATTTCGTAACCTGTAGGTGCAATGTAGGTCCCTGTTTGGTCTTTTTTAGGGACATTAGTTTTTTAGGCCTTCTTGTGGTATTTCCCTTTGTAGACCCTTTTGTGGGGCTAGTGTTTTGTTTGTTATAAATTCGCGCCCAAGTGTAAGGCATCTGTTGTTTGTAAAATTAGTTGGTTACAATGTGCCTAAAGTTAAAAAACTTTCTTTAACGACCTAATACCTGGTTACATTAGGAAAATATACAGTTTTAATAAGAACAAAAATAAATATTTTAAGTAGGTAGTTTAAACAAAGAAGTAACAATTAAAAATAAACTGGAACCCTTTCAGTATCAACAACAACTTTAATTTTAGTTGTCAGTGTCGCTAAAGTTGTACAAATGTTCTATCTCATCTATAGCCTGAGCAATCTTTTAGTCTACAACACATTATCTTCAACAACGCCAATCTCCATGTAGTAGTTTTGATAAATCGGAGGTATGTACTTTAGAAGTGCTAAAAGATTGGATTTTTTTTTATTTAATGGAATCGGAGCATCGTATTTTTAAATCTCTTATAGGTAGGTCTACTGATGTTCTTACACCTTTTTTCCAATATTAACAGATTTAAATTCTTCATTTTAAAGGTGTTTTAAATATTATACATATTTGAACTATTTTGTAGGAAGTTAAATGCACAGATTTTACTAAAATTGACTTTCTCCTTGTTATAAATCTGAGTTTTTTTTTGTAATTTGTAGCTGTAATATGCTTAATTTTCGGTTACATGTTTTCAAATGTTTAGAACTTCTGGAATGTTAATCTTTATTTCTATAGAAACGTACAGTGAAATAGGTGGCAACAACGAAGCACAAACTCCCATAAGAAATACATTGGGTATCTTTCCTTCGCTATAATCCCAAAGTGAGACGACCTATAGTTGATTTTATTTTAAAAGCAACAACGATTTTGGTAGATTTTGGCATGGCTTTGATTTTGGTAGAGTCACTCTATATTACTTATAAGAGTTGGGCCAACGCGGGAATTGACGCTGATTGGTTGGATCCATTTGCACTAATGCCAATTTAAAAACACGAAGTTTGACAAAATTAGGTAATAATAGGACAGGTCTTTTCACTTCCTCATAAATTTATGTGGAAATTACTTGCTATGCTTACAACTGTTTCTACAATTGTATCCATAACAATCAACTGCCAAATAAAGTTACAAGGTGGTGAAAAGATCGCCCTTAATTTGACAAATAATATGATGTTTAGTAAATCGAAGAATTTTTATGTATTTCTCTTATGTATTTCAAGTTTTTAAGAAATATAAATTGCAATTGAAGGGTTGATGTCAAACACGGTATTTGTCAAAAACCTATAACCCTTAGGAGAACCAAAAACTAATTTAAGGCCAGAATTTTTATTATTTGGAGCTATGTGCAGTTTATGAAAGATTCTTACACAATCCAAAAATCTGTGGTTTTTGACGAAAATTTGCAAAACAGATTTGTTACTTTTTTATTAAACATAAGATATTTTAATTAGAATATATCGGTCTGGCAGATTTAAAAAAAAACTAAAATATATACTTTTTTAAACAAAAGATTCATATCTCTAGCATGAAAGAAAAATTATGTGTAAGCACTACTGTTGTCGCCCTCGACAATGGCACCTGGGTCTTCATTGGTGTCCAGAATATCATAGAAACTACTGTGTTCTATATTAGATAATACTTCACAAAGGACTTGGAGATCTTTGATTTTGCATAATTGATCTCGATAGGTACAAGTTGTAATTCACTAGTAATATGGAGTCTTGCTTCTAATTATGCATTGTTTCCACGTTCCAGAATAGCTATCTCTTACTTAGTCTATAAATTTATTTAACACAAAAATCTTATTGCCTGAATGTATGCCATACATTTGCGAAAACTTTAGTAGAATAGGTGGTCGAGGATTCTTTACAAAAAACTTATCAGTCGACAGTCTGAAGTTAAAAATATCTTTCTTAGTCCGCCCATTTGATAAAATATGCAAAATATGTTACTGAGTAATAACTCTGAAATAAAACGATTTAATAAAGCAAAATATTTTCACTGCTTTTCAAGTGTTTTTATTACGGAAATAATTCAAATGGAAATTGACTTACTAGAGCACAAGAGACATTAACATTTTTTTTGTAGCTGAGAGTAGTTTCTTCTTTTCTCAATTTTGCAAATAAAATATGAATATATATTACTCTATTTAGGAATTTTATTATATTAATCAATTCAAATAAGCTATGGTAAATTATAATGAAGTAAATGTCAGGTTATGAAACATTTGACATTTGCCAGGCAAACATAACCAATAATTTTTGCAATATTTTTGGATCCAAAATGGCGGATTGACATTCGCGTTGGCTCAACTCTTATAAGTAATATAGAGTGACTCTAGATTTTGGTAGTTTGTGGCGCCATCTATGTTACACTAGCGATGACTTCTAGTTCTAAGGTTAGTAAGTACCTACTGATGTGAAAAATGTATAAAACTGATTTTTGAGAAGATTGTGGCTTGTACCGTTGTTGCTTTAAGGTCTTCAATTGTCCTGTTCATCAAAAATTAATGTAACAAGTTTTCTGAAGATAGTTGCTAATGTAATGCGCAGCCGCTAAAAACGTCAAAAGTAAATACCGTTATTATTTTTAGTGTTGATGTCACCTGATAAAAGTTTAAATTTTACTTTAAAAGACTTTTTAAAAGCCTAACATTGTACTTACTTTCTATTTCTAGCTTTAAGGCTCACAAAATGTCCATCAATCAGAGGTTATGCTTATGTACTTTTTGTTTATGTATGACGTTTAATCATATTGAGGTTTTTGCTATTACAAGTTACTAAACTAAAGTAGTTTCATAAAGTAAGGCTGGAGGCAGTAAAACTCAAGCGTTCATACAATGGCAAACCCTTTTTAAAGCATTTTCCACGACTTTTGCCAACATTACTGGCGGTACTTTGACTATTACACTACCCCAGAAGCAGTGGCTTTATTTGCTTACAGCTATATTCATGATTTTTCCAAAAACTTGATTTTGAAGGTTCATAATGGCATTGACGCATTGCAGTCGTTGTCTGAAGGCAGAATTTTATATGTTATCTGTATCTTATACAATAGGGTAACTTGTTTTCTTGTCGACATTGTTGAGTTTTTTCACCACATCAGTCAATATTTTCTTCGAACTTGTTCGAAGTCTTCCAATATGTGGTGCAGCAACCGTACTCCCAGGAGCTCGCTCTAGTTAAGCAACTAGCCGCCAGCCGTCGAAACGTCTTTAAATGTCAATGCGAAAATGACCGATTTTCTTTTAAAAAATCTCTATTACTTCCGCACGTTCTCGAAGCGTATGCGGATTTATGACGAATTTCTCATGTATTATAAGGTTTTAAATTGCTGATTTGGTGAATTGATTTTCTGGTTTTTCAATTTTGATGAACAATGCAGTTATAACGGAGAAAAACCGAAAGCAATTGCAGTGCACTGAAATGATACTTGCATAGCCGTGCAATACAGCCGTTAAAAACATTTTGCCCAACCGGCGGACGTCTACCAATCGCCACTGGTCTCGTCACTTTGTGGTACTATACTGGGGCCGCCGAATAGATATAGTACAAAAAAAATCAAGGCAGCACAGATTGTTCCGATTGGTTTTATGTGAAAGTGAAATTTACAATAAAACATTTTTGCATATGAATCGTTAATTCATTATAAATAATGTCACTTCGAGAGATGCTAGTATAAATAATAACCATACATTTAAAAAAATTGCAGTTTTACTAATTTAATAAAAATGTTATTAAAAGTTCGTGAGTAAGACAGTTTGACATTTTTTTGGTACAAGTAATCATGCCTTTCAATTTGAGCGGTATATTTGAATGCTACCAATAGAAAGGTTTTGTTAAAAAGAGGGAGTAATTGTAGGCGGTTTTAATTACTATATCTGTTCAGCGTTTCGAGTATAGTATGATTGAAGAGTCGTATGGGGAACGATACCGTGAAACTGCATTCAAAACATTCTAATCGAGCAGAAGATGGAATGTTTCTATTGCGGGATTCTGGGAAATTGTTATAGGCGAACTAGATATTTGCTCCCATTGTGTTTTTAGCAAGTCCTTCGGAGATCACCGACTTGACACTCTTGCGTGTCTCTTGTGTTTTGGAAAGAATACCTTTTTAGGGGAGGGGGGTTTATTTGGCTCGTGTGTTGAATTCGGTAACCGGGGTTCCAATTTCGGGGTTTCCTCGTGCGCCAAACTTGCTCGGGTTGTTGCGGTAACAGGGTGCCAAGCTTTTTAAAATGTGTCTTTGGGTAGTTTTTGGTGTTGGCAGAAATTCTCGGGCGCCAGTTGTTTCAGCGTGGTATGCTCCGCGGATCCGGGTAACTGCTAGTGGAGAAAAGGTAATCCAGGGTACTGCTGGGGTCGCTGAGGTCGGCCCTGTCTGGATCAATCTACCTGTCCCTAAAGGTTTCACAATACAAGAGGGTGTTAATACTAGCAAATAACACACACAATCAGTGAACCTAATATCTTTATTACTAATACCACAAGTTAGGTGGCTACAAGCATAGCTAGCATAGTTAGCTACGGTGGTAACAGTAAACAGGGTGCAATACTGTGGACGGTAATAAGAAATTATGCGAACGGTACCGGGATACGGGGTCGGTAAGGGTGGTGTCCGGGTATGAATGAAAGGATGATTCCTCCAGGCTACGCACAGTAAAGGGTAAGGGATGCAAGGATGAGACATCCAGGTTACGCACAGTGAAGTCTCGGAAAGGGTGCGGTAGGGGAGAAAAAGATGAGTACGGGGAGAAAGGGAATCGGAACTACGGTAAGAGAGCTTACTCCTATATTCCCTGGGATTGGTTCGGTTTGCTGGGCTGGCCGGGCTGCTGGCCAGTTTCGTGTCCTGGGAACGGGCTGAATAAAACAGCTTGCGCACATCCTTATGTAGGTGCTCTCGAGGGAAATGGTAGGAGTGAAATGGAGCGGCGCACGCCAAATATAGGTTATGGAAGGGATGGGTGTTCTTGCTTGAGTAGGCGGATTATCCGAGTGGTCACAGATCGCACTGATGACATGCATATTCACTCTTACACTCAAAATAATTAATAAAAATAAAGTAACTAACAAGTCACACTTTTGTACCTTAGCTTCTGATGTTTTGGCTTTCGTTCTAGCAGTTCCCCACGTAATAATAGCAAACCGCACTAGCAGTAATTTTTTTAAATGGCCATCATTAAGACGTACTAGATAACTGGTTCATTCAAGGAGTTTTATGGTGATGGGTGTATGTCTTAATAAATTTACAAAACCACGTCTTTCAGCCAAAAACGAAATAAAGAAAGTTGGCTAAAATTAGAGTCAAATTGTTTAAACGTGCTTTTATACCATGTGGTTATCTGTTAATAATGTCCTTTATTGTAAGGTAGAACCTTGTTACTCCAATATATAAAATATTCAAGAAAATGAGACTAAAAAGTAATTAAGTTTTCAAGACTATTGCCAAAATGTATTCTAACAATTAACCCAAGGCATGCACGTATACAGGGTGGCTGATTTTTGATTGTGTAATTTATATCTGCTGAAATATTAAAGCTAGAGGAAAAAGTTATATAAGATACTTGTTTAGCTTAACCTGAAATATTTTTCATTGCCTACTTATTTCTGAAAAAAAAACATATATACCTTAATTTTTTTAAGTTGAACATCCTGTATATTTTGAGGAATAAGGTTCTAAATAAATTTCTCTTTGCAATGATATATCACAAGTGGCTTTTAAGTTACACGTTTTATTTTTTTTTTAATAGAACTTTTACGTTTACGCCTACAGCTTTTATTTAATTACTATTTAAAAAATTGGAATGCGCAACAAATTTTCTTATAAAGACTGCTCGAATTATTAGCTTAATTAGGTTTCTTCTGGCTTTTTGCAGATTGATTGATTTTAAAACGGATTCTCTGTTAACGATCCATTTTTGACCAAACTCATTGTTTAAACAGTGTGTTACTGCAGATTCATTCTGAGGTGGGCTCCGTCATGTTGAAACCACAAGTTTTTTCGTGAAGGTAATGGAAGATTGTCTAGGTAATCTGGTTATTCGTTTTGCAAAAATAAGAAATATTTGTCCTAAGTCAAAACTCATCATAAAAATTAGATTCTAAAATTTCGTTGCCAATTATCCCTATCCATACATTAATTATTTAAAAAACGTACTTGCAACGAGTAACACACGAATTTTATTGTTTTCGTCATCCCAATAATGCAAATTACGCTTATTAAAATTACTATTCTGTTGTTGGGACCATTAGCATGCAATGTTTCGATTAAATGTAACTTAAATAGTTTTAGTTTGTACAATTTTAAAACTTTTAATTTCGTACCTTGTAATATTCAATTCAGAAGCTGCTTCTCGTAGGATTAGCTCTGAAATAAGCTAAAATAACAACGGCATTATTGTTGTCATTTTTCCTTACGTTTTGGACAGTATGACACTTTGAAAATGCACCAAAATTGCGGAATTTCCCTATTACTGAAATTTAGATTTAAGTTTAAAAGCTGAGTTCGACAATTACATCAAATTAATCTGATTGCTCGAGTTACTATAGCAACCATTATTAAGATAATCATCTCCCTAGTTACTCGAGCAATCAGATTAAGCTGATCTAATTGCCGAACTCAGCTATATAGTACAGTCAATAAAGATGCGAAGAGTGTATTTTCGTGTTAACAGCTATTTTATTGCACAAACCTATTTAGAATAGTGTGTAGAATAATATATATAGTTGCGTACTAAATCGTAGTGACAGCAGAAAAGTTATTAACAATTTAAGACGCGTACAACGGTTTTCGAGGAGTTTTTCTTCCGTAGCTCATCAGGATGACTTCCTATGAAAAAATGTTCAGTATATGATTTGTTTGTAATAGAAATAGCCTCGAAATGTCACCGCACTGGTCCGATTGCTATACAATCAATGTCAATGTTTTACAATCAAATGCAATCCGTAACCAAAGGCATCGTTCGATTCGTATTTTTTTATAGCATTCCTTAATATCTTTGTTGTAAAATAATTAGGGGATATAATATTAGAGTTTGAAATAAAATGTACGTAGAACTGTATTGTGTGTGAAGCGATTCTACATCCTGTATAATAAAGTGGCTTTTATTTCATGCAACAGATAATAAATCGTGTTTTTGCTTGAAACCAACATTGCAGAAGTTGTTGCACTTGTCAAATGTAAATAAATAATATGGTCATAAAAAATACAATTTCAGTTCCAGTTTACATAATAAGAAGTAATTGCAGGTAAATCCATTTACGTTTTTAAAGACAATTATTTACTGAAATGTATGAAAAACTTTAATTAATAGCTGAAATGAACGAAACTGAATCGCGTTTTTAACCTATTATTTCTTTCATTTTTATTTCATGAAATACGTGTCTATCTAGTACTAAATAATCTTTTTGTACAATTCTTCTAACTAATGGAAATACTGCGTGTTGCCTATATGCCCTTACTATCCCATAAAACAGTATTAGACTGGTCTTACTATTATGAAATTAAATGAAAATTAGTCTATTTTGAAGATTTTTCAATAATTAGGGACTCGATAACAAAATCCCTATATATAAAATATATAATATTTGCATGTCTAGAAGAAAAATCAGCCTTTTAATAATTTTTCGTTTTGAACTAATTTCCTTTTGACACGCACGTTGATTTTTAGGCTAGAAAAACTTTCATATGTAAAACGGAACGCATAACTGAAATATTGTGTTATTATGTATACTAACAAACATTTTTCCATCTTTAATGTCAAAAGTAATTTGCTATTTTACCTTCTAACTGTGCCAACTTCGTAAATAAAGAACATGTTAGATAAACCTAAACCTCGGTCCTATTAGTTTTGTTCCGGATTGTGCCAAGAAAACAGTCGCATTATTATAATGAACATTAATACGCTGGATATTAATTTTAATAATAATTTTTAATAATAAGGAAAAAAATTGTAAAATATTCATCAAAGTAGATGCTGTGATTTGTTAAGTGTGGAATCAGAACGAAAATGACTGAAAGTGAGACTGTTGAACGTTATGGAAGAGAATACAATCGACTGCGCAGGCTTCAAAGTGATACAGAAATTATTCAAACCTCTGTAGGTTTTTTATCATTATTTTTAAATATTTTTTAATATATTGCTTTTGTGGATGCGTAAAAAATTGATTGTTTATCATAAAACCGATGTTTTTAAGGTCAAGTTCAAGTCTTGGAACTATGACAACAATATAGGCGATCTATTTAAAATAATTGGTTCAGTCAAAGCACTGCGCGACAGAATGAAATTATTTCAAAATTAAACCTCATCTAATGTATATTTTTAATTTAACTATTTTTAATTTTATAAAAATATCTTGCAAGCAGGATATTTTAAGCGATTTACTTATTGTTATTTTAAAGACAGATTACATGAAAATATATTAATTGTAGATAGTATTTATTTAATCATCTTTTACATAATTATTGGCAGTTTTATTGAAATATATTATCTATGATCGACATTTTTTAATATGTTTAAATCGTCACTAAATATGTTTACTGATACTATAGAATGCTAAATTATGCATTCGTTGTACTATACACAACAAACTTGAACTTTAGTGGTGACACAATGTGACTTTTGGTTACTTCCAAACATACATCAAAAGAATTGGGAGTACCATTCAATTTATCAAATGAGAATTCCTAAAGAGTAAAAATTAGCGAGTGACTAAATCGTATGGAGTAAGTTATATTACATGTAGATTAAATTACTCATTAAATATTGGAACAGTATTGAGATCAGATGGAACCCTCGGGTAATCCTAAAAAAATATCGAAGGGATTAGATTGGATATCAAAATATAGACCAATATTGAATACTTGTAGCGATTACACTAAGAAAACTCCAAACAAAATGTTTGATTAAATCTTATGAAGTTAGCTGACCTGCATCCGTACTATACTTTCTAAGAATTTTAGCAGTCTTACAACGGAATAGGATTCTTCGATACTCTCAAGCAAATACAAAAAGTAATTAAAGCAGGATTGGTACAAAACGGGGTCTTTTGCATACCAAAGCAAATACTACAAATTTATTTTCAATAATTTTCCAACAAGAAGGTCAGAACGTGGAACTAACGGGATCACAATAAATATAATTAAAGATTCGATGCCTATTATAGGAGACGTGTTGGTAAACATAATCAATAGATCATTTGAAACTTCTAAATTTCCTAAATTTTAAAAAGAATTGCACAGAGAGAAATACTTCATAAGAGCTTTGCACAATATTGTTCAAAACGGTGTTGGAGAAATTTAAATTATAATTGTAGAATCGTATTGTCCAGCGTTGTGTAGGTTTTCGTTACTGAATTGTCTAACAGGAACGTACGACAATTATTTAACACAGTCAGATTTAGTTCTGCATTATTTGGAACAATGTTGTAGAGGATAAGCTAGCATATTATGTTGAAGTATAATTGTAAAAAATGTTTACAAAAATACAATATTTTGCTTGAATGAAATCATAATCCAGTGTTCAAACTGCTTGCTACTAATTATTGTGTTTCGCAAAGTTTATGGATGACATCTTATAGATGTCACCACTTGTAATTGTCGCTATTAATGTAAATTCGAGATTTATATATAAACAGGCGACAGCAAAAGGAAATCTTAGTGCTATACCTGTATAAACTATACATTGTATAGTTATATACATATTAGTTACATTATATTTTAATATATGTAAAAATATATATTTTATTTGTGATACCTAACCTTCTGTATAGAATATTTGTGCCAGAGTATTGCACAATTTGTATAAATGTGAACAAGTAATTGTGTTAAATACTATTAAGCAATTGTGGCACAACTAGCGCAACAATTGTACAATTTTGTATAAAATTGTATGCAACAACATTACAAATTCTGTTTTAATAAGTAACACAATTTGTTATGGAAACTTATAGACAACTATTTATTTGATTCTACAAAATTACTATTGACTTCCACAAAATGTTATATTTGAGTTTATACACATCCTTACAAAAAATTGAAAACATTATTTAAAAAATCTTGACAAACTAAATGACACAATCTTGTTTTATAATTGTACACAAATTGTCTCTGTCACTTTTTTAAGACCAATTTGTTTTACAATACCACACAATTGTTGATGAAATTTAAATACATTTTTCTCTGTGTGGAAAACGGCTACAGTTATTCCGGTGCCAAAAATTGCAGGGACTAGTAAATGCGATGAGTATAGACCCATAAATATATATATATATATATATATATATATATATATATATATATATATCTAATAGACATCAAATTACCAAGTTTAATGAAGTCAATTCATCCAAAAAACAATGTGATCTGGGGATACCGCAAGGGTCAATCTTAGGTCCATTACTATTTATAATTTATATTAATGATATAGACACGCAACTAAATGCTTGTGATATAAATCTTTTTGCAGATGATACCTTAATAACAGCATCGGACATAGATGTTAAACTAGCGAAACAAAAGGTAAATTCAGACATGATAAGTATAACAAGTTGGTTAAAACTCAATAAACTAAAACTTAATACTTCAAAAACTAAAGCAATGATAATATCAAACAAGGTATACTCTAATTTAACGGATGGGGTAAACACTGATGGAGAAAATATAGAAATTGTTGATGATATGAAATATTTAGGAATTATGTTAGATAATAGACTAAAATTTAGCAAACATGTAGATTATGTTGTAAAGAAGACAGCTAGAAAGATAGGTTTTTTAGGTAGATTAAGCAATAAATTAAACATATGGTCTAGAATATTAGTATATAAGAGTATTATTGCTCCACCTTTTGAGTATTGCGCCTCGATTCTATTCCTAATAAAGGAAACTGATATGCAAAGACTTAAGAAATTACAAAACAGAGCTATGAGGATCATTCTGAGTTGTAACAGAAGAACTAGAATATCCCTTATGCTGGATATGCTAAATTTTTTTACCATAAAGCAAAGGATTTATTATAAAGCTCTTTTTTTAATTTTTAGAATAATGAACGGGCAGTTACCACATTACATGTCAACATTCATGAAGTATAACAGGGAATACCATGAATATAACACTCGAAATATTAATGAATTTAGATTACCTTTTCATATAAAATCATCATCACAAAATAATGTATTCTATAAGGGGTTGAAATTATATAATGAACTGCCACAGGGTGTCAAAAATTCAAAAAATAATAGCGAGTTTAAGCATAAATGTTGTAATTTTATTAGATGTAAAGTAAATTGATTTATAACTGTACTTACAGATTAAAATAGCGGTAAGCAATTTTTAGCATGTAAGCAATTAAATGTATCCAAATAACATCATATGATGGAAATAAAGAATCTAACTAACTAACTAACTAACTAACTAACTAACTAATTAATTCATAAAAACTGATGAAGTGTACCTACAAACATCATACATTAAAAGAGTATAGCAATCAGACAAAAAGGACACCAAAGCAAATTCATAAATACATAGCAAATTATTTGTAAACATCTTGTCTTTCATATACAATGCTCAATAGGTGGACAGCTGAATTTAAACATGAGAGAGGCTTGAAAACAACCATCGCAGTCGAAAGTCTTTAACTGCTACCAATAAAAATATTGATTTCATCCGGGATATGTAGTCATCTTCTATGAGCTGGTTTAAAATATTTTGAGCAACTAGCTAGAAATGTAGAATATTTCTACAAAATAGGTCCCTTTGCTTCTAGCAGTTAGTTTTTGATTCCTTTATACAAAGATTTGTTGTTACCCATGAGAAATGGATTCACATTATCAGCTTGATTTAAAGCAGCAGTCGAAACAGTGGAAGCAGTGAAGTTCATCACTTCCGAAGAAAAGTCTGTAAAAAGTAGTGGGTTCTGTTTAGGAACTCGACTGTCACTGTCATTTGTTTCTAAGTTATGACGTCATCACAAAAAAATTTAAATGACAATATAGATTTTTTATAGTGGAATCCGATAGTGATTTTTCTTCTCTTTATCATCGTGCAAAAAATCATAAGGTTGCATAACAAAAATTCTGAGAAAAATCGATCTGAACTTTGAAAATGTTTGTTAGTTATGACGCCATCACAAAGAATTTCAAATGACAATATAGATTTTTTATAGTGGAATCCGATAGTGATTTTCCTTCTCTTAATGATCGCGCAAAAAGACCATAAGGTTGCATAACTAAAACTCTGAGAAAAATCAATCTGATATATTGATATATTGATACCATAATATCAATAACATTAAATGTTCAGTTCATAAAAAATCTATATTGTCATTTAAAATTTTTTGTGATAACATCAAAACCAACAAACATTTACAAAGTTCAGATCGATTTTTCTCAGAATTTTTGTTATGCAATCTTATGATTTTTTTTGCACGATCATAAAGAGAAGGAAAATCACTATCGGATTCCACTATAAAAAATCTATATTGTCATTTAAAAATTTTTGTAATGACGTCATAACTTAGAAACAAATGACAGTCGGAAGGCGAATCGCACATATTAATGTGTATTTTTAAAAAACAAAATCGACGTGTTTTAGCGTGTTTAAAAAAACCGGTTGAGTTTGCTTTTTTTTAATATTCCATACTTTAATCCCACCCTGTATACTGGAGTAATAATACGCGTGTTGAATAATGAAATCTTATTTTATCACTGTTGTTTACCTCGTTGCTATGGCAATCCCTATGATTCAATGCCTTCCTGTTGGAAGTTATTTATGTAATGATTGATTATGGTGATCATTGATAATGATGTAAATGACAAGATCATTACACCACACCAATTCTATCAGGTTCTGTTGCGTTCTTTTGTTAAAGACTGCTTTCCCGCGACGAAATTTACGAAAAGAAAAACCGCCAAAAATAAAAAAATCAAACTAGAAAAGTTGGAAACAATAAGAAGAAAACACAAAAGAAGACTCAAAACTGATGCCCAGTGTATGGTTAAAATGATTGTCTAAACAGGTTGCACGAAGATGAAAGAGAAAGTAACAGTAGTGGTGGTGATGGATAACAACCAATAGGGAATTTGAGAAAAAACGAATAATAAAGAAATTAATCTCAATTAAAAAATCAGAATCATGAAACGCTGTACATCAATCCACGAATTGCTATGTTTGAAGAATCAATTGGGATGAGTTAATTAGGCAGACAAATCCAGGCGGAATCCAGAGGAAAAATTTGAAGCAATTTGAGAGACGGTTAACCAAAGCAGACACTTATTTGAAACCTGCGAGGGCCTAAACCTAATCGATTTAAAACGCCAACTAAAACTTGAACTGTCTCAGTTTCGGTTCTGGTAGACCCGAATATTATAAAAAAACTTATAATCTTATATTATCTTATACTATTTAAATGAGTGCAGCTCAGTGACCATTAAAAAAATTTAACATAGTGTTAGATGATGAATGATCGATTAGGCATTTAACAATAAAAAAATTGTTTGAAAGAACGTGGAAAATTAATTTATGTGGCCAAAGCTATTTGCAGAATTTGTAAAGGACTATTCGAGGAGTAAAAATTTGTAAAACAAAATAAAGGTAGAGAAGATCTAAAGAAGATCGAAACACAGAGAAATATTTAAAAAGTCAATTATTATATATCAGTTTAAAAGTCAATTATTATATGTGCATCAGACAGAAGCACAAACCTTGTCTTGGCCTGCTCCAATTTACCCTTTTAATAGTCACTCTGCAATAACAGTGTCTTGTAGCTAAGCTTTCTTTCTTTACCTGTATTATTACTTCGGCTCTTATATTTCCACTATAAAGAAGATTCTTTACTAAATTGCTATAATGCTACAAAAATTGGAAGATGTCAAAGTTTTTCTTCTATATTCCAATAATTCCTCACTCTCAACTTATAATTCTTTGCGTTAAACCTTTACTCTCTAAGACTTTTTCCAATTTGAGAGTATGCACACTCGATCGTTTCAACTATTAAACGGTTAAATTAGTGTGTCTTCGTCAACGACGGGAGCTTTAGATTTTATTCCATGCATAGCTACACTCTTTTGAAAGCCTTCAAGTAATATATCCGCTTTTCAATGCAATGAAATTCTTATGGGAAACTTGAACATTTTTACTCTGATATTATAAAGGGAATAGTTGAAATCGGAAATAATGGCAGAAGAAATGAGCACAGTTACAGTAGTGTTACATCTGAACACGTGGCGCTACGATTTGATCAAATTACACTAAGCCGATCAACTGAAAAAAGTAAAGGAACAAAGAAAGATCAGTTGATCATGTCATTCCTTTGTACTGGAAAAGAAAAAGTTTTTCAGGACCTCCCACCCCTTTAAGACTATCTTTTTTTGAGCAATGGCATACACTTCTGCCAACTTCAACTGCCAGTTCTCATTGCTGGTAACGAGGTTGCTCTCTGGGCTAATGTCAGAGCATGTTATCACCCGTTGAGGTCCGTTTTTTCTATTAGTCTCTGTATTTTTAGTCCAGCGTGCGGATCTTATATTGCCCCATCAAATCCAAGTCAAGCGTGGGCTGGACTTTTGGCGAACAATTCCATTTACCATCCATTCCAATATACCAATTAAAGACCTGATGTGCCATAAGTTTAATTGTCGACATTCATTATTACTGGCCAATAGCGTTGCATGTATCAAAGTCATGGTATTAGTATACTTAATACATCAATTTAATATGTCTATAGCTTTTAGCAAATCCTTTATCGACTGAAACAAGTTATTGTTCAGAGAATTGGTGGAAGAAGTACTGGTGTGTAAGGTAAGAAAACCGTAAACCTAACCGGCCATAAACATCGGCAGGCATTGCCCTAATTGTATGTTTGGAAAAATTATTAAACTTAGAACGTCCTATTACCATTCCAGGTAAACATAAAATTCCACGAGCTAAAAAAATAATCTAAACAAAACTAAGCTCTAAACTAAAACTGACTGGACAGTTTTAAAATTTTACATTGTAAGATCTAAGTAGCTGGATTAACTCAAAAACTATCTCAAAACTTCCGACTGGCTCAAGAAAAACTGTTTAATTTCAAACTCGGTTTATAGATATTATTAAAATTAAATATAAATATCTTCTGATACAAAAGTCTAAACTAAAAAATATTTTTGTTTTCAGACCGAATATGGCCTATCTGAGGATCAAGTTGCTGGTAAGATTAATATCAAGGAAACAAAATTAATACATTTTAAATTCTAAAATTTTTCTTTGCAGAGTTCAAAGAAGCATTCATGTTGTTCGATAAGAATGAAGACGGCACCATTACAATTTCGGAACTTGGTGTGGTAATGCGTTCGTTAGGCCAACGTCCAACAGGTAACTTAAGTTTTACCAGTGGTAGTATATATGCCTGTTTCAGAATTTTTTAAATTTCTTTTAATCAATGTGGGTAATTTCACAATTAACTGCCAAATGATGTCCGGAACATATTTATATTATTTTAAAGTTATTAAGACTAGTTTTATATTATAGAAAAGCGTAATAAAACGTACGAATACCGAAACATGTCTTTTTCTACAAGTATCATTAAATCATGCTACAAAAGATAAGTGTATTTATAAAAAATACACAAAATTTATAAGTATATAATATTTAATATAAAAGTAACAGTTAGTTATACAAGGTGAGTGCGTTTATAATTTAAACTATAAAATTCGTTTCACTTGATAGAATATTTTATATCTAAATATATAAAAACAGCAAAACTTGCTATAATTAATGTTTTTATCCAAATTCTTAATGATACGTTTTTAATAAAAGAATATTCATAAAAGTTATACATATCTCATATAAACACCGGCTACTAAAAGCACTGGGATTTATGACTTTTAACTTTATTAAAGAGCTAAATAAAATTTAATTCCATGTATATAATTAATCCTAATGGAAGATTGCGATTTAGTAAACTATTTCTTAACCATACTACAAAAAAGTAGTCTGTACACATCGTGGCGTCAAAATATAAAAGCCATTATTATTTTAACATTATTTGCCAAGTTTGAAATTGCATAATTAATAATGTCTGTTAAGTATATTAAACTTTCTAGACCAGTACATAATGTACGTAATAACTTTTGCTTTCAAATTTTTTTTGAGCGAATTTAGTAGATAATTGTAAAATCACCGATATAAAAGATTATATTATTAAATTTATATTGTTTTATATTGTTAGTGTGCTTTAACATTTTCAAGCACCAGAACCAATATAACATTATGTATAATCATGTGTGACAGAGACGGAGCTACGGGATATGGTGAATGAAGTGGACCAAGATGGAAACGGCACCATCGAGTTCAACGAGTTCTTACAGATGATGTCAAAGAAGTTCAAAGAAGCCGACTGCGAGGAGGAGCTACGGGAGGCATTTAGGTACGATCTATTTTAAACCGATCTCTGTCTGTTAATACTTATGTAGTCTTAAGTTTTTTATTCACAAAAAAATTAGAGACCGTGTGTTATTGGATACTATCAGAATCTATACTACTTAGAGTGCTAGTAAAAAGTATAGAAACATTTAAGTATCTAAAACAACTAGCACGGTTGAAGACAAATTTGGTATTCAGATGTTTTCAAAGATAAGGCACCCATATTTGTTATTAGTGCTGTTGCTAAGTGTTCTCTTTTATCATATGATGTGAACACGAGGGTAGATTGGAAAGTTCCGGACCTGAATAAGAAGACATTTTTTGAATTGATTTTCATGTACGCATTTCTCCTCTACATAATCCCCATTTAACTTGATACACTTTTCCCAACGACACGCCGACGTGCGCTGATGAAGCAGCACTTTTATTTCTTCAAATGTAGCAGTTTTCTCTTGATTTCATTGTTCAAATGCTGCAATAAGTTTTCATAATACTCGCTATTTATTGTTTTTCCCTTTTCAAGTGAATGAAAAATACTTCATGTGCATCTTAAAAAACAGTATAATAACCTTACCAGCCGGTGGAATTGTCTTTGTCTTCTTTGAAATTGGTTCACCTTTCGCGGTCCATTTGTTTGGTCTCCAGAGTGGTTATAGTGGACCTAAATCTCATCAACGATTATAAATCGACACAAAAATTCAGTTAAATTGCGCTTATAGAGTTCCAAGCAATCGGTTGAAACGTCCTTTCAAGATTGTTTTCGATCAGGTGTGACCAAACACGGCATTCATCTATCGCACGGCTTTATCATACCCAAATGTTTGTGTAAGATATTGCGCCCACGCTCCGTGGATATGCCAAAGGTCTTTGATATTTTAATCACTTTCACTCCATGATCTGTCAAAACGTTTTTATGGTAGTCACTTCAACGAGCCCACTGCGTGGTTGATCACTGACGCTCATTAGACCCATTTTAACTTAAGTGATCCAGCGCTTAACCGTTGTACTCTATGGAGTCCCCAACGGTACGAATTTTCAGTTTTTCATTTTTTTCAAATAATACTTAAGGCGTTCACTTCGGTAGGCTATCGAGCCAATAATAAACAACTGATTGAATTGAAACTTCAAACAAAAACATACGAGGGAGGGATCAAATATTGACCGTAACGGCACTATCTCTATGTGCGTCCCAAACTTTTCACTGTCATCGTATATGTACGGCGATTTACATACATCCTTGAATGACAAATACTGTCAGGGTGATTCAAACACTCTCTCGTTTAGTAACTATATCTCAGCATTCTTCACTCACAATATTGACAAGGACATCAGTGACATTAGACATTGGCACTACCAATTTGAGTCACATAAATAGTCATGTTCATAGCAGCTAAATTAGAATATAATTAGAAAATAATCTAGTTTAGAATGTTTTTCTTACCTTACCAGCGTCCTTCTTTGATCCACCAGACTCAACTGACATTAGATATTATGTCCCATATCAGAATAAAGCAAAAATAGCTTACATTTGCAAAAAAATACTGATGATGTGACCATATACTTGGCATATTCTTTTGGCGAAGATATCTTAAATATCATCAGATACCTTTTGTTGTGCTCTTAAAATTTTTTGATATATACACGTTATAGAAATATATACATTATGTTACCTTACGTTAGATATTACTATTGTATTGTTACCGTTATCGTTACACCAGTGTTTTTCATTTTTTCGTTGTTTTTGATACATTTTATAGGCATACAGGATGCCATTAATACCGGTGTTATCATTTTATAATTCTTATCGCTTCCGTTCTACCTTTTTCCTCTTAAATGCTATTGTATTATATTTTAGCGTCATTTATTCAAACATACACAGTATAAGATACACAAGACACAATAAATAATTTTACAAAATAATGAACAAAATAAAATAAAATAAAGCACAACTTGCTGAAGTAAAAGTAGATGATTAATGAGAAGAACATAGTTGTATTTTAGACTTCAATATTATCTGAGAACTTGCTTTAATATTTGATAATGAATTCGCATATCTGGTGCGGCATCTAATTTATTGCGATATTTAGTTGTGGTAGCAAAAGGCAACCAGCAACAGCTTTAAAGCTTAGCAAGTAACATCCTTTTGTTATATTACAGGACTTATAGTTAATTTTATATTTCAACATTAAATTAATATAAATATTTATTTCATAAAACTATATTTCATAAATCATTGTACCTTACCTTCCTAATAATATTATGGCAACTAGTCCCACGGAACATCGAAATATTTTTATGGAACCCGAGGTTCCACGGAACACACTTTAGGAACCGCAGACCGACTTTCACCTAGTTATCGTGTCTTTCCGTAATCGTGCATCACTGTCTTCATCACTGCATTACGACTTATTCGTTATAATAGTTGTTATCGTAATTCTCGTTTTCTTCATCATCCTCTTTGTTGTCGTTCATATTATTATTGTAATATTGCTGTCCTAGCAACGTCTTTTTGTATTATCGAGGTCATCGTTGCCATTGTTGTAACCGGTATTGTGGTCGAATGGTTGTCAAATTAATGTTGCCGACTTTATATTTTTTTATTTATTTTATTGTCGTTTCCGTTGCCGTTCCGTTTTATTGCCGTCGCTGTTGTCAATATTAGGGATGCTAGTATTGCCATTAAGTTTTTAAGATTATTATATATTGTGACGATCTTTAAAATAGAATTATATAGATAAAAGGTAAGTACTCTTGGCTAATCTACAGAGTTAAAGCTCCAATATTTAATTATTGGCCTTTTTTCAACTTTAATTTAATGTCAAAAAATCAATCCGGTTTTCAAAAATATAAAAGTACAGCAACTATTTTAAATAAATTTTGTGATAAAATAAATAATGCTTTGGACTTGGAAGTAATTTGAGTGAAGCTGTGAATATTATTTATGGCGTTCCTCAAGGACCAATTTTGGGCCCATTGCTATTTAATATTTATATAAACGATATTAATTATATAATTCTCAATAACAATTCCTTTATATTTCAATATGTAGCTATTATTAATATCAATGAAAACGTCGATGTTGCTGTCAATGATTTACAAACAGATAATAGTGAGCTTTGTATATGGTTTCAAAATAATGCAATTTTCTTAAATGCAAAGAAAACTAATTTATTATATTTAAAAGCAGCGGCGGTGGGTGCATACGTCAAATTCGGGACACACGACAAACTGGTATATCGCTATCATGCTCGCATGCAGTGTTGTAACAGATACATTAATTTGGGTATCTAGATACAGATACAGTTACTATCAGAAAAATGTACCTAGATACAGATACAGATGCTTTTGCTGTGAAGTATCTAGATCCAAATACAAATCCTAATATAATGTATCTAGATACATTTGTAGATACTTGTTTTACTGTAATCACCCCGAAAATAAGAACTTCTTAGTCAATTTTTCGTACCGAAAATAGTCATTTAACTAAGCATCAATTCCAGGACTAGTATAGGACAGCAATATTTATTAAATTTTATACATAATAAAAATGAATAAATATTAAGCAGGAACCAGTATCTAAAGATAAGTACAGTGTGCATTCAGACCTTTCCACTTTTTAGAATGATTAAGTGTTCTTTTCACATATAATTTGCATTAATATTTTAATAAAAATATAGAATAAATAAACGATATTTGTGTAGATCTTTTATCTTCAGTCTTGGTGTAGTACAAAATATTAATAACTTGAATAAAGTCTAATAGTTCTCAGTGTTTGAAAACCTAGAAAATGTTTCATCACTTTAACAGAAACCATCATAGCCTAGATATTATTTCTGATAACCTAATTTGAAAGTAGGTGTTGGTACGATTCACACTACAACAATTTTTCAAGTTCCTAGTACTATTACACCACAAAAGTCGCTAAATCTGGTTGCTTTTAGTTACCCTTCATGTAACCGAATAGATTATACTTACTCTTTAACATATTTTTAAAAGCACTTCATTAGCATAGTTCTTTAGAACTTTGAAAGTTCTCAAATTGACTGTTGACAGAAAAAAAATTGGAGTGCGTAACAATCCAGTATAGTGCCTTTACTATACTCGCAGACTTAAAAGACTCACTTATGGCTTGTCTTGATACTTATCTATAAGTCCAGTAAAATATACATTCCAGAATTGTTACGTAAATAATAAATAATTACAGTATGTAATAAAGAATTTTTATCCACCATCTTACCACCAACTAACTATCAACATACCAAGTTGGTACAAGCTGTAAATTATGGTACAGAGTTCGCAACGCATTGGAAGAATGCATTTTCCTCATACTTCACAATCGGTAATATCATCATTCTGTAATAATATCCATTGTTTATAGAGTCACTACATCTAGTCAGCCAGGACATGCTGGCTGATCAGAGTACCACAAACGACGCCATTTTGGGGCGAGAAAAGCCCGAAATGGTTAATTATTATTATCCCCATTGAATTTAAGTATATCCACGTTTAGTTTAAAAGACTTTTCTACATAGATTTTATTGTGACAACCCCAAATTGCAATATGCCAAATACGCAAGATGCGATTTTAATTTAGGAATTATTAGATTTCACACTTCCTCTGTCATATACGGCGTTTACGAAAATTGGATTGTACGGTATTTACTGCATTCCCAGCGGTAAATAGCTGATACATAAGGTAGATGGAACCGGTATATGCATTTCCGAACGTTTATGGTGCGTTTTTAATAACAATATAACCTACAAAACCATAGTTGTGTTTATTAAAATGTTTTTCGTTAGTGTTTAAGTTTTCTTGTATACCACAGACAGAACATATCCCTGACACGTTATTCATATTCACTGTGGAGAATGAAAACGTACATAAAAAACCACATACACCTATGAAACAACTTGAATTGTAGGTTATGTTTACCGGTAAATTTCTATTTACCGACTATAAACCTCGATCCACGAATCATGGATCTGGTATATAAAACGGGTATATACCGGCCAATTTCCGAACGCTGGTAGAGCACTAGCGATACAATTTCCGAACGCTTTCGGTACATCGGTATATATGCGATACACAGGGCCGCATTAACCGTAGTGGGGGCGGCCCTGGGCGGAAGACTAATGCGGAGGCCCTTCATAAAAAATATTATGCCACAAAATTGTAAATGTGTTAACTACCATAAAAAAAGTTAAGACATAGAGAAAAAAGTTTAATTGCGATACAATTTTTGTAAACGCCTATAGTGTCGCTTGCGGTACACTGATACGTCAACTTGGCATGGCTGATTAGATGTAGTGACTCTAATTGTTTAAGGAGATGACTGCCATCTAGAAGATTTTAAAGAAATTACATAATAAAAAATTTGTTTTATTATGCTGTCGGTAACCTGCGTGCACGTCTTTCACCCAAGCGGCCCGGGTTCAACTGCCGGTACCGGCAGATTTGGTTCAGGTTTTCTGCAGTTTCCCTTAGCTGTAACACAAATGTGGGATTTGTGCTTATACCATCTGTCGAGTCCTGCAGCCGCACGTTGAGCCTGCATAATAGTAATAATAATCGCTCCTCCCTCCCGCACAAGCTTCATAGCTTCTGGGGCCTGGTTCGCTAGGTAATGGGTTAGTAGCTATTATTATTATTATTAAATTATTTCAAACTTAAAATTCCATACATCATTTATGGTAGTTTTTGTAATATAAAATTATGAAAATAGTATCTGCACAATACAGATACACAGATACTACAGAAAATGTACCTAGATCCAAATACAGTTACAAAATTTTAAAAGTATCTAGATATGTATCTAGGTACCATAAAAGTATCTAGATACTGTATCTAGATACTTGTATCTAGATACATTACAACACCGCTCGCATGCACACATTAAAGCAGTATATCATCATGTGTTGCACTGCGAGTGCCCCGGGTTTGACATATGCACCCACCGTTTGAAACACATTAATTATCCGATATATCCAATTTTTATTCATGATAGCAGTTGCGTATATAGAAATAATATTAATTGTTCATATAAACACATACATGGCGTTTGTAAAATCAAGTATTTAGGCTTTAGTTTCAAATATGAAATAGAAATCGCATGTTGAGGACGTTACAAAACGACTACGAGTTGTGTTAGCAAAGCTCTATCACCTTAGACTCACGCTTCCAGTATACATAAAAAAACGAATTTATCAGTCTCTTGCTGAAAGTGTGATAAGGTATGCAATAACATGTTATGGATTCACATTCAACTACCACTTTGATAATAATTTATTGAGGGTTCAAAATAACATTTTGAAGTCTATCGTAATTGATGTTAAAAATCCTGAATTATTATTTAATCTAATTATAAATAACTGCTATAGTACAGTAGATGTGCTTCCGTTCATTAAACTTAGAAACTAAACAGTTATTCTGAAATTCTATTTTAATAGAAATTACTTAATTCATTCTCAATATGGTTATCATAATAGACCGCAAACAAGATTGTATTTAACTCCCCGTATAAATCATTACGGTATAGCTCAGTCTAGTTATTATGCTCTAGTAATGGCTGAAATAAATTTCCGTTTAAATTAAAAATTGAAATTCAACTACATAACTTGTGTTCTAGATTATGTTTATGTTATATTATAAAAGCAAATCCGTATAGAACATTTTCAACCTGACTGGGAATTAAACTTGTTAAAGCAAGATTGTTGTTCTACTATAGCTTGTTGTTGTTCTACTTGGTTAGAGCGTCCGCCCGGAGAGCGGACGAGCTATATAACTTTTGAATTGTTAAATAGACACTACAACAAATTGAGGCTTACATAGTGAAACACCATGTGTATGTAATGAAAATAAGAACAATTAGTTAAAGGCTTATTTATATATTTATTAGCTGCGAAAAGTTTGATGTAAATTTTGAATAATTAAAATTTATAAATGTTAATGGATACTTGGAGATTTCTATCTAAGGAGAATTGTTATCTAAAGAAATTCAAATTCTAAAACTCACCCCCATTTTTATTTTTGAATCCTCCGCTGTTTAAAAATTTCAAACTTTTATGCTCCGAAACTTAAATTAGTATTCTTTTTTGGAATTTTGTTTAATATTCAAACCTCGAAAAACTGAAAGCTTACACCATTGGAATATAAAAACTCTGAAAGCACAAAAGGAACCTCAAACTCTAAACACTGAATTCTTTCAAACCTTAGTTTCTAAAACTTTTTTTAGAACTTCAATATCTCATATTATTGAAACTTCGAAACGTAGGTATTTTAATATTTGAATATATATACAGCAAAAATTCATAATTGCTTTGGCTCTGTAAAACTCCAAATTAAAGACTCACAACAGACATAGGATGGAAAAATACCCCTGTCACCTTCGAGTCTACAAATTCGAAAGATATTGATCTACTAAGAAAGATCGTGAAATGGGCAGCCAATAAAAATCGTTCCAGTGCAGTGGTCTCATACTGGCCAATGGCTTCTAAATGTTTATAAATTTTCTTTCTTGCTTCTCTCTCTCACCTAACATATTTTAGCCATTGATAGCAAATAAAGAAACTCTCTATACTATTAACATGCGATTTAATTTGAACAGAAAGTTTTAAATTAAGGTTTGTAGGTTTAATTAATAATAATTTTTTATTCCGACAAATTCGATGTGCACCGGTAATAGAACTAAACAAGCAAAATTGTATACAATTTAAGAACCGAACTATCCTTTGTTTATCCGATTTTTTTTCTAGACAGCTGAACGATTGAATTTTCACCATGATAAAGCGACATATTTTTAATGAATTATAGTGTTCTACTTTACTACCTCTAATAAAGGATAGACCTATTTTTGCAAATTTGAGAGAGATTGAAGATGCAAGATATAAACAACTAAAAAAAAGGTATTTATCAAATATTATTTTAATAAAAACTCTACAATGCATCTTTGTTACCTATACTTTTACTCAAAAGTGTAGATAACTTTTTAAATACTCAAATACACATAAAATTGGAACCGTTGTAAGTATTGGACGAGGTTTACATCGGCGACATACTATAACTTGAACTATATTTACAAGCAATGTTGCTTCAGGACGAAATTTTTTTAAACTTTTATGAACAATATAAAAATGTTCAAGTTTTACGTTAAGTTATATAGACTGTAGAAAACCTTTTCTGTTTTATTTCGTAGGCGACAAAAATGAAGAACCCCAACTTTCGTCATCTATTACCACAAAATAAAGCATACCAGGATAGTAATAACATAACATTTTTTAATATACATATCTTATTGTACAAGAAATCGTTTTGTTAGATATGAAAATTTAAATAAATATTCTGCTTTTTTTTAAAGCAACTTCAGTTCATGCATGTTCCTCTAAAGGAACGTTAGTAATAGTGATATTTCAGTTTGTTAAAATTTCTTACTTTTTTTATATACTCCGAATAGTACCCTTCCACATTCCCTATGCATAATTATTTAGAAATGCGACTTAAAATATGGATATTAGGATGACTTAATAAGAACATTAACCATTTATGTATATTTCAGAGTATTTGATAAGAACAACGATGGACTTATATCATCAAACGAACTTCGCCATGTGATGACGAGTTTGGGAGAGCGCTTATCTCAAGAAGAAGTTGATGATATGATCAAGGAGGCTGATCTTGATGGTGATGGCCAGGTCAACTATGAAGGTAAGCTTGTGGTTACCATTTCTTGATGATGTTACAATCGTTCGAACAGTACCAAGTAAAATATGATTATTTTACTATGATTATTATTAACTCTATCGTTTGTATTTTTAGAATTTGTGTCCATCTTGACATCTAAGAATTAGTTTGTTCAACATTACGATTGTTCAACAATGAAGACGTTCCAGCAACGACTAAATAGAAAAGGAAAATTGGTTCGAGAAGCTTGAAAAATTGCAAAAAGAGTATTTCTACTCTTGTATTATTCTCTTTAAAATAAAATATTCCTATTTACATGCACAGCTTAATGACTATTTCTCTCTTTATCTTACTCTATGTGTATTTACTTATATTGAAAAGTTAAGAATTGCATAAATTAAAGTACATAAAAGACAACCTATGTTTTGTGTAAAAAAATATACATAATTCAGAAACAGGGTGGTAGAAAAAGATGTTTTTCAAAAATATTTTAAATTTATTTCATTCCTATTTAAATATCGGTTATGAAATAATAGCCCAAATATTTTTTTTAACAAAAAAAAACTTCCAGGATTTACTGAAAATTACTTGCTAATAGTACACTTATAAAAAAATTTTTGAAAAACATTTTGTACTGCTAGAATTTCTTACTCTTATAAACTATTTAGCAAAAAGATATAATTTTCTAAAATAGGCTTAACTAAAAATGAAATAAAAAATAATCTACAACTTAAGATATATTAGGCATCCTGCCTTACATTTGTCTTTCTTGAATAATTTACTTTAAAAAAATACCTATCTAGAATTAACATATAATAATGTGCGAGCACATTCAGTCTGATTAAAGTTATACAATAATGTTACATTCATAAATCTCATAAGGTAAACAAATCCTTTTGATGTCTCAACATTAAAACTTCATTAATCTCCATGTTGTGTTTACCAAACCACATTGAAAAACGCATTAAGAATAACCCCACAGAAAGAGAAAGAGTAAATCATAAATTATGAAATTTTAATATTTATTGTGGAGGAAAATTCTCATTGTAGAATTAGATTGATGTGTGTTCGTACTTTTTAGGGTGAAAAGAAGGTTTAATATTTATTAGAAAGACATTAATTGTAATTAAAAATTTCAATAAAAAAAAATAAGAGGAACAATCTATGAGGAGGACTGCTGTGGATGCACAATATCATCGAGTACGTCTTAAAACAAGGATAGTAATTGAGAAAACTTTGCTTTTTCAATATCTTATTTTGTCGAGTAATTGATTAGCTATTGCATTGTAGTAGGAAGTTGACAAAAATTGTAATCGCTGTATTATTATTATTTTGTGGTAACTTTAAAGTGGATTTAGCAGCTTAAGGTTATTGATTTCTAAAAGAAAAATTCAATTAAACTACTTTCACATTTTGGACACATGTTCCTACCTGATGGATGTTTGAATGTAAAGAAATTGTGGTATCAATTGTTGGTTTAGTAAAAATAGTACAATGTAACATATGTAGTACAAAAGTAAAATGGTCATTTTCATAACAATAATCATGGTATATAATTAAGCCGATTAATTTTGTTATGTGCAACAATTTGAAAGCTTTTTCGCAAAATCAATAAAAAATATCAAAAACACATATTGAAGGAATATATTATGTACATCTATTTTAAGTTCTTATACACCACTTCTGATCGTTGCTAAAGGTAAATTTAAGAAAAAGAAATAAGAACTATAAACCCAAGTATTTCCTAATAATTTAATGCGGTTAGGTGTATTAAACTTTTAATAATATAAAGAAACATATCGTTTAATGCTATTACATTTTTCTATATTTCTTATGTTAGTAGAATGTGTTGCCTATAAATCAGGCGCTAGCATCCTAAAACATTTATAAACAACTGTAGCGAATAGAATGGTAAAAGCGAAACAAATAAAACAAAAGGAAAAAGTACGGAAGCAACGAGATTTTATTAATAAAGATCTGCTTGTAATAAGATTATAGCTTAACATAATTTTTTCGAATACTTCAAAACAAAAGTACCAGCGTTGTCAACATGGTTGACCAAGATTCCACCATTTTTTGAACACTAGAAAAATTCGGTGAACAAATTTGTACAGCTAGTAATACAAAAACTCTACCTAACTGTATTTGATTGTAGCGCTAAAAAAATGATAAATCGAGGATGTAACTTGTTAACTGCTTTTCTTTTAACACAACAAATTGTGCATCGAACTATGCAATCATTCCTAGCCTAATAAGATTTGCGTCGCAAGTGGCCGTACAAATTGTGGAATGGCTTCAACGTTTTATGTGTCTCATTTTAGCATCAAACAACTTCTAACAACAAATAACTGGTTTTCCAATTAGCCAATATATAATATTTTAAGTAGTCTTGGGACCAATTGGATTTTAAATCCAATGATGATATAAGAATGAGTTTGGCAGGTAGAAACTCTTAGTCCTTTTAAATGTTCATCCTGTGCCATCAATAGTGGAAGAAAGAATTTGTTATAGCTGTTACAAGAAATAACTTGTGTGAAGAGATTTTCTGTATGTTGCCAAACTATCATCAATTTTTATTATACCCTATTCTAATGATGTTATTCGTTACTCTTAATTTTGATATACACCATCGAAAGTGACATTAAATAATATAAATCGTTTCCGAAATCCAACGACCACTGTAACAATTTTTGTTGCCAAAAAAGCGGTAACGTTTCCACTCAATCTTAATTTAACATTAAACCCTTTTATACCATTTTCGATTTTTGACATCTTTCGGAAAAAATCAACCGCTCATTTTGGATTTAGTCTTATGTGCTAAGTTCATACTCTGTATGCTGATATTTGGTTATACAACAAAATAATAATAATAATGCAAATTTCTTTATTTACTTAATGTAATGGTGGCAACTGCAATTGTTGTTCTTCGCCAAACCCGACAAGTTGGTTCCCTGAGAATCACAAAGGCGACGGTACTCAATCTCTTCTCAATCGTTATCATCGTTGGTTTTCAAAAATTAATTTGCTTTTTCGAAATCTAATCGCTGCCATTGGAAACCCTTTGCCATCAAAGGCGATAATGTTACTAATTATAATTATTCTTGTCCGAGTGGTATGCACTAGACTAACTTGGTGATTTCTTCTACATTTCTGTCACCTTGAGACTGATTCTTCACCGTGCTCAATTTTAATGAGTGCTGCTAGAACATATTTTTATTATGAAAAACCGACAATGTTATCGGCTAATTTCAATTAGGTCTCTTCTACGCTCAATAAATGTAATGTCATCGTCAGGTTTTTATAAATTACATGTCTGGCAGGCTTTCATTGGAATCAAAGGCGGAACTGTCGCCGCATATTGTCACAGTTATACACCAATCATTATACGTATGTATGCTTTCAAAATGTAACAGATCGTCTCTAAAGGTGGCAGTGTTGCTTATTACTCTCGATTTCTTTTTCTTATACCGCCGTATTTTGGCATATTAAGCACGATTTCAGTAGTCATAAAAATGAAGACGAATCACAATCATTCACAACGCAAAATATTTATTTGTAACAAATATTATAGCGAGCAATATTCTAGGGCTCTAGATGACCAATTGGATCAGACAAAAAGAGTTAAAATGCAGTTCCAATTTATCTATGGCCTATTCATACATACAAATAAAAGAAAAAATATTATGAGATCCTGATTTTTTACATTTCACTATTTCATTCAGTCACTTAACTCTTGTATTTAATTTTAGCTTTTTAGAAATAAATAACCTTAAAATTAAAAGTGAATGCAAAATTAATAAATTATGCAAAAATACCTATCATTGTAAAGTGCACTCGTTACGTAAGAGAAGATTGCACTGCTACTATCATTGCGTAACATTCTTTCGAAAGTATAATAAATTGGATTACAATTATAATAGTTTTATATTATTTTATTTTTTAGAAAATATTATTTAAAATTTATTAAAATTTTATTTATTTCAATCATAAAAATTCCAAACTAAATCTACATACACATACCAAACTACTGTATAATGATTAAATATTAATTAATCATCATCATTAGGTTTTATTTTCCAAAATCTGTTTGGTTCTGTAAGGTTCCACTTCAATTAAGCAAATTATTTACAAAAGCAACACTTGTACAAAATTGAAATCAAATTTTCATTTTACCTAACATTTAAAATGTACTTGCAATAAAATAAGGCCTTATCATTTTTATCTTACAGAATTAAGCAGAATATTAGTTCAAAATATTTATATTGCTATAGACAATAGACAATAAATGTATTATTTAATGTTACCTAACTGCAGTACTTCAATGTGTGTGTTTTATAATTTCTTGTTTTATTAAAAGCAAAAAAGTCTTGATTCAATTATTGAAACAATATTTAATAAAGAAGTTTGATGTGTTTAATAGAATTTATAAACTAGGCGAAACGATTACTTGTCTTCCTTAGTTTTCAGAAATATTATTAAAAACGCATTACGCCATATTTACTAAATATAATGTAATAATAATTATTATTATAAAAAGTAATTAGAGCAGAATTTAAAAACAGACCAAAAAAATTTTAGGGAGTTAATTTTTTAATTATACGTACATTAGAATATTGATTATTGCTACATACGATATTTAAATTAAACTTAAATGCTACGTATTTTGTTGTATTTTAAAATTAATTTAAAAAAGTGTTGTAATTGTAAATAGCATATTAAACGTTGTTAGAAAAGCATTACTATTGAATTTGGAAAATAAATTTTAGAAAGTATAGTGTATCCAAGGAAAAAAGCGTTCTTTCTGTTATTAAGAAAACAATGTATGTTCGCATATTATATAGTACGTAAATATTAAATGTAAACCAATTTAAAAAAATTGAATTAATACAAATAATCATAAAATTAATAATGTGAAAATAATAAAACAGTAGAGATAAACAAATACTATGTATAAAGTCCGTTTCAGATAATTAAGAGCAGAAACTTTCATTAATGCTTTATTCCATTAAGTTTTAACTGGGGTAAAAGTTAAATAAACTGTTTCGAATTATCTGAAATGGATCTAATTTGATGTAATGTAAAAAAATGTTCGACTAAAATATTCTTGAAATAAATCATACACGTAAGTTATGATAATTGTTTCTGGTTTTATTTATTCCAAAGTTAACAACTCCTATTTTTACTTTATATTATGGTTCATAAATAAATGTTCCTAATTGCAATTTATCATGAACTTAATAAACGCAACTGCTATGTATTATATTTTATACAGTTTAAATTTAGAAAGATTTTAATATATCATATTACGTTAGTTTTATGTTTTAAGCGTTTGTTTAACTTTTTTTAATAACTGTCATTATAATTTATATATATATAAGTATTATAATATCAGTTCTCTAAGTTTTATACACACTTTGAATGCAGTGGACTTATCAATCGCTTATAAGCGCTGGAGCGGGAAGGTTGTAGGATGTACGGAGCATTATACGTTATTTTAAATAAGATTATAAGTATTCTTTAGTAAATTGTTAATTGCTATTGGTTTTTGTTTTCGCTTTTATTTTCGATATTTTAATATCATCTGATTTTGAATTAGATTATAAATAATAACAAGTTTGCATATTTTAATTATTCATGCAAAAGCAGGCATATATCATAAGGAATATAATGTTAAATAATTATCTTAGAAGATTAATGATTTCTTATGTGGAAAGTAGTAAAACTACAATAGAAATAAATAAAAGTCGTTGTCACCAAGCGGTCTTTCAGAAAATGAGCACTGTATAAAGAGGGATCAAAATTGAACGTCTGGAGAAATGAGAGCGGAATTTAAAATTTAAATTTTTATATTATATATAAGATTCTTATCCTTATGATTATGATCTTTTAAGATGACACTTTCTTCAGAACCGATGCAAAAAAATTTAATATCCGCAACTAATATATCTTCTTTATTAATATTTCCGTTAATATTATATTTAATTAATATTTAGTTTTTATCTTTGATAATAAAAATGTATTACGCCTATATAAACGTATTTTTATCCTACAGCACAACTAATACTATTGAACATTCAATAGAATAGAATTCCCGCGCATGCAATGAGAAAGTACTAAAGATATACACACTTTACCTTTATATAGCTGCGAGTTCAGTTGTCGACGTCCGCACAGTTAACTGTAGTAAATCAGTCGTGTTTATAAAATTATTATTTAATTTAGGTACTACTTAACTTTAATATAAAATTGTGTTGTCTTTCCTATATAGAAATAAATCAAAATATGTGTTTCTAATAAACTTAATTGAATTAAATTGGAATTAAGCAAAGTAAATGACTTAAAACCACGCATTGAATATTAAAAACATTAATTTTTAAAGTTTTAAAATTTAAGTTTAAAGTTTAAAATTTAAATAATATTCTCAAATTTAATTTTAAAAATTGTAACATTGTTTCTAATATTCAATGCCTGTTTTCAATTGCTTTGCTTATTCCAATTTAATTCAATTAGTTTAATACTAAAATTGTACTTCACCTTCATCTCACACACTTTCACTCTGGACACGTGTTTCAACAGCTAAGTTGTCATCTTCAGCAGTCACTGAAAAACTAAACTAAAATCTAACCTTATATATCTACATATTATAAATATACAAATTAAATTGTTTCTACCTGTAAGATTTCGTCGTTTTAGTTTGAAATATAGTAAGAAACTTTATTTAGTATCAATAATTAATAATTGTTTATTGCTTAACAGTTTTTTTATTCAAATTTCGATTTTTTCTCAGTTAAGACATCGAACGTTTACCAAATAAAAGGCTTCTGGTTAATTTTAAAAGCAGCTCTTAAAATATTTACACGTTAAAAATCAAAAACATATTTTATTTTGCCATATCACAAATTTTACTTCATTATTTACTTATTCCAGATATATTAAATTTTTAATTTAAAATCGAAAACTATTTATAGCTAAAATGATTTAACAAATATCTTTTTACTTACTATAACTACATAATAATAAAAAAATAATTGATCGTATTGACAGTGCAGTAATTGGTTTTCAATTTAATTTGTTTTTCTATTAGGTTTAATTTTAAACGGCGTTATGTATTTTTGCTACATAATTTCTTAATAATGGTGTGTCAATTTAAAATGTGTAGTGTTACAACTTATAATATTATATTAAAAGTCTTAATTATAATAGTTTTGTTTTCGTACATCGATAGTAAGAAAAACTGTACCGAAGTGAATGCCTTTGTCCGAAGTTTTACCGTATAATATGTGAAGTAACTAAAGGAATAATAAAAGAGGAATGTCAATCAAATGATAAACAATATGTCGAAGACTGTCAATATCCATTTGTTATGAGGTCTGAAAAATTGAAATGAAGAGATCTGAACTAATTATATTAGTGATTATTCGTATTAATATATGTAAACTATTATAAAATGTACTATTATTATTCTTATTGTTTGCCTTACTAAATCTTAAAAATGACAACTTAGAGATACTCAAGATATTCAAATTAAAGACATACATTGCACTAACAAATTGTTGTTACGTTGTAACAAAATTGTTCGATTACACTCGTTCCCGAGCATTCGCTAAAGAACGATGAGAAATCGTGATGCCGTTTTTTCATTTTTTTGTGAAATGTATGTAAGAATAAATTTATTACGTTGTAATTACGAATATTTCATTTTTCAATATGATAACTGCCAATCCATAAATTAGGTCAAATTACAGCGTACGTAATACAAAAAAAACAGAAAATTCCGGCTAGCGCGATTTTTCATCGATCTTTAACGAATGATCAAAACTGTATGTACCTTACAACATTGCTTAGCTAAGAAATGAGGAGTTCGATCCCTATTTCTAGTAGCTTAAGTTTTTTTATTTCAACTAAAATCAGAAGAAAATTCTAAACTTACAAACATATATACCATGCATTTGTCATCTGAAGCAATCGGATTTTCGCTTCGAGAGAACAGTCAAAAAGGGTGTACGAAATGAATGTTTCCCTTTGGCTAGTAAAATGTGAGCGGGTAATATATATTACCTTGAAGTCTTTGGTTTGGTTTTGAGAAAGTTCTGTTTACGGTAGCGTTTAGTTGAGTTTATTGTTTAAATCATTATGTGAAATTAAAAATTTTGGCAATCTGCTCATTTCTTAGTTTAATAATTTGGGGTAATTTAACTCCAAGGGAATACGACTTCACTTCCATAATTTTCTTAGAAAAGTCATTAATAAATGAGAATTTGAATTTGTCTTGATATCAGTTATTATTCATCATTCTACTAGTTTTAACTGCATTATTGATTGTTGTGTTGTATTAGACATTTTTTCTGTCTATTCTTTTATTTTAAGAACACGTTGTATATTGATAAAAATGTTATTGGGTTATTCTTTCGGGACACTCTGTATACTAAAATAAATTTAATTTAATAATGTTTATTGCAACGCCATTTAGGTTTAGTATTTCAACTACAAAATATCAATTTTCCAATAATCCCTATTTTAGCATAAATGTTTTCTGCGTTCTAATTCGTTAACAAGCAATAAAATTGCAGACGCTTCTTGTAGTGGAAACGATTTCTCCCTGGGACCCATTGGTACTCTGCAGTCTTGTAAAAATTCTCTTGACAATGCAAGACGTTTGTTTGATGGTTGATTAAGCTTTTGGTTTTAATAGTTAAATTCCCTTTTAATGGGCGAATTATAGTATAATTAGTGCATAAAACGGTTTTGTGGTTTATTAAAAGCATTGAGTTGTTTGAAAGTTTGAAAGATAACGAAATTAAACATTTCTTGTTGCTGTGAAGCCACGCTTTGCATCCATCTTAAAACTTCCTCGGAATTTGGAAAGTGATCATCTTTTTATTTTAATTAAAATTTTTTTCTTTTATTGATGTGATCAATAAAACTTTCTTCACAATATCGATCATTATTTATAGAGAAAAAGTGGATACGGATTTAGGTTAAGAAAATCGATCCACACTTTAGTTCTAGAATATTAATTCAGACCCGCAATCATCTGAAACTACGAGATTCACCTTTGTTTGTTTGCTGTTAATGGCGAATATGGTTTTGCAGTCCCCAGTATTTTGAAACCCCACATGTGAATCACTGAAAGCCTTCTCCAAAAAGACTCACAATAACCTGGTGCACCTGTGGTCATCTACAACGTCATTTGAAGTAACGTTTGTAAACCGAATTAAGTTTATAGAAATAACCAGGTGGGTTCTTTATATCCTATTTTTCTGGAAGCGTTAGTTTATTTGTTCAAAATTTAAGAGTGGATAGAATTTTAAAGTTGTAATTTAAAGAAAACCTTTTATAGTAGAATAAGTAAACTTTTATGAGATTCGGAATTTAATTTTTTTAAGTAAAATTGATTAGCTTCAAACCTAATAACGATCATAGTACAAATTTCTAAAGTATTTTTAACTTCGTTATAATATTATTATAATTCATGTTAAGATAGTATTTGAGTATTAACATCACTCTTTTATTAATTTAAATCAATTATGCTGGCGCCCTTATATCCATATCTATAAATTTGATGACGCTCCAATCCACCGAGCACCATCCTTAATCTCAAAAGAGGGAGAGAGTTCTCATTTTATGGTATTTGAGCTAAGCCGAGGCATAGATAGTTGAATGACGTAAGTACTGTTCTTTTTGGTAAAGTTAACAAGGTTACAAATTGGCGCCCAAGTGTAGGGCTTTCGTTTTTTATAAAAAATTTAATGGTTACAAATTGACAATCCCATCGTGAGACGTATTTTCTTGCTGGTTACAAAGCGAGTGAATAAATCAAAGGACAGTTACTGAGCTGTAGTACAGCAACAATAGTACAGCTACTCCAGGATACTTTTGTATTTGCTAATTCTATGCTTTTCTAATTTAACAAACATAAATGAATTTATTATGATTGAACATTCAAAGTGGAACCACATTTGCTTTAAGTTAAAATGGCTCCAAGTACTACTATGAGCATTAACATAGTTATGTCTTTTGCTTGTGTCGAGTCGACAGTGCTGCTAGATTGTCGAAATCACAATCTTGCAAAATTGCCGTACTGCATCAATATTTGTTAGGTATTAGTACTTGTAACATACTTAAAGTAAAATATTAACTTATAAATTTATAGTAAAATTGAATTTGTTGTCTTTACATACAATTTTAGATGCACTTATTACTAAGTATTTCTTGTTTTGAAGGGTATATTTTTCTGTAGAATACTTGAATGAATATAAAATTTGCATGAATATAAAATTTAAAAATGTAAATTATTATTATTGCTTGATATTTTTATTAGAAGGTGATCGTGTTGCATATATTTTTTTAAACAAAGGGAAATGTATATAAGTATGTTGAACAAAGTTTATTACTTTTAAAATTAATATTTAACACCCCACCCACAATGGTTACCAATTTATTCATTGATAAGTCCTTTAAGCGCCGAGTTAACAATAAAACAATTACTACAGCTATTATACAATTGTACAATCCCAACATTTTAATTACATTTCCCTTGATATCAATTAAATCTTTTAGTGATCTTTGTAAACATATAATACAATGTAACATCTATGCTTTCAAACTACCGAAGGCCTCACCTCTATACAATTTATTACACCTATTATTTAATTTCAAGCGATTGGATTGTATAAATGGTCTTGACTGCTATAATGTATCAATTTAACAAAAATGTTTTTATTTAATTTCGGCTAAAGGATGTTACCGTAGTATAGCAACGGTTTCACCTTTTTGCTACAAGTTTTTACAAATTAAAACTTTTTATTTATGGGCCATAAATAGTGGTGGTGCAACATCTTTCGTACCTAATGTCCCGGTGCCGGCAGATCTGGTTAAGGTTTTCTGCAGTTTTCCTTAGCTGTAACACAAATGTGGGATTTGCGCTGTTCCATCTGTAAGTCGGCTGCAGCCGCACATAGGGCCTACGTAATAATAATAATCGCCCCCTCCTTCCCGCACAAGCTTATAGCTTCTGGGGCCTGGTTTCCAGGTTATGGGTTGTAGCAATTATTATTATTATTATTATTATGGCTATGATCAGTTGACCGGCCCTATTAGAATTTAACCGAATCAGGGAAAACTCCATCACCAGTAAAATTGTTTTTGTGTCAGACATCGCATTGACGGGCCTATGGTTTTACTTCCTTATTCGAGAAGAAAGCAACATAATTTTTAACTGCTATGAAAAATTACCAGCTTGACTGGGGATGGAATCTGCGACTCTTAGAGCAACCACTAACTAGATATTACTTGCATAATTATAAAGTAAATAAAGTTACTATTTTTTTATCATTCTCATCATTAAAGACGAATTATATAGTGAAAAGATTAAATTTATTTTTTAAAGAGAAATGATTTAAATAAATACAACCTTAAAATAAATGTGATAGACACGCGGGCTAATGTTCTTTGTAGCTCAGTTAGTCAGAGCGGGGTGATCATAAACCAAAGATGACGATTTTACTCTTCGAGAATGTTCATTTTTTGCATAATTTTAATAAATTTTCTCTCAAAATTCCAATTCTGATCCAGAATATTGCACACGGCTAAAAAACAGGATACCATTTGAAATGTGGTGAATAGGTATAGGATTTGTATGCACTTAAAAATGCTGAAATATGCATGCACTTACGCACTATAAAAACGTTAAATATGCACTTAAATATGCACTTAAAAATCATGAAATATGCGTTTATTAGAAATTTTTAATCAATATATGCACTTTCATTATTAAAAAAACACCTATTTAGCGTTATTTACATTTTATTTACAGAAATTATTTTAATTAGACATCCTATGCAATAATTTGATTAATTATATTTTCTAAACTTAGAGCGTTACAGTTTACAATGACGAACATTTTTTTAATTTTCAAAGGTAAACATATGCCTATTATCCCTAAATATTGTTTTATATTTTGAGAAACTCCGTTCCACATCGTAAGACGTAATTGGGGTATACTTCAAATTGTTTAATTCTACAAGCGAATAATGTTTTAGCTCGTCTAAAATGTCTTGGCCAGATAATATATCGTTTATGCTTTTAATTAAGTGAAAACCAGGATTTTTGTCTATAACGGATTTAAATTTTTGTTTTATAGTCAAACCCTTTGGCCCTTTTACTTTATTCAAAGAAACACCTAATAATTTTACATGCTCAAGAGATTCATCTAATGAATTTCCCTGACTTTATACTTTCTGAATTACTTTAGCTAAACGCACAAAATTTGTCAAAACAAACAATAATTCTGCCCTCACCTCCTTAGTATTAAAAGCATCCTGTGCGCTTTGTATGCATAGTGCATCGTGTTTATTAAGTTTATTTACAAAGGCTTTAATAATATCAAAATAAGCTGCATAATATTCTGCTGCAGAAAGCCAAGTACCCCACCTTGTTATTACAGGCTCAGGTGGGAGAGGCACTTCTTGATCAGTTTCCCTAAATATTTGTATGCGATATGGAGCTTTATAAACAATTTTTTTACATCTGAAATTATAGAGTTTACTTTAGGATATATTTCCCGCACTTTATCCGCAACTCTATGCATTACATGGGCAACACAAGTTAAGTGGATCATTTTTTCGTACAGAACTTATAAGCCTGCTCCAGCCTTGATCATGTTCGGTGCCGCGTCGGTGACGAACAGGAGTACTTTGTTGTATGCCGTCCGGCCACAAAATAGCCATCGAATCATTAAACAATTTTGCCACAGAACAATGATTGGTGCTCTTGAAAACGTCCATTGCTAATAGATAGGATTTGAGATTGTTCTCCGAATTTAAAACGCCAATTATAACGTTAGCCACGTATCTGTAAACAAAAATTTAATTTTTATTTTATCGAACTACATAATTAGTCGGTTACAAGCAATTAGCGCAAAACAGTTATTTAAAAAAAATTATATTTTAATCAAGCAGAAATATTGTTGTGATTAAATATGTAACTAACAAAATAGAAAATAAAACATCCGTAAATTGCTCTGCTGTCTTTCAATGACTTACCGTTAATATCCTTTGTAGAAAAATTGGATTTAATTTATTCTATGCAACAGGCACCACGACCTTTAGCTACTCCTGCATTAGAAGCTAAACTAGACAATTTGATAACTAAACTTATTACCATTTCCAATGAGCTTTCTACCATGCACAAGCAACAATCCCCTAAATCTCCCAACATCTCTCCGTACACCCAAAATCCTTAGCACTTCAAACAACGCCGTTCCATGCCTTTCAATCAATTCCAATTCCCAATTGCAACCGTGCTATTATCACAGACGCTTTCAAAATAATGCACGTAATTGTACGGGAAATTGATCGTACCAAACAAAAACTAACTTCGCACTCTCCTGGCGTCCAGGGAGGGCCATGCAGGGTTAATTCAATCCCTCCAACTTCTTCTTTACCAATCACTTATTCTTCAATTTTTTACAGGACCTAACCTACAAAATTAATTTTGTGGTTGACACTGGTGCTGATTACTCCATTTTACCCACCCACAATGCAGTTTCCTGTAACCAAACCATCACGCCTGCCAACCTTTCATTTATGGCAGTGAACAACACGTCAATTCCTGTGACAGGGATTGTAACTTTGAGGTTACATTTCCCGATTCCTGGCCTACAGCCATGCCCCTGGAAATTTTATGTCGCTGACATATCTACAGCCATTCTAGGCCTGGATTTTTTACAGCAGCACAACCTAACCATTGACTGCTTTTCTCGAACAGTCCTTTGCACAGCAGATGTCCAGCCCGCCCGAACTCGCAGTCGAGGTTCCATAACCCCCCCAGTTAAGACCGGCACTAAACTCAAACTATTTTCTGCACAGGCTAATGTTTTGACTCCTCATTCTGAGTCAATCGTTACTCCTGCGATTTCTTTCCCCTTTCTTCCCTTACCTTCACCCATTGACGTAGCCTATTCAGGTACTGTTAACAACATGTCCAGCGACCTTGATGTTTATAGCAAGATGCTAAACACACACTTACCGGGGCTTTTGCGTAAGTTCGACTACCATCAAACCGTAAAACATACTGTAGTCCATCACATTAACACGACCGGCCCTCCGGTTAAAGCACGCTGTCGCAAGCTAAACCCCAATCATCTTTCTTTTCTAGAAGATCATCTTAATGAGCTCTTGGACGCTGACGTAGTACAGCGGTCATCATCTGGCTACGCTACGCCAATTCACATCGTCGGGAAGCGCACAGTGGGCACAGCAGAGACGCTACCTCCTGGTGACGACCAGGACATCACCCCCATCGCCCCAACAGACAGTTAATGCTTGGTTGGCGATTATAGGAAACTCAATTCAGTGACGGTACCAGATCGTTACCCGATCCCTTTTTTAACGGACTTTACAAGCAAACTTGCTGGCGCAGCCATTTTCTCGAAGCTAGACCTCCAAAAGGCCTACTTCGCAATACCGATCGCAACAGAGGACATTCACAAGACTGCTATTTTCACACCTCTGGGGCTCTTTGAGTTCAAACGGATGTGTTTCGGACTACGGAATGCAACCAGCACCTGGAGTCGTTTCATGGACACTGTATTATCAGGGCTACCATTTTGTTTTTCATACCTAGACGATATCTTAGTTTTTAGTGCTGATTCGCAGCAACATGTTGAGCATTTACACCAAGTGTTTTCCCGATTAAAAGACAATGGCCTAATTATAAACCTACCAAAGTGTCTCTTTGGAGTCAATGAGCTCGATTTTTTAGGACATCACGTTAATACACGCGGTATCAAGCCAATGGCTTCCAAAGTCCAGGCTATAATTGATTACTCATTGCCTTCAAGTCAGAAAGCACTCCGCAATTATTGGCTTAATTTCGTATTACCATAAATTTGTACCAAACTGTGCGAAAATGTTGGAACCGTTAACCTCTATAGTTATTCCTGGTAAAGCTTCGCTAAAGCCTGTCCAGTTAAATCATGAGCAAATAGAAGCCTTTAGGCACGCGAAGAATGCTTTAATTACCGCTTCTTTATTGGTACATCCGCGAATTAATAACCCTCTTAGTATAGCTGCAGACAGTTCGTCTTCCTCTATAGCTGGTGTATTACAACAGTTTGAAGATGGCATGTGGAAACCACTAGCTTTCTGTTCCCGGAAGTTAACCCCCACAGAGCAAAAATACAGTATTTTTCTCGGGAACTTCTTGCAATATACTTTCTTTAAAGAAGTTTCGTTAGTACGTTGAGTGCAGAGACTTTCAAATCTTTACGGATCACAAACCTTTGTGTACAGCGATCAAAAATAATGGTGATCAATATTTACCACGTGAGTTTCGACAACTCGACTTTATTTCTCAATTCACGACTGACCTCCAATATATCAAAGGTCAAGAGAATATTCCGGCGGACGCTCTGACAAGAGTTAATCTTATTAACGTCCCTGGATCGGATCTTAATTACGACGAAGTCGCTGTATTTCAAGAACAAGATCCCGAGTTAAACCAGCTCCGATCTCGTAGTAACTTTCAATTCATTTTCCTTCAAACTGCCAACAAATCAAGCCTCTGGGTAGATGTTAGTATAGGCCAACCACGACCCTATATCCCGCTCAAATTCAGGTACCCCTTATTCCAACAACTACACAATATCGCCCATCCTGGCATCCGTGCTACTAAAGATTGATTACTCAGCGATATCTGTGGCCATCTATGCACCACGATATTCAGAAGTGGGTCATATCTTGTGCTGAATGTCAGAAACATAAGATTCGACATCATACGAAAACCCTCTACAATCTATTGTAGAACCAGATGAACGGTTTACTAAGGTCCATCTCGACATAGTACACCTTCCTTCTTCGGGAGGTTACAAATTCCTCCTTACCATTATTGACCGCTACAGTCGGTGGCCGGAAGCAATTCCTCTGAAGGATTCTTCCGTGGAGTCGGTAATCACTGTATTTGTCGACACGTGGGTGTCCCGCTTTGGTATTCCCAAGTATCTCACCACGGACAATGCAAGAATATTCCTTTCTCATGCATAGATCAACTTTATGGCCATGTTAGGAATTAAACACGGCTATCCGGCGGAAAATGCACGGCTTTCCATCCGATTAGTCAAGGCGTTATCGAACGTTTTAATCGGACACTCAAGCAATCCATTCAAACCACAGGAACTTCCTCCTGGTTAACGAATCTCCCTTGGATTCTCTTGAGCTTACGTGCAACCCTGAAATCGCAAGTTAATGTTTCTCCTGCAGAAATACTGTATGCTACCACCTTACGACTACCTGGAGATGTCTTTGAAGAAGAACAACTGGCTAACGACATGAACCTCCCTAATTTCATAGCCAATCTCAAACGTCGTATGAGGAAGCAGAAGCATTTTTTTACAAAAACGTATTCCGGTCAGTCCTCCGTCCCCAGCGACTTGACCAACTGCACACACGTGTACGTTCGTAATGACACGCATACTCTGGGCATAAAAGACAGTTACTTAGGACCCTATAAAGTGTTAGAACGCACAGTTAAATACGATACTTTAGAAAATTACACTGGCCCTATCTATTTAGATAGGCTAAAGCCTGCATATTTTTTAGATTAGTTACTGTATAATGTTAAGCCAACAATGAACTGCTTTCAAATGCTACGCAAAGGCATTTTTTACAAAAACCTTTTATCTGTTGACTTTGAAAATTTGAACACTTTTCTGTTTTTGTCTTTCTGTTTACAGATTCCAAGAGGTGCCGTCGCGTGACTCAAACATACTCAAGCCTAATTTTATTGTTTACTTTTTTAAGTTCCATATTGCTAGTTAGCTTAACTTTTTCATTGTTTCTACCTTAACCTGTTATTTTACTTTAAGTTACCTACCTATACTACCTAGTGAAGTTTTTGTAGCTGGAGCATTTTACAACTTTATTCAAGTTCCTTTAAAATACTCCATTTTTTCTCCAAAATACCATTCCGTATTTTTTCCTTTTCATGTATTACCGGGCGGGGTAAATGTTGTGAATGGCTCACAACTTGCATTCATTACGTAGATACGGAATGGTACTAGGCAACGAGAATAATAAAACAAGTCGAATAAAGATCCTTAAATCAAAATAAGTTTATGTTTTATTTGATCTTAATTAAATAAGTAGATTGCCCTCAAGAGCTAACTCAACAGCTCCCGCAACTACAGTACCACCGGACCACATGGTATAAAGAATAGTATTAATTATAATCAATCATATTTATTGTTAATTAAGTTACACTTTATGTTTTTTCTTTTGTAGGAGCAGTCTCTTGGCCTTCTTGGCCTTCTCTCTCTGTCTTCTGTTGTTCTTGATCTTCTTCACAAAAGGCAGGAGCGGTATGCCGTCATTTAAACAATATTCCGTATTTTAAAATACAGACTTCCTCTTGAACGTAGGGCATGACGCAGTAAGAGCAGGAAATAGGCGTTATTCTGCAGGAGATCTCGTAAAGTGGTATTGTGCAATTACAAATTCTATTTAAAGTGATGCCTTGTTGTTGATCGCAGGGTCCTGTTGCAATTGTGCTTGGTTGAAAAGAATTTGTAGTGTACACCAAAGCATTGGTTATTATAAATAAAATAATATACATTGTTTTACCTGTATCAACAATCGCTGTAAAATGTTATGTTAAAGTTCATTAAAATGTTAATTTAGCTAATTGATAATACACCCCTTTTACTATATAATAAAATTAATAATTATTATTATAAAATAAAATGCCTAACAAGTGTAAGGGTATATAAACCAATCATTGGGGGCATGAAATACCTACTGCCAAGATATTCCCAAAGAGGTTGCTGTTGATTGTAACGAATTATTTAAATTTTTAAATTCTTTACCGCCTTTTAATTTCATGTTATTTGCTACTGATTTCTATGTTAAATGACGGTATTGTTGTTGTGTGGTAATTATTATTTGACTCGACTAATGTTTTCCATTTTACTCATTAATATTATCTTACATCTGCGTATGATACGGTTTTGCTGTACTTTAATTCCAAATGGATACTTTTATGTGGATTTAGAATGTAAAGTATTAATTTATATCTTCAAACTTATGAACAGTTTTGTGACGTATTATACAGAGTCTAAATACATTTATTTAAATATTTATTTAAATCCTAATCTGCGTACATTTTCTATGGTATCTGTGTATCTGTTTTGTATAGATACCATTTCCACATTTTTGTAATTTTATAATACAAAAACTACAAGGTGATCCAAAATGATTGAGGACGGTTTGAATTTACCGCCACGTAAGATTATTGTCATGTTGCCATCACAAATACTTTTCCACAGTGCTTATCCTTCTTTTATTTTACAGTGCGGCTCAAAAATAATATAGCTTATAAACTTCATTAATCTTAAATAATCAACTTACCTGGCAATAAAATCGCTAACAAACTGTAGTTCTGAAAACTGTTTTGTAAAATCAGAAAACAAACGAAATAAAGCAAAAATTCAAGAAAAACCCGGAACAACGTTGCAAAGCACAACGATGTAATTTAGAAAGCGACGAGTTGACGTTGTAATTTAACAAAGTGAAATACACTAAAACCTGCACCGTCAAATTCAAACCGTCCCCGCTCATTTTGGATCACATGGGCTTATCATTAACGTGTGCCGTGTATAATAACCCTCTGAATACATTATAGAACTAATTATTTAATAATTATTTTGAAATTTACTAGATGTCAGTCATCTCGTAAAACAACTAGAGTCACTCTATATTATTTATAAGAGTTGAGCCAACGCTAATGTAAATCCGCCATTTTGGATCCAAAAATATATATTGCAAAAATTATTGGTTATGTTTGCCTGGCAAAAGTCAAATGTTTCATAACCTGACATTTACTTCATTATAATTTACCATAGCTTATTTAAATTGATTAATATAATAAAATCCCTAATTAGAGTCATATATATATTCATATTTTATTTGCAAAATTGAGAAAAGAAGAAACTACTCTCAGCTACAAAAAAAAACTGTTAATGTCTCTTGTGCTCTAGTAAGTCAATTTTCATTAATTTGAACTATTTCCGTAATAAAAACACTTGAAAAGCAGTGAAAATATTTTGCTTTATTAAATCGTTTTAATTCAAAATTACTCAGTAACATATTTTGCATATTTTATCAAATGGGCCGACTAAGAAAGATATTTTTAACTTCAAACTGTCGACTGATAAGTTTTTTGTAAAGAATCCTCGACCACCTATTCCACTAAAGTTTTCGCAAATGCATACATTCAGGCAATAACATTTTTGTGTTAAATAAATTTATAGACTAAGTAAGAGATAGCTATTCTGGAACGTGGAGACAATGCATAATTAGAAGCAAGACTCCATATTACTAGTGAATTACAACTTGTACCTATCGAGATCAATCATGCAAAACTAAAAGATCTTCAAACCCTTTGTGAGGTATTATCTAATATAGAACACAGTAGTTTCTATGATATTCTGGACACCAATGAAGACCCAGGTGACATTGTCGAGGGCGACAACAGTAGTGCTTACACATATTTTTTCTTTCATGCTAGAGATATGAATCTTTTGTTTAAAAATGTATATATTTTAGTTTTTTTTTTAATCTGCCAGACCGATATATTCTAATTAAAATATCTTATGTTTAATAAAAAAGTAACAAATTTGTTTTGCAAATTTTCGTCAAAAACCACCGATTTTTGGATTGTGTAAGAATCTTTCATAAACTGCACATAGTTCCAAATAATAAATATTCTGGCCTTACATTAGTTTTTGGTTCTCCTAAGGGTTATAGGTTTTTGACAAATACCGTGTTTGACATCAACCCTTCAATTGCAATTTATATTTCTTAAAAACTTGAAATAGATAAGAGAAATACATAAAAATTCTTCGATTTACTAAACATCATATTATTTGTCAAATTAAGGGCGACCTTTTCACTACCTTGTGACTTTATTTGGCAGTTGATTGTTATGGATACAATTGTAGAAACAGTTGTAACCATAGCAAGTAATTTCCACATAAATTTATGAGGAAGTGAAAAGACCTGTCCTATTATTACCTAATTTTGTCAAACTTTGTGTTTTTAAATTGGCATTAGTGCAAATGGATCCAACCAATCAGCGTCAATTCCCGCGTTGGCCCAACTCTTATAAGTAATATAGAGTGACTCTAAAAACAACTAGAGTTACTGCATCTAGCTACCTAGGCCAGCTGGTCGTCCAGAGTATCGCAAACCGCCGCCATATTGGGGCAAACAAAGCACGAAATTGTTCATTATTTGTTCTGTATTGAATTTAATCAAATCCTCGTTTACTTTAAAAGGTTTTTCTTATGCTGAGAGATCAAACCTCTAATATGTCAAACACGTAAAACGTGGTTTTAATTTGTACATTATAAAAAATCATCTTCTCTGTCCCAATATGGCGGCGGTTTGCGTTACTCTGATCGACCAGCTGGCCTAGGTGACTAGATGCAGTGACTCTAAAAACAACCAATAATATTATTCTAGCATGTGTAACGGTATATTTTCTATCGGCCTTATGTACGTGAATTTTGCTGCATACTTATTTAAAAAAACTTAAAGTTCGGTCCTGTAAAACTGTATTTTATTTCTAGCTAAAATTTTGTCGTATAAATACATTTACAACGAACATTTTAGAAGATTGTTTTAAATTTCTACAAATTCAATGGGTGCGGAGGTAATAAATAGTCTTTTTAGAATTCTGTTTGTCCCCTCGTAATAATGGTTGCGTTGCTAAAAAACTTACAAGACCTTGATAAAATATAAAATGTACTCAAGTTATCTTGCTTTATAAAAACATTTTCGTTTGTATTCTGGGAATGCGTCAGTGAGGGATCAATTTCTTCTTTGTTCAGAAGGTGACTTTTGCACGTGATCGAAATTCAGTTTGGTTTTCTGCGTATTAACCCTGAAAATGGCACCCCTTGCAAGTCTAGACAACATACGGACGGGCTGTTTGCGCGCTATTTCTTCAATTACTATTTTTTAGTCTACTAGGTCGAAATTCCCGCAGAATGCTAGCTAAAAGCTTCCTTACGGCATAACAAAATGCATTTCTAAGCGTGAAGATTAGGGTCGCAAGTGTTAAAATCTTTCGCACGGCGACAGGGTAGCGTAGCGTCACTTGATTCCCGCCTGAGCTTCGAGTCACACCACTTTTCCGTTTGATCTTCCAGTAATGAAGGTCGATATTATTGAATTTTCGTTTTAGTTTAAATAATTAAAAAGACAGTTCGACTAAAGTTTTTGTGCAATTGTGTGCCCTGACCTCGGCAGGGTACAGTCTTTATAAATTTCGTTATGTGAATCAATCAATTTATGTTTAAAAACTCTTCCGTTAGAACTTTATGAAAAACCAGTCGACTTGGGTCGATATTATCGATTTACCGTTTGTTAGTGAGTATTTGGAAATGATGCAATTTCTAAATACAGTTCCATATCGTTTAGTTCATCTTTGTTGTGAAGTAAAATTTTTGGAAGTAGTTTATGATCTGATAAATCTTGTTCGAAAGATTTGTTATTACCGTATCGCTAATAAACAACTGTAGTTTGTTTTATCGTGAGGAACTATTAAAAACAATTACATCTCTCTGTTTGTGCTCCGAATAAGTGCAGTTTTGGGTAATAAGAATTTTATAGATTATTAAAGACAAATAATTAGTGCTTTACGGGAAGAATTTAAAAGTAGCAAGCGCTACCTATGAATAAAATCAATTAAGTTTTTGAAAGACTTCATTACTATACTTCGATTATTTAATTTGTGCTTAATGAAGACTGTTCGTGAATTTATATGGGCAGTTGACTGTATTTAAAATGCATCTCTTCCTTGGGACCTGCTACCGTAATACAACAATTCCAGATCAGTTAGAGTCAATTACTGTTTTCCAGAATAGAGGCAATTTTCCAATTTCTAATCGACTAGTTCCGTTTGTTTCCGTCAGGTTTAGTTGGATAAAATATAAGGTACTGTACTTTATAGAAAACTGTTTATTATGTAATTTTGTTTACGAATCCTTTATGCAAGGAACTTTGTAATTTTCTTTAGGAAGAGAGCTCTCAAATAGTACTTAAAGTTCAAGTTATTATTGCTAGTGAACTTCAAAATAACCAGTTTTGATAATATTTAGGTAGATTCAATTTGCGTAATATTTTATAGATATCAGCTTGTGGAATTTTTCAACGGAGTTATGTTTACATAATTTTTTTCACTTATATAAATTTTGATGAATAATTTTGGTTTGTTAATCACTAATAAATTTGTTCCTTCTTGCTAAATAATTTTTTTTGTGCAAACTTTTTGAACTATTCTGATTCAATTATTTTAGTGTGGTTTGATAACTATTTACGAATGTTGATTTCATGTGTAATAAATTTATGTAGTCTTTGTTTTTATAATTAATGTGTTTTATTATTTCATCTCATTTTCTTATTATTTAATAAATGTTTTCAGTTTATATTGAGGATCTAAACGGAACCATATAATTATGAACGATTTATTTTATTTTTTTTCAAAATTTTTAAACATAAACGAAATTTTTGTTTTCAATCTAATACATTTAATTCATTTGCTGATTAGTGAATTTAATATCTTTTAAAGCTTATTCATTTAACATCTCTAAGCTTCATAATCAGATGGCGCCCTTTTAGAGTTTTTATTTGAGTTCTGAAACCCGTATCTACTCCTTTTCATAATCTATACAACAGTGGAATCAATACCTGCGACCTGAATACTAAATTTGTAAGATAGAGCTAAATCTCAAGCTGTGGCAATTATTTTGAGCATCTATGATAATGTAAGTATGATAAATTTTATTGTTTATTTAGTCCGGCAAAAAAGCATGATGTTACAGATTACATGCTAAACATATTATATGAAGGAAGATATATGCTTGACCTCACCTATAAGATGTGGAAGTTAGTTTTGGGTTTTTAAATTTTAAACAATACTAAGTTAATATTAACTTCAATAAAATCACCGAAAATATTAAATGGCTAATTTTAAATGCTTAAAGACATGATAAACAGACCCTAGTCGTCGCTTCTTCCGTTATCAAATGATGTACAACTATGTAACTGTCAAACATTAGTTGTCCTGGATTAGTTTCGAATGTAATGCTTAGCTAAGTAACTAAATTTGCTTTCAGTATGAAAAATTGATTGGGAAGTTCATATTTTCGAAGTAATTACAGAAAAATATTTATATAAAATTTATATAAATTTATATATACACCGTGTCCGCGTAAGTTGGCTACATATGGAAAACTTTGTTATTATTGATTTTATGAAAAACAGTTATTCTTTTGGTTGAATTTTGGGTTTTAGAACATGCAGAACTCTTTATGAAGAATAACTGTTTTTCATAAAATCAATAATAACAAAGTTTTCCATATGTAGCCAACTTACGCGGACACGGTGTGTGTGTGTGTGTGTGTGTGTGTCTGTATATATATATATATATATATATATATATATATATATACAACACCGTAGCAATTGTAAATTAAAAAGGAATCATGTGCTTTAGCTATACACACAACCAATGCAAACCATTATCCTGATTTTAACAACTGCAAAATCTTAGAAAGAGAAAATAACTATAATGATAACTATAATAATAATAACTATGACTCACATAATGAGCAAAGACAATACCTTAGATTTTAAGACCGATTTAGAAAACTTAAGTGTCATTTACTCATATTTAATACAGTTACAAAAACCAAGGAACATTGATTCTTTGTCTATAATCGAAGATCTATAGACACATTTTAACATCAAAACCTTTTGCTGTCTTTTTTCTTAGCCAAGTAAATAAACATTTATAAAATAAAATGGTGGTCTATGAACAAATTTTGAATATATATACCTAATGTCATAATTTCATTAACGCCACCTTTTCTGTCAATAAAACTTGTATTACTATGAGTGATGCACTGACACCACTCGTCCACCGCCGGCCCATTATTTATTTTATTTAAACAAGAAGATATTCCAATCAATAAATGGTTCGATGTGTTAAAATGTCAGCGTAAAAGCAACAGCTGTGTTCATCAAATTTGTGTAGTGTGTGCATTACCCCTATATTTTCCAGCGGACGTTTAAAAATAATTTCTCATCTAGGATAATTAAGTCGAAAGTAATTGAAAACATTCAAATATTTTCTAAGCAGGATATAAATAAACAATTCTATTAAATTTAAAAAAAATTCAAACAAAAACTAGAGTTCTTTATTTACTTTAGAGTTTAATAAAATGCAGGTAGATTTAAACGAAATGGCTAGGTTCTGCTTTTGTTTACCACTTTCAACTGATTTTTTAATTTGAAATCCATTTTACTTTTATGTTAATTATAAATTCCTTGTTTGAACCGCAATTGTTTTCTTTTAAATGCTGAATCTTTTAAATGCAGGTTTATTAAATTTCAAGAAGGGTGGTATTTAAATAATAATGTTTTAGTTATTATGATTAAAAAATAATATTAAATTCCTACATATTTGTAATAACAAACGCAAATAAGACATTTTAGAAGCTTTTGAGATATGCAAACACAAACTCAGGGTACCTTTAATGAATGAACAGATTGAGCTCAGTAACTTTCTGTTACTGAAAGTGTTAGTTATTTAATTCTTATTATTTTTATCTTTTTATGTAGTTATTTATTTTTTGTATTTATTTTAGTGACGTGTTTGTTTATATTTCTATCACCTTTGACAACGACAGCTTAGCTTTCGAAACAATATTGTCAGGTACATTATAATAAACTTGTGAAAATATAATTTCATTATATTTATGTGTTTAATTCTAAATATATATGATATGTAAATCTTTTATACTAAATATGTTTGATAAAAATATCTGACAGCAAAATATTATTTAATATAAAATTATATTATATAGTTTAATTATACACTCGATGGAAAAAAAATGCACCACTTGAAAACGCACCAAAAATACTAAAATTTCAAACCGTCATAACTCGGCGTATTTTGAACCAAAATGGATGAACCTTTGAGTGCTAAAAAGTTTAAAGTGTCTAGTTTAAGGGCGTGTGAGCGAATGCTACGTTTAAGCTTTTCCGCTTCCCACCATCCCCCAAAGAAAAAAAAATGGTTTTGATTCAATAAATGTCGAACTTGAACAGCTTGTACGGTGTACTAAAAAAATCGTGGACCCAATCGACGCCAGGGCAATAAAGTTCAGTCCTTTTTCTGTACAGTTCTCAAAACGAGTGTCTAGGATGACTTGGCGCGAAGTTATGAATTTTTGAGATTTACCCTGCATTTTGTCGGGAATCTTTCGTCTTCTGCCAGCGACATTATTACCGGTTGAGTTTGAACATTTTTTTCCAAATTCAAAAATTTTGAAAAATGTTTTTAATTAATAAAAACATTTTTTTATTAACTTTAATTTTTTTAACGTGTAACCGCCGACATCAGCGTTACCCTATGTGCACCATGAGGAGGTTGTCGGTCGGCTTTTACACATCATGTGTGTGTGTGTTGCATGCTAACTCCTACCTCCAAAAGAGCAAAATTCGTGCACGTTGAATGCCCGTTAATTGTGGCATTGTAATGCTTCAAGTAACTTTTTGATACTGATTAATTTCGACATTAGTAAAATAAAAATCAAAACATTAATTTAGGCACTTGCACATCGGGTAACGTTGTCGGCGGTTACACGTTAAAACAAATGAAGGTTAATAAAAAAATGTTTTTATTAATTAAATAGTTTTCAAATTTTTTTGAATTTGGAAAAGAAAAGATTCAAACTGAATCGATAATAATATCGCTGGCAGAAGAGGAAAAACACCCGACAAAATGCAGGGTAAATTTCAAAAATTCAAAACTTTGCGCAAAAAAATCGTAGGCACTCAAAGTTTTCAAAACTTGACAGAAAAAGGATTGAACTTTATTTATTGCCTTGGCGGTCGATAGAGTCCACGATTTTTTTGGTACGTCGTGCAAGCTGTTAAAGTTTAACATTTTTTTAATCAAAAACATTTGTTTTTCTGCGGATGGTCGCGGGGGGGGGGCGGAAAGGCTTTTACGTAACATTCGCTCGCACGCTCTTAAACTAGACACTTTAAACTTTTTAGTACTCAAAGGTTCATCCCTTTTCGTATAAATCCGCCGAGTAATGACGGTTTCAAATTTTGGTATTTTTGGTATATTTTCAAGTGGTGCGTTTTTTCCCTCGAGTGTACGTATATCTAAAAAGTCTTTATTATACATGTAATTTAATATAAGAAAAAAATTAATTAAAATGTAGGTAGTGACTTTTAACTAATAATGCTTGCTTACTTGTATTATCTTTATTATCCATAATTTTTCATATTTTTAAATACTTTTGTAATTCTTACTCAGATGTAATTTACTCACACTATCATTGATATTTCTCTAAGTATTATTAATTAAGAGAAAGACAAAATTATTTATAATTGAATATTTATAGACGAGGGTACAACGAAACATTTGTGTGGGGGTGTTTTGTTTGAAGTTCTGTATGTCTCATAAAGCAAAACTGAATATTAATGTTATTTAATAATATTAATTCAGTGTAATTAATTTTTCAATAGATGTAAAACTTTAAATTCTCGTTTGAAAATAATTATTTAAATGTTATTATATAACGTATTAGCATTAGTTTTACGCTCCCCTTTTCAGGAAGTAAGTGTGGATGGATTTGGAAAACAAATTGTTGGTTGGTTGGTTGGTTGGTAAGAAGATTACACGGTTATGAAAAATTATTTCGTTACGTACACTCTTTTGACAACCTCACCGAACTCATTTCTTGAAGTTGGAAAACCATTGTTCTTATAATTAGCCATTTTTCCTAAATTAGTACGTTTAATGGGCAACTTCAAAAAGTCTACGAAACATATTAACTAATCAGTTAACACGTACCTTTAAACCTTCAAAACTGAAAAGTTTTGATATGAAAATGTTATACTGTTTGAATATTTTCGATCTTTGAACTTTATTTGTTTTCATAGATCCTATGAAAATATCATTTTAGTGTGAATTCTAAATGCTATCATTTAACGGCTTGTAATACCTAACATCAGGATTCCTGGATACAAAGTTTATCTGCTATAGATGGTTTACATAAATTATAATTATGGAGAATACGACTTGGCAACGAAAACCTATCACAACATTATGTTGATGAATCAATTAATTAATAGTAATTAAACTAAGTATTTAATAAATCTGTTCAAGCATCACCCCAGTATTACTAGGTATTATATTTTGAGGGCACTCCAAATAAATAACTTCTGTAACTTTAATACAAAGAATTATCAAGTAATTCTAATTTCTACTAATTGTAACCGGAAATTAAAAATACAATTATTTTTCCAATTAATTTATAATCTATAATTGCCGTTTTAATTAAATGTAAATGTAATTCGTGTTTATTTGATATTTATTTAAATAACTACTTACTTTATGCTTCTTCCATTTCATATCAAGCTTTTACCGTTAGAAATCTAAGTAGCATGTAAAAAAGTTAATTTTAAGCCTAATTAGTAGAAATTAATATTAATTTTGTATTACTATCTGTCCTTGTTGCTTAGGTAAAATCATAAAACACTTGTTAGAAGTAGTAACGAACAATATCAGAGAAGATAACAGATAATGCTTGGTATAAATAATAACAATATCTTTGAATAGAAACAGTTCTGAATGTAAGAATTGAACTGCTGCATCAATTTATATCTAATTAAGCAGCCCTAAAATGTTAACGAAAATCTCTATTGTTATTGTTTGTTCGCTGTGTGTATGGGGTTTACCGAAATATGATAAGAAATTTATAGACGGTAAGCAACACTAATTCATTACTATATAGCTATAGGTACCTACTTAAATTTAGTTACCATATAAAATTAAAAACATGAAATTTGATAATTAATTGTAATGATCTTTTCACAAAGAATTTCAAGTTGTAGAAAATCCTTGCTTTGATAATTTTTCCGTTTTATTTTTATTTTTTATAAAAAATGTTGCAAAAATAGATACTTCAAAAAAACAATCAAAAAATGTAAAAATAATTGTATTACTTATTATCTTTTTAAGTATCACTCGAAATGAAATTAAATTAATTAAGATATGGTGTGGTTTCATTTTGCATGAATAGCAAAATACCGTGTGAAAATATGTTTAAAACATACACACTAAAAATTTAAATTTTTCAGGAATAAGCATTGTTCTAGACATCATAGATTTTAGTTTAGTATAAAAAACAATTTATAATTTTATAAATCTATCTTTAATATTTATACCGTAATTAAGTCAATGACCTCTTAATATTTTTTCATTTCCAAATATAAATGCAGAACAATATAAACGTTAATAGATGCAATCTGCATGTAACTTTTTTCAAAACCGATTTTCGTTGTCTACTGAATAATAATTACTAATTCCACTCTTGAAACAAAATCACGTTCCAATTTTACGATAAATTATCATAAATCAATGAAAAACATTCGTTCGGGCACTTAAAAGTGAGATTAAGTAAGTATGATATAAAAGCTTTTATTTAAAATACATTGTTATTGGGTACGTGCGTTTAAAAATAGGAAAATAAAAATTTGATAAGAAGTCAAATTGGCAATATAATTGATAACTTAGGAACTACTTAAATTAACTAACCATAATGCAAAAACAGGTTTTAAACTTCGATTAAGTTATATTATTTCCTTGATTAGTGTTCATCAGTTTCCTTGCTGCCCTACTGCTGCAATCGTTATAAATATATTATTTTAATTTAAATTAATAATAAAATATATAAACCTGAATGAATATTAAAAGGCTGTTGGCTTTAAAAATGAAAATAAAATAATTAAAGATCTTATAAACCGGCTTTATAGTAAAATATCAGCCATTTCCTTATTTAATACATAGTTAACGAGGACAACACTTGAAGATTCTCGGGTTTTAACTTACTGTGTTACATTAAATTTAAGTTAATTTATTTTAATTGTAAATTTGATTTAATTAATTTAAATATGTAGCTGAGACATTGTATACTTCCAACATTGTCAGTTGCTTTATGCGAGTGATGGAATGTACATTTCTTATTTTTTACATCATTAATAGCATTACACGAGAAATTGATTTAAATAATTATTTAAATGACGTTGGCGTTATTTGTAGTCTTTATTAGAAATAATTTTTATAAAGTTATTATTAATTATAAAATAATTCGTTAAAGAAGTTTCTCATTCAAATTCTTACTAGTGCGACCGATCAGCTACAAGTGTAGCACCAAGTCAACTCGGTCGATAAGATGAGAGGGCATGTTGCATACGCATGTTTGCGGTACAGTTATCTTTTTTAACTTATAGCCATTAAATTGCTTTTATTTATTAAAAATCCGTATCATCCAACTCGATACGTAAATGCTTTTTACTTTATAAATGTCTCTTCAAGACTTAATCACAATATTTTTGTTAATTAATAATATTATTAATTTTTATTCTATATTAGTGTTCAATATCAACTTAGATTAGAAAGAAAATTAGCCTCAAGTAAACGCCATGAAATCGTACATCATATACTGAACAATCTCGTTTGACTTTATCATTACAAGGTTTTGTCTTTCATTTCGAAAACGTTAAGATTAAGGCTAGATTTAAACAGTTTCAAACATTTGCTGGGGGGCAGTGGTAAGGGAACAACGAGAGGGGAACCTGTCGAACTAGGCCCCCACTACACATTATTTTTAAAGAGGAATTATTTAGAGAAATATTGAGATTTTTCATACCACAAACAGCGTGCGTAAATAAATTAATATTAATTCCTGATTAATTAATATTAACCAGTTAATCAGCGAATGTACAGTAATTAGTAATTGTAGAAAATCATCAAAATGTAATAATAAATAAATTTGTAATAAATTTAAACAAAAAGGATGACAAGTGACATTCATTAAATAAGCAAACATAGTCAACAGAGCATGGCCCCGTCGGTCTAGGACATTTGGGCGAGGCCATTTCGGCGCCAGGATAGTTCAGCGCCGGGCAGTTCGGCGCAAGGACATTTCGGCGCAGGCACACTTCGACGGAAAAACAGTTCGGTGCATGTAAATTTCACCGCGACAAATTAGGGTAAAACCTTCAGTGCTTTTTGTCTTTAAGCACTGGACTATAAGCACTAAGCAGTATCCATTTATAAGTGTTACCTACTGAGACAAGATTCGTGAAGTGGGACACGTATTTGTCAGTGGTAAGATATTCAATAGTAATATTAATCTTCCTATCTCATTTAATTGCTTTTCTCCACGACCACTATGGAATTTGTAAATTCTGAAATTAATTTCGATAATAAAAACTTAATATTCTAACTCTTGTTGTAGAATAAATATTCTAAAACATTACCCTACTTATGTGTTTTGCATGTATTTCATTCCATTATTAGATATGGAATGAATATTCTGTAACAGTATAATAAAAAAACGGTTAGCCTTGATTTCATTGTTTACATTAAATGTCATACTTTTTAAGGTTATTGTTCTTGTTTTCAAATTATAAATACTGCTAAGTTTAAATTTTCTTGTGGTCTTAGAGAAAGCACGGTCTGTCTCGCTTTCAGCGTTCGGAATCTTCCACTCGCAACGAATTTCCATTCTAACCTCCTCACAGAATATACTATTATACGATTTTTGATTTTTTAATAGTATATTATATACCAAGGTTGTGAAGAGTTTTTTCTAGAGCCGAGCATTATTAGATCCCGAGATGCGCAGCATCGAGGGATATAAGATGAGAGGCTCTAGAAAACACTTCACAACCGTGGTGTATATATAATTTTTTTCACTACTAGTACTTTTATTCCTTTTATTCTTCTCACATAAAAAACGTACTATCGCGATCACGGATTTTTTCCTGGATGCCAGTGTATAATGGGATGAATTTTTGCCCCGTGTTACACTAAAATCTGGATTATTGACTAGTAGTCAATAATAAAAAATTATTTACCACTAGGCAAGAAGGCTAACTTCACAAGGTGACAACAGACTAGATAATAGTATGTTTTAAAGCTAGTAGTGAAAAAAAGTTATTATAACATGATCTATCAAATGATGAATATCAAGCATGATATTCTTATAAACAATAAGGGATATATAATAAACAAATTAAATTCTTATTAGAAATTATTCCCTTATGCAGAGATTTGCAGAATTTTGATTTTAATGATTTATAGATGAACTTTTCTGTATATACAACCACCCAAAAGTCTTCGAGAGTTTCTTTATCTTTATCATTGCACTGTTTTTTAAACTATCTAATCTCAAACTTTCCATGTTATAGCGATAACGGTAATTCGAAAGCAGCCATAACGTAACAGCCGCTATAACATATAACATGTTATTTAACAGCTGTTAGCTTACATCGTAGGATACAGATTATTAACCGTCGTATGTAACGTAACGCTTACTGTTCTATAACATGTATGTTATAAGATACAGAATAGGACCCTAAGTATCAATCTCCATTTCCATCACAAAATTTAAACTAACAAGGCATATACCTGAATGCAGATAAATGAAGTAGGCCAAAAACCTTGACAAACATGGAACGCGCGAAAGCCAAAACGTTTAAACTCCAATGTCTAGCATAACACGAAATAATCAAAAACAGACAACTACTGGTTAAACGCTTTAGAAAGGCGGCAGAAATAAAACCTTCACTAATATTTGTTTACAGAATAAACAACACAAAGATGAACAAAAATGACTAACATACTACAAGAGCCAGCTCGAAACAATCAAGGTAAATTCAGGTAACTCCGTGATAGTTTTCTTCTGATGTATCCTGGAGTTGCTTGCACGCGGAAGTGTTGTGATGTGACAAACATGGTTATTTTTAATTTTAAAGTAGACTAGATTTGCTACATTTTTAGTGCAGAATGACTTTGCGAAACCCAATAGTTGCCAAGATACAGCTTTTCAAAGTTTTCGTAGTTCTGATCATTATTAATGATTAATCCAGTTTTGGGAAATGGGCAGTGTTGATAAAACCAGTCTCTGAGCTCATCCATGTTTTCATTATCTCGGGTAATGTGAAGAGGCTTCATATCCGCACGTTGCTCAGATGTTACTAGTTAATTCACAGTATTTCTTAACTTCATCAAAGACGTTCTGAAGATGTACCATTTCTAGAGTCCATCGAGTAAACATATTGTACGTGATCCCACGACCACGCGTCAGTCATGCAGAGCTTTTCATCGTCTTCATCAGTGTCTGTTCTATGGTCGTATCTGACCATATACCGGACCAAAACTCTTTTGTGCATCTGATGGTGAAATATACTTCAGTTGTGAATTTATTATATTCAGCAGCATCCATTCTTTCTTCCAATTGTGTTAACATGTCTTGCAAATAGAGATGTGCAATTGTGCTCACTCGACATAAAATAGGGCATGATAGAATCGCAGCATTTTTTGGACCGAAACAAGATGAAGAGCCCAATTTCCCATTCTCTCATAGCTGTATCTCAAAGTGTAGCAAATCTAGTCTACTCTAAAATTAAAAATAACCACTTTCGCTGTAAAACACATCGTTTACAAGATATTCTTCGAAAATCCAAGTAATGTCGAAATTTTAATTTTTTCAATATGGCGTCGTCGCACCAAGGATAGCGTAACTTGGATTTTTAATAGGACCGCAACATACAAAACTCAGAACTATCCGAACTTTTGCAAGGTAAGGCTTGTTTTTCTGACAGATTGACTGGAGTATTAATACAAATTATTTAGTTTTTTTAAATATTCGATAGATCCTTTTATAAACTTCATCACTAAAACATGAAAAATTTCTGAAAATATTATATTACATATATGCCAATGGACTAAAGTGCATCTTTTAATCCTGAATGTGAAGTTTATTTTCCGATCGTAAGCAAGAGCAATGAACACACGCAAGATTAAAAGGCTATTTCGTTCTGTGATGTATGTATACGCTATTTTTCCCACGACCTAAAGGATTTAATCTCAAACTCTCCGAAATTTCCGAAACCACTGTTAAATATCATTCTGACAATTGAAATTTTTTAAACCAAAATCACATAATTTTAGCACAGTAGGTTCCCTTGGATATAACGCGATTATTTTACTTTACTTCCTAGGGAGTAAAATAGCTACTTTACTCCCTCTTTTGAGGGAGTAAAGTAGAGCTTTACATATAGGCCATACAAAAAAAGTTTTTTTGTGTCTGTTTTAGGCTATAACTCGGCCATTCTTTACCGACTTTCATTATTATTGAATTTTTGTAAATCGACACTTCTTGTCTTCCCAGTAAAAACTTAAGTAATCCCAGTAAAGATTTCCAAAATGTGACAAGAAATGGCTAAGTTCTAGTCGTTAGAGCAGTGCAAAGTACGAAAACTGAACATACAAAACATCCAAAAACCAAAAATACTTGACTTTTTGCAAGGTAAAATGTACAGATTGACTGGCCACTGTTAATGACAGATTAAAACAATGAAAAGTAATTGTTGTTTTGCATATTATCGGCCATAACTCGATCATTTGTTCACCAATTTTAAAAAAGATTCCTAGGTATGAAACAAAATATATCTTCAATAAATGAACAGAAAAAAAATTATTTATTGAGTAAATATCATTTTGAACCGCTGAAACTTGAAAATTAAAAAAAGACTTTTTTTTGTAACTGTTTCGGGCTATAACTGTCATTTCTTTACCGATTTTCATTATTTTTGAACTTTTGTAAGGCTACACTTCTTATCTTACCAGTATAGAAATGATTTCCAAAATGTGACAAGAAATAGCTAAGTGTTGGTCACTAGAGTAGTGCAAGGCACCAAAACTTGGTAAGGTACATTCAGCGAACTGGAAAAAAGTGAATGGAAAATCCTGCACGTATGAGAAGTCTCTATTTTTTAATATAAACAAAAGTTAAGTTATAAACTAAAGTAGGTCAGAGGTCTTGTTTATTTATTTTTTTATTTGAAGCACAATGTAATTCATAATAGTATGACGGCACTGCTCATGCATGGTAGTACTGAAAAACGAACTGGGACATAATTTTTCTATTACCTACTTTAGAATAGTACCTAACCTTCTGGTTTTTAATTTTCGATTATGTACATAATGATTACATTCTGTAGCACTGTACAAGAATATCCTCACTCCTGTGTTAGAATAAATAGAAGAATAAATCACAGGCAGCCAGTCTCGGTGGATTAGTGGTTTGCAAGTTTGCTTCTTAATCCAAGGATCGCAGGTTCGATCCCCGGCCGAGCTGGTAATTTTTCATAGCGGAGAAAATTTAAAACATTCCTTCTTCTCGGATAGGAAGTAAAACTGTAGGTCCCGTGTCAATGTGATGTTTGGCACGTTAAAAATCCCTACTGGGGGTGGAATTCCCCCAGATTCGGCTAAATTGTAGTAGGGTCGGCCAAATGATCATAGTAATCGGTTCCAAGGGGTACGAAGGATGCTTCGCCATCCTGATTGCTCGCCCAAAAATAAATAAATAAATAAAATCACAGGCAGCGACATCTCATAGCTGTTAAAGATACTTTACAGTTTAAGACGATAATTTAAAAAGCATATGGTTGTAGGTTTTATAATTTAGGTATAAACTCAGAAATTAGTTTATTATTGTTGCTGAAATTGTTGAATCTTGAATGAATCAAGATAAATATAGCTCCTATACTAATCATAATATCGACCACATTATACTTTGCGCTCTTAAGATTTTTAAATAATGTTTCATGTGTTCAAATTAATCATAAATGTTAAAAACTCGGAATTTTACAACTTTGTTTCGAAATGTAAATGTAGCAAACATTTTCAATGCATTGTAAATCTTTTATAATTGCACAAAAGTCGGGTTTTTAATTAAAAAACGAACAAACTAATCATAACACAATAATAATGTAGGTACACTTACTTAGAGGGTAAAAAATACATATTAAAATAATGTTAAATTATTCTCGATTTATTTATTTAAGGTCGAAATGCAATTTTAAGATTTCAGTCAGCAATAATCCTGTTTAGTAACTTTGATGTTTTTGTTCGCCCCCGTAAGTCTGTACTATACGTTTACTAATAGAGGGGCTATAAAGCTAATGTGAGGGCGGACGGCTATTATTAAATTATTGTACTGCGATGAATCGAAACTAGTTACTAGTATACCTACCTACTTTTATTTCCAATTATGGTTTTGTTTTGTTTAATGAAAAATAGAAAAACAAATTAGAAAATTCTCATAAAGCAGTACTTTATTTTAACAAATAAAACTAATAGACATTAACTGGAAAGATAGTAGTAATAATAATAATAATAATAAAAAACACAATAATAATAATAATAATACTAAATTTTAAATCTTTTAAATATTGTAATATAATATGAATACAACTTTCTGTATTTTCCTTAGCAACGTGTTTGTTTATCAATTTTATCCATCTTTGATAATGACATTTACAGTCGTACTTATAGAGAAATTACAAGCGTGTAACCTTAAAATAATAAATAGTATGTTACACGCGTGTAATCTCTCTTTTAGTACGACTCTTAATGTTGAAACAATTGTCAGGTTAAGAATTTAATAAAACTTGTGAAACTTTTAGCTAATCTTTGTATTCATATTATATTTTATAATTATGGAGTTCCACAAAGTAAAGCTGGAGACAGTAAACTCTCTTAAATTTTATTCAAAGATTTTTGCTTTCTGAATTCAAATTATTTATATTTATAATTAGTAATTATGGGAAGAGTATAGTCTGCAATGCGTTTGGAATGGCTATTGCGCTTTCGTCGCTGTCTGCAAAATATGTTACCAAAATTGTTACAGAATATACTATTTTTAAGTATTACGGGCGTTAGGTACGCTTTACCAGTCGAGGCTAATAATGTGGAGACCGACGCGTACCATTCAGAAAATAAACAACCAAGGCAACATGCTGTCTCACAAACTCGCGCAAACTTCCAGATCTTTTGGACTTTACACCAGAAAAACAAATTGCAATTATTTTCGCGAAATATTTAGTTCAACAAAAAAATGCAGCTGCATAAACCACTAAAAATTCAACACATCACTCAGTCTGCAAAGCCACCCCAGATTAAACAGCTCGAAACATTGAAGAATGTTATCCTTTGAATATTGAAGTATTAGTATTAAGTATTAAAGTTTGAGTGTTAACACAAAATAGCGCAGGAAGAGTAACTTTGTACCGGGTGATTTTTTAAATTTCTGATCTAGAAAGCCATGACGTAATTTTAAAACAAAAGATGCGGAAAACGTAGGGCGTAGTTTGAATCGTTCGATTTGTCACAACTGTCAGATTTCAAAAATGTTGACATAAACATAACCTACTCCAGTGTTGTTCTCGCTTTTGCCGTCTTTTGTGCTTCACTGTTTCCTCGTGTTTTGAATTCCGTTTCGCCAGTTATTATCTCGGTTATTATCAAAAATCAGTCTTTTTCAAGACTAACCTTTCGTTTGTGATTGAACGCTTAGTTTTCAACGTTATTTTGGAGTGTTTTTCATCACAACAAAATGGTGTTCACACAGGAACAAAAAACATTTATGATCGAAGCTTACGAAGGTCAACATTTCCAACAGTTGTTGTAAATTTTGAATAAATATTGTGTTAACAATGTAAATTGTTATAATTGTGAATAAATCTTGCTATTTCTTAAATCCAAGGAATAAAAATTGAAGCGAGTTGTAACCATAACCTAAACTTCTCAAGTCAATAATCACATCGAAATTGCACTTAAACTCGCAATAAAATGCACACTTTGGTAAAAGCATGTTTCGCAAATGATCACTGTTTAAATATTTATCAATTTGTTTAATAAATGTAAAAGTAAGTAGTCAATTTGTCACATAAATGACATTTGGAATAGCAGTGTGATCAACGCTACGCCCTACGTTTCGGTGACCTTCGATACGGCGTAAAAATCACGACTTACTAGATCAGAAATTTAAAAAATCACCCGGTACTATTTGGCAAAATACAGGAGCTCCGCATGACAAATGTAAGGTTTACATGCTTCACAAGAGTTAAATAATTTTACTGAATCACAAAAAGTCCAGATATACACATCACTTAATGTCACTTCAAACTCCGGGCCCTTACTTCGGAGATCACCAAAGAGACTACAAAGACCACTTAGTTCATTCTGCCAACTAAACTTCCCAACAGAAGCTGGGTAAGAAGTAACCAAGAAACAGCAGCAGCTAGTATAAATCGCATTTTTATATTGCCCACAACCTGCCCAGTCGAATTAGAATGATAATCTGTTGCAAAAAACTTTCAAATAAAATTAAGAAATGTTTATATCTTCCCACAACATCCTCATATGTATCACAGGGTAGCATTCTGGAACCCTTTTAAACAACCATACAGACACTATGTAACAAACATATATTTTTATATGTTTTCCTTCAAGAGAATTTTGATAGCATGTTGCACTCACTATAGCAGTGGCGCATTCAGATGAACGAAACAAAAACTGTTTAGTTAACCTTTACTTTAAGAAGAGAGACTTGTTCCCCGGTAACGACCAACGGTAGAATTATTCTACAAAAAAATAGAGCCAAATACCTGGGTATACAATTGGACAGGTAACTTTTATAGAACAGAACGATACAACCAAAGCTAAATCTTGACAGATGTATTGGTGAATGGAAACAAAATCCCCACTGGAAAACAAGTTGCTGCTATACAAATCGTCATTAACTAAGACACTGTGGACGCATGGAATCCAGCTGGAAGACTCTGCTAGCTATTGAAAGTTAAGAGATACGGGTGGTCCCAGAAGTACCCGACCTAACAAAGAAAACACAAAAATTTTGGAAAAAGATTTATTTATTTCTCAACGTAATCTCCTTTTAGCTCTATACACTTTTCCCAGCGGTGTTCAAAAACTTCGATACCCTTTTTATAATAAGAACTGTCTTGCTCCTCAAAATAGCCATTAACTGCTGACATCACTTGTTCATCGTTGGAAAATCTTTGACTACTGAGCCATTTTTTCAAGTTTGGGAACAGAAAATAATCCCAGGGGGCTAAATCTGGCGAATACGGTGCATGAGGTAGCAATTCAAACTTTAATTGATTGCAATAACGGATTTGTGAGCTGGCGCGTTGTCGTGATGAAACAACACTTTCTTTTTAGCCAAATGCGGCCGTTTTTGCTTGATTTCTTCGCTCAAACGTTGCAATAAGTTTGCATAATACTTGCCGTTGATATTTTTCCCTTTTTCGAGATAGTCAATAAAAATTATTACACGCGCATCCCAAAACACCGACGCCATAACCTTGCCTGCAGATGAAACGGTCTTCGCCTTCTTTGGAGACGGTTCTCCCTTTTGAGTCCATTGTTTCGATTGTTCTTTTGTCTCGGGTGTGAAATGATGGACCCATGTTTCATCCATTGTTACGAAACGGCGCAAAAATCCTGCTTTGTTGCTGTGAAACTTCGCTAAACACTCAATTGAAACATTTTCACGACACTGTTTTTGCTCGAGTGTGAGCAAACGCGGCACCCATCTTGCACACAGCTTTCTCATGTCCAAATTTTTAGATAATATGCGATGTACCGCACTTTTTGAAATGCCCGTAATGTCTTCTAGCTCGCGCACTTTTAGTCGACGATCATCAAGTACCGCTTTGTGGATTTTCTTCACCATTTCTGGAGTCATCACCTCATTTGGTCGACCACTGCGATGCTCGTCTTGGCAGCTCGTACGGCCTCGTTTAAACTCAGCTACCCAAAATTTAACTGTTGTAACCGAAGGAGCAGACTCACCCAGAGTAGAATCCAGTTCAGCTTTTATATTGGTTGGGCTGAGGCCTTTCAAATAAAAGTATTGTATTGTATCATATAACGATGACCAATTTTCTCCATTTTCACAAATTCACTGACAATGTTCACTATTGATGGCTGCCAAACAAATACTGAACAACGTGGCGCTTTCAAACTTGAAACATATGCTTTATAGACTGCGTACTTTCCAATACAGTGATATTTTCAAACAACTACCGCCACCTCTTGGTCAGGTCGGGTACTTCTGGGACCACCCTCGTATATTCGATTTCAAAATAAAATAACAAACGTCACAAACAAAATGCCCCGTCGATATGAACACTTTTTATATGTAGTATGTATGGACGAAATTCAAAAACATTAAAAATGCAAACATGAGAATTTCATGGTGTATGCCTCTGTAGCTAGTTTAAAGAGTACGAAACCTAGGTAATGCAGCAGTTTAATTCGTGCTCTAAAAGTTATTTTAATTTATCGAAAATTTACATCAAGTTCTTCAATTTAAATTTAGATTCTCCAACAGTAAGCCTAAGTTGATTCTTCGGGATTATAACTTTAGTTAATTTTAGATTCGTCTGAAAAAAAGAGTTAATTCGTTAATTAATAAAACAGGAATCCAGAAACAATGTTCTCCCTGATTCTGAGCTTCCCTTTTGATTTTTTATCCTGAATTATTATCCCAAAGACTTATGTTATGCTCTGCATTTGGAAGATAGTTTCGTAATTCAAAAATAGTAATATTATCTTCTATCTAAACTCTCTTTACTAAACTTTTTCCGAACATTTAAACATGTTTGATGGCGGAGACCACATAATTCAAACACAAATTCACATTTTATTCTATTATAAATATCAAAATCTGATGCACAGTTTTCTCTACAGATCATGCAAGATGTTGTAATAAGAAAACCCAGAATCGTTCCCAAGACACTTTTACCACTGCCTCAGGTCCATTTCTTGCTTCGAGCATTACTCGAATAGTTAGCTTCAGCATTAAAATTTTCAAACTCTGCATTACTGTTGACTGTAGTAACACAATTATTTCATACATAGACTTAAGAAGTTTGACAGCAGCATTTCTTTCTCTATCTGGTGGAGAACAAATGAAGGTGCAAGACTGCTGCTATTACTCCAAAAACTACCCGATTGTGGTGAAAGATTCATACATGTTGGTATTTCTTCTCCGATCATATAAAAACCTGAGGTAATTTCTATTTTCTTCTTTACTTCCATCATTTGAAAAGCTTCGCAAATATCGGTGAGGATTTCAATCCGTTCTTCTGCAAATCTCATTATGACCGACGCAATAAATTCACTATAGTTACTCCCCTTATATAATAAATCATTTACTGCAGAATACCTGTTTTTGTATAAGAGGCGTCAAAAACTAGCTTGAAAGGAATGGTCACATTATACTTGAAGATTGTGAGATGGGGAAGATAGTGGCAGTTACTATGGTCCTCTGATGGAGACTACTTTCTCAATACACCTTTCATCCAACCAGTCATTAAAATTTTCTGATTTAAGCTTCCGTTTGTTTGGTGGAATCGGGTCCCCATTCCGATACACATAGTTAAATCGATTTATTGGAAGATTTTGCAGGGAACGGATTCATAAGAACGGATTTAGACAACTCCTCTTCCGCAGTGAGCCTAGTTATAGACTGACCCCCTTTTGTATCTGGAACCGGATCGCTCAACGTCCAACTGGAAACTGTTTGTATTGTATTTTTTTAAAAACTTTATTTATTTAATATAATAAAACAAATTTATATATTTCGTTTGCAGTCGTACAATATAAGTTATTATTTATAATGAAGAGAAAACTTTATCTCCTTTTTACATTTACGATACAAATGTATTATAATATTACTTTGTCAGTAATTATTTGAACGAGTAAGACGAGTTTAAATAATTAGATTTGAATTAACACACTTAACAGAAGAACAGAACAATTTTAGAATTCACATTTAAATGATATTAAACAAAACAATCAATTAATACTCGAATGAGTCTTTATGTTTTACTAGTAAAACAATTTTAAAGTCCACACCTAGATGATCTGAGACTGATTAACACTTATTAAAGATTAATTAAAGACTCACCAAAGATTGTTAACGGCAGGATAAAGACTGAAGACTTAAGATTAAAATAGAGGTATTCATACAGTGATACAATCTTATCTGCCTACACAATTCTCATGGTCATGAGAGAGTTAATACTAAAGGAATTCTCATAAAGATATCATAGACTTACCGTGAAAATGTAATGTGATATCGTGTGCTCACAATCCTAACCAATTCTCATGTAATATGATCTTATCTATAGTGTGATTATAACGTACTTTACTTGCGTTGGTTACCCTTCCAGTCTTCATAACTAACATAATTTTTAGTCTCCATCAGATCCATCGCAACGTAAACGAATATTTTTAACATAATGACTGGGCAGCACATACTGTAAAATCAATTACCTTCTTATGTAAAGATTATTTAATTCTTATAACATTTTTACTACTGTTTGCATCAACTCCATTTCACTTTAAGTAGAACTAGTCTCCTCGGATATGATTGCATCAGCAAATATATCCATGAAAACTAAGCTCCTCTTAAAGTGAAGTTGATACAAATGATCCTCAATGCCCTTAAGCAATATACATTTAGTGCACAATCATTCGATATCTTCATAAACTAACTATTAAGTATCGAGAAAAACTTTTAATACAATGGTTTCTTAGTTGCCAAAGATACATACTTTAAAAATATTCACAACTATACAGGATGTTTCACAAAAGCAGGACAAATGAAACTACGCATTTCTTAAACAGGACATTCTATATATTTTATCCGGAGTTGATTCTCTTATCGGTTGTTTATTCAACAATGAATTATTGTTTAAATCCGTTCCCACGTTGACAATTTATAATTATTTTCTTGAATTTCTGAAGCTTTGTAGCAGAGCCGTAATTAATAAGTCATAGTTTATTTATATATTTGAATTTTAAGAACATTATTACAACCACTATTAAATGTTTCCAAGGTTTGCTTAGCTACAGGTTACTCAAATCATACTTTTTTAAATTATAAATTTTGATAAGATCAAATTAAGATAATACACGATTTTTTCAAACGGAACACCTGTATATTTTACCGGAACAACGTTGCCAAATTATAAATTTTATCTTAAAATTTATATTTTTTTGAGAGAATTTCGACGTCTTAGAACTTTTGACAAACTTTTATTTTGTGTCCATTGACAAAATTTTATCCGTCTCCTGAAATCGCTACCTACCAGTAAGATTTTAATAGAGCTGATCGTGATCATGATATGAGATTTGTTTTTTTATACATTTGTTTTTGTTATTCTTACCACTGATCAACTTCAATAACCAGATTTCTACTTATTTTCCTGACATTTAAATAATTTCCGATTGTCCGTACAAAATTGTTAGCTTCATATATTTGCAGATTAAGACAGTTTCCTTTACTTTCTCCTAAAGCGTACATAGTATTTATTAATTTTTATAGGGAATCGTTAAGAGTAGTTTAGTGTAAAATAGTTAATTATTTAAGAAAATAATTTATAAATTGGCAACACCGCATTTACTAAGACAAACGTAGTTTTGTTTGGCTCGCTTTTGTGATGCACTCCTATATTGCTGTAAATATTTTTAAAATACGCATTTTTGGCAACCAAGGAACTTTCGTACTAACAGTACTTCTCGGAATTTAGTAGTTTAGTTGATATCGAACCATTGAACAAGTAAATGGCTACCGTATATATAGGGTAAATTCAGGAGAGACGCCACCCATTTCGCTTGAGGGCTTCCAATAAAAAGGTTTTTGCATTTATTAAAGATATTTATTTCTTATTTCAATTAAAGATTTATCTTCTTCAACAAATAAAAACAATTATAAAGTTTTCTTAAGCAGAATCAACAATTACATAAAAAAATAAAAAGGTTAGTAAAGTGGCGTCTATCCCACATCTTGTAGGATGCCATACTTATGAGATAAGATGCCATGTGCACTACTTCTTCATTTTTATATACATATTTCTTTTTTATATTTTCTCTCCTACATTCGTTATAGTATGAGGAGTACAGCGTACAATACTCATTAAGCCATTTTTGCAGGACTTGTGCACTTGATCCAATCGGTTTTCATTTTTACAAACAAAATAATTTTTGTTTGTAACACGAATTTTTAGTATCACTTACGGATCTACATTTACCTGGCTCAGAAAACATTCTTCATCATCATTTTTAGATCATTCCTTAGCTATAATATCAGTTATCACTTGATGTGGCGTCTCTCCTTATTTCGTGGGAGGGATACCACCCTTAAAAAGTAACACACAGATACATTTGCAAAAAAATTTGTTTATTATTTAATAAAGATTCCCACAAAAAAATAAATTACGTACTTACTTTGCTTTAATCTCCCTATTTGCACTTGCAGTAATCAAATAAGTATCACACGCTTAAAACTTTAACGTGATTTTTCGTTGAACTTTTGTTTTAAATCCCTAAAGACACATCATGCGCAGCAACAATCGATCATGTGCTAATTTGATTTCATAGATACAAATAATGTTATTGAAATTCGATAGAACTATACCTCTATGTTTTTTAGTTGTGGAGATATGACAACTGTGACGTCTTTCCTGAATTCACCTTAAGCACTAATTTTAGTGTTCTATCTTTTATAGAGTTTATTAAAACTATGTTTTTTTCTAGAATTACAAGGCGACACCATGCACCATCACACTGACCTACCCAAGTCGAAAGCTCCTCTAGCTAATGACGAAGAGAAAACCGCAGAGTACTGGAATAAAATAGCCAAAGACATTCTTAACCACCAACTAAACAAGCAGCAAAATACTGGTAACTAATAGCGATAAAATGACAACATTTCCGGTTTTGATATTTTTCATGCTAATTATTTCTTACTTGCAGGTATAGCTAAAAACGTTATTATGTTCTTGGGTGACGGAATGTCAATTCCAACCCTTGCAGCAACAAGAGTATATTTATCCCAAAAGTTAAAAACTTCCGGGGAAGAAAATCGGCTCTCATTTGAAGAAATGCCTTATACTGGTTTATCAAAGGTAACGATTTTCTCTAAATCTTGATTTGCTCTCAACAGTAATATTTCCAGACCTATTGTGTAGATAGACAAGTAGCGGATTCAGCTTGCTCAGCTACAGCGTATTTGTGTGGAGTAAAAGCGAATGATGGTACAGCAGGAGTAACAGCGGCCGTCGAAAAGAAGGATTGTGCAGCGATGATAAATGCTACCAATCAAGTATTTTCTATAGGCAGATGGTCTCAGCTTAAAGGAAAACGTACTGGTGTTGTCACTACAACTAGGATCACGCATGCTTCACCATCTGGTAATTTTAGTAGTTTTAGTAAACTTTAATGTTTTAATACTTGAATGGTTTTTGTTAGGTGTGTACGCTCATATAGCTCACCGTGACTGGGAATCTGATTCTCACGTAATAAAGGATGGCGTTGATCCAGAAGTTTGTCGCGATATTGCCTACCAGTTAGTTTACGGTGAAACAGGACAAAATTTAAACGTAATCCTTGGTGGTGGCAGGCAATACTTCATACCAAACACCCAAAGAGATGAAGACGGCAACCAAGGTTTAAGAAGCGATGGACGTAATCTTATAAACGAATGGCAAACTCAAAAATCTGGCCTCAGTAACTTCTACAATTATGTTTACGATAGAGAAAGTCTACTATCAGTTTCTGATAATACTGAGTACGTTATGGGTCTATTTTCTGGCGATCATATGGACTACAATTTAGACAGATCTCCTGAAAAACAGCCATCTTTAGAAGAAATGACCGTGAAGGCAATTAATTTATTATCCCAAGGTGATAATGGTTTCTTCTTGTTTGTCGAAGGGGGTAGAATCGATCACGCCCATCATGCTGCTCAGAGTAGAAAAGCAGTAGACGAAACAGTCGAATTTCATAAAGCAATTCAAGCGGCACTTGATATAACAAATGCAGATGATACGCTGATTGTCGTTACATCTGACCATGCTCATACAATGAGTTTGAATGGTTACCCACAACGAGGAAACGATATTTTAGGTATTGGTGGAATGGGAAGCGACGGAATACCTTATGCTACTTTAAGTTACGCTAACGGTCCTGGCTATAGGCCAGAAGAAAATGGTAAAAGGCATGATATTTCACAAGATGATTTAAGTAAGTTATAATTACAGTGTAGAGATAAAAATTTAAGCTAATGTATATTATTTGATTTCAGCGGATAAAAACTATAGGTATCCTGGTTTAGCACCATTGGTAGATGAAACTCATGGAGGAGACGACGTAGGCATTTTCGCTCGAGGACCTTGGGCCCATCTTTTGACTGGTGTACTGGAACAAAATGTAATACCTCATGTTATGGCTTTTTCTTCATGTGTCAATGCTAATGATGACGACAATGCTTGCACTTACAATTCAAGGAAATAGTAAATCTTTCAATTATTTATAAAGATATATTGTTATATATTAATGTTAGAATTTCTTGAATGCCGTAAGTTATAATGAAGGCATTCGAAAATACAAATATGTATTATATACATAAATGTACGCCAGGCATTAAATATATAACATAAACATAGTTTATAAGGAGTGTTTTGTTGTAATAAACCTCGTAATTTGAAAAAGTACAGATGTAAATTCATATTTGTAACACTGTGCGGTAACATTCAGGTTAGCTCGCTGTAAGTAGTAAGTCAAAGAGTTAGAGAAAGTTTATTCGGCATAACCATAATATTAATTATAGAAAACTAATGTGTCATGGGGCACTATAGTAGCTGAATAAATATTGTTATTAATCTAGCTGATCAATTAGCAAACCGTGAGATTAACGGTTGATAATCACACCTCAACTCAAGATTTACGGGATTTTGGTGAAGTGACGTTGGAGGATGTTGCCTTTCCAAGCTTAAGATATAAACAGTAAAACAGCTTTTATTTTGAAAAATCCTAAAATGATTGCATCTAATCAAAGTCTTTCTAACAAGGGATTTATTTAAGCTTCCACGTTTATTTTGGTAAGTTGTGTAATGTGTAACACTTTGTTTTAGTGTGGATATATTCAACTAGAAAGCTAAACCATTATCGCGACAAAATCACTAATTATTAAGTAGTTAACTGTAGCAATCACTTGTGACGTAAAGTGAATCTGTGATGTTGAAATAACAGCTTTACTATGCACAACATACGATGGGTGCCGTTAGCATCAGTCCTGTTGGTGAGTCGTGGGTAAGGCTAAAATCTTGGACGCCAGCCAGGCTTATCGCCTAACAAAATTTCGTAACTCAAACAGTAGTATTGCTTCAGGTTAAAGTTAAAAAAATAGAATATTAGATTTGAATGAAATGCAAGACTTGAGATCGACCAACATTTAATGTAACAAACAAAATATACGATGCGTTTTAACATATACAAATATTTACATAAGGAAGAAAATGCGGCGGGCATTAAGCACCTTAAAAAAATTACTATTTAGCAAATCGCTAGTCTTATTAATTCCGCGAAACCGAATATGATTTTGGGTTGGTTCCGTTTCAAAGTAGACAAGGCCTTATCTTCCGCAACTTAACCGTAACATGAAAAATATAAGAAAATAATTCAAATAAAAATTCGTATTGCGTATGATGCTTTAGACCATGTACATAAATTAATGTAATCTCAAAATTATTCATACATATAATAATAAATCAAGATTAATAATAAAATCAATGCAAAATGCTGAAATTGAAAATATGTTTCTAGCATGAGACACACAGTATATGCGTAAATTTCAATATTAAAACACAACAAAGTATTATCTTATATATATTTATTTACCAAACAATATAATTTCCAAATAATAAGTAAAAGTTTAAAGAATAATTACTAAAAATTCAAAATGAGAATTATTAACTTATCTCGTCTACAAGACTGCAGGATAACCATCTGCCTCCATAAATTCCACGATAAAGTGCGATGCGATGTTGAAAAACGTACGGCTAAAACAGGTGTCCAGAATCCAAGCGCGTAGCGGGAGTTTATTGGAGTTTTGACAACCACGAATGTGCAGCAGTCAATTGATTTCCATGGATAAGAGTGGCTTGTATAACACTACACCATTCCATATAAGATTTTCCATAAAAAGAGGGAGAGCAGAAAAAACCCTGTATAAAAATACATTACAATATAAATGGATTCAACAGAGAAAAATTCGTATAATAATAATTTTCAAATAAAATGATAAAGAAAGATAACTCACCCGGCGGATGTTAAAGAAGATACGACAAGAAAATTAATTATGGAGAAAATTAATATAATATACAACACCGAGGTTTAATAAATAATCAATTAAATAAATCCCAAATTATTCAAAAGAATAAAAGGTAATCTGCACTATCAAAATGCTCCCAAAAGAACGTTCGTATTGAGAACTCGTATCAAAGTGACACTTTCAAAAATTTTCACATCTAGAAACCTAGAAATTCTTTTAAACGTAGACAGAAAATAAGTAAAATTTTGTTGCATACCAAAAAGGCGGTAGAAAAATCAATATTTCTATTAAATAGAAATAAGGAATCTTGGGACGGAGTAAAATGAATGTCACACACTGTAGTCAAAGATCTCAGTCAGTCTCAGTGGGCGTGAAACAATTGCAATTGAAGAATGCAGAAAAAATGAATGATGAACAAGTTTCTAGCTTCTGGGTTCAGGTTTCCAGGTTATGGGTAGTAGTCGTTATTATTATTGTTATTATCATTTACGATAAAAAAAGGAAATGTTGAGATACCAAAATGTAAAGTAAGCGTCTTACAATAATATAATAATATCTTTTGTTATTGATTGCAGAGTAGAACCATGAAAAGGAACAGAACCGAGATTAACTTTATGTTACTGCGAGAAAATCTATTAGCTAAAAGTTTGCATATATTTGAATGTGATATTTTGCCAGAAATTTTTAACCTGCAAACAATTCATGCATCGAAAAAATATGTAAAGCCCAAAGTGAAAAATAGAGAAAGAAGCGAGTTTAGAAAGAACGACTGTAGTACGACGTGGAATAGCCCCATTAAGTAGGATAACTCAGTCGCAATCGGTAGCAGAAGGATTTTAAAAAGTAAACGAAACCCAAGATGGTAAGTAAATTTCTTAAGAAAGATAAAAGATAACGTAACTCCTGTAAAAAGATTATGGCGTCACCTACCTAGTCGCTACATTGAAGTCGTATACATTCTTCTGAAAACACCCAAGATTTGGTAATTCCCTTTCTAAGATGAAATGTCACTAACTTACCCTTTCCTCAAAATAAGTTAGTTAAGCTTGCAAGTGCACAAATAAATAAATTCGTAAAATGAATTAACCATTCAATAAACACACGGAAATAATGAATCCCATCGACTAATAACAATAATAATAATTAATACTACCCATAATGATCCCAAAATCTATTTCATTACCAAATAGAATAAAATATAATCTAATCAAGAAGTAGTCATATTTGCCAAATAACATATTTCGTACTGTTGTGAACGCTCAAAGCTTACAAAAAGATACAAATTGACAGTTTTTTGATCTATCATTATTCAATTCACTCAACAGAATTAAATGAAAGTCATTCAAGTAAACATTTATCAATTTATATGCGCTTGTTCTTTTTAATGTTTAAAAAAGTTTCGTCATAAGCCATCTGGTCAAAAAAAAACGGATGGTATTACAACACAGCTTGGATACCCGTTATAAATTCAGTGATAAAGTTATGTTAGGTAGGTTAGAAGAAGATGTTAGGTTAGACTAACGGTTGAGTTAGTTAAGTGTAGAAGTTAAGTTAGATTACGTTGTGTTAAGGTTAGATTAAGATTGGTTAGTGTTAAACGATGATGTATAAGAACAATTGAAATACTATTGATATTAATCAAGTCGTACCTTTCCCGATATTTTTGAATCTATGTGTTTTTTAACCATTTTCTTCCTCTTCTGAAATGTTTTACCGAATTCTGATACCCTGCTTTGTCATAGATTACATTTAAACTACGAGTCTGATTAAACATTTAACAATTACTTCCAAGCAACTTTCCGTCACTGATGAGATCCAGAAGTTTGGAACATATGGATTCTAAAATCTCGAAACTATACAGGGTGATTCAGAAATAACTGATATCCTTTAAATGGTAGGTAGAGGGGAGGCAGTAGAGCTAATTTACCTTGACAAGTATAGGTCAAACACGAATGGTTTTCCAGAAAATGAATTTTAAAGTATAATGAATTTTGGATCCAAAAGGATCCGAGGTCAGGACCGGATCCAAAATTCATGAATTTGTATCCTTCAGTATCTATCCTTCATTAATTCTATACAGGGTGATTCAGAAATAGTAGTTAGGCAACAAGAGTTCTAGCCCAAAATCCCATGTTATTTCTTATGGAGGTTCGTTTTGCATTTCAAGGTCATCCGCGGCCAGACTCGCGCTCGCGAGTAAGATCTTCCGCGATCCAACCAAGCGCGCGGCAACGTTGCTAACTTCACGCTGTTACATGACATGAGTCGACTTAGTAACTATGGAATTTTATTGATAAAAGTAATTACCTAATAAATTATTATTATTATTGGTAGAACATTTTATTAATAACGAATTAAAAAAATCCTGAGAACATTCGAACATAATCCCACTTTAATGTACCTTAACAGTCAACAGGTAGAAGGACCCGCATTTTTCCCATATATTACCATTAAAACGTAACATTTAACAAAATTTCGAATAAAATTAATCACTCCCTTTCTCTATGTACTTCTTATTAAAATACTAATAATAGACTTACCACCAGGTAGGAATATTTTTATAAACACTATTAAATTAATTCAGAAAACTGCATATTTTAGACACTGATTAAAACATCACTCAAGCCACTATAAGATAATTTCTATCACATATGTAACTGCAGTTATACGTAAATAATTTAACCAATGAAGCGCACGTATTCTGTATAACACACACAATGTTTAATTCCCCATTAAAAATAGCTTAAATTTAACCAACTGAAACTATTCAGGACCCAGATCAAATGCAAACACCAACGATCTCGGATACCTGCTGCAAACTAAATATAATGCAATATTACTCACCCCCCTTTATATACGATAAGAAATATCCGAGCTCAGACAGGCCAGACGCTGTATCAACACGCACAATCGTGTCTGTATACACCCAAACGTAAAGGTTAACTCATTATAGTTTACAAACAATTAAATATGATGCAGGTAAGAACGCGGGACCCTATTTCAATAAAAGATAAAGATCTTACCCTTTACAATAAGTTTCTCCTTTTGAAAATCGATAATAAATAACACGAATTCAACCTTATAATGACATCCAGTCTGTTTATATATGTGCAGATCGGATAACCTGATAACTGAGATCTTCTTAAAATGTATTACGACATAAATTAAAACAGCCCTTTTGTATATGCCATCATCAAATATTTAAATCCGTCTTGAAATTATAAAATGTATCACTGTTTTTAAAAAGGAGAACTATTGCAATGGATCTTACCCACTGCAAGATTGCATGAGCGCATATCTATTCAATTTAATTCACACCTCATTGCATATTAACAAAATCACCAATAAAATTAATTCCCCTCTCTTATGAATGATCCCTTGACGAATATACCTGTATGTTTTTGAAAGAGCTAGGGATAAATTGAAATTCCACCACAGTTAAATTATAATCATGTTAGTACTAAAAATAACTTAATGTGAATTCCGGGCCTTTGTTCATATTTACAAGATATCTCATATGCAAGAATTATGGAATATTAATGTTTATACCTTTTGTCCTAACGTTGAACATTTACTACTACTATGAACATTTCCAAATTACTCTCCTATAAAATTAAAATTGTTGTTACCGGTGTTCTATATTTTTTCAATCTACTAGTTAATAAATGAACATTCTTTATAATTTATAGCATTTTTATTTAAAAACTCATTTTAACCGTTGAGTTCTAACAAGATTTGATACACTCGGCAAACGGATTGACCGTCTTAAAAATAGCAACTTTACAGGAATAATAAATATTTACGTCAACACAGTAATATGAGATTGATTGATTATATAGTTGATATATTAATTAGCTACATTTTTCTCTTTCACAGCCGATCGATGAAATGAAATAGGTCTAAAAGATGCAGCCATGAAGGAATCTATATTGCGGACAAAATATGTTCTCTTTCTATTAAAACAATCAGATTAATTTATATATTTAACAGGTATAAAAGCCTCTTGCATTCAGGTAGCGCTAGACTATATCCCCATCAAACCTTTATCTTTTCTCCATCTTTTAAATTCATAAAAAGGTGTTAAAATAAGGTTTCCGCATATAATCTATTATTATGTAAAACCAAAAAATGATTCAGAGACGTATGCTGAATGCGTTGAAGAAGGATGCGGCGTTAAAGGTGAACACGGCTTTAACAGACATGTTTGAAGTCAAAAAAGGGGATACTATTATAGAAGAAATAAAATATATAAACACTAAAAATGTAGCCATATACCGATATAGTAATTTAGCCCAATGGTTCAAGATCAATATTCAAGATCCTATCCTTAAGGATCTCGAAGAGTTTCAAGTAAGTATAGAGATTGTTGAAAGTTAGAAATAAACTAACACACATATATTTCTTTATCTAGCAAAAAGATAGCGGATGGACGCTTAAATCAATCATTAACCTCCAGCTCAATATCAATAAGTATTCCCAACAGCTCGGCTCATCCTATTAAATCTGAAGCTCAACATAAATCACATAATACAGCGAGTGTACTTGAGGTTCTCTACTAGCGTCCGAAGAGATTGATGAAGAGATACAAAACTTGTTTAAAAGTGTTTAATATGTATATAATTTAGATAATTGTTCTCATATTTATCCTGTGTTAATAAAACTCAACAAATGTTTTATTGTCTTTTATTTTATTTTTATGTTTTATTCTGTAAGTTACTACAAGTCTACGGGTAATCAACTTATGCATTGCATTCGATGACCTAGTGCTACAAATTAATCTGATGAAATTCCATTCGGAATATAAAAGCAATAGGGCTCGTCCAGGATTGGACCCCGGGACCTCTCGCACCCAAAGCGATAATCATACCTCTAGACCAACGAGCCAGTTATATATGGAAAAATTTTTCTTCGAGAAGATTAGTATGTTTCTCATTACATCTGAATAATATAAAATATAGAACCGATCTTGATACAAGCATTTTCAAAATTGACATAATGTTTTAGCTAAAATTATAGGTCGCTTTGCCCTTATACACAGCATTATTAGCAGATTTATTTATTATACGATTTACTTCGAGTAATGCAATTACGTGAGTACCCAGCGTGAAAGTAAATATTGCAACATTCTGAATATAGTAAAATTATATGGCGTATACAGGATGTCTCAGAAATAAAGGGATTTGAGTTAATGGTAGATAGGTGGAATGGAGTAGAGCAAATTTTCCTTATAAAGTTTGTTCTTCAACTGAATAGTTTTCGAGAAAATGAATTTTAAAGTTTCATTGATTTTCAAGTCCGACTCTGTAACACTAACCTACCTTAATGTACTTAAAAAATGTGATACCATTTGTAGAACTGCGTGCCTTTTAAAAATTGTTATTGTATGTCACGTACAAAAGTAATTTACGATATCTGAACGTCTTCAACGTAAATAAAGTTGTTATTACCTATTAGTAGGTCGAAATATGATCTGCTGTTGTAGGTTTGCTTTACTTGTGTTGATATAAACATTACCTAATTCGTTTTATAGCAATTCTAACTGTCAATTGATTTTATTTTATTTACTTATTTCTAAGGATGTCTTGAGATTAAATACAATTCAAATTCATTGAGGTTTTTCAACCTATACTACTACAGCATGTACCTACTATGTTGTAAGAAGAATAACAAAACACCCGGTCACTGTTGTTTAGTCTATCCTTATTTAGGACGCATTTATGTCTTTATTAAACTATAATAACAGTTTAAATAGTAAACATCGTTTTGCTTGGAATAAACTAAATAGAATGAGATCAGCATACTATGTAATATTAAGCTTCACCAGACACCAGGGCCGTCTTCAGTTTGCTTAGTTTTCCGGGTGCCCACAAATTTTTAGTAAAAAATTTTTTTTAGATAGTGCGGAATTTTATGCATTTTTGGCTTCTTCCATTATTCATATGTTACCCATTAACTCAAAATCCTTTATATTTGGGACACCCTGTATAATAAATTAAAACTTATTATTATAAATTTAAAGAGCGCGACATATTTTTCAATATGTTCTCTCTATAAAACAATCCAGCTATTGGAGACATAAATCACTCTAAAATATTATTATTAAAAATTAAAAATGTATTGCTTGATATAATTTGCACGCGGAAGGGTATTTCACCCAAAACTATACAGGTTCACCTCTTCTAAAATATTTAAATTAATCAATCGCTTCATGAAATCCATAGAGAATTATGCAATCTTATTAAATAAGTCCAGAAACAGATTTATACCAGAACGTTTACTGAGGTAGAGAGAGGTTGAGAAATAAGAAGCTTTTATAGAATGCATTTCGTTTATTTTGTCATCATATCAAAAATACCATATTACATATAAATACTACTACAATACGACTATATTACATAGTACAACTAGAAATTAAATATTTACTTATTCTATGATTTTTCTCGCTTTAAGCTCTGTGATGACTGAAATTATTTCGTTTTCGTTTTCGAGACTGCTGCTAAGAGCTTTCTTTGCGGCATACAACAATTGTAGTCGATCCACTAGTTGATCAGGTGTACTCTGACGTATCCAATCCGGTTTCATCATCTTGTTTAACTTTTTGGGAAGACTAACCTCAAAGTCTGTAATTCTGTATAAATTTGGTCTGATTACATTTTCGTATTTCCAATGTTTAACGCTTATTAGTCGACCGTTGCGCCTATAGTCTTTCTTATGAGCATTAGTAAGTGAGATTATTTTCATATAGTTGTCGATATCTTCCTCTGTTGGACTAGGAGAGCTTATTCGTTTAAGCGTTAGTAAATTAAACAAACCGGATGTACCATGGAAAAGTTTGTTTTTAATTAAAATATCTTTTCCCTGAAACTGTTCTTGCGAACAACCAAATCGCCACTCATCGATGTCGTTATATAGAGCGTACCTAGTTTTGTCTACGTTTTTGTGTTCCCCGCTAGCTAATAATGCTCTATAATAGTTAGAGAATTTGTGATAATCTTTTAAGCTAGAATCACATTCTTCTTCTTCCTCATCAGCAGATGTAACGGGAGATAATTGTTCAAGCTCTGATGAGAGATTGATAGCAACGGTCTCTGATCGCGGTATAACACGATTATCATGAGGTTCTGCTTTACCACAATGAAAGTAGGCTAATTTCTTACGTATAGCATTACGCGCGTTTATTATTTCATCATCATTATCATCGTCCTCGCACCTTATTTTTTTATTGACCTCAATAGCACAGGATTCATTGGTATGCATACGTTTCAAATTCACATCTTTAAATGTTACATTATTTCTAGGTGATGTCTTATTGTCTTCTATGGCTTCTATAGTTATCGAGGCGTGTAAAATACTTTAAACAAATAGAACACTGAACTTTATACCCCTGGTGTATCTTTAAATGACGAGCAAACCCTGATCGTAAAACGCTCATGCAACATATGTCACACTCGCGTCGCCGACTCATATCGACTAATAATTGATCATGAATTCCTATTTATATAGCATCTTCTTCAGGTCACTCTTAATTAACCCTGACGCTGCGTCTATCATCACCCTGTCGATCTTGCTTCATCATTAATTAACCCTGGCTAGACGCCTTTCAGCATGAATTCATCATGACACGCCTAGAGATTGATGGAATACCATCAGTACGAGATTCCCGTAATCCAAGATGGCTACGTATAAATCACAGCGTAGTAGTCGCGGTCCGAGATAGGTTAGGTTAGAACACGTGATGTTTCATTTAAAATATACATGTATGACTAAGGGTGAAGAAGGGTGACGAGACTAGCATGACTAAGGGTGAAGGGTGAAGAGACTAGCATGACTAAGGGTGAAGGGTGACGAGACTAGCATGACTAAGGGCGAAGGGTGACGAGACTAGCATGGCTAAGGGTGAAGGGAGATGGGTGAAGGGTGACTATATATAAAAGGTAGATCGTTATCAGCGAGAGAGTACGCGAATAATGCCGAATCTTTCCGATGGTGAACATCCTAGCTTACAAAGCAGAGCCGGTAAGTAGTCATTCTATGGGAAGGAGAGAGAAAGAGTTTCCGCTTACTGAAAAGAGGATCCAATCCCAGAGTTAGCGCTAAAATTCAAATCTAGGGGCAAGGGAAATCCAAGATGGCTCCTTCAAATGACAAATTCAAAATGACAGATGCAAAATTGACAGATTTAATAGGTTAGGTTAGAACACGTGATGTTTCATTTAAATTATAGCAAAATTGACAGATTTAATAGGTTAGGTTAGAACACGTGATGTTTCATTTAAATTATAGCAAAATTGACAGATTTAATAGGTTAGGTTAGAGCACGTGATGTTTTATTTAAATTATACATGTATATCGCCCTTCTCCTTAGTCATGCTAGTCTCTTCACCCTCCTTCACCCTTAGTCGCGCTAGTAAATGATACATCACGTGTTCTAACCTAACCTATTAAATCTGTCAATTTTGCTATAATTTAAATGAAACATCACGTGTTCTAACCTAACCTATTAAATCTGTCAATTTTGCATCTGTCATTTTGAATTTGTCATTTGAAGGAGCCATCTTGGATTTCCCTTGCCCCTAGATTTGAATTTTAGCGCTAACTCTGGGATTGGATCCTCTTTTCACTAAGCGGAAACTCTTTCTCTCTCCTTCCCATAGAATGACTACTTACCGGCTCTGCTTTGTAAGCTAGGATGTTCACCATCGGAAAGATTCGGCATTATTCGCGTACTCTCTCGCTGATAACGATCTACCTTTTATATATAGTCACCCTTCACCCATCTCCCTTCACCCTTAGCCATGCTAGTCTCGTCACCCTTCGCCCTTAGTCATGCTAGTCTCGTCACCCTTCACCCTTAGTCATGCTAGTCTCTTCACCCTTCACCCTTAGTCATGCTAGTCTCGTCACCCTTCTTCACCCTTAGTCATACATGTATATTTTAAATGAAACATCACGTGTTCTAACCTAACCTATCTCGGACCGCGACTACTACGCTGTGATTTATACGTAGCCATCTTGGATTACGGGAATCTCGTACTGATGGTATTCCATCAATCTCTAGGCGTGTCATGATGAATTCATGCTGAAAGGCGTCTAGCCAGGGTTAATTAATGATGAAGCAAGATCGACAGGGTGATGATAGACGCAGCGTCAGGGTTAATTAAGAGTGACCTGAAGAAGATGCTATATAAATAGGAATTCATGATCAATTATTAGTCGATATGAGTCGGCGACGCGAGTGTGACATATGTTGCATGAGCGTTTTACGATCAGGGTTTGCTCGTCATTTAAAGATACACCAGGGGTATAAAGTTCAGTGTTCTATTTGTTTAAAGTATTTTACACGCCTCGATAACTATAGAAGCCATAGAAGACAATAAGACATCACCTAGAAATAATGTAACATTTAAAGATGTGAATTTGAAACGTATGCATACCAATGAATCCTGTGCTATTGAGGTCAATAAAAAAATAAGGTGCGAGGACGATGATAATGATGATGAAATAATAAACGCGCGTAATGCTATACGTAAGAAATTAGCCTACTTTCATTGTGGTAAAGCAGAACCTCATGATAATCGTGTTATACCGCGATCAGAGACCGTTGCTATCAATCTCTCATCAGAGCTTGAACAATTATCTCCCGTTACATCTGCTGATGAGGAAGAAGAAGAATGTGATTCTAGCTTAAAAGATTATCACAAATTCTCTAACTATTATAGAGCATTATTAGCTAGCGGGGAACACAAAAACGTAGACAAAACTAGGTACGCTCTATATAACGACATCGATGAGTGGCGATTTGGTTGTTCGCAAGAACAGTTTCAGGGAAAAGATATTTTAATTAAAAACAAACTTTTCCATGGTACATCCGGTCTGTTTAATTTACTAACGCTTAAACGAATAAGCTCTCCTAGTCCAACAGAGGAAGATATCGACAACTATATGAAAATAATCTCACTTACTAATGCTCATAAGAAAGACTATAGGCGCAACGGTCGACTAATAAGCGTTAAACATTGGAAATACGAAAATGTAATCAGACCAAATTTATACAGAATTACAGACTTTGAGGTTAGTCTTCCCAAAAAGTTAAACAAGATGATGAAACCGGATTGGATACGTCAGAGTACACCTGATCAACTAGTGGATCGACTACAATTGTTGTATGCCGCAAAGAAAGTTCTTAGCAGCAGTCTCGAAAACGAAAACGAAATAATTTTAGTCATCACAGAGCTTAAAGCGAGAAAAATCATAGAATAAGTAAATATTTAATTTCTAGTTGTACTATGTAATATAGTCGTATTGTAGTAGTATTTATATGTAATATGGTATTTTTGATATGATGACAAAATAAACGAAATGCATTCTATAAAAGCTTCTTATTTCTCAACCTCTCTCTACCTCAGTAAACGTTCTGGTATAAATCTGTTTCTGGACTTATTTAATAAGATTGCATAATTCTCTATGGATTTCATGAAGCGATTGATTAATTTAAATATTTTAGAAGAGGTGAACCTGTATAGTTTTGGGTGAAATACCCTTCCGCGTGCAAATTATATCAAGCAATACATTTTTAATTTTTAATAATAATATTTTAGAGTGATTTATGTCTCCAATAGCTGGATTGTTTTATAGAGAGAACATATTGAAAAATATGTCGCGCTCTTTAAATTTATAATAATAAGTTTTAATTTATTATACAGGGTGTCCCAAATATAAAGGATTTTGAGTTAATGGGTAACATATGAATAATGGAAGAAGCCAAAAATGCATAAAATTCCGCACTATCTAAAAAAAATTTTTTACTAAAAATTTGTGGGCACCCGGAAAACTAAGCAAACTGAAGACGGCCCTGGTGTCTGGTGAAGCTTAATATTACATAGTATGCTGATCTCATTCTATTTAGTTTATTCCAAGCAAAACGATGTTTACTATTTAAACTGTTATTATAGTTTAATAAAGACATAAATGCGTCCTAAATAAGGATAGACTAAACAACAGTGACCGGGTGTTTTGTTATTCTTCTTACAACATAGTAGGTACATGCTGTAGTAGTATAGGTTGAAAAACCTCAATGAATTTGAATTGTATTTAATCTCAAGACATCCTTAGAAATAAGTAAATAAAATAAAATCAATTGACAGTTAGAATTGCTATAAAACGAATTAGGTAATGTTTATATCAACACAAGTAAAGCAAACCTACAACAGCAGATCATATTTCGACCTACTAATAGGTAATAACAACTTTATTTACGTTGAAGACGTTCAGATATCGTAAATTACTTTTGTACGTGACATACAATAACAATTTTTAAAAGGCACGCAGTTCTACAAATGGTATCACATTTTTTAAGTACATTAAGGTAGGTTAGTGTTACAGAGTCGGACTTGAAAATCAATGAAACTTTAAAATTCATTTTCTCGAAAACTATTCAGTTGAAGAACAAACTTTATAAGGAAAATTTGCTCTACTCCATTCCACCTATCTACCATTAACTCAAATCCCTTTATTTCTGAGACATCCTGTATACGCCATATAATTTTACTATATTCAGAATGTTGCAATATTTACTTTCACGCTGGGTACTCACGTAATTGCATTACTCGAAGTAAATCGTATAATAAATAAATCTGCTAATAATGCTGTGTATAAGGGCAAAGCGACCTATAATTTTAGCTAAAACATTATGTCAATTTTGAAAATGCTTGTATCAAGATCGGTTCTATATTTTATATTATTCAGATGTAATGAGAAACATACTAATCTTCTCGAAGAAAAATTTTTCCATATATAACTGGCTCGTTGGTCTAGAGGTATGATTATCGCTTTGGGTGCGAGAGGTCCCGGGGTCCAATCCTGGACGAGCCCTATTGCTTTTATATTCCGAATGGAATTTCATCAGATTAATTTGTAGCACTAGGTCATCGAATGCAATGCATAAGTTGATTACCCGTAGACTTGTAGTAACTTACAGAATAAAACATAAAAATAAAATAAAAGACAATAAAACATTTGTTGAGTTTTATTAACACAGGATAAATATGAGAACAATTATCTAAATTATATACATATTAAACACTTTTAAACAAGTTTTGTATCTCTTCATCAATCTCTTCGGACGCTAGTAGAGAACCTCAAGTACACTCGCTGTATTATGTGATTTATGTTGAGCTTCAGATTTAATAGGATGAGCCGAGCTGTTGGGAATACTTATTGATATTGAGCTGGAGGTTAATGATTGATTTAAGCGTCCATCCGCTATCTTTTTGCTAGATAAAGAAATATATGTGTGTTAGTTTATTTCTAACTTTCAACAATCTCTATACTTACTTGAAACTCTTCGAGATCCTTAAGGATAGGATCTTGAATATTGATCTTGAACCATTGGGCTAAATTACTATATCGGTATATGGCTACATTTTTAGTGTTTATATATTTTATTTCTTCTATAATAGTATCCCCTTTTTTGACTTCAAACATGTCTGTTAAAGCCGTGTTCACCTTTAACGCCGCATCCTTCTTCAACGCATTCAGCATACGTCTCTGAATCATTTTTTGGTTTTACATAATAATAGATTATATGCGGAAACCTTATTTTAACACCTTTTTATGAATTTAAAAGATGGAGAAAAGATAAAGGTTTGATGGGGATATAGTCTAGCGCTACCTGAATGCAAGAGGCTTTTATACCTGTTAAATATATAAATTAATCTGATTGTTTTAATAGAAAGAGAACATATTTTGTCCGCAATATAGATTCCTTCATGGCTGCATCTTTTAGACCTATTTCATTTCATCGATCGGCTGTGAAAGAGAAAAATGTAGCTAATTAATATATCAACTATATAATCAATCAATCTCATATTACTGTGTTGACGTAAATATTTATTATTCCTGTAAAGTTGCTATTTTTAAGACGGTCAATCCGTTTGCCGAGTGTATCAAATCTTGTTAGAACTCAACGGTTAAAATGAGTTTTTAAATAAAAATGCTATAAATTATAAAGAATGTTCATTTATTAACTAGTAGATTGAAAAAATATAGAACACCGGTAACAACAATTTTAATTTTATAGGAGAGTAATTTGGAAATGTTCATAGTAGTAGTAAATGTTCAACGTTAGGACAAAAGGTATAAACATTAATATTCCATAATTCTTGCATATGAGATATCTTGTAAATATGAACAAAGGCCCGGAATTCACATTAAGTTATTTTTAGTACTAACATGATTATAATTTAACTGTGGTGGAATTTCAATTTATCCCTAGCTCTTTCAAAAACATACAGGTATATTCGTCAAGGGATCATTCATAAGAGAGGGGAATTAATTTTATTGGTGATTTTGTTAATATGCAATGAGGTGTGAATTAAATTGAATAGATATGCGCTCATGCAATCTTGCAGTGGGTAAGATCCATTGCAATAGTTCTCCTTTTTAAAAACAGTGATACATTTTATAATTTCAAGACGGATTTAAATATTTGATGATGGCATATACAAAAGGGCTGTTTTAATTTATGTCGTAATACATTTTAAGAAGATCTCAGTTATCAGGTTATCCGATCTGCACATATATAAACAGACTGGATGTCATTATAAGGTTGAATTCGTGTTATTTATTATCGATTTTCAAAAGGAGAAACTTATTGTAAAGGGTAAGATCTTTATCTTTTATTGAAATAGGGTCCCGCGTTCTTACCTGCATCATATTTAATTGTTTGTAAACTATAATGAGTTAACCTTTACGTTTGGGTGTATACAGACACGATTGTGCGTGTTGATACAGCGTCTGGCCTGTCTGAGCTCGGATATTTCTTATCGTATATAAAGGGGGGTGAGTAATATTGCATTATATTTAGTTTGCAGCAGGTATCCGAGATCGTTGGTGTTTGCATTTGATCTGGGTCCTGAATAGTTTCAGTTGGTTAAATTTAAGCTATTTTTAATGGGGAATTAAACATTGTGTGTGTTATACAGAATACGTGCGCTTCATTGGTTAAATTATTTACGTATAACTGCAGTTACATATGTGATAGAAATTATCTTATAGTGGCTTGAGTGATGTTTTAATCAGTGTCTAAAATATGCAGTTTTCTGAATTAATTTAATAGTGTTTATAAAAATATTCCTACCTGGTGGTAAGTCTATTATTAGTATTTTAATAAGAAGTACATAGAGAAAGGGAGTGATTAATTTTATTCGAAATTTTGTTAAATGTTACGTTTTAATGGTAATATATGGGAAAAATGCGGGTCCTTCTACCTGTTGACTGTTAAGGTACATTAAAGTGGGATTATGTTCGAATGTTCTCAGGATTTTTTTAATTCGTTATTAATAAAATGTTCTACCAATAATAATAATAATTTATTAGGTAATTACTTTTATCAATAAAATTCCATAGTTACTAAGTCGACTCATGTCATGTAACAGCGTGAAGTTAGCAACGTTGCCGCGCGCTTGGTTGGATCGCGGAAGATCTTACTCGCGAGCGCGAGTCTGGCCGCGGATGACCTTGAAATGCAAAACGAACCTCCATAAGAAATAACATGGGATTTTGGGCTAGAACTCTTGTTGCCTAACTACTAGAAATAAAGGTAATCCTTTAAATGGTAGGTAGAGGGGAGGCAGTAGAGCTAATTTACCTTGATCCAAAAGAATCCAAGGTCAGGACCGGATCCAAAATTCAATAAAACCTTAAAATTAATTTTCTGGAAAACTTCGTTTTTGACCTATACTTGTCAAGGTAAATTAGCTCTACTGCCTCCCCTCTACATACCATTTAAAGGATATCAGTTATTTCTAAATCACCCTGTAGCTTAACTTTAAATTTTTAGATATTTACCATATTACCAATTAAAGACCAAATATTTACACCCTTTGAACCTCTGAGACCATGAAACTCTGAAGGTAGCAATTCCTGACAGTCTGTGATATGACGCTTTCAAACTGCATTTTTTAAAGAAAATAAAAAAAGTTAAAGAAGTTAACAGGAACCAAATGAAATACTGAAGACCTTAATAGTAGCTAAATTCCAACTGCAAAAATGGGTCACTCTGGTTCAGATCAAGGGTCGGATTATTATGGTGGATGGTTAATCCAGAGTCTTTAAATAAAGGTATCATACTTAGGGTTCAGTGGATTATGTTTCACCTTCATCGATCTGCGTGTCCTATTAGTACCTATATATTGTAACTACAAAATACAAAAATAACTATCTGAAATATTTAGTGAATTCACGCACGCCATGTTCGTGAACAAATGTGTAAGGATACCAAGAGCGCTAAATTGCAGCGCACCGGCACTAACCGAATAAGTATGTTTTTAAAAAGCGACGTTGCTAAGAACTAATATTAGCTAAGTTGTAACGAACGATTCACTGCACCTCTTGAATCACTGTGCCCCTACTTCCCCTACTTGTGTTGTGCGTGTCCAGTAATCACAAATGTAGATTCGTGAACCACCTCAAGTACATAGTACTTGTATTTTTTACTCTCGCTTAAACGTACACTTCGAGTTCAAGTCAAAATAAACGCTTTCCTCTCTAATTAGGCAAATAACTATTTCTTCGTTTACACAAAACGATGATATACGAAAAAAAAATTTCTAACCTTTTTTGTATGAATTAAATAAAATTGATTTTACATATCCGCTAACCGCCTTCTTTTCGATAAGCCTAATAGTTGCTGAGAAAAATTACAAAAACTCCTTTCAGGGAGTGGTATCCCCTGATTATTTCCTCCGGCTCTTATGCAAAAATCAAAGAACCTACTTCAACATTTGGCTATTTCTAAAAATATGATCTAAATTGACTGAACTATAAGTATGTATAAGGTGGCTCACATAAGATGATCATGTACCTTATCTTGCAAGCTATAAGAGTTACGCAAAAATGTTAATTACTAAAGATGGTTGGTATAAATAAAACATATTCTAATTTTATAATATTTTTGTACTTACAGGGTTAGTCGTAAAAGGGAACAGTTTCAAAGTTATCAGCGTTTTTATACCATTTTACTATTATTAATATTTTTATTATTAATATTTTTTATTATTATTACGATGGTAAGAACAGTAAATGAACCAGTTACGTTGTTAAGGTACTTACAATCCGACTGATACATTAATTTTAGAGAAATAGCAAAACAATATAAAACGCTGATAACTTTGAAATTCTTCACTTTTAAAAATAAAAATATACAGGGTGTTTTTTAAATAATGGGTTTTGACTTAATGGGTAACATATGGATAAAGGAAGAAGGCAAAAATGCATAAAATCCCGCACTATCTCAAAAATAAATCTTCACTAAAAATTGTTGGGCACCCGAAAAATTAAACAAACTGAAGACGGCCCTGGTGTCTGGTGGAGCTATTATTTCTATGCTGATCATGCATTTAGTTTACTAGAAGCAAAAATATGTTTACTATTTAAACTGTTTACAGGTAGTAAGTAATAAATACATAAATGTGTCAGCACGTAAGCTAAACAATAACAGCACCTACTTAAGAGTTTTTTTTTATTGTGCATTTCCACTTTTAAGTATATTTTACAGTTGATTTTAAAGCGCTATCAATACTACACATATGATAATATTAAAAACCTTTAAATTGTAGATGTTTTAAAAACTTTATCAGTTTACAGAGTGAAATAAATAAATAATGCATTTTCTTCAAACACAATAAAAATAGAAACAAAAATCCGTAATTAAACTTTTAATTGTAATATAATTGTAATAAAATCTTATTCACAAATAGATAAAGATAAACAGCTGTAGAAAAGGTTTATTAATCAAATCTATTTAACAATTAAAAAAGAATTTACCACGTTTATTATGAATACACTAATGTTAACTTGAGTCACAAATTGTAAACTAAATATGTTGTGCAGAACGTCGATTTTTATAAAATTACACGTTTCTTATCTATCAGATATTTAATAAAAAAAAGGTGGATATTTAATAAAAAAAAGTCCAGGCTATTTAAAAGTACAGTCAGTGTAAATACGTTATTGTAAATTATGCACCCAAATCCTAAGTTTGGTAATTACTAATTACCGTTAGGTGTAAAAAATGCCATGTCTCTTTGCAACATCTGTTTTAATATCAACACAAATGCATAGTTTTTGCATCGGGTCATATTTCTAAAAAGTATTTATTTACTCAGTAAAACTTCTGACCACATTATTCACGTTAAAGCATGCAGACAGCCATAAATTAGCTTTTTTATGTGACATACAACAACAATTTTTAAAAGGCAGGTACATCTCGAAGAGTATCACATTTTTAAATTAAATTTGTACAACTTAAGGCAGGTTAGTGTTACAGGCCCAGACTCGAAGTTTAATAAAAATTCATTTTCTCGAAAACTATTCGTTTGAAGAACAAACTTTATAAGGAGAATTTGCTGTACTATATTCCACCTATCTAACATTCAGCCAAACCCTTCAATTAAAATACACCCTGCATACGTCCAGTAAAAACTCTCCATATTGGTCGCCCACATGTCCAAGAAAAATTTCTGATAACAAGAGGTGTCCGAAAGAGGGCAACAGTAAGAATACACGCTTTTCACTAATTATATATCTAACTATACCGGGTGGGGAATTTGTGCGGGGAAGTTCGATAGCTCCTAAACGGTAACAGCTAGAAAAATCGTTCTAATACGGATGTAAACAGTGAATAGAGGCGCATCTAGAGAAATTATTTTCAAATTTACAGGGTGTTGCAGAAAAGTGTGGTACGCTTAGGGTATTTTTTTTTAAATAGAATGCCCCAAATATTTTTGCATATTTAACACCTCTCTTGGCAGGTTTATTCATATCTAAAATTTTAGCGCCATCAAAAGACCGGTTTAGAAGTTCTTTCACGGCCGCAACTGTGAAGACGAATTTAAGTAGGGATTTTGTTGCAGGGGCTTTAGGGTGCTCTTCTTTAAAAGAAAATGGACCCACCATGTACAGGGTGTTCAAAATTAATTTAAAATTTAGAGAACTTCAAAGCTAAAATTCACAAATTTTTCAAATGGAACACACTGTATATTTTGTACCTTTGTGATGCAGAATTAAATAACGAACATTCTTTGTATGTACGTCTCTAACCACTTTTGATTTATTGAGAAAAAACTGCAAGAAGTACACAATAAAAATATTATTTATTTAAAAAAATCAAGGTTTTTCAAATAAAACAAAAAAAAAACTACAACAAATGCTCCATACGTTGCCCATTTGCATGGACACACATTTCGATGCGCCTTTGGAACGATCTTTGTACATTTCTTAACATTGCTGGCATGATACTTCTAAAAGCATGTATTATTCTATCCTTCATATTTTGGATTGTGGTTGGTGACTCTGTATAAACAATTTCTTTCACATATCCCGATAAAAAGAAATCCAGTTTTGTAAGATCAGGAGATCTCGCAGGCTATTTAGTGGGTCAATTCCTTCCAATCCATTGATGTGGGTAGATATTATTTAGGTGGTCTCTTACTGCAAGTAAATAATGCGGTGGAGCACCGTCTTGATGAATCTACATCCCATTTCGGATCCTTTGAGGAAGGTTCGCCAATAATTGTGGTAAATAGTTCTCCAAAAAATAAAGATAAATAGCTCCAGTTAATGTACCATCAATAAAATGTGGCCCTATTACATGTTCTCCAATAATTCCCCCCCAAACGTTTATGGACCATCTGTGCTGGTTATCAAGTTGTCTGAAAAAGTGCGGATTTTCTGTAGCATAATAATGGAAATTGTGCCTGTTAACAAATCCATTTTTATGACAAACGTTGCCTCATCAGTAAACAAAACATTTTTGAAGAATGTAGCATCGTCTTGCATTTTACCAATGGCCCAATTACAAAACTGTAAACGTTTTAGAAAATCGTCATCAGTTAATTCCTGGTGCATTTGAATGTGATATGCATGAAACTTATTTTTCTTTCAGATTCGATCAACAGAACGTCTACTTATTCCTACAGATGAACTCACTTCTTTCTGACTAACATGGGGATTCTCAATCGTTGCCAGCACAACAGATAACTCATTTTCTTCGTTCACAACATTGTTAATTCGTTCACTTTTTTCATACTGTACATTGCCGGTCATTGCAAGATTGCAAGCAATTGCTAGATGCTTTAATGTTTTGTTGAACAAAAACAACCAACACACTTGACAACTAAATAAATAATTGTTTTTAATTGTGTACGTTTTTTCTCAATAAATCAAAAGTGACTACCGATAGCTATAGGGACGTACCTACAAAAAATATTCGTTATTTAATTCTGTATCACATAGGTACAAAATATACAGGGTGTTCCATTTGAGAAGGTTGTGAATTTTAGCTTTGAAGTTCTCTACATTTAAAAATTAATTTTGAACACCCTGTACATGGTGGGTCCATTTTCTTTTAAAGAAGAGCACCCTACAAGCCCCTGCAAAAAATCCCTACTTAAATTCGTCTTCACAGTTGATAAGTAAAACTCAATTTTTTTGAAAAAAATTTATAACTTCTAGACCGGTCATTAGATGACGCTAAAATTTTAGATATGAATAAACCTGCCAAGAGAGGTGTTAAATATGCAAAAATATTTGGGGCATTCTATTTAAAGAAAATTACCCTAAGCTTGCCACACTTTTCTGCAACACCCTGTATATTTGAAAATAATTTCTCTAGATGCGCCTCTATCCCCTGTTTACATCCGTATTAGAACGATTTTTCTGGCAGTTACCGTTTAGGAGCTATCGGACTTCCCACACTATTGCCCCACCGGTAGAGAATGATTTCTTTAAACATCATTATGATTTACCGTTGTATACTACTCTAAAAACACCCAAGATGTACAAACAAAAATTTAGATAAGTTAACTGCTACATAGCATTATCTTTTGTAATAATTATAACATCAATGTCAATACCTTGTATATTCCTAAGTCTAGAGTTCCTCACCTGCATATATAATTCTTTCTAGCTTATAACATCAGCTCCACAGTTTCACAGACTCGCCACCCTATAGAAGGAGGGGGTCGAGTGCACACACTTTGACTATGCCTCATCTATACACTATGCCTCTATTCTGGAGGAGTCATTTTTTCCAGGTAGTTCCTGGGAATATTCTTCCAAATTAAAAAAAGAAAATCGTTTCTATTAAAATATAAATTAAAATTATAAATATTAATATGATTTTTTTTAAATTAACATGAGTAAGGAAATTCAAAACACAAGCTTTCTAGTAACTATAGAAAGCTTATGTAAAAGAGTTCTGATTAGTTAGAAATTAAATTAACAACAAATTCTTCAGAATTTGATTAAAGCGCCCCTGTATTTTCAAATAGTAGGAATGACTGATCTTGCTGCCATAGCAAAATCGCCAGAACTATGTTGGCGACATTTAAAGTTACCAGATTTGACAGTTCGTTTTGCAATAAATCTTAGATTTGATAATAATCATGCACAGAAATATTCACTGTTTAACATTAATTTGATAATGATCTTTATTTGTTTATTAAATTGCCTTGACATTTTCTTTCTTAAGGTTTGTGTCACCTCTGCTCTATGATATCGCTACTATTTGTAATAGAGGAGCCATAGCTCGATCGTATACGATTGTACTCAAGCGACAACGATTGAGCTCGTCGCTGGACAGATTAAACATTTACAGATATAAAACATTGAGCATTGGTCAGATAAACATTATCATATTTGACATTTCGTTTTACACTCAATCTTAGGTATAACGATAATAATGCACAGTAATTTTTACAATTAAACATTCATTTGATAGTAGACATTCATGTTCTGCAAAAACTGTAATGTATACCGCTGTAATTGTAATTTTTAAACAACTTTTGATTAAATTTCTGTAACAACATACATATAGTAATTTTTTTAATTAAAGTTTGTCAGGTTTGCTCCAGGATGTCGCTACTACTTGAAATAGAGTATAAAATATTATGAAATAAAGAAGCAATACTCGATTGTATAGCCCCTCTAGGAAACCTCGATTATATAGACCCTTTATCTTCAAATAGTAGCGACAACGATTGATCTCGCCGCTGGAGCAAAAGCACCAGATGGATGTTGGCGACATTGAAAGTTACTAGATTTGACATTCCGTTTTGCAATAAATCTTAGGTTTAATAATAGTCATGTAAAAAATATTCACAATTTAACATAAATTTGATAATGGACAATCATTTTCTGTAAAAACGATTATATTAATTTGATATAATAACATATTAAACAGCGATTTATTAAATTGAGGTAACAATAATTATGTAGTAATTTTTCTTTATTAAAGTTTGTGTCAGGTTTGCTACACGATGTCGCTACTATTTGAAATAGAAGGGCCATACTTGATTAAAATATTGACTGCTCTCTAGAGGAATTTTAGTAAAACTAGTTATGCGGTAGCACGGCCTCCTCGAATTGATAGATAAATGTGACCATCTCTATACGGATATTCGCGTTTGTAGATCCAGGCATTATTTCTGTTTGGAAGGGGAAAGCCACAATACAAAATATTCAGTCTGCGTATCATCGATCTCTCTTTAGAAATATTATATTGCTGTCCGGTTGCGAATTCTCAGAGTTGCTAAGAAATCATAGCCTCTCATAAAATACGTGCTTTTATATTGTATTTTTTATTTACCTAGTATAAAAAAACACAACTGTGAAATTCACAGAAGAGAAAAACAAAACTATATGTGGATAGTAAATCTCTTAAGTTAAAATAACAATTCAAAATATTTGTTTTAAAAATTGCTTAATTGTTCTGGCAAATAAAATGTAACAAAATCAGTATTTAAATTAATAAAATAGATACTATGAGAGAGAAAATTAAATTCAGTCGACTGGTAATAGTATATACTAAAGGATATGTTTACAAGCCCAGCGATATTATTTGACCGAGACGGTACATCGATGTATAGCTGAACATTATAGCTGAAAATTAGATGAAATGAGAAATGTCATTACTTGACACTGGTATATTTTGAGGTTACACTGTGTAATCGTTTACCTTTTTTGTTTGATATGAATGCGTGGAGTAACCTTACGTTTTTATCTCGGAACCGGTTCAAACTACTTCGATTTGAATAATTTTTTTTAAAGTCTTGTGAATATAAAATACTAAAACCTTTACAAATTAGAAATTGACGCTCAGAAAAAGTACACAATTAAGGCTAGTTTAAGTTTAAAATATTTCAAATCTGAAATTTCATTATTTTGGTATTTATGGGCTTTTGAAATTCTAGTTTTCTTCATTTTTGAGCAACTTTAGTTTTCAACATCTCTTATGGTCATGGATGGATTTTTTTATATTATGTGCATACGAAGCAGCATATGATGGTAAACTGTGGTAAAAATTTTAACTTTGTTATTATCGTGAGGACAGGGTTACGCTCATTTGAAAACTGTAAATGTATACTATTTCCATTAGTATTTTTCTTCATTTTTGAGCAACTTTTGGCCTCAATATCTCTGATGGGCATAAATGGATTTTTTTATATTATGTGGATATGAAGCAGTATATGATGGTAAACTATGGTGAAAATGGTAACTTTGATATTAGGTTGAGAACAGAGTTAAGCGCATATTAGCTGTCATTCAATTTACACGGATTGAGAGGGAAATCGGCCACGGAAGAAAATACAAAGAAAAAGCACCCTTGTTATATTAATAACTTTAGTTATCACGGCAAGGACTTTTATCAATAGCATATAATAATAATAATAATAATAATAATAATAAATCGCCTTTATTGGACAGTAACAAAAATAAATTTACAAAATTTCCAAAAGAAAATTAAATATTACAAAAATTAAATTCAAATAATTAAAGTAGGAAAGGTAGGAAAGGTAAATTCATTACTGTGTGTGAAGTAAGTGTAGGGCCTACTGGCGAAATCTAGCCAAAGGCTACTCTATTTAACCAATAGACCCTACAGAAAACTGATAATTTAAAATATTTTTCCAACATTAAAGTTGCATAATGTGTATTCAATTCTAGTAGGTAAAACGGAGATGAAATTAGACACAAGGATTTATTGTAAATGCAAAAAATAGTTTCTTAAATAGCGTTTGAATTGTTTTAAAGTATAGTTCTTTATATCTGCTGGCAGTGTATTATAAGGTTTTACTGCGTTATAGACAAAACCTCGATGAAACAAGGTAGATGTATGATGTGGAATGGTAAGCGTATAGTTATAGCGAGTACCCACTGAGTGCACATACGAACGAGGTACCAGCTCAGAGCTAAGCTTTATATAACTATATAAAAATAGTAATAATAATAATTTTACTTTCCCAAACCAATATTAGCACCAGAATAAAGTACATTTACTCAGTAATACTAATGGAAATGGTATACATTTACAGCTTTCAACTGAGCGTAACCCTGTCCTCACGATAATAACAAAGTTAAAATTTTTACCACAGTTTGCCATCATATGCTGCTTCATATGCACGTAATATAAAGAAAATCCATCCATGACCATAAGAGATATTGAAGTCCAAAGTTGCTCAAAAATGAAGAAAACGAGAATTTCAAAAGCCCATAAATACCAAAATAATGAAGTTTCAGATTTGAAATATTTTAAACATAAACTATCCTTAACTGTATACTTTAAAAAAAAAATGAGCGCTGATACTTCACCATTGTCTGGAAATATGACACTCTAAAAAGCCGAAATTTTGCAAAAAAGCGTTAAACTTCGAACTTAATTTGCGCCCATAAGGAAGTATCTTACAAAATTTATGTTTAGAACAACAAATGTAGCTCGAAATGTGAACAATGCAATGGTTTTTATCGCGACTTTCTACGACCAACTGTTCTTGAGATATCAAGATTTTCGTTTACATAGAAAACTGCAAGAAACGTCGTGCACCACGAAACAAATATGGCTGCCGTATTTAATCCATAAGGAATAAAAATAAACTAATAGTGGCTTCGAACTACCAATACATAGATGTGATAAAACACAAAAAATTATCCTGTTCTGAGATGGTCGAGCAACCGGTTATGGTTTTAGGTTATTCGAGATTCACCACATTTCCCGTTCTGAGCGTCAATTTCTAATTTGTAAAGGTTTTAGTATTTTATATTTACAAGACTTAAAAAAAAATATTATTCAAATCGAAGTAGTTTGGACCGGTTCCGAGATAACGCTCTTTTTTTGCTTAGCGTTACACACTAATATTATTTTTTAAAAACACTTATTCAAACCAAATATTAGATAGGGTTTAAGATAAAAAAACTAGCATAAATGACAACAAGCGATCAATCTTTTTATGGTCTAATTTTCTTTGAGGCACTAGATGTCGCAACAATCCCTACCATAGCATGACCATTCATATTAGCTGATGGCGGACCTGAATAGAGCCGGCCATGATAGTATGATTGGCGCTGAATAAAGAGCCAATAGAAATCGCGACGGTCGCTACAATATGAATGGCGCGAAATTCAGAATAGTAAATGAATACTAAGAATAGTTGATTATTCTTCAAGATCATCTAAATAAATAAATCTACCGATTTGTTTATTGACATAATGCCTGTATACAAGTTAAGCATTTAAAAATTCTCAAATTAAACGTTTATAAGTAGTTTACGTTTGTCATTCGGTATGATAATAATAATAATTATAACAATAATAATAATCAATGTCATATATTGATACTGGAACCCTTGTTATATTTATAGTTGGAAACTCTTGTTGCTGCTGTTGAGGACTAAATTTTGTAAAGCACAACAAATTTTAAATTTGTGCATGTCATTCTCTAGGGTGCTTTCCACATTATTTAATAAATCGCCATCTATCTTTTTTTTGCACTGAAACAAGAAGGAAAAGTAAACATGAACAGCAATTGAAGTGAGAAGGAATACCGAAAAAATACTTACATATTTAAATCCTTTGGCAATGATAAATAAGCGTATGACGGATGATCCTTTTGATTATTATTGTAATTTTTACTAACTGTACAGTAGGAGATCATTTTTCTTGTAACATGAACTAGTAACAAATATAGTCAAAACCTCGTTTTAAAGATACAGTTAGTAAACAGGTTTATGTAGTTGTGTTACGAATGGTAACTAAGAAAATGGCAAACAAGGTCACCAATATTCTGCTCATGATCATCAATTACTTTTTTACCGACCAACTTCCAACTTCGCCAGATACTATAGAATAGATGGGAAGGCCTACAATATCGTCGCTTAACTTTCTTTCTCAGCTTTGATTCAAACTTCTACAAGCTCGTTTTAATGTAAAACAATCTAGACTGAAAATTATAAAACAAATTTATTTCTTTACTTTACAAATTATTGCATTGCAATAGGAATACATTACCGCATTGCGCATTTTATACATATCACTTTCTTTTATTACTCTTTAAATATTTATTTACCTATTAGAATAGAAAACATAGAATTCATGAATTAAATGTTGCCCTACTCTAAATACAATTAATTAATTTTGATCGGAAAATAAAAGAGTGCATCAAGTGACTAAAATAATAATAACAACAATAATCTGTAGTTAAAAAGAGAAAATACAATTACATAAAATATAATAATGAATTACACAATACTTTTCATTTGGTTGTATAAGAAACAAAATAAAAACCACAGTAGGCTGAGGCAAAAGAGAAATCTGCCTGCTTCTAAGAAGCTTTACTAATAAAGTCTAGGTAAAAATTAAAAAAATGGCATATACCTAGTCATTTTTCTAATTTTAACATTTTTGCGTCTTATGCCGTGGTTGCCAGTATTGTATCTCTAATTTGTCCCACGAAGCAATGTAAACACATTAAACATCTAAATACGTGACAAACAAAAAGCATCGATACATAAGACATAAGGAACGTGTCCACCAAGAAATTTAATTACACACACAATGCACCCACCGAGCGCCATTCTTTGATTTGTGTCTTCAAAGAAGAATCTGTAAAACAGAAAATAACTACTATGACTAGCGGCAACCAAAACTAAACAATTAAAACCGGACGTGTTCGTGGTGCCATAGATGAGGACATACATTATAAGAACAAAGAGAAACGAAGATATTCCCAAAGAGACCACTAAAACAGTAATCATTACATAAAATACTTAGAGTGATCCGAGTCTTTCTCAAACCTCTTGGCTTCCTCTTGCATGCTTTCTTTAATTTTCAAAATAGCAGCCGATTCCATTTGGTTGTTTTCTCTCTGTCCATCAAATCCTGTCAAATTGTAATCACCCATCCGGCTACCACTATCTTCCCTTGGTATTTCAGGTCCGCCACTGGCTGGAGAACTTTTTATTCCATCTATTCTATCACTATTCAAAACAGGACCAATCGAATTGGAACCCGCTTGTTCCATGGTTCCCCCTTCAGGCCCACAGTCCATCGGAAACTCACCAGGTACATTTCCAGCAATTGAGAGTTTCATTAATGTGTACATGTTTTCACAACCAGAATTAGATGAATCTTGAGGACTTGGCATTATTAACGTTCCAGGTGGCCCTGCAGAATCCGATATGCCGCCATAATTTCCAGGTGACGATGACGGCGAATAATTCATAGGCTTTAAATCACACATCAATGTTTTCGGTTGCCACTGAGGTCGACCTGCTGGACCCGTCATTGGCATAGAAGTAATTGGTCCTCTTAATTGAGCATTGTGGCCTAAAGGACCCATTGGAGGCCCACGAGATGAGTTCATTCCTGGAGGAACTTGCCTGGCAAAATCCGTATTATTTGAAGATATTGGTTGTCCAGGTGGCCTGCTAAAATCATTGCCCATTTGAAGAGGTATCCTTAATCCTGGAGGGGGTCCAAGGGGATAACGAGGACCCATGAAAGCTTGTGATGACATCATCTGTGACGGTGATGGTGGTGGTTGTGAGTGCGGTGACGATTGGTTAAGAAGATGCGTGGGTGGTGAGGGTCGCATCAAGTTAGGAAAAAACCCAGGCGGTATGGGTCCTCTTGGCGTGCTACTATTGAGTGGTATTTGTCCAATACTACTTGGTGTTGGTCCCGAATTTTGTGCTAATCCGCTTACATCATACCCGGAGTTAACAAAACCATAATCATGAAAGGCCTTTGCTTCAGAAGAATGTTCATAAGTATCTCTTCTTTCTGGTGTCGCGCAATAAAGATCCCAAAATACACACCACCAAGAATGTAAAAACCCAAGTGGTTCTCCTAAAGTTATATTTTTCTCCCATCCTATCTCCGTAAGAAATGTTTGAGCCGCTTTTTCTGCTCCAACGTGAAGTAAGTATTCGTAGACGTATAACGCCAATTTTTCCTGAGCCTGTGCATCGGACGGGACTACGGAATTCCTGCCCTTGGCGTACATTAGTTCCTAAAATGTACACTCTAACAAACTGCCACAAAATAGAAAATTTTAGAGTAATATTTAAGCGTACAATTCAGTTTTGTTGTTTGAGGTGAACTATCTTCCTATGCAGCACAGGTCAATGTTTATGGCAAACGACTCCACGGATCATTGCTATTCTCACTTAGAGATTGCGGTCTTGATTATATGGAGAATGCTCCGTAAATTGCAACTATTAATATAATTATCGTAATCTACTACACGGAAAAATTTTAATCACATAACAAATGAAATACTTAACACATTATTACACGTCATTATTTCACGACGCCACTAAAGCATTGCTCTAATATTTTAACTGGGCATGCGTTTCCCGTTATCGGCGACACACACATACATATACATACTCGCTTATGCCATTTGATTTACTGTTGTGCATTCAAGGACGTCTTGATGGGTACTGTTTACTTAACGTAATAAAATATAATTATGATGTTACATGCGGGTATAGGCAACACAAGTTACATTAGTGTTGTTTGAAATCTTTTCGTAAGGAAATGGTATGTTTTTAACAGGACTCTCGTCTGATCGACATTTCCTGCGTCTAAAAATAATTTTTTTCATTCACTAATTAAATTATCGTTTAACATGTTTCGTTACCACGTTAATTGCTTGTACATTTACATTTTGCTGAATCTTAGATTTAAATCTAACGGAATGAAATCACAACCACCTTCTACTGCATAAAATTTAGCATTGTGTAATTAACTATTTTCTACCAAATGTTAATTGGAAAAAGGATAATCCCAATTACTGAAATTGGTTGTACTGCATACGTTACCAGGTAATTTTTTATTAGCAGTTGGTTTTTTCATTATCATTAAATTAACTTCACATTTATATCTTTGAATTTATTTACGCAGTCCATTTTAGGGTATCCTGTAATATTTAATACTGACATTTAAATATATTTGGTTTTTCTTAATCATCTTTCTTCTTCGCCTTTAGATTGTATCAATTTTTCTATTTTAGTTATCAGCTTTATAAACACTGTTTTAATTAAATAAGATCTTTAATTTTTCCTCCATACGTACGTTTAGATTTTCACAAAAATCGTTTTCAATGGTTTTTAAGGAAACTAAAAATACAATAATACATGATAGTTATATAGTTATATAGCGAACAAGGCCGGTTCTTCGAGCCTTGACCAAGCAAATTCACCAATTCAGGAACAATAAGACCAGGCAAATTCACAAAGCCAGAAACTAGAACCAGCAGCACAAGGAAATTCACCAAGTGAGGAACAAAAACCCTCGGCCCAGACCCACCCACTAATTTCACAACACCAGTACCAGTTAAACAGAAGACTGATCCCACAACTGGACTGTTGATTCAACGGAGATTCAACCTTGCTGTCCACATTAAAAAAATTTTGAAGTTTTTTTAATTACATTTCTATGTTGATTTCATTGGGTTTTCACGTATTGATTTGTTTGTCCTATGTAACAAGCACTGCAATCATTACACTCAGTTCTATAAACTGTATTTGATTATAAGTATTATTCAGTTTTGCCTTTTAGGTTGGTGAAAATTTAGCTTTTAAGTTCATTAACATAAGGTACCTTCTTTGAATATATCTCTTGATTATTTATTTTAGTTTTGGAGGAATCTTATTTATATATGGTATGTAAGTTTGTTCTTTTTTGGGGTTTTATATTTGTGTCTGTTGTAAATGACGCGTATTCTTTTTTTATGATTTCATTTTGTAATACATTAGTAAATTACCTAGAAGAACATCAGTTATATGCTATGAACACTTTGTTCTATAAAAAACCTCACAGAAAATGGACATGGCCACATGGGTTAGCCCGAACGGTGAAGTAAAAAATGAAATAGATTATATACTATCCACAGAAAAAAAGATAGTAAAAGATGTAACAGTCATAAACAATACCAATACGGGAAGTGACCATAGAATAGTGAGGGCGAAAGTAGAAGTAAACAAAAAAATGGAAAGAAAGAGATTCATGGCAAACAACAAGATCAAAATAGATACACAAATCCTAAGAGAAAATAAAACAGAATATCAGAATGAAACAAACAAAGCAATAAAAGAACACGGAGACCTAAGCCACAAAAACATAGATGAAATCAATGATATACTGACTAAAGCTATGACAGAAGCAGCACAAAAAATAGCTAAAAAGAAAAAAGACAAGAACAAAAAATATGGAGCAAGAAAACAGAACAACTATTTGAAGAAAGAAGAAAACTACTCAGAGAAGATAAAAGAAACACCATTCAATACGTAGAAACTAATAAAACGTTGAAAAAAATCAATTAAAGAAGACAAACGTAAACAGTTGGAGCAACAGATAGAACAAGTAATAGAAGAAAACAAAAATATGAAAGCAATTAAAAGAAGCCTAGGAAAAGAAACAATTAACAATCTAAAAGACGAAAACGGGCAAGAAATAAAAGATCGAGATGAGATATTAAGAGTAATAGAAAACTACCACCAAAAACTGTATGAATCAAAAAAAGATATACCAGAAGAAACAAAAGAAATCGTAAAGAGAGAAGTTCTCAACGTCAACTCTGAGGATATACCAGAAATAACGGAAGAAGAGATTTTAACAACCTTAAAAACCATGAAAAATAAAAAAGCCCCAGGAATAGACGAAGTGCTAGTGGAATTAATAAAAGAATCAGACAAAACAGTAACACAAATATTAAAATTACTGCTAAACAAGTGCCTAGAAGAAGGACAAATACCAACCAGCTGGAATAAATCCTTAACAATACTGCTATTCAAAAAAGGCGACAAGAAAATTTTAGACAACTATCGGCCAATATCACTATTGTCTCAGATCTACAAACTATTTACTAGAATAATAATCAATAGACTAGAAAATAAACTAGAAGCTAACCAACCGATAGAACAAGCAGGTTTTAGAAAAAACTTCAGTACCAGCGACTATCTGCTAACTATCAGAACGCTTATTGAGAAAGCCACAGAATACAATCTAACACTTTACCTAATATTCATAGACTATCACAAAGCATTCGATAGCATTGAAACTTGGGCGGTAGAAAAAGCTCTGAATAACAATAGAATCGACTATAGATATACACAGCTAATAAGATCAATCTATAGTAATACGAAAATGACAATAGAAGCACATGAAACAACGAAACTTATACCTATAAAACGAGGAGTACGCCAAGGAGATCCAATGAGTCCTAAACTGTTCAATGCCGCGTTAGAAGAAATCTTTAAAGATTTCGATTGGGATAACTTAAGAATAAATATAAACGGAGAGAGACTACACCACCTAAGATACGCCGACGACGTCATCTTAATATCAGACAATATGGAAGATATCCAAAAAATGTTAAGCGATCTTAAGGAAAAATCAGAAAAAGTGGGACTGCAACTAAACGAAAAGAAAACAAAGGCCATGACAAATGATCACAACCCACCTGAAATAAGAATAGGAAACAAGGCACTTGACTATGTAGAAGAATATATATATATATATATATATATATATATATATATATATATATATATATATATATATATATATATATATATATATATATATATATATATATATATATATATATATATATCTGGGACAGGTGTTGAAACGTGGAAAACCTAATCAAACAGCAGAAATAGAAAGAAGAATTAGGCTAGCATGGGCAGCATTTGGAAAACAACGACAAATTCTAACTAACAAGAAAATTCCCCTAAGACTAAGAAGAAATGTATATAACCAATGTATCTTACCCGTTCTTACATACGCAGCACAAACCTGGACATTGACCAAGGGCATAATGGATAAATTAGCCAAAACACAAAGGGCAATGGAGCGGCAAATAATAAATATAAAGATAAAAGATAGAGAAAAGACAAAAATAACTGATGTAAAAGAACACATAGCAAGCCTAAAATAGAGATGGGCCGGACATACTATGCGACAATCAGACAACAGATGGAACAAGAAGTTGCAGGAATGGAGACCTTGGCTGGGAAAAAGATCAAGAGGCAGACATCAGACCAGATGGATGGACGACCTAAAGCAATTAGCCGGACTCGCATGGACAAGAGAAGCACAAAACCGAGATGAAAGGAGAAAAAGAGGGGAGGCCTATATCCGACACTGGATGTAAAAGAGGCTACGAAGAAGAAGAAGAAGAAGATGTTGCAGCTTTTAAAGAAACAAATGAACATCTAAAAATCAAAAAATGAAACATCTTAATTGAAATTGCTCATCCACAGTATAAAAATCTCATTAAGTATTATCAGAATGCAAAAAAATTATACCTACATAACGATTTTACGGCATTAGTAATTCAAGAATTTGTCTATAGTATATAAAATATATAAAAGAAAAAATATTTAATAAAACCAAAATAAAATATATTCAAAAAGATCACAAATTTGGAAAACAAAAAAGTCAAATTGTTGGGAAATGTATTGAAAATATAAGTAATAAAAAACATCAAATCAGGTAAATTATTTTTCTAAAAATCCAATGTGAGAATGATGTGATGGCTCTGTCAACTAGGTTATTGATAACGTGCATCTTGTATTTAAAAGATGTATTTGATTGGGAATTTATGCATGGTTGGGAGGAGTTTTCCTTCATATGCCAATTAGTTATAATTTATAATTAAAATTTAAAAACATGCTAGTAGGAATAATAACAATATCAACAAAGCTTCAACTATTAAATAAAAAAGACTACATTTAGAATGTAAAACACTTAAACATAAAAATAAACAATTTAACTATAGACGCAATGTAACTTATGCAGATATGTAGAAGCTGACTATATACAAAATAAAAAAATTAACTCCAACTTCTATCTATTTGCACTAAAATAAAAATCATTCACAATTAGTCACAATTACTCACTTCTAACATGGTCATCAAATCACATAAAAACACGGAAAAAGAGGAAAAAAGTAAGAATGTAAAAAACTCAATATTACTAGTACCACAAAAGCTATGTAAGTATAACTATAATTTAAAAAAACATTTAAAATTACAATCCTAACTTAAAATAATATCATGTTTTATTGTATTTTTAGTTTTTATAAAAACCATTGAAAATGATTTTTGTAAAAATAGAGACGTAATGTTAGAAAAATACCAACCCCACAAATGGGTTTCAATTTGTAACATCAACAATCTAATAACCAAAAGCCACGTGATGGGGCTAGTCAATTTGTAACAAAAAATTCTTAAACACAAAAATTATACTTATGTAATAATTTTCAAGAGTCCGGATGAAACTACATACTTCAGCGATTCTCAAGCTGTAGTGGGGCACAAAAAACAAAAAGGGAGAAGCAAAGACGAAAAAAGCAAAAGATTCCGAATCAAAATAAGAAAAAATACATTCTGTTAATACAAAAATAAAAAGTCACGCTTAAAAATAGGTATACGTATACGTAAGATACAAATAAGTAACACAAAAGGTAACTTCTAATAAGTGAAAAATTGATTAATACGGTGGGGCAGTGTTGCCAAATATGCCGTAATTTCGCTAGTCGTACGGAATTGTGGCCTTGTTGCCGCGTATCAACAGTCAAATAAAAATAGATATAAGAAAAAAAATATTAGACTCCAAAAAATCATTCTAAGGGATCACGCTCAAAACTAATATGAGACATTGGGTTTCAAATATTAAAAGGTTCATCACAAACGCTCACTAATTTCAGATTAAGAATACACGCACAAGAATAAATTAATAAACATTATAGAGGGTGTCATCCAAATTGTTTACTATTATTGTTTTAAAAAATGCAATGGGAATCTACAATTTGAGAAAATAAATCGTCCTTGTTTATGGCTTTGCAAAATTGATTACAAACAATTTGTTGGGCCAATTAATTTTTGTTTAGTAAATAGTCTGTTTAGTAAATGGTCTCAATTAGTTGGAAATAAAGTACAAGAACAATAACAGAATGCACGCCAAACATTTCCGCTTTATTTTTGGTTGAAACACAAAAATCCAAAAACAATTACAAAATAGGCTTAATTAGAGATCCCCTTCTAAATTACAAAGTTTTATTATTTACTACTTTACCAGGGGGCTGGCCACAACGATCAATGACCCCAACGGCCAATCGCTATTTTGGCTGTTGTGGTCATAACCACAACGGCCTCGTGACCGGACGGTCATCAGCGGACGCACAGCCACAACGACCAATTTGACCATATCGCCCAACTCGACACTTGACCATAACGGCCACCATGACCACAACGGCCAACTGTGGCACATGACCACAACAGCCAAAATGACCATAACGGCCAGCCTTTTTTAAACTGAGAGGCCAGACGAGGAATGAGGCCATATATACAATTATTCCATCTCCCCCATGGCCAGAGCTGAAATACAGCAATATATCAAAGTTGTCAATACTTAATAAAGCATACTGTATATGGTTTAATTAATTATTAAGTATATAAAAAATTAAGAAAAATTGCTTGCAAATAATAAACAGTATTTTTTATGGATTATTACTAAGTTTATGCTTTGCTTTTATAACATCCTGATTTGATTGGGCTTTTGTTATTAACCGCAAGTTGCTTGACATGCTGTCCAATTGCACATTTGGCAAAATGTTTTACAGGATAACTATGACCAGTAGGGGTGTGACCATTAACACGCTCCTTTGCAATTAATATACCAGTGGCGTGCGGTGAGAATTTAGGCTGGGGAAGCAACCACGATTTTAATTTTAATATACCTAGGTACAATAAAAAACAGTGTTATAATTATTAAGCTTAAAAGTTTTTTAAAGAAGAACTTTTACACTTCAGCAGTATTCTTTTGCTCTATAATGATTAATCGGATTGGTAATTTTTTAGCACATCTAGTTCTTTTGAATACTGATGAAAGAAACCCCCACCTAGTAAGATATTTTTAGCATGATTGGTAATCCCCTTACCCCTTTGAATCGTAGACATTCTGTGATTGATATGACTGAATCATAAAAAGTGCTGTGACGAAACTTGCAACTATTGCCAACGTTCTTTTGTGACAAAGCATTTTCAAATATTTATGATTGTTTAGATTTAATCACAATGTGCAAAAGAATACGTCTTTTATACTTATGGCATTTGTTCGCTATTATTCTTTATTTCAAAAAAAGTACTACTATTTATTTATAAGGTTTTAATCTTTGTTGTTAAATTTGAAAGTTCTGGTTTTGATCTGCCTTTCTTAATAATTTGTATTTTCTCTCCAGAACTATATGCAGAAAATTCGTTATTAATAATTTACAAACTGGAACAAAAAAATCGTCCCGATTTGGATGTATCGGAAGTACTCGAACCTTCCACCGAAGCAGCTGAATTTGCAGTCATGACGATAAAGCAAGTTTAAATGTTGCATACAGAACAAACTAAATAGAATTATTTGTTTTTAAAAAATCCCAACTTATATAAATTGAAATAATAAAATGTTTCAAAATACAGTCTCATTCGCAGATTTACATTGCTTAAGTAACATTTAACAAACACGAAAAATCGACCAAATAACGAAATTATAATAAACATCTGATCAAGGAGCACGCCAATAAAAATAACTCGACCTTATACGATGTTAACTGTAGCCTACAACGCACCCGCGACCCGAAAACAAGAAGTGCAGTAAGCAACGAAATCAGTGCTTATTTGCAGTTGTATGCAGTGTAACACATTTGAATCGGTATCACCTTTCCGCGCAAGTTTGATGAGCCTAATTTAAAATAGTACTCTAAATAATTATATTTTTTGCTGTACGGAATTGATATTGAGCTTTAAGTTGATTAAATATTACAAATTTAAATAAACGATAACCATAATCTTATTAAAATATTTTTGTTAGCATTGGTTTTTAATTTTAATAAATTCTTAAGGGAAGCATTGCTTCCCTTGCTTCCATGGACCGCACGCCACTGTAATGCACTAATAATAATTAAATACAATATATTATTTAGACTTATTGATGGGAATGTATACTAATGCTAAAAGCGTTCTAGCGATTCAAAGGATTGAAACGTTTAAGCCTCTCCGGTTTCGGGCTGTCAGTATGTTGACTGTTAAGTTGTTTGAGCGGGTTCTGATGCGATTTTGAGATCTCGTACTATAGCGTACTGAGGGTTAGTTTTACCATTAGCTACACTATTTTAAAAAGTTATATCCTTGTAATATTTGCTTGAGCAATAAAAAAGCGTCTGAATTATAAAATCTTTATTTATGTACTGTTGTTTATGTTGTTGCTATGGAAATCCCTATGATTCAATGCCTTCCTGATGGAATTATGTAGATAATGATTATTGTGGTGATTCAATGATCACCACAATAATCATTATCTACATAATTCCATCAGGAAGGCATTGAATCATAGGGATGTCCATGATTTATCAATATAAATCATGCAAATAGCAAGATCATTACATTACTATGTTCTTTGGTGGTTTCCATAGCACCACATGGGCTTGATTACTACTTGTACACCTCTAATTTATTTTCAAGAGATAATTGCGAGTTTTATCAAACTAGCCAGTATTTCCTGAGGGTTAAACCTAGTTGTAGTCTTTTATATCAAATCTGTTTTGACCAAGTCTAAATGCATCCCTAGATATTTGACCTAATCTTTTTGGAGTAGCGAGTTTCCGTTAAGGTGAACTAGAGGGAAAGTAGTTTTTTTTAGTAGTAAAGGTGGTCTGTGTTGATTTTTGTATACTTGCTTTAATGCGCTATGTTTCATCATTTTTCAAAAATGCTTAGGTGGTTTTGTAAGTTTCTGAAAGTTATATCTGCATTAGTATGGTATTCTGTGTAGTCCGCGAAGGTTGCTAGGGTCGTGTATCTAGTTGTTGATAAGTTTGCGGTAAAAATTAGGTATAAAATGAGTAGAAGAGTTGAGATGGAGTCTTGATATTTCTCGAAAAAGTGTCTTTCAGTGAGGTATGATGTGAGGATTTTAAAGAAGATTTACGGTAAACATCGCTTGAGCTTGTAGAGTAGATCTACATGCCACACCCTGTCAAAGGCTTGGCTTGTGCCTATAAATGCCGCTGAACAAAATCTTTCGTTCTCCAGGTCAAACCTGATTTTTGATAGAACTCTATGTAATTGTTCGATTGTAGCCTATTGTCGGCGACATCCGAAATGGTAGTTGGGTATTCGCTTGAGGAACAATCTTTTAAAAACCATTGAGAGTATGGATAAATAATAGACTGATGGGTCTGTATGAGGCCACAACTGATGTCGATTTCCTTGGTTTTGGGACTATTGCTATTTGGGCTACCTTCCATTGGCCAGAGAATGGTATCTGCTTTTTGGCTATTGTCTCTAGCCCAATTATCAAGGATTGCATTCTAATAGGAAGGTTTGTGACTGTGGTTGATTGATCTTCGTTGCCTTCCATAATGCAGCCAGTCGCTTTACTTGCTGTTAGGGAGTGGAAATAGTTCTGCAATATCTTGATTTCTCTGCTCATCTAATAATATCTTAAACTCTTTGACGGCCCTATTAAAACACGTTTTTTCGCTCGGTACGCGAGTAAGTAATCTGCCATTTTTTCGGAGAGCTCGTTTTTCTTGTAGTTTCTCTCGGATACATCTGGAGCAATACTGTTTTGGATTATTGCGATTTGGTTCTAGGGTTGCGGCCTGCTCCCTAGATTGATTTTATTTAGTGGACAGATTCGTAGATATCCTGTTGACTTTTTAGGGGAAGATTTACATTTAGTTTATTTTTAAAACTGATACAAACAGCAAATTACGTATTTCAAGTTCAATGCAACGAAAATCTGTAAATAAAACGTCAAACTTGTGGCTTCATAGTCATTTTTCGTGCTTTTTTGAACGTCTCCAAAATGGAAATATTGCTATAGGGAAACAAGTAATAGAAAAAACTTCTTTTTATGCTAAATTAACTATCCTGTAAACTAAAGTATCATGAATCTGTAAATAGTTAGAGTGTATTGAGAAGTATCTGTATCAAATTTATCATTTATCTTTTAATCTGCCCGAGATACCGAGAAAATAAGAAGAAAAATTTCTTCAACATCATGGTACTGCAGTTGTATCGAGATGTATTTTTCAATATAGGTAAGTGACGTTAAAGGTATTGTAAAGCCGTTGTCTCTTGACTCAATCGCGGCCGTGTGACGTCACGCGTGCCTGCGACAGAAGCACTTGCTATACGCAGAGGGTTTAGTTCTAGTTTATTTAATTATTTATTGCAGTTTATTAATACAGTGTATTAATATATAATGGATAAAATTATACCATATGCATTTAAACACTTTGAAGGATTCGAAGGCATCGTTAACGATTTATCACAAGTCGAGGACAATATTAGAATCGGAAATGTCGTCGGCGTAATTGCGAATTTGGTGCTCGTATGAGTACAAATTATGAATCACATTGACGCGTGGAAACAAATAAAATTTCTTATTTCAAAGGCTGGTTAGTGTATAATTCTGCACGAATCTTTTCATAGTGTAGTGTTAAATCTAGACACTTTGCGAGCTTCTCGCTACCAGATGCTATTACGAGCGGATCAAACTAATAGAAAACGTCTTACCAAATTAAGCAATCGTTACTGGCGGCATATATCATATAAACAATTTATTTATTGCAAAAATTCTTGGTTGCCTTTGGGAAAAACTAAAAGGAAGGTAATACCTGTTTGTGTCGTTTCAAAAATAAGCGAATAACCCGAAGATAATGATGTGTATACACGGTTTTGTCCTGCAGAAGGGAAAGATCCAGATTATTTTGATTAAGAAAAGGAAATAATAATTTTTTTAATATTTTGTGTTAGCTAAATCCAATACTACTAAAGTTGATTTGTATGTGTGTCCGAGCCCCATTCTCGCGTTCTATAAGGGCTGGAGAGATGGGCTTGGGCTCATTCGACGCGTAATTTGCCGAGGATAATGCACGACCGAAAATTAGGTTATGTTTTAAAATTTTTTAAATTAGGTTATGTTTTAAAAAATCGATAAATGCTGATTCTATCGTACTATTTAGTGCTATTGAGTGTTATTTGGTACTAATATGTGCTCTATCGATAGAGAATCGATTGGAGATTTATGTAGGTCATGTAAATACTGACCTACTTTAAAAAAAATCGATAAATGCTATTTCTATCATACTTAAGTGCTTAGGCCCGTAGGGCCCATTATCCTAGTATTTACATAAGTTATAAAAAATTAAAAATAACTTTTAAAATAACATGTACCCTTAATTTTCAGGTATAATTAAAGTGTTACATTTATAAATACGTTCTATTAGTAATAATGATAAGGATATCTAATGATTATATCTGAAATAATCAGTTTTTTGCTTCCTCCAACGAAGGACGCTCTGCTGTGGCTATATTTGCAGAGATTATGGCTGCATATTTATTATTTTCAATATTCAAATACGTAGGATCAGCGAAGTTCTTCTCTGTTACAAATAGTTATTATTTTCTCTTGCCATTCATTCAGTTTTTGGAAAAATTTCTTGATACAATCAACCCTTTTCACTCTTTGCAACCAGTGCCGGTAAATTTTAAGATTTTTATCTTTATTTGGAAAAGAAAAAATATATTCGCCAGCTTTTTCGGTATTCTTGCACCCGAATATAGAACATCGAGCCATGTTGTTTTAATGGGTAACTACACAATAGTAATAACCTAATAAATAAACTCTTTTTATTTACCTCCAAAACGTGAAATGCACTGATTTGTGGTCAGATTTCTACTACAACGCAGTTTAGTATGCTGTGCATATTAGGCGTGGGCAGGCGTGACGTCACACGCTCCGGATCTTTCAACTTCAAAAATTAATTACAGACTTATTTTTAAGAATTTAGGAATTTTACTTGTGAAATGGCTATTTACATTTTCTGTTTAATTTATTAAGCTGAAGTTGTAATTCCGCCTAACAACACCTTTAAGTCACTTTGACATCAGATCTCGCTGTTAAATTTTGGGCGTACCTTTTTAAAACACAGTGTAAGTTAAAAGGGAGAAATAATCTTTAATAAAATCAAAATAGTATAAAATAATTGACTGTTGCGGTCACGCGCTACAGCTTGCCGTTGTGGTCACGTGCCACAGTTGGTCGTTATGGTCATTTTGGCTGTTGCAGTTATTTTGGCCATTGTGGCCACACACCCTAGTTGGCCGTTGTGGTCATCGTCGCCAGCGACGCCAATATATAAGCGTCGGTGGCTGTTGTGTCAAAATGGCAGATAGGGTGGCATTTCTAGTTGGCCGTTATGGTCATGCTGGCCGTTATGGTCATGGTGGTCGTTACGTTCAAGCATCGAGTTGGGCGATATGGTCAAATTTCAATGTTTTTGGAAATTAGATAATAATTACTATTCAATAATAGTTATTTGTGTATTTAGTGCGCGAAATGCTACTTTGGTGGTCACGAAAGAAAGTCTTTCTGAAAATCTCAATCGAGACCACCAAAGTCATTTCGAGCACGAATTGCAGACAACGCTTTTTTTACAGCGTTATGGAGATAACCGAAAAAGAAAAAGAAAATCATAAAAAATAACACAAGGAAATTTTTATCTTAGCGCAAAGTGGACAGTTTCGTTGTTGCTACGGAAACGACATTGTTCAAATATGCATAAATGCACGAAATATTTTTCGCTCTAAAGCGAAAAGTTTTTCGTGCACGTTGTCAAGTAAACAAAACCATTGTGGCATTTTGCACACGAATATTACTTAATGAAAAATTGCTTCTTTTTTCGACAACTGTAGAAAAAATAACGTACAGTACATTAGTTATCCAAAGTTACACCAAACACTGTATTGCCTTTTTTCAACTTTATTAAAAAAAAACCTCGCACTTTAAAGCTTGACACTAAAAAAAAACAACGGACAGTTATTGCTAAACTCTCAATTTATTTTCATTAAACGAATCTACTTGCTTCACAATCGCTTCCACTTTTTGAATTATTAAAGTTTTTATTTATAATTAGATCGATTAAATTACTGCTAAAACGAACTCAAATCGTCTATTAACTGTTAGGCTTTCGAAAAGAAGGAGAACGTTTATTAGGGTCAAAGATCATTAAAATTTAGCTTTTATTTTAAATTCTTCACGTGGGACATCCACAAACTACGCCCAGATTCACGTAATACTCGCAGAAGAGATAATCCCTTGCATAATGGATTCACAGATCTTTCACAATTTAAAGGATAAATTTCACCACTAATTTCTTTGAATCGCTTTACTACATCGGTATTAAATTAACTAAACTAATACAGAAACGCTTGATTTCTTCTTCCGGGTTAAGCCGTAAACGCAATTATACAATAAGGTTACAAAAGCATCAGAGCACAAACTTGAAATCTTCTTCAGTTTTCCCTGTCTGAATTTACACTCCACGGGTGTGTTAGTCCCTCTTCGTTTTTGCACCCTCGAATTCCGAACAAAAGGGACAAAAACAAGATAATCAAGATTTACCGCTAATATTTTATCTAGAAGTCAATACAAAAGCAGGACATATATGAGAAAGCTGAATTTTAAACAAATAAAAACCAATCCTTAGTGTAATTATGCTTCATAAAATATAGAATATAGTTCCGCAGGCAATATATTCTTTTGTGGACATTTAATATCTAATAAGTTAGGCTCAAAATAAACACACCACTTACATGAAAGGGGATCATAAATTACTGTATATTTTGATGCAAAAAATGTATTAGCGTGCTTGAAAGAAATAGTCTTGGTTTAAAATAATTCCGCTGACTATTACAATAAACGAACTGAATTCAATACGGAACTAGCACAGTAACTTGCTACATGTGTGAAACGAAATTATTTTTACACAAGCAATCATCTTTGTTTAGAAATGTAGTTTGAAATAAACAAATAATTAAATAAAACATTTAATTTACCTGTTTACCTATTTAAACTTTGCTGTACTTACTAGTCAGAAAATACTTTCTCTTTTTACACTACACTACATACAATATTTGAATTTATTATTAAAACGTAGCGAATTAAATATTCGTAATAATGAACGCGTTACAATGTATGAGAAGGAAATCAAAAATTTTATTTAATTAAAACAGTGATTCATTAAAAATCACCTATAAGCTGCGAACTAAAGGAGAAATAAATGACACATAAATTTCTTGATTAATTTTAGAAACCTAAAGTTAGTTAGAAAAACTGGAACTTTGATTTTAGCACCTATTTGTTTACTTAAATTATTATTCTGTCTTTAATGTAATAATAATAATGAAAAAACATTAAAACTTATAGTTGTTTAATAAATTAACATTATTCTACAAAACTAATATTACTACTAATGTGAAAATAGGACTTGTTCTGAACATTTCTTTAGTCTATAAAGCATGGCTATATGCAACCCAATATACACTACAGATAAGAATTGTAGTAACTTTATCGTTTATGCACATTCTAATCGTAATCATTTTTAAATATATATAATAAATTAATAAAGAACATGGTTTTTGAATAAAAAGGTTGTAATCGCTTAAACACTGAAATTATCAAAGATAAAATGTCAATTTATCAAACTATACGTATTATACACTGCTATATATTGTTTAAGAAAAAATTTGTTTATCAAAAATGTAAGCAAAACATAGCGAGTACAGAATAATAGCAGTTAAAGTATACATTTGCAATTACAATTACAAAACAAAAACAATGTTATTATTGTTATTTTTGGTGCATGCATATTTTTTTAATATACGCTTGAATTTGTTTCTAGTACTTTGTTTATAAAGAAAGGTATGCTGCAATCTTTGGAATTAAAGAACGTTAAGATAGATATCTAGATAACATGTAGATGTATAGATAGAGGTAGTATCTATTTTACAGATTATTGTATTCATGTTAGCCACCATCCTACCATACACCAATATTAAACCTTCATAAACTAACATTGTAGTAAATTATCTTTTAACAGGTGTAATAACTAATACGGTACATATGTAATAAATAAGTGGTACTGCCATAAATGTTATCTTAATCCTTGTTGTTATAGTAAAGTGCTTGCTCAATCTAAATTAAAATGCTAAAATAGTACACATACCCTTCACAACGACAATTCCTAGATAATTAGTCCAGTAAACGGAGGTCGAAAAAGGGTGGTTACCCTATAAAAGGTCGGGTAGTACTAAATTTTTAGTTGTATAGATTGGTGGTTAGTGAAAAATCCAAGTTTTCCAATTCCATCCCCCTCCGCCATCTTGAAAAAACCGTCGAAAGTCGGCACTTTTTTTAGTTTCTCGCCTATAACTTCGTTCTGGTGCAGCTTAGCGCAAAAAACCTACAAATTTGGTATTGAAGTTGTTTAGTATGATAAATAGCAACGGAGCTGTGAAGCTCTCAAAAAAAGGCTAAAATTGCGTACTATGCAAATTTTTTTAGTTTCTTGTCGCTTAACATCGCGGTAACTCCTTAAGGCTGCCCTGCACTGTAGTTAAAGGTACCCAGAAAATGTAATAGTTTTTGGGACTTGTTTTTATAAATTAAATTCTAGAAAATAAAGTAAAGGACTCTTATACAAATATACAGTAGGCAGTTTCTATATTTTATGAAAATTTGATTCACGTAGTTAAAATAGGTTGAGTTTTTATAATAGTTTTTCTCAACGGGTAATACAGCCAGAATTGTGGTTTAAGTTTATTTTACCAACATGTTATTTTTTATACTAGGCTATTTTTATGAATTTGTTTTAGAGTTAATAGTTATTAAAATAAAAAATGAAAAATAGGCAATCCAATTAACAGAGGAGCTTCAAAATTATCTAATATTAGGGGCTAACAACTTAAGTAATTCTCCGTTCTTTTAATCAGACAGCCAGGCGACTTCCGTCGGGACAGTATCACTTACAAAATGCATGAAGGGAAATGCAATAAATACATTTTAAAAACTATAAATTGACTAGTAGTTAGAAATCATTTATAAATTTGTTTAATACGTATTACTTTATATTAAATCTACCTCATGATATAAGTATTTATAAGTGTATGGTTTATTATAATTAATTTATAAACCTTGAGAACTAATTACTGTTCTTCTGCTATTCTATATTTCGTAAGTGATAAATACTCGACAATATAACACTTACAAAGGGATATTATTAGTGCTTTTTTATTCGCATCGAGCGAATACAAATTAATAAATTTAGAAAGAAAAAATAATTTAAATTACCGTAGTCGAATAAGAATTACAAAACTTATTTATGAAAATTAAACATATGTGTCCATTACAACACAAAGTATAAATTAATAAAATATAGGCAGTATTTACAGTCTGTTTGGTTTAAAGCACCCCGCTTTGTAGCAACTTTATTTTTGTTCAGAAATGGTATAAACCATATACAGTGTGGAAATAAAGTAGCGGATAAATTCGATAACTTCGTTAAAATTGGTTTTTTGGAAAAAAATCTTGATGGAGTATAGCGATTTTAATTACTGGACGCTGTACTGTGTCATTTTCAACTTGTTACGTGATTTGCTTTTAAAGTAATGACGTCATCGATATTTTTTTTAAATGACAACCTATATTTTGTATTGTCGATTTCGGTAGTACTTTTTATTCTCTTTTCAACTGTATACAATTTTCAATATGTTATATTTGAAAAAATTGAGAAAAACTGCCCTAAAGTTCGAATATTAAAAATTCTTTAAATTTGCAAAATGAATCTAGTCACTTCTTTGAGACTAGGATTTTTTCTGGGGAAGCTACTCTATAAAAATTCCGAATCAAAATACTACTTAGATTTTCACATATCCTAGATTTTGATAATAAAAAACATAGAGAGGTCCAGCCCGTTAACCCCCCCCCCCCCCCCCCAATTAACACCACTCTATTATGTAATAATAATAAACGCCTTTATTAATTTTTATATACAAAGAAACACTACATTATTTTGCAAATAACTAAAATTTATATTAGTATAGTTTTCTGGCAAAGGGCTACTCTATTTAACCAGGAAGCCATAAAAATAAATAGTTACATATAAACATTATTATAAAATGAGGGATTTAGAAGTAAAAGGGTTTATGCGCATTTTTAGTAATTTTGAGATACTTAGCTTAAAAGTCAATTTCTAAATGTAAATTACAGTAATATCAAAGAGTATGCACAAATAAATATTTGTAAAAGACACCATCATGTGTTTATATATAAGCAAGATAGGTTACTTACCTTTTTAGTTCTATAGAAATTCTGTCTTATAAAAAAACTAATGTAATACTGTTATCATTACGCTTATAATGTAACTAATTATTACACATACTTATACAGACAAAATAACTATGAACACCATTATTACGCATTACTAATAATATGGCATGTTGCAGTGAACATGTGACGCTAGCGACTAGTAGAATACCTTACCGGAAGCCTGACTGCCTACTATTCCGACCAGGTTGAACCAAACAGTAAAATTTTAATTAACAATATTATTAATCAATTTATTAAATTCGTAAATATATATACTTAGAACTTTCATATAAAACAACAGTAAAAGCTTTTTATAGAAATAGATTTTAATGTAATGTATCATTTATAATGCGAAACACGGAAAATAAAGTAATTAACTCAATAATGTTAATATGTTGGTATAACGGGTCTCATACTGGCACAGTATGGATGGATATAGTTGGATATGGTTGCACACCGGTGCATATTTATCATCGTTATTATATTTTTTAATTATATTATATTATACACTGAGAAAAATGGCTAGTAAAAGTTATGTCCCCGTCGTCATATTAGCGCTCTTGATCTACAATTTTTAAACCAATAGATTTTTCAAACTATGTTTCTCAGTGTACAATATAATATAATTAAAAAATATAATAATGATCATTATTATACACCGGTATGCTACCGATATACAGCCAATGTTGTGCCAGAATGAAACCAGAGTTATATCAACATATCAACAACATTGGGCCAATCTTGGTTAGGTAAAATGGTCCAAGTACTTGCCAGTGTTATCATTTCGACACTGGCCCAATATTGGCTGCCAATATCGGCTATGTAAAATGGCCCAAGTACTTACCGGTGTTATCATTTCTGCACTGTCCCAATATTGGTTGCCCGGATTGGTAATAACGGTGCCAATATTGACCCAATATTGGTCTGTTTGTTCAGCATCGGCAAATTCTATACGGGCCGCAACGTTTTAGAGTCATCGTCGAGAAACACTTAGGAGTAACTCTACCACACATTTCTTTCTGATTGCGTCATCCGTTACCCAGACAGGCCTGGGATTGGGTAGACAACAACCAGTTCTAAGGGTGAACACCGTGTGGTTTATCCACAAACTAGTCTCAGATCCTAGTGCTCCCGGCACCTCTAACGACTGCCCTCCCTCCGTCTTCGGGCTAGTCTCGGATACTAGTGGAGTCCGACACCTCGGGCAACTGCTTGTCCGTTTACCATGGATGGTCTGTTAGAGAGCGGGAAACGTTGTTTGCCTGCAAGTGACCGCAAAGCATATTTACCGCTCGTTAACAAAACATTCAAAGGGTACGTAATAACCGCCGGTGATTTCCGCCAGTTTGTTGTGGCTCTATACACTTGTATGTTTCTTATTTATAGACCGATTCCAATATATTATTTTTTTGTTTTGCTTTTTCTGTCGATATTAAAATGTCGATTACTAATTGATAGACCAGTAGTGAAGATAATTTATAAGATGTTGCTACGGTGTTTTTTTGGTATTTTCGGTTCTTTAGAGGAATTGTACTTTTTTGTATTTTCGGTATTTTATGGATTTAGTGGATTGATTTAAACGTGGTTTATTTAGACCGTCATCTTCAATATGTAGAATGATAGAGATGTGCAAATACGTTACCAACAAATTCGTGAACATGAAAATTTCTAAACGAAAAATGTATGACACGTTATTCATGTAATATAGAAGTAAATGCTGCTGCTTTATTCATAAATAATAAAAAAAAAGTCTAATTTCAATTTATACAAATAAATAAAATATAGGTATAGCAAAAACGTTACGTATTTTCATTTCTACGTCGCAATTTCTATAGTTAAAGTGTTAATGTTCTATATTCCCTTTTTTATAGTTATTGCAAACTAATTTTTTTATTGAAAATCTATGTTGTTTTACGTTCGAGGATTAACTTTTAAACATCACCTATTTGATTGATTTTTTAATATTATTTATTATCTCTATGAAAAAAATAATTTTCTGAAGATTTAATTTATGTTTCTATACGCAGTATAAAATTACAAGTGCGATAAGTCAACTAGAGTAATTAATAATTTTATATATCGTAGCTTCTGATAAGAGTTACACCAACAAACATTTCAAGGGCGCGCTCTGGACAGAGCTCTAGTGGCGCAATTGGTTAGCGCACGGTACTTATAGGACAGTAGTCGTGAGCAATGCCGGGGTTGTGAGTTCGAGCCTCACCTAGAGCATACTTTTTTATATTGATTAAACAAGCAAAAAAATACCGAGATTAGCTATTGAGAAACACTTATATAAAAAATTAAGTTTAAAAATAACAGCAAGAAAATTAGTAAATAAATAAACTTTGTAAGTTGTTACTTTTTTTCGTTATCAGAAGTAACTTTAAATGAAATGAATTTGATAATAGTTATTTATTGTAAAAGTGTTTTAGACAGCGTTTTATCCACGCAAGAATGTTTAAACGCGAGAGCGAAGCTCGAGCGTTTAATTTTCTTGAGTGGATAAAACGCGTCTAAAACACGAATGCAATACAACGTTTTATCCACAATCAGAGTCATTTAGAATCAGATTTAATCAAAAAATAATTTGACATTTCGCTCTGACAGCGGCTGTAACGTCAAAAATTATTGAAATTAATTTAAAAAATCGTGGGACGTGTTGAATGGTTGCTATCATGTTGCTATTTAGTTGCGATTGTTTATGGACTCCATTTGTAAAAATTCATCTTACTATTTGAAAAGTGGAAAAGATGGAAGAGATTTGTGAGAACGACTTTATTCCTGAACAAATAGGTACTTGAAGAAGCTCAGAGAGCAACTTTAGATTTATTGCCGTGGAAGTCAAAGGACGCCTACGAAAAAGTATTTGCCGAGTTCAATAATTGGAAAGAAAAAAGTGGTGTAAAAGGAGCAATAAACGAAGAGGTACTCCTAGCATATTTCTACAATGTTAATAAAAAGTTTGCGGCATCAACATTATGGACGAAATATTCTATGTTGAAGACGACATTAAACGTGCACAGAAATATAGATATCTCAAAATACAGCAAGTTGATCGCCTTTTTGAAAAGCAAGTCTCGCACCTACAGACCTAAGAAGGCCAAAATTCTTGAAAACAAACACATCAAGCAATTTTTGCAGGAGGCTCCAGATGAAAAATATTTGATGATGAAGGTACCTAATAGTTGTGATTTGTGTTTGTTTGCATTCAAATTTACAGTTTCTTCTTTAGGTGGGACTTATAATGGGTGTAGCTGGCGCTTGCAGATGTAATGAGTTGACGTACTTGAAAATTGAAAATGTCCAAGATAAAGGAAAATATTTGTTTATTACGATTGCTGACACAAAAACCTATGTTTCACGAAGTTTCACAGTAATGGAAGAGGGTTTTTCTGTTGACGCTCTGGATATGTGTAGGAGGTATATGCAACTACGCCCAGCTTCTATGGCTTCCCAGGGCAGATTTTTTTTACGATATACAAATGGAAAATGTACATACCAATCTGTGGGTATCAACACCATGTCAAGAATACCTGCTACAGTGGCCTGTTTTTTGCAATTACCGGATGCTAGTTCCTATAGTGGTCATAGCATGAGACGCTCCTCAGCTACATTACTGGCTAATGCTGGTGGCGATCTTATGGCCATCAAACGTCACGGTGGATGGAAGTCGTCAAATGTCGCAGAAAGCTACGTTGAGAATTCTTTATCAAATAAATTAAAAACAGCGGAAATGATTCAGAAAGAGACTGCCAAACAAGTTGCAATGAACAATACCGGTGAAACTTCTTGTGAAAGTTCAATTCCAGCCACGGTTGAAGTTAATCTGTCTTCGCCAATAAAACAAAAAAATAATAACAATGTTTGGTCTATTAACGTGAATATTAATGTAAATCTTAACAAATAAATAAATTCATTGTGTGTTTTATGGCGTGTTTTATAGCGTGTTTTATGGCGTGTTTTATGACTTATAAAACACTAAGGTTTTATAGACCACATTAAAGGTCGCCAAGCAGTTCAATTATGACCTTATAATATAGTGATTGTGGATAAACGTTATTATACTTTATGAATCATTACAGTTCTTTTATTTCATTTTGTATAAAACTGATTATGACCCTGGGTTATTACCGAACTATATTTAGTTTGGGTTGTATTGTATTGTGACTAGATGCTTCTAAAAGGAAGGACCTATATATAACTATTTGGTAATAGTTATAGGGAGAATATTCAGCAGAGTCAAACCAATGTAAAACCTTTGCAGATTATACCATTGCATATAGACTTGTTTGAGAAGTATAAAATATATATTCGTTTAAAAAGGTATGCTCTAGGTGAGGCTCGAACTCACAATCCCGGCATTGCTCACGACTACTGTCTTATAAGTACCGTGCGCTAGCCAATTGCGCCACTAGAGCCATGGAAATCGTCAACCTCTGGTACTTTTTCTAATAATAAGAATATAAAATGCTTTTTATGTTAGCAACATAGCAAAATTATCAAAATGGTTATTTATCCAATGCCTTTTTTCTTTCACAAACACACAGATGTATCATTTTTTTAGAAAATAAAAAATTCTATATTTTTTCTTCTACCAGCAAATTTCGAGATAAACATGTTCATTTATGTCTACGTCTATTACTTGATTACAGCAAAAAAGTATGCTCTAGGTGAGGCTCGAACTCACAACCCCGGCATTGCTCACGACTACTATCCTATAAGTAACGTGCGCTACCAATTGCGCCACTAGAGCTTTGAAAAATCGTCAACCTTTGGCACTTTTTCTAATACTCATAACACAAAATGCTTTTAAGTTAGTAACAGCAAAATTATCAAAATGGCTATTCATCCAATGCGTTTCTTCGTTCACAAACACACAGATGTCTCTTTTCAATAGAAAATAAAAAATTCTATATTTTTTTCTAACAGCAGATTTCGAGACAAACATGTTCATTTATGTCTACGTCTATTACTTGGTTACAGCAAAAAAGTATGCTCTAGGTGAGGCTCGAACTCACAACCCCGGCATTGCTCACGACTACTGTCCTATAAGTACCGTGCGCTACCAATTGAGCCACTAGAGCTATGGAAATCGCCAACCTCTGGCACTTTTTCTAATAATCAGAATATAATATGATTTTTATGTTAGCAAAATAGCAAAATTATCAAAATGGTTATTCTTCCAATACCTTTTTTCTTTCACAAACACACAGATGTATCTTTTTGTAGAAAATAAAAAATTTTATACTTTTTCTTCTAACAGCAAATTTCGAGATAAATGTGTTCATTTATGTCTACGTCTGTTACTGCTTAAATTGCTCTAGGTGAGGCTCGAACTCACAACCCCGGCATTGCTCACGACTACTGTCCTATAAGTACCGTGCGCTAACCAATTGCGCCACTAGAGTTTTGGAAATCGTCAGCCTTTGGTACTTTTTCTAATAATTGGGATGTAAAATACTTTTTATGTTAGCAACATAGCAAAATTATCAAAGTGGTTATCCATCCAATGCCTTTCTTCTATCACAAACTCACAGATGTTTTTTCAGTAGAAAATAAAATTTTTTATTTTTTCTAACAGCAGATTTCGAGACAAACGTGTTTAACGTATGCCTAGTTCTGTTACTTAATTGCCGCAAAAAAAATGTGCTCTAGGTGAGGCTCGAATTCACAACCCCGGCATTGCTCACGTCACGACCACTGTCCTATAAGTACCACACAACAATTGCGCCACTACAGTTCTGGAAATCGCTAACCGTTGGTACTTTTTCCAATAATAAAAATATAAAATGATTTTTATGTTAGCAACATAGCACAATTATCAAAGTGGTTATTTATCCAATGCCTTTCTTCAGTCACAAACTCACAGATGTCTCTTTTCAGTAGAAATTAAAAAATTTACTTTTTTCCTAACAGCAGATTTCGAGACAAACTAGAGATGTGGAAAATAGGACAAAATTACATTAATATTTCATCCACCAGAAAAAATTATTCGAAATTATTGTTAAATAAATCAAACAATTGGTAAACATAACTACTGATAGATAGATTTCTATTTCACACTTTTACGGAAAAAGTGGGATCTAGGTAACGAAATAGTTTCTTACAGATTAAAATACTATTTTTATTTTGTTTATTTGAACTTTTCAATAAATCACCAAGGTATCGATAAACAGGATTTATTTGGACATTGTAATAATTGTTTTTAGACATGTCTGGCCGATCTCATCAATGACAGATTACTATTAACTACTTGAAAATCTTGTCCTCTATGCTGGTTTATACTAGTAATTGAATAAAGTATGAGGAAACATTATTATCTAACTAAACAAACAGTACATTTCGTATTACATTGTGGAGATAGGTATTCATGTCTATCTTTTAAAGGAATTTATTTAATTACTAGGTACTAAGAAATTTAAATTGCAAATATTAACAATTTCTAAGACTACGATTGTATTGAAATAATTTGCAAAAAATTCCGAAGCTAGTACTATGAAAATATAAAAATAAAATAGTTTATGTAATTTGATTCAATAAAAATAATAGTTTAGCTCAATTCAATTTATTCATTTTTGAAATTTAACTTTTACTAATTTTTATTTTATATTAAATTCTAATTTAAAAAAAAGGTTGCTCTAGGTGAGGCTCGAACTCACAACCCCGGCATTGCTCACGACTACTGTCTTATAAGTACCGTGCGCTAACCAATTGCGCCACTAGAGCTCTGACGTTTGCGCGCCACTGCATTAGTATTTAAAGGACACAACCACTGACTACATTTTTTAAAGCATATTTTTTTGTGTAATTTTACTACTTTTTTTATCTACAATATCTATTTACATTTACTTATACATACCTATTTATATTAATTACAACCATTTAAATATAGTAAATGGATATAACTTGTAATTCTAGTTGTATAATTGTCGTCCATCCTAAACTGTTGTAGAATTATTTATTTCAAATGCATTTTCTAGCAATCAATTAATTACAGTAATTTAAGACAGCTTTTTATCTTGCCGGATCAGCTTTATCATTACTTATAATTTATTTAGTGTAAGTATATTCATGCAGGTTCTCCGTGTTTTGTGCGTGTTTTAGTTACTTATTATTGACAATAAAAATACCATTTCTTGAAGTGTTTTTATATATTTTTATTATTTCAGAATATATGACACTTATAATTATATCATAATAATTATTATTATTAATTTAAACTACAACAAACATTTTTTAGCTTACGAGCTTTTAAAAAGCTACAATTGCTAATTTCGTTTCTGTTTTATAGGCAGCCGTGCCCTTTTTCTTACAAAAGCACGTTTTTTATATATATTTAAACTTAAACTCTTATTAACTTTTTAATGAATCTGATTATATGTACTTAAATTATGTACATTAATACAGTTCTAATAGTAAAAATGTAAAAAGAAGAATAGATTCCTCAGGCTGTATGGGTCCCTTACAGATTAATTAATCAACAACTTACCTGTAGGGGACCCACTTTTGGGGGGGTGGTGTCATCACTACCTTTGAGTCCCAAACAAATGCATGTTCCGGGTGGCCGGGTGCTGCAGCTCCCTTAGCCCTTCCTTAATCCAGGTCTGGAGAGCTGCTGCTTACCATAATAATATATCACGGCCATCATTCACGTACTTATATAAAACTATCGCTATGGCGTAGTTTTATCTTACTTCCGAATAATGTAGTGATAATGTTTACATTAGTGCAGTGTAACAAATTAAATACCTATATAGTTAAAAGATCCAAAGTTCATTTCGTGACTGTATTTCCTTTACAGGGAGATCGAATCAAGCAAAACCTCACGTATTATAGTCCTTTTGTACACCTATTGTAATATCTATTGTTAATATTTGAAAACCATTATTGATAAGATTATTAAAACTACATGTACATATAAGTGATGCTAAAAGTAAAAAGAGGTAGTAAACAAATAATGATAGATAAACTGATAAATATTAGGTTCTTAAAATACTGTTCTTGGAGTACCTAGATTATTGAGTGCACAAGGTAATTGAAATAAATTGTAATGATTAATAATTACAATTACAAGCAGTTTGTAGGGTTCTAAATATACTGTAACGTTCTTTTTAAAATAATAACAAAAATGCTGTTTAAATAGCCTATTAATAAAGAAAAGATTATTTACAATGCACTTAATTAAAAACACTATAACTATAAACTATTTAACGAATTATTATCTAAATGCTAGGTGTTGTTTAAGGTTTCCAGCCTTACTTTGTGGAACTCCATAATCATGAAATAAATAAAGATTAGTAAGTTTCACAGTTTTATTAAAATACAACCTGACAATATTGTTTCGATAGCTATGCTGTCATTATCAAAGGTAATATAATTATAAACAAACACGTCGCTAAGGTAGATACAAAAATAGGTAACTAGATAAAATGATAATATGTTGAAGACATTTTAGCTTGTATTGACACTTCTTTTAAATATATAATACTTCCAGTAACGGAGAATTACTGAGCTCAAGTTGTTCATTCATTAAAGGTACCCTGAGTTTGTGTTTGTATATCTCAAAGGCTTCTAAAATGTCTAATTTGCGTTTGTTATTACAAAAATGTAGGAATTTAATATTATTTTGAGGAGTCATTGTGTGATTTTGTTCTAAAAGGTGTTTGGCGTAATTAGATTTTTCAGGATGTTTATTTTTGTAATGACGTACGTGTTCTTTATATCTTATGTCAAAATTTCGAAGTGTTTGTCCAATATATACCGAACTACAAAAAGAACAATTTAAACGGTAAATTCCCGATTTCATGATATCATGTGTTCTGTCTTTAGCATTAAATAAAAATGAAAAAGTGTTAGTGTTGGTTTTAAATGTTATTTTATAATTGTTGGTTTTTCTTAGTATATGTGCAGTTTTTTCTGATATTTTGCCAAAATATGGTATAGATATGTAATTTGTGTCTTCTGTTTGATTGTCAATGGGATATATTCTTTTGATAACTAACCTATAATCTTTTTGTTTCATTAAAGTGTCAATCATGTTCGGATTGTAATGATTTGCATGTGCTAGTTGTTTAATGGTTGATATCTCTTTGCTAAAATCTGATTTTGTTAGTGGAATAGTTAAAGCTCTGTGTACTAATGATCTGTAGGCTGCTATTTTATGTGTATTATGGTGACAAGATTCATTTGGTATTGTTATGTCTGTTTGTGTTGGTTTTCTGTATATGGAAAATTCAAATAGATTGTCTGGGTTAATCTTGATATTTAAGTCTAGAAAGTTTATAGCCCTGTTTTGTTCTGTTCTAGTGTAAATTTTATGTTAGGGTGGATACTGTTAATAAGAATTAAAAATTCATTGATAACCTCAAAAGAACTGTCAAAACAAGCTAAAATGTCTTCAACATATTATCATTTTATCTAGTTACCTATTTTTGTATCTACCTTAGCGACGTGTTTGTTTATAATTATATTACCTTTGATTATGACAGCGTAGCCGTCGAAACAATATTGTCAGGTTGTATTTTAATAAAACTATGAAACTTTTACTAATCTTTATTTATTTCATAAATGCTAGGTATTTACAAATTTATTTGAGGACTATTTATATGAAAACTATTTATGTATTACAATTATTAACTAATTATTAAGAGTACATTTCAACACGACGCCGGTTAAACATTAACTGAACTCCTTCTACCCGCGAACTCAATTTATCTCTTTCATACGATGACTCATACATCTAGAATATTCCATGACGTGTTGATGAATCATACACGCAGCTGTCGATAAGTGACGTCAATGAGACGTGTCGATGAGTCATACTTGCACGTGTTGATTGATGAGTCATACAGTTGATGACTCAAACATCTAGAATGTTTGATGACGTCATATGTGGGTTTACTATTCGTTACAATACGCTATCTATCTAATTTAATATAATGTGTATTGTATACAATATTTACCTACACAACTTACATTATAATTATTATTAATTTATATTTTATTTAAATATTAATTAATTGAAAATACATAATATAAATTTTTTGTCGTAACATAGATAAAATTTATATAAAATTAGTATGAATAAGTGTTCTATAGTATAACGCTAAGTTTAAGGTTGCAAATATTCAGGCGAATTGGATGCTATCTATGCAATCTAGTTTCGTAAAAGAAAATAATCCCCAAGTTTCTAATCTAATATAGAATAGAATACTTTTTTAAGTAGGTAATGTTTTACTAATAATAATTAGAATCACTTTTTTAACCTTTTTATCTTTTTACTTTTTATCATTTAATATTGTTCGCTCCTTATTGGAATATTGTTTTTCAATGATTTGGTCCCCTTATTATGTTGTCTACATAGATCGAATTGAAGGTGTACAGAAAAAATTCATTAAATTCCTTTGTTTTAAATTTAACGTAAGTTATAATATAAACCAATATGTAGATATATTAAATTATTTCGGATTGTCTACACTTCAACTTCGACGTGTTTATCATGATTTACTGTTCTTATTTAAAGTTTTAAATTGTTACATTAATTCTCCAGAGATTGTAAGTTCGTTTTCTCTTCATGTACCGGGAGTAACTACAAGAAATTCACCTCTTCTGCATATACAGTTTCACCATACTTTATATGGAATATTTAGTCCTAATTGCAGAATAACTACTTATGTTTTTAGATTCAGAGAGTTGGATTTCTGTGGTGTCTCTATGAATATGTTTAAAAATAATTTAAGAAGAGCTTTATCTTTGTAATTTTACTGACCTCTCTCGTCTATTTTTTTAATATCTCTAGTCTTTAATCTATAAGTATGTTTTATATATGTATTTCTGTATTTAAAAGGAACACTCCGTTAATATACTATTATTATTATTATTGTTGTTTAGCCAGTTTTATTAATAATTCATAAGTTTTCATTGATAATAAATGTGATCATTATCTCATTTTTTATAGGGAACGTTTATTTATCTCCCTTTTTCGTTCTTATATTAGCACCAAACTATTTTTGCAGTAGGTACTATAGTCCAAAGGTCTAGACTTTTATTAAACACACAGGATTTCTATGCATTTATAATATCGAATTAGAAAATAAGTTTGCTCTCTAGAACCCTTTAAAATTATAACAAAAAGTTTAAGCAATTTTAAGGATGATAGAAATCATCTCAGATCGAAATCATAGAGATTATCATCTGTAGGGCAACAAGGCAAAATAATTAATTGGTATTGATTAATTGTTATCATTTTTTATTAATTTAGTATTGTTACGCTGTTATGTTCAATTTGGTATATGTATTTGTATAGGTACTTAATTTTTGTTATTAATTTTATATTATTTAAAATAATTATTTTTAATATGTATATTTAATATCATTCCAAGTCAATCAGTGTAGCATGAATAATATTTAATTTACTGTCTCCAAGGACTAACCAAGCATTTGGTCAGTAGTTCAAAACCAAGACTTAAACAATAAATATGTTCTATACAATGCACCTATCTTTATATTCTAGTTTCTAGTATTAATCATCTAAGTAAATATTCTATGTAGGTATACCAAAAATTTTTAAACCATTACTTTATCTTTTTCTATTGTTTAATTACTTAACGTGGTTATCAAAAAGTTATACGTATGTGGATCTGTGGGCAAAATTCACTATCAAAACATGTTGATATTTAATACTTTAGCATACGGGTAATTCCTCAGAAATATTAAATTTACTGTCCCTGCTTAATTAATATTATATTACGAATACCTTTTTACCTGTTAGTTCAGTACAGTGAAGATGTAATAGCAATCTATCTAGCCAGGTATATATTAACAACTGAGCTATTTTTTAACAATAAAAAGTAAACTTTATTATGTCATATGTCATTCACGTGGCATGTCCCTAGTATGTATTCTCAAAGTAAACTTTTGCTTGTCTTTCGAAATTGCTTTCAACTAGCATTACTTCGGCCAATTTCTGAAAAAACTGACAATAAAAAAATCCATTGTTAAAATTAAACTTATGTGGAAAGTGTTTATGAAAAGTGGTCTTTTTTCAATTTTTTCAGTTCTTTTTCTTCATCCTATTTCTTTCCTACTTGGCTGCATGACTAAAAGTCCAACGCCAAAAATATTTCTTTCTTTCAATGTTTTCTTTTTCTGTTTTTATTTCTTCGACATCAACGTTATTTTGCATTTGAACTAATTTTTCAGTGTTCGGCTAATAAAGTGTGTTAGTATTGCTAATATTATTCTCTTAAAAATTATTGGCTTACATTTTACATTCTTTGCTTTGTATAGTTTTTAGTTCGACCTGACAGTATTTACGTTGAGTTAGGCGTCAGTAGACTAATTTTATAGATAATAGTTATTTATGGTACAAGTGAGTTAAGTAAGATATTATCCACGAACGAAAAATTTACTCTCGAGGGCCGGCAGGCCCGAGAGGGTTAATTTTTCTGAGTGGATAATATCCTTAACTCACGCGTGCCATACAAAATTTTATCCAACATCTCTTTATTTAAGTTTAAACATCGAATTTGCAATGTATAGTTAGTATGTAGTTTTGAAGGTAATACTCTAGCACAATGACTTTAATAATGGATTTTAATAATATTAAGTAAAGTAAGCTTGTGATTGGTTGTTATCTTTGAAGGAGTGAGTTTTTTAAAAAATAACCCACGTTGCTAGGGGCAACGTAGGTTATAATGTAACATAAGAGTAAACAATCACTTTCCTTATTTAAAATGACTATAGTAAACATCGTTTTTATATAGAGGTGTTGGATAAATACATATAAAATTTAATTTCATGAAAATCAAGTTGATAGTTTATATTTTATAGGATACCAAAGTTTCAAATTAAAGTTTAAAAGATCCAGATTTCTTGAGTTTACTGATACAGTAAAACTTTAAATAGTGGCCACTAAAATTTATTGTAAAAATGACGGTTATATGGAAGTGGCCGTTATTAAGAGAGAGTCAAGGATAAATAAAAAAAAGTTTTATTTTTGTGGTTTTTTATTAAAATAAATCTAAGGATGTAACATGAAATATCACATTATAAAGATTACTACATATTGCAATGATTCTTCAGTATTGAGGAAGATATTGAGATAATGTTAAAATAAAAGAATAGTACATGATAGACGCAGGCTGAACCATTTAATATATGGAAAGTAACATAAGTGATAAGGTAAGTGCAACTAAATCTTTATTAAAAGGATATACATTTCGGTACATGTTAAAAAAAAATTCAAATAATGTATCTATATAATAAAATCACAACCAGTCTTGAGAAGTGAAGCATGACAAGCAATGAACATTACTTAGAAAACTGTATTGTAATTGTTCAAACTATTTACTGAGAATATATTTTTGTAGTGGTCAGATTTTTGAGAATATGCCTAATTAGAAAAAATTAGGACACTTTTAAGAAAGAAAAGATTATTAATATATAAATGTAATAATGTGCATGGAATAGGTAAATAACATTTGTTGGTGTTGATGGTAAATAAAAATATTGAAAGTATAAACAAGAAAACATTTTACTTGTTTATATGTTCTTCAATCCAAACTCCAAACGCATTGGCTATGAGGAGGACGCTCGTGGTATTCTAGAGAGGTAAATAGAAGTTCTCAAGTTACTCATATAATATATCCATGGTCGACGTGTCACTGGTAAAAAGGGTGTAGATATTGATTTACCAACTGAAAGCAGTCTGAAGAAAAACAGTAAATCAGAGTCATCAAGAGGAGGTGCAAATCACCATATGGCAGGTAGTGTTGTTTGGGAGTGTGTCAATGTGTGGCAAAATAAAGTTATTTTTACAAAGTTTAAAAAGTTAAAATAAAAACAAAGAGAAGGAACAAGCATCCCTTCTATAAGGTAAAATACAGTAACAAGCACAAAAAAATCTTGAAGATTCATCAAGAATTAGTTTACTTACTTAGTTATAAATTTGATCTGTAAAGTCCTGGTAAGTTTTATCTTGATAACTGTAAAAGAATTTTCTTCTATTCTTTAATATTAATAAATAAAAAGCTTACCTGTTTGTGCAATCTACTGGTATAACCTCAGTGAGAATGACAGTAGTAATTAGTATCTCAATTAAATTTTCTCTATGTGTCAAACTATTGATAAATACAAAGAAACAAGCAACATATCCAATTCTCATAATGAGCAAACGAGGAGAGAGTTCAATCACGAACCCGGCATTGAAATCTCTCTAAAATAAGCAAAGAAAATAAAATTAAGACGACTGAACATAGCAAAATCATATGCACAGCATATGGGGAAAATTTCTAACATCAGTGCAATACGTATGTATATAATATCTACAAATGAGGTATATATTAAGCAAGAATTAAGTGCAACAATAAAAGAAAAAGATATTATATATGTAATTACATTTTTTGAAATATTTTTCATTGCGGATTGTTTAGTGTTTTTAAGTTTCATTTGTAAAACATTTCACATTTTGCTAAAATTTGAACAATTTCTACAGCTCGAGTTCACTTTTTCGTTACAAAATAGGAAACTTTGTACATCTGTTAGTTTTTCACACAAGCTTTTATTAGCTATCCATTCTAAAGGCAGTTTGTTGATATGAGATCCTTTAAATCATCAGGGGTTTTTTACTACTTTTCCCAATGATTAACGAATTTTCCTTGTTACCTTCCATATTTGCGCAAAATAAAATTGTCAATTTTTGTTGTGCAGTTTTTTACTGGGACATTTATCGCTTTTTAAAGCGAATGTTTTGTTTGTTATTGCAAGCTAAAAAAAAAGTCCGATTTCGTAAGCATTGTACACATTTTTTTGGTAAATACTCCTTCAATATTACTTGAAGCTTTGCTTTTTCTTTTATTAAAGGTCCAGATATAGAAGTATTTTTATTTCTGGCTTTACAGAACCAATAATTGTAAACTACTTGGTCAATGGCCAATTCTTCAGTTTTGGGAAATTTTCTCTTCTGCTCGGTATTGAAACCTTTTTCAAAGAGCTTCTTTAAGTCGGATTTGTTTTTCATAACTTCATTAACTTGTGTCCTTCCAACACCAAACTTTTCAGTCAACTTTCTAGTACTGGTACTAAACTTTTCATTTTCCACAATAATATTATTTTTCTCTTTAAGAAGCAAGCGTGATATGATGATTGTAATAACAGCGCCGTCGAACATAAACTAACTCAAAATATGTTCAATAAAAGCTTAAATACCATTCAAATCCTATTTGGGTTTTTACTAATAAGCTTTTACCCGGAAATTCCCTTTGCACTGTATGTATATAGTTGTCAACAAAACAATTTATGGTAGGTAATAAGAGATAGACCTGGAGGTATTTTTTCACTAAAATCTTCGTTGAAGTAGCCGTGACCGTTTTATTGGGGGCGCCGCTATTAAGATGGTCATTAGTATGGGCATTAGGGTGGTCCTTATTTGTATGGGTAAAAAAATTACAATTTCAAAATACGTACCCTCCACATTTTTTACATTACATGAAAGGAAGTTACCCTAAAAACCTCAAGTTGATCAGATCATGCTAACCCGCCGCATTAAGGCCAAAGTTCAGCTATTTATACTGTTTTTCACAAAGCTCCTATTTGCAGCAAAACGGTTGCAGCTACGAAAAATAGATATTCCTCCTTTTTTTGTGAGAAATTTAAGCTACTATAAATTTGGTCCTTACATAATTTTCGAGAAATAATCTGTTTTTGAGTTATGAAAGGAAAATCAGATGAAGTAGTTTACGGGTCGTGCAGTTACATATTGAAAAATTTTATGTTACTCATTTGTGATGCTTTTCTTTAATACTTCTGACTACTAGCATACTTTTAATGCCTTTATAATACTTCTTACTGGAAATTATTATTAATAATAATAATAATTGCCGCTACCCATTACCTGGCGAACCAGGCCCTAGAAGCTATGAAGGTTGTGCTGGAGGAAGAGGCGATTATTACTATTACTCTGGACCAACGTGCTGCTGCAACCGACTTAACAGATTGTATAGCATAAATCCCGCATGTGTGTTACAACTAAGGAAAACCCCAGAAAACCTTAACTAGGTCTGCCATTACCGGGAGTCGAACCGGGCCTCTTGGGTGAGAGAAGAGCACTCTAGTGCCTATACTACTAATAGTATTACATATGTGTCATAAGGTAATGTCATCAATAATTAATAATTATTATTGTAATTCATCATTACAGATATAAAATATTAAGCTAGCCATATTTGTGTGAAAGGGTGCTGTATTGGTTTTGAAGACGCTTGTCTTTAAAATACGCGAAACTCACTTATTGGAATACTCAATTTATCCACAAAGATTATTTCTATATCCGGGTTATTCCATTAACCATTGTACATTATAACCAGCCGTCAAGTATTTATTTTACAGTGGTCTGTTTGTTGTGTAATAAAAGCTACACAATGCAATTGGGTTTTCTCGAATTTCTTTTTTCTTCTTGTTTCTAAGTACTTAGTACTTTCTCAATTCTTGCAGTTATACAAATTAAATAAAATTACATCAAATAAATCAAAGCAGGTAATTCTCACTCACGTTTATGAAAACTAGAATAAGACTAGTGTTTTCAGTTTTCACGTGGACCAGCAATAACTGATAAGAAATACATTCTAGTTTCTTTTTCAGTAATAGTTATTCTAGATCAAAAGAATATTTCTGTAACTGCCAGTTTAGTTTGTTTGAATGGAAGTGCTGCGTTTGTGGTAGATCAGTGATTTGAAAAAAGGCACGAATTCTCCAACACGATTATTTAAACTGCGACAAAAAGTTGAAAAAATTGTTTGCACCCTGGCAGCAATTGGATAAGAACTAGAACAAAAAAAAGTGATTTCTGCAGGCAAAGAAAAAAAATCTTTGAATAACTAAATGATTTATTTGACATCACACGTGCCAATGCACTAGAAATGATGAAGATCTTAGAAGACAAAGATACGATACTACTGCCCATGAAAAGAGTTTGAATACAGAAAGATGGAAATAAAATGAAAAAGAATGAAACTAAAAGAGCAGACAGGCAGGTACATTTAGACGTACCAGAACCTTCAAGAAGAGAAGAAACTGAATCCACTGATGTAGGTAAGATTAAAATCAATCAATAGGCAAATAAATCTTTTTAGAAGAGGTTTTTGAGCCTTTAACTTTAGAAGCGTCAAATAATGAAGAAAGTAAAGGAAATTAATCGATTTCAAGCTATACAAATTGGAACTTCAGGTGCTACAATGGACTCTACTACTAAGAGCAAAGAAAATGATCAGGAAACAAATTTTGACTGCACGAATTTTATCAGCGCTAGATAGATGTAAAATAAGTGACAAGAATACCTGTCACATATTGTCAGCAAATATAGAAGCCGTATCAATAGACCCAAATGACTATGTCATAGACAGATCTTCCATCAGGGAACACAGACAATATTTTAGCGTACAGATAGCTAACAAAACAAAATTACCCATATATTTGAAGCGTTCTGCAAGGAGTTTTTGCGGTGTCTAAGTTGCCACACCATCTGTTAAGTCGGCTGCAGCCGCACGTTGGCCCACAGTAATAGTAATCACCTACTCCCCCAGCACAAGCTTCATAGCTTCTAGGGCCTGGTTCGCCAAGTAATGGGTAGTAGCAATTATTATTATTATATATTAATAATAATTTCCTATTAGAAAAGCATTAGAAGTATGTTAGTAGCCAGGAGTATTGAAGAAAAGCACCACAAATGAGTAACATAAAATTTTTCAATATGTTACTGCACGGCCCGTAAACTACTGCATCTGATTTAACTTTCATAACTTAAAAACAGTTTATTTCTCGAAAATGATGTACTGACCAAATTAATAGTAGATTAAATTGCTTACAAAAAAGGAAGAATAGCTTTTTTTCGTAGATGCAACCGTTTTGCTGCAAATAGGCGTTTTGTGAAAAACAGTCTAAAATAGCTGAACTTTGACCTTAATGCGGGACGGGTTAGCATGTTCTGATCAACTTGAAATTTTTAGGGTAACTTCCTTTCATGCAATGTAAAAGATCTGGAGGGTACGTATTTTGAAAATTAAAAATCAAAAATAAGGACCACCCTAATGGGCATTCATGGGGGTTTTTAGAGGTGATCGTTTTTAAGAGGTGGCCGAAAATAGAGGTTTTGCTGTACAACGTCCTTAACGGTTTCAGAGCGTAGCTAAAATAAGTACTTCACACTTTAAAATTAAACCTTAAAACGTCCTTAACTGTTCGGAATTACACTTTTGGTTTTAGAATAAATTTTTGCTGCTTTGGGAACCTCCCGATAAAGGTAAAGACAGAAAGATTCCATTACAGCACATGCTGAGTAGCATATCGCTGAAAAGATCTTGTCAAATAGGGGTTCAGGTCAGGCCAAAGTCAGAAATACTGATATATCTGGCATACTCAGCTTCTGCATTTTATTAAAAAAGCAATATGCGTTTTGAAAGCTTCCAGTCATATATAAGATCCATGACATGTTCCTTGACTTGCAAAAATTTTTGTTTATTGCTGAGATACCCGGGTCGTTAAAAAATGACAGCATTTTTCGGTGGGTTTACTTAAAGTTGAATATTTATACAATTATTAATGAACCAGCCATTCATATTTTGGAGAAAAGAAGCTATTATTCATACTGGACAGAAAATCAGTAATTTTTGCTATTTAACATAAATTAATTAATAACGTCGTCAAACAGAAGTTTTATCATTCACTGATATTTTACTAGACATGTATGTTACTAAGAGATTTAATCAGGAAAGTACTGTAATAAAAGTTGCTTTAGCTACCGAGCTTTATCACTATCTGTTTGGTTCCAAAACTTAGATGCTTTAATACCATACTCCTACGGAGTTTATCTTTACTGCAAAGGTTAGTAAAACAAGATATGTACCTACTTTCCAAATTTCAGAGAAGTAAGATTATCGTCGATAAATAATTTCAATCAATGATTTCCAACGAAACGTGATCCAATATCCTCTTTTATAAGTGTGTTGACGATGTAAAATGAAATGTCAGATAAGAATGAAATCTAGAATTAAAATCTATCTTAATTTGAAATCTATCAAAAAAATCTAGAATTAAGTTAGTGTCATTTTTAAAACACTTTTATTAGGAAATCCAAAGAAATTGTATCATTTTTCTCCTAAATTTGTACCCATGCAAATGTCAGTAACAAATTTTGGTAGCAATCGAAAGAAGAATTTATTTTACGTCAAAAACATATTAAACTTTATGAAGAAAACTAAAAACTATTTAGAAAAATACCTAAAAAGCTTATTCATTTATTGCTTTTGTTAATAAGCTATAAAGAAAAGCTGGAAGCTGTATAGTGCCTAGCGGTTAACGCATCAGATTCGTAATCAGAAATCGCGGGTTCAAGCCCCATTCTCGTATACTTTTTTTTAATTGTATTGCTTAATAACTACTATTTTTAGAACATTATTACAATTATTTACCATTCTTTTAAATATGATATTATTCTATACAGGGTGATTTTTTTAAAGCGGTCGTTAGACGTTTCTCAGAATCTACTAAAGTGAGACGAACGAAATTTGGTATGCGTCTATAACTCTGCACAATCTATCTTGCTAAAATATTTTCATCAAGATTCTACTTCCGGTTATACCGGAAGTTGCCATCAACTTTCTTATTTTAAATAGAACCATACATTTTTTTTATCATCATCGAATCGACCATTCAATTTGCTTAATTGCCAATCTAGGTTGTGCCAATCTAGTTGCCATGGTTTTCAAGATATTCAATTATTTTGGTAAAAATAGCTGCTTGCAGAGTGTTTTTCAAAAAATCGTAGTTTCCGAACCGCTCTTTAGAATAAATAGGAAAAAATTGTGTTTTATAGAAAAAAGTACATTTTATCAACTCAGTAACCTCTGAGTTCAAATCGATAATTAGAAAGACCGTAAAAAATTGTTGAACTTTTAAAATTAGAAAAGCAAAAAAATCATTTTTTTCAAATGGAAGCACTAGTTTTTTTTACAGGAATCGACAGATATTCTGATTTGGAAGATTTTTTCTTTAATGGTCGATATGGCTACGGCCAACCGTTTTCTAGTAATAGGCACTTTTCTGAAAAAAATGTTTCAAATTTGTTTTGAAAGAGCGTAGTAGCCTTTGGACTATGCGATTTTCGGTGTTGCTGTGGTTACCATCATAATATTCGCGTCAAAACTTTTCAGTTTTGTATTAGTTTTGTCTTTATTACGCAAATAACTCGCAGCCGAATAAACGAAAACGGATGCTTCTTATGCGATCGTAATATTCTCTGAATTGTGGAATAATGCAGCCGAGAATCCAGAGATGCTGATCGAATAGAAGCCCGAGGATGGGCTTCAAAATAAGCCAAAATATTTATTTCAGCCTCTTCTGTCAGGACCCACCGCGTGTTTCTTCTGTTAAATGTTGTTTTTCCAAAATTTATAAAATTGTTTTTTAATCTTCGAAATTTATTCGGGGTCATAGCCGGCAAATGGGGATATTTTTCATTGAAGAGTCGACATGTTCTAGCTACAATTCGATTACATTCACCAAAACATAAAAACAAATCGAAAATTTGCTCGTTTGTGTAACGAAAACGACGATTAACAATTTCGTTCTGCATTATAGGAGTTATTTGCGTAATAAAGACAAAACTAATACAAAACTGAAAAGTTTTGACGCGAATATTATGATGGTAACCACAGCAACACCGAAAATCGCATAGTCCAAAGGCTACTACGCTCTTTCAAAACAAATTTGAAACATTTTTTTCAGAAAAGTGCCTATTACTAGAAAACGGTTGGCCGTAGCCATATCGACCATTAAAGAAAAAATCTTCCAAATCAGAATATCTGTCGATTCCTGTAAAAAAAAACTAGTGCTTCCATTTGAAAAAAATGATTTTTTTGCTTTTCTAATTTTAAAAGTTCAACAATTTTTTACGGTCTTTCTAATCATCGATTTGAACTCAGAGGTTACTGAGCTGATAAAATGTACTTTTTTCTATAAAACACAATTTTTTCCTATTTATTCTAAAGAGCGGTTCGGAAACTACGATTTTTTGAAAAACACTCTGCAAGCAGCTATTTTTACCAAAATAATTGAATATCTTGAAAACCATGGCAACTAGATTGGCACAACCTAGATTGGCAATTAAGCAAATTGAATGGTCGATTCGATGATGATAAAAAAAATGTATGGTTCTATTTAAAATAAGAAAGTTGATGGCAACTTCCGGTATAACCGGAAGTAGAATCTTGATGAAAATATTTTAGCAAGATAGATTGTGCAGAGTTATAGACGCATACCAAATTTCGTTCGTCTCACTTTAGTAGATTCTGAGAAACGTCTAACGACCGCTTTAAAAAAATCACCCTGTATATAAAAACCAACAATAATAATAATTAAATACAATCCCAGCTCGCTATGCTTACCATGGCAGAATCCAATTGTCGGTAACCTTTTACACAGATGGCCCAAATTCATGAAGGCAGGTGTCTCATATGCACAAGCAAGTAAGTCGAAGCAGGAAGAACCTAACTCTACCAATCCTAAAACCGAACCATCTATGATGCTAATGATGCAGAATATGATGAAGATGCTGGACAGAGTCAATGAGAGACTCGACAGGTTAGAAGCCAGGAGTACTGGTGCTATTCCCAAAAAGAAGTAATCCATGGACCAACAAGACTTAAGAATAGCTACATGGAATGCAAATGGCATCCTAAAGAGAAAACAGGAACTTGAAGTCTTCCTTCATACCCAGTACATAGATGTGCGTCTGATTTCAGAAACGCATTTGACTGCTCAATCCTACCTCAAAATAAAAGGATATAGATTATACCACACTATTCACCCCGACAATCAAGCTAAAGGCGGTAGTGCTGTATTAGTCAAAGAATCAATTAACCACTACGAATAATGTCATCTACAAAGGATAGAATTCCAGGTTACTATTAAGGATAATTAAAAAAGAAGCCCGCCCCATGCTCGTAGATAAAACCACTGACTGGGAGAGGTTCAGAAATGACCGTCAAGAAAATATTCACCTTAACATTAGTTTGAAAACAATTCAGGAACTCCAACAAGAAGCTGAAAATTTTGTTAAAATAATTCAGACAGCTGCTTTTAACAATACCAAGAAAATTACCCATATATCTAAAGGGGAAAATTATCCGATCGAAATCAGAATACTGGTAACAGAAAAAAGAAAAGCTAGAAGATGGCAGCAGTCAAGAGATCCGTCGGACAAAACCATCTTGAATAACAAATCACAAAAACTGAAGAGAGAAATTCAAAAACTCAAAGAAGATTCAATCAGCTCCTAACTACAAAATTTAACTGCGGACGAGGAAACAGAGTACTCTCTATGGAAAGCAACCAATAAGATCAAGAGGTCTGTGACATCAATTCCCCCTATAAGGAAGGATGCTGGACCTTGGGCAAGAGATAATAAGCAAAAAACAGAATTATTTGCTGATCATTTAACTGAAATCTTCAAACCCAATGAATTTGAAGCTAACACTGCCTTGGAAGAGGTTAATAATCTACTGTACGAAGAAATTCCTCCTGTTACACCGAAGGAAATAGCTAATGAGCGTAACTATATTCTCTTTCAGCTACCCTTGTAGTGACTGCAGAATATAGATTTTGGTATATTTATTCTCTTTCAGCTACCCTTGTAGTTATTGTTGAATAATATTTAATAAAGGACGTGTTTAATACAGCCACGTTTGTTCATTTTATTTTGAAGGTGTAATAGTTATTCCGCGTGATTATTATTGCATTCAGAATGTCGGAGAAACTAGACCGTCTTATTCTTAAACGTTCAATTAGCATCAATCGTATGAAAGAAGCTAAGAAGTTGGCCGATCAGATGAAAACTGAAGTTTCTCTAACCTCAGTCTTTCGTACTCGTGCTGAAGATATTGATGTGGTGTATAAAGATTTTCAATCTCTTCATAATCAGATTATAGGCTTAGTACCTGATGAAAGTCAGTTTATCTTGCAGGATAAAGTTCGTGAAGAAGCTGATTTATATTATTATTCTGTAAAGGCTGCCAAAGCCGAATTGATTGAGTGTACTTTAGCTGACAAAGAGGAGGCGGTTCCCCGAAAATTGATGCCAAAATTGCCTAGGATTACTGTCCCTACTTTCGATGGTAATTTTAAAGATTGGACTTCGTATTTTGACTTATATAATACGCTGATTCATAATAATGCGAGTCTCTCAAACGTAGAGAAGTTTCAGTACTTGCTGACGTCGTTGACAAAAGGACCTTTGTCTCTTGTCAGTTTGATACCACTTTCAGAAAAAAATATGGGACGGCATATGAAGCATTGTGCAAGAGATATCACAATAAGCGACATTTGGCCACAAGTTATTATCAGGAGCTGGTAAATGTTCCAGCTGCCCACAAGGGTACTCCAAAGGAACTTCATCGTGTGGTAGACACCTTTAATCAAAATGTGTTAGCCTTGAAGGTTTTGGGGTTTCCAACAACAGAGTGGAGTTTTTTACTTTTTTAATATGGTCCTTTCGAAGTTAGATAACAAAACCAGGTTGGAGTTCGAGATTCAGTTTAATAATGTCGAAATGCCTTCCTTTCAGCAAATTTTAGAGTTTGTTGATGGGCGTAGTCGAGCGTTAGATTCTGTTTTAGTTTCATCTACCCCTTCAACAGGTACTGGTGTAAAACTATCACCAGAAAAGGGCTCTTCAGCTAGTAAACCAACTTATAGCTTTATAGCGTCAACGGATTCGTTTCCAGCTAAAGGGTATTCAGCAAATTGTGTACTTTGCTCTCAAAACTATCCTTTGTATAGATGTTCCGCTTTTCTGTCCAAATCGGTTCAAGAGCGGTCAAAGGTGGTAAAACAACATCATCTTTGCTACAATTGTTTTAAAACTTCCAATGGAGTTTGCAATTGTCCTTCTAAAACCACATGCAAAGAGTGCCGTGCTTCACATCATACTCTGTTGCATTCCCTCCGTAAAAATGCTTCAGCACCCCTTGCAGAGTCTTCTTCAAGCCCAGTTGCAGATCCTGGGCTTCCTGACGAAGCGGTTGTAAACGTGCTAACCAGCTCTATACCCCGATGTACTGCTACAGTGTTATTGTCTACAGCTGAGGTAGAAATAGAAGATAGTCGAGGTCAATTCCAGAAAGTTAGAGTTAGAGAAAGTTAGATGGAGTAAGCATGGCTAACTTTATATCTGAACCATGTGTCAATCGTCTCGGACTTAGACGTGCTAAGTCTTACGTACCTCTTGAAGGTCTCAACAATATGAGTGCTTCTTGTACTTCAGGTGTAACCAATTGTGTAATTCGCCCTTGCGGAAAACAAAAACCTAGCTTCGCCATCGAAGTTCTTATTTTACCAAAAGTGTGCTCCATGCAACCTAAGATAAGGCTAGATTTATCCCCGAGTGGGATTATCTAGATAATCTTCAATTGGCTGATAGTAAATGTCACATTTCAGGTCCCATTGACCTTCTTATCGGTGCTGAGCTGCTACCCTATGTCATTCGCACTAATCGCATTGCTAATAAACCCATACTACCAGTGGCCATCGACACAATCTTTGGTTGGGTTCTTCAAGGCAAGGCTTCACCTATTAAAGCTGGTTCCAGAGAGTTGCTGAGTTGCCATATCTCTCAAGAGCTGTCTGTGAAGTTGCAGTTGCAGAAGTTTGGAAATTGATAAAATATCCAAGCCGATTAAATTATCTCCTGAAGATGAAGCTTGCGAAACGTCTTTTCAGCAAACTGTCTCCCGAGACATGACTGGACGTTTTTGTGTCGCTCTCCCTTTCAAATCGAACCTCCCAGAGTTGGGCTATTCGTATAATCAAGCTTCTCGACGATTTATAAATTTGGAGAATGATTTGGCCAAAATCCCAGATCTTAAGTTGTCATATTCAGAGTTTTTGAATGATTACTTCCTTTCAGGTCACATGTGTCCCGTACCTAAAGAGGAATATTGTTTAGCTTCTGCCTATTACATTCCGCACCACTGCGTCATAAAACCTGATAGCGTCAGCCCAAAATTACGGGTGGTGTTTGATGCGTCGGCGAAGACTACTAATGGCTTTTCCCTCAACGATACTCTTTTAACATGGCCCAAGTTGCAGACTAATATTTTTGATATCCTGCAAGCATTTCGATTTTTTGTAGTTGCGTTTATTTGTGACATTCGTCGGATGTACCATATAATAGATGAGCTACTTTCGATGTTTTTGTCTCTCAAGAAGTGTCTCAAGAAGTCCAGTTACCTTCCTTATCAGGTGTTTTAAGCTCAGAAGAACTTGAAAACGTTTTTTTTTGTCGTTATTAAACATGTTGAAACTCAATGCTTTACAGGTGTGTTCAAAGCGTTGAAAAATGGAATGTTACCTGACAAACCAATTCGTAGATTATCTCCTTTTACAGACGAACTTGGTCTTCTCAGGGTAGGCAGCAGACTCAAACACTCAACTCTTGCATTTGATGTAAAACATCCCTTGCTTCTTCCAGGTTTTCATGGCTTAATAGAATTAATCATAGAGCGAGAACACAAAGAGCACTTGCATCCAGGGTTTCGTACACTGCATAACATTCTTTTACAGAAATTTTGGATCCTGTCGCCCCGTAGAGCGATATATAAATGTATTTCACGATGTATTAAATGTTTCAGGGCGAATCCGAAGGTGTTTTATCCTCCTATGGCTGATCTTCCTAAGTATAGAGTTTCCCAACTGAAAGCTTTTTTGACAGTTTGTTTAGATTACGCAGGTCCTTACTCTGTTTGTTTAGGAAAAGCGAGAGGAGCGAAATCATTTAAATCATACATCTGTTTATTTATTTGTTGTGCAACAACTGCTATTCATTTGGAGTTAGTGTCAGATCTTTCTTCCGCGGCTTTTCTTGCAGCTTTCCGTAGGTTTTCAGCCAGAAGAGGACGCTGTTCTGATATACATAGTGACCAAGGCACGAATTTTGTGGGAGCTGCACGCCAATTACGTTCTTTAGCAAAGGAAGCAGGAGAAAAACTCAAGATTAACAGGCATTTTGACCCCCCGTCGGCCCCACATTTTAATGGTCTTGCCGAAGCAGGAGTTAAATCCGTTAAAACCCATCTTTCGAGGGTATTGGAAGAGCAGATCTTAACTTACGAGGAGTTTTACATGCTGTTATTATTTGAGAAAACAGGTGTTTTCGGTGGGCGGAAAATGTTCATGCAGCGTTTACCGCTCAATGTAAGTCGTCGGTTAATTTTAATAAAAAACAATACCTGCTATACACCAGTGATATGCCGCATTTGGGCGATGTTAAAATTGCAACTTTTGCCGATGATACGGCACTACTCGCAATAGGTCAGGAACAGGATGTGTCCACCAGTAAACTACAAACAGCTAGTAATACAGTACTAGAGTGGACAAGACAATGGAAAATCAAGCTGAACGAGCTCAAGTCTATCCATGTAATCTTTACGAACAAAAGACTAGTTGATATACAGCCACTAGATATAAATGGTACTTTAGTACCACACTCGAACAATGCCAAGTACCTTGGCATGACGCTAGACGCTAAGCTCCGATGGAAAGAGCATGTAAAGAAGAAAAGAACCGAACTTGGTCTAAAATATAAACAATATTATTGGCTCCTTGGAAAAAATTCTAAGTTGGCACTAAATAACATAATCCTAATCTATAACCAGATTTTGAAGCCGATGTGGTTATATGGTATACAGTTCTGGGGATTGTACCAAAGCTAGTAACATTAAGCCCATTCAGACCTTCCAAAACAAGGTTCTGCGTAATATGGTCAAGGCTCCATGGTACGTCCGCAATAGTGACCTTCATCGGAACTTTGGGATTCCAACTGTTCAAGACGACATTAAAAGGTTTGCTAGCAGGCATAAAGCCGGGCTACATAATCATTTCAATGCAGAAGCTCTTCAGCTGCTGGACAATCAAGATCTCGTCCGAAGATTGAAGAGAACAAAACCATTTGAGCTTGTGTAGTGTTTTGGGTAAAAGCAGAGCATTGTGCGCGAGTGAGAATGTTTAGTATAGTTTCAACCAGAACAAACTACAGGGCATTAATGGATGAACTGTACCTTATAAGTATTTAGTTTAAGATTTATTAGATAAAAATTAATGGTTGATCAGCTTTGATCAGTTTTAATGCAAAGCACCACACAGGTATCTAATTAGGAGAAAAAAAAAGATTCGAATCTCTTCACAGTTATAATTTTTTTATTTTATTCTTTTAAATTATCCTTAAGTTATTGTATTTTTTTGTTATCGTATTATACATATATTTAAAGAAATAAAAGAGATAAATGTATTAATAGCAGATTATAAGTGGGGTGCTGTAGGTTGTTACTATGTTTAATTTTTTAAATTAAAAAGTAATTAGCAAAGTAAAAGTTACTAAAACCATTAAACGTACGTATTATAGGCAGAAGCAGGTTTTTGTAAAATTCTAATTGAAGTTTAAGTTTTGTTTATAGTCTATAGCTTTTTAAAATACTTATAATAAAGTATTAAAATATAGTTTATTGTAAATGCCACTTATAATAATAAAAGGTTTGTATACAGGACTTCGCGTAGATTTATTGGCAAGATTTCTAGAATTATATCATAACGTTAGGTATAAACAATTTTAATCATATACAGATAATGCAGTTTTTTTTGTATTTTTCAATGTTTTATTTAAATAAATAAAATAAAGCAGTGATTTCTAGTTATATCCGACATGTATACAACTCAATTTCTAAAATTCGAAGAATTCACGATTCAGTTTGAATAATGGGTTTTTCATAGTTCTTTGTGGCTACAAACATAAATAATACGTTTTTTACATGACATTATTTAGTTAATTGTATTAATTTATTTACAATAATAATTATGTTACAATTAGGTATTTTATACCGCAGTAAATATTTTATATATTTTTTATAACTTTCTTGTATAGGTAGCAGTCGAATTAAAAAAAAGAAACGGTACTTTTGCATCTATTATGTAATCAATACATATGAATTAATTTTAATTACTATCAATTTTAACAATGATTAATCATTAAGAGTGTTTTATTTACATAATATACAAATGTCGGAAAATACATGAAGCAATATTTTAATTCATAATTTATTTTCAAAGTACAAATGGAATAAAAATCGTTTCCTTTTTTATGAATTCGACTGTACATATTCTACAATCTTTCGATCAGTAACTTATATTTTTAAAACATTCTATAATTGTGTACTAAGGCACTGAAGTACAATTTTTTATATCCCATAGTTATAAAAGGAACATTAATGTCAAGGGACACATTAATTTTTTTCTGAAATCATAATGTTATATAAAATGTAAAACAATAATTTACATTTAATTTTTAGGTTAGGTGCACTTTACAGAAATAATAATTAACTAGGGAAACCTCGTTATGACATGACGGTCAAAAGCATTGAAGGATTTCCCTATATACAACCATCGTTGTGTGATTACAATCCTTGGGATTTTCGTAGGTGATTATTTAAATAAACGCAGCCAAACATAACCAATTGAAAATTCTAAGCCTAGTACTCCTCTCTCCTAGCTTACCCTCCTCTCTTCCGACATATCTTCCTCTCTGGCTTACCCCTCCTTCGGTTTATTCTACATACATACAGACGGAAGTTCTACCTTACGAAATGATAAAAATAAAATAAAAAATCGATCATGTTTAGAAAATTCTTGAAAACGTCTATTAATACATATTTCAAAAACATGACAGAAAAATAGTGTTGGCAAATTTCCGGAAATTTATTTTTTGGCAACGTTCATTGGAAATATTTCCGGAAACTTATTGAAATATATTCTGGGGTTCCGCGGTACCAGTTGTAAGTTATACTGTTGTAATATAACAAAAGGATACTACTTGCAAAGCTTTAAACTTTTCTACAATAACG